>CM077832.1:0-1380000 GCA_039720395.1 Liquidambar formosana
CTACGCTAAATTGTATCTACTGAGTTGTCAAACTCATGCCTATTATAAATGTTTTTCAGTATTACAGGGTATGATTTATAAAGTTTATGCGAAGGCATGCTTACTTGGGATTTATTAATATATTTTCATGGGATAAATGAGTGTATTTCATTAATTTTTATTTGGGCCAATGGCCGACGTAAATGTAAATTCAATCAAGGTTATAATTTTAATTAATTATGGGAGCGAGTATATGTGGAAATGAGATGCATGGGATGATACTACACTTATGAATGACATAGAAATTTTTATGTATGGATTTTTATAACAGGTTTTATGATGGTATGTTCTATCTATGGATGAGTCATGTCCGAAAAAAGGAAAAAGGTTTTAAATAGTTGAGATTTTGACACCTGTCATCCTCTTTTATCAAATGATTTATTAAAACAAAGTCTATTTTATTACTATTGATCACGGCTTAATTAATTTGGGTCGTGACAAAAAGGAAGGAAAGGGAAGGCATACCAAAATAGTGAGTCATATGAAAAAGACCATGAATTATTTACCTTGACTAAACAAATCCAACATCAATTTTTTTGCCCAGGTTAAATATGTATTGGTGGAGAGAGGAGTAAGCAAAGTTCCTAGAAAATTTAATTCCAAAGGGCAATATGTATACTCTACTAATCCAATATAAGAATTGAATGACAAACTTATGTGATTTCTTATTTTGGTTTGCTTCTTTTTATTATTATTATTTTTTTGGGTTCTAAGTTACTCTATTGAAATTTTCTAATGTCCTTACGTGTTTCTTAATTTGCTTCTACTCATCCACATGCACTTTTCTCCTAAAAAGTGAAGTTTTTTTCCCAATTTGAAGGGCTATAGATTGACTGCACAATTTTATATTTTTTTTATATTGATTTATTATTTTTTTTCCCTTTACCCCACTTTTTCGATTGTTGGCCAAAGTGAGGAACTATCACTATGTCGATTTCATTGGATTATTTTCGTTGAGGAAATATCCTCTTCTTATTAGTGTTCATTAAAAAAATTTATTTACTCTATAATTTTGTACTTTGCTGGGCATACAGGTTTTTACTAATTTTAAAACCCATTTGTTGTATTAAATGCATTTGAAAGAGTTTTAAAATTTTTTTTCTTAAAACAAAATGTATTTTAAAATTTTAAATTAAAATTTTTTTCTTTTCTTTCGTGATTTGTCCTAGTGCATTGCACAAGGTTCACCTGCTAGTCAATTCAAAAGGTGTTGAACAAGTGTTATGGCACACAAAGTACAAGAAGTTGGCTTACGTTGTCATCAGTATAATTGATTCTATTGAATTGAATTGAATAGCGTCATGGCACACAATAGAATTGAATAGAATTTTATTATATTTTGTGTCATTCCAAACAAGGGAATTGGCACAAAATAGAATTGAAAACCAATTTGATTATATTTTTATTGATTCCAAACAAGCTGTTAGTCTATATTCCAATTCAATATACGGTTTTGAGATTTAGGATTTTATTATCCTCAATCATTATTCTGTCATTTTTATTCTGAATTGCATGTAATGTAGAGGTTGTACATAAGAAGTATATAGAAAGAAATGTAACTAACAAAGAAATGTTGGCATTTTTTAGTTTTTCCTTAGTTGTGTATCTAGCATGTTATTTTTCTCCTCTCTTTTTCTCTCTCTTTTTTTTTAAAAATAATAATAATAATAATAATTTCTCTCCTCCTTGGTTTTGGAGGGTTTTCACCATATGGACATTTCAGGGCAACATAACAGATTATTAACAGGATGCTTGGCAAACTAATGTTGATGGAATTGGGGTTTGGGGGCTGCATGTGCGTAGCAATGGTGTTTGCAGTGGTGGGTGAAAGCCCTTCTATTCTATTTGGTCTTTCTTTTCTCTATCTCTCTCTCTCTCTTTTTTTTTTTTTTGTTACAACTTTGAATACACAGATCAAAACTAATAATAATTTGATTGGAACTAAGTCATCTAGTATGTTATCTTTCTTGTAATGGACATGTGATTTAGTTTCTTTATATCCATCATTATAACAATGAGAAGAGTTATAAACAAATTTGTAAACCCCATAACCCCTTTTGACACCAAATTGATGGTTTTATCCTTTTATCAAAAACTACCCACTGTCTTTCTCTCTCCCTCATACGGTCATACCAACGGTGCCTCTATCTCCGTCAGCCAATGGATCTACCTTATCCATCTTCTCCCATCGTCGATCTCCTTTCTCTAGCGAAACTCACCATCGATCTCCTTTCTCTGATGAAGCCCAACCCTATCATCATCAAATGACTACCATCATCAACTAGATCTCGAAAAAAAAAAAGAAAAAAAAAGAAAGAAGCTAGGCACTAGATCTGAAAAACTTTATGTAGAAAATTGTAACAATATACTATTTTGTGGTGTGAAAAACACTCTTTACAATTGGGTGAGCCCAAACATGAGCACCAGCCCCAAAAGTTATCATCTGGCTATTAAAAAATTATATAGAAAATAATAATAGTATACTATTTTGTGCTATAAAAAATCTATAGAAAATAGTAACAATTTACTATTGAGGGAGGTTCTTGCCATCACATAAAGTATTATAAGCCCCTCCATTAGTTTAAACTTTTTAAGGTTTATGAAAAATATGAAAGGTTTTTACGAAAATTAGCTTGTATTGTCCACTAGAAAACATCATTCTGAATAATTTTGTAGAAAAAAGTTTTTCCAAAATCTGTCATTTAAGTAGACTTTTTGGTTATTTATAATCTCTATTACATTTTTCATGAAAAATGGTCAAGAAGTATATTTGAATAACAGATTTTGAAAAACATTTCTTCTACAAAGTTGTCTGGAATGATATTTTCTATTAGGCTACGTGATTAGTTTTCTGTAAAAACCCTTTTATATTTTCATAAAACCTTAAAAAAATATAAACTAAGTGAGGGGTTTATAGTATTTTATGTGGTGGCAATAGCTTGTCCTTTTACTATTTTGTGCTTCGAAAAACATTTGCTACGATTGTTACACCTGTAATTTTTAAATAGGGTATTAAGGGTTTAATCTGAGGTTAACATGGTTAATCCTATGATTTGTTGGATGACCTCATGTATGGGTAATCCATGTGTATGATATTATAATGTTAAGTGTGTTTTGATGCTAGTTTTTATGCATCAAGTATCTTAAGTGTGCGTTTAGCCTTATTTGCAATTTAAGGGTTTAAGCTGTTGAAATTTGGCTAAGTGTTGGGGAAAAATGAATTTTCGTAAATCTTCGTTTTTAAAGATAATTTTTTGTGGTAATAGAAGTTTATAATATTATGAGACATTAATGATTTTATGGGAATTTATTAGCATGTTTGGATTGGGTTCCTCACATATTTGTTTTAGGAAAATCTGTTGGGAGATGGATTTTGTACTAAAATTGGAAAATGAGATTTTGATATACTTGGAATTTGATTTTTCTGATATTTTATTTGGAATCAAATGTGGGGTTGTTTGCTTATTTTCATTAAATAAATTATAGTTCTTTATTCTCCCTTTTACTTAAATGTTTTGAATGAAAATAAGACTGTGGAGTGTATTCTGTCTGTTCGAGTCGACTAAAGTATGATTTTAGTCGACTGAATTACACAGAACGTGAAGAGTTCCAATTTTGGGATTTTCAGTCGACTAAATCCTCAATTCAGTCGACTGAATTAGTCTGAAGGCTTATTTTTGCTGAAATGACGCATGTGCCCCTCTAAGGTTATAAAACCCTTCAACCCTGACTTGTAACCCTCATTTCTTGCACTTTAGAGTGAGAGAGAAGGAGAGGTAATTTCTCATATATAATGCTAGGATTTGCATTTCTTTTGGGTTTTAGTCATCATATCCTCATATCTTGTGTTTATTCATGTAATTTGTGAGGTTTAGTTGCACTTTGGAGTTGGAATCTTCATCCTTTTCATCATTCATGTCATTTGGGAGCTAGGACTTAGATTGGGAGCTTGCATGTGCATCCTAGGCTTGGATCTGCACACCCACAACATCAAAGTTGCATTTTTCACACATTTGGTTAAGGTAGGTGCAATTTACATAGGTTTAAACTATTGACATGATAATATGGTATATATTATCATAGTATTTGGTATTCTTGGGCATAGAATATGTATATAAATGATTTCCAGAATATATATTGGAATGAGATTATGGGTATTTGATAATCTAATTTGGGAATTATGTCCTTCATGAATTTCAATTTATTTTATACATCCAATGGAATATAGATGTATGGATTTTATGGTTAATTTCCATATTTAATTGATATTTTCGATTATGATTTTAAGGCTATAATCATAATGGGAATTTATGTTGTTTATCATAATTTTGGTATAATTATGAGGTTATTTAATTATGGGTTATATAGTATATTTTGGAGATGATTTTGATTAAAAATCATTTTTATGGTTAATCATACTGCATGTTGGGCATAATCATGCATTAAATAGACTTAATGAATACTGGGTAAAAGTATTGCATAAAAAGAGGTCATTGGAATTAGGACTACTTGTAGTCAAGGGATTTTGCATGGTTTTCCTTTCCTTTGGTCTGGGTTACTTGCGGTCCCAAGTAGGGATGACAAGCTGTGCTCCTCGAATCCGAGTACTTTTCGGTTCCAGGTAGGAACCCTTGTGTTCCCGAAGAAGAGGCTACTTTCCATCCTTGCGCGTTTACGAGGGTACAGTGTCGTCCTCTTGGAGGTTGGGTTTAAATCCTCCACTTCCGCTGCGAAGACTCCTACGGGAGTGGTTGGTAATTAATGAAATTAATATAAATTAGATATGAGTCACATGCATTGAGTATTATGCATTATTTGTTCTAAGTTATGGATTATAACTTATTTTGGATTTGTAATATACTTGGTTAGTATATTTTGTTTTAAATTATATAATTGATTTTATTTATATCATTACTGTAGTTTACTATGTTAAACTAGATCTACTGAGTTGTCAAACTCACATCTACTTTCTTAAATGTTTTTCAATATTACGTGATATGATTTATGAGGTTTATGCGGAGGCACGCTTACTTGGGATTTATTAATGTGGTTTATTTAATGTATTTTTTATGGGATAAATGAATGTATTTATTAATTTTTATTTAGGGCCAATAGCCAATGAATTTGAAATATTATTAAGGATTGTAATTTTAATTATTTAATATTATATATAAATGGAATGCGATACATGTGATGATACTACTTTTGTAGATAACAGGAAATTTTTATATATGGATTTTTATAACAGGTTTTATGACGGTATGTCCTATCTCTGGATGAGTCATGTCCGAAAAGGAAAAAAGTTTTAAAATGATTGAGGTTTTAACACCTGTCATCCTCTTTTATCAAATGATTTATTAAAATAAAACTTATTTTATTACTATTGATCACGGCTTAATTAATTTGGGTTATGACAATGATTAAGTGAGACCAAACACAATTTTCGAAAATAAAGGAAGAGCAGAGTAATTTCAGAAAATAGAGGGGTGATCAATATATTGGCAAGATAACACAAAGGAGTATATGTAATTTATTCTCAAAAAAAATGAAAAAAGAATTTAGCAGCCCATGATTATCCTAACTCAGAGTCAGAGTTAAGGAGGGATCATGTAGCCCTGTACGGAGATTTCATATTTTCATATATATATATATATATATGTTACCGGGAACACCCCTCACCAACTGTGAGCATAAAGCGAACTATCTATTGAGCGTTGTTCAGCCTAAGAATATGCCATGGGTGGAGAGAACCAGAGCCCACATCAACATGCGTGGGGTAAGGTGAGGTAGGAAAGAGTGACCCCATGGCCTTGTCCCGTGGCCTTGTGCGAGGTCGCAAGGATTAGACTTTAGCATAACATGTGGGACAGTTTTTGGACTGAAGAGGTTGAGATAAAACTTTACTATCCACGCATGAGGATATATAGACAGGTGAATGTAGATAACAGAGGGTGTAGATGTAATTTAACTATAAAAAAATAAAATAAAAATAAAATGTAGCAACCCATGATTTTTATTTTCTTCAAAGGTACCAGTATAAATCAACTTTTACACTAATAATTGCCCAGACATAGCCATATGCCAACCCATAAATGGCCGTACTAAATGTCACATAAAAATGTTACCAGATTTGTGTTGTGTCTACAAATCTTCCCCAACATTTGTTGCACAATATTGGTTGCAAGAGAAAAAATTGAGTTAAAAGAACAACACTCAAGCTGTTATTCTTCCTTGGAACTCATGTGAAGTGCCACAAGAGAAGCATAAGCCCCCTCGTTTATCTTCATCAGCACATCAAGCCTTCCCTTCTCAGCAATCACACCATTCTTCACTACAGCATTTATGTCAGGCCCTTTGATTGTGGTAAGCCAGTGACCGACAACAACAGTTGTTCTGTTCACCATCCCTCTATCTAATGCATCTTGTACTACACGCTCTGACTCTGCGTCTAGTGCACTAGTCGCCTCATCAAGCAGAAGAATCTTTGGGTCCTTCAGTATTGCTCTTGCAATGGCTATACGTTGCTTTTGCCCACCCGATAACTGCACTCCTCGTTCCCCTACATTGGTGTCATAGCCCTGTGGCAATTGCAGATATGAAGTTGTGTGCATTTGCTGCTTTTGTGGCTGCAATGATCTCGTCTTCGCTAGCATCTCCCTGCTTGCCATAAGCTATGTTGGAACGGATCGTTTCATTGAAGAGTATATAGGCTCTTGACTTACCAACCCCATCTGTTGCCTCAACCAGATCAGTTTGAACTTTTGAATTTCCACTTCATCCAACGATATTCGACCCGAATCAGGATTGTAGAACCTCTCTATTAGGCTGATAGCTGTCGATTTCCCACTACCACTCTCTCCAACAATAGCAAGTCTTACCAGAGGGAATGCTCAGACACAAGTCTTTGAAAATTTGAACATCTGGCCGTGTTGCATATTTGAAGCTGACATGTTCAAAATCAATGTCACCCGTTAGATTCGCTAGCGTAGTTCCCTCACTGCTGCTTGAATCAATTATAGGCTAGCTGTCGAGTTTTCAAATATAGAAGCAGCTGAATCTTTAGTTTTTTGGGTGTCTGGACTCTGGAGCCATACCACTCCATTGGGAAACCCCAGCTGCCAAAATTGTCAAAGCTAAAAAAGACCTTGAAAACTTCTCCAAAAGTTGCTTTCCCATGCTGGACAAGAATAGCTTCAATGTAGAAACAGAAGGCATTTATGCAGTAGAGAGCAAAGAAAGAGAAGCCAAAACCTATGCCACTTACCAGTCCTAAACGAACTCTGTGTTTCATGGGGTTCACACATTTCTATCGGTACAAATCCATCACTTTCTTTTCAGCACAAAATGATGCAACAGTTCTAATGCTGCTAACAGCATCATTTGCAACTTGACTCGCTTCTTCATACATTACCTGGGCGTCTTCGCTGAACCCCTTAATAAACTTTGTCTGAACGTATCCTTGCATAAACATCACAAGCGACACAAATAGAACTAGGAATGCCAGAATCCAATTAGCCGTAAATGCTATTAAAAGCCCTGCTATGACTGTTACTATGTTCTGGACAATGAGGGCCAAGGAATCACCCACAAGACTCCGCACAGTTGAAGCATCGGTAGATAACCTTGCCCCAACCACACCACTTGAATTTGCAGGGTCATCAAACGAACTAATTTCTTGGTGCACAACCTTCTCAAATGACAAGGAATGAATTCGTCATATCAATTTACCACCTGCAACTCCAAAGAGGTGGTTCTGAACTAGTTCAACTACCAGAGTAATGCAACCAATACCCACATACGTAAGTGCCACAAACTTGCAATCTTTTCTTAGTATATTTGGAGGTTCATAGAACATTTTAGTGAGGTTGAGAGTAAGAGTCCAAATACAGGGAAGATTACGCCATGTATGCCTGCAGCAATGGACCAAGCAGCAGCACTGGCACCTCAGGCTTGTTCAGGTAGGCCAGCCTGTGTAATGGAAACTTCGTGATGTTTCTTATCATTTAACTCTCCTCTTTCATAACTCACCACCCCTCCAACATCAATCTCGTCGATATTAATGGGAATTGGAACACCAAAGCTAAGTGTTAAGGAGCGCCGGCTGCCTGATGAAGCTCTGCTTATGGATCTTGGACTAGATACTCTCTGGCTCCTGGACCTACTCATGGTTTTACTAATTTCAAAACTCATAGATACCTTATCAGTATCCATTTCTCGAGTGTCTTCAGCATGATTTGTTCCTTCTTGTAGGCGAATCAGCTGGCAATATGCCCCATCAGGATCTTTGATCAACTCCACATGAGTTCCTTTCTCCACAATTTTTCCTTGATGCACCACTGCTATAATATTCTCGTTCCTGATAGTTGTCAAATGATGTGCAACGACCACAGTTGTTCGATTCGACATGATATTTACTAGTGCATCTTGGACAACGCAGTTCTGACTCAGCATCCAGGGCGCTTGTTGCTTCATCAAGTAGAAGGATTCTTGGGTTCTTTAAAATGGCTCTCACAATCGCAATTCTTTGCTTTTGTCCACCAGATAGTTGAGTTCCATGCTCACCTACCATTGTGTCAAGCCCTTTGGGCAGCTTGTTGAAAAATTTCGCAGAATTAGCTAGCACAGTTGCGGTTCTGATCTCATTAGGTTGCATTTTCCTTTCCATATGCTATGTTTTCCTTTATGGTAGTTCCAAACAATATAGGTTCCTGACTAATTGAGCTGCAACTTCTTTAAGTTAATTCACACCATCTCTGAGTACTTCTCCATCAACAGGATCATAGAATCTCTCCAATAAACTGATCACTGTTGACTTCCCACTTCCACTTTGCCCAACTAAAGCTGCAGTTGTTCCGCTTGGAACATGCAATGAAAGCCCAGAAAATATCTGCACGTCTGGCCTTGCAGGGTATCTGAAGTACGCATCTTTGAGTTCAATTTCACCCTTGATGTCTTCCAATACAATCCCACTAGTGTCGTAGGGATCAATTTGTGGTTTCCTTTTGATTGTCTCGAACATCTTATGCTGCAGCTTGCCCTGTTGGAAAAGCATTCATACATGGTGTTGTCTGGCCCAACGACATGCCGCCAGTAATGATCGCCACTATGACAATGGTGACTTTTCCGCCATTGTATCCTTTCTCTATAATTACTTTGGATCCATACCATATCGTGAGTCCATAAGTGCAGAAGACAATGAGTTGAACTGTACCTATTCCTATGCCTGAGGCCAACACTCTTTGAACGGTGGAGGCATATGCCACTTCCAGCTTGCTATTATATTTATTGATTGCTTGCTTTTCCCCAGTGAAGGATGCAACCGTTCTAATGGCCCCTACTGTTTGTTCTACAACATTTCCAGCTTCTGCATAAGCAGCTTGTCCACAGCTTGACATTTTTGACAGGATCATTGCCGTAGCTCCACCAGCAATTAATGACGAAAGCAGGAATGCACGAAACCAAAACTAGAGCAAGAAGCCATCCTCTTATAAAGGCAATTATAAATCCACCCAAAAAAGTGGACAAGAGTTGTATGAACTTCCCAACCTTTTCCCTATGGCATCTTGAATGACCTGACCTCTCCCGTCGATGTTTCAGTGTCAAAGAAGGCAATGTCCTGTCTTAATATTGTTTTCAAGTACAATCCCCGGCTTGTCTCTCTCCAGTCACCATCCAAGTGGACAAATAGGCCTGGAAGTATCAAAATCCCAGGGAAAAGGAGTATCGATCATTCTGTGGTTGCAGATGGTGGGATGAGGGAGAAAATTGTAAAATAGTAGACATGATGGCCTGAGGGTCAAGGCTCTAGGACGAAAACGACAAAACCCTAGCAGAGCAAAACCCATCACATACTAGGTTCAAAGTCAACAAAGCATAGTTGAAACTTCAAAGGCTCTTTTATCACCTCTGTCTATGTTCTCTTCTTGTCTACTTGCACTTCGCTTGGTTTGATATGGATAGTGACAAACTACACAAATTTTTCATGGAGTGCTTTTATCTATGACCTGTTCTTTGTGGTAGTTTATGGAGCAGCTTTTGCCATATTGCTTACAAAATACTTGGAATGGAGTGCTGTATGGAACATGAGCATTGTGGTTTCGATTCTGGAGAAGAGATATAAAATTTAATTTTTAATCTAAACATTAGCAACCCATGATTATCCAAACTCAGAGTCAGAGTTAGGAGGGGTCATGCAGCCGTGTACGGAGGTTTCATATTTTCATATGTTACCCGGAACACCCCTCACCAACTATGAGCGTAAGGCTAACTATCTATTAAGCGTCGTTCAGCCTAAGAATATGCCATGGGTGGAGAGAATCAGTGCCCACATCAACATGCGTGGGGTAAGGTGAGTTAGGAAAGAGTGACCCCAAGGCCTTGTGCGAGGTCGCAAGGTTTATACTTTAGCATAACGTGTGATAGGGACAGTTTTTTGCCTGAAAGAGGTTGAGATAAAACTTTACTATCCACGCATGATGGTCACCCTTATCTCAAACCGAGGATAAAATCATCGGAGTAAATAAAATTTTAAATAAGGATAATAATATCAATCAAAAGTTTTTCTAGTTAAAAAACTTTCATAGTAGTATAGATAGATAAATGTAGATTTCTAAAACCAACCGTGAAATTTTAGTTGACACAACTAGGAAACAATGAACTATGATACAACAAACATTTCCATTGTCACCAACCACGTCAAATTGAACAAACTCAACCTTTATCCAACTGAAAAAGCTTCAACCTAAAGTTCTGAATCGTCAGGAGCACATTGCCTTCTCCAAGAGTTCCTGCAATTGTCCGCTCTTATATGCCTCTGCAGCAAAAGTAGTTCAAATTTCAAGAATTGACAAACCATAGAAAGAAACTAATGTGTGTGTCTGCAATTTTGGCAATAATAATGAAGTAGAATAAATGAAAAAAAAAATTGAAATAAGTAAATAAATATAATTCAGAACCCTATACAAGAAAATTTCATTTTACAATTAATTATTCCTTCTTATAGCTTAAGGTCTAAGTGATTAAAATATTTCTACACGTTAACAATCCCATGCTTGGCATACTTGGACATAATCAAGACCTATCAGACTTAAAAAATGATATGAACTAGGCAATTGCAAGCATGTGCAGTTATGCATATCTGCTCTTTGTTTAAGTACTTTCCAATGGTTTCAGGCAAAAAGTATTCACACATATTCCTTGCATTCCTTCCAATCCTATATCAAAGGCATCAATTCTATTCAATTGAAATCAATTCTATTCAATTGAATCAATTCTATTCTATTAAGAATTGATACCAAACAGAGCGTAAACATTGCAGTGCAACAAGGCCATTGCAATTCTGCATTTATCTTAGGTGCAGTTAAGAGTCCCCCTTCCCCCTCTCTCTCTCTCTCTCTCTCAAAAAAAAAAAAAAAAAAAAAAAACCCTTTCACAGAACCATTCACCACACCTGAGAACCTTACCGCAGAAATAAAGACCATTCCCCATTCTATAAACGTAGGGGAAAAATTCGGACAGTCCCAACAGTTTTTGATAAATTCCCAGCTAATTGTGCTGTAAACTTTCTAGTATGCACCTTGATTGCACATTAAGGAGACAAAGTGTCCCAATGATAACTTCTTAGTAATTCCTTAACTCAACTCAACCAAGCCTTAACCCTAACTAAATGGGGTTGGCTACTGAATCCTTCCATAGTTCCATGTCATTCAGTTGAATAAATGGTTGCATCCCCTATTACATCCTTAGCAGACATGTCCTTTCCTATGCCATTCAGGTCACCTTTACGTACAAGTGCTTTCTTACACCTTCATTGCACTGTTTGCACATGACCAAACCACCTTCGAAACATCCCATATTGGTAGCGTCACTTTTTTGTTGGGAAGTCCCACATCCCACATTGTCTGAATATTGTGTTTAATATGGTTTCACCTACCTGTTTGACACCAACACCTAATAGCTAAGGTTTTAGGTTGGAAACTTAACATGGAACTCATTCTTGGGCCCATTTCATTCATAAAGCTGATTGTCGTCCACGTGACAAATTTGATCTTGTCTTGTTAGGCCTGAATGTAAGGGAAGTGTGTGTTTTTATTTTATTTTAAATGAAGTAAATATGTGTATTAAAAGTATAAAAGGCTTAACCCAAGTACAAGAGCCATATACAAATGTAAACCACAAACAACCTGCCAAAAAAAACAGCAAAAAGGGAGGGGGAAAAAAACAACAAAGGGAGGTATTGGGAAGTCCCACATCGTCTAATTATTGTGTTTAATATGCCTCCATATACCTATTTAGGCCTCCACCTAATAATTTAGGTTTTTAGGTTAGAAACTTAAAATAGAAGAGTCCCCCTTATCTCCTCCTCAATAAATACCACTCCTACCTTCGCACAAATGCATTCGTTTTTTATTTTTGTCTTTCTGCGTATTTCTAAGTATCCATCTTAACATCATCAATGCTATACTCATTTTCTGCATATCATGTTTCTTAATTGCCCACCATTCGGTAACATAAAGCATAACAAATCTTACAACCATCTTGAAACTGTTTCCATTTAACTTGATATGTTTTTGATTGTCACACAACATTCCTGAAGCACTTCTCCACTTCATCCATCCTACTCCAATTCCATGGGCAACGTCCTCCCTAATCTTTGTATCTTTATGGGTAATTGATCCAAGATATCGAAAATAGTCACTTTTAGTTATCTCTTGACCATCAATATGCAATATGCCCTCATTTCTAGTCCTAATTTGACTAATTTACATTCTATATATTTCATTTTATACTATTTGATTTAAACCCTTTATATTATAGGGTATCTCTCCTTAATTTTAACTTAGACTTCATTCCTAGTCTGACTTCATCTATTGATACTATATAGTCAGAAAATAACACAAACACTCAATCCTCCAAACATTCGAGGCATACAAGACATTCTAGAGAAATAAACAAGATTCTTTGCAAGAGATTGTACAATTAGCCTCACTCAGCACATCTACATTTGTGTCATTCCCCATGTATAGCCAATAATCGCCTTGTGCCTTATCCTTAAGTTGATGAAGATGTCTCTATTCTTTGTGACATGCCTGATTACACTAGAATCACTCCACCAACGATTTTTATCTACGACCAAATCATATTACTTCATTAAAAGGAAAAAATAAAAATAAAAAGAGGAAGAAAGAAAAATCTACATCCGCTATTATGGCTACTAAGACAGTCCATACAACCTCCCATTTGTTAGTCTTCTTCCTATGCTCTGGGCACCCAACTATAAAATAACTGATGTCACCATAGTGGAAGCAACCTCTTTGTTGCTTGTTGGCTAATCTCTAAGGTTGCATTGCTTTCCTTCTCCTTTGCAAGAATTTCCTCTCTTGACTTGTTTGGAGGAGTTTTCGCCACCAACAAATTTCTGTCATCTTTCTCTTTCATTCACATATGCAATCTCTCTTCTTCTATGACCAATAGTACAGGAAAGGTATTCATAGTCAACTTATTTTGCCATATGTCAAAGAAGTTACTACATGGTCCCATGCTTTAAAGAGACTGTTGAGAATGGAATGCCCAGCATTGGAGAAATCTTTTGCATTTAGTTCCAATTTTAAAACATGATTTCTCACGCTGTCATTTTCGAACATATAAATCCCATTATATTTTTCCAACAAAATTTGTATATAGGTCTCAAATTTGGGTCCATATTTATCCTCCAACATATCCATTATTTCTTTTGCAATCTTGAAATCCTCATAAAGAGGAATTAAGTCATCTTGCATATAAGTTAAGCTGGGATACCCACACAAGGGCATTATTCTCTTCCCACTTTTCACTTTATTTAATTATGGCAAGGTCTTTTTCATCAATTTTGGGCTTCGATATTGTAAGGGTATATAGAGTCTTCTCATGTGTTGGGATTGTAAGGGTATATAGAGTCTTCTCATGCGTTAAGGGATATGAAATTCTCCTCTTCTATGTTCAGAAATTTACATTATTAAGTTTCTCTGCTTTAACTATGCCTAAACTACTCTTGCTAGCCATAAGCACAACTACTTTACCCCCATGGGTTGTTGTCTGGACCATCCTGCTTCTCCAGGTTCACTGTTCAAGGTTTCCTCGCGATCTCAGTCGCAGCCACCTTAGGGGCTGTCTTCCTGTTTCCCTTCCAAGTGACCTTGGCGGGGATTAATATGTTGTTGCTGATCCTCCAACTACCTCTATGAGACAAGGGAAGTTGTTAAAGGAGTAGATGACAACGTAAGGCTTGTATGTGGGCAGCATGCCCACCATACATATATCTATAAGTTCTGCCCAGGGGATGGGCTTGAGATACTCCATGGCCATTTCACTCACTTTAGTGTTCTACATCCCAGGTAACATTGATCACTCACAAGAATGTATCATCAAATTACTGATCCTATTTTTGAGGTTCAGACCAGTCAAAGGCTAGCACATGTATTAGAGGCGGCCCAACTACATCACACATGCCAAAAAATAGTGTCACGGGTAGGCACATGACCTTTGAATAACAAATGCTACACCTCACTTTCCCAATTTGTAACTCATATCAAGCTAGGAAAAAGAAAATTATTTATATAACTTAGATGATCAGCTTTGGCAACTAGCTTGCTAAGTGAGCAATGGCAAAGATCTGACTGTCTCACTGTCCAAAACCTCCAACTAGTCTGTTTTCATGGTCAAGCATTATGACAGTTAATAATCCTCCCAGCAAATTTCACAAGTTACAACAAGAATGGTGAAGAAAGAAATTATATCACAAAGATGAAGTAGACTAACCAACAGTGATGTCACAGCCACCAAAGAACTCTCCTTCAATGTAAAGTTGAGGAAAGGTTGGCCAGCTGGAATATTCCTTCAATCCCTGACGCAATATTTCATTTTCTAGTATGTTTATTGTTTCAAAAGGTACATTCACGGACTTCAGTATCTGCACCACAGTGTTTGAAAATCCACATTGCGGGAACTCTCTGGTTCCCTTCATAAAAAGAACCACTTTGTGTGAAGTAACAACTTTATCCAAAGTAGTCTTCAATTCAGGAGTTAATGCTGCACACACAAATGAGAGAGAGAGAGAGAGTTGCCACCATGTTAATGCTTTTAACTAGCACGGGGAGCAAAATACAAGCAACTAAAAAGAATCAATTACATAAAAAAGAAAAGAGCAAGGGAGCTAAAAGACACTTGCATGAATTTTACAGGCCTTATAAGTCAATTAATCCAATTAAACATTTTTCTTGTTAATAATCCAAGGTAACATCCACAAATTGCACAAAAGCTAAGAAAACAGGCGAAGAATTGCACATTTTTCTTCAAGTCAAGGGTAACATGTGGAGATCTTTTTAATGACCTCAAGGCAACAAAACCCAACCCCAAATGCCAATAGAGAAATGTTTTTGTGCTGCAGTATTGCACAATATTAAACAACACAAAGGAAAAATGAATTTTACAAGGTGACCAAAATGTGTTAAGACTTAAAAGACACTCTACCATAGACATTTTTCCTAAAACTTGTTACAACTCTCCTCCTCTCTCTCAACCACTAAATAATTGCAAACCTATCAAAATACAAATTCATGTCGGTCAACATACACAGTTCTCAGTTCTCTACCAATCTAAGACTAGAAAGTCCTCAATCAGTGTAAAGAAAGTGACGTATCTGACTCTAAAATGGATTTCTCACAACCATAAAGACCATTAAATTTTCTTATTAATAGATAAAAAATTGACCTTGTCCTTGAAGAGTATTCTAGATTATTTCTAGTGACTATCCGAAGTAATTCTACACTATAGCCGCTTCCAAGCACACACTAATATTGGAATATTATTCGAAGCACAGCCTATACTGAAGCTCTTTCCAAAAACACCCCAACAACCTGGACATGGGAAACAGCCCTGGATATTGTTTGGTTCCAAGGATTTGTTACACACAGAAATTTTTTGGTTTCGCGGATTTGTTAAGCACACATTCGACAGTGAATATTTAGAGAAGGTCAAATATGAACCTTTTAGTTCTTTCGTTCAATAGTTAATTAGTTATTATGCCGCTTCTTTGAATCATTTGTAAATAATATCAGGTTGCATATTTCGTGGCTTCATTTTCTTGAAATGGGTGACTCATTGTCTGAGACTAACATAATACATTTATACTAGGCCTTAAAGTAGATAAACATATGTGACATGCATTCAACAAGGGTGTTTTTTTTTTTTTTTTTTTTAAAATAAAGTAAAGTATATTATTAACAAAAAAGAGAGCCAAAGCTCATGTACAAGATTTAATTTCAGCTGTTGAGTGGATAAAGTCAACATATTTCGTGGCTTCATTTTCTTGAAATGGGTGACTCGTTGTCTGAGACTAACATAATACATTTATACTAGGCCTTAAGGCAGACAAACATATGTGGCATGCATTCAACAAGGGTGTTTTTTTTTTTTTTATTTAATAAAGTAAAGTATATTATTAACAAAAAAAAGAGCCAAAGCTCATGTACAAGATTTAATTTCAGCTGTTGAGTGTATAAAGTCAATTTCCTTACGAGTGTATTGACTTGGCCTGTACTAGTGAGACTAAATCCCAACTTTTCAAATCATTTTAAAAAGTCGTAACAGCTAAATCCCAATAGTTTGGGATGCAAACTACTACAGTTAAACAAATGAGAGAAACTGCCTTCCAGTGGCATCTTCTGGACAGATGTTACAAGGTTCTAAAATGCAAATTGAAGTATGTAACAGCTGATCGTCTCAACGAATTGGACGCTACATGTGAAGAGGTTAGGTGATAATTTCTTTCTAATGACATTGCTGTAATAGCATGGAAGCAATTATCAATGCTAATTGACTAATTCCATGAACTTGATATAACAAATTTGGGATTCTGTGAGGGAGATACAATCTATAAATAAAACATGTCTCACTTGTCATTTTTCAGGTAAATTTGATAATTTATTAAAGAAGAAAGCATAAAAAAGGATTGCAGCCATCATACAAACACCCTCTAGCATCGCTATCAACAAGCACCTTAGCTACCTGAGAAAACTCGCCATAAGTTTGAACAACCTGGTTTTAAGATTGACAAAAATGAGGCGAGAAGTGCATCTCTGTAAGAATCTCAGTAGACAAGCCTGATGATGCATGAGACGAAAAATCTCATTCTTTGAGAAATGGCTCTGGCCAACTGCTTGATGATCGACATGCCATAAATTGTGTAATTATATTTTCAGATTCTGTGATAATCTTTTGAATAAACCAAGAAGAGAATTTTCCTGTGGCTAAATTTCTACCTGGATTAAACCCAAAAATTCAATCGGTCTAGGGGAAATATTGGTTTGCCATGGTACTCTTTTAAAATGGCTTTTAACAGATAATGTTACTCAACTAATCAAGGCCATGGTTGTGGAGAAGGTGAGGAGAATTTTAGGTTAGAAAAAATATAGATTAAATCATGTCTTCACCCTCCACCCCCCCCCCCCCCCAAAAAAAAAAAAAAAAAAAAACAAAAACAAACAAACAAAGGCGGAAAAACATGTAAAATTACGGCATAAAGGCAGCGTATCGTCCGTGATGTACCAGAGAAGCAGCGAATGGATCCAATCCTCCTGTGCCTGACTCCAGGCACTGCGTGGTCACCGATAGTCACGGTACGCCGGGCGTGAGGGGAACGAAAGCGATAGTGCAGACGACCAGGTATAACCTTCACTGCGCCCACTCCAAATCCGAAGGGCGTCCGTGTCCTGAACGAGGATAGTGTTGGCTGAAAATCCATCGTCCACGACATCCTTCTTGTGAGGAGAAAGCCACGAGAAGTGAAGGACTGAAGGCAAAAGGGAAATTATGGACCTGGCTCCTCTCATTATTTTAATATTACTATTTTTTTTTTTTTTTTTATTTTTCGGGGATAAATTACAACTCGACCCTGTGTTTACTGTTTGGCCAAGCCATTTAACATCCATCCATCCTTACATACATACAATAGAATGCAAAATGTATTTGTTTGAAATCTAGATAAGAAAGAAAGGTTTGACAAAGGCAATGTGTACAACCACAGAAAATTTCATGCTCTGTATTTTTCCTTTTGCCTCATTTCCACTTCACTTCATGGGAGGAAATTGGATGGTTATCTGGTAAGTGTAAATACAGAGCTAAAGATAATAAATTAAATATTTATGTAATAACAGATTTCCCTACAATATGTCAATTTTTATTTTTTCTGTCTGTAAAAAATAGCGTATATCCTGTCTAGACCCGAAGCTTTCAAATCCACCATTTGGCCTACAAGTTTCACTATTTCTTCTTCCAAATCACGTTCTATAAATAGTAAATTATCATCTTGCTAATATAAAGGTGAAACACATCCAAAGAATTCATCCCAAACATATGAGTTTATCTTTTATTTGCTGATTTAAATCTATTTTTATACCCAAAAACAAACTTTTATTTTCAGGTATCAACTGTTTCATTCTAGTTAATTATACATAAAACTATTATCATAATATCATCTTTGATTTTCCACATTCAATTATTGCGAGACTTAAAATTAGCCATAGAATGAAAAAACTTACTACTATTTATATCACTCACCAGGATCCAAAACAAGACGTGCCTTTTGTGCCCAGAAAAAGATTGGATGGAAAGTTTTACCCCAAATGGTACCCGTCTTATCGCAGACGTACATTGCCCAACCCAAGAACCGCCCATTTATCTTTGGGACCATCAGGTCCGATCTCGACCCGGCATTCGCGGTATCTTACCCAGGTGCATTGCACGTGATGTTACTTAGTCTATGGGTGCAAATGTGCTATCAACGCATATCAAGCAGCAGTGGTCTCGCGATTCATTCGATTGCCAAGTAAGACGCCAAGAAGGCCATACTTCGAGGGGAAACAAAAATGGGTGAATAAGGGCATCTGTTCGCGGCTTCTATGATGCAACACGTGCTGTTAGTAGCCGTCTGATCAACGTAGCCTGTAAGAAATCAGGGGAATTACAGGCGTCGTTCTCTCGTCATTCGCTTTCGATGATTGTCTTTCGTCTGTTCATTTAATAGAATTGAAGACAGATGGAGTTGCAAATCAAGGTCGCGCAGGCGGTTCACGTCCTCAATCACGACTCCCAATCGTGCAACCGGGTTGCTGCAAATCAATGGCTGGTTCAGTTTCAGCAGACCGACGCGGCTTGGGAGGTTGCCACCTCTATCCTCACCTCCGATCATCATCATCATCATCAGTCATTCGCCTCCGATTTCGAAGTTGAGTTTTTCGCCGCCCAGATACTAAAACGAAAGGTCCATCGCTTCTTCCACTAGCTATCTATTATCCTTTACCCGTTTCTCCATGTCTCTCTATGTATGTACACTCAGTCTCTGATATTTTACTTAGCTTTACGCAAGCAGTGGTTTTAACCAGTTAATATTTGGCGGCACCGGCTGCAGCCTAAATAACAATTTGTTAGGGTTGAGTTTGGCGATTTCACTTATGCCAAAAAAAAAAAAAAAAAAAGGTTCGGCGATTTCAACTTGGATTATGAACTGAAAAATGCTAATAATATGCTGTAGTTACGTAGTTGGATGAGTGAATCATTCCAAGAATCGTAGGCTAAGAGATTGAAGAAATTTCAATGGGATTTTCTTTGGGCCGGTATGGGAGAGAAGCACAAGATGCACTTGGTGAATGGGGCGATTTGTATCCCCAAAGGTGTCGTTGGGCTGGGCTTTAGACCGTTGGTATTATTCAACAAGGCGTTGCTTGGGAAGTGGCTTTGGAGGAATGCCACTGAGAAAGGGGTGTTGTGGAGGAAGGTGGTGTGGTGGAAGTATGATAATGAAAAATGGGTATGGAGGTCTAAAGAGGTGTAGGGACCTTTCGGTGTGAGTTTGTGGAAAGCTATCCAAAAAGAGTTTGACTATTTCGCCAGGGGTGTCATATTGAAGGTTGGAGAAGGCACATCGGTGAAATTTTGGAGTGATGTTTGGTGTGGAGAGTGTTCCCTTTGAGACACGTGCCCTAGGGTTTATGAAGTGGCGATGGATAAGGAGGCTTTGGTTAGTGATTATGCTAGATAGGCGGATGAGATGATGGATTGGGATGTTGCGTTCAACAGAATTTCCATGATTAGGAGTTAGAGGAGGTGGTCAAATTCTACTAGCTTATCTTTCCGGTAGTCCTGAGGAGGGGTGAGGAATACAATGTTATATAGAAATGGCATCCAAATGGAGTTTATTTTATGTTAAGTCCTATTTTTCATCGATGCTCATTTGGGGAGAAAGAAGATTCCCAGCTACTAGGGTGTGGATTGCTAAAGCTCCATCTAAGATCTCCTTTGTGTGGCCTGCTTGTTGGGGCAAATGCTTGACCATTGACAACTTACAATGTAGAGGCTTTGCGTTACCCAATAGGTGTGTCATGTGCAAGATGGAGGTGGAGACTCTAGATTTCTTGCTTCATTGTGAGGCGACAAGGAAGTTAGGGACTTCTTGCTTTAGGGTGTTTGGGTGATGCTGAGATCGGTTTGGTCTTTTTTGGACTTGTGGTGGTGTCGTTTTAAAAACAAGGCGGCGAGGAAGTTAGGGACTTCTTGCTTTAGGATGTTTGGCGTGTGTTGGGTGATGCCAAGATCGTTTTGGTCTTTTTTGGACTTGTGGTGGTGTCGTAGTAAGAACAAGAAAATCGTTATTATTTGGAAAATGGCACCTCATGCAATTTTTTGGGTTGTTTGGAGAGTGCATAATATAAGTTCCTTTGAAGGGGTGGAGGGTTGTTGAGAAGTTAAGGTTTTGTACATCTTGAACTTTTTTTTGAATGGGGTGATACTGAGAATTTTTGTAATCGGTTACCCCTTGATGAGTTTTTGAATAGCTTAAGAATTTAGATTTTGGTTTTTTTTTTTCTTTTTTTGGGTCTTGGCCTTGTATACATCTGTATACCATTGCTTTTTTTTAATATTAGTACACCTGAGGCATATATCTCCCAAAACTGATTCCAAGTTAGTAGTTGTTCTTTTCATCAAAATTTAGAATTCCATAGGAAAGGATCCACCATGCAAGAAATTAAATCAGATTTTTCTGTATAATGGTGATGCACACATCTAATGGCGCGTGCGCGCACACACACATATGATAATAAGCCATACTTTAGATTACCTCAAAAGGTTGCCCTTAATTTAGGGGTGTTCGATTGTTGTTTTTCTCATAGGTTTTATATAGAAGATCTCTTCTTATATAATTTTCAAGTGGATTTATTGAAGACATATATTGAGCCCTTAGATTAGTCACTTGTAATTCCTTTGCATGTGCCAATTACGGTTAATTAAATAGATTTGGATGAAGCTTTATGCTCGCTGTCTTGGTAATTTAACTTTCCTCAAATTTTTGGGTTTCTGACCAATTATTTAAAAGATTAGACTCTAAACACCACACCCACCCTTCGGTAGCCCAGTTGGTAAGGGTGAACTTGTGATTGTATGGTTAGGCGCAAGGTCTCAGGTTCAATTCCCCGCTAGGACAACCCAAGATTTAAGTAGGGGGCCGTGGTGGTGGGTTGCTGTGCTAGTCTCCCTGGGTGTTTAGGTTCCATGGGTGGGTCCAAAGAGCCCTACTGTGGGGTGGTTCCACCGTTATCAAAAAAAAAAAAAAAAAAAAAAAACACACTAGGAGAGTTCAAAGTCACCTTTGGCCAAGATAAAAATGACGTTATTAGCGAAGGGACATTAACTGCAGGCACTTGGATGCATTTAGAACTATTAGATAATTAAGCATTTACTTAAGAATGGTGATCCGTTGGTTATAGTAGCGCAGAAAGTGATGGAATTTAAGATAAGTGTGGTTTAATAGTAGAATAAAAGTTCAAGGGGACATACACTCTCCGAGCTTGATTGTGAAGTTTCCTTTATGAAGGTTTGTATACCAAGGGAACCATCCTTGTCTGGCCACTTTACGTTATAGTTTAAATAGCTTATGCAAACCATGTATATCATGGTTTGCTAGTGAAATGCAAATTCTTTAGGAGGAGCTAGAATCAGTCCAAACATAGTCGAGGGTCCCATGGTGTTTAGCAGGAGACTTTAACGTGGTGTGATTTCCACCAGAAAGATTAGGATGTACATCGTTTTCCTCGACTATGGAATATTTTTCAGATTTCGTAATTAGGAATGAGTTGGTATATTTGGGGGGGGGGGGGGGGGAGGTTCACATGGTCTAATGTTCAAGATCCTCTATCCCCCTTAAGGTTAGACAGATTCCTTTTCTCAACAGATTGGGAGGAGTGCTGCCTAAGGGCTCTTCAATCGACCCTTCCCATGCCCTTTTTGGACCATGTGCCTATCCTGCTTGATTTGTAAGGGATTTTCCATAGAAGGGTTCCTTTAAGGTTCGAGAATATGTGGCTAAAGGTGCATGGTTTTGTGGAGTTAGTGGGGGGTTGGTGGAATTCCATTTCAATGGAAGGTTCTCCTTGCTTTGTGGTTGAAAAAAAGAAGATTATTGTGTGCAGCTATGAGGTTTTTGGTTAGGTAGAAGTAGGGATGGCAAAGTTGTTAGAGGAGATTTAGGATTATGATAGCAAAGAAGAGAATGGGGACCTTAGAGAGGGGGGATAAGATTTGCATGGAGGGAGTTCGTTTTATTGGCAAAACAAGAATCTATTGGAGGCAGAAACAAGAGGGATAGGGATATGAAGTACTTTTATAGAATGGCCAACTCAAAAAAATGCCGTATTATTGGCAATTAAGGTTTGGGGAAAGAGTGGTGCAAGAAGATGAGGAGATTTCTAAGGAGATTGTCATCAAATTCTATAGGAGCTTATTTTCAGAAGAGGTAGCTTCAAGACTTTTGCTAGATGGATTGGATTTCAATGCTATCTCTGAGGAGGATGCATGGTGGCTGGAGAAACAATAGGACGACGAGGAGGTGCTTAGAGCGCTCCAGAGCTTGAATGGTGATAAGGCGTCGAGCCTAGATTGGTTTGCTCTAGTGTCACTGTCCGACATTTTTCAAAGTTGGGGAATGGACCGTGTGGCGCCCCAACACTCTTGTCAAGGCTAGCTTTACATTGCACCATTTGATTCTTGTATAAGATTGTTACCAAGTGATCTCGAAGTAGCCAACAAGAACTGCCCAGCCGATAAGGTTCCCTTGTCATCAAGGCCTAGCATGCAGGCTCCCAACAAACCATACAGAGGTCCTTGACCAAGTTGACATACCGACAACAGTTGTCACTTAATGCACAACCCGAATAGCTAAGGGGCACACTAGCCCTAATTGTGCACAAGGATCACACCCCATGCTCACTGATAACCTTTGATCTACAGCCTTATAGAGAAGCCACACATCCAAAGCATTACTTGCCAAGCCTTGACATGCCAAATATGCAAGCAAGCAGCCTTGATGGCATACTAGCATGGTGTTGCCCTCATCTCATGCATATCTATCCACATGATCTTGTAGGCGAGCCCGAACCCAAGCCCAACACCTACGCAAGGCACATAAGGCCTATGACAAGCTCCGATAGCCCACTTGGCTTCATTCATCCAAACAAAGATCTGACTAGTTGGGCTTAGTATGATTATACACATTACCTCCGGCCTTAGAGTCATGCGCAAGATCGGCACTCTGCCTTTTATGGCACTATCCATAGGTCTCTTAGCACCCATCTGCCTTTGATAGCACTATCCTTAGGTCTCCTTGCTCCTATAGAGACCTAGATTCCCCTTCTCGACATCCTAGGCCTACCCCTATGTTGCCACGCAGTAGGCCCACATGAGGGCACACAAGCCCCAGGGGTGGCTAAGCTCACCATACTTCCCCCTGAAGAGCAATTAGTGCATTTATGGGATTCCCACAAGGATACATCGAATTCTACCAAAACGTGCCATTTTACCTCAATATTCCTTTATCCAAATGATACTTAAACACCACTTGGTTATCACTGAAACATGCCGTTTGATCTGGGCACAATATGAGTTGATCTACACTACACTGTTCTAGTGTGCAGTGCCACCAAGTGCACTATTGCTCTGCAAGCATAATGATCACTCTAGATCTTCAATGTTTGACCCTATGGTCCTTTGTGAAGTCCTTCTGGAGGGCAACCCTTGATAGTGCCTCTTCTACAGAAATGTTGGAGGGTGGTTAGGTTCAAGGTGCTGAATATACTTGTAGAGTTTTATGCCTCTGGCTCCTTGGAGAGGAATCTCAATGCCCCTTTTTTGGCTTTGGTGCCAAAGGAGGAGACAACAAGCATTAGGGATTTTAGACCCATCAGCCTGATGGGAAGTGTATATAAAATTTTGGCTAAAATCTTGGTAGACAGGTCCATGACAGGTGGTGGGGAAGTTGGTACGGTAGGGGTAGAATGCTTTTGTGGATGGTAGGCAAAGTCTGGGTGCAGTCTTGATTGCAAATAAATGGATAGAAGCTCGGATGTGCAGCAACCAAGTGGATTTGATTTGTAACCTAGACATTGAAAAAGCCTATGATCATGTGAACGGGAAGTTCTTGCCATTTATGCCAAGATGGATGGGTTTTGGGGACAAGTGGAGAAGATGGATGGAGCTTTGTACATCTTTAGCTTCGTTTTCTATGTTGGTGAATGGTAGTTCTAGAGGTTTTTTAGGAGCTCTAAAGGCTTGCGATGAGGGAAGACGTTATCCCTTTTTGTTTTCATCATGGTGATGGAGGCCTTTAGTAGACTGATGCAGAGAGCGGAAGGAGCCAATCTAATTAAAGGTTTTGGGGATGGCTGGGGGTTGGCAGGGTGTCAGGAATATCTCTCATTTGTTGTATGCTAATGATACTATTATTTTTTGCAACCCAGACAGATGAAAGCTGCAGAACCTTGAGGGATTCTGCTATACGTGGAGGCGGTTTCTGGATTAAAGATCAACCTGAGGAAGAGTGAGATTATTGCGGTAGGTGAGGGGGTGGAGGTCCAGGGGTTAGCACCCATTTTGGGATGCCAAGTTACAGTGTGTATAGCAAAATCAGAAGGAGGACTGGGGTTAAGACCATTAAAAGAGGGTGTGTTCCAATGTTCGTCCTACTAAACAGGGTTATTAATTATTATCCAATGTTGGTCCTACTAAACAGGGTTCTAAGAGGGGTGAGTTTGAATTGATCTATATTTAATAGAAATAAATTTAAAAAATGAGCTCGCAGCCTCACAGTAGCCTTTAAATTTCGGTCAAATGTTATCAGATGGTTAAGACTTACCAATTCAAGCTGATTTTTTGCAGTTGCTTTTTAAAATGTATGATCATTTGGTTGCTTCCATCTTTATTTTTAAATGCTAGTATGTCATGGTTTCATTGGAATATTGGATACCCAGTGAGCCATACATGGCTAGTCCTCATGTAAGTCAAGGCTGTGATCAAAGCGAAGCAAGAAATCTCGGTTTTACAAAAAGAACAAACAGGTACTTCAGGAAAAAAGGAAAACAAGAAAAAGATTGGAGGCCCATTTTGGAGTTAGGTGTGGGAAATACAAGGGAAAATTTCAATCTGGGAAAGGTTAAGATGGGAAACAAGAAATTGTGCCACTTTATGTACAGTTTTGGTAGGATGAGAACACACCCTTCCTTTTGTCTGTCTATATATAATTAAATATTTAATAGATATTAGATAAACTAGAATTAGACATAGAATGGAGGATTTGTCATTCACATATTTCATAACTCATAAGGAACCTTAAGGGGTGGATCGAGTGGTCCTAGGGCCTCTTGCCAAGCAAGAGATCTTGGGTTCAACTCTCACCACTCCCCTCAAGGCCACCCCCATGGACTTTGATCCTGTAATTGCCTGGTGCATGTGGGACGGGGGGACTGCATGTGCCAGGGGATTAGTTAGGTGCAAAGCATCTGGAACCTCCTGATATCATAAAAAATAAAAATAAAAAAACTCATAAGGACGTAGAAGGCTATTATATGTTCCTGCAGTGTTGTACAAAATTTGTTTATGATGAGTTCAACACAGTATATCTTATTAAGGCAAATACCAGTTTCACTTTTTGGATGTACTCAATATGATGATATATTGAAATAAAATCTTCATCTAGCAGTCTCACCAAGTGTCTTCATCTTACTATTTCATTCATCTTCCTTTTATCGTATCTTGCCACACATGTTTTAGGGTATGTATATGTATTAATGTACCTACAATTAATGCTGTCACATTGCAGATCCAAAATGAAGGATACTATTTGCAATTAGGAGCTAAAGATGCCTTGCTAAATGCACTCCTTGTGGCTGCCAAAAAATTTAGTTCAGGCCCTCCACAGGTGCTTCATTGTTTCCCTTCCTAATTGGATTCTGCTTATGCTCTATTATTTGAAATAGAGGCTATATGCATGCTATTTGTGGAAAAACTGGACTGAATGTTACGGATTTGATGTTGCATCTTTTTCTCTGGCATGATCTGAAATGAGTGTTGGTTGACTCTTTTTTTTTTTCCTCAAATCTTCACAACAGCTTTTAACACAAATCTGTCTTGCGCTCTCTGCACTTATACTTCGCGCGGTAGAGCATAGAAAACCTATTGAGCAGCTTTTTTACAGCCTTCAGAATCTGCAAAGCCAGGATGATGGCAATATTGCTGTTTTGGAGATGCTCACTGTTCTGCCAGAAGAAGTTGTTGATGATCAAAGTACTGATGGTAAAATAAGTTCAGCCCGCAGATGCCAGTATGGCCAAGAGGTTTATGATCTTTCTTTGAGTTTGACACATCTATTCACCTATATATTCCTGCCATCTCCTCCCCTCCCTCCCTCCCTCCCTCCCTCCCTCTTCCCTTTTTGCTCTCTTCTACAGTCACATATTCATTATCTGTTAAAAACAGCTTCTCTCGCATACTCCTATGGTTCTTGAGTTCCTACTTCTGCAGTCTGAGAAAAGGTTTGATGGTGGCATTCAACTACATGAAAGGAATAAAAAAATTTTGCGTTGCTTACTGAGTTGGGTAAGATTAGAAGTGTCCCCATCTTTATTGTGTTTGCTTAATCAAGTATTGTGTTTTGATTCAATAGTTTCTCCTTTAGTTATGACATGTTTTTTGTGGCCATAATTTGCACGTTTGATAATCTGTTGAAGGAGCAATAGTTGTAGTATTTACATATAGAAGTGTTACCACCTTTTTTTTTTTCCTTAAATATTTGATGATAAGATGGCTGCATTCAGGTTCGAGCTGGGTGCTTCTCAGAGATTCCTCAGGGCTCATTGCCGTCCCACCCACTTCTTAATTTTGTATTTAACTCTTTGCAGGTAATATTTTTCAACTACTGAGATTGGTTATCTTGAAGTATCTTAAGATTATGATCAGTCTAGTGCTCAGTTAATTTGTTAATTTCTATATTGTCATCGCAGGTTTCTTCTTCATTTGATTTGGCCATTGAAGTACTCGTAGAGCTCGTGAGTCGATATGAGGTATGGGCATGTAGCATGCTTTATAACAGCAACACTGAGCAAACACTTAAGACATAAATATATAAATGCATGTATGCATATATACATGTAATTATATATCCATATAAAATTGTACCTGATGTGTTTCCATGTGTGTAATGTATGGCAAATATTAATTTGATCGGATGTCAACGACTATCAATCCATATAGCACTCCAAACTAGTCGTTGTATTATTTCTTTTCAAAGAAATGTAGGTCTAAAGATATAACTTATACTGTAAAAAAAAAAAAAAAAAAAAAATTCATGGGAGGGACATTTAATATTTTAATCCAACAGTTGGCTTGCAAAAACATGGATACTACGGATAGTTAGTACACATGTATCCTATGGCACCAAGTCATTGATCTGGCAGATCTTCTAAGTCGGAGTAACCCATAAGGAGGCCAGCTATCTACAGGATTAGTTTCCTTGGTGTTTGATTAATTCATGTCAACCATGAGGAGAACAACTATAAATCAGAAGCATAGGGACCACATCTAATGCATTGCTCTTATGCTATCTGTACATTTTTTCCCTATTGGAAGAAAAAGAAAAGTTTGGATACAATATGAAAGGTCTAAGTTTAACATTTTAAATTTTAATATAAGAATGTTAGTTGGTTGCCTAATTCCAATGTTTCCAGTAGAAAGTAGAGTCAAGTTTTGGAGGCAGCGTTTAAACTAAGATTAAAATGTCCACATAAACTTTGCACTGCATTAATTTTAGATGATCTTATCTACCTTGAGTTGTCCTTGCTTTCGTAGGGGCTACCCCAGGTTTTGTTATGCAGAGTACATTTTCTTAAAGAAGTACTTCTTCTACCAGCTCTTACAAACAGAGATGAAAAAGTAATCGGTGGTCTTGCATGCTTGATGTCAGAAATTGGGCAGGCTGTAAGTATCTAATATTCTATTTGGACCATTCGGTTTTTATTTTCTTATAATTGTGCAACTGTATTATAGTTTTGAAGGTTTTTACATTACGCATGTGTGAACAGTTTTGTCCTGAACAAGCTATGTTACCACTGGTAATGGCGATAATAAAAAATGTAGCATGTTGTATGCATATACTTACAACTTAAAAGATCTATTACTCTTTTTTTTTTTTTTTTTCCAATTAACTTTTTCCACCTTTATTGTACAATAGGCTCCATCTCTGATTGTAGAAGCAAGCACAGAAGCACTTGCACTGGCGGATGCACTCTTGAGGTGATACCTCAAACTCTCACTTTTTAATATAAAGATTTACTTGAGAAGATATTGTGTAATATGCATGTTAGAAATGGTTTCTCAACATGCTCTTCTGTATGTGCCTCAAAGTGCCTTCCGATGTGGTGACAACTTTCTGCTTAAGGCCAATTGATAATATGATAATTTTTATGTGGATATTAAAGAGTGCGTAATGATAAAAAATGACACAAAACCTCTATAAATTACCAACACCTTGTGGGAATGTGTACGCACCAAAGATTTGGAGAGCATACACAAGCACGTTTGGAATAGTGCATCTCATAGTTTGGTATTTGTCACTTCCTTAATTTACAGTGTGTGTCAAGGTCATAATCTCATCTTTTCAGGAATTTTGTGTTAAATATTTATAATGTACTACATGTAACAATTTGATATGCTGGCAGTTGCGTAGCATTTCCAAGTGAAGACTGGGAGATTGCAGACTCAACTTTACAATTTTGGTACTTTTTTTTTCTCTCTTTTGCATTTATTGGGTGTATTATTATTTGTGTGAAATTATTATGCCTTTTCCAATGGCATATGTGATAGTGGGAATTGAAGGCTTAGGTAAAATAAGTATTGCTACCAAGGAGGGCTATAAACGAACTCCTACTCATGGCTTCATTTAGAAATGTGTTTGCTAAAATGCATGAAACACTTTTCTTTTTTAGGAGCTCAATTTGAAATTTGAATTTAATTCCAAAAATCTATGGTTCCCTGTTCTATGGCCCATTTCAACCGAAATGACTTCTAAAGAAAAATTGCAGTGCTTTGTAAATGTTTATTTTATTAGTTTCAGCATCAAATCACTCAACAAGAAGGATTTAAGCTTGAACCTGACTATATTGATGAAACTTTTGGAAATATGTTACCTATTTGGATCTAATTCATGTATTTGCATAATTGCATTTATGTTGTAGATCTATAAATTTGGAGTCAGAGTCAGGAATCTATCTATCTAGGTGATTTAATTCATTATTTTTTTATGTTGCTTTACAAATAGGGAAACTAAGTGAAGAAATAAGAAGAAAATTTTTGGGTGTCTGAATATTGTGTTTTGGAACTGAAAGTCTACCATGTTTCAGATCTTGTGATTTGGATCGTAGTTTGCTAGGGTATTATCGAATTGTGGTTTCTTCACTGTGCATGTGCATATATGTATATAGACATGCAGATATGCAACCATGGTGTAGACTCTGGAATATTTCACATAATTGGAGCACTGTCAGTATCTCAATCTATCTATATTTTAGGAGTGCAGAAGTAGTGGCCTTTGTATATACAATTTTGGTTTAACAACTTTTTCTTCTTGCTTGTTCCAACATAGTGTTTCTGACGCGCGTTTGTAGGGGCCTTCAACATGCTTAACCAATCATTGTAAGATTTAGAAGAGAGTAAAATATTAATAAAAGGTAGAACAGTAATTGTAAAATTTGATGGTTGTCACAATGTAGTTTGGGAGCCACCATAATGTTAGCTGAGTTTTTATCATTGTTGCTACTATGTAGGGGATGTTTAGGGGTTGACAGTCCTGGTGTTTAAAAGCTTCTGGCACACTCAGATGCCTGGTGCTTTGTGGTTTCCATAATATGCACCCAAGGGCACTTCCAAATAATGAAAAAGGAATTTTTAGGCAGACAGTTGTACTTTTTCGTCTGTTCTTTTATGAATTTTGTGCCTTTCCTTTTCTGAGCTATTTGATACTTCTAATGATTTTGTTTCAATTTGATATATATATATGCTGGAGTGTTGACACATGCCCTTATCCTCAAGCTCACAGCGTTGATGACTTCTGTACCTTATGTTTGCAATGTTTCTGTTCAAGTCAAATCTTTCTGTATAAGATGAAGACATTCTCGTGTATTATTCAATGGGCTATGTGATTTGGAAGGTTTCATACTTCTTGTGTCAAATTCAGAGCATGATAACTGTAAGCTTGTGTTATCTTCTTTCCCAGGTGTACTCTCGCAAGCTATATTCTTGGCCTTGATGTGGATGGTGGAAAAAATAAGGCGAGTGTGGAAGACATGTTTTTTCCTGTATTCTCAGCACTACTTGATGCTCTTCTATTGCGTGCTCAGGTTATTTCCTCTTCTATCTGCCTTGTTATGTTTTGGGTGTTGATAAGGACATATATCTTATCTTGGAGCAATGGCACATCTTTGGCATTCATTTGGTTCATTTGGTTGGAAAGGAACAATAGAGTTTTTGAAGGAAATAATAATCATGGTGAGCTTATTTTGAACGAAGGTTGTTTTCCTTGTTTCCTTCCGGGCTTTGGTTACTAAATAATTCAAGGATATCCTTTGAGGTGTATCTTGCAAGATTGGAAAGCCATGTGTGAACTGATGGTCTAGGGCTTTGGGTTGCTTTTGGAGGCGTAGGTCTCGTATCTTTCTTCTTTGTTGGGTTTTTATTGCTTGTTCTTTCTCTTCTCCAGTGAAGGATAGCTCACCTTCCTTGTCTTTATTTCTCCTTTCTATATAATTTCATTTACATTCAAAGAGAAAAAATTGCGCATTCTTTGGAGGACAGCCAATGCTTATGGTTGATTTTTATTGAATTCTTCTTTGAGGATCTGTTTGTGTTGTTTTTAATGAAGGTAAAGTCTATTAAGTATAAACAAAAAAGACAAAAGACTTTGTACATGTGAAGTATACAAGAAGTCAATCAAGCGTACACAGTTGTATATGAAAATGTGGTCTACTCTAACTGATGATGGAGAGTTAAACCAGTCCTTATAATCTCTTTGGTCATTATTTTAATTTTCAAGGGTTGAAAACAAAAATGAAACTGAGACATTCTCTTTGACAGGTGGATGATTCTACATTTAATGATGAGACTGGAACACTTGACCTGCCTGATGGCCTTGCACATTTTAGGATAAATCTTGTGGAACTTTTGGTGGATATATGTCAGCTTCTAAGATCTTCTACATATATACAGAAGGTGCTTGTTTAAGAGAATCCTTTTTTACTATGTGTGTAAACATATACTTACAATTAGAAGTGGTCTGGATAACTTAATTTTCATTAAAGACAACTATAAACACATGTACATAGCTTTACATGAAGCATCGTACATTTGTACCTGATAATATTGTATGTTGGAGTGTGTCTTAGTTCTACAACTTTTCATGCCCATAAAAAAATTGAGACATCTTTCACAATTGGAATAACTTTTGGTAAATTTCATTTTCCTCCTTGAACTATCACACGTAATCAGTATTCACACCTGTACTAGAAAACATAACATAGAGTCCCTATACTTTTTGACAGTAGCATACCACCTCTTTCAACGGCACCATAGGTAAGGTAATTGAAAAAGGTCATGGGAGAAGTACATGACTGATTTAAGATTTTTAATCTACCATTTTGCCCTCCCACTTATTTTCATGATGGTTAGGTGACTCATTTTTATTTTCCTTTGGCTCACGAGCTAGATGACCTATTTGGCCCCTATCTCTGTTAATCATTTGTGGATGCTTCTTCTCTTATTCTTCTTCATGATTGTTTTACGGAGTGGATTTAGAGAGAGCACTAAAGTTTTTAGGGAGAAATAAAATTTCAGAGAGATTTTGGAGGGAAAAAAAAGAGGTATTAGAGAAAGATGATTTTAAAGAGGGTATTTTTAGAGGAAGATGATTTTAGAGAGAGAACGGAATTTGTAGAGGAAGAAATAGAACATTAGAGAGAGGATTTTAGAGAATTTTTGGAGGGAGAAATGGAACTATAGAGAGAAGAAATTTTTTCAAAAGTTAGAGGGATTTTTTAGAGAAAAAACAAAATTATTTTTCTCTTTCTAAGACTTTATTTTCTCTCTCTTATTATTATACTCATTACTACCACAATTTTTATTATTTTGTCATTTGGAAACAACACTTCTTTGGTCGTGGAAGCCTGAACCCATACTTTCTTTTTCCTCCCCTCTTTCTAAAATTCCTTCTCTCTATCTCACACAGTCTTTACTTATTCTTTCTTTATTTTATTTCATTACTCCTTGGTTGAGCTGTCATTTGAGTGTTTCAAGCTTCAATTGCCATGGGTTTGCAATAATGATGCTCTAGCTTTGAACCACGGGCTGGCACTGGTGCCCTTCCCGGCATTAGTAAGATTTGGAAGGTTTTTGTGTGGATGCAATGGTTGAAGATCAGAACTATTCAAATGATAAACTTTTCAAATGAATTAAAGTTTAAAAGGTAAAACCATTCTAAACTGCTGTCTTTTTGGTGTGGATGCAATGGTCAAAGGTTAAACTTTTCAAATGAATAAAGAGTTAAAAGGTAAACAACTCTAAAGCTAGAAGGATAAAATTGTAAATTCTTACTTTATGTTAACATCTTCAAGCCTTCAAACTAAGGGTGATCAATGGTTTAATGTGATAGTTTAGGGGGATAAAGTGTACTTTTATTTTTTTAATAGGTTGTCAGAATTATATTATTACACATTTAATCATGTGAGTGGAACACTTATAATATTTGAACCAAACACTCATGAACTCATTCACGGTGAATGATTTTGTTATTGATCCTAACAGAAAAAACTTTTAGGATCAACAATATTGTCAATATTTTTTTGATGAGAAACAAAATTTTATAGACAAAAGGAAAGATATACGAGCAAAAGAGGAAGAGAAATCCTCCCAGGAAAAGAAAAGCTAAACAAAATTTAAGTCTCAAATATTAATGATATTACCGACCAAAATTTATTTTAAGACCTTTTTTGAGTGCATGAGTAGTCTAAGAGACCCTTGGGTTTATGAGAACAAGTGAAGCTTCTCTATTATCGGCTAGAGTGCTAGACCAAAGCTATGTTATAATAGAGATGCGACTCTGCTTATAAGGGGACTTTCGAAACACCACCAATCCAACCACAATCTTACCTTCTGCTTGTTGTATGGTTGAATCCCCAGCCATTGAAAGAATACCCTTTGCCAGAGTGAGTTCAAAACATGTTACCTCATTGAGTCATTTCTATCACATCTATTAGAAGTTGCATCATCAGACAAAATTCATGATAAGCTATCCATATCTGAGGTTAATCTCCAAGGTCATTTCTTGACCATTTTCACCCTTAGAGAGATTGTTAAGAATTACGTTTTATAGCTTCTTAGCTACCAACAGAAAAAGAAATTGAAACTAAGTAGGGTTGATGATTTGATAGTGTACTCTAACATTTAGCAGCTCAATGCTTTTCAAAAAAATACATCTTTTTCCCCCTTCAAGAAAGGGCCGTTGTCTAGTGCAGTGCTAAAAGTTTTGGGTTGTCAAGTATGAATCCTCAGGTTTGAGTGTTGAGAACAGCCACTTCATACAAAAAGTATTGAACGCTAGGACCATAACTAACTCACCCCTCCCAGGACATTGCTTTCACGAGACCAACATTTTTTTTTTTTGGTAACATGATAAGAACATCATTATACCAGGAGTATCTAAACCTAGCTACTCTAACACAACTCAAAATTAGAACCTACCTCCTGAAAGGGTAGAGACATGCCATTAGGCTCAAACACTTGGTTATGACTTTGTTTTGGTGAAAAGACCCATGTTACTTTTCCACTTTTCGAGAATAGATTGCAGCAAGTGATATTTTCTGTCGTCGCCAAGTGAGGATATAAGTACATAAGTGACTAACTGGAAGGGAACCCATATCGTAGTTCGAAGCTCGTGCAAGAAGGTATAGGGGGCGCAAAACCCAATATGACCCCTGGACACAACTCGAACCCTATACAGAGTTTGTGGCTTTGGGTTTACCTTAATCGTGTTCGGATTGTAATCGTGTCAACATGCCTAACTCGTATAATAAATAGGTCGTTTGTAGTGCCACCTTTACCATCTGTTGGTTGCCTTTATTTCTTATCCAACTTTTCTTGTGTTTTTACTTATCCTACTTGATGTTTTCATCTCGGTTACACTCATTGTTTGAACATACTATTAATTCCCAGAATTTTGTACGAAGGCCTATACCTAATATTCTTTTCAGAATTACCCAAATGGAAGTGTTTTCTTTGTTGACCATTTGGGAGGTCACTAAAGCACCACAACTTAGATGAATTAATTTACGTGCTGTGTTGTGAGATTTCTAATTCACTCATTGCTATTAAACCAAAGGAAGTCTTGATTCTAAGAGCTCAAAATCAACATTTATAATAAATACTAACTTATAAGTAATATAACATCTAAGTAGAGGTTTCATTGATTTTATTTTATTTATTTTAATTTTAATTTTTCATTTGGAAAGGAATCATGTTGTGCTTACATTTTAGTTTATAAGTTGCTAATGTGATAGTTTTATGATGATCTTTTATTCTCTCTTTCAATTTCATTGTAGCTTTTTTTTGGTGGTTGGGCATCTGCAAATGTACCAGTTCCTTGGAAGGAGGTGGAAACCAAAATGTTTGCTCTTAATGTGGTGAGACACACTTACATATATGCATGGACTTAAATATCCACGATATCTTCGATATATCCACGATATATCCGTGTATCCGTACCCCTCGATACGATATCTAATTGACATATCTTTTTCGCAAAATATCTTTACAATATTATCAATATTTTCGATATTATTGATAAAATCTCGATATATCTCGATATATCCATAATATCCTCTTTCTTTCACTTAGTATCATTGATATATCGAATATATCCACTATATCAAGAATATACATCGACGGTATCAAGATATTCATTTTCTTGTTATTGTGTCAAAATTATCACCTCTTACTCTTTTAGTATTGATTTATATAAATATTTCAATTAAACTAATGGCTTAAATTAGTGTTATGAAGTAACAACTTTTATTTACTTTGTTAATATATTCATTATTTTGCTCAATGTAGCACAATTTTTATACCCTACATAATACAAACTTGTCAATTACACATTTAAATTGCAATATTTTTATTTTAAACTGTTTATTAGAGTCTAATCGTTGTTCGCAGAGTTTCAATGGAAGTATAGGTGTTTAACTAACAATATCCATCATATCTCTAAATCGATATCGAAATTTTTGATATATCCATCGATATATCTGATATATCTGTGTTCTTAGACCCTCGATATATCCATCGATATTGATATTTAAGTCATTGCATATATGTACATGTATTATGTATATATACATTTATAAATGGTAATTTTATTATATAACAAAAAGGTAAATGGTTTCGTATAAAGGATGTATACAAATGTAGTATATTTTTAAAATGAGCAATAGTCTAGAAATTCCCAAAATGCAGGCTTCCCATAAGACAGATGTTGAGCACACCAAAGAGAATTTTTTTTTTGTACCTATTTATTTATAGGAAACAAATGCTTTATAAAAGAAACTATGATACAGGTCCACCCCAAAAAGGAATCACTCAACCCCCCCCCCCCCCCCCCCCAAAAAAAATCCGAAAAAAGAAAAAGAAAAAAAGAAACTTGGAACAAATGAATTTCCCATTGAACAAACTTACCCAAGAACAAAAATGTTCTTACTAAAGCAAAATGGAGGCACTCAGAGGGTAGAAATGTTTGCTATAATGCTCCCCATCATCGCTGCTGTTTAGCTTGAAATTGTTCTTCACCATTAACAGATCTAGGAACTCAAGATATTAACATATTCATACCCTCCAACCTTTCAATAATTTAGCACAAGAAAAAAAAATGATCATATGAAATTTACATACCATTTATACCTGAAAATACTAGGGCTATCTAGCATCAGGGTAAGTCAATATTGGTCTTTCATGCTTGTAAGCAAATTCTTCTTTTCACCCTCCCCCTTCTTCCCTTCATATTGCTTTAATTTTGAATACTCGTGGTTTTCCATTTTATGTTTAAGATGCTGGGTCTCTTTTGTCGTCACTACTTTTTCTTTTCTTTTTTTGATTAGCAAGTAAATTTGTATTGATAAAACTTGGTCCAAGTACATAAGAGATATACAAGAACTTAAAAAAATAAAATAAATAAAATACAAGAACTATAAAAAAAAAAAAAAAAAAAAAAAACCCCTCTAAGGCTTAAGGGAATCAACAAAATATACGAAAGAAAGGTAACTAGAACTAGAGTGACTCAAAAACCACAAAAAAAGGGTCATGACCAAAAAAAGTTCTAAGGTTCCTCTCTTTCCAAATTGTAGTCACTACTTCACGGGGTTATCCCAGAATTATGTTCTTCTTGAACCATTCATAAAAAAATTTTGGCTGTCAATTGGGTGTGTTTCACGATTGGAGTTTCATTGAAATTGGGAACGGATTATACAGCCTTTACCACTAGCAAAGATATATCTATATCATTGTTTGATCTTTCTTTACAACTTTGATGCTGACAAGTTACACGTTCCAGGTTGCTGAAGTAGTCTTACAGGAGGGTCAAACCTTTGATTTCTCAGTGATTATGCAGTTGGTGACAATTTTGTCCACTACGGCTTCTGATGAGCTTAAGGGCTTCATGCGCATTGTATGTTAGATATCCCCTTTATTCTTTTTAATTTTCAAAATGAATGCCAGGGCTTGTTTATTTTAGGGTTCATAAGCATTTTTCTAAAAGCCATTTTTTTCACTGCAAGTGAAAACAATTCTCTTTTTTATTTTATTTTTATTTATATAACTCATTGTTTCTTGGTTGTTCTTAGTTGTTTAAGGGCTTGCGTTTTTGGAAACACAGATATTGAATAATGCAGGGTCACTTAGGCACTAAAGTGGTTTTAGGATGGGGTTTTCTGTGAATTTTTAGGGGTAATTAGGGTATGGTAGAATAGGTTTTTGGAAATAGAACTCGACTCCATCTAGTACCAAGAATGGAATCTTCATCTTCAATGTGCTTAAGAAGGAAGGATCTCGTAGACCTATTGAGCTTTAATAGTGGCAAGTCTCTATCAAGCACATGCTTCATCTCGAAGTCTGCGTGCTTGAATAAATGCGTATTATTGTAGCCACCATGTTGGACCTTCTTATCAAATAGTCCCAGTCGACTTTGCAAGATATGGCACACCTTCACATGTAGCACATCACACTGCACAATGTTAACTAAAATAAGTCACCAAATACCTCTCCTGGACTTTGATATTGGTGTTGTTTACTCACGTCACTTTATAGGGTTGATGTCACTCTATTTTCAGCCCAAGATGGCGGACGACATCCTCCAAAATGATATTGGTGCAACTACTAGTGTCAATAATCATGGTTCATAATTGTCCATTACATCGAACACGTAATTGAAAATACTACTACTTCGCTAATCTTCATCTTTAAGTCCCTTATGTGTAGTGATAAGATGGTGTTAGACCAAGCAAGGTTATTGTTCATCGTCACTACTATTGAAGCTTGTAATAACTACTCTCCTCTTCAGCTTCCAGCAATACAATTTCCTTTAATTTTTCTCTGAGGTAACAGGGGCAATGTGAGCTTCCTTATCCATAAAAGTCACTAATGTTGGCTTGTGGATGAAGAATGTCCAAAGCCTTTACACATGTAACATTGTATCTCAACTTTTAGTCTTAGAACTAGAACCTACACTACTTTGTGCACCCATTGATGTATCAGGAGAAATTTGCTTGTTAAATGTAGCGGAACCTCCATGGGACTTGTCAACTGATTTCCTCGACTTAGCATCTACAATTGTTATCTTACTCCTAGTGATGCTATCTATTGGAGCTCTCACTGAGGTCTTTTTATATTCCTCATCCACTTGCTAAGCAACTTGAAAATCAATTGTAATGGTATAAAGTCAACTAACAGCTCAACCAGAAGAAAAATGAGAATTCAATCATTTGTGATAAATAGAGATCATAGCACCGTCATTCCATTGAAATTTTGATCTTGTAGCCAAACTAGGGGCTGTTCATGGTTTTGGTTCAAACTGAGAACCAAACCAAATTAAACCAACCCGCTCGGTTTGGTTTGTTTGTTTTTTTTTTTTTTCATCTAGTTTGGTTTTGGTTCCAATTTTGAAAACCGAACTAATTTGGTTTGGGTTTGGTTTGCATGTTAAAAAAACCAAAAAAAAACTGAAAAAATCGAAATATATATAATAATATAATAATATTATATATTAAACTTCAATATGTGAAATTCCTATTACTGACATATGTTAATATGTTTCCATTTTGATACAATGTTTAATGCTTTTTTTAATTGACTGTTTAATGCTATTATTAAAATCGTTTTTGTTTTAATTTGGATTGTCATTTTTTCCCATTTTGTTATATTTATCCAATTATGCATGATGCTACTTGATAGGATAAAACCGAAACCAAACCAATATTTTTTGGTTTGGTTTGGTTTGGTTTTTTTATAGTATGGTTTGGTTTGAAATTTACTCCAAAACCGAACCACAAACACCCCTCATCAAAACTATAAGGCTTGCTAGTGTACTCTTCAAGAAACAAACTTCCTTACACTATGTGTAAATTGCAAGTGAACTCATAGCTTGTAATCAACCGGTTCAAAGTAACATGTCATATTAGTCTTTATGTCATCCTAAGATCTAATGCTTGCTTAATGTGCCTGTTGGTATTTTGTCTACCAAATTGTAGCTGCCCCACTTTTAATTTAGTTTCCGCAAAGAAGATTTTTTGCTCATTTGTCAAGTAATGTGACCTAAAAGACTCTCTAAACTGTAACCAATCAAGGATACTTGTGGGATGCTCCTTCCATAAAATTCAACAACTTTCGATTTAACACTTCTACCCATATTAAGTAATATCTGCTCTTCTCGAAACTTAACTTATGCTAGTGGTGGAAGGACTCATTATCGAACTACTTGGTGCTTAAGGGCTGAAGAAAATGAATCTATATTTGCACTCGTTTCAGCACCATTAGCCTTGACCATCAACGGGCCTTGACCATCAACGGACCTTTATATTTGCAGTGGTCTTTAGGTGGCTCAATGCATCTACTTACCCTATCATTTAATTGAACTAAAGCCTTCTTGATGTTATCACATTCTTGAGATGAGGTCTCAAATTTAGAAGAAAACTTGGCATTTGTAACTATTGTAAAGTTTCACATCCGACATCGCCCAAAATATTGGGTTTGACATGGCTTCACATAGGGGTTGGGCCCTCCAACTAATAGCTTAGGCTTTTAGGTTGGAAACTTAACATGGTATCAAACCATTTTGTTCTTGGGTTGTTTCATTCATGAGCTCGTCTTTGTTGTCCAAGTGACAAACCCATTCTTATCTTGTTAGGCTTGCACGTGAGCGGGAGTGTTAGGTTGGAAACTTAATATAGTATCAAAGTATTTTGTTTTTGGGCTGTTTCATTCATGAGCCTGTCTTTGTTGTCTACATGACAAACTCATTCTTGTCTGCACGTGAGGTGAAGTGTTTGAAAATACTGCATCCCACATCATCTAAATATAAAGTTTGATATGACTTCATATACCTGTTTAGCTATTAGGTTGGAAACTTAACATGGTATTAGAGCATGTCGTTTTTTGGCAGTTTTGTTCGTGAAACCGTCTACTCTGTCCGCGTGATAGGCCCGTTCTTGTCTTGGTAGACCGTGCACATGAAGGGGAGTGTTGGAAAGTTTCACATCTCACATCGTCCAAAATATTGGGTTTGGCATGGCTTCATTTAACTGTTTGGGCCTTCCACCTAATAGCTTAGGCTTTTAGGTTGGAAACTTAATAGTAACCCTTGTAGTAGTTAAACAATCTTGAAGAAACCATGGTTGTTAAACAATTTTGAAAAAAGTTTGAAGTTATGAAAAGATAGGATCTTTCACTCTAATATTAAATAGATACAATGTCACTTAGCATTTAGCACTAAGGCGGGGGTTCAAGATTAAGGTTTTATGTGGGAATGTTTAGGGGTAATTGGGATTTTGGTAGAAAAGGATGTAATAATAGAAGTAGGGTTTTATTAGGGTTTATTTGAATGGTTGCTATTTTTTGGATTGGTTCTCAAAGAAATTTTGAAAGACGAAGAAGAAGAATATGTGGAATTACAAGAACAAGAATGAAGAATGAAGAGAGAGAAGAAAGAGATCTAGGCCACCTTGTTCTCTAAATAAAGCTTACACAGCTGTAAATTCTTTATTCAATATTCCCCAAAACAGAAGATTATAACTTCATATATAGACTAAAAACCATAATAATGATAAATCCTAGTCCCTTCAAACAAATAAATTCTAACCACACATTAAAAGAACTTAAAAATACCAAAGATACCGTGGAGGTTTACATGGTCGGCTAAGCTAAGAGTTGATCTTGACTGATAAATTGGGTGGGTTCCTCCTTGTATCCAAAAAAAAAAAAAAAAAAAAAACCAAAGATACTCCTAATGGTCCACAATTACAGGAGTGTGAACAGTGACAGATGAACATGAACTTGATTTTTCCTAGCTTATAATATAAAGATTGTATCTAAAATAAATGGAAGACTCAAAATAAATAGTGGAAGCTTCATAAAAGAAAAAAGGTACTAGAAGACTCAATTACTGCCATTGTCATGGGCCCACGACCTTAGGCTTCCAGGAAGGATATTTCTTCCGTAACCAGTTGGGAACTAAGCCATCAACAACTTTATAAACATTCACTCAGGAATTATTTGGAGAACATTTTTCAGAAACACACACCCAAATGCGGTCTTCACATCATTATTATTTTTCCCACTTTCGGGGAACAGAAAATGGTTTCCAAAAGCTATACCAAACAAGCATCTAGATTCTCTAGGTAGTTTTGTTTTCCCAAAACATGTTAAGGCCCTTCAGTCTTGGAGGGTCTATTTTGACCTGGCTTTTTGTTTCTTTTCTTATCTAATTATCTACCTCTGGATGATTATTTCCATTCTAGGTGTACAGATCACTCGCAGATATTGTTGGTTCCTATTCCAAGTGGATATCTGCTTTTCAAACTAATGCTAGTTCTTTATTGTAAGAACTTACTCCTTCTATCTTCCTTCTAGTTAATATAACATGAATTCACATAGTTTACCTGCATGTACATTAGAATGTTTCCTTTTTATACTGATTTGCTACTTTCAGATTATTTCTTGCTGCAGGGATTTCAGAACCTCTATCTTCTAATGCATGTGCCTCTGCCTTGCGTAAATTTTGTGAAGATACCACTGCCATAATTTATGAACCTTCAAATGTGGAAATTTTAATGTGGATAGGAGAGGTGACTTCCTTGCTATGACCACAATGAATATGACTTGATGGATTATTAAATCCTGCCTGGATACTTCTAAATGATTGTAGTTGCTCGCTTCCTTTCTAATAGTGTTTTAGTGCATACATTACCAAACTTTCCCTTCTGTAGTATTGCAGACCTGGTGATGATGATGGTATTTCAGTATTTTCATTTTTAATCTTCTTTTATGGTCTTATATTTTTTTTTTTATAAATAATTTCTGAGGCTAAGGTTTGATAAATATATATATATATATATATATATATATATATATTTTAAATTTTTTTTTTTTTTGGTCTCCTATTCCTTTGATAATTTCTGAGGCTATCATTCAAATTGTATAATGCTATCATTCAAATTTTATAATTTGTTTCTTGTTTAATTAATTGGTCTTTATTTCATCGACTGGCCTGATCAACTGGCCTGAAAACTTGTCCTTTGCCCTTGGACTGTTGCTGCATTAAGACATTTGTATTCTTTTCTATTTCTCAATAAAACTACAGTTACCGTCGTTGTGCATGCCTTAATAAAAAAATGTTTGATGTCTTAGGGCTTGGAGAAGAGGCATTTACCTTTGGAAGATGAGGAAGAAGTTGTTAGTGCAATTACTCTGATCCTTGTTTCTGTTCCTAACGAAGAACTGAGGATCAACTTGTTGGGTAGATTGCTTTCCTCAAGCTATGAATCTATTGGGAAACTCGTGAGTTTTTCTTGTGTCTTTACATTGTCTCCTATAATTGATTATGCCTACTTTTTGTTATAGGTCATGTGGTGTTGTTCTAACAGCTGAAGTTTTCAACTTTTGTCGTCTAGGTTATGCAAACATTTCCTTTTTTATCATGTAAAGATAATATTTGGTTTTTAGATAGTGATGTAAGAGAATCAAGAATCACATTTCATTTGTGATGGAATGAGATGCCGATATGTCGGGTCAAGGAGTGGATAAAATTTTCTGAAAACTTACTCAATCTATAATGCTTCATAAACAACTTATTTTGCAATATTTTAATGATATTATTCCTTGCCTAAACTTTCGGCAGCTTCGCACTCTGACAGCATGTAGCATTGATGTTAGATGAAATATTGGAGTGGATACAAATACTAACCCTAAAAAATATAAGTTTTGGGTATTGGGCAGAATACCTGAACTTACTGGATTGTGTTTCAATTATGGGTTAGAAAAAAAAAAATGCCAAGGAATGTAGTTCATATACTACTTTAATTGATCATCTTATGTAGTTTCTTGAGTACAAGATTGCCTTCTCGCCCTTTTATAATAGATGTTGAATCTTACCTATTGAGAGAGCAAAGCTCATTCAATTTTATTTTCAATCTTTATCAATAATAGGGTAGGTGCTCTATTGATAACCCTGATTGTTTTGGTTTCCCTTAATTTATTAGCCTATGGCAGTTAGTGATATTAATTGAAGCATCAGCTTGTATCAGTTAGTTTTTGTTTTAAGAGCTTAGGACTTAGAAGTTTCTTTCAGTCCCGATTTTTTCTACTCAGGAGTAGTAACTAATTTATATATATGGCCATTCCCCTAATCTTTTGTGTTTCCCTAAAGTTGTTAAGTGGTAGCTTGTGAAAGTGCTTAGTTATAGAGCCGTTGATTGATTCCCAAAAGCAAGGGCTGTAAACGAGCTGAACCGAGTCTTCTAGTTGGATGCTCAAGCTTGACGTGCTATAATTAATGAGCTCAAAATAAGGCTTGAGCTTTGCTTGTTCAGCTTACAAGCAAGCTCGAACGAGCCTTACACCAAGCCAATCTCAAGCCAAGTTTGGAGTAGTTTGGTTATTTAAAGTATTAATGAGCTATGTGGGATAGAAAGACTTTTCTAGAGAGAGAGACTCTTAGGCGCACGTTAGGCAGATCTTTGTTTGCTATCATACGCTGTACTTTTTTTCTCTTTTTTCGAAGGCTTCTGCATCGTCTCCACTCAGCGATGTAGATCCGGTGACTGTCGAACGCTCCTTCGTCGTCTCCACTCAGCGACGCTGTTCTTTTTTCTCTTTTTCTCGAAGGCTTCTGCATCGTCTCCACTTGGCGGTGTAGATCCGGCGACTGTTGAACGCTCCTTCGTCATCTCCACTCCAGCGATGTCGATATGACAACTGCAGCGGCGATGGGGAAGGTTTTCCAAATCAAAGGGAAAACCTTTGAGTTTTCAGTGGTCGACGAAAATAAGGGCAGATTTTTTAGAATTAACGAAAGGAGAAGAGGTTTTCTAGAAACATCTTTCTAGAAAGAATTTTCATTAAAAAGTTTATCGATTTTGTGGATAGGGTTCTCTACAATGGGTCTAGAGCGAAGCTCTATTAGAAGGAAATGGGGGTTTTTAGGGAAGTGGTGGCGATGGTCAGATCTAACCACAGAGGAGAGCCCTATTTGTGTCTGAATTTCCAGTTCAACCATAACAAGAGTAAGAGTATGGTAATCTTCCCTGAAGGTATGGATACATATGGTTGGAGAGCTTTGCTGTTGTCGCTGAAAGAGTGCTTCGACTCTGTCAGTCTTCGTAGAGAGGTACAAACATTACCTCTTGAATCTCCTCTGTCCTACCTACACTATGGTCAAATTACCCTTGTTGCTGCTATCGGGAGCTTGTCAAGTGAAGGCAGGTGGGTAACAAGGGTGATTTTCCAGATGCGTGATCTGGAGGTGAAGAACATAACTGATTTTTTAAAACCATGCCTAGTGGGTCGATTCAACAGAGAAGGAGGATCGAATCTGGAAATTGAGAGATGGGCTACAAAAGTATGGGGGATTTCTACAGGTATCACGCATCGGCTTTGTGACGACTTACTCCTTTTTTGCTTACCTTCTGAAACAGAAGCATCTCGAGTTCTGAATGAAGGTTTGCGGATTAAAGGGGACATATGTCTTCAGCTGGATCGATGGGGGTTTAAGGTGGGATGCACAAGGGTAATGAAAGGAGATGGTAAGAGGTGGATTTAGATTATGGGTCTACCAATTCACGCCTGGTGTCTGGATTTGTTTAAAATGATTGGTGATTTTTGCGGTGGATACATTTGTATGGAATCAGATTGGGAGAAGAGATGGGATAGAGCTCGTGTGCTGGTCAAAGACATAGGCACAATCCCTCCTTTTGTAGATATATCGATGCTTGATGTTTATTACAGAGTGTAGATCGTCAAAGAACTCTAGCCAGTTATGATTCCGGCTCATACAGTGTCAGACGGCTGCTTGCTTGACCACAGGGCTGGATTGAAGAAATATCAATGCCATCATTGAAGCCCGTGAAAGGAACGGAAACGGCAGACATCGAGCTACAGAGCTTCGATCGAGAGGTAAGAGACTGGCGAACAACCACGTGTGATAGAGGAGAGTGGAGGTGGTTTCTCCTGCCGAGGGCACGTGGTAATGGGGTATTGGCTGGCCATACGATGGTGGGTGGGAGGTTTTTGAATTCAGATAACATGGAAAGGTAAAGAGGGAGGAGGCGTGGCACGTGATAGCAATGGGGAAAATCAAGTATGCGTCTCACGTGAAGAGCAAGTGGGTGGGGTCTTAGGTCTGGGCCAGGGTGATGGTCACGTTGGGCTGACAGCCCAAACGATGTCTAAGCATTTTGATCCTTCTTCTTCTAGTTCCAAATATTATGTTGGGCCTATTGGGTTGGATCACAGGCCCAATAAGGATGGAGTGTTATGTCTTCCTCTTCAGGTAGATTCTATAGGAGATCACAGAGAGTTGGAGGTCAATGGAGCTAGCGCCAGATATGGTGAGGGCGTGGATTAGTCTAGTAAAAAGATAAGGGCTCAGCATGGAGTATCTTCACCAACGCTGACAGTAAGTGAACTTGATGTTGATGGAGGCGATGCTAACTATGACAGCCGGAGTGTGTATGCTGAAGAAGGTCAGTCTGACTGCGATACGAGAACTGGTGAATCTGGCAGCAAGTTTGAATGTACGTACATAAATTCTTCATGTACTGATTTCCCATTTCCCAGAACCTTTAGTTTGCCTTCCGATTAATTCCTTGGAACCTGGGTATGATGTTTTTAATAGAGTAGGGGCAAACGAGTGTCTTCTAATTGAATATGGGGGTACGAGTGATATGGAGATTTCGAAATTGGTGAAATCTAAAGTAAAAGGATTAAGTAGGTTCCTGGGTACCTTTTATGGTGGTCATGAAGAAGAGGTGGTTTCATTGTTCTCTTCTATAGAAAAAAGTTGGAGGTCGAGAAGATCATTATCTCCTAAGAAGAAACTGATTAGCTCGATTGAGAGGAGGAAAAGGGAACTGAAAAAAACTGGAATGGTCTATAAATTACGAGAACAGAGAAGATCCTGAACCTATGTCGGAGGCTGGTGGGGTGAATTTGATTCATGATTTAGTTTCTATATGAAGTTACACATTATTTGTTGGAATGTGAGAGGTCTAAATAGTAGGGAGAGAAGGAGGAGGATTAAATCTGTCTTAAAGAAATGGAAGGGGGATGTTGTGGTTTTTCAAGAAACAAAAATTGAAGTGATGGACAGGAGTATTATCAGAGATTTATGGGCCGGGTAATCACGTGAGCTAGGTTGAATTGGGAGCTCATGGCACATCTGGGGGAGTGCTAATTATGTGGGATAACAGGGTTCTTTCTAAAATTGATGAAGGTTTTGGTATATTTTCTGCCTCTTGCGTCTTTAAGAATATGGATGGCGGGTTTCAATGGATTTTTACAGGGGTATACGGCCCTAATGACGACCAACTTAGATCATCTTGTTGGTTAGAATTGGAAAGTTTCTATTCCAAGTGGGCTCTCCCTTGGTGTGTAGCGGGGGATTTTAATGTGGTGCGCTTTCCTAATGAGAAAAAAGGGGGTGATCATCTCTCTTCGGCTTTGCGGTTATTTTCGGATTTTGTGGAGTCTAATGAATTAATTGGCCCTCCAATTAATGGGGGTTGGTTCACTTGGTCGAATAACAGCGACATTCCTAGCCTTTCAAGATTGAATAGATTTCTCTTTTCGCCTTCTTCGGAAGAGCATTTTCCTAGAGTTACACAATCCGCCCTCCCTAGACCATTATCCGATCATATTCCATTAATACTTGATAGTGAAGGTATGAGAATGGCTAGAGGCCCTTTCCAGTTTGAGAATATGTGGCTTGAGGAGGAAGGTTTTGTTGATCAAGTGAATGATTGGTGGGGCTCTTATTTTTTTTCGGGTTCTCCTAGTTTTGTGTTCGCTAAGAAGTTGAAGGCTTTGAAGGATAGTTTGAAAGGATGCAATAAGAAAGTGTTCGATAATATTAGAGAATCCAAAGAAAGGGTTTTGGATATGATTCCTTTCCTTGATGAGAAGGAAGGGCGGTTGGAATTATCGGTTGAAGAAAAGCTAGTAGGATGGAGGTTAAAGCAAATTTGCTAGATTAGCCCGTATGGAAGAGATTAGTTGGCGCCAAAGATCTAGAATCTTGTGGTTAAAGGAAAGCGACAAAAATATCAAGTTCTTTCATAGAATGGCCAACACAAATAAGAGGGTAACTATATTGGGAAATTAATGGTGAATGGGGCTCTTGTGGATGATGAGGAAATTTTTTCCAAAGAAGTTGTTGATTTTTATGAGAACCTTTTTTATGAGGAAGAAGATTGGAGGCCTCTCACCGATGAAATGCCGTTTAATTCACTTGATATAGAGGAAGCTAATTGGTTGGATAGAGAATTTGATGAAATGGAAGTTTAGGAAGCCCTTAATTCTTTGTGCGGTGATAAAAGCCCCCGGCCCGGATGGTTTTTCTATAGCATTTTTTCATAAATGTTGGAGGGTTATAAAAAATGACTTGATGAAAGTATTTGAACAATTTTTTGCTAGAGCAAAGATTGAAAGAAGTCTTAATGCTACTTTTATTGCTCTCATTCCTAAAAAGGGGGAAGTGGTGGATGTTCGTGATTTTCGTCCTATTTCCTTGATTGGAAGTGTGTACAAGATTCTTTCTAAGGTGTTGGCTTTGAGACTTTCTAAAGTTATTGGGAAACTCATCTCTCCGACACAATTTGCCTTTATTAGTGGTAGACAAATAATAGATGTGGCTCTTGTGGCAAATGAATGTGTGGATTCTAGATTGAAAAATGGGAACTCGGGTATCTTGGCAAAAATTGATTTGGAGAAGGCATGTGATCATGTTAATTGGCATTTTCTTATTTACCTCCTAGGGAGGATGGGTTTTGGGGTGAAGTGGCGTAAGTGGATTACTTGATGTATTTCTACTCCTTCTTACTCAGTTTTGGTGAATGGAACCCCTATGGTTTTTTCCAAAGCTCTAGAGGGGTCCGTCAAGGGATCCTCTTTCTCCATTTTTATTTATTTTGGTAATGGAAGTATTGAGTAATTACATTGCCAAAGCCGTGGATGCAAATTTATTGGAGGGTTTTGTAGTGGGTGATTGTCGGTTTAGGATGGGCAAGATTTCCCACTTTTTGCCGATGATGCCTTAATTTTTTGTGGTTTGAAGGAGGAACACATGTCAAATTTGAGGGTTATTCTACTTTCTTTTGAAGCGGTGTCGGGTCTTAAAGTTAACCTTGGGAAGTCCGATCTTATTCCGGTGGGTAATGTGGGTAATGTGGAAAATCTTGCTACTATTTTGAGTTGCAAAGTTGGGAAATTACCATCGACATATCTTGGATTACCTTTGGGGGCCCGCTTCAAAGACCCTAAAGTTTGGGATCTCGTCATCGAGAAAGTTGAAAGAAGGCTTGGTGGATGGAAAAAAGGGTATCTCTCTAAAAGAGGTAAACTAAAACTCATCCATAGTGTTTTATCTTCAATCCCCATTTATTTCATGTCCATTCATAAAATTCCTACATCCGTGGCTACTAGGATCGAAAAACTCCAAAGAGAATTTTTATGGAATGGTATGGGAGGTGTGCAGAAATACCATCTTGTTGATTGGGGCACCATTTGTCTTCCAAAACATATAGGAGGTTTAAGGGTTAGATCCATTGGTTGTACCAATCAAGCTCTCATGGGCAAATAGCTTTGGAGATTTGGTAGGGGGACCAAGGTTTATGGCAGGATGTTATTATTTGGAAGTATGGGATTTCTAGAGAAGGTTGGTGGTCTAATGTTGTTATGGCATCCCAAGGTGTGGGTCTTTGGAAGGCAATTATGCAAGGTTTTGGTGTTTTCATCAAAGAGATTGGGTTTAAAGTTGGTGATGGTAGAAGGGTGAAATTTTGGAAAGACTTGTGGTGTTCCAATTCGCCCCTTATGTTAGAATTTCCCTCTTTATGTTCTATTGCTACCAACAAGGAAGCTTTGATTATGGATTATTTGGAAGGGGAAGTGGGTACTCATCATTGGAATGTTCTTTTTGTCTGTCGTTTCAATGATTGGGAAATGGAGGAAGTATTGGCTTTCTTCCAAGTTCTTTATGAGAGTAAGATTTTGGAGGGTGAGAATGATTCCTTGGTTTAGCGTAAGGATTCTAAAGGGTTATTCTCCGTAAAATCTTTCTAGAAGTGCTTGAAACCTTTAGGGAATTTATTTATTCCGGCAAAAGTCACATGGATTTCCTCGGTTCTTACTAAAGTTGCATTTTTTTGTTGGTTGGTGGGAAGTATAAAGTGTCTAACATTGGATAATCTAGCTAGAAAAGGGTGGTACGTGCCGAATAGATGTATTCTTTGCAAACAAGACGCGGAAAACCAGTGGATCATCTCTTTATTCATTGTTTTGTAGGCTAGGAGCCTTTGGATACTTCTATTTAATATGTTTGGAATCCATTGGGTGCTCCCTTCCTCTACCTACGACCTTTTGACGGGTTGGTGGTTTAAAGAGGGGCGCAAAGATGCAAAAGTGATTTGGTTTATGGTTCCGCATGCTATTATATGGTGCATTTGGAGGGAGAGAAATGCTAGAACTTTTGATGGGGTTGAGAAGTCTATTATTAACCTCAAGGCTTCCTTTGTTAAGTCTTTATTTTTGTGGTATTCTAGTCACACTAATACTTTTAATCTTTCTTTTGTTAAATTTGTGGATTACTTTAAGCTATAGAGGGTAGTGTGGTTAGTCATTGTACATGGCTTATGCACATGGGCTAAGCCTTTTTTGTTCATCAATACAAATTTACCTTATCAAAAAAGAAAAAAAAGTATTAATGAGCTTAACGAGCCAAGTTGTACTTTTCTCGAGCTTAGAAAACCCTTTTACTGCTCAGGAGTAATTACCCATCTATCCATTTATTTATTTATTTTTTGATAAGGTAAATATGTATTGATGATCAAAAGGGCTTGGCCCAACAAGCCATATACAAAGACTAAGTACTAACCCCTAACAAGCTTAAATGAATCCACAAAATTTATAAAAGAAAGATTACAAGTATTAGTATGACTCATGGTTCAAAGTCTCGGCTGTCTTGGACGAGATCTCGCCGAGACGGCACGGTCTCGCCCCCTTTCGATCCGAGATTTTCCTTCGGTACAAGCATATAAGGGGGATTACCATTCTCAGTCAAGAATGCCGTGATCTCGGACGAGACCAGCCGAGATCAACGAGAATGCGACATCTCGGTGTGATTCAAATGAAATATTGCCCAAATCGTCCGAGACCATACAGCCTACCTCGACAGTGGATACCCAGCTCAAGCTTCCTTTTTTTCTCTCTCTTGTTCACTTTGCCTTCGATGGGTTCTCTCTCTTGTTCAAAAGCTTCACTTTTCTCTCTCGTCGCACGAATCCAGATCTGCTGGTGGTGCTGCTGCTGTGGTTGTCTCCAATAGGCGGCAGCGTCTTCTCAAGTGGGCTGTAGCGGCGGCGGTGACTGAGGTCAATAGTAGCGGCAACAGTGACAGACGTCGGCGGCTGAGGTAACCAGCAATCGGGCCTCTAGTTCGAACCCCTCCATCGCCTCTCGCCCTCTCACTCACTCCCTTCTTTTCTCTCGACTGGTTAGTTGGGTCGACTGTGCGGATCAAACCCACCGACTTAAAAAACTAAGTTCCCTTGTTTTTTTTTTTTTTGCTTTCTTTTTTTAACTTTTTTTAAAATTTTTTTTTTTTTTTTTTTGGATCGAACCCACTGAATGTTTGTTGTTTTTATAAAAAAATTTGATTTTTTTTTTTAAAATGTATTGTTATTGAAAATGAACCTATAGTCTTTTTATAAATGATAAAAATCTTTTTATAAATGATAAAAAAAATTTATAAATTGTAAAATTTTTATTAATTTTTTTCCCCACTATCATGAACCTATAGTATTTTATAAATGCTAAATTTTTTTTTATAAATGATAAAAAATTACGAAAGATAGTATTCTTTGGGATTATATGATATTTATTTATGTTTTTTGGGATAATATTAGATATATAAAACATAAAAATAGTGTTCTTTCATGATATATTAGTGCGCTAGCGCCTATTTTTATGTTTTTGACTATATTATATGCTTTGAGTTCATTATTTTGCTTATTTGATGGTTCCAATGTAATCATCATATTTTTTACAAATTTTCTATGACTTTTTTGGATTTTTTCAAACATTTTTTCATATGTAAAGTTGCATATCGCCCGAGACGTGACGAGTTAGACAAGACCGAGATGAACGAGATCCGAAACGAGACAGGGGACCGAGACCGAGACTTTGAACTATGGTATGACTAGAGTACCACATAAACAAAGACTTGAGAAATGATGATTTGAGTTCAATGATAGACTTCTCCACCCCATCAAAAGTTCTAGCATTCCTTTCCTTCCATATACACCACAAAATAGCATGTGGAGCCATATACCATATAACTTTATCCTTTTTACACCCCCCCCTTAAACCACCAACCCACTAATAGGACATAACTAGAGGATGGAAACACCCAATGAACTCCAAACATTTTAAACACAAGCATCCAAAGACTTCTAGCCACATCACAATGTACAAAATACCAACTCCGCATCTCGCTTACAAAGAACGCATCTATTCGGCACATACCACCCTCTTCTTGCAAGATTATCCAAAGTCAAACACTTCTCACTTCCCACTAACCAACAAAAAAAGGTAACTTTAGTAGGAACCAAGGAAACCCATTTGACTTTAGCTGGAGCCATATCCATTTATTTTGACCCTTTAAATTTCCCTGATGCTGTATTTTATTACAGTTTGTGTCACAGTTTGTTGTTGAAGATGCTGACTAGAATCACCACAAAACTAAACTATGAGCTAATAGTTGTGACTTATGGAGATAAAAGAGAGAAGAATGGAGGAGAAAGAAGAAAAGAGAAGAGAGATAAAGAGAATAGAATGAAGGAATCTGTCACAATATACGGACCTCTCACCCTAATTTTTCATTATATACATAGTAAATTGAATACCATAAATGCCCTCACATAAAGTGCTTTTTACACTAATTACACAAATAAATAATAATTGATCAATTTTGAACTTCAGTTGATTAAAACTCAATACGTATTAAAATATTATTCTTTCCTTCTTTCTTTCAGATTGATGAGGATAACATGCACTCTTTGAAGCAGAATCCAGCCACTTATACACAATTCCTGAACTACGCATCAAGAGGGCTGTACAGGTGTGTTCTTGAGACTACCAAGTTGGGTTTTTTATGTGTGATTCTGTGTGTGCAATGCAAGTTTCCGGCATGAAGGTCAAGTTTTCATATGTTACGTCTAATTGAAGTTTAAGTGGCACCAAGTAGTTCTCGCTCCAGCATGATAGACTTGCTGAACTATTATACTTAGATTCTGCATTCTAATTTATGATGATATTTATACTTAGATTTTTGTCTAATTGACTAAACTAGTTCGCCATAGCACTTTCACTTAAACTGTGATCTCCTCGTTGAACAATAATTCTCTTCATTTCATTTTTTCGTTATCTGGATTGTTTCTTCTTCTTCACTGATAGGGAGCAGTTCCATGATTTAGTATATCTGCCTCGTTGTATAACATATATATTACATTAATCTATTGCAGCTGCAATGTCTGATTTGATAATTTCAGGATGGGAACTGTTTTTAGTCATCTTGCAACAACTTTGTCAAGTGGGCCTGCTGCAGATGATCCTATTCTTGCACTGCTTAGGCTTTTTTGGCCCATGCTAGAGAAACTTTTTATGTCTGAACATATGGAGAATGGTAGTTTATCCACAGCAGCTTGCCGGGCTCTTTCGCAAGCAATCCAGTCCTCAGGTACTGTTGCTTCCAGCCTTCCATTTATTTATTTTCATTTTTGAGGATATTTATTTGGGGTTTTCTTGACAGATTAGAGTCTTTGGGCCACATAATTTTCATACATACCTGTATTTGTTTCATTTGCAGGCCAGCACTTTGTAACTCTATTGCCCAAAGTACTAGATTGCCTATCAACAAATTTTGTGTCGTTCCAAAATCATGAATGTTACATTAGGACAGGTAAGGTGTTTAATTGTAATGAGGAGCAATTGCTGGGAGTTGGTAGTGTAGTATCTTTGGTTTTATCTAAGTAGCATCTTACATGAGAACTGCTGACAATGACAAGATAAATATAAAAATATTATATTCCTAATTGCCCTCGAAGGAATTCTTTTCTGTTGGTTGTCCATCATATGCTCTTTTGCACCATCACTAGTGTCCCAATTGTTTCTGGTTAAAAATTGAGCAAAAGTATTTATCAAGATCCATAAAGTAAATGAACAATGAAAAGAGATTTTTTAAAAATAGGTAGTTTCTTGTGAGGGAGTGAGGTGAACTATTTGAGTTAGTGACATCCAAGTTGATGAGATAGTATGAAGGTGTTGCAAAGGGGAGAGCAGTCGGCAAAAATTGTGCAGATTTCTTGTTTTGGTTTTTATTGCTTTCGATGCTCAACAAACTTGATCCAAATTTATCCAATCACTTTTGCATCTGCTCTTCACTCCATTTTGAGTCTTAAAGCTCATACATTTTCCTCATTTTGTGCTTTAAGCTTGTTGAACTTTCTTGGTCTTGTGAATCGAACTATTGAGTTGGATTTTTAAAACTCTACTAACTTTATCAAAGTGGTCACATAAGATTTATACCTTGCACACACTATAGACATACATTTCAAACAAAAGTACTTTTTTTAAATGAAATAAAATAGCAGAAGAATCATGTTATATGTCTAGGAGTTTGATTTTTTCCAAACCCTTATCTTATGACTCAGGGACTTGGCTTGGAAGTATCTCCTGGCTAGCACATTTACTGGACACAGAATTATCATGTATTAGATGTTGGGTTGCCTTTTAAGTTTTAAACAAACAAGCTATAACTTAGAAGTCATTAAATTCTGTAGTAAACTTGTATTACAAACTATTTTATCCATTTATTAAGTATTCATATCATTAAATTTTCTAGTAAACTTGTAGTACAAACTATTTTATCCATTTATTAAGTACTCATATCTTTTTTTTGCCTCTTATTACATATCAAAAATCATTTTCAGCTTCTGTCGTCATTGAGGAGTTTGGTCATAAAGAGGAATACGGACCTCTATTCATCAGCACTCTTGAAAGATTTACATATGCAGCATCAGTAATGGCTTTCACTTCTTCGTATATATGTGACCAAGAGCCTGATCTAGTGGAGGCCTATACAAATTTCACATCTACGTTTGTTCGTTGCTCTCCCAAGGTTTATTTTACCTGTCATTTTTTATATATATAATTTTCAAGCCTCCCCCCCCCCCCCCCCCCCCCTCCTCTTCTTTTAGAAAGCCTATTAAAAGAGAACATTTGTCATACTTTCCCAAGCCATTTTTTTTCCTAAGATTTATCAGCTCGGTGAAAAAAGTTATAATTTGTCATGCTATATGATGTATCTCAGGAAGTACTGGCTGCATCTGGTTCCCTTATTGAAGTTTCCTTCCAGAAGGCAGCTATATGCTGCACAGCTATGCATCGTGGAGCAGCACTAGCAGCGATGTCATATTTGTCCTGTAAGCATAATTCAAGGATAATTCAACATGAAACTTGCTCCACTATTTTAGGTGTTTCCATGGCGATGTTATCAATTACAACTTGATGTCATAATTTTCTTATCACTAGTTATATCCATGTAAGCTGAGGTGTTGAAACCCCCCAATCCATGGTCTCAAAAATAACAAGTGCTCAATTTGCCTTTAAGCTCAATTTGAAATCTCCAAAAGAATGAAATAGAATTGGTGTTATTAGACTTGCTGAATGGTGGGTGCACCCCTCTGCATGTTTTTCATCATTCATAATATATTTATATGCATACACCCTGTAGTAAGTAATTATCCTGGTGTAAAAAAATTTAATATGGAACTTCTATTTTTGTTTCTTAAAAAGTATTATTCCATATGGTTTTGTGCAATTGTAAACGTAACATGTCTCTATGAAAAATAAGCTCATTATTGAAGCCTTAAAACATCCCACACTGTCATATTGAAAGGGAAGAAGAAGGGGGAATAAAATAAGTGCATCCTATATTGATGCATTTAAACATATTATTATGTACAATGTCTCGGAAGTGGATAACTTTGGTAAATTCCATGTTCACAGTAATAGTGTGAATAAAACTCATGTGGAGTAATAAGAACTGCTTTGGTATATTTTTCATAATCTGGCATTTTTCAAAATTTTTACAGAAATTTAATGTATTGTTTCTTCTTGCTACAAAATTCATCTTTTCTTGAGATTTTGGTATGTCGTGTTAATTTTTTAAAATTTTTTATTTTTCCAACAGAATGAGCTACATGATGCTTCTTGCTTATTTGACCTTTTTCATCTATCTTGAAGATCCTCTCTCTTTGGTATTTTTCATTCAAACTTGTTTAGTGAGGAATATTGACTTGTGACTTGTTCTTGAGCCTTTTAGGTTTCTTGGAGGTTGGCCTGACTTCTTTCTTGGAATCTATGACTTGCATCTCCGAAGGATCAGTTAGTACTATGGCGATTCAGGTCATATCTCATAGTGGTGAGGGACTTGTATCAAACGTGGTGTATGCTTTACTTGGTGTTTCAGCAATGTCAAGGGTAAATACAATATCCTTAAATCGCTAATATCAAAAAGAGAGTGCTTAGGGTTGGGGGATTAGATTCTAATTATTTTTGAAACAATTTTTTTTTTCTTGCTCAAGTCCTGTTTATTTTCTATTAGAAGATACCTATACTAACAGGAATTTTGTTGGTGGTAACTTCGAGATATAGAATTGCTCAAACCACCGATGTGATGCACTTTCAGCCTTCATAACATGTGGTTTTATCGTTAATATCTTTTATTAATTAACAATCTGCTGTTTGATTTTCTCTTCATTTTTTTCCCTACATAGTTGTTAAGTTCACTGATTCTTTCCTAAGTTTGTTCTCAAGGCTAATGATAGAGGAAGAAACTATACCTCAATCTCTTGTTTTACTGGCTTGAGCAGCTGTTTTTTTTAAATCAAAAGATCCATAACTCATTCAGGGGCATTCGGACAACGCTTAAAATTTAATCAGTCCTTCGTGGTTTTCAACCTACAATTTGGTGGTGTAATATGTAGACACCAGTACACCACCATAATGAGTGAAGAAACATAGCCATGAGGTCATCTGTTGGGATCCTATAGTACTTTTCTGTAAAAATATTTAGAAAAACAATTGGACTGATCTATCTGCTATCAAAGGATAAATGGATTGACTTTATTTTTTTTATATTTTTTTGTAAAACATATGGACCATTAAAATTAATGGGACATCCAAAAACCTCATTAATAATTGCCCCAGCCTCTCTCTCTCTCTCATTTCATGGTTATACATCAATTTATAATACAGCTAAGCTATTATTGTTGCTCCTTCTTATTAGGTTCACAAGTGTGCAACAATCTTGCAACAACTGGCTGCAATTTGCAGTTTAAGTGAGAGAACAACCTGGAAGGCTATTCTTAGTTGGGAGACTTTGCATGGATGGTTGCACTCAGCGGTCTCTCTCTCTCTCTCTCTCTCTCTTGTAGTATAGCTGTCCATTTATCTATATAACCATGTGTGTGTGTGTGTGTGTATGAGCAAGCAAATCCAAAATAGATGCATTCGGTTGGTTGTTTGATAAATATACCATTTTAACTAACCTGGATTTGACGAATTATAACAGGCTGGCCAATCAGATTAGTACTTTTTCTATTATTTCCAATTAATTTATATATTTTTTGAAATATGTTTTTAAATATAGAGTATTTTGTTAATATTTTAAATAGGTTGGCCAATTGCCTCCTATTTTACTGGTCAAATCAATTTCAGGTTGGGAAGCTAATTCCTTTCCCCTGAGCAGCCCATTGTGCACATTCTAGAATGTGGTAGCTGATAGGCTAGTGTAGACTCCATTTGAAAGTGGTCCTTGTCAAGAGGCCATGTTAACTTCTGATGCATTCTGGGAAGGGCCTCGGAAATCAGTTCCCTCAAGATGGGGCTCGCTTAAGACCTTGCTCAATTGAGTTTGGTTAGAATTAAGTCTTAATTTGTATTTTCAATATGGTCATACACTGTTGCTTTAGTCAAGGAGGGTATATTGGAAATTTTATTTTGTGGATATGGGCTGTAGTAGTTGCCCATGGGTTTTCTATTATTATTAATGGGCTTCTTTTGTGGAATTTTCTATTAGTTTGGATCAATTTTTGTTGGGTCTTTTTGGTTTAGTCTGAGCCCAATTGGTTTCCAAGCTTTCTCGGCTTATCCTCCAACTTTGCTTGCTTTCCAAGATTAGGGTGATGTAATGGCAAAATTACAATGCTGATAAATGGTTGGAAATTTACTATATTTTGAGCTCTCTCAAACCCTAAGGTGTGATGCTTCTTCTCTTTAGGATTGTTTGGTGCAACCCTAACTCTAGGTGTGATGCCTACGAGACTCTCGATGTGATGCGAAGGGATTCTAGGAGTGATTCCTTGGTTGTATTTTCTCCTTGGCTTCCAAAGCCGCTAATAACACTTTTTCTCAAACCTTTTTACCCTAAACCCTACTTTTTATAACCGATTGCTTCTCTGAATTTAAGCCTTGACCCTAGCATCCAAAACCCTTGAATAGTTGCAGCAAAAACCTGAAACCGTTGCTCCAGATTTTCCCAGTTACTTATTCCTGAAGTTTGTCATACGTCAACTTCAGATTGATATGCACTTATGTTGAGGGGAAAGTGGGCAAGCAAGACAGCTATGCTTTTTCTATGTAATGGTCTGATGGAGGTCCTTTGGCAGAGGCATGCCACATGGAGTGGTAAAATATTGGCGTGGAGTTGTGACCATAAGTGTCAATGCCCATTGTCTGCTGCACTTCTAGGTGATTCAAGTCCAGGAGTTTGCCTGGTTACCTGCTATATGCAATTTAGGACCAGTGTCAGCATGTATGCATATCTATCTGGTCTTTATTCCCTCCATTTTCAGTTTCAGATTGTATGACTACATGGCTTATTACCAGGTGCAGGCTCTACCAGTGGAGTATCTAAAGCAAGGGGAAGCAGAAACTTTAGTGCCACTGTGGTTGAAGGCCCTTGCAGGTGCGGCCTCCGATTATCTTGAGAGCAAGAGCTGTGATGGAGGAAAAAGTAATCATGGGCATATGCTAGGGAAAGGGGGAAGAGTTCTGAAACGTTTAGTCCGAGAATTTGCCGATAGTCACCGCAATGTCCCAAATCTGACTTGATTTACCATCATGACGGTGGATTATATAGTATTTCTGTTCCAGGCGGCTTCGAGTGCTACTGAGGCGTTTCATCCAGTAGCGGACGGCACCTGTAATGTTTGTTGTAAATGGGCGGCTTCTTTTCAAGCTTGGTCAGTATTGGGGTCCACCAATTGTAGCAATGTCTCCCCACTTACATTTTAATTTATTTTCTGTAGTCTAATATTTTGTACAGTATTCACGTCCCAAATTTTGTCAGACTTCTAGTTGTGGTACATTTTTGGCATAGAAATTTTTTTGATTTTTTTTGGCGCGGCAGTGGCTATAGTTGAGATTCTGAATCATACAAGTGAAGAAATCATTGATATAAGCTGTTCCTTCAATTCAGAGGTTTTTTTTTTTTTTTTTTTTTTTTGTGAGGTTAACAGTATTTCTTTGTGTCAATCCCTTTGCATATAGTATATTTATATTATTGATCTTGGGTAACAGATCGGTGTTGAAGTAATGGTTTACCAATTAATTTTTCAATGGTAAGACCGTAATTAACAGAAAGAAATGAGTTCTTTTGGATTTGAAAATGTGGATGCCATCCTAGAAAAGAGCTTGCCGGAGGATGTTGCACCACTTGAGTGAACAAATCGTCATCAGGAAGTCCTTCAGCATGCAGATGATGGGAACCTCATTCCTTGTGTGCTATAATTAGGGATACAACACAGTTCAGTCACGTCTAGTTTGAGGCCAAATTTTTTACAAAATGATCTGGTTGGTTTTGAAAATTCTGAATTGAACCTACCTAAAACTGAACGAAAGCGAGGTTGGGTTAGTTCAGTTGGTTCCCAATTTGATAGTATCTATCTTTTGCCTTCTAACTAATATTTACTAATTTTTCAGGTTACATAGGAGGGAAATAAACTCCTATACCTATAATTAACTCAAACCCCTATCCACCTGGGTACCACCACTAAACAGCAAGGACCAGTGATCTTCCAAACAATATTTATTTTCATGAAAAAAAAAATGTTGAACTTATATAGAACAATAAAAATCATAAAAAATTAAAATCAATATGTAAAAATTCAAGAACAAGCTTAACCATAAATATGATTCTTTTCCAATATCCTTTTGTAGAATCAATATTCTTACTCATACATCCGGTGTAGAACTTTTTACTCTTACACCTTTCAATATTTTTTTGTAGAATTAATATTTTTCCAAACTAACCATTGGATTAAATACTTATCTCCCGAAATCCTGCATGACAAATTTTACACTAATCGAATACTTATAAGCATCACATCTATAAATTTACTTTTCTTTTTATAAATAAAACTATAACTTAGGCCGCTTTACCGATGGAATAGTTTTTAATTTTCAATCAATGTAAAATTTGGCGTGTAGGATTTCCATGAGTGCATAATCAAATCCAACAATTGGTTTTGAAAAATATTGATTATACAAAAAGTTATTGAGGGGTGTAAGACTAAAAAATTTTATACCGGGTGTAAACGGATCCTTCCCCTATATATATATATATATATATAGAGAGAGAGAGAGAGAGAGAGAGAGAGAGAGAGAGAGTAGTAAACCAAGTATGTCATGGTCTCCGAACAAATGAATTCTTTTACATCCCTCCACTGATAAAGTAACATCTCTCTTTACATATATTTGAAGATCTACAAGATTAGAGACAATAATTGACATCAAAGTTAATGGTGCTGTGCGGGCAATGCCCCACATTGAGGAAGAAGATAATAACAAAGGGCAAAATAGTCAATTTGTATGGAAAAAAATGCAAAGGTATGAAATAATTAATATGAAAAACTAAAATGATTGGGTGTCAATTACACAATAATTATCTATCATTTAACTAACTCATTTTAACATATTTTTAGGTGGTTCTTTGTTCAGCACATTAGAAAATTAATGAATGTAAGAAAAAATTGCTTGAATGGCGAAGAGTGTAACACAAATTGTAACTAAAAAATCAGTCATCAAAGTAGAGCTGAAGAATATCCGAATGCCATGCTTCATCCTTTCAAAAAAATTAAGTGTAGAGATTGGACTGCGTAGGGAGTTGAGCAAGCTGTGGCTAGAGGAGGAGTAATATTGAAAGACAATATTTAGAGTCCACTTGGATTTTCATTTTTCCATGCAAAGATCAAAAAACGACATCCTCTAATATTATGTTATGTTTTTAACCTAATAGCCTAAACTTATAAGTAAAGGGTGTAAAAAAATATATAAAAACATATTTGATTCGATATTTAATCGATATGGGATGTGAAATTTTTCAAAATAGACATCTAAGAAAAGAAGCAAAAGAACAATAAAACTGCCTTCGCATGTTTTTTTACTTCAAAGAGCAAAATAGGCAATGCACCTAATAGGACAAGGGAAGCATTGTTTTGATCTCTGACAATAACTTTAAAAAATATTACATTTTGCAAATGAAAGAAATCTCAAATCTTAAGCTCTCACATAATATGTAATTCAACCATAAATATACTGATAAGATGATAAATTAATGACACTCTCTTTTCCTCTTTTTTTTTTTTTTTTTTTTTTTTTTTTTTGGTGTGGAAGATCGCAAAGATTCGAGCTCTATGAAAAGTATTGATCCCATTTGTTGATATTTAGGGTTTAAATGTAAGGATAGGTTTTATGATTCTCAACCTAAAAATGAAAAACAAAAAAAACCATAAATATACAAAAATATATATATATATATATAATTATTGTTCAGAAAATATTGTACGGAGTAACACAATTTGTCGCCGATCGTGATCCTTGTGCACAGCGGCCAGGGACCCTACTTAGTACTTACATTTACAGAGGTATCGGACTTCTACCCCAAAAATAATAATAATAATAGAGAGATCGAACGAAAAACAGCTCAGAAAGGCTTCAGCACCCGAAACTGAAAACCCTAGAGAGATAAAGAGTTTACACTGAATCGGTTTTCCAGCGTTGATCCGATTGGTGAGTTAACACCTGCAATCGCGGATAGAGGTATATGCATGTCACTTCTTCCAATTTATTTGTCACCTAAAACTTGAAGGTTGTATTTTCTTTTAAGTTGATATGTGAAAAAAGGACTATTGTTTCCTATCGGTATCTGTTTTATGCAATTTGTTACTCCGTATTATTTATGGATTGTTACTCTTGTGTTTGATTCTGTTGGGCTAGGATTCATCTGTTCATTCGTCGGATTCGCTTCCTCCTTTTGCTTTCATACTTTGTTATGTCGTTTCGATTTTGCTCCCTTTTTAACTTTTTCCTACATCAAGCAGTTCTGTATCTAAACTTATGCAATCTCTCGATTATGTCAAGCTTATTAGGACTTTCTCCTCTGTCGGAGTTCCTTCTTTACCAGTAGCTGCCACATTACTATAGAAGAATTGAAATTCATTGGTAATTGCTTGATCACAACCAACCCATTTATGAGATTATAAAGAGATCAAGGACGAATAAAATGGAAATAAATAATAATGAAATTACATAAGAAATGAACTAAATCTTTTTTCTTTTTCTTTTTTTGACTTTTCTCCATAATTCTCTCTCAATCTCCTTCTTTGACGTGCTCTCTTTTGATTCATTCAATATTCTCTTGATCCCTTTTTTGATAATCTTCTCCATCATTGATGCCCCCCCCCCCCCCCTTTTTTTTTTTTTTTCCTTAAATCACCATGGGCTGGAAAGTGACCTCAATGGATCAATGATAATGAAGAAACAATGAGGTTTCGTAAAGCCAACAAAGGCAACAAAAGTCTTGGTGCCATGAGCTGAAGTCTAGCCCAAGCTCCTATACGCTTATAAGCCTTGAGACTTCAATAATGTGGGAAGAAAAAGCACTCAACGAACCAAAGTCCAGGTTACCGTGGGCCAAAATCCAAGCCAAAAATTCTTTGAGTTTGCAACCTCAGATCAAAAATCCCATATGAAGATTTTCTTGTTATCAATAAATAACATCAATAGAGACATTGTAGCAGTCTTGATGATGGTTGGCCGGTCGACCGGTTAGGTCTATGGTTCGGATAATCCCACAAAATTTTTTGAGATATAAAACCGTTTTAGCATAGACCCAAATCATATTTTATTTATTGAAATAACACCACAAACTCAATAAATAAAATAAAATAAAATATTCGTCTAAAAGAAGGAAGAAGAACCAATATCAAGCAAAGAAAGGAAAGCTTTCCATTGTAAGCCCAAAGAGAACTTCTCATGCACCAAAAAAAAAAAATAATAATAATAATAATAAAAAAGAAAGAGAACTTCTCACACTTTGTGGAGAAATGTGTGGGTTAATTGAGATGTTAATAGATAAATAGGATGAAGAAGCAAAAAACCAAACCCCAAAAGGCCAAATCTCACACGAACCTTTATAGTTGTCCTTAAAATCCAAGAACGAGGAGGAGGAGAGGAAGCAGTGATGATGATGATGATGACAGAAGCAAGAAATTCATGACTTCAATCTTTTATTTTGCAATTTTGGGTAAGATCCGCATACCCCTTATCTCATCCCTATGTGGGAGGACTTGTGACTTCTTGCATGAAAAGGAGGAGCTAGCAGATGAGGAATAGTGCTAAATGTAATATACTAATATTCCGTATATAAAAAATATATGCTTAGTCACACACCTATGTTGTTTGGAAAAGTGTTTTAAAAAATTAATATATATCTATATGGTTATGTTCCCATCAGCACATGTTGATATAAGTTATATCAGCATCATGCATTGGGGGTTATACCCTTTGCATTGGTCCAATGTACCTCATATCTCACTAAGGCACAAGGTACAACTCCCAATGCGGATGTTGATATAAGTTATATCAGCACATTCTTACCTTGATCATCATCCTACACACACACACACACACACAAACACATTTTTTTTAATAAATACATTTATTACGTCATAATGACATCTCGGTTTGACCCAACAGTTGAACCAATGACTTAACCCAGTGACTTTTCTGGTTCAATGAACGGTTTGGGTTTTAAAACATTGATGTACGGTTTTAAGACTAAAGTGGATAAATCTAACTTAACTATTTGGACGACATTTAGGGTTAGGACTACATTTGGAACAGTGAAGTTTAGGTATTAAATTGGGAGAAAAAATAGTTTGCGTACCATATTGGGATTTTGGAAAAGTTCAAGGTACTAAAATGATTTTTACCCTCGTTTTTTTTCTTTTTTTTTTTCTTTTTTTGTTATGATGTAATTTTTACCCTTTATGTTTTGGTAGAAATTAAGAGTTTCATTTGATAAAAGGGAATCCAAAGTGCCGTGTAGACATGGCATGGTTTAGAACAATCTACTAATCTAAACAAACCTTGGGCCTATTAGATTCTATACAAATTAGAAGTATGAATGGATTGGATGGATTGAGTTAGACGATTTTAATTAGTTCAAATTCATAGGTTTGGTTCGATAGCTTAGAGGACAAATCCCATATGGAGTATATTTGTTAGGAGATGATAAAGTGCACGCAGACAAACTTTGAGTAAAGAGGTGAACATCCTTATCTCTAACCGAGGGTGAAATTGTATTTATAATGTTAAATGAGGATAATAGTGTCGATGAAAAGTTTTTCTAGCTTAAGAGACTTTTAATAGTAGCATAGATATAGATTTAAGTAATCAACTTCCTATTTACCAAAAAAAAAAAAAAGGTAATCAGCTTCCTAACTTACACATGTATTTATGTTAACTTTGTAGGCTGCTGTATCACTATTCTTCTTGTGTCTATCATCACCTGCAATGGCAGATGCCCATGAAACTGATAAGAACATTGAGATATGGAAGATCAAGAAATTGATCAAGGCATTGGAATCCGCCAGAGGCAATGGTACCAGTATGATCTCTCTTATAATGCCTCCTCGCGATCAAATATCTCGGGTTACTAAGATGCTTGGCGATGAATTTGGAACTGCTTCAAACATCAAAAGCAGGGTTAACCGTCAGTCAGTGTTGGGTGCCATTACTTCTGCTCAACAGAGGCTGAAGCTTTACAATAAGGTTCCTCCCAATGGACTTGTGCTTTATACTGGAACCATCGTTACTGATGATGGCAAGGAAAAGAAGGTGACAATTGATTTCGAGCCTTTCAAGCCTATAAATGCTTCTTTATACCTCTGTGATAACAAGTTTCACACAGAAGCTCTGAATGAACTCTTGGAATCTGATGATAAGTTTGGTTTTATAGTCATGGATGGGAATGGTACCCTTTTTGGGACATTAAGTGGGAACACCCGAGAGGTGCTTCATAAATTTACTGTTGATTTACCGAAGAAGCATGGAAGAGGAGGGCAGTCAGCATTGCGGTTTGCTCGTCTTCGGATGGAAAAACGGCACAATTATGTGAGGAAGACTGCAGAACTTGCCACTCAGTTCTTCATCAATCCTGCTACCAGTCAGCCCAATGTGTCTGGGCTAATACTCGCAGGTTCAGCGGACTTCAAGACTGAGCTGAGCCAGTCAGATATGTTTGATCCTCGTCTACAGGCGAAATATTGAATGTGGTTGATGTCTCTTATGGTGGGGAAAATGGTTTCAATCAGGCTATCGAGCTGTCCTCAGAGATTTTATCAAATGTAAAGTTCATACAGGAGAAACGCTTGATTGGGAAATATTTTGAGGAGATTAGTCAAGATACAGGAAAATATGTCTTCGGCGTGGATGATACACTGAAGGCTCTGGAGATGGGTGCTGTAGAGACCCTCATTGTGTGGGAAAATCTGGATATTAGTAGGTCTGTGCTGAAAAATAGTGCTACCGGTGAGATTCTTGTAAAGCACTTGAGCAAGGACCAAGAGGCCGATCAAAGCAACTTCCGTGATCCAGCCACCTCTGCAGAGTTGGAGGTTCAGGAGAAGATGGCTCTACTCGAGTGGTTTGCCAATGAGTACAAGCAGTTTGGCTGCACGCTTGAATTTGTTACTAACAAATCCCAAGAGGGGTCACAGTTTTGCAGAGGGTTTGGTGGAATTGGGGGTATCCTCCGTTACCAGCTTGACATGAGATCATTTGATGAGGTCTCCGATGATGGAGAAGTCTATGAGGATTCTGATTAGTAATCTCTGAATGCTGGCATGAGAGCTTGTTCCTGGTGTGATGAGTCTTTGTTGCTGCCCGATATTTTGAAGATTCGGAAAAAAAAAAAAAAGATATTTGAATGTTTTGTTCGTTTAACTTTTCTTATTTAGCTGATGATCCAGGGCATATGAGATTGCCTTGAAGCTCCAACCCCCCCCCCCCTCCTCCCCCCTCTCTCTCTTTCTCTCTCTCTAGTCTTTTTTCAGTTTCTGATCAGTAACTCTCATTACTTTACCCTCTTGCTTTGAAATAGTTGAAACTTCTCCTGAGATGTAAAGAACTGGTATGGTGATTTCATGCGGATGTAACAATGGAACAGGTGGATTTGCTTGGGGTAGACAATCAAAAAATGTCCAGAGTTCATTTCTCAACAAGGGTAGCATGTTATATGGTTTGTAGCTTGCCACTGTTAATTGGAAACTAGAGCTGATGGGATTAGGTTCAAGCTGATACTCATCACATTGTTTGGAAACCTTGTTTTGAGAATATTAATGATGTGTGATACGTTTACTTGTGTTATTATTGTGATTCTGATAGAGAAGTTCTTTTTTTGCTTTTTATTTTGTTTGATATCGTATTGCCCTTTAATTTGGATCTTTTGACGGTTTCTCTGGAGTCCACAGAGGTGACTTGTATCATTTAATAAATTCCTTACTTTACCTATTCACGGTCAAACTGGGGCTACTAGGAGCTATGAACAGTTACATGTTCCCTGCATGCGAGTGCAACAAGAGCAATTTTGTCCGGGTGGGCAAAGGAGATTTTTATAAACTGTCATATTCGGCCAACCCAGACCAGATTTGAGTAGGATGAATGTCTGAATCCAGGTTTCTCGTATGGACTTGAAATAGGGCTTTTTTTTTTCTTTCTAAAATTTGTTTGTGTGATTGCGCGCGTCCGTGCAGTCTCATGAGACATGCATGTGTGAAGTTTCATTTTGCTGTTGGGCAAATTTCATCCTTGGACAGGAATATATATATTCAACCCAGAATTCACCTGTTGCAGAAAAGTACTAGTTTCTGCACTTTGGTGGGGGGACAAAACCTTGCCACTTACGTGCTGGCAGCAGAAGAAGTGTCCCAACTGATTTTGTTCAGAAAATTTTGTAAGAAAAACCTGGACAAAGTGAGAATACTTTGAAATAATTGGGAAAAATGACAACGTGACACTTTTTTTTGGGTAATGGAGAAAGAAATTACAACCTGGGAGTACAAACTTGTGTTAGATTAGCAAGAAGAAAATAAGAAATCACAGGCGGAGAATTATCGTAAATAAGAAAACAATGGCCTCTTGTCCCTAAATTTGAGGCCTCTTGTCCCTAAATTTGACGGAAATTTGATAAAAATAGGCAGTAAATTTGATGAAGGGGGCAAAGTAACCTATTTAATAGTTTAGAGGGTAATTTGTTCACTTTTTAACATTTATGAGGGTTTCATGAAACTGGTATATAGTTCAAGAGGTTTGTGTAATTTACCCCTTTTTTTAATTTTTTTAATAATTTTTTATTTTCCTTACTTGCAGCATGCCCATGCTATGAGGGTTCCTTTGGGTCTGGAACTCCTCACAGGATCAAATTTTCTTCGTAAAAACAAGTTCATTAGATCACATTGTAAAGTTGTTGCTGCCCTTTTCCTTTTTTTTTCTTTTTTTTTTTTTTTTTGGTAGTTGAAGTTGTTTTTCTTTTATTTATGTGTATGAGTTGTTGTTTTGCTTTTGAATGATTCTTCACTATCAATCACATTAACAGTGAAAGAACATTTTATTTTTCTAAGTTTCGTTCGGGTGCATTTGGATGCAAAATTTACAAAAAGGATTTGGGTTTAAATGGAATTTCAAATTTCATAGAGCTGCATTTGGGAATGCGGATTTGGATTTGGGTATTGATTTTAAATCCATAGATTTGAAATCCACATATTTAAAATCCATGGATTTTGTTGATGACAAAAAATCACCAACAATCAAGATTCACATGTCCTCACATCTACAAGACAAATCGACGAAAACTCCTCCAATGCTTAAGTCAATGACCAGAAAATAAGCATGGAATGGAGAATGTACCTTATATGGTATAAAGCTGTCATTCTCCTAGTCAGGTTAGGAGGCTAGAGTTCTAGTAGGACATAATTAGTAAATGATAACATCAATCCTTATAGGGATGTAATTCCTTTATTCAAGGATAATATCTCTTTATGAGGGTTTTTAGTTGATTTACTTGAGTCCATATGTCGCACTTATATTAGGCCGAATTTTTCCCCCACATCAGATTTAAAATCTACTGTTTGGAAAAAATATTTGAAAGAAGGATTTCAAAATGTGGATTTCTAAATCCACATATTTTACAACTTCATTATCATACTAAAATATTGTATGTGTTTAAATCAACTGTTTGTACCTTAGGAGATTGGTTGATTTGCCGTACTATCTTTGGACTTGGACTTTTTAGCCATTTACAATTTTTGTGTCATTTTTATGAAATTTTTCATGAAAAATTGTCAAAAAATCATCTTAAATGACAGGTTTTGAATAAGCTTTATTCTACAAAATGTCCAATTTTCAAGAAAACCTCTTATGTTCTTCTTAAAACCTTGAAAATTTTAAAATATGCAGGGTGTGCTTAGGAATTTTTGTGGTGGCAATAGTCTCTCCTTTTGAAATTTCACATATTCCAAATATCTCATTCAAAAGTGAAGGTTTGGTTTCGATTATGTGGATGTGTGCAAGGAGGAACCAAGATTTTATCCATGTGGGGGCAACTCAAAACTTATTAACAATATATCAAATTTGATCTTATAAAATCTACACAATCCATCAATGGTGATCTTATAAATTTGATCTTGCCCACATGAATTTCGTAATTTTGTGAAAAGTTTAATCTAATATAAACATTGAGGACATTTTGACATTTTGATTAAATAAAGAGGGCCTCTATTGGCACCCCAAGACTTGCTTTTCATCCCTCACTTATTTTACATTTTAACGTTTTACGAAAGATATAAAAGGTTTTCATAAAAACTGATCGCTTAGTTTATTAGAAAACATCATTTTGAACAACTTTTCAAGAGAAAGTTTTTTCAAAATCTATCGTTTAAGTAGACATTTTTGCCATTTATAGTCTTCTCATCATAAATGACTAAAAAGTCTACTTAAACGATAGATTTTGGAAAAATTTTCTTTCAAAAAGTTGTTCAAAATGATGTTTTCTAATAGACAGTCCAATCAATTTTTATGAAAGTCTTATATATTTTTCATAAAATCTTAAAGTATAAAATAAGTGGGGGATGAAAAGCAAGTCTTTGGGTGCCAATAGAAGCCTCCCTAAATAAATCCCTCTCCTCAATACCCAACCCAATGCAATTTCCTACAACTCTTAAATCGTAAATATATATATATGCGGTTATGTTCTCATTAGCACGTGAGGATATAAGTTATATTAACACCATGCATTGGAGGTTATACCCTTAGCATTGATCTAATGTACTTTATATCCCATTAATGCACAAGGTGCCCCACCCAATGCGAGTGTTAATATAAGTTATATTAGCACATGCTTACCTGATGCATTAGTAGGATATGAGGTACATTGGATTAATGTAAGGGGTACAACTCCCAATTAATGCATGGAACTAATATAACTTATATCAACACGTGCTGATGGGAAAGACAACCATATATACATATAACGAGGGATTCGTTGACACTTACTTTAAAGCTTTTTTACATTTACACCCATCAATATTTTTCTATAAAAATCATATTTCGTCAATCCAATTGTTAGATTACATATCCTTGTCATGTACATCCCAAATTAACCATTTTAAGATTTGATTCTTATGTTTGACGTATTAGATGAAGTGGTTTACTTTAAATAAGCTTTCAAATTTGGCATATGAATGGAATAGCCAATTTTTGTTTTTTTTGGTGAAAGAATAGCCAATTTTAGTAAACCTTCAAATTGCCACATGGGATTTTTAAAGATGGTACTTGAATTTGAAGCGATTGTATTGGCGAAAAGCTACAACTCGCACACGCATTGGTGTGCTAGGCCGCTAGCTTGGGACTCGAATTTGGTACAGTTTTGCATTTTAACTATACCGTGCAATGAGCGACATGTTATAAGAGGAAGGTAGAAACGGTTGAGATTTGTTCTATTAGCAGCTCATGATGTTGCACAGCTCACGCGGCAAAATCTTCTCTTAAATCCTAATCATTCTATCATTTTTCTTATAACGTGTCGCTCATCCAACAACTTTTGCATGGTACGGTAAAAGTGCAAAATTGCACCAAATCCAAATCCGCTTGTAAGAGAGATACCTGCTATATGTATTTGACCCTTATTATGGGATTTTATTAGGAGAAGCAACTATGAAGATGAAAGAGTCCTTGTTCAAAATGTCACGTGTATTCCGGCAAACAAGCGATCTCTATCTCTTATTTCTATCTCTATATAAATGGGTAACGTCAGAGAGAAGGTCAAGAAAGGGCAGTTGGAGAGGATTTTCGGTTGCGATAGAGAAAGAAAGGGAAGGGAGCACACAGGCGTTTGCTTTCCTTCCTTTTTCTTCTCCCAGATTCTTCTGAGGACTCCAATCATAATTATTTCTCTCTTCCTTCTCCTTTGGTTTTGATCTGCATTCTTCCCATTCGAATGAATGTGAGTCGCCGGCCGGTTATTCCATCATCTATCGGTTTCTTGGAAGTAGCGGTTGGCGATTGATTATACTTTCAGCGCCAGACAAGAATGGGGATGCACGAAGATGATCAGTTATCGAGGATGGAGGACGGATTTACAGAGAAAGAAATGGAATCGACTCGACTCAACTCCAAGTTGAAACTCAACAATGCCGTACAAGGAATGGCTTCCGTTTCTGTCAATGGAGTAGGAGGAGAAGGAGGGCACCCTACTAGGAAGCGTCGCCTTGCCTCGCTTGATGTTTTTCGCGGGCTCACCGTTGCCGTAAGACCTGCAATATCTCTCTAAAAATGTCTTTGTTTACTGTTTAGTTGCGGATTATGGATCCCCCATTTGACTTTCATAAACATTTTTTCCATTTATTTATTATATTCTATTTTTTTCCTGCTCCTTTATTCCTTCAATGTGCATTATGGTAAATTAATGTTTCATTAACTTGGATGGGTCGGGTTTGGGCCATTTTGTAGTTCCTCGAACCACCAGTCTATTACTGAAAACGGAAAATTTTTGCATTATTTGGATTACTTGTCTGTCAATGATATACTAATTTTTCTTCTTCTTTTTCTCCTATGTTTTCTTCATTCTCAATGCAGCTAATGATACTTGTTGATGATGCTGGCGGAATTCTTCCAGCAATCAATCATTCGCCTTGGAATGGTGTAACTCTCGCAGATTTTGTCATGCCATTTTTCCTGTTTATTGTTGGAGTTTCACTTGGTCTTACATGCAAGGTATCTTTTTTAATTTTTTTATTATAATATTTTTTTTCCATCCACATTGGTTTTGTTTCACTTCATGGAATTGGAATTGGAATTGAAGGTTTCGACTTAAATTTTATTGCTTGGTTACTTTATAGACCAATGGTTTGGGAAATAAATTTTAGATTCCATATATCTAATTCAAAGAAAGAAAAAAGGAAAAGGACAATTCCCCAGTGAAAGCAAGATTTTCGAATTTCTCAGAATTGACGTTATACATTATATCCATTTCTGTGCAATCAATTTCACCCTCTTTATTTTTAAGTTTTTATTATAAGTTCTGTATTTTATTATTTCGAGGAACAATAGGGACTCTATTTTGAACTTGAATAATGCCTTCTAAATGTTGCTTACACTATCTATACCTTTGTGTTTCTTTTAATTACTATTGCAGTGTGAATGAGACATATTTGTTCTGACAATGATTTGAATTGAAAACAGAAAATTTCTTGCAAATGTATCGCAACTAGGAAAGCTGTACTTCGGGCCCTTAAACTGCTGGTGCTAGGTCTTTTGCTTCAAGGTACTCTTTATATGGCACATTCTATTTTGGTATACTTGGGTTATATTACCTTTTCTTCTGTTTTCAAATTGCAAGATATTGCCCATACTAAAATATTTGGATGGTCATTGTTAATTAATTCGATCTATTGTTGTGAAGATGGGCCATTGAACATTCAGCTTTGTTGGATGAGGATCTCATCTCGAGACCTTGGGTCATTGAACACTCAGCCTTGTTGGCTGAGGATCTCAAGTCTCCATTTTTAATTGTTTTTATTGAAATCCTGTTTTTTTTTTTTTCTTCTTTTTTTTTTTTTTTTTTTTTTTTTTTTTTTTTTTTTTTTTTTTTTTTTTTTTTTTTTTTTTTTTTTTTTTCCTTATTGTGTTTAATTTTTTGGGTTTGCCTTCTGTATAGGAGGCTATTTCCATGGACTTAATGATCTAACATACGGAGTTGATGTAGAACAATTTAGATGGATGGGCATATTGCAGGTTTGTTGTCGTTCACAGCATTGATGTTCTTGTCTGGTTGACTCATACATAATTCATTTCTAACTTAGTCTTCATGATTGCATCTGGAGATATTGTGTTGAATCCAGTTTAAACATCATATTAGGCATAATATAGACAGATCAATTAAGCAGAACTTTTGTGTGTGTGTGTGTGCATATGTATTGGACAGGTTTCATATTCTGTTGGCTTGATTTTTTACTGTAGTATGTATGATAAAAATAAGTAATACAACCATTTATTACTGCACATTTGCACAGAGAATTGCAATAGCATATCTGCTGGCAGCAATGTGTGAGATTTGGCTCAAGGGTGACTGATGGCATCAGTACAGGATTATCTTTGCATAGGAAATATCAATTCCAGTGGTAAGTGGTACTTCGTATGTGTTAACCATTATAGTGGTCAATGTCACCTTTACCACCACCACAAAACCACCTTCACCTCCAATCCTGAATTTGTAATGATACGTATTCATGTTCTCCTCAATATTCCACTTTGTATCTTTTGGGTATGTACTGATTATTGATCTAATTTGTTGATTCAAATTGTTTAATGCCTTTTATTTTTCTTTTTTCTTTTTTACAGGTTGTTGATTTTTGTTCTGACTACCGTCTACATTTCCCTGTTATATGGTTTGTATGTTCCTGACTGGACGTACCAAATTCCAAGTGATAGCTCTTCTCTTGCACCTATGACATTCTCAGTGAGTTGAACTTCTTTTCACATTTTCATACAGCTTTGTTAACCTGCACAATTCCAGATAATTAGTTTACTGCTGAAATGGTTAGGATATGGTCTCATTTTATTCATTTTTATTGGAAGGTGAAATGTGGAGCACGGGGTGACACTGGACCTGCCTGTAATGCTGTTGCAATGATTGATCGTAAGATACTGGGTATTCAACATATGTATAAAAAGCCAATTTATGCGCGGACAAAGGTTAATCAAAGTAGCATATGATTACTATATGATTGTCCCCCATGTCCCACTTCCAATTTATGATGTTCTCTCTTCTTTCACAGCAATGCAGCATAAATTCCCCAAATTATGGCCCACTTCCACCCAATGCTCCTTCATGGTGTCAAGCCCCGTTTGATCCAGAAGGACTCTTGAGGTTTGTCCTACCATTTTAATTTGTTGACATTCTTCTGATGCTTGATGTTTGTTCTTCACATTTTCCTTTTTGAGGAGCCCCTTGAGCTCTCTGTCAGCTTTGAAGAACTTTAGATGAATATCCCCAAAGTTACTGGTTACTGATTCATACCTAGTTTGGTTAACTTTGCAACCCCTGTTCACTCATCCCAACATACTACTTGGGGTTGATACATGACTCCTTTTCAACCATATCTAGAGCCATAATTTCCTTCAAATTTTTGGCACTCATGTCTTTTCTAACTGTCTCTAGTCACTGTTCTTTTTGGTCTTCCTTTGTCCTTTTGGCGCCTTCAACCTGAATCAATTTATTTCATTGTACGAGTGGATTCATAGATCCTCATTGTACCTGACTGAAACACTTTAGACAAAGTTTTCTCATCCTCAACTTGTGCCACCTCTACCTTTCATTTCTTTCTTTTTTATCTTTCCCCCACTGATCCATCTTACCATCCTCATATAGTCATATCAGCTACACCCATTTTCTGAACATGTTGGTTGATAATAAACCAACATTTGATACCATAAGATTTAATTGGCCAGAAAGCTGTATTATGAAATATTGAAATAATGACCAAGTAATTTAGATGTTCTTTTTTGCATTTTATTTCCTGTATCTTAAGTTATTTGTCTTATCATGTGATTGCAGTACAGTGATGGCCGTTGTTACTTGCTTTATCGGGTTGCACTATGGGCACATTGTCGTGCATTTTAAGGTTCCTACCATTCCATACTATGGAATTTCTGTTATGAAAAGCATACCTTTTTATTTCATGGTCTCTAATGACTGATGAATGCAGGATCACAAAGATAGGGTTTTGCAATGGTTGATCCCAGCCTTTGTTCTTGTAGTCATGGGCTTTGTCTTGGACCTAAGTGGTAGTGATGGAGTTTCAAACTTTCAATATATCATCTCCTGTTTCTCTATTTTAATATTGTATAACTGTAATGAAGAAGTTTCACTGAACTTCTATATGTTCATTGTTACAGGAGTGCATGTGAACAAGGCGCTCTACTCTTTCAGTTACACCTGCATCACTGCTGGTGCAGCTGGGATTCTCTTTGCCGGAGTATACGTGCTGGTCAGATAACTACCCCCTTTATCTTGGAAAAGCATGTGACTGTAAAACTTTGTGATATAAACCTTATTAAACAAATTATTTTTGTCATAAGACTTTTATATTACATATCCTTTAACTACTGATTTGCTAGTATTGGGAATCTTTATTTTTCATATTTTCACTACTTGGTCCATGCTTTTCTAATTGTAAAAGGCACTGCTTTAAGTCACTGCTGTTTAACTTGGATTTTGTTTTGGAAAAAATGTCTGGTTTGGTGCTCTTTTATTTCCAGAGCTGAACATTTTTGGGTAGACAAGACTAAACCAACTATTTATTTATTATGGTTTGGTCCTCCTACAGGTCGACGTGTATGGATACAGACGCCCCGTGATGGTAATTGAGTGGATGGGGATGCATGCTTTGATGATATATATTCTTGCAGCCTGCAATGTCCTGCCTCTTGTGCTACAAGGATTTTACTGGAGGAAGCCTCAAAACAACATTGTGAGTTGTATTGGAAAGAAATAGACAAACAAAAAACAAAACAAAACAAAAACAAACAAACTAGCAGTCAAAATATTTCATACTTGATTTTTCTCTTATCATGTGATTTTGTTTATGATTGCCATTCCCTTTTTAACAGTTGAGACTGATCGGAATCAGATCGTAGTGGCTGCAGAGTTAAGTGTTGTGTCAACTTTCATTTTTGAGGCTTCTGGAATGGCTTGGTCACTTGGGGAATGTTCTCAATTTTTGTATCTTATGAGAAAATGTCAATTTCAGGATTTTCCGTCTCTTCTTGTACAGTAGTGGCATGCAATAGCATGCTCCACTTGCTAATATTGTAGATCCTCGTCTTTTATGGGGAAAGCACCCCTTTTTTGGAAGTTTTTGTATAGATCCCATTTTGCATGTAGAATTCCGAAATATTTGCATAGTTTTATCATAATGTAATACAATCATGGGTTGGGTAGTTCACTGTTGGTGATGCTTCGGAGGTCAGCTTTTGTTGTTACCAACCTACAGGTTATTGTTCTTTTTGTGTTTATCATTGGTAGATATAAGATCTACTTCACGACTTTGTGAAACATTCACAAACTCTATCCCAACCTGGCTGGCTCAAGGTCATGGCCTCTTATCATGTGGTTTTCCTAACTTCTTATTACACACCTGCATTTGTTGTCAGTTTTTTCTTCCGTTCAAGTCCTTGGTGAGTTGATATCAGGTTAAAAGAGGGGGCACCTTTATACGTATTTCCCTTGACGAACAAGATATGAAATAACTTTAAACATGTTATTGATGCACTTATATTTTTAGTAATTTTCACTTCGAAAGGAATAAATTTATGGGAAAATTAGCAATAACCCCATTTAGTAGATTGGTTTAGTAATAACCTCATCAGAAGATTCCTTAACCCCTTAACCCACATCTGAGTATTCTTATCAGCAGAACCGAGTAGGAACCCATCTTTCCTTTTGAAAAATCCTTATTTGCCCTTATTTGTTTGCAGGCGCACTCTTTTTTTGTTATTAAGGGCGCCTTATGTAACTGACTTATTTTTTAATTTTATAAATTGTCAAGTCGAGTGATTGTGGATAAAAAACTCTTATAACATGGGGCTATGACCAAAAATCCATAAATTTATTATATATAGAAAAAAGGGCATTCTACTTTTGTAATGTCATTGCAAGGCGATAAGGGTGCCCTCATTTTAGCTTTACTCTTGAAATAAACTCCAAAAACGAAAATTCCAAGGAATTTTTGCCAGAGGAATTAGTGATTAACATATATCAGTATTATCAGTCAAGTTCCATTGTAGCAAATCATACCAACCATTAATTGTTACGACAGAGACCCTATTAAAACCTTGAATTGCACTCTTCATCCTAATTTCCTTTACTTCTGGAATCAAATCTAGTACGTTGAGATAATGTATTTAAAGCATCAAGCAAATAATCATAATAGTGCATTAGGCATATTCTATGCGGTTTTGAGAAAATGAAACTAGCTTGCATTATTTTCTTGACACCACAAATATGAGCAATATACAAGTTTGGGAAGAAGCTAAAACATAGAAATGACACGGAAAAAATTATTTAGGTGATTCTTTCTGTCACCACTCAAACTGACTATGTTTTCTTAAAGCCTGAGACAACTGAATATAGTCTTAATTGCTGGGTGACCTCCCACATAGGACAAGTTATGATTTTCAGCAATCAGCAAGTGCAATAAGCTGATCAACCACATTCGGATCTGCCAGTGTGCTAGTGTCTCCAAGCTCATCAAACTGCTTAGAAGCAATTTTCCTCAGAATTCTCCTCATTATCTTTCCACTTCTTGTTTTTGGAAGGCCTGGTGCCCAGTGGATCTTGTCAGGCGCTGCAAATGCTCCTATCTGAAACATGAACCAATTTATAATGTTTCAGTGAATATGATTGACGAATAAATGCTCCTATCTCAAACTCTAGTACATGAAGTGCATCTGGTTCCATTGGTTGGGATGTCAATAGGCAGTGTGAGCTTGATTACAAGGCTTGCAAGCTGTGCTGAGTCTCAAGTCAGCCTTGCTTAGATTAGTGAGCCTGGGCTCAGCAAGGGTGGTAAACCTTGGCTTACAATTTTTCCTTTATCCCCCGTTTTATATCTATATATATATATACTAGAAACAGCACACGTGCATTGCACATGAATATTTTTAAATAATATTAGTTATACAAAATAATAAATACATAAATATTTTATATTTTTTCATAAAAGATAAAAGTTTAAAATTCAAAAGCACATTTTTTTTTTATAATCAAAATTGTCAACGAAAGATTAAAAACTCTTTAGATATACATTCAGAATTTTTTTTTTTCTTCATAAAACAGAATATTTAAAGAGTTTATATTCATATATATTATCATGCAACTTGATAGTTGCTCTAGGAAAAAGAATTTGACTAAGAATCTAACTTTAATTTGTTAAGAGTTTGAGTTAAAATCTAACTTTCATTTGTTATCAAATAATAAGAATGTTCACTATGTGTTTCAATTAAAGGAAGAGTAGATATGTATTTTTTTTTAAAAAATAAGAGTATATTGGTCGTTCAAAAGTTTTTCTGAGATTCAGCCTTTTATAAGTAATATAGATATAGATATATATATAAAATATCTACAAATGATTTACAAGGATTGAAATAAGATTACTAAGGGAATGTTTCTAAATACATCACTGACCTAGGCGACGAAGATTTTATTGATGGATATAAAGTAAATATAAAAAGAACTAGTAGTCCTTCCAAAGAAGAAGAAAGAGGACAATAATAATTATAAAAAAAAAGACTAAAAAGAAGGCATTAAAATCTGCAAATTGCCTTCCACCGATATGATTACAAATAATGGAAAACCCCAAAACTCCTTAGCCACTAAAGCTCAAAATAAAGCCAAGAAAACCACCCTATCCCATAAGCTTCCAACCTCCTCAAACCTAGCTTCAATGATTCTCACATTTCCTTTCAACCATAATACCCAAAAAACCGCAAGGACAACACATCTCCATAGCACCACTCCTCTCTTGCTCATCCTAAAGCCATAAAAGTCAATAACAAGCATGCCCAGATAAGAATCCGGAGGAACCCAATAAAGATCAACCAGATGAACAGCCTTTGCCATAAAAATCTAACCACCTCACAATGCAAAAAATAAGTGATCAATGCTCTCAGCCTCCCTCCTACACACGATACACCACTAGGGTAGCAAAAAATTAGTGTCTCCTCTAAAATACATCATTAGCATTAATTCTCTAGTGAGCAATAGACCACACAAAAACCTACACCTTTAAAGGCATTTTAGATTTCCAAATCTTCTAAAACAGGAGGAAAAAGGAGCATTCAAATCATCAATTAAAGCTTCCATGTAAGAATTAAATAATTAAAAAAAAAAAATACAACAGAGGAAAGAGGAAACCAAGATTTCCTTCGGCCTCAAGGGCCTCAGAAAAACACCATCAAGCAAAGATAACAAGGAAGATAACTCACAAATCTACCTATCATTGAGATTTCTAAAGAACTCAAAATTCCAACTAATAGGAACAGAATAGGAAACATGCTCCGACTAGATGAACCATGAGCTTGACATAAATTGTACAAACAAGGAAAATGGACAAATCATCCCCCCAAGCATCCTCCCAAAAACGAATCATCTCCCATTACCAACCACCAAAGAAGTATGGCCCAAATAGTGGAACAAACCATGAGAAACAAACTTCCATGGTTAAAGCCATTTTCCTGTCAATGCAATATTCCTAGCAATAATGTTACCCACAACAAACGCACCCCCACCCCTTTCTCTCTCTTGATCCTAGATCGGGATACCATATCCCAATTAATTGAGGGATTTTTCTTTCCTTCCCCATGACCTTCCTATCAAAATTCCCTCATCAGTTTTTTTAATCCTTGAAGCCACCCTCACAGGAATCTTAAATATAGACATATAATAAATAGGCAAACTATAGCCAATATAGAATGACCAGAATGAGCCTTCCCCCTTTGGACCTTAAAACTTTTTTCCAACCGTCCAATATTTTCTCAATCTTATCAATAATTGAACTCCAAAAGGAATCAGCTCTCAAATCCCTCCCCCCCCCCCCCCCCCAAACCAAAAAAAAAAAAAGGGTAAACCTAAATACTTCATGGGACAACTTTATGAAGAAGAACCAAACATCCCAGCTAACCTTTCCAATTTATCCTGAGAACAATTAATACCTACTAAAGAACTTTTACCTATATTCACCTTCAACCCAGAGACCAACTCAAAAGTTTGCAAAATAGATTGCAAATTAAAAAGATTATATTCATTTTTGGAGGGGGAAAAATGGAATCATTAGTGAACTGCAAATGGGATATTGAAACTTATCCCTGCCAACTACAAACCCCTCGAACAAATTACACACCGTACCTTTATCGACAAGTCCACTCAAAACATCCACAACCAACAAAATAAGAAAGGGGGCAATGGGTCCCCCTACCTTAAACCCTTAAAAAGCTTGGAATACCCTACTAGGATTACCATTCAACACAATAGAGAAATTGTAGAAGACAAACAACACAAAATCCACATCCTACATCTACTTCCAAAACCCTTGTCTTCAACACAAAATTCAAGAATTCCCAATTCACATGATCATTCACCTTCTCAAAATCCACCTAAAAAAAAAAAAAAACCCTCCAAACCATTATCCTATATCATCTACTACCTCATTAGCCACCAAAACTGCATCTAAAATCTCATGACCTTTAACAAAAGCACTCTGTGCACTAGAGATAGTAACACTAAACAGCTCCCTCAACCTATTAAACAATACTTTTTCCAAAGTCTTATATAAAGATGTAACCAAGATAATGGGTCTAAAATCTTTCAAGTTTAATGATCTCTCTTTCTTGGGAATAAAGCAAATAAAAGAGGCATAAGTACAAGAATTAACAATCCCATTTTTAAAGAACTCAGAAAAGATCTTCAACTCATCATTAATGACATCCTAACAATCCTGAAACATGGCCATGGAAAAACCATCCAAACCTGGCGATTGATCTCTACAACAATCAAACAAAGCTCCTTTAATCTCGTCTAACTCAAATGGTCGCTCTAGGCATAAAGCTTGATCTGCCTCAATCGGGGACCACTCCAAACCCTAAATGATTGGCCTCCACACTATCAAAAGAATACAAACTAGAGAGAAAACTATTAACTTCATTAATGATTTGAGACTCGTCTTCAATCATCATTCCTGCACCATTTTCTAGACACTAAAAAAATTTTCTCTTCCTTCCACCATTTACAACTTTATGAAAAAACTTTGAGTTATTATCCCCCTCAAGCCACTTCGCCTTCTGACTCCACAAAACCTCCTCCCCAGACATTACCTCTCGTAGATTATTTTTAAGGTCAATTCTCTCAACTCTTTGGGCTTCATCCAAAAATATACCCATTTCCAAGGCATCCAACTCACTAATTCTCTTAAAATTAGAATATTTCAACCCTTTAATGTCACCAAAAACCTCCTTGTTCCACGTTTGGATTTTATTCTTCACAGAAGAAACATTTCTCATAAATTCGAATCCTTTCCATCCTTGGACTCCACACTCCTTCCACCAAGACTCAAAATTCTGCTTAGATGATGACTTAATCACATATTTTCAAGATCTGAAAGGACAACCCCATTTAAAAGTTTGACTCTCTAATGCCACCGGACAATGATCCGAATATCCGATACAACTCTAACCAAAACCTCCTTCCTAATTTGAGGAATATCATCCTCCCATTCACAAGTGAAAAGAAACCGATCAATTCTAGTACAAACAAACTTTTCTGCATATTTCACCAAGTAAAACTGGCATTAGACAAAGGAGGATCTCTAAGATTCACTCTCTAATGAAACCATCAAATTTCCTCATACTAGAAGTAACCTTGAATCCATTAAGCTTTTCTGAAGCCAACCTAAAACATTGAAAACCCACCCAGGCTCCAATTTGGATAGCACAACCCGTACAAAGTAAAAATTTCCTCCCACAACTCTAATCTAAGATGAGGATCATTAGGGCCATAACCCCAAATAACCACCACACAAAGACATCCACCCATTTTAGTTTAACACACACTGAGAAAGAACCCATGACAACATCTAAACATGACAACACTCTTTCATCCCAAACAAGAACAATACCTCTAGACCTACCAACAGATGGTAGAACAGCCCAATCTTTAAACCTAGAGCCCCACAAACTTTTTACCACTTTTCTATCCACAACTTTCAGCATAGACTCTTACAATATCACAATATCCAGACACTCTTTGAGCAATAAATTCTTGATTAAATTCTGCTTCCTTCTCAATCCTCACATCGTAGCTAACACTTTTCATTAAAACTTAAGACTAACCTCAAATCCCTTCCTAGAGTTAGCTACATCATAATTCACACTAGATTGAAGATTCCTCTACCTCCTAGAATCTCTACTACCCTAAACACCTTGGATTTACCTGATTCAAAGCCACCAATAGCCCCATCAAACCTACAAATCTTACCACTACATCTCCTTTTTACAAGAGTTAAATTCATAAGCCCCAAAAATTCCTGGAGATTGGTTAAACCCTCATCATCAAGAGAGAAGGAAAACACCTTACTCTACTCCCTTTCGGTTGATCACAAACATCCCTATCATCATCAATACACAGAACCAATATCACCAAGAGAAGGAGTTAACATAGGAACATTATTGCCCAGAACATTGTTCATAGTTGAAAACTCCATGGGATCAAAGCCTATATTAAGATCATCCCTATGACAATCATTATCATTACACATCATGATTTTAGAATCAAAAGTCAAAGACAAAGTAACTACCCATTTCCAAAAGAAACCTGAAGAAACAAAGAAGGATATAAAGAGAAAAAAGGAAAAATCATACCCAATAGCTAAAGAACTCAAGAGCCAATAATACCTTTCCCAACATTCAAATTCCCAAATGATTTTTTAATCACATAGTGTCTAAAAGAAACAGATTCATGTAGATCATCGTGCTCAATAAAAGAGCATTACCTTTTGATGTTGAACTGAGGAAGAACCAGAGCATAACACCTCATTTTGGTATACTTGTAGTTTTGTTATTGGTGTGCACTTGTAGTTTTGGTTTTGGTGGTCTACTTTTGGTATACTTGTACATGGGTGTTTTCCCTTGTTTGCCAATACAATATTACCTTTCATTAAAAATAAAAAATAAAAAACAAAAACCTCATTTAGTCATTTTCCTCCAACAAGTCCTTAAGACCATTGAGAGAGTCAATGACCACCAAGCCATCGAAATCCGACACAAATGAAGATTCAATCACCGAAGAATCTGCTGAAGATACATCATTGAGGGAGTTGGAAAACACACCTTGCCCCAAATGAAGCAAATCAGATGCAATTCTTTCGACTTCGTCCAGAACCCTCTTATCATCTATAACACCTTCCAAGTCAAACGCAAACTGAATCAACGCATCCTCCACCAAATAAAGCTTGCCAACTCCCCCTCTTCTCTCTTCCCTCTTCCCATCCAAAAAAACCCCTCTACAAGGACAACCTCCGTCGTCCAAATCCATATCATATGTCTGAACCAACTTACTCGATGTAGCTAAACAAGTACCATCTCCGTCACTTGAAGCAAAGGAAAACCTAGCTCTAGCAAGGGCGGAAGAAACAAATTTGAGTTGAGATGACAAGATAAGAGAATGTCAGATCCAGCTAACAACACACCCAAAACTAGCAGGATCTTGAACTACTTTGAACTACAGCCTCAGGAACACAACAAGACTAACCACCTGATGAGAACCCACTGTTCTAAAGAACGCTTAAACACTCATCGGACCAGGCTCTCCTCATATGATTAAATGAACCCGTGAGCCAAACTCCAAAGCCATCTAAACACGACTTAAAACCCAAATTTTGACCCACATCAACTGGGATACATTGAGGGGGGAAATTAACTGGATCATTAAAAGTTTTCAAAGAGGCCCACCAAAGCCCATCAACAGCCTGACGCTTAGCCCTATCAATAGCCACAGAGGGCCCAACCAGACTCGAAATATCAATAATCAGACCTTTAAATCACATGTTCTTTTAATTCCTCTCACCAGTGGGGTGAAACAAGTGTCATCTAGCTGACCTTTAGTGACAATCTCAAAACATCTTTGCCAAATCCTGAAATTGACATATTTAGTTGATGAAGTCTTAAGATGGGTTCCGATGTTCCTTGTCCAGAGCAGCTCCACACCCTCTCAACAGTAGTGAAAACTTCTTGAAGGGTAAGGTTTGTGTTTAATGGTGTTGGGTTAAGGAGTTTGCAAATCAAATTAAAATTTATTACTCCCTCCGTTCCTAATTGACCATCCCCTTTGAAAAAACAAACTTTTTAAGGAAATCCTATAAAATGCTTTCACATCAATACGTATGTCTTGACATTCCAATTTTGCCCTCAAGTGTACAAAATATTAGAAAAAGAGAGAATATCTTTTTAAGGGTATTTTAGGAAATGACATAAAAAGAATCATTGACTTTTGGAATGTGACAATAATTTTAAAACATCCCAAAAAGGAAAGGAGGCCAATAATTTTGGAACAGAGGGAGTATAATTTTTTTTCCTTTCTTTATCCAATGATGAAGTAACATCTGCAAGATTTATAAACTGAGGCAGGTTTCGGCAGGTAGATGAAGTTAAATCTAGTTTCGAAGGGTTTTGATCAATGGCTTGGGAACCAGCTCTAAGGTCTAATGATGGGGCAAACTGTCAAGCACCAAATGGTTGCCAAGGTCGTCAATTGGTGAGCTTGTGAAAGCAGATGGATAGGGATGCTCACATGGCAGGATGAAAGAGGTTTTAGCCTGATATTGAAGCTTAGATGGCTGCCCTCGTTTCAGTCTAATCATTGCATCACCATTTGAGACCATTAACATCACCATCATTACCTATGGAAATTTAGCTTTTGGTGTTAATTCAACCAGATGGATGAGACAGTAGATGGTTGGTGGGTTCGGGAATGGCCATGCAGGGGAAGAAGTTTAATGTTCAACCTAAGGTATTGTAGGTTGCGCATGACTAGTAGGGTTTTTTATCCTCAAAATTTACTTTGGGATAGGGGCATAGGGCTATGGCCATTAAAAACGAGACAAATCCTAAGTACCTCAATAGTCACAATTATCTATACAAGTGATTATTTAAAAATAAATTGAATTAGGAATCAGGTTTTCAATGAGGACCAGACTTTAGAACCTGGGAAATAGACTATGCAATTTGGAATTGAAAACAAAGAAATCAGAGGTTTGACGAAGAATCCTCCCCACCAGAATCACCAATTATAATGTAAGGCGAAAATAGGGAAAAGGGCAATAAAGGCCATTACCTAGTTTTGGTCCTGCTAGGTAGGTCCTAGATATGGTCCTAACCTTTGTTTTTTGGAACAAAGTGGCCACTCTCAAGACTTGATCCGTCACTTTTGCAGTTGAAAAAGAGAGAGAATGGAATGTAAGAGAGAAAGCAAAATTAACAATGAAAATACACAAAAGTGAACCAAAATTTATGTGAAGACCATCTAGAGTGACAAGGAAAAACCACAGGGCAAAGCTGGAATCAAAATTTACTACATGAAATCAACCGTATATGGCTCTCAGGTCCTCATTAAAGCTTGAGATACTTGACTATGACTTTGATGTTGCACTACTTAAAGGGAGTGATCTCTACAATGAGCTAGTACATGTAGTTGAACATGTGTTTTATACGTAACAATTGCCAAACCTCAATTCTGGCAATGATTCCACATCTATTGACATGGAGATGGTCTTCTCCTTCACACCTGAACTATGGGGTGTGGGCACTTTTATTCCCTACACTTTAAAATAAGTCAAAATGCCTCCTAAACTACCTATGCGTGACACTAATGGCTCCTTCATCACAAGGCCATTATTAAAAGTAGAGGAAATTGATCATAAGACAGGCATTTGATTGTTTTAACCCTTTATATTGACTATTTTACCATTTTTTACACAAAATTACTATCTTGCACTTCTGCTTGAACATCAATCTTCTCTCTTTCTTCACATTTGATGGTTTTGGGAGTGGTGACAAGCATGCCTGCCATGGCTGTGAATCATTTCTCAAATCAGATGGATTACCATCATGGGTCTCCAGTCTCCATATGACTACAAATCCACTACCTACATCTCCATCCTAGAACCATGCCACTCCCCCCCTCCCCACTTCTCTGTCTCTAAAACTCTTCCTCTATAAATACATCCAAATCAATAAAGGAAAAAAATATAAGACACAAGAGAAGATAGTAACCACCAAAGGCCCCAAAAGCATCATGTCCTCCACCATCAATGGCTGCAAGTGATTATCACAAAAGTGACTGTGGTCGTTGAGGTGGCATATACGTTCATTTTTAAACGAATGAATATTATATAATGTACATAAATTCGTTAGTTTATTGCTTGGTCATTAGGGGGCATTTTGACTCATTTTAAAGGTAGGGGGTAAAGGTGTGCCATTTTAACACCACCCATAGTTTCGAGGGGTAACTAATCACCCCTTCCTGCCAAAGAGAAGAGAGAGAGAGAGAGAGAGAGAGAAACCATAAATAAATAAAAATAAAAATAAAATAAATAAAAAATTTAACCTACTCCATCTTCATTTTAAAAAACTTGCCAATTAGTGGATGAAATCAAATATATTTGATAAAAGTTTGTTGGCAAAGTTTGGGTAACAATTTCTAATCACCCAATTGTTCCCCCAACCTTCTCTTCCCAAGCCAAATCGAAGCTACACCACTATGGTCACATCTTTGTCAAGGTCCCCCATAACAAAGATCATGAATTGGCACATTATTTTACAGTGATCCCATATATTTGGCAACAAGAGCCAGATCACTATTTCAAGTAGCGGAGTGCACTGGGCAGCACCCTAGCTTAAGCAGACAACCTTGATTGTAAGTGCCAAGGCCATAAGCCTCTAGCCAAACTAAGGGCCTTGCCCTTAAATCTTTAATTGTCCAATGTGGTTTCCTTTCTTGTCAGTGTCTATCAATCTTATTGTTGATATTTCCATCGACGAGCCGAAGTTCATAAGGTGTGGTCATTAGCTATTTCTAAGTAGTTCTAAGAGAATTGACGTCTTCTATGCCCCTATATATCAGTATCCAGTTGGCAGGATTTTCATCATATTAATATGATTCTCCTGTTGGATAAACTTATGGACAATCGATACTGGTCGATTGATATGATTCACCTGTTGGATAAACTTATGGACAATCAAAATTGTTCCACGCATCTTGTTAGGTTCCACCATGATATGTAATCTTAGACTATCTAGGATAGAAAGGCATTCTACAGCATATAAATTCCCACAAGGTTGCATTCTTCATCATTTCATTTTATCACACTCAGTATTTTATGTAATTCTAAACCATCAAGGATACAAATTGCATCTTAATATATAAATCTACCAACCAATTTTTATAAAGAAATCTTATGCATCATGAGTTCTCATATTAGAAAGACCATTGAAATAGATACATACCTGGTTTCGGACTGCAAGTACAAGGCTTTTCCGGAGTTCTTCACTGTAAGGAACACCCCCCACCAGAGTTACAAATGCATATATGCCCTGGCCCTTAACCTAACGGCAACAAAATATGAAAGATGGTTGAGCCAAAATAGCCATGAGAATCTCTTACATACATCTCAATCATTTCATGCACTTATTGGCTAATTCATATCACCCACTCACAGATGCACACATGTGCACACACACACACACACACACAAAAAAAAATTACCTCATGCTCAACACCAACCACAGCAGCTTCAGCACATTGGGGATGTGAGACTAAAGCAGATTCCACTTCTGCTGTGCCAATACGGTGTCCGCTGCATACATTAAGAAAACATTAAACAAAGCCGAGAAAAAATGAAAAAAGCAGGAGTAAGCTCCTAACAACAGAATGCTTTGAAATCTGCAAGTTTAGAACTCAAATGACATGGCTTTTACATTGTTTAAACAGAGCTGAAGAAATTTAAGTGAAAAAAAGGCATGACTTCCTGCAACAGAATGTGTAATAAAGCTGTAAAATTATGGCTCAATTGGTGTATGTCCTTTACAAGCTTGTCAAAACTATGAACGGGTAAACAAGAGAAAGCTCATGAAATCCAGAAAGATACCTGACGTTGATAACATCATCTACCCTTCCAGTGAGCCAATGGTATCCATCCCTGTCCCTGAAACATAGATGTAATTGGCTTTCACAAAAACAAGCCACTTAACCAGCATGTAAGAGGCCTCTCATTTTACAACGAGAAACACAATTTTCAGGTTAGCGATACTATCAAGCGTAAAATTCAGTGTCTTACCAAAAAAAAAAAAAAAAATTGCTTCAAGAACTTAAAAAATAGTCCACACACTGATGAGAAGATTGATATAGATTGACAAATGTAATGCCACCAATAATTTACCTGCTGCAGCCATCACCACTGAAATAATAGCCAGGGAATGCCTTGAAGTATGTGGTTTCATATCTTTCATGATCACCATAAAGAGTTCGGAATGCCCCAGGCCATGAGCTCTTGACACAAAGATAGCCACTGCACTCACCTTCAATCTCAATACCCTTCTCGTCCACTATGACAGGCTGCATTCATACCAGAAAACAATGAAGTCGAAGCAGAGAACAACAATGAAATGAAAATAAAATTTTAAACATTACAGTTGATCTATAAGTTTCACAACAAAGACCTGAACTCCAAAGAAAGGAAACGTAGCAGAACCAGGCTTCTGTGGCCAGGCACCCGGTAAAGGAGTAATCTGCAAGAAAACAACAGTGAGGCATGAATATTAGAATTACAATGTCAAGGTACCGGGAAAAAAACTATTTAAAACAAAATTAGATTGTCAGAACATTTGTGCATACAAAATATTTCTGCTAGAAAATATGCCCAGTTCTTGTTGGCACAGTACAGAGAGAGAAGAAGAAGAAGAAGAAGAAAAAGGGAGAAAACTACCATGAAGCCACCAGTTTCAGTCTGCCACCAAGTGTCAGATATAGGGCACCTAGAATCTCCAACTACATTGTAAAACCACCTGTAAAACAAAGAAACTTTACATTTTAATTAAAACAGATAAACGTTGCTTTTAAATTTAAGAATAAAAAATATCTACGCCAGATAACATAAAATAGAGCTAAAAATATCTAAGCCAGAGAACATAAAATAGAGCTAAGAACCTCCATGCGCTTGGATTGATAGGCTCGCCTACACTCCCAAGGACCCGTAAGGATTTGCGTGAATAGCATGTAACATACTGCAGGATCAACAAGTATTGAAATAAATATGTCTTCAATGACATTTGACCATCTATAATATATGTGTGTGGTGGTGTATAAAAAAGGTTCATGATCCTTAATCAGAGAAAATGAGATAATTAGTCGATAAAAGAAACAATTGTGACGAAACCAACTGTTCCCCAAAGGATTTACTTTAGATAATAAACTATGATGATTACTCAAGAGCATCCTCACAATAGGATAAACATAAAAGCAGCGCTGCTCCAAAGAACCTCCATACTGCAGGAATGTTTTTCCTGCATCATGAATATGGATCTCGAGAGTTTCTTCCAAGGTATCCTTCTTTTTGTGGACAGCGGCACATCAGAAATGCCTCACATTTGATGAACTTCAAAGAAGAGGTTTTCATATGGTTAATAGGTGTGTGCTGTGTAAGGAGCGGGAGGAATCTATCGATCATCTGCTGCTGCATTGTCCTGTGGCAAAGGAGGTCTGGGCTTGTGGTTTCAGCATTTTTGGAATTACCTGGGTAATGCCAAATTCGGTGTTTCTTTTGTTGGAAAGCTGGCAGTGCAGGACTAATAATAAAGAGCAGTTTGCTGTTTGGAAATTCATGCCGCATGCCATTTGCTAGGTTTTATGGTTGGAAAGGAATAGAAGTATTTTTGAGGAGCAGGAGAAGTCTGTACAGCAATTACGTAATACTTTTTTGGGATCTCTTTTTGAGTGAGGGCAGTCTTTGTTTTTTAAAGAGCGCTTGTGTTTTTCAGAATTTTTGACCATTTTGAAACTTTAGTCTGGTTCTTTCTTTGTATACAGCGTGTGTACATGTGCTTTGCACCTCTTTTTTGATTTAATAAATTTTTACCTTATCAAAGAAAAAAAGAAATATTATCTTGAGAACTTTGAAAGGGAAAGTAAGGTCAATAACGAGGCAAAGATAAATGGCCTAATGGGTCTTAAGAGAAACTATGCACATAAACAGAGCAAACAGGTGAGACAGTATTTTTTAGCCGGCTCCAAATATTTGTGTTAAGGCATCACTGAGCTGTAATCTTGATTAGTAAAACTCCATGTAAATAATTTCAACCATGGATTTGCACATAAGGTTAGAGATATTTCTTGCCTCATTCCCATCACGCATGAGTGACCGCACCAATGTGGGGGCAGTATAGAATATAGTAACCTTGTATTTGTCAACTATTTCCCAACAGCGTCCAGGATCCGGATAATTTGGAGCCTGCAGGTAATACATGGATATGTTGCTTATTAAATGGCATCACTGAAATTCCAAGTAGGTTGACCTTTGAAGTAAAACTATGTTATTTGAAATACAGTGGACTAACAACTGAGGTTTTCAGAACATCTTCCAGATACTAACTGAGCTGAAGCTCATTAGTGTTCCATATAAAATTCTATTTCTATATTGATCGCTTCATTGTCTGGTTTTTTTGAATTCATAAATTTAATCAGTCATCTAGTCATCCTAAGCTATATGATACAACAAATATATAGATAAAGGATGCTTAGAAGAAGATTCAATAATTTCATATTTTTATCAGCAGTGCTAAGTTCATTTTATTATAACTACTATTATCCCTTTTATCTAGCTTTAAAACTCACATTTGGTAGGCAACTGTTATCCTTTCTAAGATTCCTAAATCCTGACTTGAAATTGATTGCTGATCAAAACACCCCAACATTAATCATGTTGGAGACAATCTGTTTTCCTGTCTCAGATGTGAGTAATCAAAATATTTTGCAAGATCTCAATCAATTACCCCTTCATAGACAACAACAGTTGCTCCATTCAGCATAGGTCCATAAGTAACATAGCTGTGTCCAGTAATCCAACCACAGTCAGCCGTACACCTAAAATAAAAAAAAGGACATGTTGACGCTCAATGGATATCAATAAATTATTGATCTCATTCCCATTAAGAAATTTCAATACATTAAGGATAAGTAATATATTCAAGGTTACCAGTATATGTCTGATGGTTTGTAGTCAAATGCATACTTGAATGTTGTTGCAGTGTATACCATATATCCACCAGTAGTATGCAGAACACCCTTTTAAAAATTTTCATTAGAACCAAAAAAGAAGAAATAAGAGAGGAAACACTTAATTAAACCAAGGACCTTTGATACCTTGGGCTTTCCCGTGCTCCCACTAGTATAGAGCAAAAAAAGTGGATCCTCTGCATCAACCCACTCCACTGCACAAGTAGTTGGATATTTAGGAACAACATCCTGGAAGACAGTCATTGAACATCAACACCACAAACAATGATTGCCCTAAATATGAAATAGTCACCATTAAAAAACCACACTTTCACCTTTTATCAAGCAATATAATAAGAAATTATGCATTAAGCATTTTAATTCGTAGCATTGTCATCAAGTTAACAAAATATAACAGTACACTTGCTCCTCAAAATTGCTCGAAGTCTCTCTACTTTGTGTGCATGCTCGCCTGTCTATCTACTTTGTAGGCATGCCATGGAGACGTTGATGCAAGAAGAATTTTGAATATAGCATGCATCACTAATACAAGTATTCTGTGTTACATCAGAATTGAAGAATATATTACAGGAAATGTCTACTACTAACCTGCCACCAAATATCTCTCCCTTCCTGCCATTTTGTAGTTTCCCTATTCATGGCCAATTGGTTTTCATAGGTTAAGCATGCATCTGTTTAAAAAATAAAAACAAAAAATAGACAAGCATTTATTTATTTGCGTGATAAAATAAAAAATAAAACAGACCTTGATTTGTAGAGAAAACAGAGAAATACCAGCACAAACAAACCAAAAAAAGACCCTTTTTTTTTCAGGCATTGCCAAATTAGAGAGTAATGAAAAGACACCGAAAAATAAACAAGGTAGGATTTAACCCAAAATTTCTCTACTGAAGGAATAGCAATCCCATTTTATAAATTGGTTCGCAGTCAAAACAAATTCATGTAAATCAGTCTTCTTCTTTTTCTTTTTTTCTTTTTTTTTTTTCTTTTACTGTGCCTATTGCATGATATAGAAAATTTTGACAGAAAAAGGTCAGGCGCAGTTGAATTTAGATATGCAGGTGAGGAAAAAAAAAGTTGCGTTCAAGTCACGAAATTGTTAATCAATTTACCTACCTACAGAGATCCCATTTTGGGTCGATTCAGTGAGGGCAGCATCAACTATGTCTTTGAGTTGAATGACCTTAGAACCTCTCCTAACAGCATTGCAAGTTATCACGACTTTAGGTTTGCAATCGATGATTCTTTGGGCAAGAGATTCTGAAGAGAATCCGGCAAAAACAACCTGAAAGAAGGGAACAACTAATAACTTATATTGATTAACACTAAAACAAAAACAAAAAAAAAAAAAGGAGCACTGTGCAATTACAGCGAGAAAGCAGGACACAAAGATTAATATAGCAGAATACCGAGTGAACAGCACCAATGCGAGAGCATGCGAGCATCGCCATCGGGAGTTCCATTAGCATGGGTAAATAAATCACTACAGCATCACCCTTCCTAACACCAATATCTTTCAAATAATTTGCAAGCTGTTGGCAAAATAGATGTTATCAGCATGACACTCATTCAACCACAATAATAATCAAACACTGAGGATGCAGCACCTTCTTTTGATTCTATTTTATCTTACAATGATATGTGAGCACCGAGCGTGAGTGTCACTATGTGAATTCGCATATGTGCATATGAGAGAGTGAGAGTGTAGGTAATTGAACCTGGCAAACTTTGTGGAGCAGTTCACTGTATGTTAAAGTTGCATCAAAACCCGGATCATTCCCTTCCCAGTAAATGGCAATTTTGTCACCATTACCAGCATCAATGTTTCTATCTAAGCAATTGTAGCAAATGTTGGTGACACCGCCCTTGAACCACTGCTCAGAAATAGGAATAGCCCGCCAATTACTTGCAAAGAATTTTCATTGGTAGAAGTAAAAAAGTTGGAAATTAAATTAACAAATGGGAAAGTCAGAGCTGCGACCTCAATGTTGATATTCCCTTTCCTGATATCCAGATTTTCGGAATAGACTTGTTGGCCCCATTTCTCTTTCCAATAAAAGTGGGATGCAATATCAGACCAAAATCCAGCGGGGTCTTCGATTGACCTTTTATACATCTCTAAATACTGATTTCCAAAACATTTAAAGCAGGGGGGGGGAAGGATTTATTAGGCAACGAACAAAATTAATGTATATGTAAACAATAATAATAAAAGTTTGAGATAAATGCGAAAGGTACTCCTCCAAAGGGCAAAGGGCCAAAGGGCGTCTCAAAGCAAGGACAACAAGAATAATAATATGAATAAGAAGACGAAGTTCAAAGCAGAGTGAGTATTTAGAGGGTACGGAGAGGTGACCTTGTCGGGAGAGGGAACAAGGGCCTGCTGGGAGAAATGTTGGCTGGGGAAGACGTGGTCGTTCTCCTCAGAGGCAAGGGCTTCGCCGAGTATCACCGCATTCAGATGGGATATATTTCCGGCCCCCGAAGGCAGTGTGGCCATGGATTCCACATGCCTCAGATGATTGCAAGTCGTCGGATATTTTGATTTGTCCGCCATCACCACCACCCTACCACCTGATCTCCCGCTGTTCCTCCTCCCCCACAATTCCCAATAACCAACGGAAGGATGATTAAGATTACGACTCCTAAATAAACGACAAGGTTTTCCGATGATCGACGGTTGGTTGGAAAAGGAGGCGGAGGATGTAACGAAGATTGGATTCAGAGGGGTTTGGGAAGTTAATAGATTTAGATTACAGCTACAACGGTCCATCTTTGACCAAACTTATTGATACTATATTATATTATATACTCCGTATCAAGTTTATGATTATAGACAGACACATCCAACCTGTTCTCCATTTTTACTACTTTTTTTTTTCCCTTTTTTTAAATTTTAAATTTTAAATTTTCCTTTTCCTAATCCCAAAAATAATTAATAGGGAATCAATTTTATCTTTAGTAATTTGACTCGATTATATCTGGGTAGTGGGGGGAGTACGATGACCTTTTCCCCACCTGTGGGGGTGGTCAGTCTCGATCAGCGGACAAAATGGACGCCGTCACCTATGGGTAGATTATTATTAGAAAGTAGTTTGGACGATTGAGTTAGAATTCTGCAATCATTAATCTTCTCCAAACTTGTTTTAAAAAAATTTCTAAGGGTAGGTTAATAGGCAAAGTTGGACTTGACTGGTAGATGGTAAACTCTTTGAATATTACCATTAACTTTTATTAGCAATTTAGCATCGCGAGTAGTGAAGAATACCTATTTTAAATATATATAAAAAAATACTAATATCACCGCAGCCTCAAAAAATACCAGTCATGAGTGTAACGACCAAAAAAAAAAATAAAAAAACAGGAAGAGGATAGCTCATGGAACTACTTTAATTATAATAATAAAGAAAAAATGGAAACGTTGAAGTGGACTGCACGTAGGACCGGAACATGCATCCAATTGCTTTGATATGAATTCCAGTATTTCAGCAGGTAGTCACCGAGGATCGCAAATAAGATGGAGATGAGCCTCTTTTTTTCTTGCCGGAAAAATCACAAAGAATGGTTGGGGTATCAATCAATTGACTATCAATGATGTTTTCAATTATACTAATGATAACAACTGTTAATTTTAATTATTATTTACATCTTTTTTTATTGATGATACCTCCATTTTCTGTCTTATCTCAATGTATGGTATAGAAACTAAATCTTTTTTTTTTCAGCCAAAAATAATAATAATAATAATAATAATATACAAGCTAAAAAGTCTAGAGGACTGTCTTCCCATCCGCAGAGCTTTGAAAGATTTTCATTCAGTATGTGAGTTGCTCATTCAAGTAAAAAGTACAAAGGAATTTTGGCCCCTAGCTTTCAATAAATTGAAAAAAAAAAAAAAAAAAAAAGGCATTTTAGATTCATCGAACGACTATGAGAGATAATGGGGGGATTTTAGATTTTTTATTTTTTAATTTTTATTTATTTTTAAAGGGATTTTGGTCTCTTAATCTTTTGTCCTAAATTAAGAGCCAAAAGTCCTTTTTCTTTCGGACCAAAATGAAATTCCAAGTCACCACTCAATCTTTGTCTTAAATTCTCGCCTATTATCGCACCCATGAATGTGGCATTATGTCATGGCTCACGGAAGACAACATGCAGGTAAAACAACCGGAAAGAAACCAAAATCCAAGAATTATGGATATGGGGTTCCTTTCCTTTTTTTCCTATTTTCTTCTTTTCTTTCTTTCTTTTTTTGGGAAAAAAAAATTATTGATGTTTTGGTTCCACCCCTACATATGCACGGGCTGATTGATTTTGCCACATGAATATGCTTTGTGAAAATAAATACTAGGAGTAAAAGGGTGGCGGTGGAGGTGGGAGGCACAACAACTGCATATCGCAAAGCTGTGGGGTCCCCTTATGGTTATGGTGGGTGGTGGTAGCTAGCTAGGCTGGTAGAACAGTCTTCTTTCATGATGAAGGTTGGGTTGGGGAGGATCGATGCTATTGCTAGCTAGCTGTGCACTGTAAATCACAGTTTGTGATGTAGTATAAGTTGTCGAAAACAAATACATATGGCTGTGAGGCCTGCGCGCATGGAACAAGATTAGAAAGCTACCTAAAGATTAAAGACACATACCGTAATTAATTAACTAGTTGATTTTCTCCTCCTATAAATAAATGTATATACAGTAATACACACAATTGAATTAGTCCCACAAGGAAACTCCAACTCAAGCCGGCCTGCCATAGTATGTCCTATAAGTTTTCGACAGAAGCAAGCGGCCGCAGGAAGCTCATATATGCACATTTCGTTTCAGTATACGTACAGAAGTCAAGGGATATTCGGTTCACAACTGCACCTCCGTTCAGTCAAGGGAAATACATTGAGCCGAGCCATCGCCAAACAGATAGTGGCACAGAATACCAACTGTAAGCCTTTTTGTCACCACTCCACCTCTCCATAATGTTCGGTAAGACAGCTTTACTAGGACCCTTTCTTTTCTCTTTTAACACTTCTTTTCCTTTTCGAAATTGTAAATTGCAGAAGTCCAGACGAGTTACTTGTTGTATAAATTGACGAATCCATCTAATTAATTAATTAATCATATCATATATCATATATTAGTTATGTATTTAACTGAGACGGTTATACCTAGGAGACCATGTACACTACGTACAAATTAAATTCACGCTGGAAGGGGCCCTGTGGCTTGGACCAGAAAAACGGTTCAAAAGATAAGGAGGCCGAATCCTGTCTTTTTCTTAGGAGGGACTGTTGCAAGACGAAGCCTATATGCAGACAATGTATCAACAATTTCTAGGTAAGTGATAATAGCTCAAAATTGCATTTATGTTATATTTTTAGTAGGCATTATCACATTTATTTGGCACTTAATTCCATATTTTACACATTATACATGAATTCTCTTGATACATGCTCTTATGGTTAAAGTGGTGTATTAATGTGTGTTTTATTTTTGTAGAAAGCCAATTCCCTATTAGGAATAGTGCACCATCTTGCATCATTTTTCCTTTGAATGCTAATAATTTCAAATTTAAGCCTGACATGATTCCATTGCTACCTAAATTCCATGGTTTAGAATCTGAAAGCCCATATTTGCAATAAGAATCATAATATTGATACGGTGTGACCTAACTGTTTCCTCAAAAATCGATTTCTGGAGATTTGGTCGCGCGAGCGTGCTAGCCACAACCTTGTGACGAATTGATAGTTCTACCTTGCCTTGAATGGGGTCAAGGATTTTTCCTGTAACAATTAAGGAGATAAACGAAATAACAACAGAAATTAAAAACAAAAGCTTACCACGGAGGAAGCCATTTTCATTAACAATTTTTGAAATTACAACAATGAACAAAAGGGTGCACACGCCTTTAACCAAAAAGGAGTACACGTTTCTAAGTTAAAAATCATAGAGTTCTAACAAGAAAGGAAAAATATAAAGTTTACTAAGAATTAGTTTGTTGATTTGATTGAAGGTCCTTCTCAAATGGCTGTCTTTCAGCTTTTATATGTGCAAGCAATAACTGCTCCTCCAAATTCGGTCACTTTTCAAGGTCGCCATCCCATGAAAAGTGGGTCACTTTAAATGATAAATGAGTCATTTTGGACCACTTCAAATGCTAAGTAAGTCATTTCAAATGATAAGTGAATTTCGTACGTAGGTACCATAGAATTACCCTGAAATGGCAGGTTTAGGTTCTGTTGACATACCTCTATCCCCATTCCATACACTCTTAAAAAATGCTGCAGTATTCAAGAATTTAACCATAGAGAAAGAATAAGCTATAGAGTTGGGATATGTTGGTAGTAAAATAATTCAAGATAAATGAATAAAGGAGAAGAAGAAAAAGAAGAGGCCAATTGGAGTCTGAAACTTCCCGAGCTTTGATTTTTAAAGCCATTAGAAAGATGAATGCTACATGGAAGAGATTCAATGACCAAGACAATGTATTGTGCAGGAGAGAGGAACGGAGAGTGAAAGCGAGAAACGTGTGTGGCCTGTGGGATAGAGAAATGGGGTGGTGACTTGGTGTGGGTAGTTATCTTTTACAGAGAGAAACGTGATGGTAAATGGAATTGCTATGTCAGTTTTTAAGTTTCTTAAATCCGCATGTGTGTCTATTAAAATTACCGAATCGTTTCATAGCTTTATTAACTTGTAAAGGTTTTTTAGTAAATTTAATGCAATGCAATCACAAAGATAATTCTCTTAATATAGTAGTATAGATTATTATATTTTTGTTTTAGACAAAAAAAAAAAAAAAAAAACCCCTCGATTGATGATTATGATGGTGATTTTGCTCTATTAAGCTATGCAGGCAGTTTGTGTACGTGGCACAAGTTTATTGGGGTGACAGAGGAAGAGATAGGAAATGGGGTTAGAGGATATGGACTCAAATAAAACCATTACGAATTTTCATTTGTATTTTTTATAATTCCACTATGTTAAACCTTTGCTCATTTCCTTTGCAATTTATTAATTTGAGTGAATTATGTCTATAAACGCAAAAATAATTCTATTGTATATAATGTGGAGAAAATGCTTGTCTTCTAGTAATTCCATTGATCAAATTACTTGTCCAACGTTGATACTGAATTTTGTGCTTTGATGAAAGGCCCATGAAATTAAGTGGTATAAAGATAACTATTTCTATGATCTGGCGCTCCCAAACATTACATCCTGGTTTCGTCCCTGCCTAAGGGGTTCAACAAACATTTTTGTGAAGTTTTAAACGCTCAACCCACGTTTCTCAAAGTACTTATCAAGACTTGCGCTACTACTAAGCTAACCCTTTGGGTTAAGATCCTTTAATTGTTTACTTGAATAGTTAGGTGACTCATTATTTTAGACAAGAAAATATAATTTTTCTCACTAAGAGCATCTCCAACTATGTGAGCTAAATTAGATGTGTTATTGCTTTTTTAGCACATGCTACAGTGCCAAATACTATAATTTAGCACAATATGCTCCAATGATGCAAAAAAACTTAGTGTGCTATTTTTTACCACAACTTCAACTCTTTCCACAGATTTAAGGTCTTGTAAGATAGTGAATGAGGTATATTGTGGATTAAAATGGTATGTTTTCTGATTTTTTTTTTTTAAAATCTTTTTATATATAAGATTTCAATATTATTTTTGAAAATATTGTATTTCTTTATGAGCTGTTTGGTTACTGAGAAAATTTTGAAAGAAAAATGGAAGAAAAGAAGTTACTGGTGTGTTTGGTTGTTGAGAAAGGGAGGAAAACTAACATAACAAATATAGCAATAACTCACCCTTGTGCCATATTTGTCAATATCTTACCCTTGTTCTAAATTTAGCACAATGGTGAATTATTGCTATATTTAGCACACCATTGGAGCATCCCAACTTATGCTGAATGATATCATATAACAATAGCATGCCATATAACTCACCCTTAGAGATGCTCTAAAAGCATCTCCAATGGTGCTAAAAAATATGCTATTATTATATTGGGTAAAATACATCTACACCCCCTGTATTTACTTACTAATACATTGACACCCCTATATTTTCTGAAATAACATTGACCTCCCCTTTGTCAGAATGGCTAAATTGAATGAGTTAACGAAAGTGCAAAATGACCAAGTTGCCCTTCCTTTAAAACAGCGTCGTTTTGCATTTGACTGCCTTCGCCATCGCCATAGATGCCGTTACTCTTCCAAAACCCCAAAACGGCAACGGTAATGGCAACATATTTCGCCATCGATGAACTCACCATCCCTGTTCTGTTGTTACCAAAACACAGGTATGCTAACGTTTTCCAGTCTGGCCTTTGGTCCCAAGTTTGCTTCTGTAATGGTTTCTGGTAATAGAACTTCCCAAAACATCCAACATGTAATTCAAACAAAAAAAAAAAAGAAGGGAAATTCATGAAGATGAAGGAGACCTAGCTGGAAAAAACCAATCTTTTCTCATAATCTTCGAGGTGTTCAGCGAGGTCCCAACCTCCAACGATGGCATCTTCAATCTTAGGCTAATGGTGAGTGGCGACGAGGCAAAAGATTGGTGCTTTTTTCCATGGCCAATCCAGATTTGGCCTAATCCAAGGTTAAGAGGAGACAACCAGAAACAGCAGCGAAGTAACCTTACCGGCGAGGTCTGTGTCACCGGCGATAATTTTTGTGATGCACAGGAATCCCATTCTTGGATCTTGAACTTTCGGATTTGGATGGGAATCCTTCTCAGATGCCGTTGATATCCGACGCCAACCCACCAAATCCATCAAATCTCCCCAACAACAATTAGCCTTTGGGTATCTGATAAGATTCACCGATGAACATCAGTTTAACGCCGGCAAGGTTAACTCTGCTTCTTTTTTTCTTTAAATAAAAATCTAACGCTATTAAACTACCATTTGGGGTTTTCTCAACCTTCTTGTCCTTAGCCATTGGATCTTTATAGCAAAAAAAAAAAAAAAAAAAAAAAAAAAAAAAAAAGAAGCACGAAGAAGAAGAAGAGAAGAAGCAGCAGCCAAGTTCACCGACGGTAGGGGATAATGGCGAGGCACCGGCAGTAGGAAATTGGTTCGCGCTTCACCGGATCTGCCTCACCCAAAACCAACGCCAACGACACCCATGGCAAAAGCCCCAACTTCAATTTTTTTTTTTTTTCTTGAAACAAGGAAAAATCTTGGTTTTTATAGAAAATGGGTTTTTCTCAGAAAATGGGTTTGGGTTTGGGTTTGGTCTCAAGGGAGAGTGACGAGAGGTGAAAGGTTGCGAAGTTTTGAGAGATGGTGATGTTGATGGCGATTAGCGACGAGGGCGCTGATGGGGAGGGAATCAATGGGGATGGGTTTGAACAAAAAATGCTTGCCGGAAAAAATGGAGGCTTCAACGCACGGATTTTTTTTTTCCCCTATTGCTGCATCTTCTTCCTGTTTCATCTTCTTCCTCATCCTCCCTTTCTCTATTTTTCCCCCTTAGTTTGCTTCTTTTCATTCCTAAAAGAACCCAAACTCACCAAAAACCCAATTTGGGGTTTTGGGCGAAACCCCAATTTGGGTGAAGCAGTAACAGCTCCTCTCCACGCCAAATGCTACGTTTTGGCTTCAAAAAGGGTAAAATGGGTATTTTTAGCCTACTTTTACATGACATCAGTCACAACTGTTAACACCTTCCAACGGCTGGTTAACAGATGGGAGAAAGTGTAGATTATTTTCCAAAGTAAAGGAGGGTAGTATATTTTTAAAAAGGATAAGAGGTGTCAGTATAATAATCAGTAATAATTAGTAAAAACAAGAGGTGTAACTGTATTTTACCCCTATTATATTTTAGCAATAGCACATATTCTTAGTGTCCTAGTGATTTACTAGAGAATAGCAATGGTACACCCTTTGCCAACGCACATCCTCTGTTTTTTTTGGGTGGGGGTGGGGGCGGCGGTGGATTAGTGGCTTCATCCGTTATTCATTTTTGAGACCCCTTTTTGTGTAGGGTTCGTGCTGAGCTGAGTGACATTATTAGAAATCAGAAGACGAAACGTAAGCAGGAAGAGAGGGCATGGGGGTAAGTAGCGATCCGAATCAGGATGGGTCCGACGAGCAGCAGAAACGATCGGAGATCTACACATACGAAGCTCCGTGGCACATCTACGCCATGAACTGGAGCGTCCGTCGTGACAAGAAGTACCGCCTCGCCATAGCCAGCCTCCTCGAGCAGTTCCCTAACCGAGTTGAGATCGTCCAACTCGACGATTCTAACGGCGAGATCCGCTCCGATCCCAACCTTTCCTTCGAGCACCCCTACCCGCCCACCAAGACCATCTTTATCCCCGACAAGGACTGTCAGAAGCCCGACCTCCTCGCCACCTCCAGCGACTTCCTCCGCGTCTGGCGCATCTCCGACGACCGCGTCGAGCTCAAGAGCCTCCTCAACGGCAACAAGAACAGCGAGTTCTGCGGCCCCCTCACCTCCTTCGACTGGAACGAGGCCGAGCCCAAGCGCATCGGCACTTCCAGCATCGACACCACCTGCACCATCTGGGACATCGAGAGGGAGACCGTCGATACCCAACTCATCGCCCACGATAAGGAGGTCTACGACATCGCCTGGGGTGGCGTCGGTGTCTTTGCCTCCGTATCTGCCGATGGCTCCGTTAGGGTTTTCGATTTGCGCGACAAGGAGCACTCCACCATCATCTACGAAAGCTCCGAGCCCGACACGCCTCTCGTTCGCCTGGGTTGGAACAAACAGGACCCCAGATACATGGCCACCATCATCATGGACAGCGCTAAGGTCGTTGTGCTCGACATCCGCTTCCCAACGCTTCCCGTGGTTGAATTGCAGAGGCACCAGGCCAGTGTTAATGCCATTGCTTGGGCGCCCCACAGTTCTTGCCACATATGCACGGCCGGGGACGATATGCAGGCACTCATCTGGGACTTGTCATCCATGGGGCAGCCTGTTGAAGGTGGATTGGATCCAATACTGGCGTACACTGCGGGGGCAGAGATCGAACAGCTGCAGTGGTCGTCCTCTCAGCCTGATTGGGTTGCAATCGCTTTCTCAACAAAGCTTCAGATACTAAGGGTATGAGTAGTTGGTGGTAGAATTTTCAGACACATTAGAAAACGTGAAGGGCGTGGTGGAAGTTTTTGGAAATGGCAATCCATGGTGGGTTTTATGTCTTCCTTTAGCTTATGTCCTTTAAAAAAAATGAAAAAAAAAAAAATGCTTCATTTCAAATGCTAACTGATGTTGATCTTTCCAGCGTGGTGATAGTATAATTGTCCGTTATGCTCTTCCAAATTGTTTCTCTCGCTTCCTTTTAGATGTGCATATTTGCTTTATTTTTCTCTGTGTTGTTGAATTTCAAACCCAGCTTAGGATAGGGAACCTACACAATAAGGAGCTTCAAATTAGCTGCTCTTTAACATAAAAAAATTCATCAAATTCTTAGATGACCTGGTTCACGAATTTTTGGGGCTAGGCAAGCATTGTAAGCCAGGAAATTGCGAGGGTTTATTAGTCTTGAGCCTAAATGAGTCATATCAACACATCAAACTTTTCTTGAATCGCCGGCTTAGTGAATTTAAAGGTTGATAAAATAAAGATATAAAAAGAAGCTCTCTTATCCAGTTATCTCGTTATTTGTATCTATAGCATTATCTTCTTCCTCTTTTTTTTCTTTGCTTCCCTTCATGAACAGAATTTTGAACTGTTTCCTGTCTGCAAATGTATGATTTGATAGATTTATAGTTATATTATCATGTTGGCTTCTCTTTTTTATCATAAAAAGTGCGTTGGATGTATTATTGTTAGAGCAGACTATGCTAGATATGAAGTGCATATCCAAAATCTTTTCTTTTGTTAGTTTGTTGTTATTTTACATAGGAGAGCTTTTCCTTCTATTGTATTGTTCTTCCCTTCTTCTCTAATAATGATTTTTTCTTGAACTGGAAAATGGGTAAATTGTAGGTTGTAATTTTAAATTTAGGAGTCTCCATATGAAACTTTTGGAAAGGGTGAGGAAAAACTATGGCATGAGATTACAGTTTTAGAAGATCTTATGCATTTGAGCATGGGGGATCGCCCTTGAAATCTATCTTCTTACTCATGCAACTACCTGAGAGATATTCTTTGATTAAGGAAACTTGTATTAAGTTATCAAGAAGGCAAAAAACCAGCCTCTATACACGTGAGGTAAACAAGAACGAGCACAAAACAAAATTGCAAAGCAAGTGAATTAAAAAAAAAAAAAGTTACAAAAGATGTTTCAGTTCCCTGAATGATCCAAACCTATTCAAGTGAAAGTTCCTAATAATCCAAAGTTTTAGCTTTGCAATATGAAGTTGTATTCCCTAAAAACTTTTACTATTTATTTCCTTTGTAATTGTCCAAAAAATAGCATGGGGAACCATTGTCCAAGTCTAAAAGAATAATTCTTGCCACTCCTAATCCACCAACTCCCTAGTCCCAATTACTTGTAGAACCAAATGAGGCAAAGCCCACTGTACCCCAAAGATGAAGAAGTTGAAGGCCCACGACCCAAAAACCACCTTGCGATGAAGTAAAAGATGATCAATCATCATGGTGGCCTCTTTACAAATAATGCACCAAATAGGTATAACTATATTCCATCGTTAAGCACTTATTCCGAATAACTGATCATGTGAAAAAGTAATGTTTGAAGAAACCTAGGGCATTGAAATCGGGAGTACGTTAACTCGTCTCCTTGATAGAGGATTATAGTAAGACTTCACTGAAACTTTATAATAATAATAATAAATAAATAAATAAAAGACTTCACTTAAAAGGAACCGAAAAGGAATCATTTGCACTTTTTTTTCAAACAATACTATTTTTTACACCTCTTTCCATCTTGTCCATTTATAGATTTTCAAAAACAACATAATCCCTTCTAATTCCCAATCATGAAAGTTCCTAACAAAAGCTACATTCCATACTATCACCCCATTTTGCCACAATTCACAATCCTTCACCCCAAATGTGTAGGATTGAGAGGTGGATAATAGGATTGAGAGGATGCAAATATATGGAAGGAAAGGATGAAGGAAAAAAGTACCATTGAGTGAAATGGGAGGTGGTGTGTCCCGCCCTACAAATAAAGGTTGTCTCACTTTAGGCAATGTGGTTTCTAGAATTTGGCTTTAACAGGTAAGTGATTGTGGAGAGTTCCCATTGAACAAAGTTGTTTATGGGATTTATGCTCTCGCTCACTATCCTAATGAAAGATAAAGCCTAAGATTGATTGAGAGGTCTTTGGGAACAGGAATCCACGATTTGATACCGTTTTCCCACCTCATGAATTTGGAAGGTCTTTTTCCTTTTTTTTTTCACTGCCTACAAAGAAAGAAGGAAATGAAAACCTGAGCTAATGATAGGAACTGTTTATCCCCAATTTGACCAGGTAGAGGATGGTTAGTAAAGACTGAAAATGGCTTCTCTCCCTTGTGAGCTTGCTTATCAGCTGCATAGCTTCTACTAACTAATAGAGGAAGTTTAAACATCCTACACCTAGCTATCTTAGTAGCTGTCCTAGCTTTTAGAACCATATGCAAAAGGATTCATTTAGCTGACCCCATGTAGTTGGGAATAAGGCTTGGTTAAGTTGTATAATTATATTATATTATGTAACATGACATACATTATTCAAAATGTATCCTTTTGTATTATATTATGTAGCAATGCTCAAAGTGTGATCTATATAATCCAAAACAGTTATTTAAACTGTTTTCAAACTTCCAGATTTACTATTAAGATATCATCCACCATGGAGGGTTTCTATTGGATTTCCAAGAATTATATGGCCTGCTTAACAAATTAATTGGCTTACAAACTCACCAAGCAGACACCTTTAACCGTGTATCTTTAGATTTCACTAATGGATCTAACCCAGAAAACCAAAATAAAACATCATATCTTTTCAGATGCTGTTGAACTGTTTCTTTTGATGGTTTGCTGCTTTAGCTTGTTTCTTTATAGTAGAAGTGTAGAACCTGTTTTATCTTCTCTTTTATATGTTTTTAAAGACACTAAAGTTTGGGACCCCGTTGTTGAGAAAGTGGATAAGAGGCTTGGTGGTTGGTACAAAGGTTACCTTTCTAAGGGAGGGAAATTTACTCTTATTAAAAGTGTGTTATCTAGCATTCCCATATACTTTATGTCCATTCACAAAATTCCTAGATCGGTAGCTAATAGTATTGAGAAGCTTCACAGAGATTTTTTGTGGAATGGAGTGGGAGGGGTCCGAAAATTTCACCTTGTTAATTGGCATACCATCGGTCTCGCGAAACGTATGGGTGGTTTGGGTATTGGATCTATATCGTGTGTTAATCAAGCTCTTATGGCTAAATGGCTTTGGAGGTTTGGTAAGGGTGATCAAGGCTTATGGCAGGATGTAGTGATGTGGAAGTATGGTGTCTCTAGCAATGCGTGGTGGACCAAGGATGTTAGAGGTTCTCATGGTATGGGTCTTTGGAAGGCTATTATGCAAGGCCTTAATGATTTCAAGAAGGAGATTGGTTTTAAAGTGGGTGATGGTAGTAGAGTGAGTTTTTGGAAGGAAGTTTGGTGCTCTAATTTGTTTCTTATGAATGAATTTCCCTCTTTGTTTGAGATTGCACAAGACAAGAATGCTTTAGTTAAAGATTATTTAGTTGTTAATAGTGGTGCCATTTTTTGGAATGTCACCTTTTCTAGACATTTCAATGATTGGGAGTTGGAAAGTGTTTTACTTTTTTACCAAGTGGTTTATGATAGTGAGATTTTGGTGGGTGAGAATGATTCCTTGGTGTGGCATAAGAACTCTAATGGGCTATTCTCCAGTAAAATCTTTCTACAATATTTTAAAGCCTCTTGAAAGTGTTTTTCTCCATTGTGAATATTGTTTGGATTGTGTACATGGGCCAAGCCCTTTTTGATCATCAATACATATTTACCTTATCAAAAAAAACAAAAATGTTTGGATTGCCTCAGTTCCTGTCTAAAGTGGCCTTTTTTTGTTGGTTAGTAGGTAGTGATAAGTGTTTGACTTTGGATCACCTTATTGGGAGAGGTTTTATTTTGCCCAATAGATGTATTTTGTGTAAAGAAGAAGCGGAAACGGTAGGACCACATTTTCATTCAGTTGTAAGGTGGCTAGGAGCTTATGGGTGTTCACTTTCAATATTTTTAGTGTTCATTGGGTTCTTCCATCGTCTACTTATACTCCTCTTTCTTGTTAGTGGTTCAAAGGGGGTAATAAAGAGGCTAAAGCGGTTTGGAGGATGGCTCCTCATGCTAGTTTTTTGGTGCCTTTGGAGGGAGAGGAACCGTAGGACTTTTGAAGGGGTTGAAAAGTCGATCATTGATTTTAAATCCGGATTTACTAAGGATCTTTTTTTGTGGCACCTTAGCAATACTAAGATTAGTAAACTTTCTTTTGTTCAATTCTTAGATTCCCTAAAGATATAAAGGGATCTTTTTTTATGCCTTGGAGCTTTTCTCTTGTATATGTCTCATGTACTTGGGTTTTGCCCTTTGTTATTAATGCATACTTTACTTCATAAAAAATATATATATATATATATATATATATATATATATATATTTAAATTTAAACTATTATTTGGTTTCCTCCTTACACAAGTATTCCTCAAATTCATGGAATTGTTTATGATGCCCCTTTTGAGCACCTCTTTGATATTATTTACCCCACCACCACTATAACTGCAGCACCATATTGACACTACCATTGCACCATTGTGACCCCACAGATACTAATAGACTGCCGCCACCCACACATCTGAACCAGCTCTTCCATGAGCCACACTAGTTAATTGTACTCGTGCATCATGTCTGCCCCTTTCGCCATTGTAACAAAATTCCGGATCTATTGAAATATCTATATTTTCCCCAACTTTTGTATCAAGAAAACAAGACCGAGTTATTTGCAAAATTCTTGAACTACACCTGTGAAAATAGTTTCTTTACTCTTAACATTCATTGCTTTTCTACTTACAAAATCCTTCCTTGCTTTTGTCCGAACACTTCTCCAACTACTACTTGAAATCTGATTTGTTCTGGTGCCGAATAAGAACTGAATCCTTAAACTATCACCATGCCTCTGCGTACTATTTCCTATCTTTATGATTGCTGATGCCTTAGAAATGGTATTTCTCCCAAGAGTAATTATTGGAGAGCTAACTGACTTTGATAGACTCGAAGTGAAGAAGCCCTTGAGTTCTGACCAAAAGCCATAGACTATATGGTATTGCTGCCACCTATCCCTTCAGCATATTGGCATATATCGATCTACGTTAGTGGTGGATACTCTAGACTGCTTTATTCCAACTCTTTCTTCTTCAGCATTTCTGCCCTCAAAACCATTTAGCGGTTTTAATTTACTAATAATGTACATTGTTTTGTGATAAAGCAGCCAATGGAATGTTTGGATGCAACAGATGCCCAAAGCCATTGATGATGTGTTTTTTGATTGAGAATTTCATCTAGTTAAACATGGATGCCAACGACACAGTATTGCTTTATACCCATGAAAATTTCACTTTTTAGAATGTTTTGATAACACTCTTAATTAATGGCCGTTATTTTATATTATAGTTAATCAGGATAAGATGCTAGGGTCATTGATGTTCTTAAAAAGGGGCAACCCTTGACCACCATATTGAAAACTAGGCTGAAGAATGGCATAAAGTTTGCATTAAACCACCCAAACAAGGAAATAGTGATAATGTGACTCAACAGAGTACTGCTTTATACCCATGATGGGTTGCCCGTGGACTGGACTATGCACAGGACCAAAATAACTATATCACTCGAAGAGAGTAGCAGTATCGCCTCTTAATATGTCCCATGGAGTGATGAAATCAATTAGTGTGCCTTTTACACAAATACACATACATACACGTACATATTTATATAATTACATATAGAGTTCTGCTCACCAGCAACGTGGGTTGAGACCTTGCGCTAATGTCTTCCCAAAGGACTTTTAATAAGTCTAGAAAAATGATTGAGCCAAATTCTAGTATCTTTCATAGTCTAGTGAATTCCATATTTACCTTGCACAATAATCGTATCCATCCATTTTTGGACAGCCCAAGGAGTGAAAAGTCGAATTAAGAACTTCGTGTTTCTTGAAGCACAGGTCACCTATTTCACCTCAAGGTTTCAGTGTTGATATTAAATGAGATTCCTAGTTTTGATATTTCATGGCAGCTATGCCTTCTGAGAGAGTGAGCACCTATACTTTTAGTGACACAAGGCTGAAGGGTAAAGGTGATGGAATGCGTTTCCTGTACGAATAAAGTGTTTGTACCGCAAAACATCTTAAAAGACCATAGTTAATTCCATTAAGCCTGTTAAATAGTCAAAAGTTGGAAGTGTTTAGGGATGTATATCCACATGGTTGTATGGCTAGCCAATTGTATCCTCTGGCTAACGATGGCTAAGCTTGCCCCTGTCCTAATAACAACCCATCCACCATCATCTCTGTGTCGGTAAAAGATGGCTGAGTTTGCGTTGTCTTTATGAAAGCCTCACCACCCCCACCACCTCTCACTCCTTCACACTGGTCATTTCTGTTGCCGTTGGTGAGTAAGTGGAAATCTCATTGCTATTTCTAATCTATCCAGTTGTCTGTGAAAGAAGACCCTGACCAAAATAAATTCCGCGCCAGATTGCTTTCATTTCCTTCCGCTTTTAATTTTGCTCCTTCACTCCATCGTCCATATAGAAAAGTTGATGGCCATGGCCTACGAAATATACACGTTCCTAGTGAAAATAAGAAAGGAGAAGACAAAACTAAGGTAACCAAGAACTAGGTAACATAGGAAGCTACTCTGCATAATCATGGTGTAACCGTCATTGAAGAAGATAAGGAACAAAAATTCATTTGGACTATAAAAATGACCTAATTCCTTCTTAAAGAAACACTCGTTCTAGGGCAAAACCCCATGAGAAAGAATCACCCCTTCCCAACTCTTCTGGTCCATACATGGGTAGAGCACAGAAGTGCGCTGTCACATTACATGGCATCCCACAGTATTGTCATCACTGAAATAGTCCCCAACCCCTGCTACGGGTGTCTGAACTGATGGCTGTGGTACTGGCACCTCACAGTAGTAATGTTCCCGGGCGTAGCATGGTGGAGGGAGAGGATGAGCCATGTATGACTGTATTGCGTAATAGGGCAGGGTAATCGCGTGGGGCTCGACCATGTAACAATACTGCGGGTAAGACCTGACATTACCCATATCACGCAACATGCTAGGAGATATGGTACAATTTACTTCTGGATGAGGCGGCGGAACGTTTTCATTCTTAATTACTTTTAGGCTACTAGTATTGGCGGTGCCTTCCATCTCCTGATCCTTTTTAGAAGAAGCTTTGTTCCCGCCTCCATCCCCTCCAATTGCACTCTCTTTACTACTTTTATCAGTACTGTTAGTGCCACATGACTCCGGGCATTTTGCTTGTTCACTCCCGGATATTGATTTGTCTCTCTCTCTTGTTCCGGCCATTTCTGGATCCTTCTTTTCTTTTACTGCATTCTGATTCCCATTGCTCCATATTTCTGCTTGTTTTCCAGCTTTCAGTAGTTTCTTGATTAGAATTCGTGAATCCACGTTCCCTAGGACTGTCACTTTGGGCTGCAAAGGGTCGATTTCTGTCTTAAGAACGCCTGACATTCACAAATTCATCACCATTAGCGTGAAAAAAGGGAAGAGCTTTAAATAGACTGAAATGATGAACAAGAAATAAAGCTCTTCTATCATCACCTTCAATACTTTGTAACACCTTCTTAACTTTCTTCTTGCAACCGTCACAGCAGTTGACAGAAACCTTCAATTCAATCTTCTGGAATAAGGACAATTCAACTTGGTTTCAGACCTACTAGCTAGGTAACAAAAGAAGAGGAGGGAAAATATATATATATATATATAGTAAAAATAAAAAATATATAGAGTAATGGAGACATTAATTATAAGGCTTCAGCACCTTCAAGTCAACTTCCTTTGCCATAAATGTCTCCTGACTCAGTTTTGTAGTAGAGGTGCAAGGGTTAGGAAGTAGAAGAGCCTAGCTAGGAGGAACAGAAGATGAAGGAAGAGAAGGAGAAGGGAAAGCTATGTTTTGCAACTACCTGTTGGATAGTTGAGCTGTATTTATATACAACAGAAGATGTATAAGGAGGTGGGGCCAATACTCGAATAGTGCTGTTTGTTTAATAGCCTTACCTTTTTATATTGAAGGTTGCTTTTGATATTGTTCCAACGAGTGGAGGGAGTGACAGCTTTCTCTGCAAGCAAAAATATGCAACTTCGATTACCCTTCTGTGAATGTTCACGAATGCACCTATGCCTTTAATTTATGCAACACCTCACGTCCCCTTGTTTTCTTATTGACCCATAACATAGTTATACCTCCAGGTGCATGCAACTGTACCACGTACACCCCGTTTGCTCATTCACAGAAATTTTGGATTATCAAATATATGGCGCCAGTGCCCCTTTTTGTCATGGCTAGTGTTCAGTTTATCAATATGGGGTCTTGCTGTAGTGTCGTTAGAGTAGCCTCAGCAGTTGCAATCAACATGTGGATACCATATATCTGATTCGCACCAAAACTTGATTCTTCAAGTACTCTAGACATAGCTCAGAGCTGGATACTATTGTGTGAACTTGTTTTCACCTTCAGCCAGGCTCTGTGTAAATCCCATTTATCATGATTAGCATTATATTGTTATTTATTTTACCCACCCTTGCAATTCTGATAGTAAATTCAATGACTGCCTGTTTCCTTATTCTACTAGTGTAAAAATAATTATAATAAATTAACATCTTAATTAATCTTTAGCTCCCATGGTTTATTCTGTTTGACTGGGGGTTAAGTAATGACAGCAAGGATCCCCATATTCGGGTCTGCATAGCTTTTAAAACAATTATATATTGATGATTATGGACCGTTTATTTGTTTATTACTGCCAAAGTGGTAGATTACCATCAAAGACCCACCTTTTGCTTTTGAACGAAAAAAAAATTGATGTAGTCTGATTTTTGTAATCTGTAAGAGAATGAGGGCCGTACACGTGGGTTGATTGACATACTACTCTTTAGTAGAAAGATACAAAAGAACAGATGCAGTCCAAGTTCAATTCCCTTTTGAGCTCCACAATGTGAATAAATTATTGTGATATGAGGCGTTTGTTGATTCCATGTTGCTAATTCGCATTGAACGTGACTCTGCTCTTGCCTAGCTCTAGCTCAGTAACTTGACTCGTGCCTTCGGATCATATCAATGTGTGTATGTGTGTGTGTCATATAGCTCTAGGCCTTTGTGTTCAACCAAGTGCATGGGAATTGGTACATAGCTAGATTAGCTACCAACAAAGAGGATATTGTTCGATATGTCCTTCCGAGTTAGCACATATGCGTCCTATATACACGCCTCTTCTTTCAAAAGATACTTTTGCTTTTCAACTCTGGCCTTTGTTGTTTATTTGGGACTACCTAGGTTTCAATTAGGTTGCCTTTAGAATATTCTAGAACGTACGGTTGGTCGATTACTTAATGGCCTCTCTCTCTCTCTCTCTCTCTCTCTCTGTGTTTGTGTGTGCGCTAAGAATGGTGATCATTGATCAAATATAAAAACCCAAATTAAAGTGGTATATCAAGAGTAATAAGAATGATCATCCAGTGGTGTTCCAAGCCTAATGAGCCTTGATGCATGTCTAATCCCATAAAGGTCAGGGGAGAGGACTTAATTTTCTAATCTTACACCTGTTTATCCTTCCTCCAGCAATCATAGGTTATTATTATATATACATATATATATATATAGTTTTGTAATCTTCATCCTATTCATCCTTAACACCTCCAGCAAGTCAAAAGATCATTACATGAGCTTTTGCTTAATTGTTAAGGTATGAAGTTGACTGAATCTGCACTACAATAGGCGAAACATTGTTGTCTAGTAAAGCATAATGTAAGACCGTTATTCTTTGTTGTTGTTGTTGTTGTTTTTGCCACCGTGAACTTGAAACAAAGACCTCTTCCCCTTCCAAGAAAGGGAAACATGCTATTATTATTCTAATAAGTCAATGTGTACTCATACGATTGTTTGGTTATATAGAATAGTACTAATATATTTGTCTACCAGCAATTTTGGTTGAGGAATAGAACCATTTGAGCATAGAGGGGTGCTAGTGTTAGCTACTAACAATGAGCAATTGCACCTTCTTTGCATAAATACGACATGTATCTATTTCTTGTTATATATCTTTTTTATAGGAGTATTTAACCTACACAAAATAAATATATTTTTGTCATGAACATTAGTTCTGTCCACAAAGAGAAGGGCACTAACACTCCTCTTTGAGTTTATGTAGATCCGATTTTAACAAAGCTTGAGAACACACGAAAAGTAGCTTAATTCAAAGTATAGAGAAGTCAAAAGCATTTTCGCTGTCTTGAGCCAATATATATATATATATATATTACTATTTGTAGATTCATATATTTGCAGGTGGCTAGGCAATGGCATGAGCGGAAGGGGGTTCAATTCCGAAATATATAGAAAATAGTAGAAAATCCAACAGGAAGCGCGGCATATACATATCTAAGAAGAGAAATAGAAATTCAAAAGCAACAATATATGGTAGTGTATTCTAAATTATGGCCACACGATGCTGGAAATCGCGGCCGATGCCCAACGTAGGCCGTGTGGCTTTGGCTTTACATATGGGAGATAAGATGATAATGTGGTTGTGAAGGTTAGGTGGGGTAATTGATGTACGTTCTCAAGAATCCACGAGAAGCCAAATAAATATAGGCCATCCCTTCCCACCATTTATTTTCTTTCCTCTCCGTTTTTCCATGTGTGATTCCAAATTAACCCCCCTCCCCCTCCCCCTCTTCCCCTTTCATATAATCAACTTGTACTCCTACTCCCCTTGTATATTACTATATTTAATTTCTTGTGGCGGAAATTTAATTTAAGTTTGTTTTACAAAAAATAAAATAAACCTTTTGTATTATCCAGTCCACACATTGGCCGGTAACGCATCAAGTCAAGTCGGCCCACTGAAAAAATAAACAAACAGAGTGCTGAGGCCTGAGGCCCAAAAAAAAAAAAAAAATGAAAAACAGTTGGAGGTAAGACCGTAGGCAAGAGAGCGGAGAAGATGGAAAGTTGGGAAGGGTAGGAGGGAGACAAAAATCAGAAACACAAGCAAAACCACAGCCATACGTTGAATGAGAGGCTATCCATAATCTCATCCTCTCAGACTCTTTCATTTTAGTCCATCCCAAACCTCTACTACTTAAAACTAAACGCTGGGAATTTTCCAACTGTCTGTTGCTGCTGCTGCTGCTGCAACGTATTCCATCGATCTGCTACCTAGCTTTAGCTTCATAGTTATTTCCATTCTCATTGGATCGCCGCCGCGCCAAGCATGGCGTCGACGACTACTCTTTCTGTAGCCAAACCATCTCTTCAGGTTCATGCAACTCTTCTGCCAATATCTTGTTTATATATTACTTTCTTGATCTCTATCTATCTTCCAAATAAGGCTCTACAATTAATTGTCAATATTAATATATAGTTCATTCTTGAACGTGTACGTACGTATGCCTGCTTTTTAAATTGATGTCCGGCCATGCCAATCTATAATATATATTAATTTATTATTATTGTTGTTGTTTGCTTTCATAATCAGGGGAATGGAAAAGGATTTACAGAATTTTCAGGCCTCCGCAACTCATCAGCTTGCCTTCCCTTCCCCAGGAAATCCTCAGACGACTTACTCTCACTCATCGCCTTCCAGACCTCTGCTGTGAGTGCTCTTCCGATCCGTGTAGCTCCATTCCACTAATTACAGCGATTCACAATTAAGACTTGATTTGAAAAAATATTTAAAAATAAAAATAAAAATTGCTATGTCGTCCTATAGAAATCACGTGCGCGCGCACACACACACATATATATATATGTCACTGTTTTGCATCTTTATCATGATCTTGGGTGAATGAAAGAATTTCTGAGAGCATTAGTTGGTTGATCAAGTGTAGACATAGAAAGGAATGTCAACATGGTATAACAGCTAGCTGTTAGGCGCAAAATCAACAAAGGATTGGAGTCAAAATAGGTTTAATTGGAATGGGAATATCTATGAATTAGAGGGTGCTGCTCTTTACTAGCTAAAAGCATCTCCAAAGGGACTAGCTATCCAACCCCCTTGGCTATTTTACTTAATCAGAACTCATTTTTTCTTCTCTAAAAGCTAAATGGTTAGTTATCTTAACTATGGTCATTTTGACTAGTTACATTTAGTTAACAAATGTTCACTAACTAAACTATTTGTAGTTGAAAAAATGACACTTGCCCTCTCTTTATATACCATTATCTATTTTTCTCTCTCTATCAAATGATTAAAAAATATATATATTATTAATAAAAAATTTGAAATAGCTCAAAAATAACTGGTACCTTTAGAGTACTCACTTAGATAGCTAGCTAGCTATTTTTTTTAAAAATGTCATTTTACTAGTTAAAATAGCAAAAAAAATAACTAATACCCTTGGCAATACTCTAAGGCCCAGCGTCACGTGCATTGTTTAATAAGAAAAATTGATACGCATACCTTATATATTTAGTAGATTCCTCTGCAAACTCAAACATCCTGAAGTTTGGTTTGGACTCATTTGCAGCCTTATTGAAAACCAAGAATAATGAAGTTATTATGTTAGTAGTGATGGTAGCAGTGGTGCCCTATTTCTTGCTCACTATTGCTGATGACGATGTCTTCTAACAGGATTAGGTTTTATTAGTACTATTCTTAAGGGATTAGTTAAATTTTCTGAAAATAATTTCTACACCAAAGGATTGCTTTTTGAGAAGTATAAAGATTGTTTCTATTTTTCTAATGCAGGGGCATTATTTGAGAAAAATAAATTAATAATAAAAATAATTAATAATAATAATTATATTTTGTTGGAAATATCTCAACTTCATATAATACTAGTACATAACTACATACCATTGGCAAAACATGTCTTTGGGGTTACTTTCTAGACGGGTTTTTTACTAATTTTTGGGTTTGTGCTGTGAATTGAATGTGAAGGTGGGAAGCAGCAGCGGGGGATACAGGAGAGGAGTAGTAGAAGCGAAGCTAAAGGTGGCCATAAATGGGTTTGGGAGGATTGGCAGGAACTTCCTCAGGTGCTGGCACGGCCGTAAGGACTCTCCCCTTGACGTCATCGCCATCAACGACACCGGCGGCATCAAGCAGGCCTCCCACCTCCTCAAGTATGACTCTACCCTCGGCATCTTCGATGCCGAGGTCAAGCCTTCTGGTGATGCGGCAATTTCCGTTGACGGCAAGGTCATTAAGGTCGTCTCCGACCGCAACCCCGTCAACCTCCCTTGGAAGTAGGTTTTTTTCATTTTTTTTTCTTTTTCCTCTGTCGTTTTAGATTTGTATGGATGCTTTAGCATTCACCTTCATTCATGTGGTGATGGTGATTGGTGGTGGGCGACCCATCTGATTCGTTCATTCAATGTGAATCACTTCTCAGGGACCTGGGAATTGATCTGGTGATAGAAGGGACGGGGGTGTTTGTGGACAGGGAGGGTGCAGGCAAGCACATTCAGGCTGGGGCCAAGAAGGTGCTCATCACTGCTCCTGGAAAGGGTGACATCCCCACCTACGTCGTTGGGGTCAATGCCGACGCTTACAATCCCGATGAGCCCATCATCAGCAATGCTTCTTGCACCACCAATTGCCTTGCTCCCTTCGTCAAGGTCCTTGACCAGAAGTTTGGTAAATCCATATCCTACCCCACCATTCCCCTTGTCTGCATTTTACTACTCTGTCTTGACCGCCTTCTTTGGTATATATGCTAAGTATTTCATGCATCAACTGTCCTAAAATCTTCTGGTTTTATTATTAGTCAGTCTTTCTGAAAAATACTTACTTGATTTGATGATGATGCACTCCACGGTCATCTTGTGCATGCGCATCATGGCCACCAATTGGAGTTTGCTAAGACATCCTCTCCTTCCCAACTCTATGGCTATGGCAGCTATTTATTTATTTTTTCCGTGGACAGGAGCTACGGCAGTTCCTTTCCACCCTGTTGATTCTACCAAATTCAAATTTCTTGCACTATCAAACAGCAACACTTGATTACTTAAAATTCTGGCCCCATTTGAAACATTTTTCACTTTCCAGATTTATTAATTTCAGTACTACCACTAATTACAGCGATGATGCATCAGCAATTTCCATTCACATTCATAAACCCACCCATTCATGAGGAAAGCGATGCAGGTTTGATGCATTTCTGAGCTGGAGAAATCAGACCCCAGGGCACTTTCAAACCTCTTGGCAGACTTTTCTCTATGCAACTTCTAACTTCGTCATCAGCTGTTTCCTCCCAATTTCTTTTGTAAAAACAACCTTTTTAGCACTCTTTCCGACCAAATCCCATGTGTATCTACGTCTGGAGTTAATCACAAAGTCGGGATTTCCCTATGGGTGTTAACAGAGAAGTTCATTTCTCTGCAGAAAGAAAGTTTCTTCATCACCCCATTTTAAGTTTTCAACTAGCAGGGCCTTCTTAGACTTAATTTTTCTAGAAAAAATTATTTTAGTCACAATCCATAATTGGCAATCCGACGCATGCTGACGGGTTGTGCAATTAATTCTGTAGATTTTATATCACTCGTGCTTACAAAGCCCAAATCCTATATCCTTCAAACTTCCATAGATACTTCTGTAACAATCATCAAAAGGCAACACTTTTGGCATTGTCATTTTAACACATGGAATGAAGGAATGACAAAACGCATGTATCGCAGGCATCATCAAGGGAACCATGACAACCACTCATTCCTACACTGGGGACCAGAGGTTACTTGATGCTAGCCACCGTGACCTCAGGCGTGCACGAGCTGCTGCTCTCAACATTGTCCCAACTTCGACAGGTGCAGCAAAGGCCGTGGCCCTTGTCCTCCCAACTCTCAAAGGCAAACTCAATGGCATTGCCCTGCGTGTGCCCACTCCAAATGTGTCGGTTGTTGACCTAGTTGTCCAGGTCTCCAAGAAGACCTTTGCGGAAGAGGTGAATGCTGCTTTTAGAGAGAGCGCCTGAGAAGGAGCTAAAGGGTATCCTTTCTGTGTGTGATGAGCCCCTTGTTTCCGTGGATTTTAGGTGCTCTGATGTATCTTCAACCGTCGACTCATCACTGACCATGGTTATGGGAGATGACATGGTTAAGGTGATTGCTTGGTACGATAACGAGTGGGGTTACTCTCAAAGGGTCGTGGATTTGGCTGACATTGTTGCCAATAACTGGAAGTGATTTGAAGTAATTGTCAGCCGCGACCTGGTTTTCTGATTTTTGTTTTCTTCATTTGTTGTTTTATTTTGTAATTTTGTCCAGAATTATATTGAGAATGTGTACCCATCTTCTCTTGCTTGGTATCATGCAAATAATAATCCGAGTACTCACATTGAAGATCTTAGGCTATGTATCCTCCATTCCATTCCATTTTTCTTTTATTACTTATTTATAATCCTTTTAGAGAGTGGGTGGACCTAATTTGTATAGAGTCGCCTTTGAATCACTCAGGTTTTGTCAAAGGTTTTGTCAAATGAATGGATAAGCACTTAGGCCAATGCATTTATACACCTCCAATAACAATTCCCACCCCCCCCCCCCCAAAATTTTATTTATTTATTTTTTAAAAAGATAGTCGAGGAACCTAGCTGGTGACTGGTAAAGGTGTAAAGCCATCATCTCACAAGAATCATAACGCACACAAACGCCAAATTTTGATCCAAACGAATGATCCAAGCACTTAAAGAAGAGAGAAATTGCAGCAATAATATAGTATGAAACGATAGGGTAGTAGATAGCAGGAAGCTGGGGGCAAAATGCTGTGTCTTTCTAGTCTCTAGATTGTATCCTTGTAAAAAACCATTAATAGCCGAGCAGGAGTATGATATACTATATGTTCCTTCGTACCACGAAAACCCCAACAACACACACACAGACAGTATAAGCTGATGATAATAGCCAAATCTGGTACAAAATTAACGAACCTCATGTCACATGGAATTATGGAAGGAAAAAAGAAAGAAAGAAGACTCCAGGTCTCTCTCTCTCTCTCCCCTACTATGTCTGATATGAAGGCATAATTAATGATAAAGGGTTGTAGGATTAATATAGTGGAGTAGATACTTGTATTATATGTCGCGGTCTCGGTTGCATTCAGGGGGGAGCGTACGGTACCTGAGGCGATCGGTGCAGTAGTTGTAGAGGGTGTATTTCTGGCGGACCCAGGCGAGCTTCCGGTACTGGGGGCCGTCAAGATCCTGGAAGTCCTTGTGGTCCCACCATTCCTTGCCCTGAGTGTTACAGAACTTGGCATTCACCGATGCCTCGCAGCCGTCCACGTGGAACCCCTTGTAGGTCGCTATGAAGGGGGCCTTGGACCAATCCGTCTTCTCGAGACCTCCCCTTGTGGCCCAGTCGTCCGCATTCCAGAGACTCGAGTATATCTTCATGGGTTGGTTGAATGGGAATTTCACCCCCAAATCTTTGCTGTTCTTGAACACCCTTATTGGCACATCGTCCACGAAGAATCTGATTTCCCAAGTACCCACCACCATCATCAGGAGAAAATTAAAGGGTAATATATGATTGAAGGAATAGGCCAGTAATTGCAGGAAACTTACACAATCTGATACAAGTTCCATAGAACAGAGTAGGAGTGGTAAGCTTTGGTAGGGTCAAACCAGAGATAGATTCTCTGCTCTCTGTCTCCCTTCCCTCCTGTGAACACATTCGTCTGCAAAATGTAGGGCTGCCCCGTCCTGTTCCCCAAGAATTCGAAGTCTATCTCATCATGCTCCGAGTTTTGAGAAGAAAGCTAAGAGACAAAGAGAATCCACAGTTAAAACAAAACAGAGCAGGTTTAAAATGTAGTGATAAATAAAAATGAAGGTGTCTGTGTGTATACCAGCACTTACATAGAAAGCAGTGACTGTTCCAGCAGAATCCCCTGGAACCATCTTTATTTGCATGCTGAAATGACCGAACAAGTAAGACCCCTTTGATTGAAAGCCAGTACCTTTTCAACATAAGATCAGCACCGCACCAAAACAAATCAAAAACAAATCCGTCATATTCCTGAATAACGTGAGCAATCCAAAATGTTTCAGATCTCTCTCTGTTTCTCTCTTCCCTGTGAAACGTAATGGGGTTTCTTGTTTTGTTACCTGTGTAATTGTCGAGTAATAGCTGAATCTCAGAACCTCCATTGAAGTACTTGACATGATCAAAAGCCCACGTTGGTACATAGTTTCGGCCGAATGGCACATCTACAGGCTGCCTTGGTGTAGCTCCCATTACTCCAGACCCCAAAAACAAGACACCTAGGCATAGCGTCAACAGAAAAGAAGCCATTACCCTGTTCAACTTCAACAACAAGCACACCCCTTGCCCCTTGGTAACCAGAGGCGAAGAGAAAGAAAAACAAAAGAGAACGGGGGGAGTTGGTGTATTTGGTTTTGGCTATAATGGGTACTGTGACTTAAATACAATTCCAAACGGACTGGTGAATCATCCACCAGTAGGGGTGGTAGGGATTTGGATTTGGTGCAGTTAGGAAAATTAAAGGGGGCAAAATTAATTTATATGAAAGGAAAAAAGAATTTAACAGAGTTAGATTTGAAAATATCAAAAATTTTGCGCGGTAAAAAAACCTCTTAAAATGGATTTGGAGAGTCAGGCTCTACCACCTGGATTTAGATTTGATGTAGTTGCTATTTTAACTGTACGGTGCAATAAACGTAGGATCGATAACATATGACAAGGATGAGAAATGAAATGTTGAAATTTGAAAAATGTATTTGACGTCTAACGCCTAACAATCATTTATTTCTCTTCTTTAAAAAATATATATTTTAAAAAAATAAACTTAAACGATAGATTTAAAAAAATATATATATATCATCTACAAAATTGTTAAACTAGGTAGGAGTACGTATAGATGAATTTTTGTGGTGCCAATAGCCTCCCCCTTTTTAAATTTATAGAGTGAGAAAAAAAAAACACAAACATCAAAACAAAAGTTGACCTACTACAAAAAATTCCAGACTCCACCACTGAGTGGATTCGCAAGACAATTTCAATATGCCACATTAGCATCAATAAAAAAACCATATATGCTATGGACGGACCATTTAAGCACTTGATTGAACAATTAGCTCAATTTGATTGTCTAAGAAGTTGATTCTCAAAACTATGGCCAATTTTTTTATCAAATGATGTTCTCAAGCAAGAGTTTCCTTGGGACTTTACAATTAGAACTAAATATAAACCCGGTCCGTGGTATAATTGGATTAGTCTTCAAGTTAAAGCACATTATTGAGAGAGAGAGAGAGAGAGGTCTAGGCAAAAACAATGCATTCCTCCAATTTTAGGCAGTATTGTAAATAATGTGACAATGAGATTTTTGAAATAATAATGATTGTTCTGTTATGGAATTAAAAGGCAACGATAAGTCATGTTAGTTTAAACTATCTAAAGTTTTTAGTTTGGCATGTAGTTACTTTTAAATGAAAGCTTTCATTTTTACTTTATTTTGTGGTGGGGGACCAGGGAGGAGAAGAAATTCTTATATGAATATATCTTAGTAGGCTAATACAAAGAAGGAAATCAAAATAGTCTCGACATGGATAGTCTGCCTTCAATCAGGTGGAGGAGAGGATTGTCTGGTGCGCGTAAGTTAGCTCAAGGATATCCGCAATACCAAAAAAAGAAGGAAAAAAAAATTAAAAGAAAAAGAAATGGACTTCTACATGCGTATGTAGCCAAATAGCAGATCATTCACAAGATTGGCTTCTTGATAGCAAAAATGAAGTGGGACTATGGCAAACTTAGAGATTAGGTGAAGTGAGTCTAGAAGAAGAGGTGGATATATGGAACTTGCATTGATGATTGATTGAAATTGGAAGTGGGGTTGAGCCACCTACCACTTAATTGGTCTTTGAATTGGTATAATTCTGCCTTTTGAGCAATAAACCAAGGTTTCCTTGGAAAGTTTATACAAGATTAGGTGACGGCCCTAAGTAGCTAGAAAATTATGGAATATCCTTCTCATCTTCAGATGTACCATATATCATAAACATCATGATCATCTTGTAATAATCCATGAGATGTGGCGTGTGCACTTGTTGCCATTTGAACCCCACGCGCGCGAACCCATAATAATAATAATAATAATTTTAATATTAAAAAGGAAAAAAAAAAGAAAAAGGCCTTTACTGCAGATGCTGCCTTGTCATTGGTAGACAAGGGCTAGTGGGCAACTCTCCTCTTTGAATTTTTGAGAGTAGTTTTTTTAACAATCTTTTGCTTTCGTTTTTGTCTTTAATATTTGAGATTTGAGATAGATGATTGCAATAAGAAAAAAATGATGAGAGTTGGGTGGTGATGCTTTTATAGGAGTAGAATAATAACTAATAAGATTAGATTAGTACGGAGTATAAAAATGAAGGGAGGGGCACATGGGCATATATAACATGGTTTCCTGAAAAGGACTGCCGGTTTTTGTGCCGCTGTTATTGGGCTTAGCGAAGAACCCAAAGGGATAGCTCCATCTCTCTCCCCTTTCGTCAGAAAACTCTATTTTCTATCTGTCATGCACCCTATTTTCTACTAACTGACACCTGTTGGATATCAGTGGGCACAAATGCCAGCGCAAGCATAGTTCCATACACATAGCACTCAGCTGTGCCATTTCTGGACTAGAAAAGCAGGGATCAGGGCCGGGATGGGGTGCCATTATCAAGGCGCCTGTGCTGGGTATTCTCTCTCTCTCTACGCAGTATAATAATGGGAAAGGGACCCACCTTAGCACAATAGCACGTGCTTGGTCTGGGAGGGGGCCACGGTGATAACCTCACTACCTGAAAACATGTGCTTTTGTTTTTTTTCATTTTTTTGCTGCGAACCTGAAAACATGTGCTTTACTTCTGTGGGATTAGGCAGTCGGCTGTTAGTGTATGAGGTGTCCCTCTGCCTCACGAAGCGCCAAGCGTACCCCCAACCCCACGAAATCTTTCAAAAAGGTCCAAAAAAAATCTTGTATAGAGAAAAGCTATGCCGTGAATTACTTCCTTTTATTTTTAGTGTTTTTGAATAGAAGACTCTTCAAATAATATGTACAAAATTTTATTAGAAAATATCACCTCTGATCATAATTTAATGTTACCGACAAATAATATTTATTCTATTCAATAGGACAAACTCAATATGATAATAGGGAGTATATAAATTTGAGGTGGCATTTTTTTCAAAAATAATTGAATAAATAGAAAAGGTCATGGCAGCTAGACAGCACTCACGGCGGCCAATAACCAATTGGCTCCTAATGCCGACCCCATGTATTTTTTTGGATTGGATGAATTATTACCTACATACATATGTTTTTTTTCCTTGCCAAGGAAATATGAAGTGTGAATTGCCAAAATGCTACTCAAAACAAAAATTTCATGGGTTTTGAACTTTCCCATATTTTACCGTAATGTCATTTGGAGTTTTAAAAGAAAAAGAAGAAGAAAAGGAACATTATTATTGAGTTTACATGTGGTTTTCAGTGTAGTAAAGAGGAAAAAGAAGGCATTGAGACGGTTTAATAGACACTGCATCACTGGGGCAGTACTAAGGAGGGAAGGAGGAGTTGGGACTACTTAATAGAGATACCATTTATCACCCACAGAGCTAACAGTAGTAATTAATGGAGTAATAATTATAGATATATATAGAGAGTCCCAAAATCCCCATAGATGGATGCATCATCACACTTGGAACGTGCAGTGCATGATGCATGATGAGGTTCATTAAAATTATTGAATCTCACAACAACACAGATTAAAACATCAACCCACCGATGCTCTTTTTATTCATCTGCCCCAATGTTAGTTGTCAATTAACGCCAAGGCTTCATTAGGTCAGGGTTTGGCCCCAGTTTTTAAATAATTTGGAGAGACTACTCAAGACTGGATGTTCGAGTTCCACACCTTAAATCAATCAATGTGATATTGTCATCTACTCCTAACTTTGAACAACTTGGTAAAAACAGACATGATATTTATTTAGTCCAACCAAAATTTCAAATGAATAATTCAGAAAATTCAGTGAAGCTCTGCCATAACTGATAGCAAAGAATAGCGTGGACTGAGCAATGAACCTGGGATACTCGACGTACAAAAGTTTTAACAATTATTTTTTAAAAAAGAAAACTAATAATATCCACCCCAGAACACTCGAGAGAACTAGTCGAATTTAGTTCCAATTCATCAAACACAAATCTATCTCATGAAGAAAAAAATTACTAAAAATAATATATCTCAGAAATCAACGCATTAGAGTGTACCCTTTTTATTGTAACAGGGGTGAAAAAAAATACATAATAATGTAAAATAATAACAATAATGAAAACATAACATGTACGAAAAATATAAACAGTATAGAAATTCGAAGACCTCCTAATCAACTACTATCAACATCAACAAGCTCCCTCCCCTAGAACAACCAGTGTTTCTTCCTTGGCCTCTGCGGAATCGGAGCATCTACAGAAAAATAAAGCAGTTTCTCAGATTATCAAATGCAACTATCACTGAAAACCTGAAAAGCTTCTCAGGTGGAGGGTGCAGTTTCTCAGATTTTATGGTAGAACCAACCTTGGATTTCATATAGTGAATTGTAATGTACCTCAGACCAGAAACTTAACCACAGCTCTGCATCACAAAAGGAAAAAGGTGATCCATAAGAATATGAAATTCAGAAAAATACCTTTGAAGATAGAGATAAGTCCCATCAACCTCACATTTCGGATTACAGGTTTTCTATGATCTTGGCGCCTAATATCTAGATACTTAAGAAAAATTCTGACTACAAGTGCATGTTGATAGAAACTGGGCCCACCACAACATTGCATACAGTAATCTGTCCTCTCCTCAAATTCTATCTGAACCCAAGTGAAAGTCTTTCTATGATTTATAGAAAGTAGGCTCCGGTCTTCACTCAATTTCATGACTACCTAAGTGGACTGGAAGGCTATTTATTTACTCAACACAGTTTAATTTTTGGCAGCTAATTAATTTAAGGCCCAATTCTAAATTCTAGGAGGTTAAGGATTCATTACAATCTGCCCAAGAAGCACGCTCGGACGAAGTTTAGATAGTCTAAATAGATATGCAAAATCAATTCTTCAGAGAGAAATGATGCAGTACCGAGAAGAACGAAAGCAGGGTGGGTTTATTATGAAAAATTGGAGTCTGTGAAGTGGTCTACAAGTTTGGAGAGCTTGTATTATAGAACACAAAAAAGAAGAGAGAGAGAGAGAGAGAGAGAGAGAGAGAGAGAGGGGTTTTCTATCTTTTAATAGCTAACAACTCATTAAACTTATCATGGGGGATAGCGATGATTTTTTAGTCTTACCTCGCTTAGGTTCTTGGTATTGTGGAGTGATTTCAATAAAACAAGTCTCCCTGAATGAAGTCAAAAGACATATCTTGGCCGCAAACTGCATGCAAATGAGCAGAATTAAATTATGTGCTGTTGCTGAAGTGCAAGGAATGGCATGGCAGAGTAGCAGATCAACACCATGACAGAAACTGAATCTAAAAAGGGGGCATCAGGCCATTTCTTCCTCTCTTTTTTCCTGATAAGAATCAGGCCATTTCAATTGAGATACCAAAGATCACAGAAGACAACTACAAAACCTCTAAGCATTGGTCCATAAATATTGTATTTGAAACATCATCATTGTCATCATTGTTATCATCAGGCCTTCTTCCATGTGAACTTACAATATAATCAAGTTGTGCAGTAAAATGAAATAAAATAAAAAGTTAGGCTGTAAAAGCCCATATGCAACATTTTGGGTCAATTTATCATAATAGTTGTTCTGTAGTTCTGTTGAACTAACAGCTTAAAAGAAATCAAGCACCATGTAGTCACCAGAATGGCAGTATCATTGATGCATGTGACCTCATATGGATGTTGTTGCTCATTCATTTGCAACTATAATTTGCTGATGGTATGTTCAGACAACTCAGGTATGCAGTTCACCCCACCAACACAAGTTACAGATCTTTTCTCTACAACTAACCTAAAAGGGGAATATAGCAGTGGAAGGCCAACCTTCTTGATTTTCTGCTCTAGGATATACTAGGATACGTCCCACCACATTGAGAAAAGAAGCACAAACATGCTGTTCTGCACTAATTCTTCATCTAAAACATCCCAAACATATCAAAAACCACCTAAGACCATATTCATTAAAATATTCTTTTATCAAATCCATCCACATTCTACTAGACTATTCCCTCACTTTTTACATTTTACAACATCCAACTTACACTTACCAAAAAAAAAAAAAAAAAAAAAAAAAAAAAAAAAAAAAAAAAAAAAACATCCAACTTACAAAAGATGAATTCTCATTGCCATTACCATTGGTGTTTCTTTGAAATCCTAAGCCATTTAAATCCAATATTGAAATATATCCCACAAAAAATCATTAATTTAATTATAAAAAATACTAAACTTTTATGGAACCATATCAAAACATCCATGTGAGCTTGACAAGAAAACATTTTTCAAGAATCCTCACCAAAGAGATATGCAAAAGTGTTCTGCTTATTGAAAGGTCACCATCAAATTCATAAATGGAGGTCTAAACAACTGTATGTCATGGGTTTTAAAAAAAAGCCAAACAAAACTTGCAGAAGAAGGATAGCACTATCAATATGTAATACCATCTCTTCTATGGGAATGTTCATCCAAGAAAATTATTTTGTTACAAAAAAAAAAATAAAAATGACGATGATGATTGCAAAAGAACAGTGACTAAAACCCGTGCTGATGAATATGTTGCACATGTTTTTATTGGGCATTTAATGCAAAAAAAATTGTCTAAAAGAAGAGTGTTGAAAAACTGGTTAAGAAAACAATAAAGTAGCACAAGTTACACAAAAGCTATGTATAACTATTAGGACAAAGAACACAACACCTTATCAGCTGCTGCTTGTAAGGTAACATGGTCACCCCATTCACCAGATCTGCACCATGCAGGAAATTAGAGTTAGAAACAGAAATCTTTCCTACCAGTACATTGATGAAGTACAAACAAACCATGATGTAAATGCATTATCTAAAGGCTTCTTAATGCATTGAAATGATGGAAGTAATGACCCTTGGATAGTACCCTACTTTGCCATTTTCTTGTAATAGCGCTTGTACTTCATTGGGACATAGCCTTCATAAAGTGAACGGTAGTCTTTGAGCTGGAACCAGAAAAATTAATGAAGCAAAAGCAAACCCAAATTAGTGTTTTCACTTATCTGATAGATTACTTACTGCACCCTCCACCTGCCCCCGACATGGAGGCTTTGTAAGCAATCACATAGAGGCATGTCAACATCACAATGGGATAAACCATCATATAATGGATCAATTTGGTATATAAAGTTTACCAGCCAAAAACACAAAACAAAACAAAAAGAACACAAAGCGATCATAACAATTGCAGAATTCGTCAACATCACTAAAACACACACACACAGACACACACACACACTTAAGAAGACTAGATATAGCACATGTGCGTTGCACGTGAATATTTTTAAATAATATTAGTTATACAAAATAATAAATACATAAAGATTTTATATTTTTTCATAAAAGATAAAGTTTAAAATTCAAAAGTACTTTTTTTTTTTTTTTTAATAATCAAAGTTGTCAATGAAAGATTAAAAACTCTTTAGATATACATTTAGAATTTTTTTTTCTTCTTCATAAAACGGAATATTCAAAGAGTTTATATTCATATATATTATCATGCAACTTGATAGGTGCTCTAGGAAAAAGAATTTGAGTAAGAATTCAACTTTAATTTGTTAAGAGTTTGACTTAAAATATAACTTTCATTTGTTACCAAATGATAAGAATGTTTACTATGTGTTTCAATTAAAGGAAAGGTCGATATGTATTTTTTTTTTTTTAAATAAGGGTATATTTGTCGTTCAAAAGTTTTTCTGAGATTCAGCCTTTTATAGGTAGTACAGATAAAATGATAACCATTAGGGTCCATTTCTCTTGGGGAATTGGATTTGATCCTTGGATTTCAAATTCAAATAACTAAAAATCATTGGATTGGAGATATGTGAAATTAAAAATCGACTGTTTGAATGAACCATGTGAAATCCTTTAAAAATTAGTGCTGTAAGTTTAATATGAATTTAATATTGAAGCTAGAATTGGCGATGAAGACAAGCTGGTGGTGGTTATGGGATTTTGAAAGTAACAGGGGCTGTGGGGGGGGGGGGGGGGGGGGGGGGGGAGGATGGTTGCGATGGTAGGGTGGGGCTGATGGTGGTGTAAGATTGCACAGGTGATGATTGGGGTGGTGGAAAAATGGTGATGGTGGTGGTGGCAATGATGAAGCTTTGAAAGTATTAGAATTGGCAGCTAGCCGGCTGTGGTGGTGGTGGTGGTTGTAGTGAAAGGTAGAGATGGTGGCAAGATGGTGATAATGGTGGAGGGGTTACAAAATGAGGTGGTGGTGGCTATAGTGTCTTGGCGACACTGGTGGAAATGATATATTGGAGGCATTTACATTTAGGCTATGTTTGGTATACCGGATAGGTCGGATAGGATAAACATGTCATTTTTATATGTTTGGTGCTATTTTCAAATTAGGGATTTACTATCCATAGGATAGTTATATCCTCCATATGTGGGATATAACAAACCCGCCAAGGGAGGTGGTATATTTTTATCCTAGGATACTATCCCATTTAAAAGAAACAAGGTGATAGAAAAATGTCACCATCTTCCCCATTTCAAACAAAGCAACCAAAGACTTTTTCTTCATAAAAAAATTCTATCCTATCCAACATTTTAATCCAAGGTACCAAACATAGCCTTAAGGATGTTGTAGCAGAGCAAGTGACAAGTTGCCAAAGGTGAGGTTAGGGTGGTAGTTATGCTGACTTAAAAGTGGTGGTTCATAAGATGGTAGTGATGGCGGCTATAATAGTTAAAGGTCGCCGAGGTTATGGGCCACTTGCAGTAAGTTGAGGTTATTATGAGATGTGAAGGTGGTGCTTGTGCGGTGGTAGGGAAGCTTCGGCATTGGAGGCAGTGATGGGCTGTTGAAAGTGAAAACAGTGATTGTGGTATTAGAAAGGTCATTGCAGATGGTGGCAGGGAAGTAGTGCGCAATGGTGTCAGGTCAATTGGAGTGGTGGTCCAGTGAAGGTGGTGGCAGTGCATATGGGTTAGCAGTAGTTGTAACAATTATTGGTTATGGGTTGCCAGTTGTGGGAGGAGCAATGGTGGTCACACATCACCTCTGGGGCTGTCAGGCAGATCATGCTAGTGGTTGTGGTGGTGATGGTGAAGGTCGCGACAAATTCTCTCATATCCTCAAGAATTTGCAATTATCATCACCAACCTAATATTTGCAAATCTCCTTTCTTCTAAATAAAATTAATTCTTGAATATGGGGTGATATTCCAGCATCACTTAGTGGATTTTACCCAAAATACAATATTTGGAATAGAGGCCCCCAATTCCTTGAACGTAATGCACACCTAGACAAATATGATGGCCACTTCAAAGACATTGTACCTGTCTCACTATCTCTTTCCGAACATGTTTGTGATACTCGGGTGACTTGTACAGCTGGTCTGAAAGTGCACGAAACTGCAGAATAAGGGAACAGATCAATAAAAATCCAAGGATGGGTTTCCAAATTAGTTTAAAACTCTCACACACCTGACAATTTCCATCTCCTGAGACCTTCACTTCATATAAACCATAAACATTCAGCCTGGGAGAAAATGACAAGCCATGCACTCAGTAACTTACCCGAGATGAAAAGCTAAAGAAAGCATAATCAACGTATCTCCTAGTGCCTTTATATCAAAAAATTCTAGCATGGGCTTGATAAAACTACAAGTTGTAGAACAATTTTGAAGGCCAAAGCAAGAAACAAATCTTCATAAACTTTGTAAGAGTGACGTGTAAGCCTTGAGGCTTTAAAAGAAAAAATCTCATTTAAAATGTTGGATCTTCTTAGATCTTAAAAGAAAAAAAAAATTGAAACAGTCATCATTGTTAATGTTAAAATAATATCATGCTACAAAATGTATATTTACAGTTGTAACTAATAAGAGCAGATTAATTTTAATACAACTTTCTCTGATGCACAATTTAAAGGTTGAATTTTAAAGTTGTGCAAATACATTAAATAAGGTTTCTAAACATAATAAATGATTTTTTTATTTTTTATTTTTTTTTATATTTGTATTTGAAATCTTTCAATTTTCAATATTTTAAGGCCCTGTTTGGGAAAACTGTAGCTTTTGCTTTTAGGCAAAAACAAAAAAGAATAAAAAGTTACGAGTAGCAGAAGAGAATCAATCTTTGTTTGGAATCTGTTTTTCAAAAGTGCTGTTATAGCTGGAAGTGATTTTTTTGTCTGTTTGGGAAGAATATTTGCTAAAGTTGTAATAACCCTGAATTGACTGAACTGCCCCTTATAATAAATGATTCTTTTTTTTTTTCGGTTGCACTATTTGGTATTAGTAATGATCTTTTTTTCTTTTTTTTTTTTTAATTTATTTATAAATATTAATGATTGGAGGTATCCTAGGCCGTACTCTTATCGAAATTTGAGCTCAAACTATTCCCCTGACAGCCTATGTGAGATGTACCCACACAAACAACAATAGGTGCGAGGAGTCAAAACGATAACCTCTGGAAAACATAATCAAGACTTGACTGCTCGACGAACCCCACAAAGGTGTATTACTAGGGATTTTGCTTATGTTATGTTTTTTTTTTTTTTTTTTTTTTTTTTTTTTTCGCTTAAAACAAAGAAAGAAAGAAAAAAAGGAAAGAAAGAAGAGAGCATGAATTGATATTTTTTCAAAAAAATTATTACAAATCCAAATTTTATAGAATCAATTCTTGAAAAAATTCTAACAAGTATAAATCAATAAATATAGGAAGGGAGGAAAAAAAAAAAAAAAAGATTTGAAGTTTAAATTAAATTCCTACGGGTCCAAGTTGGTTGAGGTTACCAACATATTAATGCCGGTAGGAGAGGAGAGGACTTGGGTCTAAGGTGGGGCTATTATCGTTTTGTTAAAAGATATGGGTGGAAAAAATTGCTTCCATACTCAAGCATTAAAGGTAGTTTTGGAAATATGAAAAGTTATTAAAATTCTCTGCAAAAGCTGACGCCTTGATTCTGATTAGAAACTGGGGTAGTCTGCTTATTATAAAATCACTTTTTGAGCTTAGAATTGATTACGATTAAGGCTACCAAACAGGACCAAAAGTGATTTTGGACTATCTAAAAGCTTAGCCAAACAGGGCCTAAGAGTCTTTCAAGCAATTTCCCCAAATAAGACAGGTTTTTTTTTGGGGGGGAGAGAGGGGGGGGGGGGGGGGGGAATCAATACTTCTAAGGAAATTGCTTCGCTACAACCTTCTACTAAGTCCAAAGATTATGAAGTCTGGGACATACCTTTGGAGCAACCGTTGGTGATCAAAACTGGCATCGTTGAAGTTAGGGATGTAGGAATTGATCCGTGGTATATGCTGAAATTTAAAATATTTATAATTATTATTACAATGATAGGAGAAATTCACAAGATCTTCTTTCTTTCATTGAAAAACAGGCAATTTAGATCAATTAAACTACATAAAATCCGAGAACTAAAGAATTTTTCATGCAATGATCATATGGGTCAGTCAGAAGATAATGCAAAATACAGAAAAATGAAAACTTTCCTGTAGTGAATACACATCATTGTCATCATTTTCATCTAATCCAACTAAAGAAAATCACTTCATTTCATTCCTTTAGGTATAAAAAGACAAGTGGCAAAATCAAGCCTTACTGTTCCAATCAATCAATTATACAATTAGCTCAATTATAAAGAATTTGCATTTATTTAAATGTTGAGAATTTGAGATTATGAGGACAGTGCCAACTATAGAAGACGTCGAGAGATTTTTCGCTCCTGACAGACAAATCCAGAACAATGCTACTTTGACTAAATTCCCCATCTAAGCCAAGAATCTCGTCCCCTCTTCCACTCCATTCCCAAGAGGGGGATTCAACTGTCTTCTGAAAAGAAATGCAGCATTCTCCGGTTACATTTTATTTTCCTCAAAATATTAGGGGAACAACTTGCCCCTTCTGACCTCATCTTAGGCCCAGCCATTGAATGGCTCCCACCTAGAAGAAACAGATATTTTTTCCCGTAATAATTTTTCTGGAGAGTATATAGTGCAGACGGCAACACCACGGCTCTCAAAAGGGAACACTACAGGTTCAAATCCTGGTCCAAGGATATGGTGGGACTCAGCAGTCATTATAAATTCAGCCTATCATGGTGTATGGAACCTTTAAATGTGGCTCTCAAATATATTGTCACAGGATATGAGATTATTTCTTAAATTCCCCCTCCCTCAGTATCTCAATGGTCACCATCTACCATGGGCTGCAATTCCTTCCAATGACAGCCCCTCCCTCTTCTTTAATGAATAGGGAAACTCATAAAAAGATTGGCCTTTTAACACCCCCTTTATTTAGTGGGTTTGAGTCATACAATCTTTTACTGGATCCCTTTTTCTTAAGAGTGAATTTCATCAAGAGGACTCATATAACCTAACATGGAAGCACCTCAACCCCAAGGGATGAACCAGTTTTGGTTCTTGTGGATCCTAAGTCAAGCCCAGTCAACAGTTTGAGCTCTATCTTTGGAACCGGTGAATAAAGAAATAAGTTTGTGACACTGCACTCAATTAGGAGTGAGTTGAATATCTTAATGCCTCACCTGAGGTGGAAGCACATAATTGTACAATCAGGTATTCACACCATTCATTTCTAGCCCTGCGGTAGGAAGACTCAGTAATGCCAGTAAAGCACATTTCTCATAGAGATTTGGTCAGAGCTGTTCAAGAGATAATAAGGTCTTGTAAAATTAAGAATAACAAAAATGAACAGTTATGGTTAAAAGATGAATCATAGTGCAAGAAATGCTACCGATTTCCTGGAATGATAGCAGAATTACCAAAAGTAGGGGTTTTAATAATTTTATGCAGAAATATAACAGTGATCAAATAACCTTCTGATGCCATTAATAAATAAATTAGATTAAAATTGAACTCTAACCCAATAGGAAACTGCTCAATTTCTCAACCTCAAGTCCTCAACATTATGGATGTGATTCCAATGCGATATGACATAAGTAATCTTTACTTTGTAATCAGTGAAAATCCATATTTCTAGAGAGAGAGGAGGGGGGGGGGAATCAGGAGTATAACAAAATTTTGGAATGGCTAAATCTCATAATAAACAAAATTTACATAACAGAAGCAAAGATTTATATGCTCTATGTACCAAAAAAATAAGCTTTATATGTCAAGGCATTAAGAATGATCAATGGTCTTACAGGAACAGGTTCCAGGTTGGAAAGGCGTCTACCGACTGCACCATCTAACTTAGCATACTCTTCTGATAGTACAGCAGCAATCATCTGGTCATCCTCAATATCACGTTGACTGCTTAAAGAAGTTGAGCTAGAACATTCACCCACACTCTGGGTTCCATTGCTCATAATGTAGCCTGGCAATAGCTGACAGCTTCTTCACACAGTAAGACCAACACCAACAACAACAACAATAGTGGCTGTTCACTGATAAGCTGCAAGAGTAAAAAGCCTCACTGATATGATTCCACAAATATGATACTGATATTAAGTAATGAAGAATATAACCTATTTCTATCTATTTAATCTGAATGGCATATCGTTGTAAGTTGATAAAAGGTGAAATATAATAAATAATGAAGCTCAAGACCACCCAATCACGAGATACTCATTCTGTTCATGTGTCCATCGTCAAATAATGGTTAGAAATAATAGGATCTCTATATATGACCATGGTTGAAGTAATAGCCTTTCTAACCCACAATGCAGTGATTAATAACTTTGCACCTCATAGAAGTGTTGCCCCATGTATTTAGCAACCTAAAATTCCATATTCTGTCACATAATCACATTCCACCCTTTCCCTAGCAAAGATATTGTCCGCTTTGGGTTACTCCTCACTGTTGAGTATGGAGCCTAATAAAATGAAGAATACTGAAGGGGCCCTTTTCTGAGAAGCAGAGCAGAACCAGCTCTCTACTCACTATTCGGGCGGGCCCATCTAGGGGTTCAAGAGGCAAAATTTTGAACAGGTCTTGTAAGGGTAATTTCGGATTTTTAACTAGGGCACACTTCATAACCCTCGATGTGGGCTATATATATACTGCTAAGCCGTCAGTGGGTGTGTGTGTGTGTTGTAAAAACACAGATTTTTTTTCTCTCTTCTATAGTGGATTGGGTGTGGGCCTTGAACATAGGCGAGTTTGCTGAACCACGTATATCGTTGTTTTTGTGTTCTATATTTTCGTTTGCTTGCTATAGGTTTGCGTAGTTGAGATAGACTAGGTTATTGTTTATCTCCCAACACTCACGGCTTTAAAACGCATCGTTGCAAATTAAGGATGTGAGTCTCCATATATAGCCCAATGACCCTCTCTACCAAACGATGTGAGACTAAGTACATGGACTTAGCACCTCATCCATCTTGGCTTCTTTGCCTCAGGAATCTTAGGTCTTGGATCTTGGGTCTTGGTCACCACCATCCACCCGCTGAAAGGCCACACTTCCTCATGTGGGACTCGCCCCACCACTACGAGGTAGCTCTAACTGTAATACCATGTTAAGTTTCCAAGCTAAAAGCCTAAGCTTTTCCAACAAGGGATGTGGTGCTTCTGCAACAAGAAGATCCCAAGGTCAAAGACTGGGATCAAATGGACGGGGATGATTATGACCATTTCAATAGGTGGAGTATATATTCATTAAATGGTTAAATATGGTTGTCCCCAAAACCAACCCCACCCCACCTCTCTTCCCCTCCCCATGGAAGAAGTCAAGTAACAAAAAATTATGAGGCATTCCCAACGAACACAATCGGGAATACAAGGAAAGAACAATTTAATCAATAGGTGGCCTACACCAAATAATAAAATCAATTCAATTGATCGGTGGAAACCTAACCTTCCCTCAAGGGCACCAGGTGCAGAAAAAAAGCTCAAATAAATTAAGGGAAATCGATACAGGACCAAGGGGCATCATCCATACTGTAAAACAATATAATCCCACTGATTTGGTGACATTTGATAAGCTATGATTTCGCTGCAGTTAATCAAATACCAACTGAACTCGGGAAGTCCAGACCAGGTCTAGGGCATCTTCGTCAATAAACTTTGACTAGAAAGCTAGATCAAATCAAGCTAGATCGAATCAAGCTTAGGAAGGGGAATGGCAGCTGAAGTAAGAGGTTCCAGAACGAACGAGGAACAACTCAGAATACAAAATTCAAACAAAGCCATGTACACTAGAAAGAATGAAAAAATATACACAACACCAAAACGAGATGCAGCGGGGACGAAGAAACTTACAACATAGCAAATAAATAAATAACTAATCGAGAAAAAGGAAAATAAAAAATCGACCCTCAATCTGAATTCAAACAATATATGTAGTCATGTAGAAATTGGAGAAACAGAGATTCCAGAAGAACACAAAAGGAGGAAAAAAATGTGAGTCATTTACCTGGGACGGATGATCTTCTTTATGATGTTGGAAATAATGGATTCGACATAAAGACGAAGGAATGAGATTGATATACTGAGACAACACGCGACGCGTAAGACTTTTCGGCGATGGTTGGGTGGATGGAGGGGAGGCCTAGAGGGAGTTTGGAACAAGATATATTCTATATATATATAAATTTATTTTTTGAAGAAAGAGGCGAGGTAATAGGGCCGTGACTGATTCGATTCGATTCGTGTCTAAATAAATCTGCCCAAAGTAGCAGCTGATGGGTGATGGGGGTGGTGGTGGTGGTTAGCTTTCGCGGTTTCTGGTCTGGGAAAAAGACATCTGAGGGTACATTAAGGTATTCGGGCACGACACGTGGTTTTTTGTTTTGTTTTGGGTGGGGTTGGCCCAACTTCCTAGCTTCTCTCTCTCTCTCTCTCTTTGTTGGGTACTTGGGTGGGCCCAAACCGAAATCTTTATTTCACATGGGTACTTGTGATACTCGCTTTGGTTTAATATCTATCTCCAATTTAGTTCGTTTTATCTTATTTGAGGAAAAAGGAGATTGGGAATGACAATGAATTTTTTTCTTAATCTACTATCATTTGCTTATCCGGAAAAAGGAAACCACATCTAAACTAGAAAAGTTATCAGTCTTTAACTCTATGAATTCCCCCTGCCCCTGCCTCTGCCTGGCTTCTTATCATACTACTGTGATCGCATAACTATTGAAAGAAATTTTAGTATTACATCAACATAAACAATATTGTCATTCCTTTTTAAATATATAAAAAACCAAAAAATAATAATAATAATAATAAAATTTGCCAACTTTTTTTATTAAAAAAAATACCAGCTTCATATTCCAAGGTCATGAATGTGATAGCTTCATATTCCAAGGTCGTGAATGTGATGGATCCTGATCTAGTTGAAAATAGTTATAATTCATTTCCTTATATATCATGTTTTTGCATGCATAAGAGTTTATGCTAAGAGAAAACCACATCTTATACCATATTCCACTAAATAGATATCGGTGTTATGATCCAAGTCTAGGTCTTGACAAAAAAAAATGGATGAGATTTGGTCCCATCAGATCTGAAAATATCTCGCTTTTTTTTAATAGGAAGAGATAAAGACTACCTATAAAGTTTGTTTGTTTGTTTTGTAAAAAGGAGAAAGAGAGGAGGACTGCTATAATGTACAGCCGCAAGTGGAGAGACCCTTTGCTGCATGATCGATCATCGCCAACACCAACGATGACCGCATCTGCACGAGTCCTCCTAACTCGTCAACCTTTGTACGAAATAGATACCTACTACAATAGTCCCTTTACACTTCCCATCCCACCTCTGGCTTCTGATATGATAAATCAAATTGATAATATTTTACATAATCCTGGTTATTTGCCCCTTTTTTTCTTCTGTCCTCCTCCTTCCTATTGAGAGATCATTATCCTAATTAACTATTTCTATACGATTGATTGAGGCAATAATCAACTGCTGGGGCATGTCCTCGCATCTTGTAAAATGACACCGCCATTGAGATTACATGACGTGATAACGTCCTCATGCAATGAGGAGATAAGGTTGGGTTTGGCATCATAATCTAAGGGGATATAAAAGGAATTTTTTGTTTATATATTGAAATAATGAGGGCATCTTTGGACTTTTCAAACACTCATTGAAGTGATCCACAGCTTCCCCCATTGCATTTTGAGAAATGCGCCCCAGATGGTGCTTCTCGCAAACAAGCATTACGGTGCGCCAAACTCCACATTCATGTCCACCCAAAATGCTCAAAAGAACTTTTGTGCTTCAAACGCAGTTTTTGGCATTTGAAAAGCCCTCGCAAACAGGCCCGTGCGCATGAATTTTTCTGATGTTCAGTACAGTAGCATGTTTGCAAAAACGGCAACATGCCTAGGACCAAATACACTACTATATAGTATCTATTTTTCCCTTTCTTGGCAGAACCATAAAGAAGGTTTATAGAATACAATATAGAACAAGTAATAAATTAAAGGCTTTACCAGATTCTTACCAAATCATCATCCAACAGTAGGAGATCTCTGTACAGTAAAGACAGGACCAGCACTCAAAGGGACAAGGCTCCAATAAGAACCCTGATTGTCAATACAACAGCTAAACCATTTCATTCTGTAAGAACCCACGGGAAAACTAGAAACATCAAGCATGCAAGTTGAGAACCCCTGCCCTCTCTTGTTTGGTTCAAAACATACACATGCATTCACAATTCCACCATCATTATTAGTATCCCTGCAACGCTTACCATTAGTCTTTTTGGTGTAGTCCATCACATACTGCAATAGTTTTTCATTCAGATCTACCATATCATCATCTCCCAAGCTCGACAACCCAACCAAGTTTGCCCCTTGTTTTCTCCATTTGGTCTCGGTATCTGAAAAGATGTTTTACAATGAAGAATGCAGTACAACTTTGTCAGCCGAACTGTGAGATCTGGTGGCACATTTTTCAATTGAAGACACAGATTTAGTGAAAGGTGGAAGCCCAGCGAGACAGATATATTATCTGGATTCCTGGTGTCAGTGTTGAAAGCAAAGAGCACTGCGCCAGCACAAGGCCTGAATTTTGATATTAGTTTCAAACATTAGAAAGATTTGTTGAAAGGAGAAACAGAATGACACTAGTGGAACAGGGGAAAGGGGGGAAGGAAGAAAATGAAAATGAATTAAATAACTACCAGGAACTTGATATTGTGGTTTAAAGTCCCGGATATTGGGGATTTAATAAATATCAATTGATCATCATTACTACTGATTCTAAAATTATCACAGTAGATTGCTGAACCCATTGCCTGAGAAAGCACATTAAAAGGTAATTTGCTCCAAAAGTGATCAAAGCTAAGCTACCACAATTTTTTTTTTTAATGATGAGGAAACCCTTCAGGCAAACCCCGGGTCCACCATATTGACTCACTAAAACAATACAAGTCTAGAGATTCCACCCAGACAGGTAAAGAAAAAAAAATCCATTTGAAAAACACATGTTTGAGATTCCAAGCACAATCAACACAGGTGACTAACCTTAGAATTTCTTGTCCATAGATCCTTCCTTGAATTGGCTAATCATTTGGGCATTTGGTGTACAATATATAAAAGTTGCGACTGCATTTTATGATTTTATCCACTAAAGCTCAAGCTAGCAGGAGAATGGCCACTATGCATATAGCGGCCACAATATTAATAGATAAAAAGAGCATTAGGTTTGGTCCCTTGCTCAATTTATAGATAAGAGTTACAATGACTATATATATATTTTGTGTGTGTGTGTGTGTACATATCTAGGTAGGAATCCTATAGACCCTTAGTGGGAGTATTTTTCATCATACCTCACTTGAAAGAAGTACTTGGGAGTCCGGAAAGGGATGCACATCCATTTCTTAATTATGTCCGACAAAAGTTGCAAACCGTCCTTGGCGACTCGGGATAGAATTTCCTCACTACGTACTCTGTTTACCTCATTTTGCAAGCGAATAACCCCCGTAACAGCATAACTACAAACGCTCAAAATATATCTTGCTTCGCAACCAATGCTCATTATTTGATTTCTAGACAGCAAGTGAAAACTGGTATTGGGATGTCCACTAACCTTCAAAAGAAACCAGAGATTTGTAATGGTCTCATGATCTATATGCCACAACCGCCCAACTAAATTTTGTACTAGCATTGCATGTGAAGAATTCCCCAAATTTTCTAAACCACAGCTAGGTAGGTTTTGAATAAAAAGAGCAAATCCAGTACTAAAGGCCAATAGTGAACAACTTAATGCAAGTGATGAAATGATTTTCAAACTTTTGCCATCCATGCCAATGAAACACGTGGAAATTAGATCAAATTCTTGTGCTAGCCTCTTCAACCTAAAAGATATTTGAGTAAGAGAATACAAGGAGTTGATTTGTTGATGAAGTTTCGGGCTATTAACCTTATCGCTACTCGCAACCTGTTCACTGTTTGTAATGTTATCCTGGTTTAATGGAGAAGTCCCCAAGAGCTTTAGTATATCCAGCACAGTTTCTAAAACCTTAATCCTTATAGCCAGAAACCATCTTTGAAAGTAAAAGGCTTCACCCGAAGTGACAATGGTTTCTAATCTTTCCTGTGAAAAGGAAAGACTCTCATAAGCCCTAACAAGCTTTTCACAGCAGTCTGGCAAGTTGACATTCCCAGCAGCATCTTGAGTAGCTTCACATAAATCATCCCAGGAAGGTGTGATAAAGATCTTGTTTACCTCTAACCAATTAACTAAAGACGAGCCTAGTTTGGGTAAAAATAGAAGTTGAATTTTTCTTTCAGAATGAGCTAATTGAGCCAAGAATTTTAACCAGCAGTAACAGGAATGAGATTGAACCTTCGTCACTAGCTGCTCAAATATAAAACTAGCTGTCAACCATGCTCCCTGACATGCTGCATATTTTCCAGCTCTGTAAGCAGACCAATTATCATTTCCTGGCAACCTCTTGACTCCAGGCTCAACCAAGTTAACAAGAACAGACATGTCCAAATTTCTGTCAAGCTTGTAGCTTTCCTCATTCTCATTTTCTATGCTATCCCACATTACATGAAAATGCAACAGAAGAGAATAAATTGTGTGTGTATACCAATCAAATACGCTGCATTGATGTACATGTTTGACCATAAGCTTCACTTTGTGAAGTACTTGCTTAGTAATGGCACCAGCTTCATTGAGAATTTCAAGGCATGCCACCAGAAATTTGTGTACATAAAACATAAGTTTGGATCTAATGGATGTGCTCTTTTCTCCTTCGTACTCCAGAATCTCATTAACCAACTCTGGTTGTATTATGGCCATGACTCTGTCATGCATCATATTCACCATACTTTCCAGGGCAAAAATGCCCAGGTTCGGATGTTCTACAACCAGAAGAAGAAGAAGATTGAGCAATCTTTGACCTTCTCGCACCACTTCAGAGTCAGTCTGACAAAACTCCAGCACTTGTTTCACCAACAAGTTTATCTGAACTATGGCAAGTGAGATGACCCTTGATGGTAGAGAAGTGAAACTAACCTTTCCTGATTCCAATTCTGTTCTTTCCCTAAGCTTGCTTGATATATTTACTAGAACACTGATGGCTAAGAGTCTCTTCAACCTGATTGGAGACTGGGATGCATTTTCAACATTTGTTAACAGCTTAGAAAATTCAAGCATGTCCATGCAAGGCAGATTAGGTAGATTATATAAGAGGATCTGCAAAAAGCCCAATGTAAGTCAAAGATGTAATTTATTAATTTAATTGTACATCACAAAACAACCATACAAGCTCAAAAATGACCTTATGCAAAATCAACAGAGCTTCGCATTGCAAGGCTGATGAAAATTTGGGCTCATCTAGCATGCTGAACAAAGTTGTGACTAAATGTGCAGTAACAGGGAAATCAGACACAACTCCCCATACAAGAATGAAGTGCACGCATCTTAATGCCATAGCTTGCATACGCAAGGTTGTTTCTTGAGTAAGAAACGTGTAAAGCAACTCTACCTGCATGCAGAAGAAATAATTATACTAAACAAATGAACACTCATTTAGGGTAAAGTAAACATAACTCTTGACGACTTGTTTGTATAGGCAAGCAAGTTGAGTGGTTCATCACTAAAACCAAACTAGCTTTAACCCCTTTTTTTAAATTTAAAAAATAAATAAATAAATAAAATTTACCTCTATTACAACCTTAAACTCTATGAGGTATCAATGGAACAAGTAACTCGATAAAATAAAAAATAATACCAATAGGTATTCTGTTAAATCTGCCCACAGGCCCCACATGATAATTGCCATAGTTCATTGGTCTTCAGCTGGATGCTAAAGTAGGCAATCTAGATAATCAATTGAACCCAGATTCCCTCGCACCACTTAGAGAATGTCTCTTCCAACACCAGCCAAATATTTTATCATGTATTAATTTTATGTAAATGGTTTTTACTTCAAAGAATATTTAATATCTTTTAACTACGTGGTAGAAGCCTCTGGACTGGACACTATCCACATTGAGAGGATATAAACAGGCAGTCCTCTAGGTCCAGCCAACTCAACTAGAATAAGCATTACCATAGAAGATTGGACTACCTGTTCAGAAATCAGGAGCATTGATTTGCAAGCAATTTTTGAGAGTGAAATCAGCATCGCAACCGAAAAATCCTCCTCTGAAGAATCCAGTACCAGCTTTACACCTGCCTGCAATAAACTAATGGTGAGAGTCTAATCAACAAACCCATATAAAGGTAATGAAGTTTAAGTTAGTCATTAATCTTAGTCATCAGAGATAAAACATTATGAGTATGAATACCATTTGGATATGATGTAATCCTATATATTCCCTGCATCTACTTGTTTGATGTATATTCCATCAGACCACTAGTTGGATAGGCTCAATTGACCATATTTTTTTCCCACTATATCAGTAGTATACTCCTTAGAAATGAGCTTTATGTAATCTAGAGATTCTAAACATAAACTCCTGCACATGGGAATCCATTCCTGCTCTGTGTGAATCCCTTGTAGACCAAACAGCTAAAATGAAGTTTAGAAAAGAGACAAAATTGATTGCTTATAGAATTAATAAGCAGAGATCTCTCCTTGACTAAACAACTTCCCTCACTAACAAAGATTTTAATGCTGGTAGTCCAACATTCCCTAAAATCACACCAATTCATATTGCAGCAGTTTTCAAAGGTGGAAAGGTTTTTAGTTGACAAAATCAGAACATTATCCACAAGTGGGAAATGTGAAACTCTGACATATTTTCCAAATGCCTACATATAAAAATATATAAATAAGCACACAAGTTTAATAATCAAGAACATATGTTATAAGAGTACATAAGTTCATTACTGAGTGATCTAGTTACATGATAACATACATGAGCTCTTCACAACCCAATCTATATTATTGTTGGGAGTTTGTTGGGTCCTCCATGCTCGGTGTTGGGTCCTTTTTGTGGTTGGAGGTTACAAGAGGAGGAGACTTAACACCACTTTGTCTTTTGTGGGTAGTGTTGACTCCCTTAGCTCTTATTAGTTGTTTTGGGGTGTCTCCTTTCTTGTGGTTCTTTTTGTATAGTGAGCCATGTTGGTTATTTTCTCTTGTATATGTCTCATGTACGAGGTTTTCAGGCCCCTTCTTTTTATATCAATACATACTTTACTTGATCAAAAAAAAAAAGATTAACGATCATTGCTAGAGATGAAAGAGCTCCTTCTCAAGACTCCATTTCTTTGGTTTGGGGCTGCAGATGTTGGTCATAGAGTTCCCTTTTTGGAGTTTTTAGATAGTCGTTTGGGGGCTGGGGGGGTTGAACATAGCTTTTTTGTTCTTTTTTGTATACATCATGTGTACTGGCCTAAGGCCCTTTTTCTTTTCATATTAATAAATTCAAGAAAAAAAAAAAACTCATACCAAAGTGGGAATCTAGGACAACAACCTTTCATGCAATTTTACCTACACATCTATATCTAGAGGTGACAAGGAAGAAGAAGAGATGCAGAACCTTGTAAGTTCTATATGCAAGTGAAGATGAGGACCCCGTTTTAGCAAAAGCTCGCACACCTGCTAACCTTACCGCCGGCAAAATTTTAGATGAAGTCACCATGTTAATCAGTATCTCTAAGACAACAGATGCAAAGTCATCTGATAACTCACAAAAGCATCCTGCTGCAAATAAAGAAGCTTTTACCTGTAGAAACCAAATTGAAGATTTCAGATCAGATTCCTCTGAATTTTGTTTCGATAACTGATTAATTACACGATAAAGAATGGCAAAGCATAGAATGAGATAGCGGTTACAGTACTTAGAATAGCTCAAGCGTGTAAAGAATTACATTAAAAACCGCAATGCCCATAACTGATAATATGATATCAAATTTTCCATGATAAAAGATGAGGTACTGATCGGTTGTCCATACATGGGTTCCTGACTATGTCACCCATGAGAAAATTCTATAAATCACCAATTAATTTTTACCAGAAACTTGCTTCCAAAACCCAAAAACACAAATGCATATATATATATATATATATATAGTGTATGACAATAGTAACTGTCTGGGTATGTACTGTTATTCTTAAAGATCTAAAGAACCAATGTGAACCCACAGAGAGAGAGAGAGAGAAGGGGGAGAATAACAAGGATGATTACAATGAAGAATCAATTGAGTTTCAGAAGTAACATTGATAATAGAAGACAACAGATACTAACCTCACCTCCAAAACATGAGAGGAAACCAAACTGGACAGTATCAAGTATCGTATATCAGGACTGTCTTTTGAGAAATGAGCCCAACAACCGAATAGAACCAAAGAAAATGCTCTCGATTCAACATCCCCGGAGTAAAAAACAAGCTTCACCCTTCTGAGCAGTTCTAAGTGGTTGTCTACCCTGAGTTTCGACAAAATCCCACTATATGGTCTACTTTTCTGGTTGTTACGGTGCCTCACCTCAGATAAGAAAACCTTAACAACGGAGAGCCTGGTATGCTTGTCACCCAACCTAAAAGCATCCGCAAGCCGGAGGAGGATGGTGTTGGCAAACAGCCTATCCTCCCCTGGAATTAACCCATACATGTTATATGCAGCCATTGTAAGTTGGGGTTCAGCATTCCATTGTTCAAGTCTTGGCCCAATCTCTAGTATGGCTTCGACAGATCGACCTGAATAGATTGTAATGCATATATGATAAAAACTCTTCTCAGTACTAATAAACATACAAAGCTGTCAGAAATCTCTTCTCAACCAAACCAACCAACAGCAAATTGATATTGCATTTGTTAAGTGGGAAAAAAATAAAATAAAATAAAATTGAAGGTTGAAAAAAGTTGAGCAACTGACCAGGCTTCTTGGAACGAAGGCCCTTCTCAAGCTCAATGCTCCATTCCATGGCGCAAGCTGCAGATATCCTCTCCATCCAGCCCTCTTCTTACTGTCTCCAATCCTTATTACCACCAGGAGAATAAACCCTAAACTCTCCTTTCTTTTTCAGTACCCAACAAAATTAAATAAAAGAAATCAACTCGGCTAACTGAGTTAACCTGAGTTTTCTATTTTATGTTCTTCGATCAAATTTTTTTCCCCCGTTTTCCATGCGACCAACATCACGAAATCTAATTCAAATAACCCAGATAGAACATGCCATAAAAAGCATGGATCAGCCAAAAAGAAATGTAAATAAAATTCATATCATATTCAAAATAAACTAAGGCAATGTTTAAATATCATTTCGGAAGTACTTTTATTTCTTTTGAAAGCAAAATTTGTTTGAATTTTGCTCCTAATTAAAAGGGGAAAAATGCTATTGGATTGTTTCACTTTCACGTTCAGATCAATCCCAAAAATCCGAATTTGCCTGCTTTAATCATAAAACTCAACCACCAGTAGCTAAAACACATCATATTCAAAATAAACTAAGGCAATGTTTAAATATCATTTCGGAAGTACTTTTATTTTATTTCTTTTGAAAGCAAAATTTGTTTGATTTTTGCTCCTAATAAAAAGGGGGGAAATGTACTTTCAAAATTCTCAACTCCGAATCTCCGTCATTCTACATATTATATCAATATATATATAAAAGTGATCACATCGACCGACCTGAACTTGATGCCGGTTCTGGGACACGGGGAGGGACCTGATGAAGATTGCGAGATATCTTGAAGGGTTGTTTTTGCGAAGATTGAGGAGGTCTGGTCTATGTATTACTGTCTTTTGATTTTCATATATCATAATATTGAACAAAAGTTTTTAATTTTTTATTGTTCAAACACATTGAGTGAGCGATCTCAAGTTCAAACTTATGAAGAAGCATGGATACTCATTTGTTCGATACTAGAGAAGCATTCAATGGTCTAAACAGTCAGACAGAGCAAGAGCCAAAGAGAGAGAGTAGCTTGAAAACCCAAAACCCATTCTCCAAAAACGGCAAAACCCTTACACCCAAACACTGAAACACTGGTAATCTACAGGAATAGAACACAGAGATAGGGATTAGCAAGAGGAAGAAAGAGAATGCGAGAAGAGTTGAGGAAAGCTGGAGTCTTGGAGAGAGGAATTGTACCTTCGACGACAATCGCAGTGATTAGGGCTCGTCGACAGAATCGGCAACTCCGGCCGTCGAGAGAGGCCGCGAAGGAGAGAGGGTGAGAGAAGCAAGGGTGAAGCTCCCTGTTTAGCGAGTGTGATCACGTGAGAGTGGTCGAATACGCCACAAGAAGTATTTCAAAAAAATTTAAAAGCGCTAGTTATAAAACCACTTTCAAAAGCCCCATTCCGACCAGCCCTTTCGATGTAATTTTATTTTTGTTTTTTCTATTTTTTTTTTTTTTTACACCGAGCATAGTTTAGGCTCAATTTGGATATTGGAAAGTTGAATAAAAAGGAAAAGGAAAATATTTGAAATTATTTATAAAATATTCCCTTTCTTGAGCACTTTTTTATTATTTTTCTTTGCTCCCTCTTACTTCCAGAATAGAGATGGGAAGCCTAGGGTTGCTGAATCCAAATGTTATGAAAATAAAATAATAGCAGTAAGTTAAATAATGTTATGTGGGTGATTTATTTTTTTATTAGTAGAATAAAACAAAAAGATGAGGTATTGGCCCTGTTGTTGGGCGCTAGTGCCAATTAAGACAATATTTATATGTGTATTGAAAACAAATAAACCAAAAAAAAAAAAGTTAAAGAATCATGTTGAACGAAGCAGCAGCACTTACAACATTAATGTTATGAGCTCGGCCGTCCAAGGCAATGCAAGTCCTTTGGTACTATACTTAGCACTAATTTATACTAATAATCAAGCACACACATCAACAATACATTTTTTCAAGTTTCTTAAACCGCATGTGTGAATGTATAAGAGATAATTAAAGGAAAATAGGTTATGGTGGATTTTTTAAAATTGGTAAAATTATTAAATCGTCTCTCAAATTTATTAACTTGTAAGAATGTTTTAATATTTTTAGGTGCAATCCAACCATAAAAGAATTGATTTTATAGATAGTATAGATAATATGGATACTCTTTAACTTTGCAATACAACGTGCAACATCTTTTTAATTCAAAAAGTGATAAAATTGATTGGCAATTTCTATCTTTAGCACGATTTATTCTACAACATTACCTCAAGAGTTTCTCTCCATAAAAAAAAGTCTACATCTGATTAGGATGAAATCGGGCTCCCAAAGAACAATACAAGGGTTTTTTTTATACTCCTACTTTAATCAGTTCTGCCTATAAACCATAGTTTCCAGGAAACCACCGTCTTTGCAATCCTGCAACTCAGGCAGGGAACTAAAGGTCAACCCAAACTCAACCCCATCGGCTGGAAACCTCTGCCTTGGGCCGCATACCTCAACCCAAACAAACCTCCAACCCGCCCTCAATTTTGTAAGCTCGGGTTCGGGTCGAGCGGGCTTACATACAATGGTAACCTCTGATTAATTAGTACAAATAATGAAGGAATAGACATAAATTGGAATAAAAATATTCCGTCAAGAGTGTCTCCAATTATGTGGACGATGAATTCCAAATGGAATGCATTGCGCCTAGAATTCAAGTACATGGAGCTTTAAAAAGATGATCCAACCAAAAGGTTTCCTATTCCTACTACTCCTATGTATGAAAAAAAATACGGCACGTCAATAAAAGGGAGTTTTTACCTTTGTACCAATCAATTCCATTATTTTACAGCGAAATTTCCCCCCCGGTCTAAGTACCCTAACAAGCAACATTTCTTAACGGAAAGAACCAATATCTTATCAACTCAATTAAAAAATTCTCTATAAATGAAGCATGTGGATCATGAGATGAAAAAATAAAAATAAAAATAAAAACAGAACATTTCTACATTTCTGCACTTTCCGACGAGAGCGCACTGTTTTTGTATTTCCAAATCAAAATGCATCCTTTTTTTGTTTACCAGTCTATTACAATGAATAGTTTACAAAAAAGATATTGACGACGAGTGTTCAGAGTTAGAATTAGGGCCATGTTTGTTTGGTTGGAATGGAATGGATGGAATGGAATTTCATTCCAAACAACATGTTTGGATGAAGTAATTATATCGGAATGGAATCAAATAGTAATAGTGAATTATAATGATATTCATTCTACAATGTTTATTTCAATCTCATTTCATTCCAGACTATTTTGAGCATGGAATCGGATTCCATTCCCACCCATTCCATTCCAATCAAACAAACATGGCCTAGGTATAATCTGATCCGAGCTATTCTAATATTAACCAGATTTTTGGTGCCTTATGGGACCCACTTAATCAAGGGCTACAGAAACAGATCAGGCTTGGCCACTCGACTCAATTAGTAGTTCGAGTTCAAGCTCAAGCTCAAGCTTGTTTTTGTTTTATCAAGTAAACGTGATTGCTCATTAGCAGAATTGCTTCTTGTCCTTGCTACAGAAGGCTTCCAACACTGTCATATCATCCGATGAGCCAACACCAAGAACTGCTTCTTGATGCAAAAGCATTCGATCCCTCATGCATCTCCTAAAAGCACCTGCATTATATGGACCATCACAAGCTGCAACCAAAAACAAAGTAAATGACTACTAAGAAGTAATGATGAAACAAAACACCAGACTGGACAAGCCTCATCTACTAACTCTAAATTTTTTTACAACAAACCGATTCACAATTCTAATCAATGCTTACTACGATATTTCTCTGTAGTCTCCCCTACGGGACACACAGTTACGTGATGGGGTCTTTGCCATTTAATGCTCATCATGCTGAGGAACCATGACTCCATTTAATATTAAACAATGGACCAGGGCGGGGGGGAATGAAAACAGAGTCGATAGTGTCAGTAAAATCGGTACTTTCTACTATTGTTCTCATTATAATTCCCCTAAAAAAGTCTCTGCTTTTCAACACTTGTACATAATGAGGCTCCATTGGTTTTGATGGAAAAAAAAAATGAAGAAATGAAGTGCAACCATGCTGTTGTGTCAGTTATTGTAAAACTGTTGAGCCATGTCAAATAAATTGCATAACATCACCTAGACACAACTGGTTCATGCAGCCTATTTCCAACAAAGTGGCAACCCAAAAAATTAAAACTGAAAAGGGAACAGGGAGCCACTTGTCATCATTTTTCAATTAAAGAGTAAAATTCCTATCAAGATGGTACCTACGTGTTGAGAGAGCACTGCACCACTTGTAATGTAGATTCTCCGATGATGACCTTCTTCCAAACACTAAATATTCATCATTGAGGATTACAAAGCCAAGCATCTCTTCTCAGTTGCCATCATCCTCAAAAGTATTTAGAGAAAATGAGAGAACAGTGAGACTTGTGAATGACGTGGAGTTTTTATTGAACACTACATAATTCAAATAATATGGGTACCCCCAGATTGGGTTTCCTCGGGTTTTTTTTTTCACAGTCAAATTGTTGCTTCACACTTTGCAAGAACTAATGCAAATCTGAATAAGAATTTAGGCAGCAAACGAATGAAGCTCCAGAAACTTTAGAAACCATGCTTCCTTTTCTTCTGACCCTTGCCAACAGAGAAAGAACCTACAGTGTAGCGAGAATTAGAAAGCTCCCGAGGAATAGCAGCTCCAGAAGATCTCAAAACTTCAACCAACTCCGGAAACACATTTTTATTCTCTTCATTCACAAACACAAATGCTCTACCCTCCTCTCCCAGTCTGGACGCCCTCCCAATCTGATGGACATACTCCTTAATCGAATTCGGCATGTCAAATACAATTACCTGTCTCACACCCAAGAGATCAACTCCCCGACCCAAAATCCCAGTAGCCACAAGCACAGGGACCTCTCCCACCAAGAATGTTTTCATGATGTCTCTCCTCTCCTTCATGGATTTCTCCCCATGGATTGATAGAGCTTTCATCCCAGTGGTGACCTTTATTGCTTCAGACAATAGATCTGCCCCAAATCTCGAACCCACAAATACAACAACAGGTGGCATAAAATGCTGCTTGCTCATCAATATGTCAAAAAGCTTTTGCTTCTTTTGCTTTGACTCAACCCAAATAGCCAGCTGCTTCACAGCCCCATTTGGCCTGTTTCGCTTCCCAATGGAGACAACAACAATGTCTTTCATCATCGAGCTGGCCATCTTCTCAACCTCTTGTGGGATTGTGGCAGAATACATCAAAATCTGAGGTCGTGATAGAGCCCTAAAAATCTGCATTACCTGATCACGGAAACCCTTTTGGAGCATGCAGTCCACCTCGTCCAGAACAAGAGTCATAACATCATCTAGTTCAATGTCATGCTTAGTTAAAAGATCAATTAGCCTGCCTGGAGTTCCCACAATCAGTTCCACCCCTTGCTGAATGCGGTGGAGTTGTCCAGCCATGGCATCACCACCAACCACAAGTGCAGTTTTAAAGGGCAAACCCTTTCCAAGCAACTTAGCTTGTTCCTCTACCTGCATACATAGCTCTCTAGTTGGTGTTAGAACCATTGCTAATGGATTTTTCTGCTTCGAAAAGTGCTGAAGACGAAAATTTGCACAATGAGAAATAATAGGAACCAAAAAGGAAGCAGTTTTCCCTGAGCCTGTGTCAGCGGAAACAAGCAGGCTTTTGCCAATCAAAGCAGCTGGGATTGCCTGCATTTGGACAGGCATGGGCATTTCATATCCTGCAGCTTCTATATTTTGGAGGAGCTTTTGAGGAAGATTACAAGAAGAGAATGACAAAATGGGTGCAGAAAGAATGTCTCCCCTAACACAGATTTCAAGTTTCCTTCTGAGCAATTCAGTCTGCTCATTATTTAATTGAGATTCTGACTTATCACTACTGTCTGTAACATAAAAGCACTCATCAGTTGTGAGTACTCGTTTTGGAGGTGGGAGACCAGCTGGCAATCGGGAGTTGGCAACCCTGCATAGGAGAGCCTGTTTACATTCCAAGCTGCAAATATCATCATCTGTCTCATCACATATATACTCACCATAGCGGCCACATATAACACACTGAGGCTCCCCTGGAAGAGCTTCTCTCTGGTCCCAACACCTAGCTTTGACATTATTTGCAGCATCGGGGACTGAAAACAAATACATCAGGAAATGGATTTAAATTTTTTTATCTCAAACTACTTGCAAACTTAAAATGCAGGATGAAACCATCAACACTGATGTAAAGACAAATTATTTAAAACTTTTGAGTGATCACCACTGACAAGAAAAATCCTAGCTTCTATAAGCTTACTCAACAAAATCTTACATCAGGTAAAGTTATATTGGGATCAGGTAACACAATGAAGCCAGAAATAATAATAACAAAACAAGATCTTCCAAGTGTTGATGGTTTCAGTTGATGCACTCCAAAAGTCACAGGAGTAAAACAAAATGAATTTGGGAGGTCGGCCTTGTTACCTGTGGTCTCATCGCCATCTGTTACTACCATTGAACTTCTGCTTTGATTACCCTCATTTCCATCTTCCATGATTTGAACTTGATACAAATCCCACTTAATATAGAGTTAGGATCATGCAAGCAAGGACAATCCTGAGAAATGCAACACCCCAAAGAAGAATCAGTGCTATAAAAAATCTATAACGGATTAGATCTAAAGTACTTCATCCAAAAAAAAAAAAAGACGGATTAGATCAACAATTATTAAGTAGGTGAGAAACAAAAGAGTGCCCTACGTGTAGCTCTAATTTTAGCAACCGAGTGTTTATTCTGTATTTATCTAATCAGCTAGAATCTGAGAAAAAACACAAGCCCAAAATAGACCAATGAGGATAGAAGGTCCCCACATTTTTGGCAAAATAAACTGATCCAAGCTTAAAAAATTACATAGCTCTCAAAATTTAAAAAGTCAAGAATATTACTAACTTCAAGATATTTCATCAACTTATCCATTATCAAAGCTTATATTCAGACAATGTAACTAAAAAGATATGTGATTTAGTAGAGAACCTCTCTATCCAATTAGAAAAACAAAAAATAGGGACAGAGGAAGGAATATACAATACTTAAATCCCGAAAAAGGGAAAGATAAAAACTTTGAAATTATTTATTAGGAAGACAAGCCACAACATGGGAGAGCAAAAAGTGATGAAGATGATGAAACAATGGTACTTTAGATTCTATTTAGTCATTGAAAAATGTGAGAAAATAAGATAAATAAAACTATTTAAACTTAAAGGACCAGTGAAAACTAAAATTAAAATTAAAAATCCCCTCAACTAAGCCTAGTTGAACTATATAGCATTGTTAAGTTTTTCACCAGCTTCATCACACAGAGGGCATAAAACCCAGACTCTGTTTTCTTTTCTTTCAATCCATTTTCTCGGCAACCCAATGGAGTGTTAGTCTCCCACCAAAATTGATAGATATTGTTGTACATCTGCATTCTAGCAACCAAAAGTTTCTTGAACAAAGCATCATTACCACAAAAATTTATGGCGGCCATGTATAATAATATGTGATACCTTCAATTTGAAACACAATCAAGTGTTAATGAAACTGGAAGCAACATATCAACTTTTTTTTCCTTCTAAATTACATGGACAGCACCCTTACCGTAGTCACCACCCCACACTGACCCTCCCTAACCCATCTGCTAGGTAGTGAAATCAAGTAATCAACTACAAGGATATATTTTAGACTTTAACTTAAACCTGTGAATTAAAAATGAATAAATTGAAGGTCTACAGTTATTATCAAGAGCTGTGCCAAACTATTGACAACTATAATCTAAAACTCTAAATTTGAAACTATATAAGATAGAAGAAGAAAATGCAAAGTTTGTAATTCCAACCAAATCTGTATTTCAGAATAAGCATTTTTCCCAATGAATGTATGACCACAATGACAAGAAAATAAAATTGAAATTAACATCAATTTCATCAACATGTTTGAATTTCTATTTCTGAAGAAGTTTTAGCAATAAAATATTGACATTGACATTCAATATATATGAAAGATGGACAAAGCCCAAAGCCATTAGCCATACCAAAACCAAATCAAAAAGGGTTCTCATCAGTCATCGATCAAAAAGAACTTTCATTTCCACAGTCTTGTACGATATTGATATTTATATTGATCAAGAGGAGATCCAGGCCCCTGCCTATAGAATGAGACTAATAGGTGTTGGAAACATTCCACCCCCAACCCACAACCAAATGATACAAATATAAAACTCAATAACTCATGTCCCACTAAGCCCGACACGTGTTACAACAATAACAAAATTTCAAAAAAAAAATAATATATATATATATATATATACACAACAGTTTCATTTGATATGAATTTGACCACTTCATCACAACCCAACAGTCATCTACTGAGCTTGATTGAAAGACCATCCCTCGAATCATTATAAAAACTATTTCCAAGTGTTTCAGGGTAAACCGGAATGTCACAAGTGCCCCATATAGATAGGAATTTGATATAATTTAAGTGAATGTAGCACGGGCAGCAGCTAATTAGGGATAAAATCAAGTAATTTAACCCTAGCTATTCAAGTTTGAGAATTCCAAAGGACCATAAATATTTAATAGAAGCGAAATTCGGACTCAATCATGCAAACCAGCCTTTTTGGTGCAGCAACAGTTGACTATTTTCATTGTACGGCTTTGATTACATGAACACTTCTAACTCCGGGCGCTGGTTTATCAATATAAATACAATACTGATATGCGTAAAGCTTACCCAGAAATATACAGACAAAGGGAATATGGTATTAAAACTGTTGTATGGGAAGATGAAGCCGATTGATGATCCGAATGCTGTAGAGTGTAGACTGCTATGACGATCCGCGCCGGGTAGTGGGTGAAGGAACCGACATAGATACCCCTCAAACTCGCAATTCGATCGGCCAACCAAGTCAACCTAATAACGAAGGGGAACAGGATCCTCTGCCATAGTATGATTACTAGAAATCATATTACCTGTCCAACTTCCAACTCATCTAGTCCAAGCAAATGCATAAAACAACCTACTTATTATGTCTTTTATCCAATTTTTTTCCTTTTGGCTAGCCACCTACTTACGTTGTCACATTTAAAAGATGCAGTCTAATTCCATCAACTACTCTAGGGCACTATTTTTGGCCAAAATGTCTTAGTGCCTGAGCTTTGGTGTTGACAGAAGAGCAAGTGCTAAAATGATGACGATTCCATGTCACGCATGTTAAAATTTACAGAAAGTTACATTCCTTTTATTTTACTGTTCACTGTAACAAAAACTTAAAAGGAACTTCCAAGTTTATAAGATTCCAATTGACGAAAACCCTTACCGATATTAAGACTGTCCCACATCAGTTATTATATACTACAATTGACAAGAAAGTTTGAGTCTTTCAGTTTTCCTAGTTTTGAATCACGAATAAGCTTTGTTGAAAAATTAAATAAATATATGAATGTTCTTGACAAGAGTTTGAATTTAATTTCTAGCTTTTAAAAGAGATACAAGTTCTCATCTTTTTCCGTAAAACTAGTTGTCCATACTTCATGCCAAACAGGTCATTAAGGATTCGAGAAAAAATGTCGGAAAATCTAGAGAATTGATGTGGAAAAATTTCATAAGGAACCCAATTGAAAGGTCTGAAGAACAAAAGGATCTCCGAACAACATGATAAATAGAATAGTATTGATTATTATCAAGAGAAAAATGATATTTACATTATAAACCTTCAACTTTGACTAAACCTTGGTAATTCCAGAAGGGAAATCATTCACATGCCCTTCTTTCGGGTGTGTATTATTATTTCCTCATTCATTCCAGCCTAACTTGCCTCCCAGACATGCCCTTTATTGTGATGAATCACACTTGAAAAAGGAGAAGACATTCTGGTAATTAAGCAACATATATACTCTTTGGACGCTTATCTCCATTTGACAATTCCTTTCGCAAAATCAGTCGCATGCAGATGTAATTGAACAAGTAAACCGTGATCAAGCAATATTAATCAAAAATTGATATTGAGGAGGATCAATATAATAAAAAAAATTGAGCAAATTGACCGCTTCATCAGCATTGATTCAATTTACGCATCAAAGAAATGGAACGAATCAACAAATTTCCAGAATACAATGACGACGAAGATGAGTCTTATAGTACTCCAATTCAACTCGGAGATATCGATAGCAGAGCTTGGCGTAAAAAAAAATAAGCATGATGGAGATGCGGAGAATTACCTGATCGGAGATGTCGCCGGAGAGTCACCTGGGAATATTGGAATCGAGTTGCAGAGCGACGGCGATTATACTTCCCTAGGTGCGTCTGCTGAGCAAAAGAACTTAGGAATTTTGATGAGCTAAAAAATTGTGGGCGATGAAATGCAGCTATACGCCTATACTAGTTTATAACCCGTGCGTCGCATGGTGAGGTTTGTAAAAATAAATATTGCGAAAAATATAAATTATATATATATATATATGGGTTAGGCTATTGCCACCACTCAAAATACTCTAAGCTCCCCAATATTTAAATTATTTGTGAAATTCTTTATATCTAAGTATAAATTTACCAATAAGGACATGTCTACTTAAAGACTTTAAAAATTTCCTCTCCCCAACCCACTCCACCCCCAACTCCAAAAACATTCCACCATCTATAGATTTTATGCTCTGACAAACCCTAACAACCTTGACATCAAATCCATATTTACATAAAAAATTAGTGTTTCTCATGTTATATTGAATAATGGACAAAAAAGGCATTGATAGAGATGATATTAGTAATCAAAAGCTAAGTATTTATACACTTTTTTTTTAGTTTAACTTCAGTTTTTCGTATGTTGAATTTCGTCTTGTTCGGTTTTTTGACTCCGAACATGTTTACAATGTTCATTTCTGTAACACCGAACTCTTTTAATGCGTTCTAGCTTCTAAGTCCGAACAAAGTTATTTTGTTCCATTTTTCAACTCCGAACAAATGGATATTGTTCGGTTATGTAACTCCGAACAAATGGATATTGTTCACCTGTAGGAGTCTGAACAAAGTTGTGTTGTTTTATTTTAAAACACTGAATAACTTAACTATACAACAATTGAGAATTGTTCGTATATGCAATTGTGAATAGATTTTAAGTGTTCGTGTTTATAAGTCGGAACAAATAATAAAAGTTCAGTTTTAAAGGTCCGAATATTTTTATATTGTTCTTTTCTATAAAGCCGAACGTATATACTTTGTTCTTACTAATAAGTCTGAACATATATAATATGTTCTTACTAATAAGTCCGAACATATATACTTTGTTCTTACTAATAGATCTAAACAGGTTGGGGGTGGGATGGAAAAATGTTAAGGAATTTTTTCTTAAGGGTATTTTAGGAAGATAAGGGGGTGCTTTCAGTAAAATATGAGGGGATTTAATTAGTGGGGGGCTTAGAGTATTTTGAGTGGTGGCAATAGCCTGGCCCTATATATATATATAGGATGATGATTAGGTAAGCACGTGTTGATATATCTTATATCAAAACCTGCATTGGGAGTTGTACCTTGTGCATTAGTGAGATGTAAGGTGCATTGAATCAATGCAAAGGGTACAACTCCCAATGCATAGTGCTGATGTAACTTATATTAGCACATGCTCATGGGATCACCTCTATATATATATATATATAATACACACTTGTAATGGTAGTTTAGATGGTAAAGAATCGCGACTTAAGAATCATAAATTTTAAATTAATTTCTTGGCTCCTTTACTATCGAATGCATGGACTTGTGGATGATTTGTGCATCATGGGGATTAATTGGGGCCTAACGGTTTGAAATATCTCTCGTTGGGCAAAAATATATTAGCACAATTTTTTAAGCATTTTTATAATTTTCTAAACAATTTGATATATTAATACATATTCTAGTGTGTCGCGTTTTCTTTTTTAATCATCATTGTCTCTATTTGTTTCTCTTTCTGATTATAACTATTTATAATTTTATACGTTCAATTTTTTGGAAATGAGATTAATAGACATAAAGAAAATGAAAAAAGATGGTATAGTTTACTAAGTTTGGATTGAACATTGTACAGTGTAGGTTTTCAAATTCTCTTCCATAAAAATAAATAGATATGCAGTATACACCAAGTGTCAACCTACCTATACCGCGTGAAAAAGAGCAAAAAAAAAAAAAAAAAGTTAGAGAATTTACCTTTTGGTGATCACTTCTCAACTTAATACCAAACATGAAACATTAGTAATCCTTTTGAAGCATGTAAAGGTCAATTTGTAGTAAGTTGGCAAAGAATATTCTTTCTTTCGTATTAAGTAAAAGGTAATTTCTCCAAAAGTCACTAAAAGTAACTTTCTTTTTGGGAAAATTACCTTTTAGTGAATCTTTCCTAACTTAATATGAAAAAAAAAAACTGACAGTTATTTTGTTGTAAGCATATAGTTAATTTGTAGCAAGTTGATATATATTATCCTTTTTTTGGTATTAGATTGGAAAGTGGTCACTAAAAGGTAATTTTTACCTTTTTCTCTAACCGTTCACGGATTCATCATGTGATTTGAAAAAAAAAAAAAAAAATTCATAAACTAACACGTGGCATCAACAGGGAGTCATTCCTCCGTTACACATATATATATTATATAGATATATAGATAGATGGCATAGGGAGATCATGCCATACTTTTCACCATAAAGTGACACATGTCCAAAGAAGGGATCCAACGGTTAAAAGTCATCAACTACTCAAAACTACGTTTGATAAACTTTTTTCCTGTTCTCTTTTTTTACTTTAGGGGAAATTAGCAATTATCCCTATTAGGGGACTACTTTTAACCAAAACCTCACATTGGGTTTTTTTAATCTCCATAACCCCTTTTTTAATAGCTTTTTTTGTGATAAGGTAAGTAGCAATTTTTGTATACCTATTTTACCCTTTTTTTTTACTTTTCAATATTGTTTTTGCTAGAATTTTGAGAAGATCGGATTCTATGCAAGATGTATAACGGTTTTTTTTTGGGGGGGGGGTTCTATTAGTGGGAGAGGTGTTTTTGGGATATTGTCTCTTTCTCTTCATTTTAGCATTTCTGCGTTGCATTTAATTTTGGATTTGAATGTTCTCACTTATATCGTCTTCTCCAATTTCAATCAGCCATTTTCCTTGCCTTTTTCGAAGTTTGAAAAAAATTATGTTTTGGTTTTGTTTGTATTTTCTAAGTTCAGCAACAACAACGAGGGATTGAAAGGTGTTCGAGCATCAGATCCAAGTTTTCATTGTTTTCATTGCTTTGTTCTGAAAATTCTGAGTTTTCGACGTAAGTTTGTTGAATCGTTTGTGTTAAGAACTCCATTTTTTGTTGTTCTAGTATGTTTTCAATTTAATCTCAAGGTTTTTAATGGGTTTAACAATAATATCACCAAATTTTGTGTTCATGTTATTTGTTTTTAGTGTGTTTTTGGTTGATTTTTTATACAGCCAAGAGGAGTAGATCAATCATTTTTGTCTTTTGCTGCATTTTTTCTGTTTGTGTTATTCACATATGCTGGTTTGTGTTGTTCACGCATGGTGTTTTTAGATGGTAGTAGGTGTAGTTCAATTTTTTATACTGATAACAATACCACATTACTATCAACAGTTCAGTATATGATTTTTTAAACATAGTGGATAGTAACATGTTACTGTTGGGTTTATGTTATAATTGATGGCATGTTTTCATACACACAAGTTTTGTGTGTGTTTCATTTCTATATATACAGTAATGTGATACTATTTGTTTTGTAAGTCAGGATTTGACGGCTTTAAAACCAGCTGTCAGTGAAGAAAATTGTGATATTGTACTTATACCCAGCACGAAACGACCATCGAGGAAGCCCAAAAAGAGTAGAATACCTTATAGAAGGGAGAAGATTAGATAAATAAAATGCAACAAATGTGGAAGGTTTGGAACCCATAATAAGAAGACATGCCAAGAACCAATTTCGTCCGCGATGCTAGCTACTTTGAGTTGTTTTACCATTTTTTAAATGTTGGAGTTTGTTGGGAGGTTGATTCATAAAGTCCAAGTTGTTGCCTTGGTGTGTCATTTGTTTTTGTGTACAACTTATGAACATTAACTATCAAAGAATGATGTTACTGTTATAAATGGGAAAAAATAAACAACATCACATTACACACCTGCTGCATTTTTGTTGCGAGAAATGCTGTTCCTCTTTATATTTATCCTTTAAAGTTTATACAATCAATAGTAAATTGTTACCATTTTAAGTGAAGAAAGTAACCAGCAATACATTATAAGTGAATATCCGATTTCATCCTGCTGGCATTTTGATAGACATCACTACTCATCTTTCACCATTATTACATTTTTCGAATTGGTAGTGAGAAATAATATCAATAGTAAACTATTATTGTTACGATTGTAAAAAATAAACAACAGCATAATAGTAATGAAATATTTGCACACCTCTATTCACATTTCAAGCGAATATCTACTTTTGTACAGACTGCCCATCACATTACTCATTGTCCACCCCTTTCTCTTTTCGTTTGTCCCTTTTAGTTTTTGGATATGTAATTAATAGTGGCTTGGCATCTCTTTTGTTTTTTTTAGCATCCTTAACGCGTATTCTTTTTGCTAATTTTGGTGTCTTTAAGTTGCCACCTTCTACTGTTGTTTCTATATGCAACAATGAATTTAAGTAATAAGTCAAATGGATAGCAGCTATGCGAGTGTAAAGCATAATGTTGCAAAATATTATATGTGACAGTAACAGCATATTGTTTGAAACAAAAACATGATAGCAAAACACACTGTTGCAAAATATAATATGTGACAGTAATATCATACTGCTGTAAACAAAAAACATGATAGCAAAAGCACATTTTTGCAAAATATAATATGTGACAGTAACACTATATGGTTGGAAACAAAAAACATGATAGCAAAGGCATACTGATGCAAAGTATAATACTCAACAGTAATAGCATACTATTTGGAAACAAAAACATGATAGTATAAGCATATTGATGCAAAGTATTAAAGTCAATAGTAATAGCATACTATTTGGGAAACAAAAACATGATAACATAAGCATACTGATGCAAAATATTATATGTAATAGTAATAGCATATTGTTGGATGCAAAACAAACATGAATGTGAAAGCATACTGATGCAAAAGCGTATTGATACAATTCAATTTTCCTAAAATCTGAAAAATTGGGAATAAAAACAACCCAAAGCATATTGATTTACTCTTCCCAGTCTAAAATCTCAAAAAAGTGGAACAAAATCAACTAAAAGCACAGCGATTTACTATTCCCAACTGAAAATAAAAAAGCCGACAAGAATTGTAATAAAATAGAAGCATTATACTCACTTCTTTTCGGCATTTTGCTTCTTGAAACGAATCCAAATCTCTTCAAATGGTTTTCGAAAAACAACTTGAAACGCACGAACGGGGGTAATGAAACCCTAGAATTGTTGCTTGATACGTTTAGAAGGTGTTTTTTTCTTGTGTGGAAAGTGTATTTTGTTTGGGATTTCCTTCTATAATGTCACCAGAAACAATGGGAATTTGAAATCCCTAATTTTCGGGTATGAAGAGGATAGTGGCACAGTTGTAAATAGGTCAAACAGTAAAATGAATAACTTTTTGGTCCATATGAGGTTGAAAGGGGTTTTTAAAAAACTGATTATTATTTAGGTCCTATTGTAAGATGAGTCTTATACATAGGGGTTATTACCAAAATTTACTTTACTTTAATAGCCACACTAACCCTATGTTTGGTTAGGGGGGAAAAGAGGAGGGAAGGAAAAAGGAGGATAGAAAAGGGAGGGATAGAGATAATTAGGTGTGTTTGGTAGAAGGGAAAGGAGGAAGGATGGAAAGGGGAGGGAGGATTGGAAATCCCTTATTTTCACTTTTTATAATCCCCCCAATTTTAAGGGGATGAGAAGAGGGAAAGGGGATTTTGTGGTTAAAATGACACATTTATCTCTATGTCCATAATAATTCATCTACCACTATTATAAATATGAGGACAAAATAGTAAAATTAGTGTTTATTATTTCCCTTATTTCATTTGTAACAAACACACAGGAATGAAGGAAACTGCCTTTCCATCCATCTTACATCCATCCAACCAAACAAATAGGGATGGAAATCCATTCTCCCTGCCTTTCCTTCCTCCCACTTTTCCATCCTCCTAACCAAACATAGCATTAGACAAACCGATAAAAGTTATAACTAGCAGAAGAAGGGAAAAAAAGAAGAAGAAAAGGACAAATCAATGATGTTGAAGACATATATAGCAGCTTTGATAAATTTTTGTTCCACAAAATCACTCTAAAGACAAAGTTTCATGGACGAAAAATGAAAAAAAAATGAGCTAGATGATCCGATAGAAAAAAATAAAGCAAAGGATGTGGCCGATTTATTAGATGAAAGGGTTGCAACCACTAACCCAAAGATGATGAGGTTGAAATTTTTATAAGCAAACCCAAAAATAAGGTTTTGTTCTAGAAATTGGAGAAAATTTCATGGACTTCCCTTTTCTTTTTAATATGGAGTAAATTTCCTTTTTTGGGTGAGTGATATCGGCAAATAAAAAAACATTGCATCCATGTTCCATATAGAGCATTGACTATTTTGCCCTTCTATGCTTCAGCAAATTGCTTATGGGATGTTAGAGCATGCAAGTTATTTAAGGGGCCAAAGTTGGAACATTAAAGTGGGTGGATCCATCATCCATGTATAATGTCACTTATCTTGATATTGATTAGCCCTATGAGCCTACCTCTCTTAATCCTTATTAGTTTGTAACACCACATGGCTCAGTTGCATGGAAGTTCTTTTTATTTTTATTTTATTTATTTTTTGGTTAATTACTTTTTAATACCTTCAACTTTGGAGGTAGTTTCAATTTGGTCCACAAACTTTGAATTGTTTCAATTTAGGACAATTTATAACTTTTTGTTGCAATATGGTCCAGAGGCTGACGTCCATTAGGGTTTTTGACGGAAATGGCATGTGCCGTGCACGTGATGCTTACGTGGAGCCTATGTGGCATCTACCTGTGTTATAGTCGATTATAAGTTTTAAAGTTTTTATAGTCGACTATAAGTTGTTTGAAAAAAATGATGTAGGCCAACTATATATTCTGGCCAACATCTGGCCTTCTCCATTTTTTCTGACGTAATCAGTTATGGGGTTTTCTTAATCTTGTAAGAAGCTAAGATAAGAGAAAAAAGTTTTTAAAAAAATCCAAACCCCCAGATCCAAACCCTAACTTTAAACCCATCACCATAGGTACTGGAGTCAAAATATAATACAGAGTAAGCGATTCATATAGGTGAGTAACAATGACCTTCAGCGATTAAGCAGATGAGAATGGGACGATCGGCGAAGGCAGGCCTTTTGAAATTGGCTGCGGTGGTGTTCGGAGCCTTAGCGTTTGGGTGGCTAGCCATAGGGCTGGCGTTGAAGCCGTTTCTAGACAAGGCTTGAGCGGCCATGGACAAGTTTGACCCCACTCGCGATCCCGACGAGGTCGACGGCGACGGCGACACTTCTCTGAAAAATTCAACGTCCGATGAAGATGCCTTCGGCGATCGCAAGTAGCGGCCGAGGTATTTTAGGTAAAATGCCCTATGTAGGTATGTTTCTTATAGAGGTTTTTGGGGGTTATACTAAGAGGCACTCTATGTTCTAATCACAGAAAAATGTTTAGAGTCAATTGAAGGTACTGGAGCCTTCACGCATTAAAATTGTTATAACTAAGGCCGCCTTGTTATGCTGCTTCAAATCGTCACCTAGACATCTATTTTGAAGGGATAAAGAGAGATCGACTACAGGCGAGGTGCTGAATAAAACCCAAAAATTGAAAATCACACACATGCTCTGTTTCTTTCTACCCTCGTCACTGTCGGTAGGCACTACCATCGCCAACCGCCAAAAATGGGGGCAAGGTCCATAGTGCCGTTTCCGGGCATGTCAACACAGTACATAGTACGCCAAAAATGGGTTTTTTATGCTAGCTTAATTTGCTGGATTTGGTTGAAGTCAAGCTTAGGGATTTTAGATTCTTCTCTAGCAATTTTGTCCAGTTCAATATTAAGCCTTCATGTAAAGAAGAGGGTTTTATATATATATTTTAATTAGCAGTCAACGTCTCCTGTTGAATGAGAAGCAGAATCGCCATCAACCTCAACCTCATCGCAATGAGTCTTGTCGCTTGCCGGACAGTTGCCCGACGTTCTCCATTACTGTTAAAGCCTTGAAACCCTAGATCTCTCTGGTTACAACCTATCTGGTTCCATACATCCCTCCCCAACTTTGCTGGTTGTTGTTTGCAAGAATGATCACGTCAGAAAAAATGGAATTGGTTAGAATATATAGTTGGCTGGAGACTTATAGTCAACTATAAAAACTTATAGTCGACTATAACACATGTGGATGACACATAGGCTTCACATAAGCATCACTGTGCGCGGCACATGCCATTTTCATCAAAAATTCTAACTGGACGTTAGCCTCTGGACCACATTACAATAAAAAGTTATAAATTGTCCTAAATTAAAACAATTCGAAATTTGTGGATCAAATTGAAACTATCCCCAAAGTTGAAGGTATTAAAAGTTAATTAACCCTTTATTTTTTTGTTTTGGCTAAGCGAGAGGAACTTACACACACCAAAAGAGTTGAACCTAAAACCTCCTCAAAAGCCTACACTCTTTTGAGGTGGGACATGCCACCCGGCCTATAGGCCACTCGCGCATGGAAGTTCTTTTCGAAAACTACATAATCCGGTGCTTAAGTGCGTCATTCATTGGATTGGGTGGATCCAACGACCATGTACGAGAAAAAAACCAAAAGATGTGGATGCGTGTCTACTGGTATCCGACGCTGATGTCACCCCCACGCATTTGGCAAGGTCCAATCTCTCTTTCATTTTTTTTTTTTTTTTTTTTTTGGTTAAACCAATCTCGCTCTTATGTATACGTTTCGGCTGCTTTAACTCCACGTGCGGCCCACTGTTTGCTGCTAGCCGTCTCGTGGTCTCTCTTCTCTTGTAAGAGAGGCAAGTGGCTGGTGACTTCCAGGTGGTCAATTCATTGCCACCGGCGAAGGTGATGTTGCTGGCTCTTGCAATGGCAAAAGTTTTCTTGTTCCAATGCCGCCTTTTCTCCTGACGATGGTAAATTGCCGGACCTGCTTCCAACACTACTACTCAAAATGACTATGCTACCCATTAAATTTTGCTACCAATAAATATCTCTACTATTTTCTACATTTACACACCACTTTGTTGCAAGCGTTTTCAAAGAAAATCAATTCCCAACCTTTTACTCTTTTAGTTTTCTTTACGTTGATACGTTTCCTATCCTAATAAAGTGGGCGAATATGACATATCTGTCCTATACCCCATTTTACATCACAGGAAACTTTTATTTATACAGAGTATATTTTAGTCAATTGGGTATTTAAACTTTTGATTCCATTAAAACATGAGCTTTTTAAATAATATATATCATTTTCATTGTGTATTGGAGTCATTTATGTGGTAGATCATGTGTGCATTTTTATTTATTTATTTTATTTGTTGTTTTGATTATTTGTATTATTTGATCTCAATCGAATTCTAGATAGCAAAGCATCCTTAATCAAATCACTATAAAGAGATTACGCATATAAAATGATTAAATCCCATCTACTTTCATAGTAGATGTCTAATGCATCACACGATGATATTTTGTGCTAAAATTTTGAGGACAATAAAGCTCAAAAAAAATTGGAAGGGAAACATACAATTTCACTATATATTTGGTCAAACAATGATATTCTAAAACCATTCTCATTGAGGTTTGAAACCAAACTAGTTACCCGCGAGACTGCGAGGCATAATACACTCGATAAATAAAAAAGCAAAAACTTAAACTTGAAACCTTCAATTCAATAATTGAGTAATGTAGTCTTTTGTCATTCACAACTCTTTTGAGTTATAATATAATATTCACAGACTTATTTGAACCTCCACCCACCAAGATAATTACTTAACCAAAGGCTGGTTGGGTAGAAATCATAGATTTGAACCCATAGGGTTAATTCCATACACTAGAGCCAAGAGAGGTACAAGTGTGTTCAATGACTCAATTTGGGGGGCTCGTAAGGGTAAGTAGCCGATTAAGGAAAGTGGTAACTGTAATTATAGGATTGCCAAAATCTGGAAAAAAAGGCGTCATAAAAGTTACGGCCCTAAATAGGAAAAGAATTACTGCTGGATGTAGGTGGCTGCAGCGCCTGGTATGGCATAATCTAATTAGGTGGGGAAGGGAGGGGAGGGGATTTATAACTTTATTATTATTGTTATTATATATATATATATATATCTATCGTGAGCAGCTCTCGTCTGGTCTCTGATATTATCGTATCTTTAGAACCTAATCCAAGTCTTCTATATATAATAGGATGAATAGGATATAGGAGGAGTATTTTATATATCGTTCCCAGTCCTCTCTTTAGGTTGCAGAGAGATCTTCTTCCTCCTCTTGTTTCTCTCTGGGGTGGGTATTTATTCACCATTTCAGAAGCAGTCTATATATATCAGATCCCGTTCCTATTCTAATTTATCTGGTGAATTCAGACCCACTGCTTCCTTGGATCCATCGTAATTCAGGCAGAGGAGGTAAGTCTTCCTCCGATCTCCCATCCGCGATCCCATTCATTCTCTTTATTATTTGTCCACAAATCTCCTCATATAATCCGTTTTTTTCCTCCATTGAAAAAAACACCAGTTTTGCTTTCGTTATTGTTTCATCTGCCTGAAATATTATCGATTCAACATATTAAAATACATATTCATTCCCTGTACCATGTTAATGTATCTGATTTGATAGTGCAGTTAGGTTTGTTTTTTTTTTTTTTTCCTTCCTGCAGTTTATGTTGATTGAGGAGTCCCCTTTTGTGGATTAGATAAATTGTAAATGAGCATGATGGTGGTTTTGTTAGAAATTTGCACTCTCTCTCTCTCTCTCTCTCTCTCTCTCTATATATATATATATATATATATGAATAAATGGATGAACTATTAAAAGATATTTTTTCTCATTCATATTAAATATTTGCTATATATAGCAAGGTAGTATTGGCTGATGCATGAATGTTTTTATCTAATTTGTTTCCCTGAGAAAAAGATTGTATTTTGATTAGTCAGTCCTTGGGAATTGAGATCTTCTTCTTTGTTTCTCCAATATGATAGTGATGCCATTGATAGCTATGGATCTGCGTTTGTAGCATTGATGAGCTCCATTTTGTATTGATCATCGTGTTGTTTTCGCTTTTCGCACGTTTAACATTTACCTCTGATCTCCAACGCTACTTTCTGCAGGTATATAATTGATTTAGATCCCGGGTGAAACGATCTGTGCTTATTCTGCGTGCCTTATTTGTTTATTTATTTTTATTTGATGTAAAATTTCAATCTTGTAGATCTGAGAAGGTGAGATGGCGGCCGCTACACCGGCAAACTCCGTTTGGTACAGGGGAAGAGTGAAAGCTGTCCCTTCAGGGGATTGTTTGGCGATAATAGCGCTCGGAAAGACGTTCCCGCCACAAGAAAGGACAATCACATTATCATCCATCATTGCTCCTAGATTGGTTTGTTGTCGCCCCTTTGAGTTTCTCACTGTCATCATGCAGCTTAAATTTTCTCAACTGCATCATACCTTCTTTATTTTTTATTTAATTTTAAATATTAGTTTTTGGGTATTCACTGGTAATTATCTTTACTATTGTGTTTTTGGTTACCCATTTTGTACCTGGTGGATAATTTTTTATATTTTTTCTCATTGAAAAGAGCATATTAGTTTCATATTTGTCCATTTCAATCATTTGGCAATAAATTTATCAAGCAGAAAAAGCAAATACATATCCTGCCATATATATAGAACTGTTCCTATGTGGACGTGCTGATGTAAGTTACATTAGCACCATGCATTGTGGGTTGTACCCCTTGCATTGGTGGGTTATAGGGTACATTGGGCCAATGCAAGGGGTGCAACTGTACAAATGTACAATGCCCAATGCATGGTGCTGATATGACTTATATCAGCACATCCTCATAGGAACGGATATATATGAGTTATATATCGAAGCTACTGTCATTATCTTTATCGCTTTGACGCAGCCTCTGCAGGGGTTTTCCACAATACAGTGTTCATTATATGCATGCTTGATATGTTTACTGAGATTTGGAATGACATGATTCTAAATTTCCATGGTTTGTTAAATCCCATTGTTGAACTCTCTATGATAACTCGATAAGACCACAAACTTAGGAAATCTATCCTATATTTACTATTCAATTTCTTTCATAGATTCAGATTGAAATGTTTGTTGAAACTCGTTTCCATGACTGCTTTAGTTTTAACCATGCATTAATACTGCACTCTATTATTTTTCCTTATCATAGTAATGTTCTGGTAAATCTGATTTCTTTGAATTTTTATCATATTGTAGGCTCGTAGAGGTGGTGTTGATGAGCCATTTGCGTGGGATAGTAGAGAGTATTTAAGGAAACTCTGCATAGGAAAGGTTCGTTTATTAGAACTTTTCTTTGCTGTATTGAAATGTTAGATCTCTTTTGAACCAGTAAATTAGATGATATTTTCTTGTCTTGGTTACAATAGGACGTCACCTTCAGAGTGGAATACATTGTATCATCCATAGGGAGGGAATTTGGCTCTGTCTTCTTGGGTGATAAGAATGTTGCATCCTTGGTTGTTTCTGAAGGCTGGGCAAAGGTACTATCTGTATGCCTCCATTTTTACATAGAATCTGTACATATTGTGTTTTTCAGCTGTAAATTTTCTTATCAGTTACAATGCATACATTACCTATAGCTTTTCCCAGCTAAATGAACCTGTTTCCTGCAGGTTAGAGAACAAGGCCAACAGAAAGGTGAAGCCAGTCCATTTTTAGCAGAATTGCTACGCCTTGAGGACCAAGCTAAGCAGCAAGGCGTAGGCCGGTGGAGCAAGGCTAGTTCACAATCTCATCGTTTTTTGTTCCCTTTTTTTTTTGGGGTGGGGATGTTGTGTGGTTGCATTGCAAAATTGAGGTTATGTGGGTGTGCTTTAGTCTGCATTCTGGAAGTTCAGTGAGTTCATCTGGCCTAATCGAAGCCTAACCTGGCCAATAGGCAAGCTTGGACTGAATGTTTGTTCTGAGCATTTGTCTTCGATTGAAAATCTAACCTGACTGGAGGTCAGCCTTAGGTTGCATTGGGCTTGGGTTGAGGTCATGGGCAATCCTACCCAACTTGTTGTTTTTCGTTTTTGGTAAACTACCCAACCTGAACTCAATATAGTGCCAAGTCACTGCCAGCTAATACTACATATAATGGAAGTATGTTATAGTTTTATACATAAAATATAATGGGTAGTGTCTATAGACTTGGGATTAAATTTTCAATGCATTTCTACTTTTTATAGTAATTTTGGTTGGTTGAACATCATTGTTGTTTTTTTCACTTTGTGAATGGATTTTTTTTTGGAATTTTTCCTGGATACTTTTTGTTTTCTTTTTAATTGATATGCTATTTTTGTAAATCATGGTCCAGACTTTGTTTGATTGATGGATCTGTGGTTGAGGTACCAAAAGAAATACAAAGTGCGCAAATTGTGTGCATAAAAAGTAATTATCTCAGTTCGACTAACTTAACATAACCCTCGCTTGGGTTGAGCACCTTCAACAGAGTTAGGGTTGGGCTGGGTGCGGCATCCCTGTCCACACCTATGATTAAGGTCGTGTTGACAGCACGTGAATTTTAAAAAGTTAAGAAAAGCTGACGGCATGTGCACTTGAAGCATGTGATATTGCTTAAAAAAAACTGCCAACTTCTTGTGTTGGCATAGTGAACCTTTATATTGTGCATGGTACCCTTCTCTCCGTTTTTCCCAGGGTTTCACTTATTAACTTTGTATCCAATTGAATCCCTTTAGAGGAGCATAATCTGATTATATATTTATATGCATAGGAGGACAAGCTGATAAATTGCTTGCTTTTTTTTTTTTTTCCCTCACTTCCCTGTGTAGCTACCTGGCGCTTCTGAGGCATCTATCAGGAAATTACCTCCCTCTGCTATAGGTGATCCCAGCAATTTGGATGCCATGGGTCTTTTAGCTGCAAACAAGGGCCGGCCTATGCAGGGCATTGTTGAGCAGGTTCGTGATGGAAGTACTGTGCGGGTGTATTTACTTCCGGAGTTTCAGTTTGTCCAAGTTTTTGTTGCAGGAATCCAGGTAATGACTTCTTTACTTCATTAGCATTCCTCTGGACTATGCGTCCTACAAAGGTGTGGGATAGGATATGTGTACGATTGTTCCACACTCTTTATCTATATAATTCTATGTTGTCTTAAATAGGCCCCCTCAATGGGAAGAAGGGCAGCTATAGATACTGTTGTTGAACCTGAAATAAGTTCCGATGAACCAAATGGAGAAGCTTCTTCTGGACCGCGTGCCCCACTAACTTCAGCACAGAGACTTGCTGCATCCAGTGCATCATCTGCAGAACTCGCCCCAGCTCCTTTCGGGCATGAAGCTAAACACTTTACAGAGACAAGAGTTTTGAACAGAGATGTGAGTAGATTTTTTTCTTTGGAATTGGTAGTTGGTCATTGCATATTTTGTACATGGGCTCAGCTTTATGTTGGATCCTACAGGTACGTATTGTTCTCGAGGGAGTTGACAAATTTAGCAATCTAATTGGTTCAGTGTATTATCCTGATGGAGATTCAGCAAAAGACTTGGCATTGGAGCTTGTAGAAAATGTATGTTCTGTTATATTAAAATAATTGTATTGCCTGTAAGATTCTTTTGGAGAATAGGTAATAGCTAGTTTTATCTCTATGTTAATCACTTGATTTCAGTGTTAATGGAAGTAACTTTTCGTATCTGCTGCTGGTTATGCATTGTATGTCTTTGTAAACGGTGATGTCTATATTTTTACAATCATTGCCTTCAACTGATAAGGAGCCTTTTGCATAAAAGCTCATTGGTAAGGAAAAAGGAGCATAATATTAATCTTTAGCTCTTCATAAAAAATCTCAATCTTTAGCTTATATATAATTGAGGATGTTTCTCAAAAATTACATGAGTTATATGGTTCAGAGTCTCAATTGCCAGCAGAAAAATCTTACTTCTTTGCGTTTCTTTGCATTCCTTCTTTCCTCTTCCTTTTCTTAATTCTTATTCTATTTTCTATTTTATATCAAATTCAAGAAATCATTTTATGATTAAAATATCTTTCCAAGTTAGCGACCGCTTGGGTCATCAGTATGGATCTTGTCTATCCTTGTCAGTCTTTTATAAAGCATGACTTCAGGCAGAGAGGGACCTATCCAATTGTGCTTTCTTATGGTGGCTTTTTATTAAATGCTTCTGTATTGGTCTGTCCCATATTCATTAATGCCATTGGTGAATTTTTTTTAATTATTTCTTTTTTTCAGCGGGCTACTCAAATGTATTTATTTATTCTTTGAACAATTCTAATTCCATATCTAGTGGTATCTTGGTTTGACGAATCAGAATTAGTTCCTAGATTTCCAATTCAAGGATTTATTTATTTATTTATTTTTTGGGGTGGGGGTGGGGGGGGGGGGTGGTCAGTGGGATTGTATAATTTTAACTTTTGGATGGGCTTGACTAGGTGTTAGTCCATTTTTTTATTTTTATTTTTAATTTTAGTAACTAATTCAAATTCTTTGAGATAATATTAGTCACTCCAGAATGAGAATCATCTAACAGATGCAAAAACCCTGCATCAATAGCCTATTGGTTTCTATGGATATGTAAGAAGCCTATCAGTCTATTGCCATGCTATTGAACCTGAAATTCCTTGAATGCAAGAATTTAGATACTCTTTGAAAGTTTGTTTGCTATCCTTTGCATTAGTTTGATCCCATGGTATACTTGAAAGTTTTGTAAATTCTGTACAAGTTGTGGATCGTGTCTTATTTTGCACATGCCAAATCTTAGATATGATTGTTTCTGGGCATCCATCGACCAGTAGGATTATGCAAAGTAACAATGTTAGGAGTTTGTCGTCCATAAGCTTGGAGGCTATCATCCTACTAGTTTCCTTAAGAACTTGGAAGCAATGGTGGGAGTTTGAGCACCAGCTATTGGTGTTTGACTTCAACTCTGCAAAATTTCAAAGTCATCCCCACTTTTTCTGAATGTAATGCAATTGGGTGTATGAAATTGCAATCTCTGTTTACGTTTTTTCCATTTAGATTTGGAGATTAAAGATCCATATTCTCTTTTCAGTTCTTGTTTTATTTTAGATTTCTTCACTTTATAAAATTAAGAAGTTGGTACTTTGTTCCGGCATATGGTAAACCTTCCTTTTTTGTGCAATTGGAACCATGGCTTAACTTCAAGAATGCATGCTTTACTCAGCGGTGATCTTTCCTTGGAACTCGGCATTTAATTGATCTTTGCTACTTCGTCTGCGACACCATTTTCAGCCTTTTCCTTTATACTGTAAAATTATCATTCTTTCTTCCCCTTTTTTTATTTGTTCACTTATTTAGGTACAGTGGAACTGAAAAGTCCTGATCCACCCATTGAAACATGAATCTTTATTCTCATACACGTAGGGTTTGGCTAAATATGTCGAGTGGAGTGCAAATATGATGGAAGAAGAGGCCAAGCGGCGGTTGAAATCAGCTGAACTTCAAGCAAAGAAAGATCGGCTAAGATTTTGGACAAATTATGTGCCCCCAGCAACAAACTCTAAGGCAATTCATGACCAGAATTTTACAGGAAAGGTAAAGGGGTTTTCATGTGCATGTGTTTCAACTTATTCATCCTGTCAATTAAATTCTTTAATAGCCTTCTATCGATACAAATCCGCTTTTCTCCAGGTTGTGGAGGTTGTAAGTGGGGACTGCATTATTGTTGCTGATGACGCTGCCCCATATGGTAGTCCATTAGCAGAGCGACGAGTCAATCTCTCTAGTATCAGGTGTCCCAAATTGGGCAATCCTCGTAGAGATGAAAAACCTCATCCATATGCCCGCGAAGCGAAGGAGTTGCTACGCTCACGCCTTATTGGTCGTCAGGTATTGATTATTATGAATATTTACTACATCCCATCCATCCATCCATCAGTCTGTTTAACTATGAATGTAATCCAGTTTAATTAATGATTTACATATCCCAGGTGAATGTTTCAATGGAATATTCAAGAAAGGTTGGCATGGCTGATGGAACTGTTACAATTGCTGGCATAGGAGATTCCAGGGTAATGGATTTTGGATCAGTTTTCCTGGTGTCTCCATCCAAGGTTGAGGGTGATGACACCTCACCTGCTCCACCTGCTGCAGGCGGCCAGCAGGCTGGGATAAATATTGCTGAGCTAGTGGTTTCCCGTGGCTTTGGCACTGTCATCAAACACCGAGACTTCGAGGAAAGATCCAACTATTATGATGCCCTTTTGGCCGCTGAATCACGTGCCATCTCTGGGAAGAAAGGGATTTATTCTGCCAAAGATTCTCCAGTGATGCATGTTACAGACCTTGTGACGGTTAGAATTGGAAACATTTTTTTTCCTTTTTGAGGTTATTTTCTTTCTTTCTTGAAGAGCTGCCAGTTTATCACATTCACTATTTTTAAATACTTCATACATCTCAGGCATCAGCAAAAAAGGCCAAGGATTTCTTGCCATTTCTGCAACGGAGTAGGAAGCTTCCTGCTACTGTCGAATATGTTTTTAGTGGTCATCGGTTCAAACTGCTAATTCCCAAGGAAACATGCAGCATTGCATTCTCAGTTCTCTGGTGTTAGATGTCCTGGTCGTGATGAACCTTATTCAGATGAAGCCATTGCATTAATGAGACGAAAGATACTACAGAGGGATGTTGAGGTACTACTTCTCTACTACCCTTATTCTTGATCACTGCGCTACCCTGCTAATTTTTTTGTTTTCTTACGCAGATTGAAGTAGAAACTGTAGATAGAACCGGAACTTTCTTGGGATCTTTATGGGAATCAAAGACAAACATGGCAGTCGTACTTCTTGAAGCTGGACTGGCAAAGCTTCAAACTGCATTTGGTGCTGACAAAATAGCAGATGCTCATCTTCTTGCACAGGCTGAGCAATCAGCAAAACAGCAGAAATTGAAGGTTAATATAATACAGTGCATGTGTGTGTGTGAGTGTGTGTTTTAGGTAATAGTAACTTGTATTTTGTTCTCTGTCCAACCTCTGTGCTGACGGGTATTTGGTAGCAGATATGGGAGAACTATGTCGAAGGAGAGGAAGTTGTAAATGGCTCAGCCACTGAAAGCAGACAAAAAGAAGTGTTGAAGGTGATTGTTTATGAATGTATTATGTAGCTTCCCTTCAGTGCCTCTCTATTAAGTGACTGACTTGTAATGTCACTGTGGTCAGGTTGTGGTTACCGAAGTCTTGGGGGGTGGTAAGTTTTATGTCCAAACAATTGGAGATCAGACGGTTGCCTCTATTCAGCAGCAACTTGCTTTGTTGAACCTTCACGAAGCTCCTGTAATCGGTGCCTTCAATCCTCGCAAGGGTGATATTGTTCTTTCTCAGTTTAGTGCGGATAATTCCTGGAACCGAGCTATGGTAAGACTATAAGAGTGATGCACCTTAGATTATTACTTGTCACTTACAAATCATTTGGCATAATCTGTTAACTACTATTTGTATTAACCATCAGTGTAGGCAAATGGCTGAATTAATGCATTAATTGAATTGTAGACTTTTCTTTTTAGTCTTAATAAGTCACATATATTTAATCAATATAATATAGGCATCTTGTTCCCTACTAGGAAGCACGGATACTCCAAAACCCCCTTCGAATCCGTATCGGATACCGATACGCCCCAATATGTATTAGATATGTTCCGTATGTATTAGAACAGTGTCACAGCATCGGATACGTCCCGATACACCAAGGATACTGCACCAATACGTTTTGGATACGGTGGGATACAGCTAGGGGTCATTTCGCAATTATTATTTTAAAAAACAAGAGTTTAAATGAAAATTTTAAAAAGATCAGGGTAAAATTTGAAATAAAATATATGTGATACATATAAATATGTATGTTTTTATAGTGGTGATTAATTGATTATTAATGATTTAATGATGCTATATTGATATGTGAATATGTGATACACTAATATTGTTTACATCTTTGTATTTGTGGCTTTATTATAATGTAGTACTATGTACAAAATAAAGTCATATTATCATACATCTTTGTATTTGTGGATTTATTGATGTTTTAGACTAAATATACATATTAAAATAGTTATTTATTAATATATCCCCGCCGTATCGTATTCTACATTTTTTTTAGAATTGCCGAATCGGTGTATCCATATTGTATTGAATCCCGTACCTGTATCCGTACCGTATCTGTGCTTCTTAGGTTCCCTACCATCGGATATAATAAAAACTAGTCTGGAGGTTGAATCAATGAGGAGACTAGGTGATGGGGACAGCATGCACGTGGTTCAACCGGGTGGTCCAATACGGCTTATTAACTTGAAGACCAAGGCTTTAGCATATTTATTTTAGGCATATTTATTTTTAAGAATAATTAAATAAATGCCTTTTAAATTCCTAGGTTTTAGGGTTGAGTTTTACTTTATTTGATGTAATTGGGACCTATATATAGGGCTCCAATAACTCTTTAATATTTATCTTATTATGAATTAAAATTGGGTTTTCCCACGTTTGGGTTTCGACTCCAAACAAACCCTAGCTAGGGTTCCTGCTTCTTGCTTCTTCCAAGCTTCTTTTCTTTTTTTTTCAAACTTCTTTTCTCTTTCATTATTCTCAAGAGGGTTGTCCTGCATCAGCTTGGTATCAGAGCAAACTTTGATCCATCCACTGAAACCGTTGTCTCTCCTCTGTCAAAGTGCGAGCCGTAAGTGAATCACCACCGTTAAGCAGCCCTCTCCATTCCGTTCGTCAGCATCGTCACCGTCAGTCCACTGTCAGCTTCACGGCATCTCCACCGCTCACTTCATTGAGCCCTCTTCCCTTGAAGCACAAACCCAAAACCCTCACGGTGCAGCCGCGAGTCAAGGAACCCAATGGATCAAAAGGTTAAGTCGATCCAGTTCATCAGTATCACCGGCGACCTGCCTCTGCCATAAATCTTCACCATCACCATCATCGGCGCAGCACATCGTCGCTCTGACGCCAGCGCCGACAACTCCTCTCCCTCTCACGATCTACAGAACCACCACCGCAAGTCCTTTTGTGCCATCTATCACTCACCGTTGATTCTCGCCGTCGATAACTTCTGCCGGCGACCCCCCTTTTGCCGTCGCTTTCCACCGCCGGTGCACAACCTCGTTGCTGTTGCCGTCGCCACCATCCACCAGCCTTGTTGGATCATACGGACCCCTGCCGGTGACCCTTTTCCGGTGAGACCCCTTGCCGGCGATTCCACCCCTTTTCCGCCGTCGACCCGCTGGGAGCTCTCTCTATTCTCTCTGTCGGATGCTTCGAGAATGCATCAAGAGGCCAATAACGTATTTGAGATAAAGGAGAACAGGCTTGTTTGGTTACAACTTTTTGAGTGTTCCAGTTGCGAATAAGGAGTTGTAGACCTTGGACAGGGCTATCCCAACTACGGATTAAAGTGTTCTATTCAACTAGGCTCTGCTATCCAATCCGTGGATAGGGTTATCCCTGACTCAGTTTCAAGAATCCTAATCGAGGAAGGTTATTGCAATTGGAGCTAGAATCGCGGATGAAGTTATCCCCATTCCAATCCAAAAGTATCAAATTCCAATTTTGGGCAAGATTATCTTCAATTCAATTCAGGCTATTCTAACCAAGGATAAGCTATTCTGGTAGGCAAAAATCATGGACAGGGTATCCTACCCCGAATCAGAATATTCCGGTCCAGGTTATCCTAATCTAGAATACTTAATTCCTATTCTTTAGCTGATTTGTTTTGTTTATTTAGAATTGTATCAATTAATTTCTCATGTTTGATTAAAAAAAAAAAAAAAAAAAGAGTGTTTTGAAAAAAAAAAAAAAGAGAGAGAAAAAGAAAAACGAGAAAGCTTTTAAAAAAAAAAAAAAAAGGAAAAAAAAGAAAAGAAAAATGAGTTGAAAAAAAGAAAAAAAAAAAAAAAAAAAAGAGATGATTACTTCAGAATACCAACTTGAAAAGCTACTCATAGATTTTGGGAGAAAACTTATAGTTCCTCCATATTATGTTGGTGAGCTTCGCTGTCTACTTAATAAGCTTGTATACAACTTGTCCAAAGTAGAACCATTCCCATCTCAGTTCATGCAAGATGCACTTGGGCCTTCAATGATTGCATTAATATCTCCTAGGCTTTTGAGGCATCCGAATATTGATGTGAGAGTTTCAGTTGCATCGTGCCTCTGTGAGATTTTGAGGATAGCTGCACCAAATTCTTCTTATAGTGATGAGCAAATGCGGGAAGTTTTTCAAGTCATAGTTGCAACATTTGGTACATTACTTCCTGAGTATAAATATTATTACACATCTTTTGCCATTCTTCATAAAGTTGCAAGGACCAAGTTATGTCTAATGATGCTGAATCTTGGGTGTGACAAGTTGTTTATTGAGATGTTTCAGTATTTTCTAACAGTGGCTCAATTCCATTGTCCCGATAATATGTTTGCCAACATGGAAGAAATCATGACTATGGTTCTACAGGAAAGTAATGACATTTCTAGGGAGCTTCTATATCCTCTTTTGGATAGTGTGAGAAAGGATTATGGGAATGTGGGATCTTTGTCTTGGCAATTGGGAGAACAGGTCCTCATGAATTGTGCTGAAAAATTGAAGCCCTATCTTATGGAAGCAGTACAATCCTTGGGTTCTGTTTTAGATGATTATGCTCCAATTGTTACTTCTATTTGCAAAGATAGAGCTTGTGTAAATCTCGTGGAAGCGACTCCAATGGACTACTCACCATGGGAGTCCATAATGAAACTAATTCAAGACATGAGTGCCAAGCTCGATGCCCAACCACAGTCGGATCTCGCCAATGAACCAGAGCCTATGCCACAAGGAGTTGTTTCATTCCCTAACCCTATGCCAACTAAAGACAATTTGGAAGAGGATATTGAAGTCGTCACTAAAGTTGACCATTTATGTGCTGAGTTTGTTTCTACAGTGGAACATTGGTGTACTGCGGATGCTAGTTCTTTCGAGATTCAAGAAGGAATAGTTGCAAAGGATGAGTCTTTGGCGCCAAGAGTTGTTTCAGAATTTGCGCATGGTACAAAGGATTTGGTCATGGATCTTGCACCCATTGCTGATAATTTGGGTGTTGAAGAAATTGTTGTGCAAGAATCTCATCCTGAGAAGACCAACTTGTCAAAATTTATTGCTTGTCCGTCCGGCCTACTCGAGGTCCAAATCATAGATTTTCTTGGTGTTGAAAATTTTGAGTTGACATGTGACCGCTATTTGCTCGAGTTCTTTGCTAAATTGAAGATTTTACTTCGGGTTGCACAGTTTGCAGTGGAATTAACTCAACGACTCAAACAATTGGCCTATTCAAAGTATCTGTTTATTTGGAATGGACGAATTCAGTATCTCCATCCAAACTCAAACTCGAGGTCGAGTTTCTCCCACCCCGGGAGAGTTGATGGGGACAGCATGCACGTGGTTCAACCGGGTGGTCCAATACGGCTTATTAACTTGAAGACCAAGGCTTTAGCATATTTATTTTAGGCATATTTATTTTTAAGAATAATTAAATAAATGCCTTTTAAATTCCTAGGTTTTAGGGTTGAGTTTTACTTTATTTGATGTAATTGGGACCTATATATAGGGCTCCAATAACTCTTTAATATTTATCTTATTATGAATTAAAATTGGGTTTTCCCACGTTTGGGTTTCGACTCCAAACAAACCCTAGCTAGGGTTCCTGCTTCTTGCTTCTTCCAAGCTTCTTTTCTTTTTTTTTCAAACTTCTTTTCTCTTTCATTATTCTCAAGAGGGTTGTCCTGCATCACTAGGTTAGTTTGATCTGGTGAAATTTTTGGTTCAATATGTGTCAGATTATGAAAATAAGTGGATTAAATTCTGAGAGAAGAAACCAATGACCTGTTGGTCTAATGCTGTTCAGTGTTCACGGACTGGGAAGGGGAGGGGGGTGGCTTTCCAAGAAATAGCTGTGTAAAAGTTGGGAGATCAAGCCACAGAAAGTTGGGAAAAAACTGAAAAAAGCTACCTTGTGCCATGCTGGTTAAAGAGGTGGGATTAAAGGTGAATATGTGATGCTATGTGCTGAAGTTCTCATATGTCCTAAATGGAAATCAAAAAGGGAAAAGAAAAGGAAGGCAGAAAAAGGCCAGTTGCACCTGTTCAATAGTTAAGTCCTGTTCAATAGTTAAGTTCTTGGCTGCTTGCTGGTTTTCGCCGGTTCAAATCCCAACCTGGTGTAGTCGTTCGCAGAAAGGGTTATGGTTGACATTCTGACTGCTTCAACTGGCCTGTCTGGTTTTTTTTCTTGGTTTGCATGATGGATTGTGGATGGTTATGTGTAATTTGTGCATCAGGTGTATAAATATTAGGCTTATTGTCTAATCATCCTATCAATACAATTCTAGACAATGTGGTTTCAATATCAAACACACATCTATTGATGATGTAGAGAAGGGCTTCAACCCAATATACCATTGTCCATTTTGTCCCCACACCTTGTTTTGATGCTCCAATAGTCAACAACATTTCATGTTTACCAGAGTTTTCTTTAGGGGTACTGTAATCACCGTTCGTGTTTGAACTTTAAGATTACCATACCAAAATCTGAGCAAACATTTTGTCCTATAAATATTGTTACACGAGAGAACTCTATGTGTATGAGACGTTGAGCCCCTTAAGCAAGCAATGTTGGTAATCATTCAGCCACATTTTTTTTGTAGCCAAGGGATCAAGATTCAAGAATGATATTGAGTTCAGGGTCATAACTCATAAGCATACAGGTGCAATACATACGGCTTATAATTTTCTGAACAAACACCACACACTTGCTTAAACTGTTTAAGGCACACAAACCTAAATATGGTTTCTTTTTAACTATTTATTTAATGTATAAATTTTGATTTTTTGTTTAATGTGTAAATTTTGACCTTTTTGTTCAATGTATAAAGATTGTAAATGCACCAAGAGGAGCTGTTGAGTCCCCAAAAGATGAATTTGAAGTGTTCTACATCGACTATGGGAACCAAGAGGTAGTTCCCTATAGTCGGTTGCGTCCTCTTGATCCTTCCGTATCATCTGTACCTGGCCAGGCTCAGCTATGCAGCCTTGCATACATAAAGGTTCCAAGCTTAGAGGAGGATTTTGGTCAAGAAGCAGCTGAGTATCTTAGTGAATGCACTCTCAATAGTTCTAAAGAGTTCAGGGCCATGATCGAGGAAAGGGATACTTCCGGAGGGAAAGTGAAAGGACAGGGTACTGGGACAGTCCTACTCGTAAGTCTGGTTGATGTTGAAGCTGGTACAAGCATCAATGCAGCTATGTTGGAGGTTTGTACAGTTGCTTGTCCTTTGTTTTTTCTTCTTTGTAAATTGGTAGCTTCTTTTTCCATTAAACAAAATAAAATAAATTCGTAGCTCTTGATTTTTCACTTCCACTGTGACTTTATCTTCTGAATGCTATCTATAATTGTGAATTGATATAAGGAGGAGGGCCGCCGGGGGGGGGGGGGGGGGGGGGTGGGGAATTGAACTCTTCTACATAGGTCAAATGCCAACGTCCAGTAATGTGGCTCTTGTATGATCACAGATTTATCTGCCAAGCTGAGAAACTCCTATGATATGCTTAGATTTGTCTTAGTGGGCTGCCAACTTTTAATGTAAAACTGTGATCATTTGGCCAAATATCTAGGTTTGCAAGGCATCCTATTTTTGATGTTTTAACTATTCAGTTTCCTTTTAATTGTGAATTTGAATTTGAAAAAAATGATAATTTTTGGGAGCCTTGCATGGTGTCTGACGACCATCTAAGCATGTAGTAGCATTGATGAGTGGTGATTTGGATCTTTCTTGTTTAGATTTGGTTGCTAGGAACCGAGGAAAAGAGTTCATTTGCATGTTAATCTCTTTCTGTCAGGATTTAAAATTGCATTCTTCAAAGTTAAATCTGAAAATTGGTTGTTAAAATTCCAGGCAGGGCTTGCAAGATTAGAAAGAAGGAAGAGGTGGGATTCCAAGGAAAGACAGTCTGCCCTTGAAAATTTGGAACAATTCCAGGACATGGCAAAAACCAACCGACTGAATATGTGGCAGTATGGAGATATCCAGTCCGATGATGAGGATCAAACTCAACCTATGAGGAAAGCTGGTGGTCGGCGTTGAAAACCTGCTGCTGTGACTTAAGTTTATTTAAGTTGTAGTGGTGACGACAGGCTTTTAGAGAACTAGAACAGAGGTGATGCAGGGTTAAATTGAACTTCGAGTGAGTAACTATATGATCCAGTTTTTGTTTAGCTTGTTCCCTTCATTTTTTTTTTTTTTTTTTTTTTTTTCTCAAGTGAGGAGACAATTTTTTTTAACATGTTCATCAATAATAAGCTAGCTCTGTTCAGTCTGTCTCCTTGGCACTTTGCTGGGGCGGCAGAAACAATTTTCTCAGCTTAGCTGTGTCAATGTTATCTGTAGTGTTTAAACGTTTTCATAAGAGATTTGAACTCGTGTCATCCCTCCGTTTCAAACATCCGAATTCAAAATAAGAAAGGAATTTCTTCCCATTCCTTCCAAATCCCTCCTTCCCGAACAGTGTTAAAAGAGTTACTGAAAAATTAACTTAATTTTGTAATCGACACCGAACATCAAGAGTCCCGCAGGCTACAGGTTTCAGTTTGGTTGGTCGCCAGCCCAGGTTTTAAGTGTACGTAAGGGCTAATCAGCTTGCGAGTGGCCCAATTTAGCCCAACCTCCAACCCAAGAAGTTTCCAGCCGGAGCTTTGGTTATGTTGGGTTCAATTGACTGGGTTGGGATATATTGCAGCAACTCTAGTCGTGGGAGCTAATTTGGAGAAGCCAAATCCATTTTTTAGCTCCCTATAGTGTCAAAAATCTAAAATTTGCATCAAGCAACTTCAATGGTGCAAAGCAAATATTTTTTGGTTTGAATGGTGAGAAGTATTGCATGATCCTGCAGTATACACGAGGAGTTCATCTCCAGCATTGAAAATTTACCTTGGAGCAAAATCTTGAGCCAAGCTTGGCTTCCCCAATTGGAGAAGCACTTTGTATAGGGGGGGAGGAGCTAAAATTTGCATTTGCATCCTCAATGGGTCTCCCATTGGAGTTGTTCTTTTGATTTACATTTGAATATCATCTTGAATATATGTGATTTATAACCTATGACACAGTGTGAAATGATAAAAAACAGAATGGGCTGCAAACTGGGAACAAGAAAATGTTAAAAAATATAATGAATAAACCTGAGCCAGGAAACCCAAGTTACAAAGAGTTTGATAGAGCTGGATTAAAGGGTAGGTGTGACATGAACAATTTAAGCAAGATGGGCATGCTTTAGTTATTGTGGAAACAATTTTATAGTCCAATTCAAGTGCATACGTGAGAGTCGGATGATCAGCTTGGGACCAGGCGGCAACTACTAGCGTCAACGGGGGGGTCTAACTCAAAAAGGAAAAAAGTCGGGTTTCAATTTTAGTGTTGACACTGTGATATAATCCTATTGTTACGGAGCAACCCTGTTTAGCAATCAGCCCATGGGTAGGATGGACGATGGAGGAGGCATGACATTATTAGAGTAGTTAGGAGTAGTTGTAATGGGAGTGATGGGGGTATTGAGGAACCTTACGGTTGTGTTTTCTATGAATTTTTAATGAAGTAGATTAGACAAATAGACAGTGATTGTCCAATGTCCAAGACTGGCCTCATTCCGGGCGGGAAATTTGGGAGCTCTAGTGGGGCGGTAAAAATTCAAAAAGAAAGAAATACTCCTACCTACTAGAAAATAGGAATAAGGAATAATGCCCGCCCAATTTAGACTTTTGAACCTCTCAAAAATGTACTTCCAACTTCCAAGGGAAGTAAGGATAGAAAAACATTCATTTTGATTTTCGAGGCAAGGAATCAACGGTTCAGATGGAATGTCACACGGATCACTCGTTATCTCCACAACTCTTACTGTCTATATAAATAAAGAGGGGGTTGCAATTTACGGCGTCGTCTCCCAACACCGATTCGTTTCATTCCTCAGAGAAGAAAGAAATTGTGAGCTTTCCAAGGAGACAAGTAGAGATAGAGAGACATGGAAGGGGGGAAGACTGTGAAAGGGGCAGCAGGAAGGAAAGGATCCGGGAAGAAGACATCAGTGTCCAAGTCTGTAAAGGCAGGGCTTCAGTTCCCTGTATCAAGGATCGCCAGGTACCTCAAGAAAGGCCGTTATGCCCAAAGGCTCGGCGGTGGTGCCCCCATTTACATGGCTGCCGTCCTTGAGTACTTGGCTGCTGAGGTGCTTTTATTTTTACTACCCCACTCTCTCTGTCATCTTTTCTTTTCTTTTCCACAACTAGTTTATGGTGATCACGTCTGCTTTCTTATGTATTTGCGGCCACTTGTGGTTGGGAATTTATTGGGCAGGTGTTGGAACTTTCTGGGAACGCAGCTAGGGACAACAAGAAGAAGACCATCAATCCCAGGCATGTTCTGTTGGCTGTGAGGAACGACGACGAACTTGGGAAATTGCTGTCTGGGGTGACCATTGCTTATGGTGGTGTTCTGCCCAACATCCACCAGGTCCTTCTTCCCAAGAGGACTAACAAGGCTGCTGCTGATGCTGAACCCAAATCCCCTAAAAAGGCCTGAACTCAGAGAGGCCTTTTTTCTTATGCCATTCTTTTGTTTTTGGTTTTTTGGGGTCGTAAATAGATGGAAGAAATCGATCTAAACAAGGAGGTTTCTCTTTTTGTTTTTGCTTTACCTGTAACTGAATAGGGATTGCTGTGACAGATTTTATGCGGGATTACTAGGCCTTGTAAATCCATCCATCCATCCATCTGTCCTTTTTTTCTTGGTAGTTATTTCAGCCCTGCGATACTTTATGTTCTTAAGGAGTATGCTAATCGATTTCAACTTTCTTAAGACTTTTGGTTTCTAAATTGATATCAGTTGTGTCCTCTCTCCCACAAACACAAACACAAACACGCACAGTGATGCTTTTCGTCATCAGCAGGTTGTTTGTTGTTGCCTCGATGCTGATTCAGGATCCTGTCAGATATGCATGTTTTCTCAGTGATGGTAGAAAACTCTTTTCATAACATTCTTTGTAGTGATTGAAGATAACTCCGACAAAACACAATATGGTGGATTTGTAATGCTCAATGTAATAATGATATGAGACTATGTGTAGCATTTTGAAGAAAATAAAAAAAACTCAATTGGGTTTTTTTGGTTGTCTAATTTGAAATTAAATAATTTAAGAGATTTTATATTGTATTGAAGATTGATATACTATTATTTTGAATTAACAAATTAAAAAGAAGTGATAATTATTATCACCAATAAGAGTGAGAATTTAAAATAGTAGTATTTTATGATTTTATTAGTATTGATTCTATAATATCAATTATAGTGATAATTATAATATTTTAAAATATTTTAATTCAAAGTAATAGGTTTATGCCTTTAATTTATGTGATAACTACAAATCTATTATATTGTATTTTGTTGGAGTATTATGTTATCTTCAATCACTACAAAGAATGTTGTGAAAAGAGTTTTCTACCATTGTTGAGAAAACATGCATATCTAATAAATTGTTATGATATGGAATGTTTATACACTAGAGCATAACACAAAGAATGAGAGTGCATATCCTGAAACCATGCATGTTTCGGAATCAATTTGTCATTATTTTTGTAATGATAAATTGTTATGCAAGTGTCTTTCTTTAGTATAGTGTGTCAAACTTGTTAGGGTGGTCATAATATGGGCTGCCCTTATAAAACCATTGGTATGGAGCCCATCTATGTGTCGGACAGGGCCCAACTCTTGTGTCCGTATGGTTGCCCTAAACGGGCCACCCATCATTTTCCTTCGGTTTAAGGTACCTAGTAACTTTTGGCAAAGAACTCTGCGAGGGAAGTTGCGGTGTGCTTGCCAGCAAGAAGGGAAGAAAAAGGGGAATAGAGATCCTTCGCCCCTGCTTTATGCCCCCTTTTCATTCCCCTCCCCTCGGCATGATTAGGTCATGTTAACATCATTAAAATAACATTGGCACCTTTCAAGTATTGAGTCTCGCTTATTATGTTTTATTCTTAGAAGATGACTCATTTAAATGGTCAAACCATTTGATGGAAACCTCCTTTTTTTTTCTTTTTCTTTTATTTGAAGTTTCATCACCTTTCAATTAACTTGATTAAAATTAAAATAATCAAATACTTAAGATAATTCAATGAAATTGATGCTTTGAGGATACATAACATATTTGGTATGATTTATTATTTAGTGAGTCCCAATAATTTGTCGATGATGAATTCCAATTAAATGGACGGGACATATAAAGGAGGCATTATTAAGGAGGCATCTTTCATTTAAAAAAAAAAAAAAAAACAAAACAAAAAAAACAATGAAAAGCAAAGATCACTGCTGTGCTTAAGTGCGGATGGGTGTATAATGGACACGTACACCCGCAAACATGCATGTGTTACTGTAGTATATATAAGTGGCTCGATCAAGTTCTTTTTTTGCTTTTGTTAATAATAATAAGTATAATTAATGGGTTAAAAGCAAGAATGAATCTACAATTAGAGTACATCACCATGAGAAGACAGCGCAAAACCTAGAGACGAAGATATCCCACCAAAATCGAAACGATTTTAATGAAGGAGTAAGTCATCCCTTCCAGGTTCCAAGTAATTATAAGCGGGACATCAGTGTGCAGATGTGGTTGAAAAAATTTGAGCGACAAAAAATGAAAAGAAAAGAAAGGGGAGGCCGGGCGTCGTCTTGATCGAATTAGGTACGTAATGTACGTGAAGCAGAGAGGCATGAAAATGAGTAGGCTAGGCGCTCCTCTGAAGCATCTCCTGATACCTTTTGAAGGACTGCTGTTTCTGCATCCTCATCTGGCGGTGGAACCTCCTTATGAACAAGTCCGCCACGTGATCAATCTCGTCTTCCAGCTTAAATTCCTCACCGCCTTCTTCCTTTGAATGCCTCACCATTTCGATGACAGAACCAGACCCGCCCGGGTCTTCCAACTCCAGCTCTTGATCCGACTCCTCAAACAGCGAGTGGGTCAGGTCTGGGTACGTCTTGTCCTCCGCGGTGTGAGTCGGGTTGGGGTACTGAGACTCCCTCGTCATGGCATTACACACAAGTGACACAACAATAGCGTGGCGGCTTTCGTCATCATCTGATTGGTTCCTCCTCGCCTCCTCCTGCCCCAGCAAAGCGTGGAGCTTGTGAGAGATGGAGGTGAGCAAGACTTTTTTGTTTCTGAGCAAGGAGAAAATAAACAAGCGAGTCTTGATGGCTCTGGTCTTGTTCTTAAGGGCCAGGGACTTTGCCTTGGCCATGGTGGTCACCAGTGATATTACCTGCTTTAGGAAACCTAGTGATGCCCCGTTCTTCATCTTTTGACGTACGTTTACGTTCTAATTTACCTAATTAATTACCTAGATTTCGACCTCCAAATTAAACCAAGCCAAACCAAAGATATATGGAGAACGTACCTACGACAGAAGGTAGCTACAAGAATTTGATATCGTTTGAATTGAAGATGGGATATACACTAGCTATAGGAGGGAGGGTGGGATATGGCCTGAGAGAGAGATCTAGAATAATTAGTGCTGTAAAAAGCAGTGATTTGGCATGAAGGAGTACAAGATGGTAGAGGGGCTTATATAGTGTAAATGAGGGGATGCCTTTATTTCAATTTGCTGGAGAGAGAGAGAGAGAGAGGAAGAGTGGGGGTAAAGGAAAGAAAAGAAGAAGGTCTGAAAGTGAAAGTAAAAGGCCATAAAGAGATGGACACGTGGCTCCATACCTCAGGTTTGGGTTTGGGTTTGGTTTTGGTTTTGGTTTTGGTTCGGTGATTTAGGGAGCTACGATTTTTGGGACTCGTGCGATATTTTGTGTCATATGTTGGGTGTGTTTTGTATGTGTATATAATGTATTAGGTGGGGAGGTGGGAGGACTTGCCTTTTCCTTTTTCCTTTTTCTTTTTCTTTCTCCTTTTATATATAATATATATGTATATATTATATATTGGCTTCCATTCAATATTGATTCCCCTTGCCCATAATAAAAACCGGAAAGAGAGTTTGGGGGCGCGGGAGAAGACCTTTCCTTACTACGGAGGGCAATCTACCACTTAAAAGCTAGATTTCTTATTTTCATTTTTGGTTGCTTTTCATTTAAAAATTATAACATCAGGAACCCATAATAATTGAAAGCATGACAATAACCATAACCATAAGCATTAGTTATTCTTCAGAATATCATGCTAGGCCGGTTGTGACTATATCTATATATATATATATATATATATATATATATATATAATTGAAGAATTTTGCTTGGTTGAGTCAGGCTGCTCAAATTAGGGAGGGCAGTTGGTCAAAAAGTATGAGCACCGCCCCTTCTTCTCAGGTCCTATTGATGGAAGCCTACCTTATTCCATTGTCCAACAACTTCCTAATGCTAGTTTTGCTTCACAGCTGCATGCAGTCTGTGACAAGTTTGTCATAAGTTTCAAATTGTATTTTAAGGTCATTCAAAAGAGAAGAAACGATATGTTTAGACAAGTTTTCAGTGGAAATTAATTCTGTAAATTACATTTTATGTGTCATTAATTAATTTATCTGTAAAACCGTCATGATTGATAAGGCCGGGTTTCAAACTTTCAATGCAGTCCTCATAGGCCCCATAATAATTCAAGGCATCCCAATGACTTTGAGTCATAATTAATTGAAGCAATAAAGCTAGGCACGTTGGCAACATATTAAGGGTTTCTTATGGATACCAATCATTAATTATATATACAGAATCATACATACTTAAAGAATAGTTTAAGCACAAATTCTTTGCTTAATTTATTTATTCGTGGAAAAAAAAAATGTAAATAGGGTAGGGCTTAATTAACTTTCTAGTTGTCACCCTTCCAAAAGCAGGAAAAGTTAAAAAGGGCAAAAAACAAGAAAAAGAAAAGACATGTTAAGACGCAACAGGAGTTGGTACATATAATACCATTGGAGATTATTTTGGGTACATGAGGCTGTGCACAGTGCATTTAGGGCTGTAAAGCTCCATATAGATCAACTAAAGTTGATTAAGGCTATGATGCCTAGCTAAGTTCTTCCAATATTCCACCCCTATCTCTTCCTAAGTTGCAACGTAGAAATTTCCCACATATCGAGATTGAGAACAAGCACGTGCAGTAGGTGGCCTGGCCTAACGACATGCATATCATATATGGTAATCTAGCTAGTAAGGGTGAAAGTAATCTTGTGAGGTTAGATCATAGGTGAGTGAGGTGACATATATATATATATATATATATGAATTCACAAAAGCCTTGTGAACTTACCAGTCGTCTATTTGAAATTAAGCCTTAACAGGCCTGGTGTGACAAATCAAAAATAAGAACAAGACTATCAAATTATGTACGTGTGATCCAGCAAAAGATTAACCGGAAATTACACATCACAACTCCATTTCTAATATTTTCATATATAGCGATCGATCAACTGCAGCCAAATAGACCTTCCCTTTCTCTTTTGTACTCTACGTACGATTATGGTTTGTTAGGTAGATTCAAGTGGAAGAACAATCGGACAAATATCTGCTCAACTTTTGCAAAAGCTGAACCAATGTGGAGTCCAAATGAGTACGTACATGCACTTGCTATGTCTACGATATTTTTTTATGTTCGTGGGGCACCCATCTTTTATATTAATGCGCATGCAGTGCTTCCAATGTCATTTCTTAAACATCTTTTACATGGATCTTGTATTCTTGTTATATTATATATTCATCATTTTAATTTTAAAAGAAATTATTTCTAATATATAAGGAGCTACCTAAGGTTTTGAGTTTGTGCCAAAGCCCTTTGATTCGGCCTAGTTAGGCTCAGATCTAGCCCAAAGTTAGCTAGTGGACTCATACCCGACACCCTAGACCAGCCCAACCCAACCCAGCCTGACCAAAACAAATCTTTTAATTGGAGCAATCCGCCCTAAATCGATCACTCCATCCAAATCAAAGATGGACGATTTGTTTTGCTTTCCCCTCAAGGCCACCTCCTATGAATTTTGTTCAATAATCAATAATTCTCAACACATATAGGATAGGAGAATTGTATGTGCCAGAGAATTAGTCAAGGGCAAAGCATTTATAACCTCCTAATATATATATATATATATATAAAAGTAACAATAAGGTAAAAGCCATTGTGAAAAAGGGGGTCTTTTGAATTAACAAAGAAAAAGGGGGTCTTTTGTCTTCTTCTTTCTTTTTTATTTTTTCCTATGATTTAATCTATAATTTTCTATATACATATTTGGGTCGGTCGGGGAAAAGAAGAGAAAGCTAAGTATGAGAAACATGTGCTGCAAAAGAAGCGAAAAACCAAAATTAAAGGAGGGAAAGCCCATCCAATGATGAGAAAGGTGTGTGGTTGTGGAAGGTAAGAGTTTTTGTTTTTTTATTTATGGATAAAAAGAAAGATACAATTATTTTCACATTCTTTTTTACTTCATTTACGTCCCTTTCATGAGTAAAAGAATTGCAAAAATAAACTATGAAAGGCATTGACAAAGCCAAAATGAGTTTGAAAATATAATGTCCTTAGATTTATAGCATGAGAAAATACAAGGTAAAAGACTCTTGATGGCAAGGCGTTTCTGTCTTTTATTTATGGATAAAAGAAAAACTCTTGATGGCAAAGGTACTTATGTACATGCACTAGCTATGTTTATGATATTTTTATGTACGTGGGGCACCCAATCTTTTATATTAATGCGCATGCAGTGCTTCCATTGTCATTTCTTAAACATCTTTTACATGGATCTTGTATTCTTGTTATAATATATATTCATCATTTTAATTTTAAAAGAAATTATTTCTAATATATAAGCAGCTACCTAAGGTTTTGAGTTTGTGCCAAAGCCCTTTGATTCGGCCTAGTTAGGCTCGGAGCTAGCCCAAAGTTAACTGTGGACTCATACCCAGCACCCTAGACCAGCCCAACCCAACCTGACCAAGAAATATCTTTTAATTGGAGCAATCGGCCCTAAATCTATCACTCCGTCCAAATCAATGATGCACGATTTGTTTTGCTTTCCCCTCAAGGCTATTCTCATGAATTTTGTTCAATAATTATAAGACAGGAGAATTATATGTGTCAGAGTATTACTTAGAACCTCATAATATATATATATATATATATATATATATATAAAATAATAATAATAATAAAGTAAAAGCTACTGTGAAAAAGGAGGTCTTTTGAATTAACAAAGAAAAAGGGGGTCTTTTGTCTTCTTCTTTCTTTCTTTTTTTTTCCTATGATTCAATCTATAATTTTCTATATACGTATTTGGGTCGGTAGGGGAAGAGAAGAGAAAGCTAAGTATGAGAAACATGTGCCGCAAAAGAAGCGAAAAACTAAAATTAAAGGAGGGAAGGCCCACCCAATGATGAGAGAGGTGTGTGGTTGCGGAAGGCATGGCGATTTTCCAGGGTTCAAACCGTGTGGGTGAAGAAGGCAGCTAATAAGTGGAGTAGTCGTCAATCAGTCAGTTTGAAGTGACGGTGAAGGAAGAAGAGGGCAAGGGTAGAAAACCCGTCTATCCTTCCAAATGTGCTTTCGTGGCATTTTCCCCATGCTTATGGTTGGAAAATCATCTCAACATAATACATATGTGCAAATCAATCTGTTAAGACTCATCTAATGAGATTTACTTACAGTCGGGTTTTATTTGTTAAGATGCTGGCGGGCATGATAAGATTCTACTCACTGCCCACATGAATGAAGGGTATATAGATATGATAGCTTTAAGAAAATTCAGTGGAGATGGGAGGAATCAGAGGAGGCAAGTCTGTCGCTGCTGTGATCCATATGTCCTTCCCCTAGTTGATGATTCTCCAAATGTATCACATTTGACTTGTCTCCCTTGAATTAGTCTCGCATTTTCTTGAATCCAGCAATGCCCAAAATTACTTGATCCAGTCGTTGGCCTACTCTTTCCTACACCACGTGCATTTGCAGCATCCCTTCTTCAATGGCATGCTGTGCTTAGCAATTAGCATACACCCCTATCACACGTTTTCCACCAATGATTGAACTTAAAATTAAAGTCAACTGTCTGAAACACGCTATAAAACTAGAATATTTACTGGAATAAACAAGCTTAAACGTTGTCCTCTCTGCACTTTCATTCCCAACTTCGCACTCATCCGATTTTCAAGTTTCAAGTCCAAAAACCATTAAAATTTATTTATCATTTTTTAAAGACAACCACAAATGATTCATGTAGGAAACAAATATTATATATGGAGAAAGAAAACAATGGTCAACAAGGCTCCTCGCAAGTACTTTTAATTTTTTTGGGCTGTGTACTTAATACCTATCAAGTAATCTTTATTTATTTATTTATTTATTTATTTTGGAGAAACACCTATCAATTAATCTACCCCTCAATATTCCCTGTAACTAGTAAGCGCCAAAACTTACCACATCAACATAGAAAGAAAAAATGGGATCCACCAATTAAATGGTTGGAGTAGCCTTTAAAAAAATATCCGATCCTCTCGAGTATGAAGCATGTTTTATTTATTTGTCATTATTATCATATTTAAATATGTATGGAGTATTACAATGTATGGTATCTTAGGTTTACTTCAGTCCGGGTTTAGGTCCAAACTAATCTTTTGGATTTACTAGATCATCCAAAAACATCGTTCACATGATAATTAAGGTATCAAGATTCGGTATCGAGGCATTCACCTCATAAGCTGACCATATGAGTTACCCTGATGAGGAAATATAATATAGTAATATGTATACGCACACTAAAGATATAGGTGATCATATTGTTGTTCACTTGTTCACAAATAACAAGCAGCAAGGTTGGGTAAATGATCAATATACGGCTATTGCTACCATTGCGACCCCACCATCCCCATCCAACAGCAGATTATTACATATGGATGGATGTGATTGAGTGGGTAGACGCTCCCAAATCCCAATATATGTTTGCTTAGCCAGATAGACTACCGTTGCAAACCCATCATTTAATTTCTCCATCCGACCAACACCCCTGCTGTCATGATCCCTTTTATTCAACGTGCTGGTAGCTAGCTTATTCAACTCAATACGTCAACTAAACATATATATATATATATATATATATATATCGCATTATTTCTGTTTTTATCTTTAATTATAACAAACAAACAATTAATTGAAAGAGAAGGAAACGCGGGGGAGCGGTTGTTGGATCCATTTGAAAATGGAAAACGGTGTAGGATTCGGGCACACCGGCGGGCCCCCACTGTCCGTCAATGCTGCCTTCTTTTTGGCTTTCCCTGTTGTGTATATTATATTAAACTTCCTTTACCTTCTTAAATAATCCTCCCATCTAAATTAAAGCCCATCATCTCCTTTCCTTCTTATAAATTCCAACCCATTCACCTCCCATTCTCCCTCACAGGGTTTTCTTTTCTTCTGCGAGGTCTAGCAAACCTTGCAGAAATAAGAAAACCCACTTTCTTCAATTTAGCTCAAAGTACATCCTTTAATTTCTATCCATCGAAAAACTCTGTGTCTTCCTAGCTAGCTTTATTATCCCCTAATTTACTTTGGTTTGTTATATTATAGGATGGAGGTGCATTCTCCTGTCATAGCCAAGAGGCTATGGAATATATTGAGGATCACGTTCCTGATGATGAGGAAGGGAGTGATCTCCAAGAGGAAGTTGATCATGGACATGAATATGATGATGAAGAGAGGCAAGCTCCTCCGCAAAACTCTGGGAAATCTCATGTCCCACCACCACTCTAGCACTAGACATGGAGCAGCACGTGGCAGCTACGGCATACAGGAATACGAGTTCTCTTGCAGCAACAGCCCCAATCCTGTTTTTTTCCACGTGCGCATGCCCAAGCGCAAACACCATTACTTCCCCTGCATCAATCCCCCTCTGTCTCTCGACGATATTGAAGAAGAACGCCCCAAGGCTGTTGTCTTGCTCCCCAATACTCCCGATTACACCTTCAACTTTCGATTCGACCCCTCCGATGAATTGGCTCCCGGTGAGAAGCGGAGCCCCCTCCTCTCACCGTTTTCTGTCAGGGTGTCCAATTATTCATCGGAAGATGAGAACGTCGACGGAGGAAATGGGCAAGTCGATGACGAGGCCGAGGAATTCATCACAAGGTTCTATGAGCAACTGAGGGTGCAAAGTCGTACGCAATTGCTGCAGTATCAGGAGATGCAGTACCAGGAGATGCTTGCTAGAGGAACTAGCTACTAGCTAATTACTAGTGTGTTTTTATTAACGTTCAAGTTATCATCAACCCCACCCTCGCCTTGTCCGGCCTCGTCAATCCTCGTTATCATCCCCATCATCATTGCCGTCCTCTTTGTCGTCGTCATCGTCATGGTCATGGTCATCATCATCAACAACGTACCTCTCAGTGTTGCCTAATAAGTATTACTACGTACCCCACCTTGAAAATCTTCCATCTTTTTATATGGGAAGATGGATTGGTTAATGGTCAACCATGCATCTAGGTCTGATATACACAATGTAAAGTGGTGTGCAACAATTTTTTTTTTTTTTGTTTTCTTCTGCTTCCCATTTTTTTTTGTACCTTTGATTTCTTGATTTATGCTTATTAATATCAACGATTTTAATTCATGTATGGGTAATGGGGTGGTTTATGAGGAAATGTGATGTATTGATAGCTTTGGAACGTTGGGTTGTCCCTTTGCCTTTGCCTTTGTATTTAGTGCGTGGCGAGCCATCATATCATGGTGTTTGGTTTGAATGTGTTGATGCTAAGCTAGTGCTCCATTTTGGCTTTTGAATGATATTTTTGCATTCTGCTTTTGCTTTTTTAACCAGTGGTTTAGGCTTTTGAGGCCCACCATTGCTCACATTTTCAACTACCACTCATACCTTTATAGTTGAGAACATCATTCGTCTTTGGGGAACTACTTGAAAACATGCCTATTATATGCCTTTTTTCCTTAGTTGTTCTCTAAAGTTTCAATTTTTTTTTCTTGGCATAAAAATATAGCATGTGAAAGCTCAATGTCTGCTTTTTAAATGATCGAGCTAGCTCGGCTAAGCTAGGACTGCCTTAACTCCAATGAAAATGACGAATTATTAGGAGCGCGCAGCACCAGCACAATGACTGCTTTGCATCTAAATCCGTTGCATATTATGGGACAATGGCCATGATGATTGCTTATGTTTTGGCTCCTTTTCTAGTTGTAGAGAAATTTCCGCTACTGATATTTTGTAAAATTGAAAGGCCAAAAAGGATAGAAGATCACGAGCATTGAATGGACAATGTAACAATATTGGGTGGAAATGCATGCTGTAGCAAAAACACACAGCGCATTAAATTTATATTTATAGTTTTTGGTTACGTTAGAGGGAAATCGAGCTGTAGACCTCAGATTATACAAACCCAATCTAACAGGCCGCTAGTGTAAAATGACTAGATGACAAAATAAGAAAATGGAAGATTTGCCTATGGCGAAACCAACTGAGCTCTCGGTCATCAATGATGACTCCTAATTAGGGTTGATCGATTGACTAAACAAAATCAGTTAACCAGACATTAAGGAGAGACAGCTAGCTGGGATCGTTTAATCAGACATTAAGGAGTGACGGAACTTAAGGGTTTGGTACTGAAGCAATGGCCTCCCTCTCCTTTGCTTCATTTAGAAGGAGGGAATAATAGAGTTGTGAGAAAAAGGGCGGTGGACACCTACCACGAGGGAAGGGGTAAGCTATAATTTTCAGCTAATTTAAGAATGGGTACAATGTTTTCTTAGAAATAAGTGCTTGAGATTGTAGAAGACAGGGCACGCTACGCTATATATGGGTATCAATAAAACATACAAAACCATATATGGCTAACATATTTTTTATATATATTAGAAATTGATAACATCCCACATCTCCTCTCCAAGATTAAAAAAAAAATAAAAAATGGGACTTCTATTTCCTAATTGTGCAACAGAATTTGAGTAATATATTTAGAAATTAGCTGTTGGGTTTCTGATGGTGACATAATAGTAAGCACCCTCCCCCAACAGTCCCCAACCACAGAGTGTTTCCCGTGGTAACAGGCCTATCACACTAATTAATTTGATCGTCTTTTAACCCCTCTTCCCTTGCATCACATTAATAAAAGGAATTGTACTTTGGGGGAGACCCATTCATGCTATCCAAAGCAGAATCAGATCTAGACTGGCCTTTGATATTGACAGAAAATTTCTTGGAGTAATGTTGAAAAGTAAATCCTGCTAAAGAGAGAAATTGCTAAGCAATTTTATCACTTTTTGAATTAAAAAGATGCTAATGTAAAATATGCATGTAAAGCTGAAGTGATTGTGAGTGACGCAGGGGATATATCGTTGAAGGATTTGATCTGATGGCACGTTGTATTGCAGAGTTAAAAGAGTAGATATAAATTGGTGACAAGTACAGTACAGAAGTATCTGCATTGCCCTGGACTGCCAAGCTCATAACATTGATGTTTTAAGTACTGGTGCATTCAACATGATTCTTTACCTGGTTTTTTTCAATCAATGATTAATTGTTGCTTATTCTTTAAGTTAGACAAGATCAAATCATAATGCCCAGCCAGTTGCTGGAATGTCATATTTCCAACAACAATGCCGCCAAATCGCCAATACCTCATCTTTTTGTTTTATTCTTCTAATAAAAAAAATCAGTCACCTACATTACATTATTGTTATTATTATTATTATTATTTTGGGTTTGAATCTCATGAGTAACTTTGCTCCTAAGTTAGGTTTTTTTAATTTTTTTAAATTTTTTTCACTCCTCTATTTAATGCTGCATGTACAGCAGTGAAATTAATTGTTTTTTTTTTTTTTTTTGGGTAGTAAATTAAGATTGGGACATTACATATTTAGAAAATCAGTTGCAAAATTATCCTTCCAAAATTTTGACTATTGGCCATATGGCCTAAAGTAGCTAGATAATTTTCTAGCTACTTGTTACCATCCCGGAAATAGAATTAACTTTCTCTTTATATTCTTTTCTTTTATTAACACCTAACTCCTTTCATCTTATCTTCATAACATTTGGATTGAACAATTATAGGCTTGCCATCAGTATTTTCAGGTATAGAGCCTGTTGACCCCTAAACTTGCTTTTCCTAGGAAAAATATATCCCACCTCAATGACCTCAACTCTCTCTTTAATTATTTTCCCCCAGAAAGAAAGAAAATATGGTTTGAGCAGAAACTAAGCAAATGCAACTTAGCAGCTCATGAATTTTAGTTTATATTTTTGTTCTGTTATTCTATTTTGTACTTGAAGCCTTTGTTGGATTTTGGAATAAGTAAGAGAGAGAAAAGAAAAATGATAAAAAATACTTAAGGGAGGAAATCTTTTATATGGAGCAAGTAACTTTAAATATTTTCCTTTTCTTTTTCTTTAACTTTCCAATATCCAAATTGAGCCTAAACATGAGAAGATCTCTTTATGCACACAAGCACTCCCCATTAAAAGGGAAGAAGAAAAAATTATATTAAAAGCGCTAGTCGCAATGCGCTTTTAAGAGCGCTGGTACCATGGCGCCTTTGAAACCGCTCGTATAAAGTGCTATTGATAACAGCGCTTTTAAACCTTTTTTCATTTTTTGTTTTTTTCTCTATTCGCCTATTCTTGCTCGTTCGACCACCCTCGCAGTCTCACATGGTCACACAATCACATCGCGAAACACAGGGAACTTCACCCTAGGGTTTCTCTCTCCCTCTCACCTTCGCGACCTCGATTGAGGGCCGGAGTTGCTGATTTTGTGGATGAGCCTAATCACTGCGATTGTCGTCGTAGGTACAATTCCTCTCTCCAAGACTCCGGCTTTCCTCAACTCTTTCTCGCATTCTCTTTCTTCCTCTTGCTAATCCCTACCTCTGTGTTCTACTCCTGTAGATTATCAGTGTTTCAGTGTAAGGGTTTTTCCGTTTTGGAGAATGGGTTTTGGGTTTTCAAGCTACCCTCTCCCTTTGGGTCTTGCTCTATCTGACTGTTTAAACATCGAAGGCTTCTCTAGTATCGAACAAATGAGTATCCATGCTTTCTTCCCGTAAGCTTGAATTCGAGATCGCTCACTCAATGTGTTTGAACAATAAAAGATTAAACTTTTGTTCAATATTATGATAAATGAAAACCGAGAGACAATAATACATAGACCAGACCCTCTCAATCTTCATAAAATCAACCCATCAAGATATCTCGCAATCTTCGTCAGATCTCTCCCCCTGTCCCAGACCCGGCAACAAGTTCAGGTCAGTCGATGTGATGCGCACACATATATACATATTGATATAATATGTTGAATGACAGAGATTTGGAGTCGAGATGTGTTCCATCGGCTCAAAACAAAGTTCCAAAAATTGTAGTGTTTGAGTTACTGTTTGGTTTGCATTCTGAATATACATTTTTTCCCCCTTTTTATTGGGAGCAAAATTCAAGCAGATTTTTATTTCAAAAGAAATAAAACTACTTCCAAAATGATATTTAAACATGGCCTTAGTTTATTTTGAATATGAAGTCTTTTAGCTACTGTTGGTTGAGTTTTATGATTAAAGCAGGTGAATTCAGAGTTTTTGGATTGATCTGAACGTGAAAGAGAAAAATCTAATACACTTGGGAGTTGTTTTCTTTGTTTATGTGATATGAATGATATTTACATTTGTTTTTGGCTGATTCATGCATTTTATGGCGTGTTCTATCTGGGTTATTTGAATCAGATTTCGCTATGTTTGGTCGCTGGTAAAACTGCGGAAAATAAAATTTAATCTAGGAAAATAAAATAGAAAACTCGGGTTAAATCTGTTGGCCGAGTTGATTTATTTCGTTCAATTTTATTGGGTACTGAAAAAGAAAGGAGAGTTTCAACAAATTTGATTATATTTCTCTTCAGTTCCTCAGGAACCAAACATTGTGTTATTGGTTTCAGTGCACCTTTATTTTGGAGAATTTTAGTTGCTTTTGATTGGAACAGGTAGTGCTGGAGTGTTTGGATTCATCTTAGTGCACCGGAAAGATTATCTCAGGGGGTTTTGGGCTTGTTTTCCCTGATTTATTTTTATTTTTTATAATTTGAATTTCATGCTCCTAATGAGAAATCGATTGCATTTGGAGTCTATTTGTTAATTCAGGATCCAAGATGTATGTTTTAAATCTCGTCTTGAGATTCCAGACGCACCAGAATTTTCTAATTCGTATGAGTTGGAAGAGAAATTTTAGAGAGAACATTTTCAGCACAAGTACTTGTCAAATGACTTCCCGTCTCTTATTTTCCTCAGAGAGTAATGGAATTTTATCTTCTTCTGTTGTCTTTCTTATTAACCTACTGAGCCACTCTTGAAACATGGAAGAAAAAGAAGGATTATCCAAACAATCCTCTTAAACCCCACTTGGTTCGCCCTCGTTGGCACCTGCATTGAGCTCCTCCTCATCCCCTCTTACCATAGCACAGATTTCAAAGTCCTCTGGAATTGGCTTCCTCTCATCCACTCCCTCCCTCTTTCCCAATGGTCATTGGACTGATGCACCCTCAACTACCCCACATTATTCAGGCGGCAGGTGATGCGGTGGTTTTCACAGCAGCTTTTGGACCATTTTGGTATCAGCGGCCTACGCTATTAAGTTTTGTCACGACTCAGAAATGAAGGTGTTCATGTGCTTTATGTCAAATTATAGTCTGTCCTTGTTTTGTTTTGTTTTGGTTTGTTTTATCCTTTCATATGAAACTCATATTTCCAACAAACTAAGCCAACAAGGTCCAATATATAATATTTTGACTGTTCCAATCATGTTTGGAAGTCTAGATTTTGGGGAATAGTGGTGTAGGTTCTTCGTACAAAATCATAGTCCGTGGGTTTTCTCTTGTTGATTAACTCATTTTCCGTCAAACTAATAAGGTCCTTCTTTGACTGTTCAGGCTAAAAGCCTGAAAGATTTGAAAAACTTAGATCAGGCTGGCGAGAATGGGGCTAGGCTTTGAAATCTTCATTAAGTTCTGGGCCATAGAATCCCTGACAGGCAGGGCTAGGAGAGTCTCTCTAAAACGAGGACCAGCAATCGACTGGGTCCGGGCAGTAGAAGTGAACAACTTGAACGTGACACAAATCTGAAGAATTCGTAACATATGTCTCAAACCCTCAGCTCCATGATTTCAACTTCGGGACAACCTACTCACTACTAAATTATACAGATGCATTGATTAAAAAAATGATTTTCAACATCTGAGTATACGAATGAATGGTCGAAAAAAAAATGACCATTCCATTTCAATGTGTTTGTTTGTCGTGACTAATTAATTACCTAAGAAAGGAATCTCCATGTCAAAATATGTGATTTCGCTCTTTATAAAATGAGAATGGCCATTCCTCGTGATTTTGAATAGAATGATTACCCATTTGTTTGAAAGAATAGGTCCCGTAAGATAATGTTCACTCATTTCTTTTGCATATGACCAGGGCCAAACACTCTAAAATACGTAGATAATCGAATGGTGATTTCACTTCCATTTACTTGGGTTTAGCTCCAAGCATGCTCAATTTGTACCCTGATAGGAAGCACACTTCCGACAGAAAGTACATACATGATAACTACTCAGCCTAGAACATTGCACCGTTGCACGTGATGGTGTGTATACACACTGTAGCTCAGAACTAGGGTTTGTATCAAGTAAACCATTTGCTTTAGGCAAAGCAATCATTTTCCTTGAAAGGTTTTTTCATTATTAGATTCTAGTCTTTAGTGGATACTACTACAAAGTTTTCATTTCCTTTCATTCTTAAAAAATATTTGTTCAGAGTTGAAAGAATCGATGGAACTTACCGTATCCCTAAATTCTCCAATATCATCAACAAATAGGGTATCAATATCCTTTATGAACTTGGACCCAAAATATTACTCAACAAGTGAGGATGTTGCCTCTAAGCTATTATAACATATACAATTAAAAATATGAGAAATTAACAATTACCCCTAATGGAAGACTGGTTTTAACAATAATTCATCATAAGAACTTTTAATCCCTTAATCATTTTTTTTAGTATTTTTATTAGTCTAAGGAAATATATTTTTTTTAAATTCCCACATTAGCCTTATTTATTTCTAACCTTCTTTTTTGAATGGATTTCCTTACCTTTTTTTAACAGATTTCTCTACATTTCCACCTTACCTTTTTGAACAGATTTCTTACCTATTTGAACGGAATTTTATTCTTTTATCACTTTGAAAATTAATTGTAGATTTTGGGTTTCATGTGAGTAGCAAGTTCGTCTTTAATGAAATTTGTTGCTCTATTAATGAAAGATTGGGGAGGTTTGTAGGGTTGATGATGGACTCTGATCTAGCCTCTAAGGAGATTCGCCCCTTGCAATGATTGTTGAAAAAACCTCAGATCTATAGAAGGAATATCAGATCAAGTGACGAAAACCCATGGTTTGAAGAAAATGATTCTTTCTCAAATTTGATTTCTCCCTTTATTTTTCATCTTCTTTATGTTTGTTTGTATGTTTTTTTTTTTTTTTTGGCCTTGCCATTCTGAGATCCAGACCTTTGTTTTTTCAGTTTTATATTTTTTAAGATCAGTTTTTTTTTTTTTTTGGGATAAATTCAACGATTTTAAAAACATATAAATTTCCAAAAAAAGCATTGCATACAGTAACAATATACTCCAACTAGTACAGTATTCATATGCACAAATAACAACAAATGTAACAATTTACTACTTGAAAAGAATGTTTTTTTGAACCATTTTTACTTTTTGTAATTGATGATAAATGTGTACTGTGTTAAGTAGTAATACTATACTATTTACTATGTAAAACAGCTTGTTCAATTTTATTTTTTTATTAGTTTTATTTTCTTTATAGCAGATGTTATACTACTATGATTTTCAATCAATTGAGAACGTATCATTTTTTATGATAGTTGTGTATTTAAATTCTTATATGTCAAGTAATAACACTTTACTGTTTATTTTGTAAAATAGGTTGTTGCTTCTTAGATTAGCAATAAATGAACATGGGTTGTAAATAATAATTTCTAATTTTATATCAATCGTAATCCCTAAATTTATGGTAGGAATAATAAGGCTTGATTAAGAGTGAAATGGGTTATAAATAGTATGAAAGTTAAAATGAGGGTATTTTTGTTAGCTTGGGATGAAAAGGAGTTATGGGAAACACAGTTTTGTTTGTGGTTCAATTATAAAAAGGAATCTTATAATGTGAGGCTATGGCCAAAAATCCTTTAAAAATATAAAGGGTAAATTGCAGAAAACCACCTTGAAGTATGGGGAGTCAGCAGATAACCCCCTTTATGTTTTAATTTTGTCAAATGTGCCTCCTAGTTTAGTTGGAAGACAAAACTAATCGTCGATGGCTACCCAATTGGTCATGATGCCGATGAGGGTTCCGATGATTTTGAGCAATACGAATCCGTTAACGGTATCACGTGCGTAGTCACGTCACTAATTTTCGTCAAATTTCATCAACAACGAGTGATGGTAGGGCACATTGACAAAAATTAAAACATAAGAGAGCCACATAGACAAAATTAAAAAATAAGGGGGGTTATCTGTTGGAACTCGGATTTGGTGTAGTTTTACACTTTAATTGCACTGTGCAATGGCCGTCGGATGAGCATCACGTTGCAAGGGGAAGATAAGAATGGTTGAAATTTGTTTCATTAGCAGCTCACGGCGTTGCGCAGCTCACGCGGCAAATTACTCCCTCAAATACCTACTGTTTTTGCTTTCCCCTTACAATGTGTCGCTCATTCGATAGCCATTGCACGGTACAATTAAAGTGCAAAATTACACCAATTCCAAATCCTTATAAGCTGGCCCCCATACTTTTTTTTTTGGGGGGGGGGGGGGGGGGGGATCTATGATTTACCCAAATATGAAAAATTGATCAATTAATCTATTTTTGGTATTGTTGGATGTGGTAAAATGAGATCCATCCATGAATCTTTTCAGGTGCAGATGTTGTCCGTGATTAATTACTGCAATGTGGTGGAATGGATTTAAACTGCAAACTAAGGTAGCCCAGACCGAATCTGAAGAAAGTAGGTATTACCATATTATTGAGAATATGGGATCAGGTTCGCATAAAGATTGGGAAAACAGCATTGCTAACAACAATTCAACTGTAAGGGCCTCACCTGCCATTCCACAAAGATGGGTAGAGATCTCTAGCTCCACCGGGACACGTCTCTCCATTATCAGATGCTTGTAACCGCCCAACAGCGGGATCCCCTGTCCCTTGCTCAGTGTGACTGTGACGATAACCACCGCCACCAAATTCGTAGGGATCGGGTGCCCAAGGATAGACCTGCGGCGGATGAGGGTGGTAAAATGGCCCATGCGGCGGCGGCGGCGGCGGCGGATGTTGCCATGGAGGAGGCAGTAGTGGTGGTGGAGGTGGGGGTCGCATTAGGGGTGGTGGATAGTAAGTTTCGTGGGACGTGTGTTGCACTGCTGCCGGATGATAATGAAGAACTTGCTGAGGCGCTGAGTAAATTTCTTGGGAGGGATTTTCCAATTCCAGTGATGGATAGTGAATTGGTAACGAGGAGGGGTTAGGAACTTCCGGCATGGGGTGATGAACCTCAGGTGACGGATGATGGTGATGGTGATGGTGATGGTGCACTGTTGAAAACCCATCAATCTTGGTCGACGGAGAAGCGGGCCCTATCTTATTACCCTTGTTTGAATTCACCTTATAAGAGAAATTCAAAACGCCATTAGGCTTCCCATCGGCAGTTCGGACCTCATAGCTCACAAACCTTACTATCCCGTTGGACTCATCGACCAGATCCTTGAAGGGGATGCGAACTTCTCCTATAGTTTTGTCTCCGAATAAGACGACTTCCAAGCGCACATCGAAATGAATGAAGAGGTGATCGCAATCCTCAAGTGAAGACTCGTCCAGATCGAATCGCATCTCGTGATTCCACTCAGGGTTCCCATCTCCTTCTTTGTCCGTAGGCGTTCTCTGTTCCTGACTCTGCTCCAGCTTTTTATCAGGATCATCGCTGACAATGGAGACGAGCGCATATACCCACAGCTTCTGGAAGAAATGGAAGGCTTTCAGATCTTTGCAGGAGAGTACTTTGAGTTCGATGGAGCTCGATCCCATGGAAGTTGCTCCAAAATATGACTCTGATGGATCTTTGCAAACACCTGGTCCGGACGAACGATTCGTTATGATAGCGTTGGGGGCCTAACCAAAGCCAATAGTAGCAACCCTTTATATACTGAATAACACGCCCCCTCGGAAACTCCCCAAGTTTGGCAAAATGTGGCCGCTGACCGGCCGGTATGTCCACATAGAGAATTAAACCAAAGATGACAAAATTTCCTTAACGCGGTCCCGCATGGACCAGGCCTTGATAAGTAGGTCACGCTGTCTCTTAGCGCTCACCGCCTTATCATCAACACGGACAACATTCACTAGGAAACAACCACGCACAGAGCCAATGCCAATGACGTCTCTCCAAAGGGCGAGCTACGTGAAGCTGCCTTGCTAGCCTTGCCTCCTCTCAATGTTCATCCAATTCCTACTTTCACTGAAACCTCAATTCGCCCAAAAAAGCCATTGGCAATTATAGTACAGTTAACATCAGAGTGTCTTCACCAATAATCTCCACAAGAACATGCTCCGGCTTTGAAATGATGAAATCTACGGGCATCTCGCACTACAATTTCCCTTCCTGTTACCTTTGAGATAAACTTAGTAGCAGTATGACAATCCCCACAAACTCTCAGATTTTTTGTGATTCGAATAACACTCTCTGGCACAGAATTCAAGAGCCCAAAAACGATTGCCAACTTCTCACTGTGCACATACAACATCTTCTCCTTCATCTCTTCCTCCACATCATGCAATACAAAGTTCAAATCTGGGACATACCCTTCCTGTCGAATCCTATCCATCACTTTTTCCAACTCCGAATAAATCAAATCTGTCTGTGGGTTCGTTCTATCCCCAGCGACAAATCTATAAAACCTGTTCTTAATTTCTATGGTCGTGTGGCCAACAGTTTTCTTTACTCTCCTACGTCTCATTAGAGCTCTAATCCAATCAGCCTCATTTCTTTTGCCTGAAGATGCATAAATGTTGGACAAGAGAACATACCGACCAGGGTTCTCTGCGTCCAAATTGAATAAAGATTCTGCTGCAATTTCGGCCAGTTCTACATTTAAATGAATTCTACATGCTCCAAGTAGTGCTCCCCAGACACCTGCATCTGGTGTTATTGGCATTCTCTCAATGAAATTACGAGCTTCCACTAATCGCCCAGCTCGGCCTAGGAGATCAACCATACACGCATAATGTTCAGGTTTTGGTGAGACCCCAAAATCTCTAATCATGGAATTGAAGCACTTCCATCCTTCAGCAATCAACCCCCCATGACTGCAGGCAGACAATACTGATACAAATGTGATGTGGTCTGGCTTTAATGAAGTCTTCATCCGATCAAAGAGGTAGAGTGCTTCTTCCCCATGGCCGTGCATCCCATATCCTGAAATCATGGTGCTCCACGAGATTAAATTTCGCTCCTGCATCCTATCAAAAACTTTTCTAGCATACTTTATACTTCCACATTTCACATATAGATCAACTAAAGCAGTTTCAAGAGCTACTTGAAATTCAAAGAAGTTCCGAGTTATAAACCCATGAATGAAACGTGCTTGCTGGAAAGATGATGAAACAGAACAAGCGTGGATCCCACTAAGAAGGGTCACATAATCAGGGATAATTCCATGCCATTTCATCTGTTTAAATAGCTCCAAGGCTTCAAAGGGTAAATCAGCTTGTGCATAGGCTTCAATCATGGAAGTCCAAGAAACCAAATCCTTGTTTAGAATTCCATCAAAAAATCTTCGTGCAATGTCAATTCTTCCACATCGAGCATACATCCCCATTGCTGCATTTTGGACAGGCTGATCCATATCAAGTCCATTATCCATTACGACTCGACAAATGTCATCTGCCTCATTCTCTCTATGAACACATGCCATCGCGTTCAAGACGGTAACCCTACTGGGTCTGATTCTCTCATCCAACATCTGCGCGAACAACAACAGCCCTTCTTCATAACGACCATTCTGCGCGTAACGCACCAATCATAGAACTCCATGAAACTACATTTCTTTCAGGCATTTTATCGAATATTACTCGGGAAATGTGAAGACGCTCACACTTGGCGTACATGGCTAAGAGAGAATTACCCACAAAAACATCGGACTCATAACCAAATTCTATGACGTCGCGGTGAATCTTAACCCCGCATTCAAAGTGTCGAAGGCAGCCGCATGCCTTGAGAAGAAAGGGAAACGTATGATTGTCGGGTTGGATGCCCAATTGACGCATCTGACGGTAGAGAAAAATGGAACGATGATATTGGGCGCTGTCGACGAAGCCTCGGATCATGACGTTCCAGAGGAAGACATCTGGGGTTTGGGATGCGGAGAAGAGGGTATAGGCGTGAGATACGGAGCCGAGGGAAGCGTATTGGGTGATGAGATTGGTGGAGAAGAAGAAGTTGAGGTGCAGGTGGGATCTGAGCATGGAGGCGTGAAGGCATTTGAGAGCTTTGAGGGTCGCACATTGCTTGACCAAAGCGACGCAGGTGTCTGGTTCGATTGGTCGGAGAAGAGTATGAGATTGTTCTGCTTCTGCTACGAGAAAACGCGAGTGGTGGTGCAGAGCGCGGCAACACTTGACGGCCTTGTACCCCATGAGCCACGAATATTACTTGAATTCAGTTTGAACCTGAACCTATTAGTTGAATTTGGGTTGGGCCTGAGCCAGTAGCCATAGTAGTGGTAGTGGATCTGGCTTGGACTGACCCTAGCTCACCCCCCAGGCCCGCGGAGTCTCCGGAGTGGTTGTACAAGGCACGCAGCAAAACTGACAATTGTTAAGAGCATCCCTTCCCCTAATGGGTGGTGTGCTACAAGAAAAAACCACAACCCACCCCAACTCCCCAAGCATATCACTATGTACTCGGATTAGTGTTTCATGATATTGTAGAAATGCAGCACTCTTGTCTCATTCTTTTTTTCCATTCTTGAAAAACCACTTTTTTTTTTCAATTACAAAATACAATGTTTAACGAGGTAAAATTCCCTTTTCTTAAATCAAGGGAGCAAGAATATACAATGGTGTATATTACAAGGCACATTTTTTAAACTACAAGAATGCCTGATAAATAAAAATGAAAAACAATAATAATGCTAAAAACTGGGGATGATCCAAAGAAAGACATCTTAAAGCGTGTTGCTACTCCTGTTCAATGTCCCGAGAGAGTATTGAACTCGTTTCTAACATTTCTGCATCATGCTCATTCACTGCAATCTTACTCCAACCAGGGTTTCTTAGGGAGAAAATTTTAGCACGATCAAAACCATTTCCCCTGAATCCTGTTATCTTTGATGACACCATGGGCATAACAAGAACTGAAGATGCATTTATTGAATCCTCTCCAAAAGCAAGGGATGAACAAGCAGTCTGCATTGATAAAATTTTAGTTATGAAGACGTATTTAACATCTGAAAAATAAGAGGTAATCAAGCCAGCTAACAGCACCTTTGCCTTGGTTACGAGATCTGTGGCCTTTATCAGCATTGATTGCACTGGCGAATGCATGTCCTTAAATTGTGTGTCTTCGGGTGGCATGACCCCCCTATAACAAAGACATGTATGAAAGAACTTGGTGAAAACACACAGATGAACACATTTAAGTTCGGCACAGATGCAAAGATATATATTGATAACAAATAAAGATCAACAAATATTGTTTAAATGCTAGTATGTGGTTATATGTCATCACTAATACCTCCAAAATTTTACTTGTTCTCATTTTAGTTTTATTTTTGCAAGATCAAGGCTGAACTTATAGACAAAAAGAAATTACGTTCCCAAAATTTTTTGGAGGAAGAAACTATCTTCAAGTTTAAAACTTCTAAAAGATCGAAGTATTAAATCATGTTTAAGTTCTTTGTAGCATTTCCTAAACTTCCTGCACTACAAACCTGGAAAGAATACACCCAATTGAAACCTTTGTATTCTTCACAATCCCCCCCCCCCTCCCCCTCCCCCTCCCCCTCCCAACTAAAAAAAAAAAAAGAGGAATTTTGTAGTATGGGAAAGAATGTATTTTACCTGTCCATGTCAGTAGAAATGCTTGGAGCTGTTATAGAAACTAAACTGTCTTTGACTTCACCACCTGAAAATTTTCAAAATTAGTTCCTACCCTCATCCTTTGTACACAACACTAGTGACAATCTTCTAGAAAATACCTTTTGGCTCGTCAGGTGCCAGCAATGAAATGCCTATAAACACAGACATCATTCCCAGTACAAACATCGTGGTCCTCAGCGTATCAAACACCTGCTTGAGGAATGTTTGATAAGATTGCTATGTGGATTTAAACTCAATGCAAGGGAGTGAGAATTGAACATTGCTACAAGCATCAAGAAGCTGACAGAGGTTCTACACACATACCCACATGGCCACATACATATAGAAGGGAATGGAAACAGAGTAAAATATCAACAAAGCCAAGGATGCCTGCATTGTGTGCCAACACAGACCTGTCTGTGAGGCATTCTCTAGAGTCTAGATGGCCACATGGATGGAGTCACTGTCCATGTCAGCTTTTGACCCTACCATGAATTGTAGATATCCCTATCAAATGCAGATATTTAGATTTTTTTCTTGAACAACATAAAAGTAACATAAATAGGTCTCCTTTTGAATTTTGGCAGAGGTACATTGGGCTGACTTTTGCTTCACGAATTGGACTTATCACATTCAGAAGGCAAATATTTTTTTTCCTTCACACACAATTGAAGCAACACAAATAGTTCTCCCTTTGAACAATGGCAGAGGTTTATTTGGCTGAAATTGCTTCATGGAGAGGGAAAATGCAGCAGAAGTGATGGATTCATTAAATCTTGAGAATCCATACCAGCTGCCAGATTTTATAAAAGCATACATTAAATTTATATAATTCAATTTATCTTATGTAAGTCCATTGTCTGTGTGCATGTAACAGTGTGTGTAGGGGTGGTTTCTCGGGTTGGGTCAGCTATCATTGAGATATTAGAGATATTAACCCAGAAATGAAACTGATTTGTGTTTCTTTGCCCAACCTGGGACCAAATTGACATACATGTAGAACCCGAACCGAACCAAACCAAACCAAACCAACCCAAGGTCCTGTTTGGGTCAGTTGGTTTTCAAGTTGCACGACTATTTTGCATGTATTTATTTATGTGTATACTGTGTGTGTGTGTGTGTGTGTGTAGAGAGAGAGAGAGAGAGAGAGAGAGAGAGAGAGAGGGAACCTGAAATTCCTGAAAGTACACAAATCCAGTACAAATGGAAAAGAAAGTCCAAGCAATTTGGAACATAGGAACAATTAGAATTGCATCAAACAGTGCCAATCCTTCATTCAACCTGGCCATCTGCAGTAGTAATAGAAAATAAAATCATAAGTTTGCAAACTTCACCATTTCCTTCTTCCAGTGGAATCAAAACATACTGAAAACAATGAAAAAATTGGGAAAAAAAAGAAGAAGTTATGGATAAAATCTTGCCCAAAACCCAGCTGTACTAAGAAATAAAAGAAGCATGGAGTATGTGAACCAGTTATGCAACTGATAGCTGCTAGACATGGACAATCTTAGCAGGTTGGACCTGGGAAAACAAGAAACTGCATTAGAAACGGAAGTAGCTTACAATTTTACCACCTGTGTTTCAAAAGGGCAATGGAATCTAAGGCAGCCAACTTACAGAGATTTTGCAAACAACACTGAGCATGATCCTATAGCACCCGAAACTGTTGCATAGGAGAAAGGAAGCAGCATGTGCCAATAAGGCTGAAGGTCCTGTCTAGAAACAGCAAACAGAAGTTCTCCTCTCCTGCATGTTCCACATTTAAATTAAACCAGCACTCTGAGGAATGCTTGGTGACTGATTAATCCAAAAACCGAAAAACGATTAAAAATGAAAATACATCAGTTGATCCCCAGATTTATACACAGAGTTGAATCCTACGTGCTACCCTATAATGTAAAACTATAACAGTCCTCACCTGTAAATGGAGTGATGCAAGGCAACAACTACAATCAATATCAGACAGTAGAGAATGAATGTAATGTTGCTGTACTTCTCTGCCAACTGCTCTGGTGTGTAAACTGAAAAGGAAAGGGGATAAAAAAAAAAAAAGATGAACTTTTCCACAGACAGAAGTAGTCACAGAACCAGTGCCTACCCAAGTATGCACAGAGTGCCAGGTGCACAAGCACATGGTAGAATGTGCCCATGACCTGGCTGGTGTGCACGTATGTGTTTGTGCATGTATAGGCACTGTGAGACTTCACTTTGGAGAGGTCAGAAATTTAAACCTCCTTAGGAGTGTCACCAATCAAGTTAGGTGCCCAACCAGCACAGGAGGTTAAGGGTGGAGATGTGGTCATGGTTGGGTTAGGGTTTCTTCTATCAATTAGCAAAAAAAATAAAATAAAATGCAAAAGATACTTTATTCACAAAGCATAATGTGTTGAGAACGATATGTTAACACGCTTTTGAACGTCAGTTTAACATATCCACCTGACAGGGCATGACTTTGCTACATCAGTATTTTCTGTGCTGTTTTGGCTCATTAGGTGCCAACATGCTTGTTATAACATTTTCTTGGATTCTGAAATTTAACATGTTCCTCCATGTTTTCCAAAGATATCTTTTGACTGCAAGGCACAGCTTTGCTATCTAAACTAGACACACTTTCCTGTATACACCCTCCTCCCCCCCCCCCCCCCCCCCCCAAAAAAAAAACATACACACAAACACATGTATTTACGCAGAAAGATTTCATATTTTTCCTAATGTTTCCAGATTTCTGCAACTTATTGCCACAGAACAGTGCAATCCACAATATATTCCATTTTACTGGGTGCTGAGAATGTAGCAATATCATTATTTAATCTCCAGTCAGAAAGTAATGTCTCGGACAAGTCAGTGTACCAATACTAATGAAACTAGAACATAGTAGTTCTCAAAAGCAAGTAATGTACCAGGTGACTGGTGGTTGCCGAAAGCAACGAGAAATATATTTCCAAGAACAATAAAGGCAGTTGCAACCAGTACTCTGTAAAAGAAACGGAATTGATGTGATGAAATTTACTTAGCATAAACAATATGAAAGAATAAAATAAACTGTCTCCTATTTCTGAAAACAAACTCTCACTTCACATTTAAACATACTTGACAGTCACCGTTTTGTTCAAAACGAAGTAAGCAAATGCAATGTTGGACACAAACTGAACAGATCCCAGAGCTGCAAGAAGTGACTGCACAGCAGAAAGATGGGGAATAAAAAAGGGGGACTTTGGCCACAAGTCTATATTATTGTACTTGTACAGCCATAAGTCCATGAAAAAAAACTTATAAAGCATTAAGTCCACAAATATAGCCATAGACACAAATACCCTTCAATAAGCGTTGAAAGGGGACCTTATCTTCACTATTTGTTCAGATCCAGCCATTCTTTTATCAAGCCTACTGATTGAATCAAGCATACCTATATATATATATTGTTTTTTTTTTCTTCTCCTCCTCTTCATCCTGACTGAAAATAGCCACACATGGCATGTAACTGCTTTAAAAGCACTATATTCTCTTAAATTCAAAAAATTTCAAATCATTTATACCAAATTTAATTGTTTTATTCATAATGTAACTGTTAAAATTACTCCCAAAACAATTAATTTTAATTTAAACTCAACCAAAAACAATTAATTTAAAATTTTTAAAAATAGTTATGTGTAACTATTTTAAAACAGCACATTCAGTCAATGTAACCGTTTATTTATTTATTTTTTCCTAATTTTATAATCAACTTGGGTCTTGTTTTGAAGCTTTCGACGAGTAGATTACAAAAGTATAAATTTTATCAAAAAATGACATATAAATTAAAAGTTATGTCATTTTAATGTTTAAAAACAAAAAATAACAACTTAAGGGTAATATAGACTTTATGCAACTAACACCCTTATAAAACACTCACGTTTTACTTAAAATTGGACTTATGCCTATACAAGATTCCCACATGGACTTTTGCCTTTACAAGTTCACTAAAATTGTACTTTAGGCTAATTTCTCATAAAAAAGAAGGGGGGAGGGGCACAAAGTAAACACAAGATGAGAAAAGATTAAAGATACAAGAAACAGAATAGTTATCAGATGCATTTAATTTTTCTAATCTAGCAAAACATGCATTGGTCATAAAAAATGATGCAAATCAAAATATGCAGTTCTAATGGAAGTTTATCTGCTTGGATGATGCAACCGCGTTTAAATTCATACTGACCTGAGCAGCATAGCCAAAGGAAATGAAATTAAGACAATTTCCAAGAGCAAAAAAAATAATACCTGCATATCAAGAATTACATTTATAAGGCTAAATAGCAGAGATCAAACTGTGCATAGTATATTTACCAGAAAAGCTGTCTAGAATCAAGCATCAGGAGACTGGACTTTACCAACTCTCCAAGTCTGAAAATGTATGATAGGCTTCAATGCAAGCTTTCCATTTGTTCCATCACCTTCTAGCATAGAATGCCTTTCTCTCTGCAAAAAAATCAGTTACTCATTAAAGCTTGCAACATGTTATTAAGCCAAAAATAATGATGCAGTCTCAATATGCAATTTATTCTCTTAATGCTCTTTGCCAGTGTAAAACATAATCAGTAACAACGCTTTTGGACTCCCCACCAATATCATCAGGCTTCATTAGGTTTTCTATAGCATTAGAAGGTAGAAATCCATCATTGTGACGGGGCTATTGCAGAAAACAGCACCCATCTCATGAATTATCAATTATGGTGGAAGAAATTTAAACAACGTTATTCCACGATAACCTAAATTTGATCCCATATTTTCAGTTGCACTTATAGGATCCATTTTATTAATGATCCCCTTCTAGATGATGAATTTCCACTTCAAATGTTGTAAAAACCTATGGAGCCATTCAATTTCCATCATATGCTCAAATATGCCCTAATACATTACTGCAAAAAAAGAAAAAAAAAAAAGAGGAGCTGTGCAGGCTCAAAACATTTCATCATTCACACTACATGCACTGTGGATAACTGCAGACTATAACTGAATTCTAAACCACTCATAATGTGAACCAAAAGCATTGAAGAGAATTTATCAAATGAAAAGAATAGAGATTAAGGGTGTGTTTGTATGCATCTTCAATGTGCTATACTTAGTGTTAAGGAATATCTTTCTTTCAACCTCCAAATATCCCCTTGAAGTTCAGACAAAAAGGCATGTGATGCATGATTTATTACAGAATGTCTTGAAGAGGCCAGCCGAGGCATGCCAAGGGCTGCCCATGCCTAAGGCAACCAAAGGAATGGCAAGGAATCACACGAGCTGCCCATGCACAGCCAGCCGAGGCATGGCAAGGCTTTCCACTGGCTGCAGATGCCAAGGCAAGACACGGGCTTCCCATGCCTCAGTTGGCCCCAAATCAAGATTCATCAAGGTTTATAGTGCCATAAAGTCTTCTCTTATCTCGTAGTTCCATGGTGGATAGCCATTTAAAAGGATTCTATCAGCAATTACTCTCTAGCACAAGTTAACGCCCTCAGCCATGTTCCTCTTGATTACCAACTAAGGATGCTCCTGAAAGATCCAGGAATTACAATGTATGCAAAGAAAAATCAACTCACAGTAGCACTATAAGAGGCAGGTTAGGACCCTATATAAACAGCAGGATAGAAGCAGAGTGAAATTTTAATCAGCCTACGAGAGAAGGTGGGTAGCATTGTAGAGATATAAAGTGCGATAAAATTTAAGATAGTTAGCAAAATTATAAGGAATATTTGCAACAAATGAGTGGGAAAAGCAAAAAGATTAAAACAATAATAAACTGCCAAATAACAAGATATCAGAAGGAAACAAAAATATTCATCCTGCTCTCGTCGAAGGAAATGAAATTATTTACAGTGTCTAAGACCTGGCCCAAACAAGAAAAATGGCATACCTCATTATGACCCAATTTAAGAAGGTTTGTCCCAAAATTGATGGCAATGCTTCCAAAAAGGTTGATGAAGGCACCGATAACCCACTCCCCCATGGATTGAAGATGTCAAGGAGCCCCTATGTATGGTTAGAATCTAATGCTGTGCTTGGGAAGTTACTAATTCTCACATAAAACTGATTGAGTGAAACATATGGTCCTTGAAAGTTAACATGTGCTATTGTACCCATCACTGAAGCCGAGGCTGCAGAGCCCGCCTCAAAGCGACGTTTGCATATGAATTCAAAAACATCCCTGTGTTTCACCTGCAAACTTATATGGATCCCATCAAAATTCATCCTTCCGAAATACAAGACATATACTACATTAGAAAAAGAAATAATGTGAGTCCACCAATGGAACTTGTGATACAAAGAAACATGCAAAGGACAATATCACGGGTCGTATAGCAATATAGGAAAGAGATGAAGAAAACCCAGCTGTGTTATTGAATTACCTATCCGGAGAATCAGTAAGCAGATGCCAGTGGCTATCGATCTTGAAGTAATAGCTGTTTATAAAATAAGGGTTCCTACAAAAGAGCTTATTCCAGATAATCAGTTACCAGATATACCACCACATACTCATATTGAAGAAACATTAGATAATAAAAGGAAACAGCTGCAAAAATTAGGGAATTCTTGATCTCTGCATCAAGTTGGATAATTTAGAAAATAAAAGGGTTTGCAAGGGGATTCTTGATGTGATCGATTAGATCAATCGAAGCAGGACATAACAAACACAGTCGATGTAATGCAGACATTAAACGTGGGAATCATCGGGAAAAAAAAAAAAAAAAAACTACTAATATAAAAAAAGGAAAGAGAAAAAGTTGAACAGCTGCTAAACTTTACCGTGAAATCGTCTCACCGGAAGAGACATAGACTGCTCCACCCACCTATATGATTTCTAATGATTGATAGGCCAAGTAGTGGATACAAGGGGAACAACAATAAGGGCTTTTCATTATTATCAAAAAAATTATATAAGAAGAAAAAAAAATAGTATAATCGAATGTTGCAGAGAGAGAGAGAGAGAGGGAGAGGGAGAATTGTATGTTGGTTTGACGGACGCCTTTGAAGGTTGAAAGGTCAATTCGATAGCAGAAGCGTGATACTTTACCGACCGCTCAGTGCAGCCGTACTCAACTGTCGGTGAGGAATCAGGTACACCCCGAACTACGGTCGTCTTGTGGTCGTATCGTCACATGTTTACACGTGTAACAAAACTTGGGAAATGCCGTACCTTGATTGACGCGTGTATCCTTGGACTACAGTTTTATCACCTTCGTCCCGGATTCACTAAAGTTTTTTGGGCGCAACAACTGTCAACGCCCCTCTCCATTTACCTCCTCTCCCTTTTGGGTTGGACCTGCAGCCTGCTAGATTCTTACCAGGAATATTCTTTTTTTTATTATTTAATTTTCAACCTCTCAACCTCAATTATTTACGGAGTAAAATTCTAGAACGAAATCAAAGTCTATAGAACATACCACCTCTAATGTGTAGCAGAAATAAAATTAAAAAGATTATTTTCGTATGGAATTGCCAATCTAAGTTCTTATGAGTTGGATTTAAAATTATTGTCTGACATGTGTTTCAAACACTAATGAGTCTAACAGCATCAAACCAAGCACAAGTAGGGTAGGGCATTTAATCAGAACTCCTATTGGCATCTCAATTTGTTAAGTTGCACATGACAAGAGTATAAGATCCCCTCTAATCCAAAAGGTTTTCACTCATCCATCCAACTTGCAGTTTACATGAAAGAATGGTGGATGATTTGATGGTCATTTTTTAAGGGATGAGAGAGGTAAAGATAGCTATTGAGATGTGATTAAATGCAATTAGATCAAGTTTCTTAAATTGTTAATAAATACAAAGTTATAGACAACCTTATTCATTTCTAAAGATTAACAAGTACCTCATCACAAGAGTCTGGATAACAATTTACTAGGCTTCCATGTAATTTGGTAGCTTTCCTTTCTTTTTATTTTTTAATTTTATTTTTTAATGAAGTAATGTATGTATTAAACTAAAAAAGACATAACCTAAATACATAAGACATATACAAGTACTAGCCTAGAATCCTAACTAAAGCTTACAAGATTCAACAAAATAAATAAAAGAGATATTATAAGGGAATCTTCATTTAGGTACTGAAAAATACGAACAATTTGATTTAATGACATGTGTAATCCATTGATTGAATTAAAAAAGTAAGAAATTGGGATAACTTGAAATGACAATATCCCCATATATGTCACATGTTAATTAAGTTTATATGTTCTCTTATCCATTTTTTTCACGTTAGAATCCATGTGTTTGGTTGTTGAAGTACTAGCACACCACCTCATCGTAGCACCAAAAAAGATTATTTTCAAAAGACAACTTGAGATCTACAACCAAAATTGAGGTGAACAAAACCACAAAAAAAAAAAAAAAAAAAAAAAAAAGAAGGTGTCTCTACATAAGGTTTTTCTTATGTGTTGCAAGGTATGAGTTAGGGGTTTTGGGCTTGGTAGTAGAAAAAAGGGTACAGGGGAATTTGAGGGGGGAAGGGGGGATTTAAGGCTCTACTTATGTTTGCCGCGCGCGCCGGTCCATTTCAAAGACGTGAAAAGTGGGCTACGGGGGGAGGAGATGCTTGCACTTGAAGACCCATGCCCACAGGGAGGAGAAGGAAGTAACTGTGATCTCTATGATTACGATTACGAATCCCCGCTTCCCCTCCTCGACGACAACGGTTTTCCATCCTTTGAATCAGAAGACCAACACGATGATAACGATGTAGAGAATGGCCGAGATAATGGAAATGGAAATGGAATTGAAGCCGAGGAAGAGAGTTTCGCTTCCGATTTCTATCGCTGCGGGACCGACTGGTCGTCCTTGTTATTGGAACAGTGTAGCAATAACAACGAGAGCAAGAGGAAGAAGAATTCGGAAAACGACGCGCCTTCTTCGGAAAGGAAGCTCAAACAGACCGATCTCTTCCAGATGTGGGGTATAAAGAATACCCTCCTCTCCCCTTCCAAATCCCACCCTACATCCTCATCTCCTTCGCTGCCTCTAACCAAAACTGGGGGATCCACCTCCCTCTCCGTCTCTGTCTCCATCCCCATCGCCCATCTCCATCTCCTCCGGTACAAAATCAAAGGCTTACCCACCAATAAAGAGAGGCGCTGCAGGATCCAATTCCCTCAATCGACCGCGTGTTTGCCCCTTCTACAAGAGAATTCCTGGTCAGCTTTTCAATTTTTTTTCCCCCTTCCTCAACCCCTCTTTCGCTCTGATTACTCTGAAATATCTCAAAACACAAACAACCGATTTCAAGTTTAAAACCCTAACATAAACATAAGGTTTAATTTTGCATTACGTGCCATGTTTTATTCTTGGTCATACAGGGACACCCTTCACTGTAGATGCATTTCGCTACGGTCATATTGAAGGATGCTCCGCCTATTTCCTTACCCACTTTCACTATGATCATTATGGTGGCTTGACCAAGGGCTGGTCACATGGCCCTATCTATTGCTCACCTCTCACTGCTCGCCTTCTTCGCATGTGTCTCTCTGTTAACCCATCGTAAGGACTCCATCCCTCATCCTGTTTATGCATTCTAATTCCATTTCTTTCCGATTACCTTCTATGTGTCTCTTTCCTCTCCCCCACCCTTTGTGATTGCGCAAACTATACATTTATTACCTCAAGCTGCAAGTTAACATTGCATTGAGGCTTTTTATTTTTTATTTTAACATGCGGTTCTGTGTTTGCAGGTTCATTCGTCCTTTGGAACAAAATATCGAACATGTGATTGAAGGCATTAGAGTGACAATGCTAGATGCTAATCACTGCCCAGGTGCAGCTTTGATTCACTTTCGCCTCCCTCTCCCCAATGCACAATGCTATTTGCACACTGGAGACTTCAGAGCTTGTAAACTGATGCAATCTTACCCCCTTCTTGTAAATCAACGAGTTCATGTACTTTACCTAGACACAACATATTGCAATCCAAAATACAGGTATGAAACTTCTCTATCAAAATCTCATGGCTTCAGTTATTTTATTTTTGTTATTATATATTGGAAATATTGAGACAATTTTGTTGTTTCAGGTTTCCTTCTAAAGAAGATGTTTTGAGTTTTGTTGTGAGAGTTACTAAGAACTGGCTGAAGAAGCAACCCAAAACCCTTGTCAGTCGTTGGGGCGTATAGCATTGGAAAAGAATGTGTTTATCTTGCTATTTCTAAGGCATTGGGGGTATGCTGGTTCACTTCTTCTGCTGAACGAATTTTATTTGTATTTTCATGTCATGGAACTTGTGGTTATATACAAAAGTAGGAACTATGTTTTCTGGCTTCAATGGAGAAGTTCTTCAGCAGTTCATAACATGCATGTTTGCTATGAATACTGCAATGGATTAAAAAGGGAAGCAAAACATGACCCGTGATTATGGCATCTAGATTTAATTACTGTTATTATAGAATTTGGATGATTGGATTATTTTTGGGTTATTATATGGTTAATTTTTATTGATTTTTAGGTTTTGAGTGCCTCATAAGCACTAGACCACAGAGGCCAGAGCAACATTTTCTAATGGAGGTTTTTTTGGGTGAAGTAGTTACGCTTTTAATAGGCTGTATGTTACCTATTATTTTAGTTTTAGGTGTCCCTCCTGCTGTGGAAAATAAAAAATATAAATAAAAACCCTGCTCAATTTGTTTCTAGGTCCAAAATACACAAGAATTCAAAATTTATACTATAGTGATGCAGTACCTTCTGTTCATGCAACTGCCTTAGGTTAAAATATATGCAAATGCTTCAAGGAAACGGATCCTGCAGTCTTTTGGTTGGCCTGAACTATCTGGGAATCTCTGTTCAAATGGGAGGGATACGCCTCTTCATGTTCTGCCTATTTCACACTTACGATTTGAGGTTTGATTCTGAATCTTCCTCTTATTGTTTCAATTGAAGGATCTTGTCTTTGTTATGTTAATTGATTATTATTATTATTATTGCTGTATTTTTCTTCTTAAGACCTTGAAGGATTACTTGAAGGCCTATGTGGATCAATATTCAGCAGTTTTGGCATTTCGGCCAACAGGTGAATTATATACACTGTTGCAACCTATTGGGATCTTAATTAGATAGGGTCCCTCTCTCTTTATAGTTCCTAGAACATGCTAAACACTCAAAAGTATTTATGCTTCTTCAGGTTGGACTTACTCTGAGAGAATCGGCAACCAACTGGATCTAATAAAACCCATTTCCAAAGGCAATGTCACGATATATGGTAAGATAATATGGATTTTCACTTTTAGCAGATAAATAAATCAGAATCCTCAAGTTAATGCCCTATGAATCTAAAAATTTCTGGCTTTTATTCCATGATTATCTTGATAATTTTGCTTTAAGTTGTTTGAGATGCTGAATTTTTCTGTCATTGCTGTATTTAATTCAATATCTAATCTAATTCTATATATAATTGTTAGTTCTGAAATAGTTTTTGTCGTTAAGGATGACCGACAATCCTTTCTATTGCTATTTTTGCAGGGGTTCCGTACAGTGAGCACTCCAGCTTCACAGAATTACGAGAGTTTGTTCAGGTCTGAATCTCAAGTCGTAATCGAAGTCTTCCTTTCTCTTTATTAGGCAAACATCTCTGATTTTATTTTTGAATTGCATGTATACTTTCTCTTCAATCATGCTTTGAGTTATATCTTTTTCGTCATTTCCCAGTTTTTGAGGCCTGACAAGATAATTCCCTACTGTCAATGTCGGGAATGCTGCTAACCGAGATAAGATGCAGTCATATTTCCGGGACTGGCAGAAGGGCTGATGTCCTTACAAGAGTAAGATAATTCAAAGTTTCCAAGATTGGAGCTCCCTATCTGATCTCAGCATGAAAATCAACTTGATTTGGTGGACTCAAAACATATCATACTTGGATTCATTACGTATTTTCAACATAAAAAGGAAATTGATCAGGTGCTCAAATTAAAGTTTTTGTTCTGTTGGAAGTCTTGGATAAAAAGCCAAAAGGCAGAGGAACATATAAAATGTGTCTGTGGGTGGATTTAAGGAGTTTTTATTTCTATACATCTATCTTTTAGTTTTACTTCACAGAAACACTCCTGTTATTTGCAGAAATTTCATAGAGAACCACGGTGAATGTTCAAAAGGTCTGTTTATGTTCCCTAGAGAATTTTGTTGTAATTTTCATCAATTTAATTTGTGTCTCAATTGTAACAAACCTTGATTATGAATATTGAGTTAGCTAATAGAAATTCAAGGATTCTTCACTGTCTATATTATTTTGGAGGGTTATTGCTTTGTTGGGAAATTTGTGTGAAAAATGATATGTAAACTGAAGTCAGTAGTACGGGGATCAATTAATTGCTTTTCTACGGGGACTCTGCAGGTGAGGCATGGGGTAGGATAAAATATACTTTTACTTTTTACTAATTAATTTACTTCATCCTAGTAACCTACTAACTATTAAGAATAATTGCATATCATGTTTCTTGCCTGGTACCAAAGGAAGAAAAAAAAACAGAACATGTAACAGTCGTATCTGTAGATACATAGACATCATATATGAAGTAGACAGACTTGAGTGTTGAAGTCCGGATAACTTGCATTGTATTTCCAGCTTATAAATGAGAAACATAGTAGACCACACAAAGAGGAAAATAGAATTCTCTTTCCTTTTTATTGAATAACTGTATGTCTGGATGTGTCTGTGTTTGTTTTCAAGGAAGCCTTTGGTGGAGAATTCTAAAAGAATCTCGGTTACTGTCCAACCGTTCAAAGGTTTATATTGAAATATTGGTATTAAAATTTTGTTCCTAACTTCTGATTTAACTCATTGATTTGCGAGAAATGTAAAAACACTGTAAAATTTTGTTCATAATGTTATGAAGACATTAAACATCTGTCAGATTCTATCCTTACCAAATGATCAGCTAAAACCGAGTCAACAAGTCTACTTGCAAGAAACTAGTCTCATATTTATCTACAGATGCAGGATTCTGTCCAGTTTGGAAAGACCTTGTTGAATTGTTGCCTCCTGTTGTTGATTGCAATACATGCCTTGGGTCATGCTTAGCTGGAAATTCGGTAGTGAGGAAAATGGAATTGCAGACTCCTGTTAGTGTTGTTGCTGCTTTGATTGTTCGGTGCAACTCAAGCTGAGGAGTAACAAAGCCTGTGGGATTGTGGTTGTGAAGTCGTTTTGAGTTGGGGAATCTTACAGGATACTTGAGAATTGTTAGGTAGTCTCGAGTCTTGACCAATCCTGGTTTTTCGCTTCCTTAGTTGTCTTTCTTGGTTTGTCGTGACTGAAGGTTGTTGTGTACTTCAAAGTAAGAAAAACCAATGGCATGAGTCCAAAACCTTGTAATATAAATAAGAATAATGAACATGTAGATTGTTATAATAATGATAATATCTCAAGGCCTTGGATTCGTAAGGAGCCACGAACCTTCAAAACCAACAATAAGAATGTTAGTATTGGACGCAGTGCATTCTTTGGACTGCATGCCAGTGCGTAGATGGCTCCTCATAACATACTGAAATCCGCGATATATATCTAGAGTGTGTGTAAAGAAGTAAACCTATTTGCATGCAAGTTGGGATAACATTACTGGGCATTACTATTGGAAAGAGGTGTACATACATCTCCAAGTTGTGCCAGAAATTACCAAACTCGTGAGATTCCAAGCCTATAGACATTGATGGATGGGTTAGATCATCTGGCCACTTGGTGCCTCTGAACGTGTAGAGAGAGAGAGAGCCCAACTTCTTCTGACCTCCCTCGCCATAGGCTTTCCTATATTCTTTCCAGTCCGGTTTATAAAAAACTCGGGAAGCCTATGAGGGAGGGAGTTCGGAGAAAGCTGAGTCTCTTCAATTACTAACTTTTTTTTTCGCTTTTGTTGGGAAAAGTGGTATTTTGCTCTTGAACTTTTGTCTGTATTACTCTCTCTTGTTGTAGGGGTGCGAGAGAGAAGAGAGGAGAAAGGAGGCAGTTGATCCGTGTATATATAGATACAGATGAAAGGCCCCCTTACAAGTCCCAAGAAAAAGAGGAGAAACTTCTTGTACTAATACCAATGTGGCAATGTGCAAATACCAAAATATTCCACTTTTCGTTTCGGTCACCCCAACGAATGAAAATCAAAATTTACTCTTAAATTCCAATGTGTGAAGTTGCGAGGCAATCATGTAGAATGTACGTGGAGATACCTTTATGTTTGCTTGTGGGATTAAAATAGGAGCTGGTTAGCCCTGTGGATTTGGTTAAAGAGAGGATAATGACGCCACCTCCACCTATACCTCACCCCAGCCGCAATCAACGAATCCCACAATGAACGATTCATTTTTGTAAAGGTGGTGGGACTGCGCCGATGACACCTATACCTCTCTTTTGTACTTCTCTGCCTCAGAAAATGAGTTGAATCTAATTGGTAAAATCGATGCATATTTGCTTTCTTCTCACTGACCGACTTCAGCCTTCTGTTCATGACTCGACTCCTATGATGCCATACAATATATACACAGATAGATAGAGAGGAATAGAAAAAACAAAATAATAAAAACAGCAAATTAACCAAAGTACAAAATAGTTGCCACAGGACGTTGGTGGTTACAAGAGCTTTCCTTGTGAGAAGCATAGATATTACAGTATTCTTATTAAGCCAATGGTTAGTGTAACGCTAAGCAAATGTTTTGTCATTGTCCATCTAGTGCTGAGATTTCATAGTGAGGTGAGCTCAGTTAACTCCCCCATGAAGTGAGGTCATTTAGCCTTTCTGTTTTTCATCCACTCATAAATATTGTGTCCTATTACATAGAGTGAGTAGTATTTGAGGCTGGTGGCCACACCACACCATCGTTCAGCTCCAATGCCACTGTAAAGAATAACGATGTATGAAGGAAGAGTGGAAGAAAAAGTAGGGCATAAATATAACAATGAGGAGCAAAACCAAGTATGCCACTTGTCTCTCTCTCTATCAATTTGTTCTCTCTCAATTTGTTCATTTGTTGCCCTTGGTCAAGGATCACCATCAACATCAGCGTTTGAATACACAAGCAAGGATCCTCTCCATTGCAATAGATAGTCCAACGAAATCGAAGCCATTCAAAACATGTGGGTTTGGTGGGTCCCATGTAGTATGAAAAGTGTATAATGTCCACAAGCTTTCAATACCCTTTCTCTCAACTAGTGACTCAGATGAGCAGATCTTGCATAGATTCTTCATCTTGCTGAGAAACCTGTCAAATGCTCCAACTTCGTTTTCATATAAATGGTGTCTTTCCAGAAGGAGAAGGAAGACCCGGGGTGGGGTGGGGGATTGAGTCTCAACGCCTCAGTTATAGCACATTATACACAGGCAGCAAACTCTGCCCCAGGGCATTACTTTTTATATGGAAACGAAAGCTGGAGTTCAGTAACCAAAAAACAGATGGGAAAAAAAAAAATTTCATCCCAACTACGACCAAGGAAATCAGTCCATTTCATGACTGCAACACTGTGGCTTACATTTGTTCCTGTCTACTGGGTGATGAAAGACAAGGCAAATCTCACATAAGAGCACTTTTAGAATCCTTGAAAGTACAAAAAAAAAAAAAAAAACCAGAGTCAATAAGGGAAGAAAACACAGAATCCTTCATATGAAAAATTCTTTGGATGTAGGTTTGGGTGTCTAGTTTGTTACCACAACAACAGATCATAAAGGAACCATAGGTATTTTCACTATATAGTTGCTAGGGAAATAAGATGCCTAGATGCGTGAGGGTGGCTTCTCCAATTTGTCTTCATTGAAAACAATACCAACAGTTCATACATAACAAGGGCAGATTAGTAATTTTCTTATAAAGAAAAAAAATACAAAAGCAAGAGTAGCAAGGACAGTTTAGTCATTCACCGCTGCAGGAACTAAGATATCTGTGCATGACAATTTCCAATGGTCAAATCAAAATATGTAGTAACAACTAATCCAATATACTTGAGTCCAGATAGATGATCACTCAAATTTGTTCATCATTGTACTCAGTCATGAATATGTATGTCCATAAGTAGGCTAATGATATAAGAAGGAAAGCTGTACAAGTACGATCTCAGCCCTCAGTCAAGAAGTCACAGAACAGCACTCAATTTTTGTCACTCTAAGCACCCCCTAGGTCAATACGTGCAAACTGAGCACATCCAAACCTCTGCTTTGGATGATGTGAAGATGATTCAGATGAGAATAAAGGGTAACTGAATGCATACAGAGTAATTATTCAGTTACTCTAAAAGAACATGATGGGATGATGTACTAATCTGATTAACAATTTTGTTCCCTTCCTCTGGTTTTTTGTGTTGACTATCCAACAGAATACTTTATGGATGTTACCATTTACATAAATCATTGTTCTCCTGTTGCTATATCAGATGGGCGTCCTCTAATGCCACAAACCTCCAATCCATAAGTCTCTGGAGGCCAAAGATTTCAACACTCAAGGATCAAGGACTGTAGTTCACAAAAAACCAACAGGCTTAAAGTAGCATAGCCGCAAAAAGGGAAGAAAAATAAAAACTTAAAGCAAACCCTGATCTGTTTCGTATCCAAGATAAAAATGACTGCAATTTTCAGATAGAATTAATTTTTAAACCTAAAAAAAAAAAAAACCTCCAACCTGTACCACCAGTCATTCCTCCTAAATCAAAAAGTACAACCAACCATGGCCCAGCAACTTACGTTTTAGGTGTGGAGCTGATGAAACTATGACAAGAAAATACAAACAGCTAAAAGACTAGGATGACAAATATGAATATTTGTATCAGAATATCCAACTGCTTTGAGTTCTTCCAATTGTTTACCTGATCATGCAAAATAATTGAAACACTTCCCCAAAAGATAAAAATTACTTTACAAAATGCAAAAAATTACATTAATGGTTTGGTTTTCCTTTAGTCACCACTACAATCACCACTATATGATATACTCCCACTTGAAACCCAATGCTCAAAAGAATTACTACTTCAATCTCCCTATATTACCAGCCCCAGGGCAAGTGAAAATTTGATGTTGTTACATATGCCTCCACAATCTATTTGCACAGATCCTGTGACATACTTCCCTCACTGTCAACACCTATGACTATGATACCTTCTTAAGCCTGGTCTTCTTCCTAATTTACTGCTCAACTTATGATAGAGCTGATGTAGTGACTTTAAATAAATCTATTTGGTTCTCATGCATCCAGGCCACCATATTTAGGGTGTTGGGCCAAAATTGGAGGCTACAGTAATATAATCCTTTTAAATTTTTTAATAGAGTAATAATCACTCACCGTAAGACCAGCCAAGCTTAATAAGACAGAATGCCAGGCAGTGAAAACATGTCAATATGATGTGCTAATAAATGACAAAAACAAAAAAAAAAAATTTGCTAGAATTAAATAGACATACCACCACTACGTCCATGAAAAAAGTGATCCAATTGAGATCATATGCCCATATGCAACAATGACCAATTACTTCAGCAGTGATGAGCAATATTGTTAAAGCAAAAGAACTATAAAGTTGAGGCTTGTCTACCTTGACAGAGAATATGGTCCTAGATATAGCAAAATGAGGAAGCAGGACTGATTTAACTGACCTCATCGGCCTTAGAGAGTTGGGATAGAACTCAGTTGTCAATAAATAAAAATCAGTCGATACATGAAGCATAAAGCCTTAAGCCCTCAAAATGTGGAGGCATATGATTCTAGATAACACTACAAACACTTCAAGACCACATTAGAAGATCAAATTAACAATGTTATATAAATGGATGCTTTGTATAGTTGTGTTCCATATCTTGCATCCTTTCGATCACAAAAGTTAATGCCTTCAACCGGAAGTTTAACACGTAATTATCATCCAGAAAAATCCCAACAAGGTTGTCATTTTCTTTTGCTAGATAGTCCATCTTCAAAATAATCATATAATCCTAACTGAAAGTTCCAAGCTATCAAACCTCCTTCTGGGCCCTGTCCATGGGAAATATTATACATTCTTCACTGATTCCCTTGGCAATAAGAATTATAACACTTTCCGAAGCCTAAAATTCTTGTCATACTAATCAGACTTCTCAAGTAGCAGCCCTTAGTCCTTTCTTCTACATGACCAAATCAAGGACGTTGGGACTATGGTGTGGAGGACATAGTATAGACATCTCATATCTCGGAAAATTTTCTTCTCTTTTCACATATATATATATATATATATATTTCCATATGGGGCTGCCAAGGGTTTGATAGTACTTTCATCCTACATGCATCATCACCTAAAGAAACGCAACTAACAAAATAAATGCAAAACAACGTCCTACAGGTTGTAATTTTAATTCTCCATTACTAAACTCTAAATGCAATGTGTAAAACCTGTAGCTCCTGATCTTCCACCAGACATTCCTTTTTTTTTTATTATTTTGATCTAGGAAATAAACATTCTTAATAACCAGAAGTCAGCATATTAGTTCTCATGATCCTGATGGGAGGGAGGATTCCATCTAAGAGGACCATTATTTACAAGAGCAGTCCCCACTGGACGATAGTACGAAAATTCAACAAAGAAGGCATCAATTAAGCTTGGAACCAAAATAACAGAAACAGAAGTAAGATTAACTTATGAGAGAGCCAAAACAATACTCTAAAAAGATCAACACAAATAATAAAAGAGAGAAGTTCTGTCAATGAATGAACTGCAGACCAACCAAAATATCGTATTATACAAAGACACAAACTACCAAATAGTGAAGAAGTCATTGGTTGGGTACACAATCTAAAAGTAAATCACCAAACCCGAAGGGACAAGATTTGCAATCTAACAAAAATCTGAGGTATCAAAATTCAGCTGCCAACTTCGAAAAAAGACGACACATCTGTATACACAAAAATCCCTCAACTTTTACTAAGGTTACAGTGTTTTTAATGAAGAAGTAATTAAGAATGAGATTCTGCAGGTCATCACCACAACACATCTAAAAAGGGGGGTAAAAAGGATCTAGCAGAAAAGAAGAAGGGGGACTAAAAAAGCACACCAAGATCTCAGGCCTGCGTTCCGGTCAAAGCCTTCATCTGAATATGATTCGTTTCACCAGAGGACATAGTGGGCAAGGCCTCATACGAGCCGAACCTCCTGATGCCAACAGTCCTGGCGACGGCAGCGTAGGTGATCAACACAATGAGCACCACGAACATAACATGAACCACAAACACCAGATCCAGAATGGCGACGGCTCTCAACTTGGACTCCTCCAAATCGCACTTGGTGGATCCCTCCACCCCATTGACCACATCCAACAGCCTATGACAGCCTTCCGGAATGAAGGCCTCGACGTAAAGCGAGAGGCCTGTCTGCAAGGCCCAAAGCCCCTGCAAACAGAGGGAGGCAGCCAGGCCGACATCGGCGACGAACAACCGGGGCTGACAAGCGAGGAGGAGGCAGAGAAGAGAGGACAAGGCAGAAATGCGGGCGGAGACGGAGTCGCATTTGGCCTGGAGATCGGAAATCTGGACGGAGGCGGCCGCGGAGGAGACGGAGTAGTGAAGGAAGAAGAGGGCGGAGGCGAGGGCGAAGAAGAGATCGGAGGGGAAGGGGAGGAGGGAGGTGGTTTCGGAGAGGAGGAGGGAGAGGGAGAGGAGGAGGAAGAGGAAGAGGACGCCGGCGGATTGGAGGGAGGAGAAGCGGTGGACGGGGGTGCTGCCCTTGAGGAGGGGGTCGGAGTCGGAGGAGATGAGGGACTGGTGGGCAAAGGCGATGAGGAGGCAGAGGATGAGGAGGTAGAGCTGGAGGAGCTTGAGGCGGGGGGAGGAAGAGAGGGAAAAAGGGTGGTAGGGTTTGGCGGAGTAGTCGCGAGGGGATTTGAGGTGGTTTATGGTAGTGGAGATGAGGTGATAGAGTCCCAGTGATACCAGAGCTGACGAAGAGAATATGTGATACATTAGGGCTGCCATAATAGAGAAACAGAGCTCGAGATCAATGGATTTGGGGGTTTGCGGGGTGGTGTTGGGTTAGTTCGGAGTTATGACTTGAAACATCGTCGTTGGTACGACATAGGCATAGGGATACGACTTATAGGAGGAGGCTTTGCCTTTTCTTTAGAGGAGCCGGAGACAAGAAACGGTCACGAGTCACGACTCACCCCTTGTCTTTCTTCTTATTTTATACACTCTTTTTATCTTTTATTATACGGAGTATATCTTAGTGACGATTCAAATGCCTTTCCTAGTTTCCTGTCCTCACTCACACCTTTCTCCCTTCCTTTGCATTAGTTGGCTGCCTAAACATTTTAAAAAACTCTCTAATATAAATAAATAATAATAACGGTTAAAAAAAAAAAAAAAACACAACCGTCTCTATCTCATCAACAACCGTCATTATCTTTCTTTCTTTTTTTTTCTTTTTTTTTTTTTTGACTTTGTCTTGCCATTAGGGTTCTCCTCCCTCTCGTCACAAGCTCTCCTATTTCTTCAATCATGAGCTCTCCCATTTTTTTCATTTGTTTTAGACACAATTTAAAACATTGATCATATCATCATATTTATCATATTGAACCTTTCTTGTTTCTCTAAATTCAAACAATAGTACACTAGAATGAGCCTATATGAATAAAGTATTTAGAGAATTCCGATCTAATATTATTAGATGAAATAAAACATTAAACTTTGATTAACCCATGTCATCAAATCATGCGATACTTTATACAAGAATTTGTATTTGGGATCTTTGAAGAACTCAAAACCATAACATATATGCTGTCTTTAGATTGTGCAATATCTCCTACAATAGGCAGAGAACTCATCAGTCCACCCATGTGGGTGGCCTCATAATTAGTTTTCTCTATTTTACAAAACTAAACTAGCTGCATTCATTAGTGTCACAATGACGTTTATTTTGAGACTGATGGTATCTTTTTATTTTGTACTGAACGAAGAAAATGTCCTGCTAGACCAATTCGAATGGAGAGCAGGAAATCAAAATGAAAGTGAATCAGAATGCTGGCTGTAGCATCACTCAACTAACTATTAATATGCTTGAAGTATGCTTTAATGCCTCCGTCAAGTACACCGATTCGATACAAAATGTCAATGGCAATATTTCTTTCCCTTCTGTCTTTCCAAACAAAATGACCGCGTATGTCAATAATGCAACATTATTCTTATGAGCAACGCTAAATGACCCAAATGAATGACCCATTTATCGTAGCATTCTAGCATTGCTTTGAATAGTTTCACATTGAAAAGAAGACGGAAGAGAAGGGCAGTCATACCAGTCTTGTGTTTCCAACTCTCGCTTTTGGTTTAGTCTCTGAATATACTTAAATGACTTGAATTACCATGGGAAAAACAAAAGAAGGCAAAAAACACTAACTTCATTAATTTATATGTAGTATTTTGTACAGATAGAAAAACACTAACTTGAATTACCATGGGAAAAACAAAAGAAGGCAAAAAACAAAAGAAGTCAATAATGTTGCACTTAGGAAACCAAAGTTTAGTTTGACCTCTTGTTTTTCCATGCACTCTAAGCAAATTAAGAGAGACATTCCCTTTGAGAGATGCTCAAAATTGAGAACAAAGAAAGCTAGTGAGCTCCACCATCCACACCACACAAAATAATTAAACCCCACAAACAAACATACAGGAGTTGCACTTACATGTAGGAAATTGCCCACAATCCAGACAAATGGGCCAAAAAAAAAAAAAAAAAAGGGTGAACTATTACATGTCAATTTCCAGAATACTGTTGAGATTTATTGAAGTAAAGTCAATCAAAATAAAAAAGAATAAACAGAACACAAAATTTCATCTTGCAAGGGCAGACCACAACGGCATATGTGTACTTGCATACTATAGGATAAGAACAAGGACAAAAATGACCACCGCCAATATGAAAATTCCCAGCACCCACCAACACTGTTAAGTAACACAGAAAGACACAACTATCAGTTTAAGATACAAAGCTTTTGACAAATTCATGAAATAAATGAAAACGGATAAACTAGTTGCACACCTCACGTTATATTATTGGGTATTTTTTGCCTCTGACATTTTTTAGGAAGTAAATTGTGTACAGAACTATAGATTTCTTGTCAATAATCAAAAGAACTGAATTTTCCAAAAACATATTTTACTTCCCATGTTCTCTGGCTGCAACCCTTTGCTTCTTTCTGCAATTATGTTTATGCATCTATACATACAATTAGGTTTGCATGCATCTCATGCTTTTCAGAAAATGCTAACTAATATTGCATGACTGCAAAGGGAAGTTTAATTTTGGCTTTTCAAACTTAAACATTCTTTTATTAAACAGCAACAATTAAGGTACAACAACTAGACAACATTTATTTTCTGGGAAGCCAGGACCTGATAGTGGGTTCTTCAATACTTGAGCTTAATAAAATAAAAAGATGATTACTACTTACCCATGAGGATCTAGATTTCACATTTTTGGAAGCCTTAGATAGCTGAACTCTAGCTTGGGTTGTTGCCCCAGAGGAAGCCTCAATGTTTGATTGAATGTCATCTGTTATAATGAAAAAAATTTACCACATATGAAATAAAAGCATAGATCTAGATGATGGGAAAGAGTATTTGGCATCTTACCAATAACTACACCCTGTTCGTGAACAAGAACAGCAAGGTCCTTAAATATTTCATTTGCCTGTCCAATTTGATCTTGTATTTCCCTAATACCCTGTTCCCTTTCTTCAATTATGGATTCATTGAAGGCAACTTCATTTCCGAGCAGCAGTACCTCTTGCCTGCATTTGTTTTTTTGGTTTCAAGAAAGTCAATGTACAAAGATTTTTCCAAGTTTTCCAACACAAGTCATGACAGACATGAAGTGATCTCTGAAATGATAATTTTATTAGGTAGATACAACTAGGACTAAGTTTAAAATAGATTTAGATGTCAACATTATTATACTACACACATTTTAAAGGAAGATGCTATGTTGCTGAGCTGCAGTTGAAAATATCAAAAGCCAATTTACTCATTAACACTATAGTTGCTTGCCTCCCATTGAACAAATTAAAACAAGCACTAACTTCAGAATCTTAACTAGCAGTTCATTCACCAAAGTAAAACTCCTATAGTCATAACTCAGATGTGTTTCAAATTCTACTAACATTCAGTTTACATTATTAAAAGTTTCATTTTTATGAGCAGCTTCGACATAGATTTGGTTTATCATATTTATAGGTCCCCCTGTTAGGGAAATGGCTTATGTTCATAGGTTCTTCAGCTTGGACACCTTGTTATTATAGTGAGTAAAATGGAGTTGATGGAAGGATGAATATGGAAAAGAGTTTCCATGAGTTCATCAATGAGTTGATATTCATGATTAAGTATAAAGTAATTAAACTAGGGACTTGACAGACTTCCATGTCCTATTAGTTTAATTGGAGACATTGTATTGAAGGAAGGATGTAATTGTAACCTATAAACTATAACAGAAGGGTTCTATGTAAGATACTTATTCACCTCATTAAGGATAATACCATGAACCATATGCTAGATGATATTCATGGTTAGTAGAAGCCCTAATTGATATAAGTGAGTTATAATCAATTAAGGAATTTGAAGGAGTTCCAATTAGACCCTTAAATAGAAAGAGTTCCACTGTGCACACCTTGTGCTATTCCTACTACTTGATGATGTGAACCCAATGGGTCACACATTAATCATGCATTGAGGGCTCTAAAGTCAATGAGAGAAAGAGTATAAGTGAATAAAGAATAGTTCTTAAGAGCCAAGTTTATATAGGATATAAACTAGAGAGGTTAATATGCAATTAAGAGTAATTACATAAGTCCAATTAGGGATAGGACTTCTCCCCCTTGGCCAGCCCTATTAGTGGACTTAAATAGCCATGTGATGATGTGTGACATCATCACAACTCACTCTCCTCAAGCCCTAGCCGAAATTCACAAAGGCTCTCTTTCTCTCTCCTCTTCTAGTAACAACAAGGAAAGGAAGGAAAATGACTTGATGCTCTTACTAGGTATAGATACTATTGGAGGCAGAACACTTGGGATGCTCATTCATTGCTGTCCAGAATCAAAGCTTGGAACAAAAGAAGAAGAAAAATAAACTGTAAGTAATTCAACTCTCTTCTAGTTAGGGGTTTTGTTTTGTATTAATGCATAGTTAGATTCATGGGCTGTGAAATCGTAGGAAAAATTTTTATATTCCGCACTTCGATTTTTTCTTCTAGTTTGATTCCCAACACTTGACACCATGAAAAGATGTTTACATGAAGGCTTATGGTGAAACTGAGCATAAATCTTTGTGTCCAAGTATGGTACTTTGGCTCTCCTATAATATCATGGATCTCAAACACCCTTAAAAAAAGTCCCTTCACTGGGAAACCTTGGAAAGCCTTTAAGAATGCATTGAAAAAAGATCCATGAAAATGGGTGTTTAACATGTTTGACTACAATACAGACTGCTGAAATTCTCTCGAAGAATGCTACGATAAATTCTGATCTATGTGGATTCAGAGCCCTATGGATATATCTATTGTTAGACACCATTCATATACGTAAAGTCCTAAACATGCATATAAACTTTCCACTAGTATATTTAATGCAGAGAGATAAAAAGAACACCAAATCTCTATCAGCAATGACAACTAAATCTGAAAGAAGAAGCAGAATCCAGCCTGCACTATTTTAACTAGTTACCTCTTCTGTTGCATAACAAAAGGTTGGCTCTCCTGATCCATGTCCGGTGCCAAGTATTCACCAGAGCCAGAACTGTTTCCAAAAAGCACAACATACTTATTGTAAAAGTCTGTGATAACATTAAGATGGCAATGAGTTAGAGATAACTGAAGTTGAAATAATTGAAAGAGAACACAAATAATAATGTACGTTGTGGGTAAGGAAGATGGAGGAACAGAAGGGGAGTAAGTAGACTCGCGCTCAGAGGCAAGTTGTTGAACTTTTTGGAATTCTTGCAAGGTAGTTTGAAAATCTCTTGCAAGCTTAGCATCTTCAATCTTTTTACTTGGCTGAAGAATGGACCAAAAGAAATGTTAGAATGTCTTTCCACCTTGGAAACACGGGACAATCATGCCAAATTCATGCCATATCTTCTAATCATTTAAAAGGGTCGGAGTATGAAAACCATCAGACAGAGGAGTACAGTGAGTAATTGATGAGCAAATTTCAAACAGTTGAAATGAACCATTGAATAAATAACTAGAGTAAGTGTAAGAATTTTTTGGACTCTATGGCTTATATTTTATTTAGATTAAATTATGAGTTAATTGTGATGATTTTGTAAAAGTGGGACCCATAGATCAAACCGTTTTTTGTCAATCACAGTGAATATGTTTTAACCGTTTGATCGAATATAATCTGGTAATATTAGTAGGGTCTTAGTGAGTGTGGTGATTTGATTCTATGTGTCTTAACCCATAGAACTTATGATAAGTCTTAGTTGGATTTGGAAACTTAGGGTTAGTGGTCGTCACCCAGCCGCCTATATATTTCATTGTATTTTTGGAACCCTATCATCCAGAAGGTTGGGTGTAGTACTACGGCCGTTGTTAGAGTTTTCTATTCTTGCAGGTAGAAGCATCTTTATAGTGACTATGTTTTCGACTCCTACTAGTATGTATGGATTATTTATTCAATTGTGATTTGCCATGCCATATAGATCCGATTCATCTTGTTTTCGCTTCCGCTTAGTTTAATATTATTTGTTTTAATATTTTCTATAAGTAAGATGATACTTTCCATGCAAAAGTAAGTCAACAAATCATTCAATCATTCTTCTCTGTAATAAAGGATAAATCTATATGAAATTGATGACTTGGCAATGCTATGAAGGAAAAGGATAGTATTCATTTTACCCCCAAGAAGTAGCGTACACACACACACACACACACACACATATATATCCCAAAAAAAAAAATCAATAAACAGTAGGTTATGCTAGTAAGTGGAGTGGGCAACAAGACATTTTCTGCGGATCTAAAGCAATATTTGGTTCGTAAAAGGCATTAGAAAGTGATTAAATGTGTGATTTGCACGAGAATCTTGAAATCTAACAAAGTGAACACGGAAGGGTCGATATTGATAAATTTTATGAAAGTAGGAAAGAATTGTGGAAATGGGTAAGGACGTACATTGACGTTGGTATCCCGATCAGATTCGCTGAGGGATTTGAGCTTAGCAGAGGTTTCCTTGACTAACTGCAGTATCCGTTGCCTCGTATTGTGCCTGTCATGCCATCAAAGTTATATGTGTGAAGACAAAAGAAACAAGAGCACGGATTAAGACCTCTCTTATTTGAAGGAACAAGCACGCACCCAACTTGGCTAAGAAAAAAATCAGAGAGAGAGAGAGAGAGAGGGAGGGAGAGAACTGACAGCTTCTGGCGGTGGTCGGGAGTGTCCTTGGCGGTTCCGATGGCATCAACGAGTCGACGGAAGCCGGCGACGGCGGTATTGATCTGGAAAATCCCGGCAGCTATAGCCTGGGAGGAATTGGAAGGCACAGTTCGAGCACGAGCGAAGGAAGAGGAGCCATCTTGGAGATCTTGGAAGCTCATGTTGGCTTCAGTAAAATGCAGTAGAGAGTAGCCAGTTTATTTAGAGCCCTAAAGCTTCGACACAGCCCAGAGAGAGTTGGTTATTGAGAATGAAAGACTATGGGCAGAAGCAATTTTTGCTACTTGGAAGGACAATTCGAGTCAAAAAACTCCAAACAGCTCTGGCAATGGGAATTGCTAGGGTTAGGGGAACAGTGATCCTGATGGGTGAGTCTAATAAATGTTTCACGTGGGACCCAAGTCCCCAACGCCTTCTTTCTCTCTTTCTGGCGTTTTTGTGGGAGGCAACCGGTAACGGCAATTTTTGGTTGTTGCTGTCTCGCTGGGCTGGGACTTGGACTTGGGACACTCCCACCGTCCATTTGGAAGTTTTTTTTATCTTTTATTATTTCTAGTCGTAGCGCCAGATGCATACACTTATGTATGTCAACAAGCAGAAATATATCTTTTCAGTCTGACGGGAACCAACTGGTGGTAGGTCCACGTTTGCTTTTATCTGCAATTCGACGCACCAACCAACCAGTCTGATAAGAGCAGATACTTTTTCTTTTGATCATCCTCTAGCTCTTAAGTCTTAAACCAAAAGGCCCCCCAAAAAAAAAAAAGAAGAAAGAAAAGGCGTGTGGGCCTCCCTATTTTCATTTGATCAACCCCTACTTTCTAGCAGACCCGACCTTTATGACCATTGCGTTTTTGCATGTCTTGGGACACGTTAATTGGTGAATTTAATTAATTTAGCATATGTTGGTAATTTCCATGTGATTTTCTCTGTCAGCAATTATGCTTCAAATTCTATAATTATTAAACAAAAAAAATCAATCTAATCCACGCAAAGTCGGATGGAACCCAGGTTTAATATGGTATGACATCTCAGCATCAAACTCACAAGGAAGAAAGTCCAATATCTTAGTAACAAACTACTCGGAAGTCAGTCTCGTCACCAAAAGCCACAGGGAGGGTCTCCCTATTTCACCCTGAGAAAGAAAGAATATCAAATCCATTCCTATCAAAAAAACAGAATATCAAAGCCATTACTTGAGCACCTCACATATATAACTATAACTGGCAATCAGACCAAAAAGAATATGATACATGAATTACACTTGAGATTTTTACAGTAAACCCCTTTCCAACCACGTTATGTATATCAAACAGCAAAAGCATATCCTGCAACAATTATGACCATGGTGAGCATCATGCCTAATCAGCGGTCGTCTTCCCTTTGTCGCAGATAAAACATTGAATCTGGCCGGCCACCCATTGCATCTTCGCGTGTATCCTTCATTATCCTGTGCAGGGCATTCCAGTCAGAACCACAAATATTCCAAGAGACAAACTTAACAATTCATGTGGCTTACCTTGAAATAATACACCGCACTGCACATATATTTTACTTGTGATCAGACCCCTCCACTGCAGGAAGGAATATACTTCTAAAGAATCTTCAAATTTTCATAAATTGTGTCAATTCTTTTGATTCCTGAACATCTTCAGGTGATCTATACAAAGACATCCCAGCATAGCAATAATACCACAGGGATGGCACCCCAGTAGCCTCTGTGCCAGAGAGAGATTCCTGATTTTCATTTCCATAGAACCGCCCAATGCAAATGTGCAATCTAGATGTATGTTAAAGGAAGCATCCAAAAGTCACGTCAGAAATGATGGGCTACTTGACTACTTCTGTATAGAAATCTAGTACTTTATAAGGGCCGGTAGTGAAGCATGAAGTTCGGCCAAGCATTGGAAGATCCAGTTGAGGAGTTGTTGTTTCGGTAGCTCCAGAAGCAGTTCTGCCTGTGGGACAGGAAGCAGGCAAAAGGCAAAAAGTGTGTGTAAACAGCTGGAACAATCAAAGAATAATTCAAATTACTTCTAATCTGAGGAGACATAACCCCATGTGCATAGCATGTCAACAATCAACATCATATGTCTTTAAAGAATACTCGTACTCAAGGCAAAAGGACGACAGGGAGCCCTTCCTGCCAGTGGGGTACACATTGCATACATGTGATGGATCCCAATAAGAATGTATTTTAGCTGAATCAACCTTTTAGCCAAATGGAATGCTTACAATCATTTTATATACAAACCTTCATTTCTCTGTAATTTTCTTCCAACCGTGCAAATGGATGGACAAAAAAGTCTCAAGGGTAGTAGGTAAACTTTTGGCATTAAAGGTCTCTGGTGCCAACCCTTCAGATTTTAAGTATGATTTCTCTTGTCGTGGTGTGTGTGGAAGATGCAAAAAAAACTAATTAACATTTTAACCACCTGTCATGAAGGCAACAACCAAAATAAAATTATAGATAATACCTTAATTTGGCCCTCCTCGAAAATCAGAGAATTTCGGTGAATGTCAGACACCATTGAGTCTGTTATCAGCTTAAAAACCTTTCTACTCATGTTTGTTTTCATGCCAACCATCTTCCCTGTAGCATAGATTCTAGTAATTCCAAGATCTGCTGCCATTCTCCTCACATAAAGCTTCTTCAAAAGAACTTCCATGGAGTAAGGCTCCTTTCCATATTGGCGACGCAGATTCTCTGTAAATTGCATCAAACTCCAAATATCTTTCTCAGCAGCTTTCTCAGCTTCATTGATTATTTCCATGGGGTTCTCCAAATAATTTATGTACTCAGACGGGAGATGAGGGTTTATATTTATATCAAGCTGGCATGGAAAACCAAAAAATTAAAGGTGGGAATTAATACTCTGCTGAGACGCACTCATCCCTTTCCAGACTACTACTTTTGGGTTTTATATATTCTTATTTTATAGGAAGGGTTTATATGCCCATTCAAAAATAAAACTCCGTACTGAGAGTGCATATAAATACCTGTACTGATTGGTAAGGAACTGAAACTATCCGATGTTCTTCAACCTGGAAAATTGAGAGAGAGAGAGAGAGAGAGAGAGAGAGAGAATAGATAAGTAATTCAACATTTAGAAGGGCACGATAATGTGTGACTAAAATAAGTAAGTATTTAGAAGGGCACAAGAAGTGTAACAAGTTACACATTGTTTAAGTAATTAAATATTTAGAAGGGCAGAACAAGTGTAACGAGTCACACATTGTTTCAGTTGTCATATACTCATTTTGTTATCCACTTCTTGCAAATGATTTGTTATCCACTTCTTGCAAATGAACTAGGCACAAGGGAGATAAAATCGAAATTAAAGGCATTAAAAAGGACAAGAGCACAGCACATTAAACCCAATGTTTCTTTCTCACAAAAATCAAAGTTTAATTGGAAGAGTATCATGAACCCAAACAGACCTTGGACAAGCTCTCAAAAAGCATTTCAAAGAAGAGATCAATCCCCACATTGCCGACATCCCCTGTCTGTTGCTCACCAAAGATATTACCAAAGCCTCTGATACCCATGTCTCTCTCTGCAAGTTGGAACCCTTGGCCAAGATCACGGCATTCTTCAAGAGCCTCAAGCCTTTCCTAAAATGCAACCACAATTAAGAATACTAATTTAAGCCACATTATAAACAACATAGATATCTCTCCAACTATCTCTCCAAATTAAATTCAAATACGTGAATTTAAAAAAACAGACAATCATTGCAAAACAATGGGGGGAATCTGAAGAATTGGTAAAGCAAAATGAAAATAAATCAGGTATAAATCATATTAAAACAATTGAGGATTTACTAGTTATATGGTTACTAGTAAAACTAGAGGTGTGACAATAAAACATACCAGTGCTTGATCAGACAGCAATGACTTATCAGGGTAAAATAAATGTGCATGAGCTTCCTTATCTGCCCGCCCCACCCTTCCACGCAACTATTGAAAAAAAAAAAAAGTTCAGAAACTATTGTAGTCTCTTTTTCCATGAATGAAAATCATCTCAGCAACTCAAAATGTGGATATAAATCAAAGGTTAACATAGGAAAATTATATCTGATATGAAATATGCAAACAAAATATTTCATTACAAATCCTTCACGCATAATATGTACATATATACATGCATATACAGGTATAAATCCAATGGTGAAAAATTTAGATAAATTCAGCTATTATATGTATATACAAAGAAGAAAGAATTTGTATTTTCCAGAACAAGTAAGATAAGGTATATCCACCCCATGATGAGAAAACATAAAATTCAACAAGGAATGATAAATGGAGCTGTACTTAGCATGGGAGGACATTGAAAGTTGTGTCATCTATCCATGAATGAGTTAGCCCAAAAGATAATGTGTACTAGCATAGCTACCACACCACATTCAAACAGCTGGAACCGCAGCCTGTCCTGGTTCCAAGATTCTAAAAACCTCATTTATGGAGAAATCAAGTGGCCTATAAAATATTGCGGGGATCTATTTGACAGATATATTTCATTCAGTTGGATTAGATTATTTTTTCAGAATCTTCTTTGATAAGAAATGAAAGATTTTATACAAAGAACAGAGTACATTCAAGGAAGAAGAGAATTCAATCAAAGGGAAAGAGGAATATCTACATTTGAAACCCATTAAAAAAAAAAAGTACCTGAGCTCCAACGCCAAAGGGGAGCCAAGGCCATAATCATCTTTGACAAATCAGATTTAACAGAATAAGTTTTCTATATATATATTTTTTATTTAAATCTTTTATTTTATTTTATCATGGGCAACCATTGGGCCGCATGTTGAATAATTGGAACTATGGACGGGTTGCCTTTTCAGTTCAAGTGCTGGACCAGGTTTTAAAACATTGATGTGGTACTCAACAGTTTTACCAACATAAATGCAAGCATACAAACTTGCCCCTCAATGTGTGTGTAGGCGCACGCACTGAGCGTGTGTTTATCACAACACTCCACACACCTGCTTCAGAAGTAGCAATAATGTTAATCTTTTCACCTCTTTAGAAGTAAATATATATAGGTGGTCAGAAATGAGACAGGAGAGAAACAGCAGGACCTGATACAACTGTGCTAAGCCAAATTGTTGAACATCCTGAATTATGATGGTGTTTGCATTTTGAATGTCTAGCCCACTTTCTACTATATTTGTGCAAATAAGAATCTTGATTTCTCCTTGTGCAAATTTTTCCATGGTTTCCTCAAGCTGCTTTGAGTATTGCTGCAAAAGAAGCACATTGCATAATCTGTCAACCACTGACAACAAAGTAGCAACACTAAACAATGTCCCAAAAACAAAATTGATTTTAGGAATTAACAAGCTCCATAGTTGGATTGAGCTTGAATGAGCCTCTAGTCGAGCTGAGCTTGACTAGCTAGGTTTGTCTTAAAATACTATAAAATTTCAATTTCCTGAAACATAAAATGTGGTCACAAGTATTTTGATGAGTAATTCAGTGCACCACCCCAATTGATGATACAATGGAAGTTTGTCTTTGAGACATAAATTTGAAAATTTAAACTAGTCCATTTAAAATATAACACATTTTGGATTATAGAAGAAACTACCTTTCCATGTGCAATAGCTATTTCAACATTTGGAAATGACTGTTCAAGAAATTCCATGACTTCTTCAAGTCCTATAACATAAGAATGGTGAGGATCAACAGATTGAAAAATGGACTATCAAAACCTCCCACTGAGAGAGAGAGAGAGAGAGAGAGAGAGAGAGAGAGAGAGGGTATGTTTGAGAAAACCCACCCATAACACCCCTTTACTTCAGTATGAACCATTAAAAATAAAAAAAAGTTTAATCAAGATATTAATTTATTTGTTTTTTGGTAGACCCACTTCTATCTTAATCTTAACAAATAAAATCATCAGACTCCAACAAATGCTCATTAGTCAGTTCTCATGTATTTACTGCCTAAGCAAATAAATTCAAATGATTATCAATAAGGATACTAGCAACAAAAATCAATGTTCTAGAAACTGGACCAAACTGGGTCGTCCACCTGCCGGACTGTCAACCAGTTAAGTCTACTGGTCGTCTCAACCACAGATACCAAAGTATTTAAAAAAAAAAAACCAAACCAGACAAACTGTATGAACTGCTTACTGCTTTGTGAAACCAGGCTGTTTTCCTGTCACACCCCAAAGTCTGATGTGTGAGAGAAAAATATTTTATAAATATTACCATAATACTGAAAGAAATTTTATTTATTAATATATTTATTTTAGCTCCCTCTAACATTGTGTAGAAACTTATAGAAAGTGGTAGAATCATAATTTACAAAACAACCCCCACTAAATTCTCGATTCCACTCTTTCCCTAACTTCTGATTTCTGAAATTTCTTTCATTTAGACCCCGAAACAATTTTATGCTACACTTTTTTGCTACACTTAATATCACACAAGGCACTTTCAATGAAATCCCAAAGTCATTAATCACACAACATAACATTTAAGTCAATTTTATGCTACATTTTTTAACACACTTAGCACGTTCAATGAAATCCCAAAGTTATTAATCACACAACATAACATTTAAGTCAATTTTATGCTACATTTTTTAACACACTTAACACGTTCAATGAAATCTGAAAGTTACTAACCACATAACATAACATTTATGTATCCCAAACAAATTTCAATGCCGGCATATAATTAAAAATCTAAAATTAACCATTAATCACTTAATTACATCTAATAATTGCCACAGGTATTAAGTTTCCCAACATAGAATTTGGGCATTTAAACTCAGAATTTGGGGAATAAGCATTGACCAACTTTTTCTTTTTCTTTCTTTCTTCTTTTTTTTTTTTTTTTTTTTTTTTTTTTTGATAAGGTAAGGATATGTATTAAGTAAAAAGGGTTTGAACCCACATACATGAGACATACACAAGAGAAAAAAACCAAAGCTCCAAGGGACAAAAAAAGGAGCTACCAAAAAACCTCAACCTCCAACAATCAAAAGGGAGTCCACAAAAAGAAGAAAAGAGGATTTACAACCATCCATATAACTACAAAACCACCAATAAAGAGATTTAAGCTCCACTATAAATGTCTCCGCTCCTTCAAATGTTCTCAAATTACGCTCTTTCCAAATGCACCAAAAGATTGCATGAGGAACCATCCTCCAAACAGCCTTGTTCTATTTCTGGTTCCCCCACCAACTCGATATCAATTCATGCGAAGAAGAAGGCAAAACCCATTTGATGCCAAAAAGATGGAAAATAATCTCCCATAAATTCCTTGCTTCCCCACAATGAATAAAAAGATCATCCACCGATTCTGCATTGACCAACTTTTTGCCAGCAGTCACTGGTAATACAGAGGATGCAAGCACTGTCAGGAATGATTCAGCGTAAAGCATTCTGTAGGTGGCTTTTCAAGTCTACCATCAAATCTAGGGCTTAACCCAAGCCAGGTGGAGGAGATCTCTCGATATGTATTTAGTGCCCATTTCGGTTAACTCTCTTTCATCTTTCTTTGGCTGAATAGCATGCATTTCCACAGAGCTCGTTTTTCCAATTATGAAGCATGGCTATGCGATCCTACTCACATAGAACCTAGTGCCAGTTTCCTACTCACACGAGCTCCTATCCTTGCTTTTCTATCAGTCTCTAATTCAAACTTCCTTCTCAGTCTGATATTATGGTGCCAATAAACCCTAAACCCTTTTGTTTTTCTGTTGCTAATCTGAACCCCACCACCCCCCTGCTTTTTTTTTTTTTTTTTCTTTTTCTTTTGTTGATCGAAAACAATAAACATTATAAAGAAAACACAATTGGGTATCTGGAAGTAAGAATGAGAGAGGGAACTTTAATCTAGAACATGAGTTGTCTACATGTCTTCTTCTGGGGATGAGTCATCTTCTTCTCAACCTCTCTGTAATGACCTAATTCCTTGATTCATGCAAATCAACATTAATTTTTTAAGTTTTCAGCCATAAATAACAGATTGAACAGGTTTGTTCTTTTGTTCTTTATCCCACAATATCAACTCTATGTATCCTTTCCCTTAACCCATATGATAGCCGCTATTTTCTTTTCAACAAGGGTTCATATTTAGGCCCTATCACATAATCTGGTCTTGATTTAATAGTTTGAAAGAAGTCAACATCAGCTGCTCTTAGTTAAATGGGGATATAATTACCCATTAATATAAATGTATGACTTCATGATGATGTCATGGTCCAGTTGATCTAACTGTTTAATTGGTAACCCTTACCATGTTCCCATTTCCGGTTTAATGACAGTCCTGTCTTTTTAGAAAATTGAGGAAAAAAACAGAGATACTACATATTTCCCACTGCCAATCCAGATAAATAAAACAAGGCAATATACAAGTATCCACCATCTAGGCAAATACATAAAAAGGGGACAAAAGAGCTTTAGTTAGTCTTATGTGTACAGGGAAACATGTGCAGGAAAAGGATCAGTCATGGGCTAACCTCTAATGCGAGGCAAAACGTAGAAAACTTGGCCCCCACGGTCCAGCTCATATTTGATTGCCGATACAACTCTTTCTTTACTGTATGCTGAAAGATGGGTTCTTATAGGAACTCTTTCTGGAGGTGGTGTTGAAATTAAACTGAAAAGAAAAAGGAAAAATAATTATTATCACTACCAAATTTTAGGACCAGGAAACTTCTAGTGGGGATGAACCTCTTAATAGGGTTCCAAGTTGCATTGACACAGCTAAATGAGTGAAGTACCCGTTTCAGACACGTGTTGGCCACCAACACTCAGATTCTCATATGAAACTTGTATTATTATTTGCACAGCAATTTAAAAGCCCCACCATTGAGTAAGGAATATACCTGTAGCTAGATAGAACTTCTAAATGAATATCATAAGATCATTATGCTCATCAGCCTTTTTCGTACATTTATGATATGATACATAGAATAATAATCTGTTACATCTTAACTAGGTCATAAATTTAATTCTGTTCAATAATATTCATTAAATACACCAATGTCCTCATATTCCAATTGGAGTAACTAAATGCAGTGCACTATAGAATAAATTTCCACAGTCGTGAAACTACCAATCATCAGTGTGCAAGTATATTACCTAGCATCACGGAAACCAGTCAAAGCTAAGTAAAGGGTTCGTGGTATAGGTGTTGCAGAAAGAGTAAGAACATCAACTGAAGTTTTGAATGAAGCAATCTTCTCCTTCTGTTTGACACCAAACCTCTGTAAAGCAAAGAAAGAGTGCACACACATGTCAAGCGCTTTTAAGATCTAGGCATGAAATGAAAATCAAAAAGTATTTCAGTAAGATATAGATTTTAGAAATACGGGAGACTTTATGAGAGTAGACTTCCTAAACTTTATCTCCCTTTACTTTCATTTCATCCTTCCATTTTACCCCAACAAATCAGTACTCATTCCCACCAAACAATGATTAGCACCTTATAAAATCAATAAAGATAATAAAACAAGCTTACTTGAGACTTGAATTCATTTTGCAAAATCATTTCTTTCATCATGGATGTGATTTAATTATAAAAAATTTGGCTTCTGTTCATCGCCCATACGTAGGTTAGCTGGAGATGATATAGTAACCATAAAATATCAAAGCAAAGAAGATTGGAATACAAACTTGGTCCTTGTTAACAAGAAGTTCAAAGTTGGCCTTCACTTAAGAAAATCTAAGAATTCTCTTATTAAAAAAAAAGTCATTAACTAGCAAAAAAATTGGTTTTAAAAAAAAGACACTGATAATGCATAAGAGGATGCATTGCAATTATAAGCAAAGTTTAGGAGGCAAACCTGTTCCTCATCAACAACAAGAAGGCCTAAATTATTATATACAACACGACTTCCAAGAAGTGAGTGAGTCCCAACAATGATGTCCAAATGACCATGTTTAATCATGATCAGATACTCTTCTTTCTCTGCTTTGGTCTGCATATTGAAACAGGTCTGGTTAGTCATTTGTAGAGAATTATTCCAGGATTTTGTCCCACTGTAAAGCAGTAAAATGACAATGATCTCTAGTGCTTATGCTATTTTCATAAAAAGGACCTTCACAATAAGGCAATCAATACAATTCTTAAATTCAACTTCTTATAACTTTGTCTTCATGCAAATTGTATACTTTGTAGATATAATTTCCCATATGCAAAAGACCAAAATAAATAAATAAATAAAATTAAATAAAAAAAGACCAATCTAGATAAAAATTTGAAGTCACAAGAAGCTGAGAAAAGGCAATATGTAACTAAGGCACAAATTTAATGGTGAAGAAAGCACACTAGTTCCTGCAATTTGAATCGTATAATAAAAACAGCCTAATTATACAACCTGAACCATACAATGGAATATATTTGAACAATTGCAAGCATACAGACACCATGAGAATCAAGAAAAAAATTATTATAAACAGCTTTATTTTAGAATAAAGTTACTAATACTGAAGGGACAAAGAACTATGAAGATATCCAATCGATGTAAGAAATTAAACCCGAAGTACCTAAACTAACATTTGTTTAATCCCAGAGAAGTTTGTCAATCTAGTTCATACCTGAAACCTGCTCAAGAGTCCAACCTTCACATTAGGATACTTAGAAAACCGCTCTGAAATAACACCAAAATGTTGTTTGGCTAAAACAATTGTTGGTGCTAGAACCATGGCTTGCTTCCCTGCAGAGACTACACAGAAGATTGCGCGTAGAGCAACTTCAGTTTTACCAAACCCAACATCTCCACATATTAACCTGTCCATTGGAGTTTCTCTTTCTGTCAAATCCTTCTCAACATCAATGAAAGCCTGTAATGAAGGTCCCAACAGTAAGAGGCAGAATGGGCAACCAGAAATTCATGTAAACTTGAAAAAGTTTAATCGGTTGTTCTATAACAATTCAAAATGAAAAGGACATCCTCAAACATGATACCTTTTTTTGATCCGGTGTGGGTTTGTAAGGAAATTGAGCCACAAATTGAGCCATGGCAGGACTCTTTGGGTAGGGAGGCCTTTTCTGTTTTAGCCTATGTAAATACAGTTCCATCAAGTCAACAACCATTTTCTGAATAGCAACCTTTCCTTTTATTCTTCTCTTCTCCCATACGCTAGTGTCACTTAATTTGCTCAATGTTCGGGGCTTCTTTGTTTCGTTTGGGCTGGAAAGGTAACAAAATATAACTTAATAGTTGAATCACAGGTATAGAAAGTACAACTACATGAGTGTGTCTGTGCGCAATTTGGCAAAAGATAAGGACATGTCCCGACTCATAATGATCAAAAGTAAAGGCAGTAAGAAACATTCTGGAGTTTATAACATTATAGGGAATTGAATATCTAGATCCTTCCCAAGATAAGTTTCCTTAATACACAAGTAAAAACAGTGAAGAAACACAAACAAACAACTGATAACACCCACTTCAGGAAATGAAAAGAACAAGAGCATCAAAATGAAGTTTAAGGAATAACCCACAGATTATATCGATAGAGCATACGAGACGCTTTCTTAACAGGAAGCTTTGCCATTCCATCGGCGTACTCTATAAAGACATACTCAATTGGCTGCGTAGAATCCTTGGGAACGTCGAATTTAATCCCAACAAATCGCCCAATGCCAACCTTCTTATGCACAACATAATCGCCGGAACGAAGAGTGTAAGGATCGACCTTGTAACTGAAGCCACCGCCCTCTTTAACTTCCCTCTCTCCCTTCAACTTCTGCAAACCTCTCTGCTGCTGCTCCTTCACCAGCTGAATATATTTCTCAGCCTCCTCCGAATCCATGACGGTTCTGGAAGCCTCTCTTTTCCCTTGATCGCGACGAATCCTTTCGTTTAAAATGGATAAGGCGTCGCTGTCCGACTCGACCTTATCTCTCGATGGCGCCAATTTGGTGGCTCCGTTGATTGAAAGGCCCTCTGTATACACGGCATTTCTGAGGAGTAAGGATGAAGGCTTCTTGTTGAGATGGCAAGGACATTTGAGGGTGAAGAATCGCCAAACCCTATGAGAGGAGCCGAGCTTGAAGAAGAGAAGTGAGGATACATCCGGCTCGGAGACCGAAATGGGCAAGAGAGAAGCCCGAGCGAAGGTCATCGATGCAGAAAGCTATATATATATATATATATATATATATAGATAGATAGATAGATAGATAGATAGATTGCTTATAGAGACGCAAGGTTAGATAATTTAGCCATTAGGAAGGAAGGTGTGGATAGAGCTGAGAGCTGGGGTACAGGGGAAGCAATGAGGGAAGGGGGGTTTTGGAAGGGTTTTGGCGGAGGGAGTGATACTTGTGGAGCAGAGAATAAACTTGTGGGAGATATGCCATCCATCCAGATTAGATATTTATAGTTTGGACTTTTGACTGCCGTTGCAAGGCGTAAGGTTCCTGCCCCCAGCCATCTTGTGAGCCGTAATAACTAATAAGGGGCTCGTATGGCCCTAAAGCTCGTTTTGTTGGCACCAATTGGATATCACAAAGGATTATGACTCATAAATTGGAGGTCCCAAATTTGAATTTTCGTTATTTTATTATTCAATGCATGTTCTTCTAGATGGATTCTACGTCGGGTTTATAATTAATTTAAATCCAAACTTTAATAAGATTAATAGAAAAACTGAATTTCTTTTTTGGATCAAACTTAAAGAAGCTAGAATAGTGCGTGCCATGTTAACCTGTGCATTGAGATTAATCAATGGATGTAGCCCATTCTTTATAAAATTTCCCATTCTTCAAGTGCACTTGATCTATATTGGCTTTTTTGCTTTTTGGTTTCACGTCCTTGTCTGAGCACCAGATTAAACCCAACCCAAACCTGCAACACATTGTGGCATGAGAGATCTACGACAGTGTTCAACATGAAAGGACGTCCACCCTCAGGCCTCAGCACACTGTAGAACACTTCCCTGGCAGCCTAACAGCTGCAATCCACATCCTGCCTTACCATTTTCAAACACCATCACATCGCAAATTTTTGCAACTCATATTTGCTTCAATCCACCTGCTGCTCACGAATCATTAAAATTGATTTTCTTTCATATTTTCATAGGTTTTTTTTTTTTTTGTCTCTCTCCTAGCATTTCTAATATAAGAAGACATGAAAAATACACCTAGGAGTGAAAAATGGTTCCCAGGCAATAACTATCTTGAAATTGTCACGTGATCATCATTAAAAATGAAACAAAATGTACTTAATTTTCTTTTCAACCCTCCAACTACAATCATGAGATAGCTGGACTTCCTGCATGTCCCACATGGATTATTCATTACTTGGCCTGCACCACATCCCTCATTCTTGACAATCCACTAATCCAGACCTGCCTTCCTAGCTTAATTTTATGCATTTAGAACACGAAGCTATGTTCTTAAAGAATTTGGCATTATATATATTATCCTCATCATTCCAAGTTACAGATCATCATCACCTTCATCATTCGCCTAATATTTCAACCTTTATTCAGCATCCAAACAGCTACAACTACATTTCGTTATTGAGAAAAAAACATCATACAATGGGAAATTTAAAAAAAAAAAAAAAAAAAGAATAACCCTGCTTAGCTTTTGATTTGTGTCTGATCAAGTTAATATACTGTTTGACGCCCACCAAATCTGAACTGTTATTGATAAGGCTGCAGCCACTAACATGCTTTGGGACACCAATGAGAAGCTGGTTGCAGAATTTGGAACTGCATTCTTGGAATTGGGTGAACCTGCAATGTAGTCATATAAATTGAGTCAAAATTTTCATCTCAAAACTTTATGATGCCAAACATTAATTTTTCAGTCAGATACGAATACAAGATCATCCTCTCCCTGCCATGGCATTGCAGATTTGCGGACATATATATATTGGGAGTGAGGCACTTCCAAGTTCTCATAGATGGGACAGCCCCAAGAAGATCTTGGGACCCGTGGACTAAGGAAGTGGCCCATTGAAAAGATTTTGAATTTAATTTATTTTTGTTGCTAAGCTGCAATAACAGCCACTGATACCACCTAGTAACTTAGGAGTAAGAGAGAAAAATAAAATCAAGAAGGAAATTACTTGTAAGGCAGGAGATTGGATTAACATGTTGCCCACATCTGCCTGGTAATTGCTGGGCCTCAGTCACGTTAATGCCAGCCTGCTCAGCTGCATTAGTGGCATTGAGGCTGATCATACTACACAAGCACTCTGGGTTCGACTTAATTACAGATTTCAGAGGGTCACAACAACTGTTTGGCGGATCACTGGTTCCATTGAGGTAGTTCAGGCAAGGAACAAGTTGGTTTAAGCAAGATGTGCCTTGAGCCCATCCCTCACGTACCGAAATGGCTGAGATTACCATGGCCATCACATACCATGCCCAAAACTTTATCCCCATCAACCCTATCTTTGTTTCCTAAGTTTATTTCCTTCGGTTTTGGTCACAACATGCAACAGTTGTGTGTGTGTATATAGCCGCGAGAGAGAGAGAGAGAGAGAGAGAGAGAGAGAGGATGTTAAAATTTAGGGTTAGGAGTTGGTGATCCAACTTGTGGCTTACTAGTTGACTCTTATTTTGATGAATGCTTTGGGAGGGACCCAAGGCTGGCAGTTGATGGGAGGCGGTAATGGCCGTTGAATAGGTGCAGCGACCTTCAATTTCATGACGCGGAACTTCTTGTTTTACTTTATTTATTTATATTTTAAACAGAACTTTATTTATTTATATTTTAAACAGAATGAGGTGGGTAAATGTCTAGCAGAACTCGTGGAATTTAACCACTCGATGTTTGGAAGACAAAATGTCTTCCCTCTCCGCTTATACGTTAATCATTATGCGTCTTAATTTATGTGTCTAATTTTCTCTTGAATAGACTTTAGGTTTCTTGTTATGATAGAAGGGATCACCACTAACCCCATTCCTCTGCCCTCCAACAGGGCCACTTATTTTTTTGCATCTTTTCTGCAATCGCACTGGATCGAATCTACTTTGTGTAAATTGTTAGTAAAATATCATGGCCAAATCTGATCTCTAGTTTGTTTTGTTTTGTTTTTTTTCAAATTTAAATTTATTTAGGTTACTAATTTTCAACTTCCTACTCCCTGATTATGGTTTACATATGCTCGAGGGACTAGCTATTACTCCTAGACCCTACACAGACGATACAAAAAAGATGGGTACTAAATTAGCCATGACACATCAGAAACTATTCAACCTCTAAGATTGCGCAGGTAGCTGCAATAATGGTCTGCCAAATTATCATCATCCCAATCCAACAGCGGCCTGTTAAACTTTACCCCCTTCTATATGCCTCTGTAAGAACTGATCACTACTAGCTAGAAATTTGTCAATATTTCTCACAGTTTTATTATACAGTATCTCAAAATGATGCAAAGCTTTCTTGATTTTTCATCCACCTTCAGGTTATATGTATTGGCTTGGGCATGATGACATAGGTCATTGAACATGATTCCATAGCCATTGGAGCAAACCATCACTGATTCACTGGAGATATATGGACCAAATGAATTCAAACGCATTATGATTACAAATTTATACAAATGTCCTTCACCGCTGTACATTTCACATCCCATTCAAGAGATCTTAGTCTTCAGTTCCCACTCTGCCAACCACTTCAATTAACTCCCGACTCAGTACTACACAAACTTGGACTCCGAAACTGTAGCAGTATGTACAAGACAACACTCGCATAACCATACAAGGAAATTTGGGTGAAATGGAGGTAGGATCAGCGACCCCTAAAACTACCCAGAAAATACAGTGGTGAGAACGCTCTTCTCAGGGTCAAAACATTCCAAATTCTAATGAATTAAGCAAGGGCAGAGATGCAGTGAGACTTGGAACCACCAGAAGCAAAACCCACAATTCGTACAATTGGCTTCTCTCCAGTAGAAGTCCCATGAAAGGGGGCTTCCTCTACTTTGGCAGAAGAATACTTCACCCCATGGGTATTTCTGGGTGGAGAACCAAGTACTGAGGTTTGGCGAATGAACTGTACATCATGGACTAATGGGTTGTTTGTGCGCACTGGAGGTGAACAGCTGACGAAATCCATTTGGCTGCTGGTAGCATCCAATTCATCTTCAATATCATCCTTGAAAAAAGGGCAAAAAAAAGTGAGTTGACAAAAAATATAAACAGTAAGGGTGACACTAGTACAATCAACACTGGGAGAATCTGAGTAGAAGATAGTACCTTTTCTATTATTAAAAAAAAAAAAAAAAAAAGAGTAGAAGATAGTACCTTGTTCAAGAACAGATTAAAGATGTCAAGACTAGAGCTACCTCGATGGGAAGGGAAGTTCCTGCAATAGAAGGAAAAACAAAGTAATTCCCTGGAACCCATATCTTAAATTTAGCTTTCATTTCTCAAAAATGTTGGCAATACCAAGAATTTTTTGTTAAAAGAATATTTGAACACCACTTCCCCCAACTTCTTTTTCCCTTTCCCCTTCTGTATTGGACCTTAAATACAGCAACCACCACAGCACCACCTAACCCATAGGCTAGTACATTACCCACCCCATCCCACCCCACAAGTTGAATATGAGTTTGGAAACCTCAACTTACAGAAGGAGCACTCATTGCCAAGAGTAGATTGTTCTTTAACAAGAAACCCTCTCAACAAAGCTATATGATGTTCAGTTACTGAGTATGCGCATCTGACATACAGTTACTACAAGTATGAGCAGCAAAAAACTATGGCTTCTCAGTTCTCATACAACATGGGAAGGAAAAGCAAACATAATTGCTAACACAAGGAATTGCCCAAAACAACAAACGGGACAAAGATTTTTGACCTTTTAGGCTTGCAGCACGATCTGTTGAGGCCATCAACAATATAAGGAACCATTGCAGCACGACGAGGCTCCGGGCATATGACTTCCTTTGGGCCCGACAATGGTAGGTGGAGAGATCCCTGCTCGTTGCATTTCAATTCTGAGGCACAACCCAAAATATTATTAAAGGAAATTTGGTCTAAATTAAGGATCCTTGAGCAAGTTTCCATCGCAACTGATCCCTGCATTCAAATAGGGCACCCATTTATGATTGGAAAATTTGCAGCAATTAAACGACTGACATTTTGAACAACAGCAACCCCCCCCCCCCTCTTTTTTTTTTTTTTTTTGGAGGGGGGGGTCCAACCCTACAAATTAATAATATACTACACATAATCAATAGTAAGCTAGATGCAAGATAGCATAACTATCCATAGGATAACTAGCCATGATGTAAGGCGTTTGAAAACCAAATTCACCATTTAACAACACAAGTAGCCATATAAAAATACTAGGTGGCAACCCATGCCAAAATTTATGAAAACTTCGCAAATCAGATGGAGAAATTTTTTACACAATTGGAAACAATTGAACTATTCAAGGGACACATGAGATGGTCTCCTGATCCTTTTTAATACTGCCATAAAATGGTTTTAAATGAGATTATTTAGGTGGTGGGTCCAGATCCTTCATTTTCATGCTAACATCGTCTAGCATGGCATGATTTTTGAATGTGGATCCATCAAATTGTGGGTGTTAATGCCTTTTTTTAAAAAAGCTATGATGTGCAGTTTAGATGGTCATTGAACCAATTTTGCAGTTCTTACACGAGGCATATTCAATGATTACAACACCAAACTTATGCGAAAACAACATGCGCAAGTGGTTCAAGCATCCCAAATAGGAATGCCATAGGCAGGAGCCATAACCAGCCAGACATGTATACCCCTGATGTTTTTTTTGATAAATTGTGGCAAAAATACTTTTATACGAAGCCATGTAGAACTTCAAAACAGGGTCAAGGTCTCTAATTATCTACATTATAGTTAAGATGTCGGAATCACCAGGGAAGTAAAGAGGAGAGATCAATTATTCCTATCACAACTACCACATTTAATACAAGTAAAGGTACAACCATGCAACTATGGAAATGGGAAACAAATTATTACTACACCCAACTACTGGAAGGCAACACAAATGTTGATCCACCATACCACAAGGAAAATACTGGCACATCAGAAGAAGAGGTGAGAAATAAAGTCTAATGCAAAAATCTTGAACAGGTAAATAGCTTAAAAAGAAGATATACTCCATGTATATAGTCGAAGAGTGGCACACCATAACACAAGGAATTTATATGGCAACCAAAGGCAATCATAGAGCTCCGATATCATTATATTAGTGTTGCAAGACACATGAATTTCAAAAAACAAACACGAAAGAAGCAAAGCCAATGGAAAATACACTAGAACCACTTCCGACCCTGGGTCCAAAAATCCCAATCCCAATAAACCTCTACACCCGAAAGTTTATTTCTTTTCCCGTTAAAAAACTTATCCCTATACATATTTTCCCAGCAGACAAACGGAGCCTAAATCGATCCCCCGCTGGGTCGAAAGAAAGAGAAAAAAAGGGGGGGGGGGGGTGCAATAAGCTGGAGACATGAGGTAGATGCGGGCTTGTCAAATAAATTGAGGTAGGAAATGTTGTCTTTTTTGTACAAAGCAGGCAATGCAGCATAACAATCCATACAAACAATCGAAGTTTAACAAGTCAGAGCATGTTGAAAGGAGAGAAGACCAGATATAGGAAAATTTGTGTCATTATCTTACCGGGAGAAATCAAGGCCGACCGAAACCCTAGAACGCACCGTTTCCCTTGTGGAAAAAGAGATCAACGGATGCAGAAGTAGATGGAAAAAAGGGAAAAGAGAAGAAGGGAAAGGAGAGATGTTCGGAGAAAGTAGGAAAGAGAAGAAGCAGCAGCATGCAGCAACCCTCACCCTCACCCTCACCCCCGAAATGAGAGTGATCTCTCTGCAGCGCAGGGAAGGCAAGGGACTGCTCCTCTCTCTCTCTCTCTCTCTCGACGCGCCAAATGTGAGCTTTACGCGGGGGCCTTTTAAAGCTGTCGGGGCCTTCTATCTTTATTTTGTAACTCGTGATATTTATTGTCCGCCAAATTAATCTCCATTAACATACTCTTAAATCTTAATTAAGTCATTAGTCTTTACACACTTGGGAAGTTAAATGTTTCTGAACCTTTTATGATGATCCCTAAATCTCGTTTCACTACACTACACCTTCTATCACAATCTCCAATACTTGAAGTTTCATTTTTCACTATCATATCTGAATTCACTAATAGAAGATGCCATAATTTTTTAAGCCTTTTCTGTTGACCCCAAATTCCCATTTCACCTTATTATTACTCTCCAAAACATTTTCTATTTTATTTTTAAATGAAACTTTTTCAATAATCATATGCAAATATATTCATCATCTTTGAAGTTTTGGGTTCGAAGTAATATTCTTACCCGTATTTGGTTAGCTAAACTTATAACAAACAAGACTATTATAGGCTTACGACAAGAGGGAAAAAGAAGCTAATATCAACACAAGTACACATTTACCCATTTTCAAGTAAGGCAGCAACCCTAAGCGAATGGATATAAAAGACAATTTTGTAGGGGGAAAGGGTTATGGGAAGGAAGATGTGTAGTCCAAAGGCCCATTGGCTCCTGTTTTGAATCAATTCATGCACATCTGATTGGGGCCCGGCCTTGAGGAACCCCAAATCCAAGACCCACATAAGTGGAAGCGGATTTGATAGCCAGACTTGGGGAAACAAATTTGGCGGGAAAAAAAGCTAATAACGAATACGCGTGCACTAATGATTGGGAAATGGCCGGAAGAATCTTTTAGTAGTACAGCAAATTAAGGTGGCTTACGAGAGACGCGCCAATGCTGTTACTTCCCGCGCGCCAACTTTTCTTTTGGACAGAAAGGGAGACCATTACATATATAATAAAGCTTCCCCTGCATTCCTTCACAACTAAGTTGTTGTTCATCTTCTTCGAATTCTGATCTCCAGGTATTTCTCTCTCTCTTTTTAAATTCATGTATATGCCCGTATCATGCTTCTTGTATGAAGTCCATCTTGAACATGAATTTCTTTTTATGACCTATTATTAATATCCACACTTACCACCATGGCGCCGATTTCATGAATTATAGAATTACCACAAGGCTGGAATTCATTCAACTACTATTTCTTTTCGCGATTCCATCGTCCTCGTATTTATCTACTTCCTTTGTCTAGCTGTTTGACTTATACCTTCTCGCCCATGGAACCCGCTTGCCTGGGTCGATGAGAATGCAGCCTTCACCCTTGAAATCCCTCCAAAGTTGAACTTTTAATCTTGTTGTTCAAAGCCTCTGTCTGCTTACTATTGATGATATGAGGTTAACACCCCCCCAACACGCAACCCCCCCCCCCCCCCCCCAAAAAAAAAAAAAAAAAAAGCTGGTTCATGTTTCATGTCTAAATGTCCTATTAATTAGTCTATTTATTTTAAATTGTTCATGTTTCATTTTTATTCTCTAATTTATAATCCACTCTCTCACCCTGTGATCTCCCTCATCACATGTAACCCGAAGATTTGTGGGGGCTATATCGAAGACGACACCCACACCTGTAAAAAGAATAATGACTATTGAAAAGTGGCTCCAAACCATTGTGTCTCCACTTCCTTCAAAACTCTCTGCACAATTGGAGCAATTCCTGTCGTCGTGTGATAGAAATGTAACTGATGAGGTGATAAATAGGGCCAACATAATATTGGAGGTCATATTTCCAACGGGTGACGCTGGAGAGCCGTGTATCACTGCGGTTCTGCATAATGACAACTCGATGGATAGTTTGTGGGCAGGACTAAAACAAATGGAAGCTTTGAAATTATACTTCAGGGTCTTGGAATCTATTTGTACATCAGAAGCTCAAAAGTTGCATACAGGAAATTTGACCTTGTTGTTGACTAACGAGAGGTTCCATAGATGCATGCTTGCTTGTTCAGCTGAACTGGTTTCAGCAAGACTTAGTACAACAAGTTTGCTGTTTCCTGTGGTCTTGGAGAGGATTGGCATAACAGCATTTGATATGAGCAAGATGATAGAGAGTTTCATTAGATATGAAAAATCTCTTCCAAGAGAATTGAGGAGGTACTTGAATTCTCTGGAAGAACTACTCTTAGAGAGCATGGTATGGGAGAAGGGTTCGTCTCTGTACAATTATCTGAATGTTGCGAGACCAGACCTTTCTGCAGAAATAAACTGTCTTGGGCTACAACAAGAACCTATGCCATCACTGGATGCAATTGCTGTGGATAATCACGTTTCTTGTGTAGGCTTGCCTTACCTACCTTTTTCTCAGAAGCGCAAATTATTACCAGGTACCAGTTTCTTGTTTTTTTTGCTAAACTTTGTTTTTAACTCAAGTAATGTACAAATCTAATCCTGAATGGACAACATAACTATATGGAAGTTGATGAATCATATATTTTCTCACTCCAGAGAGCTAATATCTTCTGATTAATTCACTTCCAATCTATCACACTTTTATGTTTCTTTAGGCACGGATGGTGATGTCATATCTCTAAAGAGAGTGTGCAGTGAGTATTCCAATAAATTGGTAGATCATAAGTCCCTTGCTTCACCAATGAAGAATTGTTCACCATTCCTCAACGATGTCAAGTCAAAGCCACCGCCGCCATCACCACCTCTGCAGTCTGCATTTTCCAGGTATGACTTTGTTTGGAAATGATTCATTGTCAGAGAGTACGAGTTTAAGTGTATGACCCATTTGGATGGAGTTAGTGCATCCTGTTCTCTGATGAAAGTCTATGTATTTTCAAACTCATCTGCAGCCCAAAGCAGCCAAATTCACAATCTAGAGGAAATACATGCACGGAGGCAGGAATCAGTGTACTCTTTAACAAGGTATGGTAGTGTGTGGCCGCCAGATTGTTCTACCATAAGCTTATTGTCCTACCAAATACAAAACTAGGAAATTTTCCTAGGCTGTGTAGTCTGCATTTTGCACCTGGGTGGGGTTCGGGAAAGCACAAAGGTAGTTCTCATTTATAAGACCTCCTATGAGGCAAAAAAACCCAACTGTAAAGGCTATTGCTGCAGTCTTCTTATCCACAACTTTATTTTGGGTGGTTAGGAGAGTAAGGTGATTGGCCAAAAGATGTAGTTTGTACATTGGCCTCTCTCTTTTCTAACTCTATGAAATTGCATTCTTGGGTCTATAACTTATTAAGGTTCTTTATTTTGGTCACTAAATATTACTTCTTACCTGCTTTTCATGCGAATTTACAGTCTTGTTAATTATGCTTCCTAGATGGAAAAGTTAGCAGCAGTCAGAATCAATACTATGGCTGAAAGGCTAAATCTGTCTCAACAGATCAGGGAGAGTGTTAATTGTCTCTTTAGAAAGATCCTTTTTCAAGCAACTACTCTTTTCTTCAACCGACATATCGACCAGATTATCCTCTGTTGTTTCTATGGAGTTGCAAAGGTTCGCATTAAATTTGTTAGCCAGGAGGGTCATTATATATTCTTTGTCCATTCTCTTCCATTCCTTCTGAGTTTATTTGTGGTGTGCAGTTTTCTGAGCTAAACCTGACCTTTAAAGAAATTATTGAAAACTATGGGAAAGCAACAACAATGTAAATCTCAAGTTATTTGCTGTGTGTTTGTTCATTGGTCATCACACTGCGATGGGGTATGTCATTCAATTTGGAACTAGTTAAGCTTTAACTTTTGCAGGAAAGTCTTAAACTGTCTATGATTTGGAAACAGAAAAACAGGGAGGATTACGGTGTTATTGAATTTTACAATGACATATTCACTCCAGCTGTGAGGCCTTTACTAGAAGAGATTGGCCCTGCTGAAGCATCTAGCCGAGTTCCTGAAGCAAACAACAACGGTGTGCTCACTCTTGATCTTTTTATTATTTTTTTTTTTAGTAGTTTTTACTTTTTATCTGAAATTGTTTTACTTTATCAGTAAGCTATCATTGAGATGCATGCATTTTCTTTGCCATTTAGATCATTGTCCTGGCTCACCTCAGATGTCTCCATTTCGATGCATTCTTGACATGTCTCCAAAAAAAATATCTCCATCACGTAACATCTATCTCTCTCCAAGGAAACCATCAAAGGCAAGCAACTTCTCTACCCTGCTTGGATTTGTAGAGCAAAGATTGAGGGGGAGTGTTGAGAACCAAAAATGAATACAAATTTGAGCTTGATTTTGTTTCTATTATTCTTGGATTTTGTCTTATAAGTTGAAATTAGATCAAATGTACGAACAAGATAGGTCTAACTGTCAAATTATATTGTAGTTGGGTTTAGTCTCTGGATAACAGTATGCACCTCTTACTGTCAGCATGCTACTCTTGGGTATGTGAAGAAATATTGGAGTGACTTGATGAACAATAGGTTTTGGGTTGTAAGTGCATGCAACCTTGTGCAGGCATGCTGGCTAGATTTCAGTTGCCAGTTTCATATTTTCATTTCTCTTTCTTTTCTGCTTGTGCTTGGCAATTTTTTTCGTCGTGAAGATAATATGCTTCACAGTACACATGGAGAATCATATGTATAGAGTTTATACACCCAGCACCCCCCCCCCCCCCCCCCCCGCCCCCAAAAAAATAAAAAATAAACCAAATAAAATAAAATAAGGGAAAATGCTATTCTAACAGACTGATTTGTACCTGAGTCCATCTCAACTGATGTGGTCAAGGCACTTCTGAGATCAACAATGACAATGATAGTCTTTTGTTTAGCAAATGAAGTAGAAAACTAATGAGATGTTGCAGTCATAAGTGCTTTGTGGATTCTGTTGAACAGGATCTCATTAGTAGAGAGTCAATGTCATCCTTCTAATCCTTGTTTTGTAGTAGTGCAATAAAGGGTTCTTTTAGCCTTTGTTTTGTTCATGTAGTTGTCCATTTGCCAAACTAAAGACTCATTTGTTAGACTTTTATGCCCTGTTGTCTTAGCTGCAGTTTGCCTTCTTCATCATCATCGTTGTCAGTTTACTTTTAAATTTGTGACTGATGCTTAACATTGCACTAGGGAGCTCAATGTGAGCACAGGCATTCTCAAATGGTTCTGAGTACAGGACCCATCCTCCTCAGAGTCTAATGTCAGTCAATGAATTTCAGGCCTCCCATGTCTAGAACGTCAGGGTTTTGTGTTGTCCTTAAGTGAAATGGATGTGTGGGCATTGCCATGTGTACAAAACTTAGGTTAACCATCTTAATTTGGTTTCATTCTAGTTTAGCTAATTATTCATAATTTGTTCTAACTTGTTTCTAAATTATGGTTGCAGAAGGATGTTTTGATCTCACATGGGACTAAAACCTATTATGCTTATGTTGGACGGAGCATTCATCCTTACCAAAGCCCTACAAAAGATCTTAATGTGATTAACAACTGCTTGAATGGGTATGTTTATTCTGTCAATCTGGATATTAACAATGTTGGTGTAATATTAATTATTAAATGGGCATTTAAGCATCCCATGAAATTGAAACCAGCCCATACTTTTTTCCAGAGTATTTGAAGGTACAAAACCATCCTTTACCATGGATATAGTACAAATGAGAGAAGATTGCTAAGAATTGGGAAATTGCAAAAAAAAAAGACAAAAAAAAAAGAAAAGGTTACATATTATAAATTTATTAGGTAAATGATGTCATAGCTTGAATCCTTATAAATGAAGCTATTGATAATATAGGACATGTGCTTTTAGCCACATATATGTAGGTATATCTAGATATATAGCTAGGAAATCGGCTTATCTTAAATGATATGGAAAAAAGAGTAAAACAAGATTGAATGAGTATATTTTCATGGGATGTCCAAACAGCCCCAAAGTCACAGAACCTGATGTGCTTTGTCCTCTTCTTGCATTCTACCAGCAGCCGGAAGCCTAGGAGCATGTTCAACTTCAACAGTGTTGATGCACGCTTTGTTAGTGATTCTGTTGTGGCCAGGAGTCTCATCCTTCAGAATGAAAACTGTGCTTCCTCATCACATGTTGTTGCTTCAAAGTAACACTCAAAATTTGAGCATACCGAGTCTTAATACCACTGTGCTGCCCTCCTGTAAAATTCTCTCTCAAAAATTTCCTGCCTAAAATAATTCTAATCAATTCTTGGGTTTGTGAAGAGTGTTACATGTTATGAGTGGCAAGTCATTGTAAACAGGCTGCCCAATGCCCATTGTGCCACTTCTAACTATTATCTAATAAACTTTTCTCTACCCTGGGTGGGGGAAGTTCCATCTTCTTGTTTAGGTGGTACCTCAGCCAGGTGATAATTGTAACAGAAGTCCCTACATTGAAAGATGCTTATGTGTGTTTTTTCCTTCCATTTCTGGGGTTTAATGAAAGGAGGACGGAAATTTGTCTAGCTACGTTATTCCTTGAGCTTTGCCTTTTTTTTTTTCCTTTCTTTTTTTTTGAATATGGACAATAATGTTCTCTTTGGAGATGTCACTGACTCCTGACAAGAAAAGGTTCCGGGGTCACCTGGATCCTTTCCAATCACTGCACGTGTCCAGTTGTATCAGGATTTTCAAAGACAGGATGGACCATCTGGCGGGTCCAGTTGCTGACATGGATAGGCCAGATGCAACATGACCCCAGTGGACTGAAAAGGGCCTGAACTCTCCCCAACTATCAACGGGTTGTTTATACTTTACATCATGGTTCCAATTTCCTTTCGGTTCGAATACTGGTTCCAATTTCCTTATACCCTATCAAATTCTCAAGTAGTACATATCATGCGGGCCTCTCAAGGACTTTTCCAAAGCAAGAGTGTTTTTTTCACCAAATTACCTTCTCTTAGTGCTCATTGCTCATCAAATATTGTCTCTCACCTTTCATCACTTACAATAAGGCCACTGTACATAACAAAAAGCTCCCATAACCACTGGTGTTTTTGTTATTACCATCCTTAGTTTAATATTATTGGTACCAATATTTCCCTTCCCAACCCAAACCCTGGTAGCACATGGTGCTAACCCGTGCACTGCCTCCTGGGTTTTGAACTCTGGAGCTAATGCGAGATGGTACTACTTGCTAGCAAAGCTAAAGGCATTTGGTCTACTAATCTTATTTCCAATTCCAAGAAAAAAGGCCATTACTCAAAAGCAATCAAAAATCACGGCTGAATTCCATCCATGCTCTCATCATCATTCAGAGCAAAAGTCTAAATAACTAATCAAATTAAAGTCATATAAACTGTAGATGTTACCTATACACATGTGATGAAAAAAAAAAAGAGGAGGAGAAAAGAAAGCTCCATGAATACCTGCCATCCAGAATACTAACCCATGTTATACTTGGCATAACTCTCTTCATCCGTCTCCCTTGGCCAAGCCAATAACTAACTGCATGTGTCCACCCAGTGTAAATACTTCAAATGACTAGACATAGTATATCATGCCAACTTCAATTAGGCTTATGTGAGGAATGTTAAGTGCCACAGCAGGGCCCCTGCAGTTCTTTCGGAGAAATGAATACCCAATATCAATCACAAGCTTTTTAAAAAACTGATGAAGATCTCCTGGCCTTGACATATGAGTGCCCCATTATATATGCAACCCCTGCCTCCTTTGCCTGGATCAAGTCTAACAGCTCTTCCCTAACTGAAGGATCCATACCAGGGCTTGGTGGTAACTGAAACCTCACTTGGCGCCTCCTGATCTGTGGATTCTCATCATCATAAACAGATCGCAGACTCTGTAGGCTTATAGATTTGCTGCTTCGGATGGAATTGCTCACATCAAAATCCTCTTGCTCACTTACTATTAAGCTTGAGCTTGATTGAAGAGTTCTGGAGCTTATAACTGCCATCCTCCCATCAAATGAAGAACTCTCAGAGCTTGAGAACTGTGGTTCTACTGCTTCCATTTGTATGAATTCTGCTATGCTTTGTATGAGCTGGTTCTCAAAATTTCCATCATCCCGCTGGATGTCCTTGTACCCATACCTCACAATGCACCGGTACATACGGTACGGTCTTGGGCATATCCGACCAATGAGAAAGCGTTCCTCAGGTGACACATAGGGGACTGGAACTGATTTTACACAAACAAAAACCAACACCTTGTGGAATGCAGGGAGATTCGTTACAAAGTGAGAGAAGATTGCAGGGACTCCCGTTGCCAATTCTGAGTATATGAGACCTATCCCAGGTACACGGACAATACCTAGGCTCGGACCCAGGCCAAGTAGCCATTTTAATGAAACTTTGTTGTGCAGATCAAAGTTGTACTTCTTTCGAGTCCCATAATGCCAGATGTACATGACAACCATAAAGATGAATGAGAGAACGATGGGAACCCATCCGCCCTGAGGAACTTTTATGAATGCTGCTGTTAGATAGACACCCTCAATGCATCCAAAGAAGAGAAGGAAAGCCGCAGCCAGTAGGACACTTTTCTGCCAAACGAAAATTATGACAAGTGCCATCAACCATGTTGTGATGAACATAACTGTCATGCAAGCAAGACCTGGCAACCAAAAACCAAAATTAATAAATTGCAATTTCAATAGGAATCACAAAAAAGTAAGATGCCCATAAAGATAATTAAACTCAGGAAGGAACTATATTTGCTGCCTCTATTGCAAAAATGGCACATGTCGAGGGACCTGGGAGCAACAACTTGATTGACCATGCTGTTGACATCTCTTCCAATAAAACTGACTCATATATTACCATCATCTATGCTTCTGGTCTAAGTCACCAGAATGTAGAGAAAATGTGAGCGGGAGCTAGGGCAAGAAACTAGGAGCTTTGACCTCATAAACACAGCCCATACAACAGTAGCAGGGGGTTTACAAGGACCCAGTTAACACAGGCTGTAAGTGGTTTCCTTCATTATGGTTACAAAATTATCTCCTAGATGCTAGTTAAAACCAGCCACAAAAGTACCAGGTTCATACAACAGAAGCACTATAGCCCCTTCACATATGGCCATCCTGGTGCAATATCCGAATATGCGCATGAGAGAGAGAGAGAGAGAGAGAGAGAGAGCTCGACCAGTGTCTTGAAAATTGATTAACTAACCATAAGCATTTCCAATAATGGTGGTATCTTGAAATCCAATTGTTATAGCAAGAGTAAGGATCATAAGGATCCAGTTTATTTCGGGGATGTAGATCTGCCCATAAATATGTTTTGAGGTGTGGACAACTTTGACTCGCGGAAAGCAACCAAGAGCATGGCATTGTTTGATGATGGAAAAGGTAGCAGTGATAACAGCCTGACTCCCAACAATAGCTGCCAGGGTGGCAATAACAAAGACAGGCCAAAATACAGGTGCTGCAAGAAAAGCAACGATCAAAAGGCAATATTAGAAAATTTCAGAGCAGAAATGTGGAAGCCATATCAACTAACATCAGAATGGACTAACCAGGTATTGAGTCATAAAAACTGCGAGAAATTTTGTCGAGATTTTTAGACAGGAAAGCAGCCTGACCCATGTATTGTACTACCAAACAAGGGTATATAACAAATGCAAACGCAAGCTGCACAGGCAAGAACAACATTCAGATATCTCGCCTGTTCAATCATGTATGAAAGGAACTTCTCTTGCCTCCATAAATCATACCATATAATATGATAAACAAAGCTTAAATCTACAATGGTCTGGGATATCTAAACTACAGAGCAATAATATGTTAGAATTATGCAAACTTATCTTCTAAAATGACATTTATTCTTATCCAACCATCCAATACAATGCAGTAGCTTGGATATATTTATCCAACTGGCTTGGATTTTGAAAAGGAATCTACCATATTGGATAATAATGGGGGGGGGTCCCCTACCATGCATCATGAACCAGAGCCCAATTCTATGATCTTCTATATGGAACACAATATACCTTTTTTTATAGAAAAAGAGGTCAGTTACTAACTTACCCTTATTGAATAGGCAGTAAAATGACCAAGATCTGCAAACATAGCTTCGGTACCTGGTAAGACCCAGAAAAAAGATCAGCAATTAGTGCTCTGTATTTGGAAAGATACAAGAGTGAGTTTGGTTCTTGGGATCAATAAATTAATATATTTTGTTATTCTGAAAAAAACTATAATACGCCTTCAATTAAATCAGAATCATTAAGATAAATTGCAAAATCCAATGCAACAATTCAGTGAATATATCATGCAACCCTAATAGAGTTCCATTAATGTCCAGATACAGTCATACAGCATACCTGTTATGCAAAGAAGAATCCCTCCAAGAGAAATCCAGCCATCTTTACCAGTTTCACTAAAGAATTTGATGATATAATATGGAGAAATGGCTCGAACAATTTTCGGATTCCAATGTATGATGTTGTACAACCCAATGGAAAAAATTGATATTAACCAAATAATAACGATTGGTGCAAACAGAAAAGCTACCCTGTGAGTGCCACAATGCTGCAGAGCAAACAGCCCCACCAATATGACACAGGCAAGCAATAGGATTTCACCTACGAAAAATATATAGTATAAGCCATCACTTGTCAGAAAGAGAGAAATATATAATATTAGTTGTCAGAAACAAAGAAAATAGACATCAAGGGTAAAAAATTTAAGAGAAGAAACAGGGGGAAAAAATAAAGCAGAAAACTGAATTACCATGAGTTAATTTACTTTCTGTAACTTGTAGCCCTGATACCGATGATAGAACTGCAATTGAATAAGCACGCCCAAAGTTTAATCTCCTATTCCAAAAGACAAAATCCTAAAGGGGAAAAAAGAAATGCCAAATACTTAAAAAAATAAAAATAAAATAAAAACATTTTGTAAGATAGAGCGACCAACCGCCAGAAGAGCACACTGGGAATAATACTACAGCATTGGACCACATGTGGATCACTTTCCACCCTAAAACCCATACACTAGTGTCCAACATGACAACTAATAAAAATGCCACTCGCAAAACATGCTGAACGAGATTATTTGAATTTTAGTGAGGAAAAAACTCTCTAAAAATTGGAAGAACAAAGTTTTTCTGCAAAGAATATATGATGCCACCAAAATCCCAACTGTTTACATGATGGCTACTTTCTGTAACAGGTATAAGAGCAAAAATTTAACCAACGGGACATTTATAACCACCAATTTTACAAATATATGTCAACGTGCTGGCCATGATCCAAGTCTTCTAAATTCCATTGCGAAGTTGCCATACTGATTGAATGAAATGTATTTGTGAGTAGCTTATCAAAAAAAAATTGTATTTGTGAGTCAGGTGTTTTGTATGGAGATAAAGAGGTCTATTGAACTATGTAGTTTGTTGAACATGGGGATATTTTCCTCATATGCATAGTGAGCCTCGCAGAAATAAATGAATCAGGGAAAGATGGTACGAAATGTTTTTGCCCATCTAATGCACCAAAATATGCAATTTATAGAACCTAAATAGATAGATTCTTGGTCAAGCGCCAGGAAAAAGCTGAAAATGATATTGACATAACCAATACCTTCAACTTAGTCTGAATTGAAACATACCTTAAAAGTACATTACCTGAAATTGCAGGAGTGAGCACACCATCGCCAATGACCATGCAAGCACCAAATAATACCACAACAAGTAAAGCTGTCCGCAACCTTTTATGCTTCTCAAGAAATCTCTTCAGTGGAGAAGAGGCCACAATCTGTGTTGAGGGCCCATACTTGTAAGCAGAGAGCTCCTCATCAGCTGCCTGTTGATTGGGAAGTAAACTAAACCTTCCATGCCTACAAAGCAGCGAGTAAAGAGCAAAAGTCCCACCTGACACGAATTTAAACACATCAGACCCAGGAGAGGCTTAATCAAAAGTACTAGCATTCAGAAAAGGGTAATATCCCATAATCCCATTAATTAAAGAAAAAGAAAAAGTCTTTGAAGTCCCACCACACCTTCACCATTGTCATCTGCACTCAATAGGATGAAGACATACTTGAGCAAAGGAATCAAAGTAAGGGTCCAGAAAATCAAGGAGAATGCACCAAAAATTACTTCTTCGTTTGGATGAGGCTGCAACTTCCCTATAAATGTGCTCGAATAAACATAAAGAGGTGAAGTACTCAAGTCCCCATACACCACACCAAAGCTTTGGTAAGCTAATATTAGATTCCTGGAGAGATTCACCCATGAAAGCTGCAACGCCACATTTATCAAATATCAAGTCTAGTTAAAGCTTACAGTAGTCAGGCACTTCTTAAACTAGAGTTCCAGAAAAAGGAAATGGTTCACGCTACAAATCATGCTAAATTCGATACTATCAAATACCAAAAAGGTTGGGGGAAATGAAATTGTTAATAGATCCTATAAGTTAAAAATATTATGAAGAGAAAGAATTATTTTATATTTTATTACGAAGAGGAAAATAGTAACCACATTTAACATTTTTGCTTAGAAAACGCAGACGCAGTACATCAGTTGAAATATGATATTCATAACAGGGAACATGTAGAAGTTGGACCATTCAACTCAACTAGTTCCCCTAAAAAATATGTACTGAAGTACTAGTTCAACTTCTACATAGAATTACAGAATTCAAATTCTATTAAGAATTCCGGGAAAAATTAGCCCGAAATTGCTATGAAAGAAATTGCTTTTACTCTATATGAATCCAATACACATCATGCAGAGAAAGTTGGCACGAAGAGAAGTTCCATCTATGACTCTATCTCAAGGTTAGTTGACATGCAGTTATTGAAAATAATTTAAAGAATACATTATTGTAAGAGGCTAACGTCACACCAATAGTTTTAAAAAATTAAAGAATTTAAAATAATAATAAAAACAGTACAAACTAATATAAATACCCTAAGTAAACAGTATAAACTGCAACAAGTTGACCAATTTTTAGTAGAACGTAAAAACAAACTAGGTTAAAAACTTCACTCTTAAGTAACATGGATTGATCCGAGTCAAAATCACTATGACCTCATAATCTCAATCAATACTTACTCGTCTGCACACCCAATAAAAAAATAAATAAATAAATAAAAATGAGAAGTAAAGAATTTGTCCTTCAAATGATTGTAGACGAACTATTATCAATCCAATCGAACTTCATTACATATCCATCAATCCATGCTTGTTTTTTAGATCTTCTTCTTCCTCAAAACCATTGAATTTTTCTCAAAAACATAAAAAAGAAAATATGAAAGAAAGAATACACTAAGAATTTGTCCTTGAAATGATTGTAGACGAACTATTATCAATCCAATCGAACCTCATTACATATCCATCAATCCATGCTTGTTTTTTAGATCTTCTTCTTCTTCAAAACCATTGAATTTTTCGCAAAAACTTAAAAAAGAAAATATGAAAGAAAGAATACACTGATAGATTATGGGAAAAGAAATTTTTTTTAAAAAAAAAAAAGGGTTCAAAAGACTGATATAAGAAAGAAAGAGTAAAAACCAAAAGCAAATCAAACAAATTGAAAGAGAAACACTTGGTGTGAGTGATTCACAGATAGCCATCGCTCATCGACTAACGACCTTCTACTTCAAAAAACAGAGAAAAAAGAAAAAAAGTGAATAGATTGAGGCTTATGAAAAGCAATCGAAACACGGAAGCAAATCGATGCAGAAATAGCAGTTACAGGCGAGAAATGAAATCAAACAGTGAAGCAGAAAGCAATCACAGTTTATAGAGATAAGAAGTTGAATTGAGAGATAGAACCCTAACCGGCGAAGGGTTTCGAGAACTCGAACTTCCAGATTCCGGCTCCATGGAGCAGACGCCAACCTGGAACTCTCTCTCTCACACACACACACACACACTCACACTCTCTCTCTCCTCTTCTCTTCTCTCTTTCTGTGTCCTGTCTGTCTCTCTCTATATGTATATGCACATGTGTATGTATATGTGAGAAAAAGAATTGAGTTTTCACCCGAATATATCTCTCCACCTCATCAATCCTTCAAATTTCAATCAATAGAAGAATCCCGTCCCCAAGTCTAGCTGACTACCCCCGGTTTTTTGTGTTTTTATAAAATAACTAATTTGATTTGATTTGTCGTACGCCCACCCCTGTATACGTATGCTACCAATACCAATACCAATACCGACTGGCCCCGTCAAGGACATGGACTAGTGGGGTTCAAATGTTCAACCCCATAATTATTGGCCCAGCCAAGTACACAAAGAGTGCCTCACCCGTCCAACTCATATTTTCCAATCGGGCAAACAATTAACTACCTAAAAGAGCATGAATTGTGGGCACCCTCCCCACTTTCAATTTGGGGATTTGACAACCAATATATCAAGCCAACAAAAACCACAAAGGAGGTGGAGGTGGTGCTCTACATGCATTCTGATTGGCAAGCCTCAGTAGGAACTAGGTCGTGCCTACCTAACTTCATTTGTAACATGTGCTCAGTTCCTGTGTAAAAGCACTAGCATTTGTTATTGTCTTGTTACAAATCAGCATTGCATATCCAAAGCCACTTTCCTTAACATAATTCACCATTTCAATGTCCACTAAGAAATTACTACACCACTCTTAACATACCACACTGCTATGATGACAGGCCGTACGTGTCCCCATCTCTTATGCTATATGAGTTTTTTTTACCAAAGATATAGGAGAGAGATACCATTTTACTAAGGAGCATCGATTATGTTCAAATAAATTTTCTTCGTATCCTGAGATAACAATTCGTAATTATGTATTTTCTATCAACTTACAAACTAACTTGTCATTTTCAGTGCATCATTAATTGAATCTTTTGTGCTACAATATTATTGAAATCTCCTAAAGAATGGGTCATTGCTAAACTATACAAGACCCGATTCTCCTCTTTATGTGAAGATGATACAGGGTTTTGAGTTTTACAAACTTTGTTATCTGAAATTTGTGCCTCACCCATTCAATTAAAATAAGACAAGCAGCTTTAATTGTAATTTGATCACATATGTTAGTTCAATTTGAGTATATTCTACATCTGTACCCTCTATTTTCTTCCCTTTCTTGGTTACCAAGGAGTTGACAAAAAAAAATAAAATAAAATAAAAAATCTCAAAAGTCCTAGGCGCAGCTACACACTTGAAGTCCTTATCCAAGATTTCAAACAAAGATAGCCGCCACGTATTCTTCATATATACCATATGTATTTTTTTTTAATCTCATATTAAATTTCTTTCTAAAGATGCATTATGGTGGAATAAAGGACCCAAGGCACGTTTCTATATTTATTTTTACAACCCAAAAAATAAAAAAATAAAAAAAGTGGCCTTGTGCAACCTCCTTAATCTTATTAGAACCCCACAAAGGCTATACGGAAAATTACTTGCAAAAAGATGTTCCATTCTACAGGTAATTTTTTTTAATTGAAATTTTATAATCAAGTAGTATCGTAGGAGTAAAAGAAATTTAAAGATGGGAGCGTGTAGGATCGAGTTTGAGTAGAGAACAAAAGGAAAAAGACGAACGTAGCTTCACATTTTTACTTGCCGATCGGGGTGGAGTTGCTGTGATTTTTCTGCTTTCTAGTGTATCAATATGATGATGTAGATAGGCGTACTGTGATACCAAACGCTCTTTCCCCACGTATTAGACGCGGGATGGCTCATGGCCCATGGCTGAGAGGATAATGTTTATCCCCCCACGCCCACAATGATCGAACGCTCCAATTAATATCTGGATTCCCTTTTTCATGTAGTGGGAAGAAGACAAACTTCAACCTTCTTGCCTCCTTTATCTACAATGGTACGTAAGGTGGAAGATGTCTAAACCAAATTAACAAAACACGTAATGGGGAAGCTGGGGTTTCGTCGCTCTTTCCGACCAGTTAGTGTCGTTTGACCCACTTTATTAAGCCATACTAGTGATTCATACACTTGTAGGTATGGGCCTCACATATTCCCTTTGTGGGTAAGGTTCGCATTCTATTAGTATTTGGATCTATAAATTGGGGTCAATGAGTATTTCGGTTTTCCAACAACCAAATAGGCCGAGCATGTTCATTTCAAATGTCCAGTTTTAAATTAAAGAAACTTTTCATTTTAGAAGGACACGAAAACATGTGACATATATGTGAGCTTGTGTGTGTTTTGTCAAATATGAATCCCATGTGTCACATTAGGTATCACATGTTCTTATGTCCATTAGGTCTAGATTGTCATGCTAGTTGTATTATTTTATTTTATATTTGTAAAATGATAATATTGTTAAAATTATACTTCTTTCATCCTACAAAGATAAGTCATTTTTCTTTTTTTGGCTGTCCCAAAATGTTTGTCACTTTAAAAAGTCAAATTATAAATTCTCTTAATTTTCTCATACTATCTTTTATTATACTAAAAATTACTTTAAACACATAACCACTACATTGATATATAATAAGAAGAGGATACGTACTTTTGGAAAAAAAAGAGTTGAATGGATAAAAAATCAATGCATTAACTGATTTTCTTAATCTATGTGCTTCTTCAAATAGCCCTGTCTTTATGGGATAGATGGCCGGAGTATATATATTGATTTTATTTACTTGGTTCACTATTGGCCATTGATATATATACTGATGACAAATTGATAATAAGTAAATAATTCAAGTCATATTTCAATTTTTTTTTTAAAAAGAAGAGTACATATCACATACATCAGTCAATGCATAAAATAAATGAAGGTAATACGAAATAGTAATTATTTACAAATTAAATACGTACCCACCAACCTTCGACATAATTCAAATAGTAAAAGATCACACCTTAAGAATTAGAAGTCATAAATTTGAATCTTTATTTTCCCACTAAGAGGTGTACGTATTGAATTGTGGGTAAATTATGCATTGAAAGTAGACTTAACATACCCAATTGAGACGGATTAATCTGGCATCCTCGAATGCATAATATGGGAGAAAACTTTATATGTTATTGTCACACGATTAATTTAACATCATAAGTTAATAAAAAATAAAAAAAATGTGATTGTCTCAATATTTTTTTGACTCTACCATCTCTGTCATACTTTCCTTTTATTGATCTATTTTCGGAACGCACAAAAGGTGCGTGTGTAAACGTATACACGACATAGGACCCCAAACAAAAATGAAAAAAGAATGCATACACGACAACCAGTTGTGGCAAACAATTCAAAGAAAGAGACAAATTTTTGTTTTTGTGTAGGGTGTTTATCTCGCGAGTCGCGACCTATTTAAAATGCAGCGCAATTAAGCTAATAGGGACAGGGCTAACGTGTGCAGTGATGGCCCTACGGAGGTGACCAAATACAAAACGGAAGGTTGAACTGGGGGATTTATCTCCCATTTTCTAATACCAACCCTAACCTACTCCCTACTGACCCTTGCTCAGAAACTTCTTGACACCCTCCACCTGTGGAGAAAAACTTTTAAGTGGCACATGTGCAACTATCGGTAATTAAAAATGTAAATTTAATTAGAAACCTGAATTTATGATTTTCTTATCCATTTACCAATAATAATAAATTTGGTTCACGGTGAGCATCAAATATCTTTAAAATATGAAACGCATTTGGATATATATATATATATATAGTTTTATTTTTTTGTTTAAACTTAGTGGTTGTATTGGGAAAAAATAAATATATACCAGAGTATATTCTATGAATTGTAAAGTTTGATATATAGACCATGCAAACTATCTCATGCATGTCACAAGTTCAAAAAATAAAATCTCTATCAAATCGAATTCAAATCAAGCCTGAGTAAGTTGACTCGTCTTATGTCCTAAATGTGATGACTTTGCATTAACTGTCATATTAAATGTTAACGTAGGCAACATTGATCCTGGCAGCTATAAAATATATTTGAGGAAATTTGAAAAAAAGAAAAAAGAAAAAAAAAGAAGGCATTGCTCGTTCCTAAATCAATGCTTGTATGTAGCAGTACGCAGTGGAAGGGACTATCCTTTCTAGTTAAAGATTTCTTTGGCAAACGGAGAGAAAGATAAAATATTAGAATAGATTGCAAACATGAGTTATCCGATCCTATGAACATACACGTCTCAACCATAGCAAGCTCCGACCCACACCCAACAAAAATAAAAATAAAATAAAATAAAAGGAAAGAAAAGAAAAAACCCCAAAAACCTGAAGTGAAGGGACACGTCAGAAACAAACAGTATTATGGAAGCTGGGAAGGCTCAGAAGAAATAAGAGGAAGAGCCCAAATCAAAACCATCCGTAACCGTATCCGAAGCTGGCGGCATCCTACCGAAAAGCGGGCTATGGACATATTCCGACGTGGAATCGAACCCCAAGTACGACCCGCTCTCTACGGTTTCAAACCCACTTGTCGTGCTGCTGGGCTGCTCCGAAAACCCCATAAAACTTGTCGGGTCGCTCCAAACCCCTTGACCCATGTCATAACCACTATTATTAGTAACGTTGGAATCAAAATCCGAAACGAAAGAAGGCAGAGGAGGTAACTCAGCTCCATCATACAATTGGTTGGAATAGGATACACCATTGTTTTCGTGAATGGGTTGCTGCTGATAAACACTGGATGAAGCCCAGATGCCTTCATCGGGCATTGCAGAAAAATGAGAGTCGGAGCCGGAATCTTGAGTATATAAGAGTTGGGGTGTCGGGTCGGGTTGAGTAGTGGGAGGAACAAAGAGGGCGGATAAGTCTTGTTGTTGGGAGTCGTCGGGGGAGAGGATGGAGGTGATGGAGGAGCCAGGTGGCATGTCGGAGTACATGAAATTGGTGCGAGCTCGAGAGCCACGCATGGAGCGGGCGGCTCTATCGTAGGCCAGGGCAGCCTCCTCCGCGGTGTCGAAGGTACCAAGCCAATGCCTTTCTTTGGTTGACGGGTCTCTTATTTCTGCTGCGTACCTTCCCCATGGCCTCCGTCTGACACCTAGAAACCTTCCTGATGTTTCTTGTTGCGTTTGCTTCTTTTTGCTCTTTGAAGTGGATGTGTTCATCGTGATGAGTTGCAGAGAGAGAGAGAGAGAGAGAGAGAGAGAGAAGACAGAGAGTGTGTGTGTACGTGTGTGTTTCTGAATCTGATTTATAGACGATTGAGGAATTAGGGCGACAGTCTCAGCATTTCAGTCGCAGAGAAAATGACTCTTCTTTTTCTCTCCTTTTTCCGTTGGTGTTGTATGTTTTTTTGGGCCTTTGCTGTTGCATTGTGAGTCGTCCTTTAAATAAGAGAAGGCTTAGCCAAGATATGCCCCTTCTTTTACATTGTTTGCCCTCACATTATCGAATTTCCATGTATGTCCTATGCTTTTTTTAATGACTTTGTTATTATTATTGTTGTTAGTTTGTTACTCCCATTATTTTTCCCAGACAGGGTTTTCTAATCTTTTGTCCGACCAATTAATTCTCTGATCTCTGAACATATATGCATGAGTAAGTTCACTAGCTACTCATATATGCATTTCATATAGGCTAACTCATAGGACAAATGTGATCATTAGTAAACCTTAAAAAGAGAAAGTGAGAAGCCAAATGTAAGATTTTAATTCTACTTTTTGATATATATTTAAGCCTCATGATCCCTAGCAAAAAAAGGCCCCGTGATCATTGGTTTACCCCATGGGGTTATTCATCTATTTCATATTAGGGGTGTGTACTTTTCAATTTTCTTAGTGGGCTAAGAAAAAGGGGTAATGTATAGCGCGCAGCACTCAAAACTCTTACACTGAATTCCTTACCGTAAGCATTCGATCAATGGCACTTGCCGTGCCCACCATTATGATCAAGAAAATTTAGGACTGCCAAATCTAGCTGGCCCGTTCTTCTTTAATTCATTGTGGCTCTATCCATGCTATCAAGGGCAGTTCAGTCATTTAATCCCGGTTTGAATAGGGAAAGGAAACCCAACACAGCAAGCTACTCTAAGGAATGAGTTTCAAATGATGGAAAAGTTGTGATATAGCAGAAAGAGATATACGAGAAAGTTAGCATGATTAGAGGCCTCATGGGCAATGATAAGCATGTTCTCTTTGATACCTTGATTTATGATTATTCTCCAATCAGAGTTTAAATTAATCCTGTTTTTCATTCACCAGCAATTTCTAAAAACAGTCCAAAGTATTTTTTTTTCCCTTTTTATTTTGATAAATCAATACAGTCCAAAGTTCCTAACATGTGATCTCATAAACTATGGAGTGTACATGAATGGGGAACTAATCATGGAGTCTACACACAATCTATTAGAAATACTAACTTATATGAATCCCATCAGATCTATATATTAATAAAAGACCTAACTGCACAATCCAATGATCATTGCAGATGGGAGGAGTTTGCTAGTTACCACTACAAAAATTAATCAGGTCCCCTCATATCAATTAGATTAAATCAAGGCCATGCTTAAAAATCAGATGCCAGTATTATTGTATCATACCATCAGTTGTGAGGTAAGGATTAAACAACTCATCATCACCCTCCAAGTCCAATTAAGACCCAAAATTGTAAGGTAACGCTATGTTGGTGTTTTGGACACTGTTCAGCACCGGATTAGGACAAAAACTACTTTTTGAAATTCTCCATCTGCAACTTGGGCACTATATATTTTGCTTCCAGGGGATGAATATATATATGCCTCCCCACAGTCGAGTCTTACTGTTTTTTCTTTTATTTGATTTTTTTTTTTTTTTATTCCAGTTAACAAGTAAAAGAATGACTGAAACGCATGTCAGTTACATATAAATCCTAATTTAATTAATATTAAGGACCACTTATGTTTAAAATAAATGTCATTTTTTAGATACTATTGATTACCCATGATTGTCAGTTATAAATCCTTGATGAATCGATTCTCCATTGACTATATATTAAAGTTGAAAACTTATTAGAACCTCTCTTTTTATGATAAAAATTAAAGTAGGATCATTAAGGCCATCATTAGGACGACTTCTCCATGGATAATCCCACATGCCCTAGAGGCTAGATCAATATACAAAGTACCCATTTTGTCATTGGATAACCTTTTCAATCATGATGCTGATTTTAGAGTCATAGTACATTTCCCTTCTCGATGTCAGTGTGTGACCTCTTTTATTATATATTCTAAATTGAATTCATAATGGGGGCCTGCAAAGATGATTCTGAAGAGTGGATTACTGAGTATAGATCGAATTGGCCGGCATGGAAAAAATCTTTTAGTACCATACGAAACTTGGTGGTTGTGAGGAGGTGATTACCTATTTGAATGGATTTTAAAGTGGAGTGTTAAGTAATATCATTGCTCAGCCATGTGCATCCCATATTTTGAGCTAGGGGAAAAAAAAGAAAAAAATCATGATAACTCCCACAGGACTTTCATCCTTTTCGAACCCAAAGTTTCCAATTTATCCATTTATTATTCTCATAAAAAAAGGGTATTAATCTCTTATTTAATTATTTTTCCAAAGTCTCAAGCATGCATCCTGGCCTTTTGCACATTACAATGAGGAATATGAAGGACTCCAAATGATCCGAGGGGGAGGGAAACCATGTTGGGTGGCATGTGAGAAAGACACATAGGCAATTAGGCATGTCTTTTTCTTGAACAAAACAATGGTTAGGCACTACTGATAAAATGATCACCAAGTGCAAAATGTGAAACCGAGTGGCCTTTGACCAAATGTCCCACTATATGCTCCATTATTCCGTGTTTCTTGACAAAGAAACTATATATATATATATATATAAAGAACTAATATGTTAATTTAATGATAGCCAGGTTTGTCTTATATCGATCAAGCTAGACCTTGTTAATCCCAGCACCTAATTAATACCTCACTCTAGCTTATATATATATATATATATATATATATATATTCTTTTCTTTTTATAAATCAAATTCGATCTTCAAGGGGTTTCTGCCAAGTATGACTTAATTACAGATTTTAATTAACCTCAGGTCTATGTTGAATGGCTCGATTTTAATTAACTTTTCTTAGGCAATAGGCCGGCTTTTTTACCAACCGATTGAGGAGTCTTCCCTTTTATAAGAAGATTAAGTCCATAGCTCATGCAACTGATTTTCTATTGGTACGTGCAGCAACCATGAAGTACCATACTATGTCTATATATCTTACTATAGGCAAATCGTTACTACAGTTAGAAGAAACCAAAAAAAAAAAAAAAAAAAAAACCTAAAATTAATTGGGGAATGTTTCATGCATGTTTTCATGTTTTTCGTCTATAGAATTAAGGGTCACTCGATCTTATAAAGCTAGGGATTTCGATCAACCCAAGGGTAATAGGTCAAAAGATGGAGAAAACTTATTTTAAATTATATTATTTATTTATGTTTCACATTATGGGCACCCAAGTTGATGTAAAAGGATAAGTGAAAGTTCCATTGGGATTTGGATGAAGGACCTTGACAGTAATGTTCTTTATTCTAGCTTGGTGTGTGAATAATTGAGACTTTTGTCCTCTTCAGTGACTCTAAATTAATACGGGTTGTCTGAATGCATCGTAGTCAATGATTCTCAAGAAGGTTTCCTTATGCACCCATGTTTACATTTTTTAATGCAATGCTCATGTGTGTGTGTGAGAGAGAGAGAGAGAAAGTTATCTTAATTACCAAGATTAGATTCGTACAAGAGTAGATTAGATCTTGCTGATAAAAAAAAGAGTAGATCAACAGATCTTCAAGAGTCAAGAGTGAAAGACATAAACAATTTATATGCCGGGCATATATAGTTTTATAAGTAGAACCATGCCATAATTTTATATTACTGGTTTCTTTTTTACGATAGATGGAAGAAACCTAAGGGCCTATTTGGGTGTTCAATTCAAAACAACTTTACAAATTTTACATAGTATTGAAAGTACAAATCTATTGTCTTGAATTAAAATATTTAAAAGTTTAGAGTCATCATTATAATTGATGTTATACGATCAATTTTTAGAAATTCAAGAAATGCAACTTAATTTAAGATGATGGATTGATGCCTTTAATATTACATAAAATTTCTTTAAATGTTTAATTTTGGGTTGGACACCCAATCAAGCCCTAAACTCAATTCTACGTCGACCCTTGTGCTGCTTCTACACCAACCCAATAGGTCTCCTTGTAGTTTCTCCAAAGTGAGGTTTCTCAATGCCCATCTAAATCAACAGAACAACAAATCATTGGTCAAATCTCACAAAATTTAAATAAAAATAAATAAATTTAATGAGAAGTGTAATATATATAGTTTTGTCCATTGGTAATTACGGGTAACTTGTGTTAACTTTACCAACAAAAAAAAAAAAAAAAAAAAAGAGGCTTGTATTAACTTGAGTGGTACAATAATTAACAAATCATTTTTAACAGTCGCTGGCATCGACCCACAATTCTGACTGTGTAATGTGTAAGAGTTTAGGAACTTAATTCTTCTATAACCATAAGTATAATCCAATCAAACTTATCTTAAATATAAAAAATACATGTTTATATTGAACCATTTGAATATGTAAAAGATAAAATATAAGACTTAGAGAGCATCTTTTGAAATGACACCAAACTGTAAGAACATGAAGCTATATGTTCAACACTTGTGGCCTTGTGGGGTTTGAGGCATGCATGCACCATCCTTTTCTCCATGTGCAGGCAAAGTGGTGTAGCATTTTTCTAGTGGCGTTTTCATGTGTGGAAGGCTATTGATGGAAACCGGCCCCGTACAATTCAATCTAATCAGCACTAATAATTAAAGTATAGCTAGAAACCAAAATTCAAGTAAAATAATTTAATTAATTAGCCCTTGGATTCTCTATCTTAATTCATTGTTTTGGAAGGTGGGGCCATGAAAGAAACTTTCACTGCCGTCCAAAATCCCCATCAAAAGATGGGAAGCTAAAAGAATTCCTCGAGGCAATGCATAAGATTTTGAGGCATTGACTGGGATAAAGAGAGTCTCAGATAGAGATTTCAACTTAATTAAAAAGTTGGAACAGAATGAAAAGGATTTGAAGGACCAATGAGGAGTTAGCTTAAAATGCTGCCATGTGCGTTCACCCCTATGCAACTCTAGCTAGTGCTGATTCCCTGGAATGATATATATGGATTCATTGCAGTAAGCCGGTAACATCTGTGAAGTAAGCTTCCAGATAGAAACAAAATAAAGTAAAATTGCTGAGTGAGTAAATCCCTTCATTTTTTACTTTTCTTTTTATTTTTTTTGTGGCTTCTTTCATAAGCCATCACTTGGTATCTCATCATATGGAGATATGGAGATAGAACAGCCCTTCCCCCTCCCTCTCTCTCCCCATGGCCCCTTCTTTTTCTTCTCGCTGATATGGCTAGCTTTTATTGTTTAGTAGTGACTTGTGATAGGAATGATAATCTCCTGAGAAGGGTTCCGCATAAGAAAATGCTAATTACAATGAATTGAGATCCTTTGCCTTCTTAATTACGACTCCTTCCCTATCACCACAGAAAAAGAATTGAAATTTTCTAGAATGTGATCGAGTCCTACTCAAATGCATTATAACTTCAAAATATCAATTCAGTCGAATGATTCTAGTTATTTAATCAGTTCAATTTTATTCAAGGAGAGATTTTTTATCCAACGCCTTGCCTTTTTACAAAATAAAATGAAGTGAAAAAGATTAATAATTTCAATCAAATGGCCAATATTTTTAAATGATTTTTATCTTTTTTGGAAGACATAATACTCAACAACACCCACTGTACGTCTGGCCCTAATACTATCTATGATGATTGTGTAGCTAATTATAGAAAGGAAGTATGGACTGAAGGCAACGAATCTCTCATCAATTATCAATGATTAAACTCACGTAGTACTCAACTTCACCAGGTTAAACAATTGGTCTCCATACCCATACCTCATGAGGAGAAAGGTCTCAAGTTCCACTAATTTTTCCATGGTGGTGATGGTGCCAATCATTAATTGAATTTTTTTGAATGTAGAATGGGCAATGATCTTACTGATTAGTCAAAGCCTGCCAAATGCCCGAAAGTCCAAATAGCTCAAAGGAAGGCAAAAAATGAAAATGAAAATATTCTTACCTACAAATGAAAACTAGTGCACCACCAATGCGTTAGATTGTGCCCCTTCTATTTCTATTCTATTTCTATTATGATGCAAATGTCCCTTCACTAAATCTAATATTATATCTATCTAAAATAGAATAACGTTCACGACGCATTTTTACGTAATCACATGGTGCCTTTTTTTTTTTTTTTTCCCTACATTTTTTAAAAATTATATATTGAGTCATAAATTCTTATTTAAAACACAATCTTTCTTAAATACATAATTCATCATTCGTTATCTAACTAATTCTCCTCCCTCACCATCTTTTCTCTTCTTCTCTTCTTTACATTGTTCTGCAGCAGTCTTCTCCTTCCCTCCCTCACTCTTTGCGGCAGGGTCGGTTTTGGGGCAAGGCGGCGCCTGGGGCCCCACATATTGGCTAAAAAATGAGGGCTCTATTTTGGGACTAACCCTTGTAGTAGGTTTAATTTTCTGTCTTTTTTTTTTTTTCTTTTTTTTTTTTAAAGAGAATGGTTATTGCAACCCCTTAATTTTATTTGCATATCCCACTAATTTTTATTTATCAATATTTTACCAAAAATATAAAAGGTTTTTATGAAAATTTGTTATGTAATCCACTAGAAAACATCATTTTGAACAACTTTGCAGAAGAAAGTTTTTTCAAAATTTATCGTTTAAGTGGATTTTTTTATCATTTATCGTCCTTGTTAATTTTAGGCCAAAAAATCAACTTAAACGAAAAATTTTGTAAAAACTTTCTTCTGCAAAGTTGTTCAAAATAATGTTTTCTAGTGGATAGTGTAGTTAATTTTCTTAAAACCTTTTATATTTTTCTAAAATCTTAAGAAATTAAAATCAATGAGATGTGCAAACAAACTTTATGTTTGTACTGGGAAAAAAAAATTGAGTATGAGGGTCTCATTTTAAGAAGGGGGCCTCTATTGGCACCCTAAGACTTGTTTTTCATCCCCGAATTACTTTACATTTTAAGGTTTTATGAAAAATATAAAAGATTTTCATAAAAATTGATCACTATAATCTACTAGAAAACATCATTTTGAACAATTTTGTAAAAGAAAGTTTTTTAAAAATTTATCTTTTAAATGGACTTTATAATCATTTATATAACAACTACTGTAAATGGCCAAAAATTTCACTTAAACAATAAATTTTGGAAAAACTTTATTCTACAAAGTTGTTCAAAATGATGTTTTTCAATGGATAGCATGTCCGATTTTTATAAAAATCTTTTATAATTTTCATAAAATCTTAAAGTGTAAAATAAGTGGGGGATGAAAAATAAGTCTTCGAAGTGCCAATAGAGGTCCCCTTTTCAAGAATTCACCTAGGGCCCCAAAAATCTCAGAACCGGCCCTACTTTGTGGTAATATATTGCAAGTAAGTACTTCTGTATGACCTTTTAATTTATCATTGATTTTTTTCCAAATAACTTATAAAAAAATTATGATTTTTTTCATTGTTTTTTAATTTTTGGCCAAATAAAAAATTTATTATTTTTTTCCTTTTCCTCCTCGGTCAAGTTGGTGAATCACTCCTTTCATAATTTTAATATCTCGTCACTATATTATTTTATTTTATTTTATTTTTTCCTTTTGCTTGGCAAAAATTCCTCCTCTTGTCTTCTGCCTCTTGAGTGCAATCTTAAATCTGGAAACTTATGGTTGAATATCCTCCAACCTAGATTTTTTGTTAGCATCTCTACAAAGTGGTATTGAAGAAAATGAGCGAGAGAACCTAGTTGTTTTGGGTACGTAGAAAATGATCGATCCTGCGAGGAAGAATATGAGAGTAGGTCTCCAATTCTAAATCAAATGGGTAAGGCCGTGCTGTAAACGAGCTAAATCGAGTAGTAGGTACCCCAAGTTTTGACTTATTGTTCAATTAACTAGCTCAAAAATAAGGTTTGAAGGAGCCTTTCACAAACAAGCTCAAAGGAGCCTTTTATCGAGCTATGCTCAAATGGTTTCATTATTTATAATATTGATAAGCTTGTTGAATCAACCTGCTCAAACAGTTTGGTTATTTAAAATATTCATGAGCTTATCAAACCGAACAGTACCGCACTTGGGCTTGGTTTGATTATTTAACGAGCTCAAAAACGAGGTTTGTGCTACAGCATGCTTGGTTTACTATTCAAGGTCTTAAAGTGATGTCATGGAATAGGCCTGGATAAGGTCCCTAAGGGCTGCACAGATTTTAACCCAAAATTCATTTCCAGTTCCATCCATAGGGGACACCAGGGCTGATGTGGTTCCTTAATTCAAATGGGATCCAAATCAAAATGGGTATGGATTCTGGCTGGGAAAGAAGTTCTTTTTCCCTTCTGACCCTAAGTAGGAAAGGGAAGAATACTAATGAAGATATCCAGTCGTAAATATGTTATTCAAAATAGCTCATTTTTTCTTCCAATGGGATTTAAGACATTGAAAGCATACCTTCATATAACCCTGGGAAGCCCACGAAAGTTAGAAGACTCAAGTCTCTCACTCTCTATCCATCAGTTTTAGAGCTATGCAGTTGGGTAATCGATTATTCATGAAAGATAGACCTTTCTGGGAGGCAATCCCGGCCTGAGACAACACATAACCTGATAACTAATTTAAGTAGTGTTCCTTGATCAATTTTGGACAATGCACGTCATATAAGAAAATCTGGAACTTCTACCATCAACTCAAATGAAATGGAGATGGTTGCCACTAAATATTCTCAAAACAAATTTGAGAGAAACCAGCGTTTCACGTTAGGTTTAGTCCATCTTTCACATTTTGAAAGGAGTTACAAAACAACGACATACAATAATGCAAGAATCTACTGCACAGACGGTACAAGCTGGTAGAGCATGACCTCAAGGAGATGTCAAGATTCATCTCATCGGAACCTTTTTCAGATGAATATGCCAGGGAATGATCCCAAACAATGCCCTTGTAGGACTCCTGCCATGGTGTTGGGTACTTGAAGGTTCATAGCAGTTTGAAGACTTGACTTGATGGTTTGCTCCTGTCCACTCCACTACCTCCTCGCTTACCACGTCTGAAGCTGGGACAGGACACTCCACTACCTCCTCACTTACCACGTCTGAAACTGGGACAGGACACTCCACCACCTCCTCACTTGTCTCACATTTCGTGTCCTCTGCCATAACTCTCAAAAACTCCTCAAGTGCACTACGCATCCACTCGTACCGGCAAAGTTTGAATGCCTCTTTTATGTTGAGCTGTAGAGGGAAACAACCACCTCAAGAAAGTTGAAAACTATAAAGCCTTTTCGGTTCAGCTTTAGATTTATTTTGATAAGATTCCAATGTGGATAAAAGGACATCTCCTGCTTCAGGAATTGAAAGAATTTAAACCCATTACATATGGTATATCTTTCTCTACTTCCAATTGCCTCATGCAATAGATATCCCTCTATCCCTTTTGCCATGATTCTAATAATATTATTAATGTATCTCATAGAGATCAGTATCTCATAGAGATCAGTGGCAGTATCAATATGACACTACTAGCAGTATTACATAATTCCTCTACATCTTATTTTGCATACTGACCCATTTCCTATAGCGATTTTCTTGCTCTGGCCAGGTTTCAAGCTCCTCGGTCACCTTCAGTGCAAACATGTATCCTTTGCAGCCTCCTTCCTGGCTGCAGAGCTTTTGTTTGCTCTTGCTTCTAAACTTCCAATCCCCCAAGGGATTTTCCTAAACACAGATAAATCAGCCCCATTAGAACAATCAATAGTGAGAAAAAAATTCAATTAGGGATCTAAATTTTATACTAATTTACAAAACGTGAGGTAACTCCATTTCATCATTATACAACTAGGGAAGATTTGTGCTGCCAAACCCAGGTATTGGAACATAAGTGACTGGGAATAATGATATATTCTTAAACACTGGGCAGCACCACCAACCAGTGGCTCCAGCTATCACCATCAATATAAATCACAATAGTTATTTTTTGTAGTGTTCAAAAAAGTCACATTAAAACATGAAAATCTATAAAGCCCACATACCATATATGAGAGAAGAGAGATATGGAAGCAATAAGACCTAATTTCTTTTTCTTCCCTGTGTAAAATCAGTGTTAACACATGAACTCAAGGCAGTGGCACAAGCATCACACAATCCCAAGCATTTCAAATTTTATCAAATAACAGCTAAAGCTATAACCAGCATACATAACTCATATACTTTAAAAAAAAATTAACTTCATAAAAAGAAGAAAATTAAGGGTCATTGTCTGGTATAATAGTAAAAGTCACAGGCTACCAAGTGTGAAGACAACGGTTTGAGTCTTGAGGGCTACTTTGACCACGAGCTACTGTGACCACAAAACAATGTTAAGATTGTATCTAGCTCACCCCTCCCAAGACCCCACTCAGCTGGACTAAGACTAAGTAATGGCCTTTACTTATTGTTTTCTTTTAATTAAGGAAGAATGACTAACAATATTCCAGACAATCATTCCAAAAGATATCTACAGCGGGACGCATTCCTGCGAAGTGATTCCTGGGGTTTTTGAATTATTGTTTGGAAAATAAATTTACATTTGGGCTCATAAAGATGTGTCAGAAAGTATAGCATACATTCCCATTTCTTTAATTTTCTCCTCCACAAGGTATCCTAATCTATCATCTTGAAGAATTATCTTGATCAGTGACAAATTGCAATGACAAAACAAACTTTAGCAAGTCTATTTGATGCATCCAAGTAAAATGATTTCTTCTTTCTGTTTAATTGGTGACATGCATAAACACTTGAGAAAAAGCAACTATACCAATAACCAAGCAGGAAACGGAACCTACTTTAAGAATTCCTATCACTCCTGCTTCTTCTAAGGCTTCACGACATGCAGCTTCTGTAACCGACTCATCTTTCTCCCATCCACCCTGACAACAGACGAAAGGTAAACATTGAAATAAGGAACATAATTAATATAACACAAAGATGGGATAAGGAAAGAGAGAGGCAGAATATATATGTACCTTTGGAAACACTAGGTCATTACGATTCGGGGAAGAAATCATGAGAACTTCTATCCTATTCTCCAATTCACTGTTGTGATCTTCATGGTCTTTTGTCAGCCTGTAAGGAATACACCTGTTGTATGCACTATACAATTAAGCAACTATATACACCCTGGTAGGTAAAAATAATAGTCATTTACAATTTACAGGAAGTCAGGAACTGATCCATTTCGGCACTGACATATTACATCTGAAACACATATATCACAATAAGGTGCATTTAAGTTTGAGGACTCAGCTTTTAGGGTCTTATATGGAAAGAAACATGCATCCAAGGATCAATTTGAAGATTGAATTCTCAAGACTGATTAAAATAACATGGTTAATTTAGATGGTTCAAAATCATCCGATCAAATAATCATTTTAGAAGGAAATTATTTTAGGTCAAGCCCATTACATTAAATCCCAATTTTCCATTTGCACAAAATTAGGGTGCTTATATAGGTCCACAAAAATAGCAAGTTTCAAAGCCGATTCCGTTTAGGTCTCCAGAGAAATTTCATTATAGGATTTTTTCAGTAAGAACCTATTTACCCTATGTTTGGTGTGGAGGATTCGTGGGAGGATGGAAGGGGGAGGAGGGAAAAGTAGAGGGAAAGGGGTTAAGGGGTGTGTTTGGTAGGGGGGAAAGGAAGAAGGAAGGAAAAAGGAGGGGGGGGGGGGAGTGAATCCCTCAAAGTCGCATTTTTCTCAACACTCCAATTTTGGGAGGAAAGGTGGAGGGAAAGAATGGGTTTTTATTAAAATGACCATATTACCCTCACATTTTCACAACTTTCTTTTACACGTGAGGAAAATGTGAGGGTAGAAAAGTAAAATCATTCTTTTTAATATCCGTCCATCCTACCAAACACAAAGGAAGGAAAAGAGGAAGGAATAAAACTATCATTCCATCCACCTTACCAAACACACAGGAAGAAAAGAGGACTTCCCTTCCCAGGGATGGAGGTCCACCCTTACTACCTTTCCTTCCTTCCTTGGTTCCTCTCACTTTTTCATCCTCCTTACCAAACATAGCATTAGAGTCTCATGGAAATGATATCATTCCAAAATGTTTTCCATTGCATATTAAGGCCCCAGTACATCCTACTTGCTTGATGAATTTACCTTTCATACATTCCCAACAATCCATCCCATGAGTTTCCTCCCAAAAAAAATGAAGCTTCACAGCCACTAAATCTTATGAAAATTTTAGGTAATGTGACAGTTCCGTTCATTAAGGAGCTGTATGGGAGTCCCGTTGGAAGAAAGTCATTCTAACTTGTTCCATAGCATTCCAATGAACCAATGCATCCTCTAGAATGGAATGGAAGATGATAACATGCTTTGAATACATTAGACAGGCTGGGTTAAAACTACAAGCACTGGTAACATGAATCATACGGAACTGTTGCCGATCACAACAACATTTTTTATGCATTTAATGAAGTAAGATATGCATAGAAAAATGCGGAGGTGCATAGAAAATTGTGCAGATACATTTTTTAACAGAAGCGTCTTAACATCTGCCCTTGTGGACTAGTGGTACCGGCTGGGGTTGGAGTGTGGGTAAGTCTATGGTGTAGGGATTTGAATCCCTCCAATGCAAATTATGTGACCACCTATAAACATTTTTATTTATTTATTTTTTTTCAAAAAAGCTTTAAACTATTCCCCTGAATCCCCGCCTAAACCGTGACCCCTGCATGTGATAGAAAGGTCAACATGATTAAACTGATAAGAATCAAAATGATTTCATCCTTTGAGTTCCACATATAGGACAAAAATAGATCACGCCAAATCCTAATATATTATGATATTAAATAGTCATTGGCTCGGCCCACTTTGGTTTAACCTCTTGATGGGGAAATGTATGCAAAAGCAATACTTTCTGACATCAAAAGAAGACATTATCACTTACAGCTTTGGATGCCTTTTAGTGGTCCAGAAAAAACTACCTTCCCCTTGTTTATGTATGTGGAGTATTTTTATTTTTATTTTTAATTTTATTTTTATTAACAAAAATTAAATAAGCAAATCCCATGTATGCTGATGCCTAAAACTATAATTAAACCCAAAATCAATCACACAAAATAAAATATAAACTAAAAAGCGTACCCAGATACAAGCCGAAGATTGCCCTCGTAGCGTTGCAGTTCTCGCCCGGTTCGTGCTAGCACAGATGACATGATGATTCGCAAAACAACCCTATCGCAGAAAACAAAGAAGAAGAAAAAAATACAACAGATGAGTAGCTGATAAAATAGAATATATAAATAAATAAAATAAAAACGTATGTTTATGTTTGTTGTCAAAATTTTGAGGAGTTGTGAAAACGAATTTATGAAGAATGCGGAAAATTAATTACCCTGGTTCGGTTTCGAGAAGCAAAAGCACCAGTTTTCATAACCACGAATGCAAACCAAACTCTTACCCTGCATTCAATGCGCCAAGATCAACAGGACCTAGCAAATGTCTGTAAAGATGAGGCTTTTGGGCTCTCTCAGAACCAGGCCTATACCAGTTTAAATAGATTAATTCTCTCTGGAATCACTACAAAAAGAACCCTAACCCCTTTTGGCAGGAGAATCTATATCACCATACATATATATATATATATATATATACACGTATGTGTTAAAGGCAACACCACCAAGGAGAAGGACGAAGGCTTTCACAGGAAAAGCAATACCTCACAGAAAGAGAAAGAGGACGAGAGAGAGACAGAGAGAGTGATTTCCAACGGGGGCAGAGCAACGGCAACCCCCATTTATGTTCTAACCAAGTTTTTAAACAGAACGGGCGCAGAGGGAGCTACCATAGCCTTATAGGTTATTTATACAATTTTTTTAATTATTATTATTATTATTATTTTGCCAAACCATCTAATTAGTTGATTGTGAATTAGTTTAAAAAATCCTAGGTTTATGTCTTGTTTTCACAATAAGACTACACTGATTAATAAGAAAAAAATTTTACCAAACTAACCAAATTTATTTTCAACTGGTCAAGTGATATGACACTTTCGAACAGTATTATGATTGCAAGAATTTGCACAATTTTTTGTAATGCTTTCTCATCTTATATCATCTTCTTTTTTTTTTTTTTTTTTTTTTTTTCGCCAAGAATCTTATATCATCCTTGTTGCAAAAGGAAAAATGAAAAACCGAACCAAAGAAGGCAGAGACACCCTTTGATGACATGTGGCGATTATACGAAGCATTTGCCTCCATTGATTAAAAGCCAAACTACCTAATTGAGCAAGGTCAACTTAATCGGTGAATCTCTTAGTGGTTGGATCCAATGATTTTGCATCTTTTTTTTTCGCACCTTTTAATACTCTTTCTCGATGCCTTCCAAGAACGTGAGCCCCAGTTTATTCCAACCCCACTCCCTCTTCTCCAACCATTTTTTCCCCCTTCCCAGTGAGAATCAATTCTACCCTTTCTGATGTCTTTTTGTCCTACTTTAAATAGTTAAAATAGTTTTTTGTTAGATGCCTTCCAAGAAAGTGAGCCTCAGTGTGGCCTTTTCTCTTCTTTTTTTTCTTTTTTAATTGATCGACACTAGGATTCAATTCCACCCCTATTCGGGTCGTTGATGTCCATCTTTAACACCCGGATGAGGAGGATGACTCTGGTTGTTGAAAATCCAGAGTCATCCATATTTTTTGTTACGATAGGAAAATCAAAACAATCGCAAACGAGATCCTATCAAGTAAATCTTTTTAAAGAATAGACAAGATTTCTTTGGGAGAATTTCTCTCCAAAAACATATCACTTTTACACAATGATATATAATTTTAAAATAGTCCATGTCGGTCCTTTGCACTATTTGAACTACTCTTCTAAAACTTGCTTCAACTTGTAATCAAGATATAGGCTGGGAATGCTTGTGCAAATAAATCTAAAGTGCTCAACTACTTAATTTTTTGTTCTCCTCCTCCCATTTTTTCATTCCCACTTTGCAACGGAAACTTCTGAATGTCCTTGATACAAATTCTAAGGTAATACTTTTCTTAATACTTGTACCACATGCTACTCTAACTCAAGATAGTACTTCTACCACATACTTCTCTTAATACAAGTACTAAGTTTTGTTCTTCAAGAAGAAAAATATGGTTTTGTTTTCTCCTTTTTTTTTATTTAAATTTTTGTATTTTTAATTTTACTTGGGGTACATTTAGAAAATATATGGATTGATTATCCTACTCTTCTAGAAAACACAACACATGCATAAAAATGGAAACCCGCTTACTTATATTCAAATGACAATTGAGTTTTTCAAGAGGATGAGCCAACCCTTTGTGCATGATTAAGTGTACCTACAGTGGTTGCTTAAATTATGCAGCATAATTGATGCAACATGGGTAGTAGGCACAAAGATCATTCGGCATGGGGAGGTGTCTTCATTTCCATGCTACTTCATAAATGAACAAAGTAATGATGCACCTCCCCACTTCTTTGACTAGCTACTCATGCATTAAGTGACGGAACTGAATCTTTTCAATTTTTTTAGCTGGTGGGCATGAATTCACATGGAGAGGTGACACTATTTTTTATGGCTTCTTAATGAGAGAGAGAGAGAAGAAATCTAAGAACATGGACTTCGTGCCCAAAAATAAAAGGGAAGGTAGATAAGGCCGAGGGAGAAAGAGTATCAACAATGTTTATAAGATGAGACCGAGTCATGGGAACATAGAACTTTTCAACACAACAACTACAATCCAAAAGCGCCCCACTTTGTATGAGATAGGACTCTGCCCATGCATACACACAAGCCGTAACAGTAAACCACTCTCACCTTCCGTGTGAATAGAAGTCGAATGATACAATTTGGAAAGTCTCAAAAGAAAATTATTTATTCAATCATGACATGCATTAAAATTTTGACCATTCTCTAAAACTGTTCATATTTAACCAGTACGATTGGCTGCAACAGGTTGGAAGAATCCTATTAGTCTCCACCCTAGCCTGCAGTTCCAATTAAGTTTCATTTAACAAGCACCTACAATCTATAGCTTCGCCATCATACCCTCTAATATGCCCAAAAATCAATCATATATACACTACATCAAATGTCGATAAAAACTTCGCAAAAGGCACTCTTTGTCTTTCCCTTAATACCTTGTTTATACCTCCGTCCTACCTAATCTTGGCCTCATGTTAGTAATAATACCAACAAATTTCGGCATCTCCAATTTATCTATTGAAATATTTACCAATATAATATGACATCAACCTCTTCTCTCTCCTTCCCTTTTTTTTTTTTTTTTTTCGTCGTATCCTAAAGCTTTAGTTTGGCATGTTACACTCCAGAAATGAAGTCGCAAAAAGTTCTCGTTAACATAGCTTATGTTATAAGATCAAGTGTCAAAAAGTTATTAAAAGATGTTATTTTGAATTCTCATTATTCTTTATGATGATAGTTATCATTTTTTTCTTATATATATAAAAAATAAAAAAAAATTAAAAAAAGGAATTTTCCATTCGATGTGATAAATTTGTGTCTTCATTATTAAGTAAAATTTATTAAAATTAATTAATTTCTATTTAAACGCCCAAACAAGGTCTTAATGACTATATAAGACAATTTCTCGCAATCCCATCCTTAAAATCTCTCTCTCAAAAAAATAAATAAATAAATAAATAAAACTGAAGCTATTTTGGGAGATAACCCGTCTGACCTTTTTTATCCGAGAATTTAAACCTTGAATCCATTGGGTTGCGGGATAGAATTATGAGAGGAGAGAAAAGAGGGACAGGAAGAGGAATTGCGAAGTAAATGAGGCCCATGCATCTTTAAATGTGACAATGACATGACATGATCCCTCACATGCATGCCGACATGCACCATCAATGCTTGATCACATGCTCATGACCCCTCGGGGTCCTAGACAAAACATTTATTTATTTATTTATTTTTTCAAAATTGTTTAAATAAGTGGAATAACATAGTCATATACTATATTTTTTAATATTGGGATGTAATTTCGGGGAAATGTAAGTGGTTAGAGCTTAATAATAAATATATGGGAAATACAAATGAAGGTTGACCAAGGCTGGGATTTCCAAAATATATGGGTGCACCCCAACCCACGGATATTGACCAATAACCCCATCATGCAGTTAGTAACATGTTGGATTGAAAATTTGTGCAATAATGGTGATTCCATTTGCTATCACCCATGTGGGATCTTGTTTATTGTCAGTTCTCTCAATAGGTTTGTTGGAATCTAGCAACGCCAGTCTCCTCCTCCTCTTCAACAATGCATAATAAGGGTACCACTCAAAATTCCCAGGGCTCCCCCCTACAGTCCCCCTTCTCCACTGTGAGGCACATTGAATCAAATATTTGAAATCATGTGCATACTCTCTTCTCTTGGGTCCTTTGCCTTTCCCTCCTCCTCCTCCCCCCCCCCATTCTTTCTTTACCCTTTATTTGGTTTGTGAAATCTACCAAAGGAAAAAAAGATAAGGGAAAAAAAATGAGGAGGAAAGAAAATGAAAAGGAAAGATGAAATCATATCAAGCTAATATTATTCTAATTTCTTCTTATTCTTTTAATTTTTCTTTGTAACCAAATAAGGGAAAATACAATTCCTTATATTTTATTTTTCCTCCTTGATAAAATCCTTAAACCAAATAGAGCCTTACTGTCCATATCATTATCTCGATGCAGGAACAAATGGTATCTGCAGTAAAATTTAGTGGAAATTGTTGCTATCAACATTATTTGACCATTTTTTTTTTACTACAGAGTACAGATAATTCATGAACTGTAACGCATATATTCGTTCTGATTGCAACTACTCATGTATGTATGATGTTTGAAAAAGGGAAATATTGTCGTCAGAACTGTTTTTGGTGCTTCTCCAATCTGCACGTGGAACTATCTATTTAAATTACCGTGGAAGCAACGCATACAATTTTGACAATAACCACCGTCAAAGGACTAGGTGAAAACTAGAGCTCAATTATAGTCGATCAATTCAGCTAATAAATCAAGCTTTTTCTCTATACACACCAAAATACATAATTAAACAACCCTTTTCTCTATTTTGTAATCAAACAATTGATTGGATTATATATATATATATATATAGAGAGAGAGAGAGAGGGAGGGAGAGAGAGAGAGAAAGAGAGACAATGATCAAGTGCGTACGTGCTGATATAAGTTATATCAGTCCCCCATTGAAGGTTGTACCTCGTACATTAGTAAGTTACGGGATACATTAGACTAATGCAAGAGGTATAACCCTTAATAAATAATGCTGATATAACTTAGGTGAGCACATGCTCACCAAATCAAGATTATATATATGTATAGATTATGATAAGAAGATCTTGTCCAAGCATTGGCGACTTCATGAGTAGAATTGCTTGAACTTTAGCCAACAAAATTACTAGCCTATCACCACCTTTCTAATTAACAGTCTCTCGGTCCATTGTAACCCATATTTTAAAAATATAAAAAGTAAGAACTACAGGTTAAAATAGGACCTCCTTTATAAGCATGTAGTTTCTCTGTGGCCTTCCCAACTTTTCCTTCCTCATCTTTGTATTTTTAAAATTTCCTTTCCCCAGCTATCGCAAAAAATTCAAAACACGTGCGGGTTGGGGGGACTTTTTGATCCACATTATGACAAAACAATTCAAATTTAGGATCACTAGAGACAAATAATTCTTTACGCTCCAAGTGGTAAGACAGATATTCAATTAATTATTATTTTTCTGAAAACTTGATCAAACTAGACCCGCGGTGGTAAACCCATTTCCATTTTAGTAATAGGGCCTAAATTATTATCAATATATTAAAAGTTCAACTAACATAGATAGTGGTGCAACATTTCAGGCTGTAATGACTAATGAGGGGCAAATTATGATAGTGAAGCCTAATCAAGAAACAGGTTTAATCCGTTGACCTTCACTTCTCTGCACTATTATGCATCTCATCTTTCATTTCGCAAAAATAATTGATAAATTTTCTTCTCCTCTCAATTTTTAGTACAGTGCATAAAAAAAAGTATGTTAGTAATCCAAGAGTAGCTACTATATTACTATGGACAAGAAAGCTTCTTTTAAAAAATAAAAATAAAATGAGATATCCTAGCATTTTAAAGCACCGACTAATCTTCACGCGCACATGTGATTCCCCCATCTCATACGCACACAGATATTACCACACGATAAATTCTCCCATCTCATATGCACACCGACATTACCACACGATAAAATCTTTGGGGGCCCCATGATAAATCTTTTGGGGTGGCCTCAAGTAGTAATAATTCGAAGCTAACCCCCCCCCCCCCCCTATCTCCCTCTTTCCTCTTTTCTTCATGAAGGGTGGTCCGGACCATCTTATCTACCCCTCCATCTCCCTCTTTCCTCTTTTCTTCATGAAGGGTGGTCCGGACCATCTTATCTACCCCTCCATGTTGATCAGAAAGCTTTTATAGATCATGTTGGTAAAGGGAGTTTGGGGAGAGGGGTTGGTAGCGCTGGCCCCTTCAGTGGTTGTAGCAATGATTATGAGTAATGAAACTTGCCAATGGAGCGGATAGATTTGAATCTGCTTTAGATCCGATCTGATAAGAATAAGTGAATAATGATTTCACTTGAAATGATCCAGTAATTAATGGACTGAAAATTATAAAATGTACGATGTATATAATTATATAATTTTTTTTAATTGCTATTATGCAGTTTTATTATATAATAATAGATAATTCGATTTGTTAATAGATTTGAATTCGGATTTACATATCTTTGATCCATCTGATCGGATCATGTAATTATCTAATCGGCTCGGATTTGGATTACCCCGTATGCGGTCCAAGTCCTATATATATATATATATCCCATGGCATGTCTAATGGTGATGAGGCAATAATGGTAGTCACGGAATCAGGATGACAATAGGGGGGGGGGGGGGGGGGGGGGGGGTGCCTCTAGTTTGTGGGGGAGCTGTGATTCGAGTTGAATGAGTTGTGTGGCAGTAGAGGAATGGTTGCAAAAAATGGGTGGTGGTGATTTGGGTGCGTGGCCTTGTCCCAGCGATTTAAACTAACCAAAAAATGAAAATGTAAGACATCAGTATCATCTAAGATTAGACCTACCAATAGAGTGGGCCACAGACCCAAGTAGATATCCCTGGTCCAACATAATTAACAAATGAAGAATTGGCTATGAAACCCATTAAAAAAACAAAAAACAATCTATCAATAAGTCCTTCTCCCAGAAAAATATCAGATATTATACGGTAGGATCAGAATATCGTGGTTGGAATCATAATTTTGGGATGGACAAAGGCCAATATTGCTTTGTGGTCTGCCACCAATGTGGCATTTTTGGAGCTGAAAAGGGTTTTCACTGTGCCCGCATTACCGGTGGGGGCCTTGTGGGGTTGTAAAAGACTAAAAGCAACCATCTTATAATTGATATAATTGAGCAAATGATATGATATAAGTGGTCTGCCTTCTGCGATTAATCTCAATCAAATCTGCCACTCTCACCCAGAGTATATTCCCAATTTGTCCAAATTTCCAATTTCGGGAGTTTTAATCAATAGAATTTATCATTATCCTTAACCCTTAATATTAACAAAATATGTATCAATGTTTCTTTATAAACTTGAATGCCATCAGAAAATTAGGCAATTTCAAAAAACTCTAACTTCTATCTTTTCGCACTCCACACATCTCTCTCTTTTTCTTTCTCTTTTAGTTTTTATTTTTTATTTTTTATTACTTTTAACTATAAATAATTAGATACTTTGGCCTTTTTTTATAAAAATAAATAAATAAATAAAATTAACAAATGAGAGGTATTCAAAACATCATTGAGGTTTGAGCCCATTCTAGTCCTCTCCGTTGCATCCATTCATCCGATAAGTGTGAAAGAATAGGCTCGCACTCAAGACATCCCTTTCATGAATCGTGATGCTTTACCAGTTATACTACGTTCTGGGGTTTTTTAGTTATGATTATAAACACTCACTCCTCCTGGACAAAGAGACAATAATGGGATGTAATAAAAAGTAGAAAATGTATTACAATGCTCTTTGTCTTTTGATTTGGGAGATTGGAAGCCAATTATCATGCAAGTATAATCTTCTAAGGAGGAGAAGATTTATCCGCAGCACTAAATGATGTGGCATTATCAAACCAACATCCAAGTTGCCCAATAAATGGGACTCTTTGGTCTTATCCAAATCTTATACCCAACGCCAGAAGGAGAATACTAACTAAAATAGAAAGGCGTTTACTCGAGTCAACTCGTTTTGGAGGTTATCTCTGAAGACATGACATGAGTCATGGCAGTGTCATTTGTCCCGATCCACAAATAAATTACTAGTATATGGTAGATGGAATCATAGAATTTCCATGCGTTCACACCATGGCACTTTATTCCTACACTTTTTTTTAGTCTGAATCTAAACTGCTTCGTATTATTAAAGACGCAACTTTAAGAGATGGAACAATGATTTTTCGAGCTTAGGCTTAAGAAGTAAAAGGTTAAGTTTGGTTTCTCACTCATTCTTACTGTAAGCGTTAATTGATGGGAAGTAGATGGTGGCCTTACTTGCATTCTAGATAATTACAAGCAAACGTTTAGATAACCCTCTTGGAAACCAACCCTCCCCGGAAAAAATAAATAAATAAATAAATAAATAAAAATTGAGGGCAAGTCTCTTCCTATCCCTATGAACTTTTATATTTTCGATAACTATTTCAAGCATGCAATTCAAAACATTCATTATATCATTATATTTATCGTATCAAATGCGTATGCTATAAATTTAATAAAATATGTGTTAAATAAACTCTGTTGATCGCAAAGTTCATAATACATCCCAATTAAACAGCTTTGAATTAGAGTAAAGATCATATTTTGATAAGTGCCTATGATTAAACCACAAACCATTTTATGTGACATAATTGATTATCATTTTACAAGACATATAGGTTTCTCCATTCCAATAGTAGAGTGTGTTAGGATTCGAGTGATGTCCCCTGGAATAGGGATGCTCTCGTTGTTACTTTTCTCATTGCCAAAGTTTTCAATAGTTTGATTCAATTTCCTCAAAATATTATAACAAATTTGTAATGAAAACTTTGGGGAAAATTTTTGTCAAGTACTATGCTTTGGATAAAAAGGAAAAAAAATCCCAAAATTTCCAACTAAGATAAAGCCTATGCTGAATTTGTACACCATTGGGCAGTCCCTATTTGATGTCTAGGCCGGAAGTTACAACTTTGGCCCACTCTTTTTGTCAGCCTAGTGGCCCCTCTATTTGGACAAGTTCTGTGTGTCCTTTTGCGCATAGGGACTAAAAGACTCCCACGTAATTCAGATTCCATTATTGCACTAATCTAATATTAAATCATGGTTTGTGGTCTTATTTAACGGCTATTTATTATAACCGTTTAGAAAGAGAAGCGTGGCGTTAGGTAGAGTACAAACGTAAGCTTTTAGTATAACCTCTTGGATTATGGCAATGGCCGGCATTATGTCATTTTTTTAATGAATGCTCACCTTTAAGAGCTTGAAATTGAAAGTGAAATTAATTTTCCACCCTAATGGGTGGGCCTTTAGCCGCATAGTGGACCTAATTTCAGGCCAGATTCGATTAGCTTTTGGGTATGCTTTCCGAAGTCTCCATGTGTATTTATTTTTTTATTTTAAAAATGAGGACCCGTCTTGAGTTTTTGGGGGACTCTAAGTGAATTCCTCATATGGAATCCTTGGATTTTTTTATTTTTGACTTTTGGGGGGCTTCTACAAGGGTTGGAATTGATTCAAATAAGGTGAAGGGCCACATCCAAGATAATTTTGCAAGAATCAGAAGCACCCAATAAAATCCTTCCTCAGGTTGGATGTGGGATTCCCTTCACAAATATAAAACTCCGTAACAAGTTTTTGGGAAGTGCCTTCTCGCATCAATGTAGTGGGACGCTGGAATTGGAATTCTTTATTAGTAAAGCAAAGCATCCACTCACAACATGCAAATCATTTGTCTTCGTAATCACATGGCATTATTTTGCTTTTAGAGATTTAGCTTCTGTAAAGCAGAGACTAGAGAGATCCATCCTTTCAGAGACCCACTTTGAAGGCATATTCGCGTACGTTACAGTAAGACAATGGATCTATTGGTGACAACGGCAAACCCATTCACTGAAAAGTGAAAACCCACTTGTTGATCGCTTTTGGGCTTGGCCCACACTCTTCTGCTATCTAGTTCTGAAGAAACACCTGGTTTCTTTGTCACCAAAAGTAAGAAGATGAGCCATATTATAGTTACATATAAATTTTTCTCGGTTTGTATCATAAGCCTTGTTCCCTCAGAACACGTACCAAACCAACTAACTCGTACAACAAAAGTACATAGCCAACCGTGAGAGCGTTAAAGGTCACTCTTAGAATTGGCTTCCCAGATCTCAGCCCAAGAAGATATAATATTCAATTCACTCCCATCACTTACTGGAGAAAATAAAACAACCCCCGCAAGCCTAGCTGATGTGTCATTTGATCATGGCACTATGGAACACATGCAAAAATATTGGCAATGTGGTGAAACACAGAACCAGTCTAACAAGCTCAGGCTCACGTCAGTTTATCGAAAAAGCTCTACTAAGGAATAACTAAACTAAGAGAGCAGCCATTCCAAACGATTCTGTACTAAACGCAGTGGATAACATTGAATTCTGCAATTGGAGGGTCAGGAAGACTGACAATGACATCCGCTGGACCTAATGACCATGATACAGCAGGAAGACAAAAAATGTAGCTGGGTTCAAGGCTTTTGTTTTATCGAGTTCAGTCGAGAATCATTCATTCATTTGTAACAGCGTGCTGCTCTTTTCTCCAACATCCCATATTCTTTTCCATGATCTACGTAAGCCTATACCACTCTTTACTACTCCATCGGCATAGTCATGCAAAGTGTGCACGCATCAACATATCATCTCAGCCTGTTCCCCCGTTTTTTTTTTTTTTTTTTTTTTTTCCCTCTGTTGCTTTGTCTTTTTATTTTAATTATTATTGCCAGAGCAACTTTTGTTGCTTCCACAGGTCTAAAAGTTTTTGAGTGATTTATTGCCCTCAAGTCAAGACAGAGGAACCACACAAAATTGAGAGATAAGAGGAGGAAAAACGAAAAGGGAGTAGAGAGAAAGGGAATCGCTGTGTCACTGGCGACTTGCTGGGAAAGAGAGAGGAAGAGAGGAGCTTGAGAGAACGCAACAATGCCCGACTAACCATCTGGACGCAGCAACTCCACCGATATATATGTCGGTACAGTTCTCAACACCCTGCCACCATTCGTCCTATTCACCCTCTTCCCCCATCCAATCAACAACTACCCAATGGCCTTCAGGTGGCATTTCGTATAGTCTACGTGTAGGCCTTTTGGTTCAAGGAAATATTCATTAATCCCCCTCTTTTAATTAATTATTTGTGGCCTCGTAAATCATTGTTTCTAAGCTGATGTTTTCTGTGATTCACTTATTGTAATACACATGAAAAATGGCTGGTAACGTAAATGCTGACATTTTCTGTGATTCATTTATGCGCGTGTAGGAAGTTTAGTATACATGTAAGTATCCTGATTGTTTAATTTGGTTTGCGCTGCCTGAGCTCATAAAGAATGGTTGGTAACAAAGTCGCATACTCTAGGGTTTTCTAGTTTCTATAACTCTACATCGTAGTAAATAAATTGTCAAAATGGGGTCTTCCGCATTCTTATATCTCTTCGTTTTGTACCTTGTGATGCTTACAACTCAGTGGTTAGCCATTCCGATGGGGATAATTTTAAAGGAGTCAAATGGGTAGAGAGCTATTACCAAAAGATCTTTGATGATAAGAAAGGTTTCAGGGTTGCGGGCCAAAGGGGTAATATCAAAGTTACTGGTGTTGGGGAGGGGTGCTCCCCATAGGGGGAGATTGAGGTGGAGCTTTCGGCAAAATGGAACAAGCAAACAGCTCAAGAAACAACAAGACCAACAATCGCCTAAAAACAGAGTCAAAATGCCTTCTGAAGTGATCATAATTACTAACTGCCCCCTCTTAGCTAAATAATCCCTGTTGCCCGACTTCGTTTAAGTATTTTCTAAAGAGATCAGTGTTTTCCTTGTAAAATTCTTCCAAACTTCAGTCTTGCCACTCATTGCCTTAGACATACTCATCTTAGATGGCCACCTAATTGCCAAGCATTTGGTTTATCAAACCCATGTCAACTCCATCCATAATGATAAGTTACCTAAGTGTCTTCTAGAATTTTAATCTCTGTTAAATCCCTTAAATAGGGCTTGGTTTTCATAAAAGAGTATTAACTTGATTCGCACAAATGTAGAGATGAGGAAGAAAACAAAATTGAACATAGGGCATTCCATATCATTAATCTTAATTCCTAAACCAGGCTCCATAAAGCAAACAAATGGGACACTGCCAGAAAAATGATTTCATAATTTGATTCATAGCAGAATAATGGAAGTCTTAATTACTCTGGAATTCACAAGACACCTAGATCAAATCACCACTTTGACCACCACTTGTAACTCGTCAGATCCACCAAAATCTTCCCTCGTAGTAAAAAAACACTAAAAATTGACCTGAAGATATATCAGGGCACATACCCATAAAACAAAAATAAATAAATACTCAATAAATGTTGTTGCCAAAGTTACACTGCATATATTCATTGCGATGCCATGTATTAAAAGAACTTTGGTTGTCAAGCATGCAACCAAAATTCATATTTCAAATTCCAGCCTTCTATATATTTTAAATGCTCCCCCTTCTACAGTGGCCATCAACACCATGCAAATACTTCTTCGGAATTTTGAAGCCTCAACACATCTAATCATTTCATCCATAAAAAAATTTAGATTGGGGGGGGGGGATGAACAATGAAAACCCTTGGTGTAAACCAACTTGAATCATGTACACTAAATGTTCATAGAAGTCATCACACCCTTGCATGATCATCATGATACCAAAATTTTTGGCTCTTAAAAAACCCACTGGGGTATTCCATCATCCAAGCTCAAAAAAAGATGGAAAGGATTTAATTAAGATTGCACATTAAACTCTCTTTAAGCACTCAGTTGTCTGCTTTCTACTAAAATATGAAGATCCAGGTAAAACTACTCCTATTGTCTTCGTACTTCAACATCAATTGTCTTAGCAACAAGCTTACTTCAGCAACTAATCTCCCACATATAAAGTAGACCTGTATTTCTAATACCATGAGCTCCACATATTTCAGCAGATTTTATCACAAAATAATTATCTGAATCATGAGCAAATATTCCAACTAAACTATATCCATATGCAAATAGCTGACCCTAGTTGACCCATAGAAGACACCTACAAAATGCAGTTAGTTACCTAAGCAGTTATGGAACCTAGTGATATTCTCATGTTGCCACTAACACACCAACCAAGCACAGATTTGTATACACACAAGTTGTCCAAATCAAGGCTTATAATGATGACTAAGTACCATCAATCAAGCAATAAAAATAACAAAACAAGAAGAATTAAGGAAAAGCAAACTACATTACTCAATGTAGCTCAACGTAGAAGAAGAAATATATCATCTTTGAAACAAAACCAATCCCACTGCAACAAGGGACACTAAAGTTGAAACATAATGAAATGTAAGAATCCAAGTGTTCTAACAAAAATAAAATATCATAACTGAAACAAAAAGATGATTCATTGCAATTCTGGAACTAACAGTTAAAACTCATCCATCATAACTAAGCAAAGGAAAAGTGGAGCACCCTCAGTCCCCCTTTCTCCTGAAAGAGCATCCCTCGGTGAGTCTAGCGCGCCCACCAGTAGGCTGGCATAAGACGGTCTGGCAGTTACCGCACACCACAACAGTTTGAGAGTGGCTAAAAACAGTGGTTCTGCAATTCAACATACATATAAAACCATAATATGAGAACTGGCACTGCCCAGTCACAAAAACAGATCCAAACAACAATATCGACAAGGAAAACAATTTATACTACTTACATGTTGAAGCAGCCCTGGCATTTAACGTCCTTCCAAAATGAAAGGAAAAAAAAAACATATTAATTAATTAATACAACATATAGGCAAAAGTGCAAATAGATCATATTTTCCTAGCATTTTGGAAGTAATTTCATAGGCTTTAAGAGAAACAAAACGACGATGCAACGCAATTTTTTTCCTTCTTAATAACAAGAAAAATATTTCCAAAATATGCAAACCCAAACATGCGAAGGCAATTTAAAACAAGTATAAATACCATGAAGAAGGAATTGGGCGATTGAACGAGACGTTTCAGCTTGTGCTTCCTCTTCTCGAGCTCCGCCGGAGGATTAAGCAAATCGATATCGTTTGGAAGAACCTAATCTCGCATTAAAAAAACAATAAATCATCCATTAAAAAAACACGATGCTAAATCACAGAAGCAGCAGACATCAAAATCCTAAAATCTAACTCCGCCATCCATTAAAAAAAAAAAATCGATTTCAGGATGTGAAAAACGTAGATCTAAATCAATGAAACATGAAAGCTATTCGTAGAAGAACGTTGGGACTCACCATGTTGGGCAGCTGCTGAAGCGCGAATGAAAAACCCGAAAACCCTAGAAAACCCTAGCAGAGTTTGCGCAGTGGGGGAGAAGGGGAACAAATGCGTTTGCGATAGATTTATAACGACGAAATGGACTTCTGTAGACCGTTAGATGAGTAAGTGGTTGATCGTAGCCATTTGTTTCATTTTCCTCACGGCGTTAGGGCGGTGTTAGGGCTAGAGGGCCACTCGAGTTGTGGAGCCATTTAAAACTCGACGAGTTGGACCGAAGAGTTCTCGGACTCGCTCGACTAGCGAGTCAACTTGGAAAAACTAGGCCAGCTTTTAATTAAAAAACAAATCTGAACTTTTTTTTTTGGTAAAAAATATACTTTTATCGAAAAAATCTTTTCATCTTCCAATTTTTCCATCTTCACATCCATTACTTGTGGCCCTTCTCCTCATTTTTTCCATTCTACCAATGAATAATCTATAAAAACGGTTATTTATTTATTTATTTATTTTTTGCTTCTTGGCCTAATCAATTTCCGGAACAGTAGTTAAGTTATTGCTCAATTCGTCTTAAAATTCAAAATAAATTTGATTGGTCCTAAGAAAGAGAGGTACAACTTCTAGGAAATGGGGTAATCCTACTCAATTATATAAATTTTTTTTATATTTCATTCCAAACCTTAATTATCTTTGGTCTCTTTTAAACTGCTGCTGCTAATATAAATTCTACGAACGGGGATAAATGAAACAAGGGTTAAACATGTTTTAATACCTTCAACTTTGGGGGTAGTTTCAATTTGGTCTATAAATTTAAAAACTATTGTTGCAATGTGGTCCAGGGCCCAACGTCTGTTAGGTTTATGGATGGAAAAAGCACATGCGCGGCACGTGCGACTGACGTGGATCCTAGGTGGCGTCCACGTGTGTTTCCCGCCCAATTAGAGCCTACGTGCTTGGCACATGAGATTAAAGCCTCTCCGTCCCCTTCGCCCTCCCATCAGAGCAACCCTTCCGCCCTCTCCTTCTCGCTCCCAAAACCCAAATCTGGTTTGAAACCCAGATCTGGTTTAAAAATGCCACTTCCCATGGGATTATCAAAATAAAGTTCTCAAAAATCGGAATCTGACCCACATATCCAAGGGACAGCCTATGCACTGACTCTGACCCACTTCTCAAAATCAAGCACACACCCACTTGAGCCATGACAGAGAGCTTTGGCATCATGTCTCCTCACCCCACAATTGCCATTGAAGAGGGATCATTAGCGACAATTCGATAATCATCTCTTTCATCCTCATCCTCATTATCATCTTCCTCTCCATTAATTTCTTCTTGATTCTGATCAACATTATTCTCGCTTTCTTCGCCGTCCTCTGTCACCGATTCCGTTTGTTGTTCCTGTCCCATTTGACCACCACCACCCATCAGTTGCATCAAGAGGTCTTCAGGCTTGAAGTTGTACCCAGAATTTTCTGAGTTATCAACCTTCTTGCTCTTCTCCTTGTAGAGAGCATCAAGTTGGTGAAAATAAGGACAAGTTTTCGAGTCCTCAGGCCTTTTCTTATTGCTTTCCTTTACCTCTTGAAGTACTTTTTAATGTTCTCCCATTTCTCTTTACACCTCTTGGCGCTCCGATCGTAACCAATCTTCTTCATGGCCGACGATATCTCCTCCTATAGAGGCTCTTTCGGTCCATTTTTAAACCCAGATCTGGGTTTGAAACCCAGATTTGGTTTCAAACCAGAGGGTGGAAGGGTTGCTATGATGGGAGGGCGAAGGGGATGGAGAGGAGCAGAGGCGGGGAGGAGAGAGAATGGAGAGAGGAGAAAGGAGGAGAAGGAGTCAAGATTTGGTTTGAAACCCAGATCTGGGTTTTGGGAGCGAGAAGGAGAGGGCGGAGGGGTTGCTCCGACGAGAGAGGCGAATGGTACAGAGAGGGCTTTAATCTCACATGCCAAGCACGTGGGCTCTAATTGGGCAGGAAGCACACGTGGACGACACCTAGGATCCACGTCAACTGCACGTGCCGCGCATGTGCATTTTCCGTCCATAAACTAAATGGACATTGGGCTTTGGACCACATTGCAACAATAGTTCATAAATTGTCACTAAATTGAGACAATTCTAAGTTTATGGACCAAATTGAAACTACCCCCAAAGTTGAAGGTATTAAAACGTGTTTAACCCATGAAACAATATAAAGCCACAAGAAAGGTCAGTGGGAGATTCATCAACATCATGTTAAATTCCTAATCCATTGTGGCAAATATTAAGTTGAGCAAAGCTCATGAACTCGTGATTTAACGGCACTGTTCTCATTAAAGAGAGTTTTTAGATGCGAGTCTTTAAAAAGTTACATAATACTCTCTCCGTCCCACAAAGACAAATAATTTTTGTAACCTTTTTTTTGTCCCAAAATGTTTGACCATTTTAAAAAGTCAAATTATAATTTTTTTTGAACTTCCAATACTATTCCTTGTTATTATGATAATTACTTTCAACAAAAAAACTCAATAAAAAATTGGAGATGGTGCTTTTGGAAAAATAAAGGCACTGTTTGGTTGCAATTATTTTAAGATCTTCTTTGCTTTTGAAGGCAAAAAGTTGTAAAAGCAAAAAGCACTGTTTGGTTAAAGGAAATAAAAAGGATTTCTAGAAAGCAAAATGCAAAATATTTGATTTTAAGAAAAAGCAATGAAGATTTGCTTTTAAAAGTCATTTTTATCTTTTGGATGAGTTTGACCCTAACTTGAAAAATTTGCGATCAAAAGAGATTGTCCCTGTCCTAAGCTTCCGTTTGGGCAACGATGATTCGGTAAACTTTTCCATTACATCAAAAAGATCATTAGAGAAATCAATTTTACCAAACGCGCTTTTATTTTTGTTGCTTCTACTTAAAAGCAAAAAACAAGAAATTACAAAATGACTTTTAGTATTTACTACTTAAAAAATATCTTTTAAAAAGTATAACCAAACGGTGCCAAAGTTCAATAAATGACAAGTTAATGAAATGATGATTTTTCTAAACTATGTATTTTGTCAAACATTGTATCTTTGTGAAACTGAGAGAGTATAATGGATTTCTAATTCGTGTCAGCCTAAACTACAAAACCCAACCCAAACAACCCTCCTCCCCCTCCACCCAAAAATAAAATAAAATAAAATAAAAAATGGGTTGACCAAAAAGACAACTACGGAAGACAATTCAACCAAATAGATGAAGCAAATGGAGAATGCCTATGGTAAGCACTTAGCAGCAGTGCTGCTACCTCGAGTCAATTCTATACTGCATAAGGGGAAAAACTAAATCCAAGAAATGGTTCTAAGCCAACCCACCAGTCCACCACCCCATAATATCAGCATCGCAAGCATATTATACTTTTGTCGAAACATATACCATGACAGCCCATGATGATAGGGTGGTAGCTAAGGTCTCATGGTTAAGTATCAGGCAAATACTTATATAACATAGTATACCAACATCACAGCCAAAATTCCAAAAAAGTTGCAAAGCAAGAGCAATTCTCATAGCACGAGGCAAGGGCAAGAACATGGAACTCCAACTTCGACTGTGAAATTAGTTTCTTACCACCCAATCATACACCAAACATGTACAAACCAAGAAAATGTTATCATTACTTCGACTTGTAGGACAAAATTCAAACCCTTGAAGGAACCTTGCTGCAGTTCAACTAGAAATCATGCAATTCACGAAAAAGAGACAATGTCCAAAAGTTCATGCAGTAAAGAAAAGGAGGAAACGCATAGAAGGTGCAGCTTTGGAGAGATCAGGGCAAGTGAAGTGAGATACACAGAAGAACATATACTCTGATACAGTACTTTTGATATAATTAAGCCGCTGTAAAGAATTACAAAATCGGATTCTAAGTAAATTGTGTCCTGTATGTTTATGTATCATACAAACAATCTCTGGTAATGCATATGATGCCTTGATGAGTCTTCAATCCACCAATGGTCATGGACAAGCCAATTTTGCCCAGTGAATATATCTAGCACTAGTAATATCATCTATAAGATAACTGAAACAATCACAAAATCTACTCAATTAGTGACCTTATTCTTTCCATGATTGTCTTAACCATCATGATACCATCCCCACCATTTGAGAACCCAATGGTCAGCCATGTCAAATCATACTAGTCGCCAGACGGCTCTATAATTCTTTAGTCCAGATCCAGATTCTTTTTCATGCTCTCGTAGACCATATAAGTAATGCTTGCAGATGGAACAACTTTGAGCAGATTAGGAAATATTCCCTTATAGAATCCCCTAAATCCTTCATGTTGGAGAGTTCTCCAAAATACATCTGACATTCCTTTATAAGCAGTAGCTGTATTAGAGCGCTGAGCTTGCAATCTAAAAATCAGAGTGTAATTAGCCTCGATGTAGAAGCCAAGATAAATAGAAGTCCCTAGAGAAAAATTGACAGAGCAATGCTATACCTTGTTCTGATAACCTGCAATGGATAAACACAGGATGCTCCAAGAGCTCCAGACACTGTCCCACAACACAGTTGCACAAGAGGACCAGGTTCTACAGAAATTGTAAGAAATTCAACACAAACATAATAGCAGATATTAAGCATATAAACAGAAGCAAAGGTATTAAAAAAAAAAAGGAGATGTTAAGAAGCTAGCGAATAATGAAAACAAGGGAGACCTTACCACTCTCATGAAGAATATATTTTTTTGAAAGACCTTTCAAAGTTTCATATGCAGCAAGATCAATGCCCGCATAAGGGACAATCCCAAGAAGAGATGGAACAAGGCCCCTATAGAAGGCTCGGGGTCCCTCCTGAATCCATATATCCTTTGACAGTGCACCCAGGCTAGGAATTTTTCCACTTTCACAAACATAAGTTTGTAATCGGGTTTTCACAAGATCCATTGGATAAATGGCAGTCTGTGCCACAGCACCAGCAGTACCACCAGCAAAAAGGAGCCCCCCAGTGCCAATATCAGCCTTCTCTCCTTCCCCTTTAACATCCGCAATGAAGCCTTTCAGCCTTTCATAAGTGTAAAACCTGATAGCACTTTCAGGTGCCACCTTCATAACATTTAATCCATTGCCCCGGAAAAATCCCAAAAAACCACCTTCCCTCCATATGTCCTTTACTGCTGGCATGATCTGAACTCTTGATGTTTGTACTTGCAAAACAACCTTTAAGCGATCAAGAGGAGCAGTTGCTGTACGAGATGTTGCTCCTGCCACTCCTCCTGCAATTAAATATCTGCTTGCATGGATATGTTTGCTGATGCCAGCTGGAATAACTGTCTGTTCCCCAATATCGACAAGACATACCCTTTCCAAATAATGATATATGTTCTCAATAGTTGCCTCATGAGGGTAGAGCAGAAGAAAATCTCTCCATTCTTCAAATGTTATAACCCCATTATTATCCTTATCCACACGCTCAACAAAACGGGCAAGTTCCTCGTCGTCAATTTCAATCCCTACAAAAGAGAGACTGGTGTGGCTTATAGAATGAAAATAACGAGCTAGTTTCTGACAACACTTCAATCTAAAGGTATAAAATAAGACAAAAATAAAAATAAAAATGAGAAAGAAAATTATATAAAAAAAATACAATTAAATTACGAGCCAGTTTAGCCAGATGAACACACTTTAAACCTTTACGTAGCTTACTGAAAGAAAGAAAATCAATTGCCAATTTTATGCTAACACGTACTGAGAATACTGATGGGTACAGATTGAAGACTTAATTATAATTTGTATTATATGGACTCAGTTATGCATCTCAGGTGCAAATATGTGTGCAAGTATAAGATATTAAGATTCATTTAACTTCTAAATGTCAGGACACAGAGACATAGCCTAGGTTTATTTGAAGTTCTTGGGAATGTTTTCATCTCTTTCTTTAGCCAGAGATGCTTATTGGATTTGTGTCTGGGAAAAATAAAAAAGTGTGTTTGATGTGTATCCATACCAATACCATTACGTGTTGAATACAACATGGTACTTCACATGTTTCCATGTCCAAACAACATAAATTATGAAGCAATAACTACATTGCTTCCAAATGAAACAGAGAATTTCTACACCTATGACAAGGTGATTCGGAAAATCATTCAAATTAAACAGAAAAAATACAGTATGTTTGAAGCAACCCAAGTCACTATAATACTGCTAACGTGGACATGATAGAATCTCCTCTTACACAGCAAACATTTTCCAGATGCAGTGATGAAGAAGAATGTATTTGTCTAAAAGAGTGTACAAAATATCTTGTTTAAGCTCTACATTCTTCATCCTAAAGACATGGGTACTTCACTGTTAATATTTGCGGCCTGCTAAAAGTTGGGTGATTGAATATGTAAAGTCCTTGTCCAACCTTATTCCATGTAATGACAAGAAGTATTATTGGTTTCCGAATCAATTTTCTGTCTCTGCATGTGGCATATGTGTCTCTGCTCATTTTGACGGTGAAAGAAAACCCTCGGTATAAAATTATGTAGATGGCAAGAATCATACAATTATTTTTCCGAATTAAAGAAAAACAAGTAGTCAGATAAAGCTGCATAATATCACTCAGAAATCCTATCCCAACCTTTTAATATCTCAAATTGCCTCTTGTAGCTAACATAGCTTATTGATGCCATTGTGTATTATAAAGGGGTAATTTTTCTTGAGAAAAAGCTATGAGCCTTGGAATCATATAAGCAATAAACACTCAAATTAAAGCTACCATGGAAATATAAGATCATCGCCAGCAATGAATAATTGCTAGGAATATCAACATAAGTAATAACTAAAGAATTAAAATATATGCACAGTAGATCACATAGAGTAAGATTGTACCTGCCCTAACAAGTGCGTCCCAGAGCTCCTCCGGCAAAATGCAACCATTATGCTCAACATCAATGGCTTGAAAGATGCGGTAAAGCTCAAGCTCCTTATCGTCCATATACCGTCTGAACTCCTGGTAATCGACGCGGCCATCTTTATTGGCATCACACACATTCAACAGGTCCTTTGCAAACTTGTACTCGGACGGTATCTGTAGAGCAGAGAGGCCAGCCTCAATCTGGGCAAAGTCCAAATACCCAGCATTCGCCGCATCGAAGAAATTAAAGAGACTACGAATCCTGACCTCCCTCTCTTCCTTGGTCTCTCTCAACGCCAACAGAACATGATCCATTGACACCGGCCCTGGTTTCCTAACGGGATTGCACCCATTACACGGCCGACCCTTCTCATTCGTCGGCTTCTCCTCCATTTTAGGAAAGCCTCCGCCTCAAAACATGCCCCAAAAAATGCCCTAAAATGTCAAAAACCTTCTTTTCTTCCTCTGTAATTTGTGAAGAAATTGAATTTCTCGGTTTTCAACGACGAAGTTGAAGCTCGAGATGAAAAATATGACAAATGGAAAGAGCGATATGAGACATGGACCCAACTGCGTATGTGTGTATATATATATATATATAAATACAGGGAGATTTAGGTCAAAGAAAGACGGACCAATTCAACACGACAACGACTTAACCCGAGGTTCACTGAATACGTGCTTCCGCGAAAGGGAAAGGAAGATGGAAGAAGGAAACGCAATACCCACGAGCTCTTGAAGAATGGAAGAACTTTTATAGAATGTCAGAAGGGATTTGCCGTGGAGGCGATGGAATTTTTTGTCAAAGAAATCCCCACGTGCACGTTGGAGGAACCGATCTGGGGTTGCCCGCGGGAGAATTTGGCCGGAGCAGACCGGAAAAGAGGGAGATCGCCGGCGATATCGCAAGGCCGCTGTAATGTGATTGACTGATTGGCAATCAATCGGACAGTGTGAGACAGAAAAGGAAGGAGCAGAGGATATAATTTCTTTCTTTTTTAGAAATTTGTTTTATTATTTTATTATTTGTTTTTTTTTTTTGGGTTCGCAAATTCGTGGGTGCCCGTTATAGCGTGAGCTTTGTGGGCAACCAGTTCAAGATTCGAGGAGCGGACGAGTGGACTCGAATATCTTTTGGTTGAGGCCAGGAGAAATTGGCCCGAGTGAATGTGCGTCACATGTGAGAGTGTGAGACCCCGATTTCAAGGCCCAAAATTTACTTGTCCACGTTTGCAACTCGCGGTTTACATGAAGTCTGATCAGTTTTGATTTTATACTATATAATAAATTTTTTTTTTAATGATGAATAGTTTAACTTTATTCTAAAAATAAGGCACGAAAACAATTTTTATAAAAACAAACTGTAAATTAATTTATTTAAAAACCAAAAATAGATTAGACCTACTCTAATTCAATTTTTGAATTTTCCAAACAAGCCCTAAAGGAGGATGCTAACAAATCTAGCTAGTTACAACTAACTCGTAAACATTCGAGTTTCATAGTTTATTAGACAAATCTAAACTTTAAAATAACTTTCAACTAAAATGATATCTTAATGTAAACTTATATTTTCAAGTAAGTTTAGAATGTTCAAAATTACATAAGTTTATGGACTCTAAAAAGTTATATTTATGGTAATTAAAAAAAAAAAAAAAAGAGATTTTACAATTATAATAAAAAAAAAATTTCTTTAAAAAATTGTGTTCCTGCGCATTGCGGAAATAGACCGCTAGCTTTCGTATAAAACGAATGTGGCTTTGTGGATAAAATCCAGCAAGATGTGTGAATGATCTTTTGGCATATTGGGCATTCAATAAACAGCAAAGATGGTTTGTCCATAAAATTTTCTTTTACCGTGTTTTAAGCCCTCTTTTTTCATGGTTCAACGGTTCAACCAGATACGGTCACTGGTCAGCGGTCAGGTGTCCGCTTAGACCGGATCGATGACGCAAGGACTGGCTACAGCCTACGCTTATGACAAAGAAAAGGAAGACCAAGCATCCATTAGTATACATAATTTATGTTTGGCAACCCAACACACGGGGAAGGAAAGCAATACACTAATTTACATGAACAATGGACAACAATGGACATGCATTACTGCCGAAGCTGAACTCTAGCCTTCTCCAATGCTGCCTTTGCTTCCTTTAGCTCCACTTCCCTTTGCTGACGGAGTTTCAAAGCTTCTTCAGCCTCTCGAGATACAGCCACAAAACTTCGCTCCCACTCCAACATCTCCTCAGAGATCTCATTGCGGCGAGTCTCGAGATCCATCGTCTCAGCCTCACAAGAGGACAACTGGTCCTCAATCTGTAGAAGCAGATTCTTGACACGGGAAGCCTCTTCGCGAAGCAACTGAAGGCGCTCTTCAGAAGCTGCAAAAACAGCTGCGGCCTCTGCACGACTGCAGGAGAGATTATCAAAGCGAAGTTGTGATTGATCGTAACGATCAATTAGCTCTTTAGACGATATGTCATTGTGGATGGACCATTCAATTTGAGCCAACCAATAAACACAACTAATAAATTCTCTTACACGCTCATAGAACGGTCTATAGTCAACTGACATTCCGTTCAATGCAATCAAAAGTTGAATTCGCCTCCCTTACCATGGACTCGCGATCAAGTGGATCTATCGACTCTAAAACATCAAGAAGATTACTCTGAATGATCAAAGCAGCCTGCCCGAATGCTTCCAAGGTTGACTCGTTTAAAATATTATCTTGTACCACTTTGGGAGGACTTTTGAGGCCTAATGGTTCCCAAAGAACAACACTTGAGAGCTGAGCATTCGGAAGAGGATTAACCAGTGATAATCTGCCAGATTTATCAGATTCAACAGACGGAGGACTATGTGGCACATCAACATCTTTAGGAACAAAAATAAAGTCAAAGGATGGGAAAACACCTGTTTCAAAAATGTGAAACATAGTCCGAACATGAGAGCAAGTGAGAAGGTAAAACTGAACAAAAGGGTCTCTAAAATCATACTTACAGCAAAAGAATGGCTTAGGTGGAGGAACTGTTAAGCATCGAGAAGGAGGAAAAGCAAGCCGGCCCAACCAACCCTGGACAGGAAGACCTAATATTTGATAGGTGGGATCTGTAACAGATATACAGTTGTCACAGCGGCATAGCACGATAAAAGAAGAACAAAAAGGATAAGCTAAAAGGAAATATATATTAAACATAAGAACTGAATTAATAAAACATACCACACAAAATACCCAAACAGAACATACCTCTGGAAGACGTAACTTCAGCAGCAGAAATCTGCGACAAAAATTGTGTCTGCCGCTGATGAATCCCAGCAGGGGTTGTAAGAAGGGAAGCTTTAGGTGTTTTCTCAATCATGGAACCCCATGACTTTTTCTGTGAAATGACCAGCTGACCAGTAGTGGAGTCAGGGAAAGAACCAGCATTTTCTAAGGATCCATATTGTAACACATTATAATGCTCTGGAGAAGAAATATCTGACTGTTCACAAAGTTCCCTGCAATCTACGAAATTCGGGGAATGTTGAGCATTGTCAATCACTGGTGATTCACACTCCATCCTCTTTAAACGCTTGACACTAAAATCCCCATCCTCACCTAAGTCACTGTTTGCCCAGCGCTTCAATGTAGATGCAGGAGAACTGAAGTGTTTGCTTTCGGTTTCATGACCATAATTGTGGTCTTCTTCCCTTGAGTATCCTGCCATTGGAAGAAACCACAAGCTCCATCTCCCTGTGATAGAATACAGTCACAATCCTTTAATTAGAAACCAAGATAAACACAAGAAAGAATAATGAGCCCAAAACTTGAACATATCACAAGAGGAGAAAATCTAAAGACCAAACGATAAATACCTGGTTACATTCTTTTTTTCGTTTTCCATTTCTTTTTTCCGGATCAAGTAAAGATATGTATTGCATGAAAAAGAAAGGGGTAAAGTCCTCGTACATGAGACATATACAAGAGCAAAAAGAACCTCCAAGGCTGGCACAGACCAAAATAAAGGAGCCAAAAAATGGCACCCGATACAATCTACTGCATACTAAGGGAGTCAACAAAAAGAGAAAAGGAGGAATTACATCCTCTAATATAACTACAAAATCACCAATACAAAGATTTGACTAATGTGTGAAATACCATACGCCCATCAAAAGGTTAAATTCACCATAATTTATATAATATGATTCACACCTTGATAGGTTAAATCTACCATATGACCATTCCAGTAAACTAAAAACCATAGAAATTTTATCACTTGCATTGAAATATCTACACACACAACACACACACACACACACACACAACTAGTTATGAAATCAATAACGCAAATACTTCATAAATTTCACGCAAGCAGAGCACATAATGTAGCTAGTTAGTGTGTGCAGGTGTGTGTAAAAACTAAAAAAATGAGTCAGTGGAAAGCAGGACCTGTTTGATGTATGGAGGTTTCTGTAGATACGATATGCTAATAACTAATAAGCCAAACTGATGCAGGTCAGAGCAAGAGAACTTTTTCAGTGCTGCATAATAACAATAACTTAAAATCTCCATACTAAGAACCAAAAATAAGGAAAAAAATATATACTTCCAAGTAAGGCTTAATCAGGTGAAGCATAGAGTTGGTTAATTCAGGCACTTTGTCATTGAGTGCTCATTAATCTGTTTGCAAGAGGTTCTTCGTTATTATAACTCAAATTCATGCCAGAGACAAAGACACATCAAATCCCAATTTTTTAAAAAGACTGGCAAATGATTTTTTTGCCCCCGTTATGTAAGCATGTCAAACAGAGCTATTAAAGAAACTAACCAAGACCAACCCATTCATCAAACTACCCCTTACGAGGCAGGTCACATGAGGCAGGTCACATCTTCCCATGCTGCCAAAATGCATCAAGCGAAAATGCAGCAAATACCAGAACTCCAAAGATTCATGGAATTAATGTCACAAAGAATGATCCAAATCAATCGAATGAAATAACCTAATTAATCATAGAGTATCAGAACAAGCATCCACAAGAAGTATATCGATTATCAACTTTGAAAAAAGAAAAAAAAAAGGGTCTGATCACCCATTGAAAAAGTAGCAACCACTTGATGCTCAAATGATACAAGGCGTCATCATACCTTCGGTATTTGGCAAACAAAGTACTTTCGACCCTTATTTGTCCCATTTTTCTCCGTAAAAATGTGGCAAATTCCAGCAGAACAATCACACACAGGGAACGGAATCTGAGGTGGGTTGTTGATGTCTTCCATTGTCACCTCGTCACACCATTTGAAAAAATTGCAACCTCCCTAAAACCCCACCAAAAATTAATTTTAAAAAAAGAGTTTTAAGTACTCCATAAGTGACTTACAACAAAATTAAAAGAAAACAAGAAAAGCGTACTAACAATTTTGAGGGGGCATTTGTAGAACATGCGGCCAGGGTTCGTGGGAGTCCTGGAGGTTAAAGGGTTAGTGCAAGTTCCATGACCGCACTGGCATTCAAGCGGCGGAAATTGTGAAGCGTTGATTGCGGGATCGGGTCGGCAACTGGTATGCTTCGATTTGTTGGGGGACTTGAGTGGGCAATGATTAGCCCAATGGCCCAGCTTTTGGCAGTAGAAGCAAGTGTCGGAATCAATTCTCCGACGAAATGTTGGAGGGCTTTGATGAGAAGAAAAATCTGGTGTTGGAATGGGAGGGCTTAAACCCACTAACTCCGCTTGAACATTCATCTTCCCTTTCACTGTACTCTCTTACTGCTACTGCTACTCCTCCTCCGTCGGACAGTGAAAACCAAGGCAAGGAAACAACGCCTCACCTTGGAGAAGAAGCAACTTAAAAGAGTCTCCTTGGTGAAGCGTATTGCGGACGCTTAGGAGTGTTCCCGTCACATGTCACTACGTCACCTTTGAAATGTGATTGAACAGTGATTATATTATTATTATTTTTTTTTTGGGAAGCTCGAACAGTCTCTTCACGGCATTTTTTCAGTACAATATATAATAGATTTAAAACTTAAACACCGTATAAAACCACTCCCTACACCCCTAGCTAACGTTTGGAGAGTTTTTTCCATGGATATACGAGCACGTATAAAAAAAAAAAGGTTCCTAGTGTATATGGCTCCCCAATTTAATTCCCAACATATACGACCTTACCACGCCTACCTACTACACCCATTAAACACTGCGTTTTGTACTGTGAAACTTAATACCCCAAACGCGTCACTCTCTCGATCAGATCCAAATCTGATCTCCGTCTCTCTCCCCGCAACGCCATCCCGACGACTGTGAAAGCTACCTCTCGCAGCCGCCTTCTGATCAAAGCTACCCCTCGCAGCCGCCTCCATCAACGCCACCCCTGTACTGTAGAACTTTTGGGGAAGTTTGATGGTGATGGATTTCTTGGGTTATTGAAGTAGGCAAACCAAGCTGGCTGGAAAAGACGAGCAAGGAAGGATTTCGGCTAACTCCATGGCACTTCGTTCGTCTCGCCGACGACGTCTCCGTCTGTCTCGCCGACGACGTCTTTGTCCCTCTTCATCGGGCGTAGAAAAGGGAAAGCTACAAGAAAAACACATAACCCTTGACTAATTTGTTCTGACATTTTTCCTTTCATACTCTTTTATTGAATTTTTTTTCCCTGTTCTATAACAATTTCTTCTCCTCCTCTTCCTCTTCTCATCTCCAGACTCTGTATTTTTTTCCGTACTACTGCGACTATGGATTTTTTCCCCCTTCTTTGAATATAGCAAACCCAATTAATTTGTGTATTTTTCAGAAATATGCAGTAAAACATGTCTTTGAATATGCAGGAATGCATTTGGGGAATTTATCACCGGCAGAGCAAAGCATATCGAAGGCTCCTCCTCTGAAATGGCGTTGACGGAGGTGGCCGCGATGGGTAGCAGATGGCCGGAGATGGCGCTGCGGGGAGAGAGGTGAAGATCAGATTTGGATCTGATCGAGTGAGTGACGCGTTTGGGATGTTAAGTTTCACAGTACAAAACGCAGTGTTTAATGGGTGTAATGGTTACACGTGGCAAGGTCGTATATGTTGGAAATTAAACTGGGGAGTCATGTATACTGGGAACTTTTTATTATGTGCTCGTATATCCGTGGAAAAAACTCCCGTTTGGAAGTGAGCACGGCGGCTGCAAGAGGTCCTCTAAAATAGGATTTGAACAGATTCAGTACGCATCTACTTACAATCTACTCAAAGGTCGGATCATCTTCTTCTTCTTCTTCTTCTTCTTCTTCTTCTTCTTCTTCTTCTATTCGTAGCTTTGTTTCCTCATTTTCTAAAATTTTAGCATTGATTTCTGCTCGTTTCGTTTGTATGGTTCTATGTCTTGCTTTGATTTCTTATTCTGATTGATCATATGGGGTTCCCCTCTTAGGTACCCATTCGTACTGGGCTATGAACTTGCCCATCCATCTCTCTCGCCCCGCGTGGGTCCCCATTGGGGGAATTGCTTCCATTGTTATATTGTCAATTAACACATTACCGGAGTAAAACTTCATGGGTCTCATCGATTTAGATCTTGGAAGTACGGATTGGCGACTGGAGAATAGCGTCACGCAAATTGCTTGAAAAGATGCTCGAAAGATTAGTTTTTGTTTTACATTTTTGTGGCATGCTCAGAAGCCATTCATTGGGGCATTATGTTTTTGTACTAGTTAACCTGAGTCCATTGGACATGAGAAGGAATTTTGTTAGAGTCAAAGTGCTTGCTTCCGAGAAGCGCTAGTCATTTTCGTTGAGATGCAAGATTCAAAAGTGTATTCAATTCAGTAACCACGACGGCTATTCTAATTGTTTATGCTAGGCTAATGGTTTGCTTTATAATGAGATGAGCTCTGGACTTTGACTCAGATTTTTCGGGACCAGTGTTTATAGATATATATGCTGATATAGTCTATTGGTCTGGAGGATACTGAAGATGGGAAATCAAAGGGAAGAAAGAAGAAGATTGATGGATTGGCAGAGAGCACTAGATGTTGGTTAAAGTTTTGTATAGATGGCCTCATCTCAGAAAGATCTCAAGCAGATAATTTTTGTAATGGGAATATTAGTAGTTTTGGCATAGTAATAGATCTTTCATTTGAAGAGTTCTTGAAATGTACTTCTTGTGTGTACAGACATATGGCTTAGATGTGCTTGGCACCTAAAACTTCCAGGCACTAGATGATATAACAAAATGTAAATACTGTATTGATACATAGAATCAATATTGGAATTGGGAATCAACTCCTCCTGATCATCCACCGTTCCAATCTTTTGTTTTTTCATTGACTGTTATGGTAGTATTAATTTAATTTTTCTATTTATTTGTGTCTCATTGCAGTTTTTTTCATAAAAAAAAATATTATTTTTCCCTATTTCTAATTTCCCCTCAATTTCATGCTGCTTGTCTCAACTCCCAACATATTATTCAATTGATTTTATCTTTCTTCATTAGGGGGGGAGGGGGGGGGGGGGGGGGTTGAAATCTCAACATAAAAATGCCAGGACCTACATACTTTTGAAAATTTTGAAGTAATTCACAATGTGTGTCTTTTGTAATTTTGTTGATTAAATGCTTATTAGGATGGTTTGTTCTTGCATTGTGTTGTAAACTGATATGATGTTATGTTTCGCCCTCAGGATCCACTTGATCTAAATGAGAAGAGGACGTATTTAGATTTGTGTCTTTAATGGCAGTTTCTTATTTTTATTGTATTCAACCTTTGAGAGTTTCTTCTAGAGGCCGTCTCTTCTTTTCTAATGGTGAATACTGCAGAGACAACCACAAGAGGTGCTGCTATCTAGTTTCTTCTTCTGCTCAGAAATCAGAGAAAAATCTTTGCCTTGAATCGAAGGTACTTCAATCTATAACCTTAAATTCTATTTAGGTATCGTTTTATAACTGTCTTGCTTATGAATTGAGCATATTAGGTGTCATCTTTGTTCACAATGTTGAAAGTTAGTTTAGGCTTGGTATGTTGCATGTAGTGATTGTTGGTTGGTACCTGAAAATCCCTGGGCCACATGACACAATCCTCCAACTCCATGCCACAGCTTGATCCATGGTCCATGTAAGAAAGAATGCTCCAAGTCCCTAAACTATGTGCCTCACATTGGCCGGATTCTTGTGGTCAACCGAGCTGGGGTATGAGAGGATCTTAGTTACAGTTGACTCCATCAATGGCTATGCAGCCCTACAATCAGGCCAGCCTATAGAGATCGCCCCCAATCCCAGTCATGCTTGAGCCAAAATGTGATGTTCAACAAATATGGACCTTTGAGCTCAGCTAGACAGTCACTAGCATGACCAGTAGCCTTGTGACACTTAGCAGAATAACCATATAAACACGAAGGGGAGTGGGGGCACATATAAGAGTCAAACGTTTGGGGTGTGCAGGAAGCGTTTGTGGGTGAAATTGTAGAGGAAAAAAAAAACTCAGTAGAATTATGGAGGAGTTCAGGAAAGAAATTTAAAGAAATTTGTGCAAGGAATGAGTGTGTGAAGCTATACTAATACAGAGAAAGACAAAAATTATCATATGTTCAAAACTTTTTTTTAGCAATCTATAGAATATTAAAATAGTACTACTAATCTAATTTCCCCTTAAGATTTAGGAACATAATTAGGAATTAGAATAAAGTTAAAGAGGCCAACTTGCAAAAAAATTAATTATAGAATTCCTCAAAAAATATCCTAGCTTTTATATAATAAGCTATTCTTAGAATTTTAGAGGCAATAGCCTTTACCTTCCCCCTTCTTACAAAGTTCCCTCTTAGTTAGAAGCATGATTCTCTCAAGAAAGTATCGTGGTTCTTTCAAGATTCTCACTAAGAAGTGTGGAATCGTGGTTTCAAAGCAAGATCAGCTCCCTTGGCAGAACATTTCTGCTTCTAAGGGCAAAACATCCTGTACAATGTGGTATGGTCTTTTGGATTTCATTGCGACACTATAGAAAATACAACTTTCATTTCTTAGTTTTTTGGTTTGTAATTTTTGTTTTAAGGAACTTTGAGGAGATATTTTCCAAAGTGTTCATTCATGATTGGCCCTTGTTTTATTCTCATCTGATTTGTGGTTTTTGTTTCTTTTCTTTCATGGTTTTTAAGTGCACTTGTTGTATATTTTTTTTCTATTTTATTAAATTGCCTTCTACTTGCTACTTTCGTGGTTTTTTAAGTGCACTTGTTGTATTTTTTTTTCTTTTTTCTATTTTATTAAATTGCCTTCAACTTGCTATTTACTTATCAATTAAGTCATATTGTATTTATCAATATGCACTGTTCAATTTGTGAGACCAAACTGACCAGTACAGTAGTATATATATTCTAAATTGAGCATAGCAATGCAATCTTTGTGACCAATTTTTGACAAAAATATCCTTTGTCAAGCTATAATGGTAGAATAATCATCTCATCAGGCTGACTCGGGGGATGGAAGGATATATCATATAAAATTCCTTTAGTTTTTTAGATGACTTTACTATGATGCTTCCTACTTGAGCCCCTTTTCGTAATTCTTTACCATAGTGGCTGTTAATTTGTGCTTGAAAAAGCTCTAAAGTTCTGCTCTCAACCATTATGAGGGTAAACGAGCTGATGACTTAAAACTACCTGACCAGATGTGTCACTTTATCAGTAGAATCCTTTATTTTTCACAATATCTCATGGGAGATGATATTGCCAGAGATAGAAAAAAACTCCTTCCACGGCTCTTATTAGGAGCAGACGAAATTGCCCCTTCTTTACCTTTCGCCCTTTCTCGTTGGCCTTCTCTCATTTATTTATTTATTTATCTCTCTTCTCCTTCTCTGATGATGGCTTGATATTGAACTGGATGCTATTGCTAGAAGAATAAAAAAGTCTGAAGCTTGATTTGAGCCACATCCACCAAAGCCAGCATCAAGAACCCACTATGATCCCAAGCTGCAACGCTGCCATATTAACGTGTCCTGAGGTAGCACTACGAACCTCGCCCCCATTTTTGGCCGTCAACGATGGTGATGGTGAGGAGGATGTTGGAAAAAAAAAAAAAAAAAAGGGATGTTTGTGGTTCCAATTCTTGGGTTTTACGTAGCACCTCACGCTGTGGTTGATCGTCTCTCTCCATCCCTTCAAAAATAGGTTTTGGTCAAGTGACGATTTGAATTGGACTGTGCATTTGATTCTTCTTTTGTAACGAGAGAGGGAAGCTAAACAAAAGAACAAAAGGGCAACAAAACTAACCAAAATTGTTCTTCTCTCTTCCCTCCTCTGTTATGTGTTTTTTTTTTCTTCTCTCATCTCTTCTTTTTTTCTCTTGTTTTTGCCCTTTTTTTGGATCCAGATTAGAGGGGAAAACTTCCCCACAAAACAAAAAAACATGCTGAAACACCGCCCCACACACATTGGAAATCATAGTCCAAGGGAAGCTCAACTAAACCACAAACCAAAAAAAAAAAAAAAAAAAAAAAAAAACCCAAAACCAACTTCTCACGTACGCTTCTCTCTCCTCTGGTTGAAATTGGGTGAGGAGCGAGGATATGGCGCTAATTGCCATGGCCGACCCTTTCTCTCTCCTCCTCCCTCTTCTCTCTTTCAAAGGAAATAGGATAACGGAGGGGCAATTTCGTCTCTTTGTAATAAGTGCCTTGGAAGGAGAGTTTCTCTCTCTGGAAATATCGCCTCCCTATCTCATTCTTACTTGCTTTCTTTTGCCCAAGTTTCAACCAGACATAGTCAGGTGTCTACTGTGGGCATTATGGTAGAGACTGTTACATGTCTGGAAAAGAAAAGACAGAGAAGGAAAACTGATGGATGGTGTTTCCCATCTATCCTTTAGATATCTCTTCAAGGTGTCCATTGTTGCCCAGTAATATGCATTTAATTATTATTTGAGTTACATCTAGACCTCTATATATATATATATATATATATATATAGATATTTATTGACCTTAATACTTTTTGAAGAGAAAGAAACCGTAGAACTTTTGAAGAAGTTGAAAAGTCGTTTGTTGACCTTAAATCCTCCTTGTTGAAAAATCTTTTTTGTGGTATTCTAGTTTTTTCTAGTTCTCCTAATCTTATACTTTTTGTGGATGCCCTTAGGCTTTAAGGGGGTGTCTTTAGTACTTGTATATGTCTCATGTACTTGGGCTGGCCTTTATTATTAATACACATTTACTTCATCAAAAAACAAAAAAATAAATAATACTAATAATAATATTTATTTATTTCTGGCACTAAAGTTCTGCTTTCAATCATTCTGCGGGTACAGGATCTGATGACTTGGAACTACCTGACCAGATGTGGCACTTTACCACTAGAATCCTTTATTTTTCACAAGATCTTGTTCTTGCTTGCTTTCTTTTGCCCAAGGTTCAACCAGACATAGTCAGGTGTCTACCATGGGCATTATGGATAGGGACTGTTATATGTCTGGAAAAGAAAGGATAGAGAAGGAATTAAGGAAAGCTGATGGATGGGGTTTCCCATCTATCCTTTAACCATCTCTTCAAGGTGTCCTTCGTTGCACAGTAATATGCATTTAATTGTTATCTGAGCTACATCCGGATTCTATATATATATATATATAGTCATATCAACAAATATAAAAAATGAAATAGCAAAATTTAATCAAAGAAATCAAAGATAGTATATATATATATATATAAAATTTATTATTTATTTATTTTCTGGCACGAAAGTTCTGCTCTCAATCATTCTGTGGGTAAAGGAGCTAATGACTTAAAACTACCTGACCAGATGTGGCACTTTACCACTAGAATCCCATCTATCCTTTATTTTTCACAAGATCTCATTCTTACCTGCTTTTATTTGCCCAAGTTTCAACCATAGTCAGGTGTCTACTGTGGGCATTATGGTGGGGACTGTTACATGTCTGGGAAAGAAAAGATTGAGAAGGAAAGCTGATGGATGGGGTTTCCCATCTATCCTTTAGATATCTCTTCAAGGTGTCCATCGTTGCCCAGTAATATGCATTTAATTATTATTTGAGCTACATCTGGACTCTCTCTCTCTCTCTCTCTCTCTCTCTCTCTCTCTCTATATATATATATATATATATATATATATATATATATATATATATGTATGTATGTATGTATGTATATGTATAGGTGTATATATATATATATTGAGTCTTCAGATTTGGCTTTCTTAAGCCATCAAATATTTTTTTATTATAGTTTCCAATGATTATTTTACTAGAACATGTATGCAATGTTCTTTTAGTGGCACCATCCGTCTAATCTTGACTGGACAGCCTGATTGAATACCTCATACATTAAATGCCATGATTGGTGCCTAGAGGCTGATATATATGCCTACCAGTACAACGTCAAAATTTAAAAATCCGGCCTATGCCTCATTTACTTGTTTATTTTACTTTGTTATATGCTTCTGTTATGGTTCAACCCAACAGTCATGTGCTCACGCATCTACCATAGACTTTGTGATGGGTACTGTTACATGTCTGGCAAAGAGAAGAGAGAAAGGAAAGCATTGAGGATGGTAATCTATCTCTCTGTCAAACATCTCTTGGAGGAGTTCAATGTTGCCTAATAGTAAACTTTTAATGATTATTCGAGCTACATCTGGACTCTATATTTCAATATCCTGTTATCAGGAAATCCCCTATAAGAACTTGGGCTTTATGTCACGTCGTACCATTTTGATATTGGATGGTTGCTTTCATTAGTGATGCACCGATAATACATCTCCTTCATATATGTAGTTCCTGACTGTGAATCAGCTGGTTCAATTTATCCATTTCTTAGTGGTGAAGCCATATTTATATAAAATGAATGCCTTAAAAAGAAAAAATCTTTCGACTCTCCTAATCTAGCTACTTCTGTTTTGCACTTGCTTTTGATCCAGCAAGATCTCTGCTTGATCGTCGCATCTTGGTCTTGAGTAAACCATTGAAATGGTTTACCAATATGATTATCTTACTGTGTGCTTTCTCCTTCCTCCTAAGGCTCAACCAGACATAGTCAGGTGTTTACCATAGACATGATAGTAGGGACTATTTCATGTATAGCAAAGAAATTGAAGGAAAGCAATGAGGATGGGTACCCTTCTCCCTGTTGGAAGTCACTTGAAGGTGTTCGTTTTTTCCTGATAATCACCACTTTAATGGTTATGCAAGCTACATATGGACTCTATATCGGAATATATCATGTTCTCAATTAAAACAACTGTTTATAGGATTTTTGTTACTTTGCTCCCTTAGTCTTAATTGAGTACTTTTATCAGCAACAAACAATTGCCAGTAACATATCTTGTTCATGCATGTAGCTAACTTACTGAGAATCAAATAGCTGCAGATGAGTCTAACTGGGTTGATTTAATTATATGTTTAGTAATGCTCTTTCTCCTGTAGGCTGTTCATCTTAATTGGGAAAATAAGGCATAAACCTGCCTTTCAAATCCAATGGAAAGTTGGCTTTTAAATATCCAGATAGTGTTAAGCTGTTAAGGGAGTGGACCCAACCTGGTCCACTTCCCAAGTTCCCTGGCAGGACCTCTGTATATTTTTTAACACCAAAAATACTAAAGCTCATATTCTATCTTGATTAATTTTTATGTCTTCTTTTTGTTTAATCTTTATTCATTTTTCAAATGACTTTATGCCTGTGCAAATAAGTTGGATTAATTATCTGATAGGATAAATTTTAGGTTGAGAAAATGTTAGAGAACGTAAAATGGGATGACAAAGGTTTGGCGGTGGCAATAGCTCAAAATGTTGACACAGGAGCCATCTTAATGCAAGGCTTTGTGAACAAGGATGCACTAGCTACAACCATTTCCTCTAGGAAGGCAACATTCTACAGCCGATCACGTTCAAGTTTGTGGATGAAAGGATAGACCTCCATGAATTTCATCAACATTCATGACATCTTTCTTGATTGTGATCATGACTCTGTATGTTTCCTGATATCTTTTAGTTGGCACTTGTAACTCATGCTTGGTTATATTCTTTAGATTTGATAGGACTCTAACTCAGGACTATACCTTAGATAATATACCTTGGGAAGCCTGATGGACCTACTTGCCACACAGGGTCAGAAACTTGCTACTATTCATCTGTTTTTAATTTCTTAAAACATCCACAGGTTCATAATCTTTTCCTTTTCTGCTCTGTTTATTTGATGAGGAATGCTGGTACATCTTTTTCAGCTTTTCTTTGGACAAATTATAAGTTCATACATGAAATTTGTGGCAGGTTGAAGAAAATAAGTTGGCTTTAACAACTTTGTACTCATTAGAATCTACAATCTCCCAGCGCAAAGCAGAAATAGCATCGCCAGAAAATGGGAAACCCTCGTGGACAAAACGGTTGTTGCTTGATAACAACTTGCTGAGCTTGAAAATTCGGTACTATATTTTAACTGTGATACTGGTCTCGTCATATTTAAGCTATAGCTCCTACCTCTTATCCAATAAGAAAGTGGAAAAGACGTAAAAAGGGGGAGAGAAAAAAAGAAAAAAAAAAGATTAAAGAAATGAAAGAAACGGTGGTTTATGCTTCATGTATTCCTTTCCTTGAATATTGAACAAATTGAGGAACTATTTGTTCATTGATCAAAGCTGTAAATGAGCATTTTAAGGTCTTTACAGGTCTTATACCTTCCTTTGCAGGGAAGAGGCAGATGAATTATGTCGAACACTGGAAGAGAATGAGGATAAGTCACAGACTGCCTCGGAGATGGCAGACGTGCTCTATCATACCATGGTTCTGCTGGCAGTTAAAGATGTAAAAATGGAAGAGGTTCTCCAAGTCCTTAGAGAGAGATTTTCTCAGTCAGGTATTGAGGAAAAGAAAAGCCGCAAATCATAAGGCTAAATATGGACCATATTGTCTGCCATTTTCCGCTCATGTACACAACCCTACTACACGCCAATTACTTAGGAGTTGGGACATAGTTTAGGACCCTTGAACGTTGGCTGCTTAGGAGTTTTTTGTTTTTGATTGTGCATCTTTAGCCTAGTTGTTGTGCTATGGGATCAAACCTGGCTTCTTGGCATGACCTTGTTTATAGTTTCTATTGCAAAAGAAGTTGTAACTGTTCTATTTCATTATATATCAATTTGTCTTACTTTAAGGATCTAAAGGAAGCTAATAGCTATTACAAATTGAAAAGAAATTGTTAACGCAACATGTCCTCACGAGTGACTACAGAATCTAGGAAACAAATATAGCAAGAGTCTGGTTGTGCTTTATCAAAATTCTGGTGGTCCATTCGTCTAAGACATTGCATGAAAGCCATGCTTTCACCACATGTCCTTATTCTAATAATGAATCATGATAGTCCCATTGACATGGTTTCATTTATTCAGGGCCTAAGGGCACCATCCATTTACGTAGATTAATCAATATATAGATACTTTGCTTCCCAGCTAAGGTCTGATGACCAGCCCCCGCTAGAAGTTGTGGAACTATCATTCTGGTGGTGGTGGCAGTGGATGTGGTGGTCGAGGTGGAAATGGCAGTCGCGGTGGGTGTGGTGGTCGAGGTGGAAATGGTCGAGGTGGAAATGGCGGTCGAGGTGGAAATGGTCGAGGTGGAAATGGCGGTCGAGGTGGAAATGGTCTAGGTGGAAATGGTGGTCGAGGTGGAAATGGTCGAGGTGGAAATGGCGGTCGTGGTGGATGTGGTGGTCGAGGTGGATGTGGTGGTCGTGGTGGTGGTCGTGGCGGTGGTCGTGGCGGTGGAGATGGTGGTGGCTGAGGCGGTGATGGTGGTGGTCGTGGCGGTGGAGATGGTGGTGGTGGTGGTGGCCGTGGTGGATGTGGTGGTCGAGGTGGATGTGGCGGTTGTGGTGGTGGTCGTGGCGGTGGAGATGGTGGTGGCCGAGGCGGCAATGGTGGTGGTCGTGGCGGTGGAGATGGTGGTGGTGGCGGCGGCGGCGATGGCTTTGGTGGCGACGGCGGTGGCATAGGTGGTGGTGGCGGTGGCGGTGGTGGCATAGGAGGTGGTGGCTGTGGCGGTGGAGATGGTGGTGGTGGTGGTGGTGGCGGCATAGGAGGTGGCGATGGTGGCGTAGGATGTGGTGGCTGTGGTGGTGGAGATGGTGGTGGTGGCGGTGATGGCTTTGGTGGCAAAGGCGGCGGCATAGGAGGTGGCGATGGCGGCATAGGAGGTGGCGGCGGTGGCAGAGGCGGTGGCAATGGTGGCAATGGCGGTATAGGAGGTGGTAGCGGTGGCAAAGGCGGTGGCAGTGGTGGCAACGGTGGCAATGGCGGTATAGGAGGTGGTAGCGGTGGCAAAGGCGGTGGCAGTGGTGGCAACGGTGGCATAGGAGGCGGTAGCGGTGGCAAAGGCGGTGGCAATGGTGGCAACGGTGGCATAGGAGGCAGCGGCGGTGGCGGTGGCGGTGGCGGTGGCGGTGACGGCGGCATAGGAGGCGGTGGCGATGGCATAGGAGGTGGCGGCGTTGGTGGCGCTGGCGGCATAGGAGGTGGCGATGGCGATGGCGATGGCGATGGCGACGGCGGTGGCGGTGGCGGTAACGGTGGCGGCAACGGCGACGGTGGCATAGGTGGCAAAGGCGGTGGCAATGGTGGCAGTGGTGGCGTAGGTGGTGGTGGCTCTGGGGATGGAGGTGGGATTCCGAGGCATTTACCCATGCACATGAGATTGTGATTGCTACAAGTTGGAAAGCAGAATAGAAAAGACTGAATATCTTTCATAGCACAGTCGTTAGCACACTGGGTCACTTGTACCCCACAAGCGGCAAGGCATACGAAGAGGTTTTGCTGGCTCTTGACATGCACAAATCCTGAGCATGCTACCCACAGCACTGCAACGACATACGCCACTGATGGCTTACCCATCTTCGCCCACTTAATTGTGTACCTCTTCCTCTTCCTCAAAGCCTAGCTACTGCTCTTATAAATATCGATCACAAACCCCATGCTATGCTATGTTACGTTTCACACAGCTCCCGGCCCCATTCAAAAAGCGTGATTCCTATATGAATGTTGGCGATACGACACGCCCCTAGAGATACGTACTTCACAATCCATATATACTGCTTCCAGTGGGACGACAAAGATGCACAACAACCAAGTATGCCTTTGCTATTAATCAGGGTACGTCACTAACGACACGCACTAGGAATGACAGCAACATGAGTTCCCTCTCCCAACCTTGACCCTCATAAGAATTACCAATCCCAACCCCGTTAAAAACTTACTTGGAGTTTGATATATCAAATTTGAAAACTCCATCCCTACCCTGTCTCATCCCATTAATGTTTAGCCGGACAAGATGGAGAACCTATTACGTCTACCAGCCTAGAATCGCCAAAATTAGCGAAACATAATGCATCTACTTCACTTCTTCCCTAAGCCCTTAAAAAAAAACACACGCACACACAATTACTACGAAGAAAAAGAGCAAAGCTAGAACAAGAAAACATCAACAGTTCCACCCCTAGAACAAAGACCAAAACCAAGGGCTCCTTGTATGATTCAATGATAAAAGCCTCTTATATATATTGTCAAATCTGGGCATTGGGTATTATCAATGAAGGGTATTTTTTTTGTATAAAAATAAGTTGGCAGGGGTATAAAAGTAAAACTGGGGCTTATCGAGTTAATATATCATATTCTCAATTAAAATTAACAACTGTACTAGGCACTTGAGCTTTGTAACTTTGCTCCCCTTAAATCTCAATTGATTGCTTTTGTACAAATATAATATATACCTTCTCATGCATACAGCTGACTTATTGAGAATCGAATAGATAAAGATCAGTTTGGCTAGCGGGATTAATTTTATCATGTTCGATCAGAAGGGCCCTTCCACCTACATGGGTCATCAGCCACTTCAGCTTTCCCCCCACCCCGGAAAAAGAAAAAAAAAAAAGCCAATGGAAAGTTGGTTTTAAGAAGGCAGATAATTAACATTAAGAGAATAGACTTAACCCGGTTCACTTCCCACATTCCGATACTCGACCTTTGTGTATTAATTTTAAACCACCAAGCTACTTAAGTTCATATTCAATTTTGATTAATTACTTTTCTTTTATCCACCTTTTGTTTTATCTTTATTCATTTTTCAAATTCCTTTTTGCCTCTACAAATGAGTATATGGGATTAAATATCTGACAAGTTAAATTTTAGGTTAAAGACATTATTCATTAGATTGTTATGAGGTGTGTTGTATTTATTCATTATACATTAGACTCGCCAAAAGTAGGCTAAGGAGCCTTCCCGGATGACAGGTCACTTTAATAATTTGTGCGTGTGTCGCGCGTGCTTGCTGCAAAACAATGAGAAAACATAAAATGAGATGACAATGATTTGGCGGTGGCAATAGGTTAAAATGTTGACGCAGGAGCCATCTTAGTGCAGGGCTTTGTGAAGAGGGAAGCAGTAGCTAGTAGCTACAACCATTTTCTCTCGGAAGGCAACATTCTGCGGCCGATGGATGACGTTTGAGTAATTTGCGGACGAAGGGAGAAATCTCCATGAATTTCATCACTAAAATATTCGTGACATACTCATTTCTTAATTGATTGTTATCACGACGACTCTCTTGTTTAGACATCGATCAATTTTTATCTTCACTTGAAGAATCTAAAGAAAGCCAAATGTCATATATTACTCGCAAATTGATGGGAAATTAAATCATATATTCGTCCTTCATGCATGGCGTGCAGACTGGGGGTAGGTCGGCTTGAAATAATTGCTGATAAAGGTTTATTAATTCACTATATCGATCTACCCCCCATGCCCTTATTCTAAAAAAGAATCAATCCTCATAGTCCCATGAACATATATGGTTTCATTTATTTAATTTAGGGCCTAAAGGCACCATCCATTACATAGCTTCGATCATTATCTGTCAATATATATATATATATACTATTGCGCGATCCAGAACATCCCCCAGATAGCCAAAAGCAGGAGGCGGTGACGATCACTGGGGTGGCTGTGCTGGTGGAAATGGTAGCTGGATTCCGGCGCACCTACCCATGCATTCGAGATTTCCAGTACCACAAGTCGTGAAGCACTGTAGGAAATTCTCAAGATCCTTCATTGCACAGTCAACAGCACACGTAAAGATATCTTGGCCGCAAGAGGTAAGGCATACCCCCAAGTTTGCCTGGCTCTTAACGTGCACAAATCCTGAGCATGCTAGCAACACCATTGCTATAGCATACGCCACTGCCTTAGCACCAACACCCATGTTCAATTCGATTCAATTCAATTCAATTCAATTCCTAGCCGTGGTTTTTCTCGTGCATGTACAAAAGCTTCAATTAGTTGGTGCTTATAAATATGCACAAGAGGCTTGCTGTCTTACGTACGTTTCTAATGGCTATCATTCAGGAAGCGTGAATATTACTGGTATATGGACATTGGCCATACGACACGCCCATACAGATACGTGCACCACATATATAATGCATGCATCAAGCTAGTGAGAGAAAGCTGCCTATATAAGCCTCTATGCATGCCCTTGCCCAATAATCCGATCCTCTTCATCCTCTTATTAAAGGGAGGCCTCCATTAATTTCTAGTCTAGAGCTCAGCAACCAAAAAAAAACCCCAAACCCCCCCTGCCCCAAAGAGGGAAAAAAAAAAAAAAAAAAAACAAAAAAACAAAAAAAGGCAGCTTAATGAAAGACTATTTACAAAGAAAGAATGGACTAGTTTATTTGTACGTCATTAGTAAATTAAGATTATTTAGTATTTTTAGAAATTATATTAGTCCGTATTTTTTATTGGTGAGGGCTAGCTAGTCAACGGTCTACAAAGAGAACTTGTAGATATGATGGAAAACGTATTAGAATGTTTAAAGAATTAGATGTCTGAAATAAATATTGTTATTGTCAATTGGACATGTAACGGTGCTTATCAATAAATCAGTAGGAGCATATATATAACCTAATAAGTATAAGTCATATTATTTTGGTTAGAACATTTTCGTAGCCTGTTAGCTCATATTGGACTAGGAAAATTTAATGCTTACTTAAATGCATATCCGGTGCCATACCAGGCAAATTATTGGATGAGGCAGGCTAGGCTAGTCACTACTCATCAGTGAAAAAGGTCCAGTAGCACCGAAAGGATCGGGACTATATACCATTTGGCTAGCTACGCAAATTTAATTGGTCGCTACTTGAACTCAATTTTGGGGGCCATTCTTAGCAATAATGCCCATTGGCATGGACCAATTAAGCTGCGCGCTCATTTGACTAAATCTTCTCAAAGAATGACTTCAATTTCTATAAGAAAATCCTCCTCCCAAATTTGAGTATTTTGAATCCAATGACCTAAGCTCAACTGCCTAGCTTATTTCCTACCCTAAATACATGACTAACTTTAATATCTATACTATTGTCTAAAATGATCCTACCACAATCATGACCAAGTTGCTCTCTAGCCTCTAGTGAAATAGGTACACTAGATGACACTTAGGGCCCGTTTGGGAACATCAAAAACTGGATCAGACTGGGTGTGATTTATAACTATTATCTCGTTTTTAAATAAACCAAGTCATATATAGTTGATTTGAAAAAAACTGTGTTTATGTCTTATTTTTCGAACAAAGCTAAACTAATTAGCAGTAAAAATATATTTATCAAATAGTATGAAATCAAAACTGATCAGATTTATTTTTAACTGACCAAGTTTTCAGGTTTACCAAACAGCCCCTTATTATGAATACTTTCTATTTTTTTCTGTTTTAGTTTTGGTTTTGGTGGGGGGTTGGGTACGTTGTGGGGGGTTTTGGGGGTGGTTACAATAAAGATAATTGGACCCTCGCCGACCTAATTCCGTAGATATGGGTGAGACCATTGCCTTTTTTATTTTTAATTTTGGGCCGTTGTCTTGCCGCTGCCTTGAAGTGTTCGGATCTTTGGTCCCACTACTCCCTAATCATAAATAAGGTTATTGCTCACTTTAGTGCGTAATTAACCAAGTGGGAAAAGTCAGGCCCTCTGCCTACTCCCTACGGGTGTGCGCAGATCGGCTTAAAATGATTGCAAGAGAAATCACTAACTAATCCATCAACAGTAGTTTGTAAAATTTTCAACCAATCAGCAAACCATTGGTCCTAAAAATTAATAGATTTGTTAATTTCTTTTAGTGGTTTTGAACTAATGGTTTGGACAGGTTGTATCATTCCCTTTCATAAATTTTATGAAAATTGTCAAATGGTCAAAAAGTGTACTTTAATAATCTTTACGAGGATGGTGTTGATTTCTTAGCAAAAATATTTAAAGACAAACCATTTTTTTTTGTTGGTAAAAAGAGGCAAATCATTTAACATTCTATAATATAAAATCCCACAAAATAATTATAGATCAAGCAACAAAAAGTTTTTTTTTAAAAAAACTATAACGATTTAACATGTTCTTATAAAAAGTGTATATATTATTTGATGAAGTAGTATTAATATATAGATATATATAGTTAAAAGCGGATTGGGTTAGTTGATTGGCAATTTGACAAAGTTCAACCTACCAATTAAATCGAACCATCAAATTTATTACTCAACCCACCCAAACCAATCCGCCTATTCTCTCAAGCCACTTGAATCGGTGCGGAATGGAACGAATTAATTTGATTTGATGAATTGGGCAGTTTTTTACACATCCCTACCTCTCCCTCTCTTCGATCCCTCTTAGGTTAGACGTTGCCCACTCATACTGATTGATGCTAAGTAAGCCTTTATCCTGCTTCGTGGCTGGTTCCAAGATTGAACCTTCGCTTCTTAAAATGTAAGCCTCTTTATGTAATTGACCTACCAACCAAGATGCATTAGGGGCGCCCATGATTCCACACGTGCCTGGTTTAAAGATTGAATTGAATTACTAGACTTGTTGGAATGGAGAGAAGAGGAAGTCCTTGGGCAAAAAACAAGTGACAAAGTCCAGGAGGCTATGGAATGGTAGGTTAGAATGAAACTGATCGAGGAGCCAGGTCATGTGGCTAAGCAGGTGACCATTAACATAACCTACCCACGAGGCTGATGAGAAAGAAGAAAAAAAAAGCACACACACACACAACCTACCACGAGAAAGCCGATCACATGTCGCCAACATACGTATCACTTTGGGTTAGTCTCCCGCCAAGACCTAACGTTCAGCGCTCGTTTTCAACCTAAACCTCCGATGAATTAATTTCCTTTGGGTACGTTTTCTTTGCAAGTCATGCCCTTATGATTTTAGCAATTTAGCATTTTCTACCTCTCCCTCCCTCTCTCTCTCTCTCTCTTCTCTCTCTCTCTTCTTTTTTTTTTGTTTTTTGTTTTTTTTTTTTTTTTTGTCACTGTGTATGTGGTTTCTATAACACTTCACCAACAACGTTAGTTAGCATGTATCATTTAATTACATGTACTATATATAAAAGGCGCAAGTAACCCTAAGAAGTAGTTAGTACATAGAAATGACAATAAATTAGGGCCCATTCGGTTGTTGTAGGTTTAATTTCAAAAATTTATGAGATGCTCCCATTTTGAATTATTGTTTTGTTTAATTGTCTAGTACATATGATACATGTTCAATTAAGTTTTGTGAGAGAACAATTGGGATCGGGGCAACCACGGGAAAAGCAACGGCCTATAACCCAACAAATGTTTCAAATCTCTTTTGTACCCTACTACACTAAAATCCACAGCATGATGATAATTATAAGCTCCTACTTTCCAGATGAGTGGAAAAATAAAAATAAAAATCCTATGAATGGTCTGCATTTAAACATTTGTTACATATGTAATTAAATATTTTTGGGGTTGACAACATATTAGCATCTAAAATACTGTGGTCATATTAATTCTTAAATTGTAGCAGGTGCATTTGCTCTCCCGATTTTAGTTGAAGGCAATTAGATCGTATCCTCTCAAGTCAAAAGAGGGCATTATCATTTCCTTTTTAGACATGGTGCCAATTGAAACTAAAAAAACATCTTCCACATGGAACCTTTTTTTTTTTTTGATAAGGCTTCCGCAAGGAACTAATTAAAGGCCACACACAAAAAAAAAAAAAAGAAAAAAAAAAAGAAAGAAAGAAAACAAGAAAATAAAGAGAATGAGACAGTAGCAGACTTGGCTGCTCTTAATCGGTAATAAAAATAAAATTAAAAAAAAAAATTTATGGAAAAAAAAAGGCATGTTTCTAGGCACGTAGCTGGAAAGCTCTGGTTGGAGAGGATATAAATTAAAAGGCTGTTATTGGTTTCTTGTAGAATAATGCAGCGAGAATATGAAAAACAAATGAGGACAAAGAGGATTATGGGAAAATAGAAGAACCCATATGCAAAACCACATAAAATTGAAGTAAATAAAGGTGTACCATCGAACTCCATCTCTACCACAGTTTGGGCAGCCTAACACCCCCATGCCCACGTGGCCACCAGTCTTCCGTCCGTCCAACCTACCCATCCTCTCTTATAAAACCCCAAAGCCTACCCCGTTAGTTAAATCACTACTCCTCAGGTAGCCATTGTAGGATCGATCTCTTAACTCGGTCTTTCATTAGAAAGTACGAGCAGCGAGTCCCATCAGGCAGCAATGGCGTCAGTGGAAGAAATCCGCAAGGCCCAGCGAGCCCAGGGTCCAGCCACCGTTCTAGCCATTGGCACGGCCACTCCACCCAACTGCGTCCACCAAGCTGACTATCCTGATTACTACTTCCGAATCACCAACAGCGAGCACATGACGGACTTAAAAGAGAAGTTCAAGCGCATGTGTACGTCTCTCTCTATATATATGCATTTTCATTTTATAAATATATTTGCAATCTTACTTAATCTCATGAAAAAATTTATAATTAAATGTATCCATTTTCATATTGCTAATTAATTACAGGTGATAAATCCATGATAAAGAAACGTTACATGCACTTGACTGAAGAAATTCTCAAGGAGAACCCAAACGTGTGTGCCTACATGGCTCCATCTCTTGATGCCCGTCAAGATATGGTGGTGGTGGAGGTTCCAAAGCTTGGCAAGGAAGCTGCAACCAAGGCAATCAAAGAGTGGGGACAGCCCAAATCCAAAATCACCCACCTCGTTTTCTGTACGACGTCGGGTGTAGACATGCCCGGTGCCGACTACCAACTCACCAAGCTCCTTGGCCTTCGCCCCTCCGTCAAGAGACTCATGATGTACCAACAGGGTTGCTTTGCTGGCGGGACCGTCCTCCGTCTCGCCAAGGATTTGGCCGAGAACAACGCGGGTGCGCGTGTTCTCGTCGTGTGCTCTGAGATCACGGCCGTCACTTTCCGTGGGCCCTCTGATTCTCACTTGGATTCTTTAGTGGGTCAAGCGCTTTTTGGTGACGGTGCAGCCGCTATCATCATCGGTGCGGACCCCGACACCTCAATTGAACGGCCGCTGTTCGAATTGGTGTCGGCGGCACAGACCATCCTCCCCGACTCGGACGGCGCCATTGACGGACATTTGCGTGAAGTGGGTCTCACATTCCACTTGTTGAAAGACGTACCTGGGTTGATCTCAAAGAACATTGAGAAGAGCCTGGTTGAAGCCTTCAAACCCATCGGTATCAGTGACTGGAACTCACTATTTTGGATCGCTCACCCTGGTGGCCCAGCGATTCTTGACCAGGTTGAAGCCAAACTCGGTTTAAAGGAGGAGAAACTCAGAGCGACTCGCCATGTTCTGAGCGAGTATGGAAACATGTCCAGCGCGTGCGTCTTGTTTATTTTGGACGAGATGAGGAAGAAGTCTCTTGAAGAAGCCAAGCCCACCACCGGGGAAGGCTTGGAATGGGGTGTTCTCTTCGGCTTTGGACCGGGTCTCACGGTTGAGACTGTTGTGTTACACAGTGTCCCTGCCGTTCCGACTCACTGAGTCACGCCTCGTGAATCTATGACTCGCCTATTGTTAGAAGTGCGGGGCAGAAAATTACTGGCGAGATCTTTACAACGTGCGTGGGTTAGTCGTTAATTAAAAAGGCTTGCAGTGATACGGAAAGATATTTCTTTTGTAATAGTTTGTGGAATGTAGTTATTGTGAGGTGATCACAGGACTTCTACCTTCCCAGGGGTTTTTCTTTTTTTTCTTTTCTTTACCTTCTTGTGAGGATGATTTGGAAAGAAATAAATTGGTGGTTCACGTTATTACCCTCCTTGTCTGTTTTCGCCGTCGATATCAATGTATGATCTAAAAAATGAAAAGTTTTAGATTCAATTTTTCATTTTCCTTGGATTTAACCATCTGTGCAATGGACAATAACCTTAGTAGGACCTAATGACTACATGTTTTGTCCCAATAAATTAAAGGTGCAGAGCCTGTATGCGGATGTATGTCATCTTATCCTTTAGCAAAAATGGAAATAGAAAATTAAAAAAAGAGACATCCACAAAAAAAGAAAATAAAGATAAGGTAAGGGACCGAAAATACGCCGTGCTTAATATGAATTTCTAAACAGCAACGATGACATTAGGTTTTTGACGGTATGGGGGACCTCTCTCGACACTTTTTGACACATCATTCACATTTATGGGGTTGAATGAAATGTCATTTTTGCTTACTCATTTTCCATGAAATAGCTCAACTACATTGATTTGAATCATCATAATATAATTATTAGTTATTAGATAGTGGTACATGGAATTAGGATCATCTCTATTAACTGGACTGTCCAATTAAATCTAAATTATTGATAGTTTATAGGATTATAGGTCCCACACATGAATTAATGGGCTTTACATGATATGAATAGAGAGAGGCCTTACCTGTGGTTTGTGCTAGGAGGCCTCTATTGGCACCCAAAGACTTGCTCTTTATCCCTAATTTATTTTACATTTTAAGATTTTATGAAAAATATGGAAGGTTTTCATAAAAACGGATCGCATATTTTATTAGAAAACATCATTTTGAACAACATTTTAGAAGAAAGTTTTTCCGAAATCTATCGTTTAAGTATACTTTTTTGTCATTTATAGTATTTTCTCCATAAATGACTAAAAAGTCTACTTAAACGATAGATTTTGAAAAAACTTTCTTCTAAAAAGTTATTCAAAATGATGTTTTCTAATAGACGACATAATCAGTTTTTATGAAAATCTTATATATTTTTCATAAAATCTTAGAGCATAAAATAAGTAGGGGATGAAAAGCAAGTTTTTGGGTGCCAATAGAGGCCTCCTTTGTGCTATGCATATACGCACTTTACCTACATGGACCAATGGCCCACTTCATGAACAGATTCATTTAGGCGGGTACAGCAACCCCTCAACTTAATTTATTTCTAAACCTCACTTCTTTTTTCTTTTTAAGATTTTATTAAAAATATTTAAAACTATTTATGAAAATTGGTTGCATAATCCATTAGAAAACATTATTTTGAACGATTTTGTAGAAGAAATTTTTTCTAAAATATGTCGTTTAAGATGAATTTTTTGGCACCTACAATATCCAATTCATTTTTATAGAAATGAAAATTATAAATGACCAAAAAACACACTTAAAACGATATATATATATTTTAAATCTTTCTTTTACAGAGTTGTTCAAAATGAAATTTTCTAGTGGATATCGTAGACAATTTTCAAGAAAATCTTGAAAAACTTAAAATAGATAAATTGTACAAATAAAGTTGAGGGGATGCAAATTTGCAATAGCTCCCTCATTCATTTAATGCTCTAAATCCTTGTGCTTTGTTCCAAGTCTCTAGAGGGCAGAAAATGAAAACGAGTCTGAGAACTCCTTTTTGTAGAAGGGAGCGGCTATTGCAACCCCCCAAAGCTATCATTTCCCCCCTCCCATTTTGTAGAAGGGAGCGCCCCCCCCCCAATATCCCCACCCCCAAATTTACATACCCACCCCTCTCAAAGACTAAAATACTCCTCATTCTAACTAACCCCTAACCCTTCTCACCCACCCCACACCCGCATAACAGTGACGACCAGCAAGGAAGGGCGACGGCAACGGTAACGGTGACAGCCTACTTTCTCTTCTTCTTCTTCTTCTCTCTGTCCTTCTTTCTCTTCTCTCTTCTTCTCCTCTTTTTTTTTTTTTTTTTTTTTTTTTTTTTTTTTTTTTGTTCCCTATGCTGGTCAGATCTGTGTGTTTTTGGCAATGGAGGTTTTTTTTTCAAAACCTCCATTTTTTCTGCCGACGAGAGGGAAGAGTAAAAGAGGGCTGCCGACGGGAGGGAAGAGGAGGAAAAAAAAAAAAAAAAAAAAAAAAGAAAGAAAGAAAGAAAGAAAGAAAGAAAGAAAGAAAGAAAGAAGAAGAAGAAGAAGAAGAAGAGGGCTGCCGACGGGAGGGAGTATTGCGATCGCCGATAGGATGGGGTGCCAGAGAGAGTTGCCGGACTTGTGGGAGAAGGGTGCAAGAGAGGGGATGGGTGGGAGATACTTAAGCCTTTTTTGGTAATTTTGTATAATAATTTTTCTAATTAAAAAATATGGGGGGCAACTTATAAGTTTAGGGGGTTGCAATAGCCGTTCCCTTTGTAGAAACTAGAAAGCAAAACCAGGCCCACAGATATGAAGACTACCCGACCCATTAACAATTAACAATAGAGGATACCACCAAATAATTCGAAATTGCCACCCAAATTCAATTGTGCTTTAAATTGTAGGATGAACATAGGGAGATGGAACACAAATAATCGGTGGATCCATAAGCTACTTATGTCCAAGGGTCCAACCACATAGTGCAGAACCAACGTACATGGCGACATGAGGGTCTCTACTCTCTATAGCTAGCATTAGCAACGCAGAGACCCTTCAGTATGAACGATTTAAGCAAAAGAAATACTACAAGAAAGGCGTACAGAGAGTGCCTTGCCATGGCGTAATGAGGCACATCCATCAAGGCTCATGCTTACCCGATTAGAAGAACTTGTTTGAAACAATCGATTGTACGTAAGATTGATTTGGTATCATGTATCACTAAAACTGAAACAAAGCGGATATGTTAAAGCATTTTTAATGGATGCCTCGAGACTAATATATACACATGATGATGCATTAATTAGTGGCTTTTGTATGGTACCTTCCAAATGGGCTTTTCCCCTGTTTAGCTCCCATTTGTTGTTTCTTTTCCTCCTGCATATGTTAGTTCTTTTGTTATAAAAGCCAATCCGGTTAACGTACTGTATCTAGCAGGCTGACTATCCTGGCCTCATTACTACTTCCGAATCGCCAGGCCACAGCCGCGACCACATGACTGAGTTAAAACTTAAATTAAAGTACAAGTTCTAGCTTATGTGTACGTATCTATATTTGCACCATTGCCTCAGTACAAAATCTCTTCTTCATACGCTTTATTCCAAGTTCCAACTGACGGAAAAAGAGATGCAATTCATTTATTACATCTAACTGCATGCTACTTCTAACCCTATACCCTACAAATATATATATGAATTCTAGAGCGAGAAAAATTTGTGAATATTGATAACTGTTGGAGATTAATTTCACTTGAGAAATCACAGAAGTGAGGGTGATGATGAATCATGAGTGGTGGTCCTCCCTGAACTCTATCCACCACTGTGCTCTAGGAAGTCTAAGGGTTTATAAAACTTTTATACTATATAAAAATATAAATTCCATTTTTTATTTATTTATAATTATATAGGTAATCTAACAAGCGGATAAAACATATAATTTAAGATGTTAATTAATTATCTTTGAGATTGCGTGCATTGTCATCGGAACAGATTAGATAATATTCATATTTGATTTGTTAAATAAGGAATTAGCTGATTCAAATCATGAATGGAATATATTGCAAGTAACCTACCATTTCTAAGTCTGCTAAGAATTGGGATTATCAATCAACTCAATTTATTAATTTATTCTCTCTTTTTTGATCAACAAGGTAATTTATTTGGACTTTTGTCTCCATCTATTCCTTGAAAATTGAGTGAGATATATAACTACTCCACTACGGCCTCAATCAATTCTACGTATTTTTAGATAAAATTCAAAAACTAGAAAGAGGGCACGAGGTTTTTGATACATCACTTTTTTTCTGCTTGCTTAGGTACCTACCCTTCGTCCTGGAGATAGCTTAACTAGTTCTGTTTCTTATAGAAACATTTAATTAATAATTACGAGATGGTACCACATGCTATTCTTTTTGAGATAGGGGTCATTTAAGTCTCTAAAACCCACAAAATGCGACATCTTTAAAATTATTAAATAAATTAAGCCGATTGATCAAATAATACGACAAGATCCATCATAGATCACTACATCCTATCCCATTGGATAGGGTCCCCCGCCCTTCTAATCTAATCCCACAAAAAGCCACAAAAATGTCATATTGACTACTTACAAGTCCTCTACCTGTACCTGAGGGTAAAAAGCCTCAGAATCTTGCAGAAAACTTTAGGCTATTATTCGGAATTCGGAAATGCCCAATTGAATTGCCCTTTTGGTACTTGGGGGCTGGGGCCTTTACACACACAAACAAGGGAACGGGTATCCCCCATTTTTATCACACCCCATCATGCTTTACGGTTTTAAGGTTTTATATAAAATATAAAAAGTTTTTATGAAAATTGGTCATGTAATTCATTAGAAAATATCATTTTGAACAACTTTAAAAAATAAAGTTTTTTCAAAATCTATCGTTTAAGTAGATTTTTTAGTTATTTATAGCTTTTATTTCATTTTTTTTGACAAAAAATCTACTTAAACAATTAATTTTAGAAAATATTTTTAAAAATATTTCGAGACCATACATGAGTAAGGATCCTCTCAATTGCAATGGATGATTCTGTGAAACTGTCCAGTAAATGAAAATAATCTCTTCCCGGATGTCCATAGTTCATACAAATATGCATTAACTCACCCCTTCATACTTTTATCCGAAAAAATAAATAAATCTGAAAAGTATTTTTATTTTTTAATTTTGGCTAAGAAAATCTAAAAGCATTAAATTTACTAATATTCTTATCGCTGAGCCACACACCCCCCCCCCCCCCCCCCCCCAAAAAAAAAAAAAAAAAAAAAAAAATCATCTCAGGCCCATTATATTCTGAGCCCTGTTATGGAGGTTGCTATATCGATTCTTTCTCTTGGGCTCCTTAACCACAATTCATAAATGATTACCTGTCTGCAAACTACAGCAATCTAGCTTGTGCTGTATACACCCCTAGCTTTCAAAAACAAAATAACGAATAGATGAAACGGGTCGTAGTGTGTGGTGTAAACAAATTTGCTGATGAATATCAAGAAATTAAATGAAAAACACAGCCAGGTGGAGTTTCATGGGCATAATAAAGAGAACATGTATGTGCGAAATAGTAATCAGCATACATGTTCATATCAATTTTCCATTATCAACATCAACCATAGATTCCAACAACAACTACGCAACAGGGATAAAAGGTTGTATCACTTTCGAATTATACATCAGATGAAGGTATGAGAAACAATTTGACACAAAGGAAAAAATAAAATAAAATAAGCTTACAAAAACGGGTTGGTTGCTCAGTCCTCTCAAGTAAGACTTAATTATCCATCGACTTGAATCCAGAATCCATGGCCAATGCTTCTTGGGAGACCTTAGTCGTCATCTATGAATTCTCTGCTCAACGTAAAAAATGCACACTTTGGCTCATTAATCCAATAGGACGACCACATATCATATAAGTGACTTTTATTTATTTATTTAATTTTTTTTTTTTTGGTGGTGGCTAGGATATGAATTATGATGAAGTTACCTCAATAAAACAGGGGCATTTTAAGATATCAAAAAACAACCCACGCGGGGTGTTTATCATTGGGGATTTTGTTAATGTCTCCATATATATTTATTGAATAATTAACTTAATCGAATGTTATGTAAAACATCAACATAATGAACTTCCATAATTTTGATGGGAGGTCCAGACTTCAAAGTCCCCCAACAACTCGCAAGGTCTGACATGCCAATCAACCAACTTTTAACCATGGTGACCTGGTTAGGGCAGTAAGACAAGCCAAACTTTTGAGGCTTGGCTCTAGATTGAGTCAATAAAAAGCTTGTTGATCAAAGCTCATTTGTAAGAGAAATGGGATGATCTGAGTTCAAACATTATTTTGAACTCATTAATTCACTGTGCTAAGCTCATAAATTCATTGTTAAGCTCAATAATACTTTAAATAACAAAACTACTCGAATTCAATTCAAAATCTAATCAATCATAAGCTAAAAAAGATAAGCTGAAGCCTTTTTTGAGCTCTCTATATAATGATCGATCAGCTAAGTTTGGGTAGCCTCGACTCAATTCAACTCTTGTTTATAGTCCTAATTAAGCCTAGCTAGTCACCTGTCAATAGTCAAGAATAGCTCTCGTAGGACCACTAGTGCCTCATTATGTTTTCAACTTGCAGTAGGGGGTAATGCTACCTTGCCCCACACTTTACTTTATTGAGTGCACTTAGGAGGATTTCAATTTTTAAGGGTTTAGAAGGGTTTCAACTTCTAAGATTTAACTCTATCAATGGGTTTCATAATTTTTTCCCTCCTAAATGCATCAAGTAGGATATAATGTGGGGCAAAGTGTGAAGCAACGTAGCATTATCCCAACCTATTAGGGAGATAAGCACAGTGCAAAGCTGTCTTGACTAGACTGAATCCTTTGACTTTCTCAGCCAAAAGCCATTGACAGTTCCCATTAATGAAGGTATTTTATCCAATCGAAGCCCTCAGCCCTTAATCGATGGAACTATTAGTTGACACCAATACATACACATGTATTTGTTAGTTGAGGCTGATACATACACGTGTTTGGGTAGTAGATTCGTTAGGTTGAGTAACGATTAATATATATACAATATATCCAATCAAAATTCCAATTTAAGTCTTCATATATATTATATTATTATTATTATAAAAACGGTGTGGAAATATAGATGTAGAAGGACGTCTTTTCGTAGTAAAGCTAGCGAGTTTTTAGTTAATTTCCTAGTAAATATTCACACTTGTGTTGCTTTTGCAAGGGACCGGAGTTCCATACAATTTGGCGGCGCAGTCGGTCGTCCAGCAGACACTAGCTAATGGCGTCAGTGGCAGAAATCCGAAAGGCCCAGCGGGCTCAAGGCCCAGCGACCACTCTAGCCATTGGCACGGCCAATCCCGTTAACTGTGTCCACCAGGCTGACTATCCTGATTACTACTTCCGAGTCACCAGCAGCGACCACATGACCGACTTAAAAATTAAGTTCAAGCGTACTTGTACGTCTATACATATATATTAGTATAGGGGTGTTAATGGTATTGATTAAACCTGAGAACCAAACCAAATCAAGCTGTTTGGTTTGGTTTTTTTGTCATTAGATTTGGTTATGGTTTTAATTTTAGAAAATCGAACTAAATTAGTTTGGTTTTGGTTTTCAGTTTTAAAAAATCAAACCAAACCGAAAAAACCCAAAAAAAACCAAAAAACCAAAAAATATATAATATATATATATCAATATGTTTCTATTTTGATACAATGTTTAATATTTTTTTTGGTTGCTAATGTAATGTTTTTATTAAAAATGTTTTTATTTAGAGTTTGGCATGTCATTTTTTTCATTTTCAATTATTTGTTGCTACTTGATAGGTTAAAACCGAAACCGAACCGAACCAAACTGAAATTTTTTGGTTTGGTTTGGTTTGGTTTTTTTATTGTATGGTTTGGTTTTGGTTTGGTAGGAATGAAACCAAAATATAATGGTTTAGTTTGAAATCTCCCCTAAAACCGAACCAAACCAAACCATTAATACCCTTATATATTACCATTATTAATTTTTTATATATATATATATATATATAGGAGAATGCTCAAGTGAGTACAGACGTGTTAATATAATTTATATCGATCAGTTCCTATATTATTGAGGGTTGTACTTCATATATTAGTATATTACAATATACAGTAAGCCATTACACGAGGTACAATCTCTAATACATGGTGTTTATATAAGTTAAATGAGTATGTATTGACTTGATTGAGACTATATATATATATATATATAAGTAGGGCGGACCTACACTCATGCTTGGGGGGGCGATGGCACCCCCAAAAATTTTTAATCTCTTTTCAACATGTTTAATTTTATGAAATGATATCTTCAATTTTGATAAAGTAGCACCCCCAAATTTAATTTTTACCCTTACAATACCATTTTATACTTACATATATACAATATATATATATATATATATATATATATATATATATATATATATGTGCTTATGTATGTATGTTAAGGCGTAAGTGGCAACTCCAAACAAAAAGTTCTAGTTCCCCCCTACCCCTCTATATAAGCAAGTTGAATCAATAGACATAATTTCGATCTTTGTATTTTTACATATGGATTTTCATACAAAAAAACTAATCAGTTGCCCGACAAATTAAGGGGGGAAAAAAAACAAACAAACACATATAGTACAAAACTACAAACAACAATTGATTCAAACAGTATAAGATCGTTATCCAAAACTACATGATACTACGTATATATAGTTACCATATATGCTTATTTTTATGGATATATTGATAACATGCAGGCGAAAAGTCCATGATAAAGAAACGCTTCATGCACCTGACTGAAGAAATTATGAAGGCCAACCCAAAAATCTGTGAACCGCCGGCTCCATCTCTTGATACACGTCAAGATATGGTGGTTTTGGAGGTACCAAAGCTGGGCAAGGAAGCAGCGTCAAAGGCCATCCAAGAGTGGGGCCAGCCCAAATCCAAAATCACCCACCTCATTTTCTGTACATCCTCAGGTGCAGACATGCCTGGTGCCGACTACCAACTCGCCAAGCTCCTTGGCCTTTCACCCTCCGTCAAGAGACTCATGCTCTACCATCAGGGCTGCTTTGCTGGAGGCACTGTCCTTCGTTTCGCCAAGGATTTAGCCGAGAACAACTTCGGAGCTCGTGTTCTTGTTGTGTGCTCTGAAATCACAGTCGACACATTTCGTGGGCCCTGTGGAGACCACATGGATTCCTTAGTGGGCCAAGCGCTTTTTGGTGATGGTTCCTCGGCTGTGATCATCGGTGCAGATCCTGATACCTCAATTGAACGGCCGCTGTTTCAACTCGTCTCCGCGTCTCAGACGATTCTCCCCAATTCGGAAGGTGCAATTGAAGGGCACTTGCGACAAGTGGGTCTCACTTTCCACTTGTTGGAGGACGTGCCCGGGATGATATCCAACAACATTAAAAACTGCTTGGTTGAAGCCTTGGCGCCAATGGGTATCAATGACTGGAACTCCATCTTCTGGGTGGCTCACCCGGGTGGCCCAGCCATTCTTGACCAGATTGAAGCCAAACTCGATTTAAAAGAGGACAAACTCAGAGCCACTCGTCATGTTCTAAGGGAGCACGGGAATATGTCGAGCGCTTGCGTCTCGTTCATACTGAACTAGATGAGGAAGAAGTCTGTTGAAGAAGGAAAGGCCACCACTGGGGAAGGCTTAGAGTGGGGTGTTCTGTTCGGCTTCGGACCAGGTCTCACGGTTGAGACTGTTGTGTTACACAGCGTCCCTACGGTTACTAACTAGTACTATTCCCTATTTCCCTCTACTTCCGTTCCTAAATAAGTAGCCTATTTTTTTTTTTGAAATGTTTTAAAATTATTGTTGCATTTCAAAAGTTATCGGCTCTTTTTGATGTATTTTCTAAAATACTCTTAAAAAAGTATTCTCTTTTTTCTAATGTTTTGTTCACTTGAGAGCAAAATTGGAATATCAAACATATGCATTGATGTGAAAACATTTAATAGTGTTTTCTTAAAAAAAATGTGTTTTTTTAAAGGAGACGATCAATTTAAAATGAAGAGAGTACTATATATACCCACGTCTACTTGATTTATATCCTCTCCTAAATAAAAATGGAAAAGATTGGTGCGGTCGCTAATTGGACATTATGCGTGAACGTAATGCTTGATTACTTTATTAGGGTTGTGTTACACACGAACAGGATCGATCCTACCCACACTTTTTAATCATCTACCAGTCTGGACGTCCGGTTTCTATTTATCACTGCATATATCACGCACGCAGCTGGCATACTAAGAATTGGGATCATCAATCAACTGAATTTATTCATTTATTTTCTTTCTTTTTTGATCAACAAGGTATCTATTTGGACTTTTTTCTCGAACCAATCCTTGAAAAATGAGTGAGCTAGATATGACTACTCCACTACGAAATAGACTGCACCTCCTCAATTAATTGTACGTATTGATAGATAAAATTCAAACACTAGAAAGAGGGCATGAGGTTTTCGATACATCACTTTTCCTTCTGCTTACTTAGGTACCTACTATACCCTACGTCCTCGAGATAGCTTAACTAGTTATGTTTCTTATAGAAACATTTTTACGCCTTATTTGAACCATAATTTAATTAATAATTACGTACCACATGCTATTCATTTCGAGATATGGGTGTTAAAGTCTCTAAAACCCACAAAATGCGACATCTTTAAAATTAATAAATAAATTAAGCCAATTGATCAAATAATACAACAATTAAGATCCATCATGCGTAACTACATCCTATCCCATTGGACAGGGTCCCCACCCTTCTAATCTAATCCCACCAAAAGACTCAGCAATTCAAATCTGAAATCTCAATGAGATGTCGTGGGCCTACAAGGCTACCTAGCCACAAACCACAAAATGTCATATTGACCACTTGCAAGTTGTCACAGGGCTAAAATTTTCAACCAGATTTTTCAACCAAGTGCGGCGCTATGCAGCCCCTGCCTAGCTAGCCTTCCCGAATTCCTCACACACACAGTAAGGATTTGACAGAATGTAGGACACCACTGTACACCCAATAAGGCCAACACACGAATTTACGGGCACCTTGCCCAACCTTTTCTCTATTAACTCAATAGATTTACAAAGGAACCGACCTTGGTACAGCCCACATCCCATGCTTCTGCTGTACCAGGCATTGCCTTTAAATAGGCAATATAAAACCAACCAGTAGTTACAACCCAACTGCTCTAGGCAAAATTATGCTGTTGACACCCCCAATAGCCCTAGGGTACACTGTTGACATCCCCAACAGTAAAGGAAACCAGCAACAATAGACAAAAGCCACATAGCATGGCAGTTTCCCAACTGCCATGTTGAGATGTCCAGCCAACTGCCCTTGTCCCAGCCAAGCAATGCCTTCACATGTCTGCTGCACACACTAGACAGCCACAACCGTTGCTAACTGCCAAGCCACATATGCTGCCTGACCATTCCCCACGAATGTGACATGCTTCAGCCAACATTGCCCACAAGGTGATGCTAGGCCAACCCACCTAAGTCATCTTTGCCAAGCCACGCCCATCTCTGCCAAGCCACGCCCAGCCGTGCCTTGCTCATTGCTACAATCCAGCATTCCCTTAAACCAGCCAAGCCACCATGCCTCTCACATGTCCCATGGCCTACTGCCAACCTTGAGACTATGCCATGCACCTCTGCCATAGCCATTGCCTTCAAGCCAATTTCGTTGCCAAGCCATGCCTACCCATGGCCTTGGTCTTTGCCACTGTTGGGACCATGCCATGCCATGGCCCAACTACAAGTCTGATTTGTGAAGCCAGCCCCCGTGGCCTAGCTTATGCCTCGATGTCGCAAGGTGTCGCCCCAAGCCTTGCAATGCCAACCTTTAGCCAACTGATGTGCTTGGCCCGTGCCAAGCTGTGCTGCCATGCCAGGGCCTCGCATGGCCTTGGTGCTGCCCCATGGCCAGGCACCAAGTTCAAGTCACCGCCCCCCCCCCTCAAGAGCTCTTAAGACGTTTACCCAAACGCCAATGGTGTACATCAATTGTTACAAAGAAGCATAATGGATTAAATAAATACAAACCAACATTTACAATTTAATCTAACTTCACAAACACACTTAAACATTCATAAAATACTTAATACAATTTTATGAATTCACAAAGCCAACCGTGGCCTAGCCATCCTGCCAAGCCATGGCCTAGCCTACTTCCGAAGGGCTAACAAAAGTCCTCTACCTAGCCATCCTGCCAAGCCATGGCCTAGCCTGCTTCCGAAGGGCTAACACAAGTCCTCTACCTAAAGGTAAAAAGCCTCAGAATCTTGCAGGAAACTTTGGGCTATTATTCGGAATTCGGAAATTCCCAATTGAATTGGGCTTTTGGTACTTGGGGGCTGGGGCCTTTACACACACAAACAATTCAGTGTCCATGAGTTTTGTCCAACCTTACCACGCAATAACTAACCAACATGGCCTATACTCTCCATAAATGCACAGGCCATTCGACTCTTATCAGAGGCAATAAATTGCAGCATGCAGATTTCCTAGCTCCAAGATACCTGAGAGGGTCCCAGGAGAAGAACTAACAGTGCAGCTCACACTGCAATTCTTATCACTATTTAATGCTCATAATAATGAGCGCCCCCCCTTCTCTCTCTCTCTCTCTCTCTCTCTTTTTATTTTTATTTTATATAAGTACAGAGTATTTAAAATCCTACTGCTTACTTTTTCAAACATTTGAAGACAAGCCCAAAAGAAATAAAAGAAAAAGGAGGAAGGCAATAAGCTAGTTGCCTGGCACATTCATCAAGGCACATGCCTAACACACCACATTGAGGCCCCCCCGCATGTGAAACGTAATCTGTAAATGCAATATTATTTGGTCCGGTCCCTATCAAAGTAAATAGAAAGAGGCAGAATTAAGGAATAGTTGCTAAACAATACTATTTACAAGGCAAGAGAAAAATATATATATGAGTTGTGCTTGTATCCAAATGCCACTGCAATGTAAGCTGTAAAATTCTTTAATTGAGGTCTATATGCCTGCCCTACATTTCTTAGCATATATGCCACAGTGTGCACGCTCTAATAAAATTTGTGGGAGCTAACCACCCAACAGGGGAATGGACTTAATTAGTGTTTCCCACCACCCAAACATCTTTTTGGACGACCTTACCAAACTTACCTAGCTAGCATCCCTAGCATATGGATTTTCCCAATGTCTCCACATTACACTATCATCGCGCTATGATGGCCTTGTCACTTGTCAAAAATTCCTCATGCTGGGCTGCTAAAATTGACCAAAAATATAATCAAACTTCAGCGATTCTTTTTTTGTTGACAACATTGATCACCAACATTACCATGATCTCCTGAGCACTCCATAATATCAGACTTCGATCTCTTCTAGATTGTCTTCAAAATCAAACTCATTCCTAAATCAACCAAAACTCAAAAACCATTTTCAGGTCAATCTTAATTAAACATTTAAAATTTTTTTTTTCCTAATTTGATTATTAGTTAATTGGTTCATGTCAAATTGTAGATGAATAAAACTGGTGATAGTAATGAGCAGGAGAGTGCGTAATTAGAGGTGCATGCATGTGGCAGACACGGTGTATGGAAATTGGGGTCAAACATGGAAGGTTGGAAGCGACACATATTACAAATATTGTATCCCATCATCATCCAAAGGCTTGGTCAATTCTGGCCATGCCAAAGAGGACTTGAATTCGTATGGGACTTGAGGTGACTTCCTCCACAAAATGGATTTCTACTGATCCTGACCATTTTTTTTCTATTATTTTGCTGATCATTTGAGCTTTCGGTGGAACTGGTTCAGGTGGAAGTTGACGAACGCTGGAGATTGCGGAGGCCTGTTTAGGTGACATTTCACATGGCTGATGTTTTGTCTGTTACTCCCAAATTATGTGGCTTTTTCTTAGGTAGGTTTTGTCCTATCTAGCCTCTCTATGTTCTTCTCTACATCTTGTAACAAGTTTTGCTTTTTAAGCAACCCTTCTTTTCACTCCACAAAAAACCAAAGACAAAAAACAAAAAATGGGGTCTCCAAATTTATAAAAGTGGGTAATTTTTAGTAGAAGAGAGGCAAGGAAACATTTTTCTTAAAGTGTTTAGACTTTCAGCCTTCCTTGATAGTGAAGGGTGATCGACATTGTTACCACCACAATTTCAAATTTATGGTTGTCATTTTTCTTAAAATTATTAAACTTTCACTCTCCCTTGATAGTGAAAGGGTGATCGACATTGTTACCATCATAATTTCAAATTTATGGTTGTCATTTTTCTTAAAGTTTTTAAACCTTCACTCTCCCTTGATAGTGAAGGGTGACCGACATTGTTACCATCATAATTTCAAATTTCAAATTTCAAATTTCAAATTTATAGTTGTCATTTATATTAGTTTAAACTCGTGCATATACAATTTTGTCGGCTCTTCGCCATGTAAATGTTAAATTGAACAAAAAAAATTTCAAATTTATTGTGTGAAAAATTAAATTTGGAAATAATGCTAGAGTGTAATGCATATTATAAAAAATTCTTCATTAAAGTAATGTCACCCTTTATGTTCACAATAGAATACGACAACATGGGCATCTGTCCTAGCATGACCTTGAAAAAGTTCAGAGAACATGGTACCCATAATCTCCCTGGCTAATAACTGAGGTGCACAAGTGTGAAGCCCCTTTAACACGAGACCAAGTGGCAATATAATCCGTACCAAGAAAATGTTTCAAGTAATTACAAAGCTCAAATCATTCAACCACAATTATTTTGGACGTTGACATTTCATCTTAATCATGGTTGTGATCCTTCATTATTATAAATGTCACAATTTTAAGTATAGATCTACAAGTAATCATGCAGTCGGTTGAGCCTTAGATGCAAACTCCTGCCCACTGGCAAATTTCCCCCCAACTGCAATAAACCTTGGCCTCTTCTTAAATATCTAATATATATATATGCTTTAGATTAACACAAGAATCCAAAGCCTTCATGTGGGTGTTGGAATAAACAAAGTGAAAAGAGAAGACATGTAGCCGTTATATTTGCTTTTGGATTTTATATTTTTAGACTCTCATTTTATTAATTTTTTTTTTTTTATTTCTTAAATTACTCAGTAGGAGCGATGTCAACATAGCTGGCTGGTGGGGATAACAACTCCACAGCTTTGAGTCTCTTTTCTTCAATTTTTTTTATTATTTCTTGTGGATATTAGTATTACCCTTCTCTTGGGTTATGCAGGGCTGCTGACTTCCATACAGGTTCACACCTTGCGTATATGATCAAACTGAATAAGCCATAAATAATAACGTGACATGTATAATTTCGTATCGTCCGATTTATACATATAATTTCATAAGTGAAAAATTCCACTGGTAAGCAAAATGGTGTCATTGGTATTATGGTTCAACAAGGGAGCATAGGTAAAGAATTCCACGGGTAAGCAAAATGGTATCATTGTTATTATGGATCCACAAGGGAGCAAAGTAGAATATATATAAATATATCGACAGTAGCTGGTGTCGTTGATATTACAGTTCTATTTTGTGTTGTGCTGCTAATCTGTAACAGCCAAGATGCCCCTGTACAGGACAGAGGAAATAAAACCCTCCAAGTTGCAGTAGCAGACAACTATTCTACCCCTTTACAGCCCACCAAAAAATTAAAATACCTTTCTCATCTCTCTCTCTCTCTCTCTCTCTCTGTCTCTCTCTCTCCCTCTCCCTCCCCTGTAACGTCAAAGTCTGTTATGATGATTCTTATATCCTCCTCTTGACGTTCTTTCTTTCCCCTGCTTCACTCTCAGTTTTTCAAGTGTTCTTTCTATGGGTTTTCTCTTTCAAACATCAAAATAACAAAGGGGTTTTCTTTAATTTTATTTAAATATAGGATTGATGATGATTTGAATTGGAGGGGTTTGGTAGAGTAAATAAAAACCCTGAGTGTGTGTGAGTGTGTGTGTCGGCGCAAGGTCACTTTCTGTCGACATTGTCTGTATCCATCGATGATACAGAGAAGGCAGTCCCATTAATTTATTTCAAAAAAAAAAAAAAACCAATACAACTAGAGAAGATACTTCTGCTTTTCAAGCTGTTATTATTCAATTGATTGAAACTCCACCACTTCCAATTGCGAATTCGCGAATTGGTCGTGATCACTGATCACTTGTGGGTATCATTCTTTTCGATTAAGTATTTGGTGGGTTTCCTTGATTTGCCAGAGGTCCTGCTGTGATTTGCCAGAAGATAGATGATTCAATGTGGGAATGTGGGTAAAATCTGATTTGGGCAATAGCGGTATTGAATGACCGATTCATACTATCACTGGCAAATGAAGCTGTGGTTTTCAGAGATCTGTCTACACTATTTGTGTGTGACTACAGGTTTGCAATTTTGAGATTGTATTCATTTTTTCCGTTTTGATTTTTTTTGTCTATACAATTATTTCGAGTAGTTTCAGGTATAATGGAATTGGGCAAGTCTAGAAACTTGTTTTGCATATAGATTCAAAATCTCAAATGCATCTCTCTAGTGCATTAAATTACATAGCTAGCAGATAATGGGATTGATGATATTTAGTCTTGTAGTTATGTGATTTTCCTTTACAGATACCTATAACATGAAATATTGCTGCACTATTACTTATAGAAAGTTTTTAATTGGTACTAATTTGTTGGCACTAGTTGGCATTTCGTCAAAAGACTGGAGAAAATATATTAAAAACATTTGGAATTGGATAATGCCATACAATCATTTTCTAGAACCTTCTGAGTTCTGAAGCCAAGATGGAGGAGTCTCCTTTCATGGTTTTATAGTCCTTAACAGCAGTTGGCATATCTGTCCAACTTATGTGCCACCCCATTACAACTCCTCTTCGCATGAAAAAAATAAAAATAAATAAATACTCAAATTGCAGCCGAGGATCTCACCATATCCTTCCCAAGACCTGCCGATTCATTGATTGCGCATTTCTTTACATGCAGAACTTTTTTATTAACGGTAAAGTGTCTCCTTCTATTTTACAATCTGAATCCGTTCTCAATCCCCTATTCAATTTGGCTTGTTCTTCTTCTTTCTAATGGTTTTTGATGTCCTTATATGCATCACTTGTGCACTCTGTATCAGTTCAGGTTCTCTATTTTACATTCTTCTTCTTTCTAACGGTTTTTGATGTCCGCATATGCGTCACTCATGCACTTTGTATCAATTTAGGTTCTCTATTTTACATCCTGAATCCATTCTCAATTCCCTATAGATTTGGTATATTCTTCTTCTTTCTAACGGCTTTTGATGTCCGCATATGTGTCACTCATGTACTCTGTATCAGTTTAGGTTCTTTGCATCTTTCCATCTATTGGGAGTAGTTCTTCTCTAATGTCACCACTTACTTGCAAACTTATTTTTGTTACCTCATTGCCATGTGGATATTTAATGCATTTGGTTGTTGTTTTCAAATAAATAAATAAATATATATATATATATAGGATGGTGATCAGGTAAGAACATGCTGATTTAAGTTATATATCAGCACCCTCATTACCCCGTGCATTGGTGGGTTACGGGATACATTGGGCCAATGCACAGGGTATAAGGCCAATGCATGGTGCTGATATAACTTATATCTGGATATATATGCCCAATTTGTTATTTTGATTTAGTTATTATTCTTCTGCTTATGGAAACCTTTATATTTCAGGTTCAATGTATAATAATTCATATCCAAATACTACAGTAGCGTGTAGCTGAAGTAGTTCCCACACCAAATGTCAGGGACTCTTGCAGCAATACTAGGAGGTGCTGCAGGAGCCGTGGCATTGGTCGGAATAGTAATTCTAATTATATGGTACTGCCTCTCTCGTAGCAGGAGTGTTCCAAGAACATCTGAAACGGGGTCTTCTGATCCATCTATTCAAGGTAACATCATCACCATCATCATCATCATCATCTCATGTATCTATATATATATATAAAGAGATTCAAAAGCACCAATTTCAATGTAAAGAACAATAAGTTCATGGTTTGTGCTGATGACTTGCAGTTGGAAGAAATGTTGGAGTTGAGTTGTCGTTACGAGAAGCAAGGCATTTTGACATGGAAGAATTGTCTCTGGCTACAAAAAATTTTAGTGATAAAAATTTGATTGGTGAAGGAAAATTTGGGGAGGTATATAAGGGTTTGCTTCATGATGGAATGCTAGTAGCCATAAAAAGGCGGCCTGGAGAACCTAGCCAGGACTTTGTTGATGAGGTGACGATTGCTTTCCTCTTTCGCAACTAAAATAAATCATATAAGATACTCATAGTAAATATTAAAGGTAAACTATTTGAAGTGTGTTCTGTGAGACCCTAATTGGATGCAAAACATTTGTCTTTGGTATTTATCTTATCTTCTAGTATTCAAATTTGGTGAGTGTGATAGAGTTTATGTTATTGTGGGGATATAGCTACATTATACATTATATAACCTGTCATGTAATCAATCTCCACTATCAATGAAATGTTACCTGACAAATTGTTATAATTAATTGGGAAGATTATAGACTTATTCTCTTGTCAAATATGTACTTTATTTGTTTTCTTTCTGTGTTTCCAACTTTCCATATTTTAGCGTGTTTTATTTTCCATGAATTGACCTTTTGAGATTGAATTTTCTGTCAGGTACGTTATCTCTCATCCATTCAGCATCGCAATCTTGTGACTCTTTTGGGTTACTGCCAGGAAAACGATCAGCAGTTTCTTATCTATGAGTATATACCCAATGGAAGTGTTTCCAGTCACTTATATGGTAAATCCCTGTACAGTCACCCTTTCGCTTTATGAGTGCAGTATTGAAGTATATTAATGAAAGGCAATAATCTTCTATATTACTCTTTCCCGTTTAAACTTTCATCCAATGTAAATATTTGCATGTGCCATCCTAGTTTTCATTTGATATGTTTGTAGAATCATGATAGTAGTACTGTTTCTGTAAATAAATTTCTCTTATTTTCCTGTTCTTAAGTCAGCATTAGATAAACCCTTCAAATTTCTCTCCTCTCTCACAATCCATAATCATTAAAGTTTCGTTTTTTCTTCTTTTTTTTTCCAGGCGCTGCTGGTCTGGCTTCACGTGAAAAGCTAGAATTCAAGCTTAGGCTTTCAATATCTCAAGGGGCAGCTAAAGGTGATCCTCTGCAAAATCAGTGAGCATTTGTGGCTTTCCTGGTATTAGTTTTTCTTTTCTTTAGATAAAATATCCGATTATCAATATCGGTCCCACAAAATTCTTTTGTAAGCTTCCATAAAGAATTTGATTGTCAGGAAGTTTCCCCTTCATATTTTAAAGGTCTCAGAGCAATGCTCTATGATTTATACAAGCCTCACTCATTTTGTTTTTGTGCAGGTTTGGCACACCTCCACTCTTTGAGTCCCCGTTTGGTACACAAGGATTTTAAAACAGCCAATGTTCTTGTAGATGAAAATTTCATAGCGAAGGTTGCAGATGCAGGTCTCCGTCATTTTCTTGGAAGAGTTGACATTGCAGGCCCATCTTCTCAAGTGGCAGCTGATGCGATATTCCTTTCCCCAGAGTATCACTCTTCACCACCCCATGTTCTGAATTACTGTTCACATCATACATTGTTTCACTATATTTACTTTGCTTATGCAGGGTGAGAGAGTTTGGACGATTTTCTGAGAAAAGTGATGTATATAGTTTTGGGGTGTTCCTTCTGGAGTTAGTTAGTGGGCGGGAAGCAATGGAATCTCAGTCTCAAGACTCCGATCAAAACCTGGTCGAATGGGTATGTAACGTAGTCTTCATAAAATGTGGTTGCAGTGCTTTTATGCCAGTTTTAAGGCCTATATAAATTTCCCTACTATTTAGAACCTCTCTGACTTGGATGTTGATTTTTATGACATCAAATTTCTTATGTTGATTCTTCTCTCTTTTAAAGGTGCAAAATAATCAGGACTATAGCGATATTTCTAGCATCATCGATCCCAGACTGGGGAATAGCTTCACAGCTGAAGGCATGGAAGCATTTATACAACTGATAGTCCGTTGTGTGGACCCTTCTTTTGAGAAGCGACCTGCCATGAGCTACGTGGTAATGGAACTCGATCGTATATATGAGAAAGAAATGAGCTTAACAGTAGTCATGGGGGAAGGAACCCCAACTGTGACCCTCGGAAGTCATTTATTTAGATCTTCAAAATAAAAGAATTGAGGATGAAGTTTGTTTGCCTCCAAACTGTTGAGTGTGATCTTTGTGTCATATATATATATTTTTTGGAAACATAAGAAAAGATGCAGCTGTTTGATAAGTGTAAAAAGAACAGCTGTATTATTTTTTGATTTTTTCTGTCATAAAAGTTTGAGAAATCTTGTTGTAAACATTATTCATTGTTAATATCAGAGTACAGGTTGGGATTGGTGTGATTTTGGTTATATATACTTATGAAAGGGTGCTTGGTATCAGTATATGCTTATTTTCCCACCACATATCTGAACTTATTTTGAAGGGACTAAGCCTAAAGTACAGCCTCCTAAAATCAGAGTAATGAAATGAAGTCATATTGACATTGATCCCATTCTTTTTGATGTACTTAAAAACCCAGAATCAAAGATTTAAAAGTCTGCACTTCTCATAAACAGAGATTATAAACAGCTGTAAGGAGAGATGGGCTCTGATTTGTTAGCCAATCCATGCAAACATTTCATCCTGCTAGTGTATGTTGTACGTAAAGTGCATATTCAATTATCTTTTTGGAAGGGTAGTTACCACCACTGGTTGCCACTGCCATCACTGGCAACTCAATGATTTTCCAATAACACAGATGCTTTAAAGATACATTTTCTATTTTTGCATTGAATTGACTGATTGACGTATCAGTAATTTTTTTTAAAATCAATGATATATTCGATAATGGGAAATATCAATTTCACCCCAATCATGACCCTTTAGCCATCATGCCACCGAGCAGGGGCGGAGCCAAGATTTATCTCTAAGGGGGCATTGTGCTATGATTCTATGAAGTGGAACTGAGAACTAAAAGCCCTAGAAAGCAATTTTTTTAAAAAAAATTACTTTTTAGTTATCATTTTTCAATTTAATACCAAAAAAAGGATTTTCTGTGTCAACTTATAATTGACTGTAGATATACTTTAAAATGATTACTTTCTTCCTCTTTTTGGCATTATGTTGAGAAATAGTCATCAAATGGTAATATCTCTTCCAAAAAAAAAAAAAAATTTGGTTGGGTAGGGGGAGGTGCCCCCAAGGCCCCCGGCTCTGCCACGCGATCGCATTCATTAAGTCCACCAAAACTCCTATTGGCTTGAAAGGCATTTTTTCTTTCCAATTAAAATCTAGTTAAATTCATGCATTTGGGCTTGAAAAATGAAACCAGCCATTCTTTTTTGGCCAATCATCAGTTAAAACTTAGCTTGAATGTTAAACAATTTCATAAGACGGTGACCCCATGTGGGGAGCAGGAATTAGTCGGGTTTTAACAGTTCGGACATCTCGTTGCTTGACCAAAAAAAAAAACTTTAATATCAGAAAAATGATATTTTACATCATTCCGTCAATTCACCGTTTGTTTTTATTTTTTATTTACTACTCCGTACAAGATCTCAAATAGTTTGCCTCTACTGGAGGATCCGTTCCCCGCTGGGAAAGCCCAGGAGTCCAACCAGAACCATCAAGGCTTTTGGCCTTTTGAGGAAGGGAGTCTCTATTGGCACCCATAGACTTGCTTTTCATCTCCCACTTACTTTACACTTTATGATTTTATGAAAAATATGGAAGGTTTTCATAAAAACTGATCGCGTGTTTTGTTAGAAAACATCATTTTGAACAATTTTTTAAAAGAAAATTTTTTCAAAATCTATCGTTTAAGTAGGGTTTTTTGCCATTTATAGTATTCACTTCATAAATAACTAAAAAATCAACTTAAATGATAAACTTTGGAAAAATTTACTTTGGAAAAATTTTCTTCTAAAAGGTTGTTCAAAATGATGTTTTCTAATAGACAGTGTAATCAGTTTTTATGAAAACCTTATATATTTTTTATAAATTTTAAATTGTAAAATAAGTGAGGATGAAAAGCAGGTATTTGGGTGCCAATAAAGGCCTCTTTTGAGGAATGCGAGGGTCTATCGCATGGGCCGTCGTGGAACAACCTTCGCTGCTTATATTGACACGTGTGTTGCACTAAACGCAGGAAAACTGGTAACCTATCAATGAATGCCGGTTTTGAAGATGAAGGTCAGTCATCTTCGTATGTACTGCCGCTGCTTCTCATATTTGGTACCTCCGCCTTCGCCGTAATATCGCAATCACCAAACAACTAAGAAAGAGAGAGGAAGCGAAAACCCTGAAACAACCTACTCTCCTCATCACCCTGCTTCTGCTTGTTCTGTTCTCTCTGATTAAAAGGTCTGTATTTTTACAGTTTACATATGTATTTTTAGTGCTTCCTCTGTCGTTTTGATTCTATGGAGGGGTTTTATAGATTCAAGCGTCACCTATACTCACAAAACATGTTCATCCTCATAATACTTTTAGGGCTTCTATATCGTTTTGTATATGTCCTTCGATTTAAGGGTTTTCATAGAGGATTTGTGTTAGCATAGAACAATTTGCTGTATTTTTACAATTTTAATTTAGTTATGATGATTTTTATTTTTATTTTTTTTATTTTTACTAATGGTGGGGTTTAGCTTAATTCTGTTGATTTGGTGTCTTTCTATAATGGGGTTGAACAATACTCTTATGGTAGCTTATTTGTATAGATTCTAAGGTGATTACGTTTTCTTATTGATTTATGTATGTGGGTAGAAGATGAGGTTGAAAAGGCAGAAGCGTAATCGCAAGGTTGTGAGATTCTACACTGCTTGCTTTGGTTTTCGACCATCCTTCAAGGTCCTCTGCGATGGAACTTTTGTGCATCACCTTCTTGTCAATGACATTATGCCGGCCGACAATGCCCTTTCCAATCTCCTTGGTGCCACGGCCAAGCTCTTCACCACCAGGTCTGCTATTTCATTTTCTTCTTTAAAAAAAAAAAAAAAAAAAGTTCATGACTTTTTCCTTCACTCTTGGTGGTGTAATATAAGCCAAGAAATAACTTTTTTTTTTTTTCTTTAGTTGATCCAATTATCCCCATTCATGCATTCATTTTGCCTCTTTTCTTTTTCTTTTTTTTTTTGGGTGGGTGTTGTAGATGTGTTCTTGCAGAGTTGAAAAGGCTTGGTAATTCTTATTCTGAATCTCTTAAGGCAGCTCGTAGTCTCACAATTGCAAGGTGAGCTCCCATCTCTCTCTCTCTCACAGACACACACACACACACACACACACATTCTAAATTGAAGATGCCAGCTACTATTGTCAGTAATGTCTGCAGGAGGTTGTATTATGGACCTAAGTTCAAGTCTCCTCCATAACTTGTACACTGTCTACACCTCTTTGCATATCAAGCTAAAAAAAATGTGAATGAACCATAGGTTTGAGGCCAAAGATGTGATCGGACTTTGATGGTAAATGTCATTCTAGAGACTTGGGTTCAGGTCTTTTTAGAGCATGAACACCAGTCGAACCTAGGATTGATCCAGTCTAACAAAGAAAAAGGGTTTAGGAGAAAAATAGTAAATTTATTTGCATGGATTTTAGCAGTGTTATCAAACGTGTAGGCGAGCCACTCCTCCCCTCTCAATTCAGTATTCAGGGCGTCTATGCTCTAGCTCGCACTTGGGTTGCGCCCAAGAAACACCTTAGAAACCATGGCGTTTAAGAAATTATACTCGTACTGAGAATTTCTGAAGTAGTCTTTCAAAGACCTGATTATGTTTTTCATTAATTGGGAGTAGGAGTTCTGATTAAGTTTCATGGTCAGATGTGATCATGAGAGGAGGAAGAGTGCTGTGGATTGCATCATGGAGATTGTTGGAGAAAACAATCCTGACCACTTCTTTGTTGCGACTCAAGACAATGATCTACGAAAGAAGTTTCAGAAGGTAGGTGTGTGTGTGTGTGTGTGTGTGTTCCCCCTTCTTTGTTGATTTTTCATTTTATATCTGGAATGCCCATTGTTTTGCACTATGTTAGTGAGAACTTCTATGTACTTTTAAATCAAAATTCACAAGGATGGTCAGTGTCTAAATGTTGCTCTGTCAAACATATTTGTATGATGCCATCATAGTTATTAAAGGCGCACCTAAGGCGCAAAGGACTCCTGGGGCCTAGGTGCTAGAAAAAGCAAGGGCTTCAGGGAAGTGAAGTGCACATTTTAAAGAAAATAAATAAATAATATTTTATCAAATGCAGCTAACAAAAATAATCAATTTAAACATATAAAATTGAATACTCTTATCTTTTGGCCTATAAGCTCAATTGGTTAGAGCGTGTGCAATAGCACAGAGGTTGTAGGTTCGAACCTAGGATCCTTTGTCGTGAATCTCCAGAATCCATATGTAATAACTAATAACTAATAACTAGCCTAAGTCACCTAGACCCACAAAGCACAATTTACAACCACAACTTACATTGTTGCCATCAACAAATTAACAAACTATAAACAGCAAACATTGTTGCACTACACTAATTAAAAAGATTTCTAGTAATCTAGTTCACTAATTAAAAAGATTTCTTTTAATCTAGTACACTAAATAAAATTATTTCTAGTAATCTAGTTCAGTAAAGTTTATTTAACAGCTCAACTCTGCTTGAGAAAAAGTAAATGGAAGTAATTGACTAAGTGGTTTATAAAAAGCAGAAGCAGCAAATGGAAGTAATTGAGTAATTGGTCTCATCAAGATAGGTAGATAAAAATGACAATTAGAAAATAAAATTGAAGAAAATACATAAAAGCTGTTCGAAGAAATAAATATAAAAAGAAAGAATAAATAAATAATGAAAATCAGAAAATAAATTTGAAGAAGAAGTAGAAAAAAGACATAATCTTTTCGAAGGGAAAAAAAAAATGAAATCAGTGAATAAAATAGAAGAAGTGGAAGGAAATAAATTTGAAGCAACAGAAAAAGGAAACAAAAAAGTTTGAAAGGGGAAAAAGAAGAGAGGAAAAAAACAAGGTAAAAAAGACAATACAGTATGTGTTCGAAGGGAAAAAAAGAAAAAGAAGAAAAAAAATCTCTATCAATAAATAAAATTGAAGAGGACACTAAGGTGCGCCTTGAATGAACCTTGCACCTTGGAAAAAAGCCCAAAAAAACGCACTTAAAGTGCGCCTTTTGGATCTTGCCTTGCCTTGCCCAAAGCGAAGCCCAACAGCTGCGCCTCACCTCGTTTGGGGGCGCTGCAAGCGCGCTTTTAACAGCCATGGATGCCATATAGCATAATAATTGATATGGATATAATATAGAGTAATTTTACTTTTAAGAGTTTGTAAGATGCGTTTATCTCTTGGACAATATAGGATTTCCAGGTTGTTTCGAGCTTCTCATCAAAAAGCTAGCTAGATACTAAACAAGGGCATTTTTTAAAAGTCAACTTATTCAGTATTGTAGCCATCATTTAATCAAAATCAGTCTGGTTGGAATGTTTTTTTTTTTTTTTTTTTTTCCCGCCACCAGAGGGGGGGGGGGGGGGGGTTGTTGGAGGTCTGGGTGTTTCAATGCTAGGATTTGAACCCTTAACCCTTACCCCACCAATGCCATGCTAGCACCACTGGGCTACAAAGGCTTTAGCACAGTTGTGTTTTTTCATTATTTTTGAAGAACGCTTTAGGCAATTTTTTTTTTTTTTTTTTTTTTCACTATGACTATCTTCTATGCAGATACCAGGAGTCCCTGTGATATTTGGTCTGCGAAATGCGCTGTTCATTGAGCAACCATCTGCATTTCAACGCCAGTTTGTCAAATCTACTGAAGAAGAACGCTTGCATATGACTGAACTGGATTACAAGATTTTAAACATGAAGGTAAAGGAAAGGTTGGCAACGGACGAAGTAAGGGATACCCCTGATGCAGATGAATGTTTAGATCAAACTTTAGGGACACAGGCTGTGACAAAGACAAATAGTGCAAGAAAGAGAACCGTTGTGAAAGATAAAGCTCAATTTAAGAGAAAGAGAGCTAAGGTTATAATCTATGATCATGTCTTCTTTTCCTATTCACAGGATTTTTTTCTTGTTTTTATTTTTTATTTTTGGTTGTTCTCATTCACAGCCTTCATTGCTTAACTCAAGCGTTAATTTTTGTTGACCGTTCATTTTTTCATTTTGTTCTTGGTTTCTTTCCCTTTGTACATGTCGTAGCTTCTAATTCTATATTAGAGCTTTTCTCTTGATATCATACCTCATATCTTCATTTACATTAGTAGGATTAATTCAAATTGAATTCATTGTGGTGGATTTCTGTAATTTGCTATTAGTAACTGTTTTCTTTTAGATACTTGTCCTAATATTCATGGGGATTATTTGTCTTGAACTTCGCAGGGTCCAAACCCACTTTCATGCAAGAAGAAGAGTCACAGGCAGCCAAATCTTGTGTCAGAGAAGGTGAATTCTGCATTTAGTTTCATTTCTCAATACTTCTGCAATACCCCCCCCCCCCCTTTTTCCCCAACCGGGTTACTGATTTTTATGCCTGGTATTGATAGCTGATGATAATAATTTGATGTATGATAATTCTGGTCCACTTGTGGATATGATAGCATTCCTTACAAAGGTCAACAGTGATAACATCATAGTTGTACTCTATACAGAGTTTAGAGCCATGCGGTGACTTGATCGAAGTAGTTGAATGCCTGTGGCATTGGTAAAAGCTCTACACTCCAAAATGTGACCACCATGTGGTTAAAACAAGAATCTTGCGCTGTCATTTAGGCCTGTGAAGAATGATGCCTTGATTTATTGTCTTTAACTACTACTTATCTTTCGTACAACATTACTTTTTATAAAAATTGATCATGAGCAAGTGCATTGATATACTAAAGAAAGCTAATTTTAAGTTGGGCAATGCTAAAGAAAGCTACATTATGAACAATTTTGTATTGCTACTGTCCAAAAATTTCATAAATGAAAGATTCTTTCAGGTACAATCTTTAAGAATTGATGCAGGACTTTTCACCAAATTCAGCTTTATAATGAAAATTAGGTTTACGGTTTGCTGAACATATAATGGTGATGAGGGATAGATAGGAATATAGGATAGGATTTTAGACATAGAATTAGGGTTTAAGTTGCTAAAAGATGGTTTAACATGAGGTTATTGTTTTTAAAACAATGAGCAATTGCGGAGAAATTGGAGAAAAAGAACAAGATGCAGAGAAGAAGAAGAAATTGAATATATAAAATTAGAACAAGAAAAAGGGAGAAGAAAGAGATCTAGGCACCATGGCCTCCAAACAACTTCTAAAGCTGCAAATTCTCAATTCAGTATTTGCTTTGTTGTGCCTATCAAAAAAATGATAATAGTAAATACTTCCCCCCCCCCCCCCCCCTTTTCTTTCTTTTTTGGGATAAGTAATAAAATTTCATTAAAATAAAGAGGAAGGCCTTAGACCAGTATACACGTTGTATACAAAAACCAGTAGTAAATCCTAGCCCTTGAATTAAACTAATCTTAGCCACAGTTTAAAACCCTAGGTAAGAGACCTTACAAAGATCAAAATACCCCTCTTTCACTGTTACAGTAGCAGTGCTGCGGTATGGTGACACGAACAATGCCCACTATAGTAGCATGAACAATTCCCACTACAATACTTACTACAGTAACTACTTAAAAAGATCAAACTTTGGCCTGATTTGGTCATGATTGGCGTTACCTTGGTGTGGGTGTGAGGTGTCCAAGTGAAAGTGGTCATAGGTGTCTAACCTATTGATCTCCCGGTATCATTTCATGCCTACAGAAATACCAAACTAGAAAGTAACACTACTAATTTTTCAAATACAAAAAAATTAGCATATAAGTGCTACTAACTGCCAACTTCACAGTGGAGATGTCTTTGGCTCAAACCACAATATCTTCATGTTGATATACAATATAAAACGGGTTTGACATTCTTGCATTTTTGTCAAACAGGATTGCAAGGTGCATGTTTTTGAACTTCTTATCCATATAGAATTTTCAGATGCCTACCTTCATCTTGAGAGCTAACAAATTAGAGGGGCTCCATGATTCATTTGGCTGAGAGCCGGAGATGATATAAGCTTTAATATTCTAAAACCATTTTATTGCTCAACATTTCTGATATGGGTAAGTTTGAATGCAGGAAGGTAAGGATGGCAATGGAACTGTGAGAAGCAGGAGTAGGAAACGGAAGAGGTCACACAACAGCAAAAAGGTTGCAGAGATGGATGCTTAAAAATACTTGGCAAATTGGAGAGCTTCAAAATTTTGGCTTGTATTGGAGCTATTAGGTACATTGGCTCTGGATCATTATGGTAGATAGAGCAAAATAGTTGGCAAGGTGGCATGCAGGTCCGAATTAAATATTTCATTTGCTCTTTGCTCTTTGGATCTCAGGTGTTGTTTTAACTTTAACCTCTTAAGAAAACAAGTTTTGGATTTAAATTCAATGTCATATCTATATTTATGTGTGGATGTCGTGCGTCAATATAGGTACCGTTTTTCCCATGTATGTGGCAAGTTTTTTTTTTTTTTTGGAGAGGGGGGGGGGGGGGGGTACTCAGCAATCTATATGGTGCATAATGTGATTTCTTTATGGTAACTGCTCCAAGACTCTGGACAAGGTAGTCATGAACCTAGCAAGTCTATTGATCTCTGGGTCAATATCACCATGTTGTTAGAAATCTTAATCTGGTTGGCCTTGGGCCCTGTCATCACCCAATAAATAATAAATAAAGAAAATGAAAATGAAAAAGAAAAACCTGGTTTGTGTTTGTTGTTTTAGGATATAGTAATATCAGCAATACCTTTGTGTTTATGTCTTATCAACAAGCATATGTTGTTAAGCCACTGGGGTAGCCTAGTGGTGAGGATCGGTGGGGCAAAGGGTAAGAGTTGAAAAGGTTAGGCATTCGGGGTTCAAACCCTTCCCATTGCACCCAAAAAAAAAAAACAAGCATGTGTTAGATTCTAGGATGGTTTTCTTCTCTTTCCTATAATTAGAGATGTTTAATAGATTAGATTTTATTTTTTTTTTTTTTTTTTCCTAAAGGTCTGAAATAGATCAGAATTTTAGGTTACCAAAAATCTTCATTGTTCCCAAGAAGGTGTGGCTGAAATGAGGGTGTGGAAATGGACAAACTGTGATATAATAACTCGAGAGTGCATAGAAGTAGCTTTGATGGGTGATAATATCAGGACATAGGGGAGAGTTGATTGAGATGAACAGGTACAAAAGGCAGCCAGCAATCCCCCAACTGTTTGGAGTCGGCAAAACACGTTTTTCTTCCTTTCACAATGCATTAGAAGTCATATCTTAAGGAAATCTGGACAATCTGAAGTCCTTTTCAACGTAATTTATAATACCTTTTGGCCTTCATCTTGCTGCTCTTTTGCTCAGGTTTAGCATAACTGGATCACTTCAAAATTAGCTGTTGAATATAGGGTTGCATTAGAAGTCCTTATTGGCTTAGAACCCTGTAAGAGTATATAAAATATCAAAATATGTATGAAGAGGCACAAATTCCTATTTTCATATGCATGTTTTGCTATCTGCTTTCCATGAAAGATGGTTTTTAATATATTTTTTGATAAGGTAAGATGTATATTAATGATAAAAGGCTTAGCCCAAGTACATACTCCTACAAAGGTGCGAGCTTTTCTAATTTGATGAATTCTTTTTATGAAAAGAAAGAACATTAATATGAAGAATAAGAGAACAGCACAACTGAAGGCCTGCTAATTAAAGAACCAAGGACAAAAGAAGCACGAGCCAAACAAGCACAGGACTCACAACCCCAACAAAAGCCTAACGAGCCACGTAACCATTGTAAATCACCATACAGTCCAAAATCATGTTTTTGATTTTTTACTGTTAAAAATTAGAATTGTGGGACAAAACATATTGTACATGCCAGTTTCTAGAAGCTCAAAACAAAATAAAGTTCAAAATATCAAAAACCACAAACCAGCAAGGAAGTATCAATTTAAAAATAAAAATCAATTCTAATTTTAAAAAAATAAAAGAAAATAAAAACAGGATGCACAAAACACAAAACACAATGGAGTCAAAGATACCAATTAAGGATGCAAGTTAATTGGCTGCCGCGGAGGGCATTTGGGGAGAAAAGACGGTATTTTGTTCATGACTACTGCTAGGTATAGAGTACACCTAAAGGATTTGTGTGATTCTTAATTTCTTATGCAATCCTTCTTTAGATCTAACTAAAATGGTTTAATTTTTTTTTAATCTAATTGTACTCAATATTGACACACCAACGATTTAAAGAGAATTAAATGGGTGGATAAAGATGGTAAATTAAGCATCATGTTTTGAGGCAGTGCAGAAAGCTCGAAATATTTCCAGGTGGTAGGGATCAGTCATCTGGTTAATCATAGGATTGTCTTTGGGAAATGATATTGGGGCTCATTTTGGAACCCTAATATCATTTCCCTTTTCATCGATCAAAAGGTTTTTTCCATGTCCTTTACAGCGATACATGCTCCTATGCCACATTGACCCACTACCATATCTATTAGTGATGGACAGAAGTTGACACGGGCCACCCCTTGTGACCCTAGGAGTGGGGGGTCTTGCTGCTTTACAAGAAAGGAGAAGGCTAAAAGGAAAGGATAGCTTCAGTTTTATGAGAGCCATTAAAGATGGTGTAGATAGTGACATCTGCATTCTGCATATTTGCATGGCTCTCTAGAGGCCGTGTATATGTCTCTACATTCTCTTTGTAGTGCTTCTCATGATGTCCCTCCCACCCATTTCAAACCTTGGATTTTTATGCCTGCCAGCCATCTCTGGCTTCACTTTTCCTTCACGCTTTTTCCTCTCGAATTGCCCTTAAATTTTGATGATTACTACATTTGTACCAATGACCTTTTTTCAAATGCAAGGAACCAGCGCTTTTGACCCTTTATTTGTGCCGCCCCTTGAAAACGAGACCATTCCTAATTTTGTTCATATCATTTGAAGGCCATATTAATGTCAATAGAAGACGCCTGGGATGGCTCAGGTGGTTCAAGCCCAAATGGTTTTTGATTGGTTTCCTAATATTTATAGTTACATGCTTCTATGTTATGGTCACTTTCCCGAAAAATAAAAATTATTCGCAGATTGAAGTACATATCCATGGCATATTTAGACGCTTTAATTAAGAATATCACGGCATAACCACATACAGATTAGAACCTAATTAAGACACCATCCCTTCTTCGACTCGGCTGAATATGGGGGTTAGGATATTTTGGCACAGGATCTAGATCAAACAAGAACCTTACTGCTGGAAAACGTGGATTGATTTGTAAGGTCCAATACTTACCACAGTAGTTGTTGGGCTTAGCGCCCTTTTTTTTTTTTTTTACCTACAAAGACCAAGAGAACAAACAAGAAAGCAAAGCAAAAACAAACCAACTGACAATAAAAAAAAACAATAAAAAAAAGAAAAAAAACTAAACCCAACTATAATGGTCAAAATGGGAGACTTCCATAACTGGGTTAGGAAGACAGGAAGCATCTAAGAAATTCGAAAAGCCCACTCTAAGAGCCCACTTTGCTATAGCATTAGCTTGAGCTACGATAGTTTAAAAATTGAAGATCCAAAATTCTCAGATATTGTAAATCAACATCAGTTCATATTGCACTGCCACTTGCAAGTTTCAAGAGGAGATATCCCTGTAAGGATATGTTAAGATACACTGGCACTATACACGTTTTACACAAGAAAAAAAATCTAAGGCCATACCCCCTTCTCTCTTTTCTTTTTCTTTTTTTTTTTTAATTTTTTGATAATCAACTGTTCATGGTGGGCACAATATTGTGCCCAACGCGTTTAATATTTCATACCTAATTCATACTCCACCTTTGAAGCAAAAATATAAATAAAAAAAAAAAAATCCTACTCCACCTATAGCGGGCTTCCTTATCAATCCGTTTGTAGGTAAACCTACCAAAGGGAATATGTTTGAATATGATAAATCACTGGTCTATTTACTTGGCCTACTCTTCCCTCATTCCTAATCTAAAGAATAATTTAGTCACGGATTTGGACAAAAGGGTCAAGCCAAGTGATCCTTGACCACACAATGGGCGGATAATGCTTTTTGAGTCTCGACCGACCCCACCTCATCACTTCATGCTGCCTCACTTAATCTGAATATATTCATAAGAAAATTATGTTTTTATTAACCCTTCTTAGATACAAATATTAATACACTGACGTATCTAAACATTCCGATGAGCGTTTGGACACAAATTTGTAAACATCCCAGGGATACACCAATGGCGTAGATTTGATGTTTGTGTAAGCGTAGGAAATCCAGAGGTGATTCCAAAGCCCTTTCCCTCATTATGAGTTTCTTTCTATTTTTTCCATCATAACATTAATTTAATGAAGCATAAGGAGAATATGCCATTGAAGTGAGTGTAAAAATACAATAATATTATGTTCTTAGAAAATTGGGCTAAATTACTTTGATCTTAGTTTATCTTCAAACTCGAGGGGGCAACTGTTCACTTGTTGGGACTTGGAAGTTATGTTCAAATTCCAATGTGATGGTTGCCTTTGATACAATTTTATTTTCATTTAATCAGTCTGTCATACAATTTTATACTGCACAGTTATCAAAAAACCTTTGAGCTACACCAAAAAACTTGGGGGAAAAATAAAACAAAAGCTTCTCCAACTCTTTTCATTTTTACTTTCCTAAGTTAGTTGTTAATTTTATTTTATTTTTCACCAAATAGCCTTCATATACTTTATGGAGTTGATAAATCATATACCATTAGTATTGCATGTTGTCTTACACCTCCAAAAAATGAAGGTCATTAGTTACACTCTACTTTGTTATTATCTTAATCTTGCAATCACTCACCAGTCAAACTTACTTAAGACTCATAGTGTAAATTAATCGATGCAAAATGAGTGATGATATTGTTTATATTTCAGAAGATTACTTGAGCCGAAATTCTAAATACCACTGAGAAGGGGAAAAATGAAAAACTAGTAACGTGATCACTTTTTTTTTTCTCCCCTTAATTTCTTTAATGATGCATTAATAATGGAGGGAGAAATAGTGTCACGGTTCTAACCTACAAGGAATTATTTTATGAAAAAATAAAATAAAAGCTATAACAAAAATTTCCAATTTTCTCAAAAGATTATTATATAATGTCCACAGAGGGAAACGAAGACTCTGCAGGTAGACTCAATTCAAGTCTTCATAATTCCTATCACAAAATGATTCATTTGAATTCAAATCTTGATGGCAATAAATTTGAGATGTCTCTTGTTTTGTCCTTAGAAAAAAAACGAAAAAAGACGAGGACGGAGGGACCCAAAATTTGGGTGAATAGAAGGAATCTTAATTTGAAGTGAGAAAGAAGGAGGAATTGAGGAAAACAACAAAGAAGAAAAAATAAAAGAGAAAAGAAAGGTGAGACGGAGACTGACAAACATTCAGCTCGATTCGTGGGCCTTGGTCTCTTAGGTCCCCAAGGATATGCTCTTCTCCCTATTTCATTGGGCCCCATTAATTTCGATTTTGGTAATCTATATTACTAGTAATTATATTATATTACTCCCTATAATATATATAGTCCCACACCATCCAAACAGATGCATATATGATTCCCTGCTGGCTGCTGCATGTGGGTGTGGCCTGTGGGGCTGTGCTTAACTCATGCATGACGTAAGAAACACGAATGAAAGCGTCAGGTTGTCCTACCATTTTTATGTTGGAGAAATTACAAAAAGATTCGCATCTGTTGCAGTAATTCCTCTTGGGGATTACTCTGAACAAACTGCCTACTGACTTTATTATAAACTACTGGAAACGAAAACAAGTTGATAGTCAAAACATCCTTGCGAGGCAATTCCATGGAAACGTGGAATGGTCATTAGTAGCTAGTAAACTTGGTTCTTCTTAAGTTATGTATGGATTGAGAGAAATGGAGAAAGAGAGAAGAGAAACAAAAAATGACTTTTTCCCCATTTTACTCGTTTGGATTGTTAAGTTAAGAAAGAAGAGAAAGGAAATGAAAAGAAAATGAGCCTCTTTACCTTTCTCTCCAAATCTTTCCAATTTGGAGAGAAAATGAAAGAAAATAAATTATTGAGTGATGAAATGACAATTATACCCCCACACAACTTTTTGTTTAAAGGGTAATTATATAATTATGATTACTTTCTCTCATTTTCTCTTTATTAACTGAGATCTACTAACCAAACAGGGTGAAAAAAAAATTATTTTCTCCTCTTTTGTTCCCTTCTCTCTTTCTCTTCTCTTCTTTTCTCTTCTTTCCTATTTCTCTCAATTCATACACAGCCTTAATTACAAGCTCAAGCATGGTAGCTTCTCTCTTGAAGTGGGTGAGAGCCTGAGAGGTACTACAATTACAGTGGTGCAAGGAGAGTGCAGGTTAAAGTTTCCTTGATTCCTTCTAGGTTTGGTCATGGAAAACATGCCAAGAGTGGGGTCATTTGAATGGTCACCGTTGAGGGGAAAGTGGGGGGACTTTCTCCTGTATGCTTCCCCTTTCCTTCCTTTTTATATATATATGTCTTGAGAGAGAGAGAAAGACTGTGACAGGTTGACAGCTCCCTCTGTAGTTTTATAATGCGGATCATGGGAAGCTTCCAAGCAAGATATCACTTGTCTTTCCATGGCAAACAAGCCAACTTGCACGAAAACAAGAAATTTGGAAAGTGTTTTCCTGACAATCCGTGTCACCTAGACCATCAAGAAAGCCCATTCCTACTATGCCATGCAACTTTTATTTCTACAGCTAGAGTTAATTTTTGAAACTCGATCTAGTTTTTTTTTTTTGGTTTTTTTGGAAATTCCCTTCCTTTTAGATGAGAATTGATACCTAACTAGAACAGTAGAACTAAACCACCGGCCAGCCTTTTAATTTCCTCTTCACGAGGAGTGTGGGATCCACTCTTGAGAAATTAATCCATATAAATTTCACTCCCTTTAAGAGTGTTAACACTAATTGGAGGTGGGAAATGTGACAATTAGAGTAGCATTTTCCTATTAAATAGTAAATCATTAGGTGCAGTGGTTGCTACACTGCTACTTGAGAGCAAGTCATATATACAAGCTAGCACGGATCCAGGAATTTATCCCGAGGGGCGACTCTGTTTGGATGTAAGTGTTTAATTTTTTCTTTCTAACTCTATAAATTAAATAATCAGTTGAAATAGCCTTCTTTATATAATAAAAATTAACAAGAACAAAGAAAATTGTTTAAACTTAATAATTAACACAAAAACTCAAATATTCATTAATAATATATATATATATATATATATATTATGAAATAATGTATGTATTAAACCAAAAAAGGGCATAGCCAAATGACAGGAGACATAATTTGAAGCAAAACATGGGTAAGAGATTAAGAGGTACTTATATAAAAGGGAAAAAAAAGGAAAGAGATAAGAGTAGGGAGGGTCAATTATAAAATCAGAGGAAGTCAAAAATATATTTTAGAAGGACAAAAATATATTTTAGAAGGGGATATATTTAAAAATATAAGCAAATATGCATACTGATAAAAAAAATTCCAATGAGTGAAGGGGGTCAACTGCCCCTGGCACCTCCCTCCCTCCGCCCTTGAAAAGGATCATGGTATAAAGAAATTATGTTTCCATTTGGATGTAACGATGTGAATTTTCTTGTCCAGGTAGACTTTGGATTCAAACCTTGTTGAGTTCATTTGGAGGAATACAATCACTGATAAGTAGACTCAGCTCCAACAAATTTTAACATTTACATTGGGGAAACTAAACGGATCAAAAAAAAAAAAAGAAAAAAAAAGAAGAAGATCGTTGGGCCGGGAAACTAAAACTAATTTACTGATACCACATTCAATAAATCAAAACCTTGTTTTTTATTATAATGTTAGGAAGTACGGACAATCTAAGACCCCTCATCGTCTTTTCTTTCTATCTTTCTTTCTTTCTGTGCGACGATATAAGTCAAGACCCCTCACCTTTATGACTTTGCGTGGGGGAGTGGAATGCTTTTAGTCTTGGCATTTGATAAATCTCATTGTCACCCTTTTCCAATGCCATATGTATATATATATATATATATATTTGGCAAAGCACCACCCTTTAATAAGTGGAACTTTGATGCATGATTAGCTATAAAAAATAAAAAAGGGTGACTATGATACATAGGCACAATGTCTGCGCAAACCATTCACATTTGTTGTTAAAACAATTTGCTGTGTAAGTTCTACTGACTTTTAGTTAAGCTAGCTAGATTAGTGATTTGATTGGCTTCTTAATCCATCTTATGGGACTATAAATGAGCAAAGCTGAAATGACTGTTAATCATGATTGGCCTGAGCATTCGCATATTAGGTTCATTATTGGTTTAAGCTGGCCTGTAATTTACATAGGCCCTCCTAGGCTTTGGAGAGGCTTCTCTTTGAAGTTTTTCCAGCCTCAATTTACACATGCCGCAGTCAATATTTTTTTAAAATTAATTGTAGCTCTTTATTTTGATCATATTGACTTAGGTTATCCTGAAATTCAACTACTCCTTTTATTCAATTCCTGAAATTTGAAGGAGAAAAGCCTAAGGGATTATTATTGTACATAATGACAATCTAGCATGCATTTTGTTTTGTTTTCGGTTTCTTTTATTTTTATATTACTGATAAGATGTCGAAAAAAGAAAAGTTACAAGACTACACATTTTTAACTTTTAAGCTAAAATCGTCCAAACCAAGATCTAGCGGTACTGAATGATTAGCCAACATGGTGACGAGTTTTTTGAATTCAAAACTGAATTTGAAGAGCTCAACATGGAATTCGTGCTAAAAAATTCTAAAAATTAAGTTTAAATCCGAGGTGGATACACTTTACCATCTAACTTGATTAGAAGAACTTTCATGAGACCGTGATATATGTTATGTGGTATCACAATTTAATTAGGATCAAACAAAATAAAAAAATAAGACCAACAAAAATACTAACAATTCCATTCTACTTAAATCTGATTAGCCCATAAAACTGTCACATGATGTCACGGTCTCACAAAAGTTATTCTCCTAACATGATTGACCATGTGAGTCACAATTTTATTACTTTTGACCACATCATGCATACGTAATATGAGGAAAACGTTGGTAAGTTTGATGGAAAAGACTACTCCTATTTTTCCTTGGTTAAACCAAACATTGTAGTACCCTTTCAACGTTGGTAGCACTAGAATCCTCTTCCCTCTCGTTAAACATTCTAGTGCCCATTTAAACGTTACTTTTCAAAAAATAAACTTAAATTTTTCAAACGATTACACTTGCATGTGACAAAACAACGTACAGGTCTTCGTTCCTCACGCCGGCTTTTGTCTTCTTCCTTTGCTCCTCTCTCTTCTCGTGCTCTCTCCACTCTCCATCCTCCCCTCCCCGTTTCGCCGGCTACACAGATCTGACCGTTTTGGCTCACTGTAACATTTTTTTTCCTCAACCTTTCATTTTCTCCAGCACAATTCTCTCCGGAGTAGCTCCAATCTCCGTCCATAATCTTTCCGCCGGCGACCATTTACCATCAACAATGGCGGCTCCCTGGTTTCTCGTTTTCTCCTTCGCATCCATCGCCTTCTCAGAAGCTCTCACTTCGGTTTCAAGAGACGCAATGTCGCTTCTCAGCTTCAAGAGGCTCTGTTTCTCTCGACCCGTCGAACCTTCTTTCGAGCTGGAATCCTTCCACAAACCACTGCGGCTGGTACGGTGTCACGTGTGATCAAATTTCCGGCAGAGTAGTAGCTCTGAACATTACCGGAAATATGAGTTCTTCACGGTTGCCGGGAGACGGGAAAATACTCTTTTCTCGCCGGAACCCTGCCTTCTTCCATCGGAAACCTAACGGAGCTTCGAACTTTATCGATATCTTGCCATGTATTCTCGGGTGAGATCCCGGCAGAAATCGGAAAGCTTACAGTTTCTGGAGGTTTTGGAGCTTCAAGGAAACAACTTATCCGGTAGGATTCCTTACCAAATAAGCCATCTTTCGTCGCTTCAAGTCCTTAATTTATCTTGTAACTCCTTTTCTGGTTCAATTCCGGATGAACTGATCGGTTCCGGTCGGCTTAGGGTCATTGATTTATCAAATAATCAGCTCTCTGGTCGAATTAGGGTTAACCGTTTTGGTAGATGTGAATTTCTTAATCATTTGAAGCTTTCTGATAACTTTTTGGTTAATAACATCCCGCCGGAGGTTGGAAAATGCTCGAATCTAAGGACCCTTTTGCTGAATGGAAACATTCTCGAGGGTCGGATACCGGTCCGAGATGGGCCGGATTTCTGAGCTTCGGGTTCTAGATGTTTCTAGGAACAGTCTTATTGATAGGATCCCGAAAGAGCTAGCCAATTGTTCGAAACTGTCTATTATTGTATTGACGAATTTGGATGATCTTGGTTCTGCCGAGGATAGCTTGGTGGATAGTCCTAGAGGAGAATTCAATGCTTTTGTGGGTGGAATTCCTTCTGAGGTGTTGTTGCTTCCGAATCTTAATATTTTCTGGGCACCAAGGGGGAATCTTGGTGGCCGGTTGCCTAGTAATTGGAGTGATTCGTGCTCGCTGAGAGTACTCAATTTGGGGCAGAATTACATTACTGGCGTAGTGCCGGAGAGTATGGTAATGTGTAGAAATCTTACTTTTTTGGATCTGAGTTCCAATCGTTTGCTGGGTTACCTTCCTGCACAGTTGCAACTTCCATGTATGGTGTACTTCAATGCCAGCCAGAATCTTTTAACTGGTGTTCTTCCAAGATTTGGAAAGGGAACTTGCAACAACAGCATGATCTCGTATGAACAAAATTCTAATTTCCTTGATGAAGAAGATATTCCAAGTGCGTACTCTAACATTCCTGTATGGGATTCTCAGATGAGTACCCCATTGGGATCATCTTTGGGCAAGAACTTTGTTATCATTCATGATTTTAGCTGGAATAGCTTCTATGGTTCATTACCGTTGTTCTCATTAGGAGATGAGTTCTTCACAACTAACTGGACATTCTCGTACAGATTGCTACTGAACAATAATAAGTTCAATAGGGTCTTTTCCCAGTGAGCTACTTTCAAACTGTAATGCCCTGCAGAGTTTTTCGGTTAACTTGAGTGCCAACCAGATATCTGGTGGGATTTATGAGGGATTGCTTCTTGGTTGTTTACGGTTAACAGAATTTGAAGCAGCATACAATCTGATTGGTGGGTCAATTGCTCCTGCTACTGGCAACTTGACAATGCTTCAAAGTCTTGACTTGAGAGGAAACAGACTGTCTGGATTGCTGCCTGATCAGTTGGGGAACTTGAAGGATCTGAAATGGATGCTTCTTGGAGGGAACAATTTAACTGGAGAGATTCCCACTCAGCTTGGTCAATTGACTTCTCTCATGGTATTGGATCTATCTCAAAATGCTCTGACGGGATCCATCCCTGCAAGTTTGACAAACGCCACAGCTCTAGAAATTGTTTTGCTTGATCACAATAGGCTTTTCGGGGAGATTCCTTCATCTTTCTCGACCCTTTCCACTCTTACCAAACTGGATGTTTCTTTCAATAACCTTTCTGGTCATATTCCCCATCTTCAACGGCAGAGTGATTGTGATTACTTTAGAGGGAATATATATCTGCACTCATGCCCAGATCTATACTCAACCCCGCCAACTGGGCTACCAGTCCCACTTGAAGTTCATAAAGTGCACAGGCAGACTAAATTGAAGTCTTCTGTAATTGCAGTTGTAACTTCGGCTTCTGTTGTACTTTGTGCACTGGTAGTGCTAGTTCTTGTCATTGTCCTTGGAAGGAGAAAATCTAGGAGATTGGCTAGCTTGAGTAAAATGGTAGTGACCTTTGTGGATGCTCCAAGTGAACTTAACTATGACAATGTGGTTAGAGCAACTGGAAATTTCAGCATTCGGAACTTAATTGGAACGGGTGGCTTTGGGGCAACTTACAAGGCAGAACTGGTTCCAGGTTTCCTAGTAGCTGTCAAGAGGCTCTCAATAGGTAGATTTCAAGGCATTCAGCAGTTTGATGCGGAGATTAGAACATTAGGAAGAATTCAACATAAGAACCTTGTAACTCTTATTGGGTACTATGGGGGAGAAGCTGAGATGTTCTTAATTTACAATTATCTATCTGGTGGAAACCTTGAAACCTTCATACATGACAGATCAGGCCAAAATGTACGGTGGCCAGTGATCCACAAGATAGCCATTGACATAGCACAGGCTCTTGCTTACCTTCACTATTCTTGCGTTCCACGGATAGTTCATAGGGACATCAAGCCTAGTAACATCCTGCTTGATGATGACCTTAATGCTTACCTGTCAGACTTTGGATTGGCTAGGCTCCTAGAAGTTTCTGAGACCCATGCCACTACAGATGTTGCTGGCACATTTGGTTACGTGGCGCCAGAATATGCGACAACATGCAGGGTTTCTGACAAGGCAGATGTTTATAGCTTTGGTGTTGTGCTCTTAGAACTGATGTCAGGAAAAAAGTCCCTTGATCCATCGTTTTCAGAGTATGGGAATGGGTTCAATATTGTTGCATGGGCTAAGTTGCTGATCAGGGAGGGACGTTCTTCTGAGCTTTTCTCTACAGAATTGTGGGAAGCTGGGCCTAAGGAGAATTTGTTGGGGATGTTAAGACTTGCATCAAGCTGCACAGTAGAGTCCCTTTCTGTTCGGCCATCAATGAAGCAGGTTCTTGAGAAATTGAAACAGTTGAAATCCTGAAAACTCAATTGTGTTATCTCAACTCCAAAGCAATGAGCAGTGATGGGAAGGACAAGTGATCATGTCTACAGGATATTCCTTAAGCCAAGGTAAGGTCAATCAAATCTAGGAATTCTTTAATAATGCTCACATCCTACCACTTTTAAAATTTAATTTTAATTCTAGCTATACCTAGAATTTTAAAATTATAGATTGTATCATAAAAAACATCTTTCAGGAAAGAGTTAATATGTTGTTGATTCGATTCTATGGCTTTACCACACACAAGTTTATTATCGCACTCCAACTCATCAGTTGGTATCAAAATAGATATAGATGCACCTTTTTCCTCAAGAGCAGGAAGGTATATTTGCAAGGGTAACTTTGGAGACAGTAATTAGAGTAATGACATGAAATGCCTCTGAAAATTTAATACATTTATTATCCAAGGTTTGTTTTTTTCCACAGCTTTACGTGTAACCAATTTGTTTTTCGAAATCTGTCTCTGTCTCTGTCTGTCTCTCTCTGCTCGTGTCCACGCAAGTATGTGCATATGTATGTGCATGCGCAGTTGCTATCTTAAAAAGGGGTTAAAGCTCTTTGAAATGATAGTTAATTTCGAGCAAAGGCTAGCATGGCGAGGCACTGTGACACTCTCAGTTGCTGAGCTTGATTAGTGGTCTTTAGTTCTCTGACCATTTTGGTTGTTTATAGGTGATACTCAGATGGAACTCTGGCTGATTGGCGCCATGGCCTGGTGGTCCGTCCTCACAACTAAGGTTACTCACAACTTTTGTTACCTGTCACTTCTCTTCCTTTTGGCCATACCACAAATAGCTTTCTCTTATGCTGTAGATACGTCTCCATGTTAGTCCTAAAGACTAAAATTATTCACTTCTTTTTTGCAGAATTAATCAGGTGGCTTTTGAGGTATTGAGGCACATAAAACACTTACGATGTGCAGGGTGTACAAACCAATGTCTAATTGGCATGGTTAAACAAAATGGGACTTTGTATCAATCCCAGTTGCTTGATACCATTTCACGTGATTTAATTGTTCTTGACCCAACAAAATGCCATAATCATTGTATGAAGAAACAACTAATTATTATGTTATAATATGATAGAAATTAGCTTGCATATGGCATGTACAATTGCCAAAATGATCAAACTATACACTTTGTGTATAATGGGTGTTTTGTATTGATATGAACATGGTTTGGTTAAAGTAGGAGCAGATAATCCATTTTCTATGTACTTCTTTGGAAAAAATCTTCAACAAAGTACATTATTGCATATATTTAAACACCCATAAAGGTCTAAATTTTGAAAGTAGCAATGAAATCATCCTTCTTTTCTTTTTCTTTGCTCGTGAGACACATTTCTGTTTTATTGAGTGGGAAAAAAACAAAAAGCTCTTTTCAAGATTCAAAAGCACCTCCACACTTTTCCTGCTTTATATTCAAGCTTATAGATTTCAAATGTCTCGTCTCTTGGCATTGGAAGGGAATTCAGAAAGGGAAAGACATGTCTTTTGAGCTTGTCTGTTTGCCTGTAATTGTGGGAAAGATAACATAATTCTAGAGAGAATCCAACAGACAACACATCCTTAGTAGTCTCTCTGTAAATTCCCACCCATGTCTAGAGAAAAAGGAAATTTAAAAGTGAAAGGGAGACAATTGCCAGTGGTTTTTGATCCTAAAGAAAAAAAGAATTCTAGAGGATCGAACTTGTAATGTAACATTCACAAATAAAGCATTTTATTTTTGGATTTCGTGAAATTATTTCCAGCAATATGGAGGGATGATATAGCTAAGCCAGACCATCCATCAAATAGGGAAGGCTAGTAATGCAGCCAAATCAATATCATCCAAAATTTTGACTACAAAAGAATGCAGAAATCTGGCCTCTTGCTCTCATGGTAGAAACCCTCTCCGCACTGAAATTGGAAATTTGAGGGATTTGTTGCAATATGTGGAACTTTTATGGTCCCACCAGCCAATTTTATTTTATGTTTTTGGCTAGGCACACCAACCGAATAACCATTTGAAAATCACACTAAAACAGAACAGTGAATCCATCGAACAGAACAGCCTGTTTGACAAGGGAAACGTTTTGATCTAACAAAGTAATTTAAATTTTATAAATGAGCCTTGATCGATTGCATTTTATTTTCTATTATTGCAGTAGGCCTCTTTCCAAATTTGTTAATATGTGTAATGTGCGTGGACATGAAGTGAGCAGTTCTTTACAATGTACCAAGCAATGAATTCTAGGTCCCGCACCACAATAAGCCGTCAAGAAACAGCAACCATATCATTATTTGTCAAAAACAAAAGCAAATATAGTAGAAAAACACAATCAACACCGATTCACTGTACTTTTTGAGAAATATTTGAATTCTAGGAACCTTGCAAGGTTACATGCATGCCAATAAGAAAATGGGAAGAAAGGTTGTGGATGGAATTCCATTACATTTACAGGATAGTGAAGAAAAATCCCTGGAAATAATATTGGAAGTAAGGAAAACCTTCCATGGGATACATTGGTGTCAATGCTCGAAAGCGAAATTATCCGTCCAAGTGCTCATCAGCCTCTCTAAAATAGGGGTAAGGCTGCCTACCACTTACCTCTTCCAGACCCTGCTATAGGTAGGAGCCTTTTGCACTGGTTACGACCTATTTGTAGATTTCTAATAAGATGTCAGATTTTCAAAATACTCTAGTATAGTCGACAGACATGGGAAAGTATAGCATCAAGGGGTACTAGCACCCTGTTTTGCCTTGAGGACAAGCTCCTCTGTGGTGATGCCAATGATCTCATTGGCATGGTTCAAACCTACACATGAATACCTCCCAGAAGTATCCTGAATTTAAAAATTTACACTCGATCTGGTCAGAAGAAAACCAAGCAAAACAGAGAGGATGCAGCAAAGAGAATTACATCACTTAGTTCAACTATCAAATGAGATTTTTGTTTACGTAGCTATTAATCCAATAAATAAGATTACTTCCATGCTACTGCACAATCTTACTGAAACCTGTCTACTTGTTACTAAAAATATGTGCATATATTCTACAGGCACACAAAAAGTGATTAAGCGGAATACATTCATTGTGGAAGGACATGTCTCTCTCACTTGCGAAAAAAAATTTTCCTATTTAGAAAGGTTGGACTCTGTGCTCTATGGGTTGCCATAAAATGTAAATGCATTCAATCAAATGAGCTAGACCTTTTGTTGCTGACAATCACTTCAGTTGGAAGCACAAATTCAATAATATCAGTCATTTTATTTTATTTTTTTAATGATGAGGAAACCCTCCGAGCAACCCTGGGCCTATATAAGACCCCACAACCCATGTAGACCAGGTAAGTCCAAGGTCCATGAGAACCATAAAACCTTGTGTGAGTAGCTCCAAGGGGTTTAACAAGATTCAAACTTAGACCTTCTCTTCCTGAGGCATAGTTCAAGCTACCCCTTGGGGTTAATACCAATGTCATTTTCAAGTCAAGGTGACGATTATTGGAAATTTCCAGTGGGTTGAAGTAAGAAAAAACATACTAATGAAATACTACACTGGGTTTGATTTGGAAGGATGTGAAAAAATAGAAGAAAATCTTACCGGAGCAACAATGCTCAACTTCTCTAACTTTTGAACTGCATCATCCACATCAAAATTACAGCTTTCACCAAACTCTTCTTTAATTAGTAACTCACATCGCGAGTCAAGATCCTATTTACATCATCATGAAGTCATTAATCAGTAATGCTACAAAGAATCCACGTTTTATATACTGCATAAATTATCTAAAAGGCATTGTAAGAAATATAGAAGAACAAAGTGAAGCGTACCTTTCTAGTAGCTTCTCCCTGTTCCATTAATACAAAATATGAAATGATCACCTCTTTAACTTGCACATTCAAATTATTTGATAGTCAAGGTTTGCAATCTACTTCGATTTATACAACCACCTCAAATTTTTCCTTTGATTAACAAAAAATTTGAAACATAGTTCATAAAAATATGGTTCATTTCCAATTTCCTTAGACAACAATGGAAAGGAGATTTCACTGTTCGCCCAAAGTTACAAACATTTGTCTCTGTGATGCTGTCACAAGATTGAAGACAACAGCAAAGATGTTATCAAATTCTGATTGTGAGTGAAGCTCTTCTTTAGCCATTCAATCATGGTTTTTTTTATGAAGATAAATGTCAATCATTTTTGTTAAGTTTTCAACCCAATAGTTTAAACTGTAGGTGGAGGTCCCAAACAAGTATACGAAATCATGTCAAATTTTATATTTATACGATGAGGGATGTGGTATTTTCCAATACTCCCCTTCACAAGCAGGTCTAACACTACCCAAATAAGTCCCATACCAATCCTATCAATCATATGTGAGATAGTTTAACAATATAAGCAACAGATGCTGGAAATCAGATTCATCACCTCCCCCCTCCCCAAATCCACCATGCCACCCAAAAAAAAAAAAAAAATTTAAGAAAATAAAAAAAATAAAAAACAAAAGAAGATAGGACACCTTTGTTAACATTTATACCCATACAGCCACATACCAAAAGAATATATAAAATTATAAATCGCCAAACACCAAAAGAATATATAAAAATATAAATCTATTTGTTTTCCGTCTTTTTAGCTAGATCTAAAGCAATACCTTATCAGCAAAGTCTAGAAGATTTTCGCAAGGAAGGATGTTTTTGTTGGAAATGATTTAAATTATTATTTTATCTTGTAGATAAGATCAAATCTTTGTGGATAAAATCAAGTTGTGGATAAGATCAAATCTTTTGAAAAGATCAAGTTGTGAATAAGATCAAGTTTTGGATAAGATCAAATCTTTTTTGATAGCATAAAATCTTTTTAATTATGAAGAAAATTCTTAACTTCTACTACAAGCCACCTATCCTCCTATAGAAAGGGTCGCTGTGTAGAAGTGTTAGAGAATTAACTTGAAATTTTTATTTTCTAACTTCCTTACTACATAGTATACATATGTTGTTTTACTTTAAATTTTATTGGACATCTTGACAAGAGGTTAAAGGTACTTATTTCTGTTGATTAGTGCAAGATCATAGAATCCGAGCTAAGTTGAATTCGGACAAAGAGCTGCCATAATCCCTTGCACGAGTGGGAGGCTCCAACTATCTTCAAGAAGTGTTGTCGTGCCTCTTAGCCGGATTGGGTTAGCTCTATTTTGTGCAAGGTAACTTGCATTATTTTGTTATTTTGCAAATAATATTCCAACAGCTTTGCAAAAAACCTCCTCAACAGGACACTGGGATTATCAAATGTGAAGATCACATGATAACATCCAACTCAATACACTGAAAAAAAGTTGTATTCTGTACACGTTTGTAGGTTTCCAAGAAATGTGGATAAAAACCTTAGACTAATCAACTATGATTGGAAGATTTCGACGATATTGCCTGGCAAGTGCAACATCAATGTCATCATCAGTTGAAATTACTCTTAGCCATCACCTGTATGAATAGAGGAAAAAATTAAAAATGAAAGTTTTGAAAATTTTTTGTAATAAGTAGAAAAATTATGAAAACCTTCATGCAATTCAATTTTTACATGTGACATCCAAATTCACTCCAAAGATAGTTACAATAGAATGCAGTAGCCAGATACCTGAAATAATTGTGCGTCAATAAATTTTGTTCAAGACTGTCAATTTCTTCAGGAGATAGGTTCTGCTGCTCCAACTTCTGAGCTCCATGGATGGGGTTGAATAGGGAATACAATTGCTGAAATATGGTATATATTGAATTCAGATTAAAACAATGATCAATAAGTAATAACCATAGCAAGATTGAATACTAGAAATGAATGAAGGTTTTAGTTAGTAGTGCCTAATAAACAAGACAATACCATCAGATCCTCAAATTGTAGAAGATACCAAGCTCGAATTGTGTACTCTACTCTTTTGCACAGCATTAAAAACTCAGCCCAGTCAGAACTATGTTCTGCAGAACATTTAAAAACTCAAGGTTCATTCAAAACTTAAATGCAATGTTATGGTCCAAAACTGAGCCCATAAACCTATGCACCAAATTTGTATAATATATATATACATATATATGATGGAGATAATGTTTTCTTTCAGATTCTTAACTCACTTTTTCCCTTCCGTTTGAAAGGAAAGAAGGCCACGCTCAATGTGCACAACTGCACATTATGGAGTTTGGGCAAAATGTGCAAGCTATTAAATCAAGCATCACGAAAACCCAAACTCAAAAGAGCATTAGCCTTGGGATTGCCCATTTTAACTATCAGAGTTTCTGAGAATTCGAAAGCTATTACTTAGTGGGTTTTTATACCTAACATCAATCCAATATTATGTAAACATTAATAGAACCATGTGCGGTTCAGGAAAATTAATGAAGAAAGTGAAAAGAATTAATGTCAGTTAAAGTGCATGTAAGTCAAAACATAACACCCATAAAACAATAGATTGCATTGTTGAAGTGCATGTGAGTCATGAGATCAGAAGGAGGTGGGTTTCTTTAGTTTGGGTCTGCATGGGGATTTTTCATGCATAGAATTGAACCAGCATGCAAGCCAAAACCGAAACTCCAACAAACAAACAGAGTCACTCTTAATCCAAGTTTAGTGACCATCTTATGCCTCTAAAAAGCCTGAAACGCTCGGTCTCTTCGGCGGGAAATTCTTTTGGGACTAACTACCAAGCTTAAGGTAGCAGCCCCTGCGGTGAAGCACCCGCACGGCCCATGCGGCCATGCTCAAGCTAGATTGCATGGTTCTTCACCATGCCTGAGGCCCTGAGCCCATGTGTTGTGCTACATGCTTTAAATTATTTATTTATTGGTCGAACTATATGCGTTAATTTAATTTCCGAAACAAAAATGCTGGATGACCCCACCAATGGGTCATCCTGCACGAGCCGTCCAGGGGTCAGCCAACAGTGCTCTTTTTCGTTATGGAGTATTGAAAATACACCTTCTCTTCGCTTGGTTAGGCCGATGGGGGAGAGAAAAAAGTAAAATTAGAAGAAAAATCATCGGATTAGTGTATTATTATAATGAAATGCCAACCCGAGAAGAGTATACATTCCTAGTTTTATTTTGTGGAATTCAAATTTGTATAAAATGCATTCGATTTTTTATGCATTTTTAGTACTGAGTTGTGAATTTGTAATCTGTATTCAGTATGCCACTGCGTGCTTCTTATGGTGAATGCTGAACAATCATCTTCTTATGGCGATTGTGGTATGGCCATAGAAGAAGGGGACGAGAAACTGGTTTATGATTCAAAGGTACATCTACAAAAAGAGGCAGAAATGGCCCCTTGCCCTCAGAATAATAGATCACCATTTTAAAATACCAAAATGACCTCTGCAATAATGGCTGTGAAGTTGAGAAAGAAGTCACCCAGGAAAGCCACGCGCATTACCTCCCGGCTGGATCCCTCTCTTCTGCATGACTTCACACACCATTACTTCAAGAGATCTCAATCCTCTGCCAGAGGATGGCTTCTAAAGTGGAACTAATTTGATCTTGCCAACTCCACTCAAGGAACACCATGCCAAAAACAGGATTGTGAATCCCATCGCACGTTACAGGAAACGCGTTAGATCAAATAAAGTAGTTTACAGCTTGCAAATCGATCAGATGTGATTAAGGTCCCTTTTTTTGGCCGGAATCGAGGCAAGCGGAATGGAATGAAATTCCAATGGTGACCAATTGGTGTGAGTCATCTACTATTTTTTCATCTTTCACTCTCTTCTCCTTTCCTCTTTGCTCACCACTACTAAAATCTCATTCCATTCTACTTGTCCTCGATTCCGGCCAAACAAACGGGTCCCAACTACCATTGCTTCTCTATTAGACCAATAAATTTCTCCACAAACTTGCTCATGTACCACTACCAAAAAGAAAAGAACAAGGAATTTCATGTCGCTCACTCTATTTAACCGAACTGACCCATGGAGGTCTTTGACCACCATAATAAGCCTTCAGGAACTTATCCAAAAAAATAAATATATAAGCCTTCAGGAAATATCACATCATTATTTGCCAAAATAAATACAAATTCGATTACAATAAACAATCAACATTGATCCATTATAATATTGCAGATAGATTTACATTCTGGAGACTTCCACAAAGTTACATGCACACAAATTAAGAAACTATGAGAAGAAAGTGTCAATAAAATAACGTACAGTAATGGACAAGTGAAGTAGAAAGAACCCAGAAATGAAAATTAAAGAAAATCTCTTATCTGAAACATCTGTCTAGAGGTGTTTGGAAGCAGATTTATCACCTGCAGATAACTCATAAGTTGTTAGACTTCAAATTACTCCAATATAGATATGACCATATGGGTCCATCGAAGCTTACCTTCCCAAGACAGCATCAAGATGTAATAGTGCCCTGTTTTGCCCTAAGGACAAGCTCCTCCGTGGTGGTGCCTATGATCTCATTAGCACGCTTCAATCCAACACAATAATACCTTCCAATAGTATCCTGAATTCAAAGTACTCTGGTCAGAAGAGAAATAGGCATGCAAAAATAGCACTGATGAGGTAACAAGCTTGTAACCAAAAGTTTTGGAAAGCCTGATCAAGAACAGCCATGCAAGCATGAAAAATTGACAATTCAGCACATTACATTTTAAATATTGAAAAATTCACTTGGTGCATATGTGTTGCAATCCAGTTGGGTGTTACCAAATTTTTTGGTACCAAGATTGTTACCTCATCATTATTGCATAAAAGTAAAATGTTCATTAAAAAAGATCCAGCACAGAGAATAGATCACCAGGTTAAATTAATGAATGAGATTTTCATTACAGAGTTTTTAGTACAATTATCAATTTACAGTGATAATATTATTGAATTTCTGTGTGCCATTGAAAATGTATATGTATACTATAGGCATAAACAGAGCAATAGGTTGGAATACTTTCTCAAAGGAAGGGCGTGCTTCTCCCCCATACAACATAAAAATCACATGTAGCAAGGCTAGAGTCCCTGCCTGCCTGATGGGTATAACCGTATAAGTACAAAATGCAATTCATCAGATGAAAGTATTCTATCAATTTTTGGACTCTGTATAAAGATCATTTCACAATTCGCTCAAGGAGAAAGTCCAGACCATCCAATGGTTCCTTTTTATTTGAATGCTTTCAAGTAGAAATGATTTACATTTTTTAATACAGTAAGTTAGATCAATAAAATTTCCCTTTAAATTAAAACAAGATTAAACATACTAATGGCAATATCTCCCTGAGTTTGATTAGGAAGAAGAGAAAAGGAAATCTCACCCGAGAAACAATGCCTAACTTCTCTAACTTTTGTACTGCATCATCCACATCAAAATTGCAGCTCTCACCAAACTCTTCTTTAATTAGTTCCTCACACCGGTCGTCAAGATCCTATTTTGCATTATCACAAAGTTATAAATCAGTAATGCTACAAAGAATCCACATTTGATTTGATATCCTGCATAAACTGAAAAAGCAATAGAAGCAAATACAAAATGCTAAAACTGATGCAAACCTGTCTAGTAGCTTTGCCTTGTTCCATTAATATAAAGAATGAAATGATCACCTCTTTGACCTGCACATTCAAATTATTATATTTCGTAAGCGTTTGGAATACGTAAATGCTTCCATCAAGGTTGAGAGACTTATGATTGTCTTGCTGGCCTTAAGGCTGCATTTTGTTTGAGTGAATGGAATGGAGAGGGAATGGAATGGCAGTGGGAATGGAATGAGAATGGGAATGGTCATTCCATTCCAATGTTTGGTAAGGGGTGGGAATGGGAATGGAAGGCTCAGCTTGCTAGAATGCCAGCCATACATTGACAAATGATTTACAGCCAGTAAATTTTCCATGGGGTTTATTAACGTGTGCCCTTAGGGCACATGTTAAGATACATTTGATGAAGCAAAAAGTGCACGGGAAAATGTGTTTGCAACTTTGCACAATGTTCTATGCATTTTATAAATAAAATAAAATAATTCTATGCTATTTGCACCATTTTTTTAGGGAACATGTATTACCCTTTTTCCATATAGGTTCAAAAATAAAGGTCATTATTGCCTATCAGAAAAAAATAGCCAATTTAATATTAAAAAGGAAAAAAAAAAAACACATCACTTCCATCAAAATTTAAATAAATAAAAAACAAAACAAACAAACAAACAAACATCCAGCTAGACACTCACTTCTTGTTGAATCACATCATCACACAAGTGAAGAAGAGTGCCCTTTCCACTATCCAGTTGTTTGTCATACATGGACTGAGTGATTAAGTTCTGATATGTTGCCATGTTTTGTTGAAACCTACAGTCAGTTGAAGATACACTAGCCATTTAGTAATTACAACTTTCAACAAAGATCTTTAAATCAAGAAAGATGAGAAGAATGGAGGAACCTAATTATTATGTGTACACTATTTACAACAACCAATAGCATGTAATAGTAAATCTTTCAAACATGCAAACAGAGCTATAGGCCCAATTCATGATCCAGTGAGTCCAACAAACAACATTTCTGCATCAAAATTGCCCAGATTTGACAGTATTGACCCTAAAGCATTGAAGGTCAAAATGTACATGGGGAAAAAAAAAGGACAGACATAATCATATGACCAGATCAACAAGTAGGGCAGGACCATTTCCTGAGTGGACTCATTATTTGCAGGATCAAGACCCATAGCCATGTGCACCATTCGAATTAATTAAACAATATACATCCATATGCATCCAATTCAAAAAACAAAAGGAAGACGAGAAAAAAAATACACTTAACGTGAAGTATATCTTAGCACAGTAACCAATCACAGTGGAAAGGATGGCAAAAATGACCCAAAGATCAGCTGTAGGCCTGTCAAGTGAGCCAACCACAGCAACCTGTAAAGAAAGATTGGTAGGTGAATCTTAACCAGATGGACAAAGTACACGAACAGTCAAGTTATCATACTGCTTAAATATTAAAGAACTTTTGAACCAATATATATATATATATATCAAACAACTGACCAGCCCGACTATGGCAGAACCAAGGAACTGGACCCAGTCCATTGGAGTCAAACTTGGGTTTTTCTTTTCTGGCTGTTAAGAGGGGAAAAAGTTCCTACACCAGGTCATGAGTTGTACACTAACTTTGAGAAGAAAGATGCAATAAAATATTTAAATACCAGACAGAGAGAGACAGAGAGAAGAAAATTAAAACTCACAAGAACTATCTCCATATCAGCCATTGGAATGTTTCTAAAATGCTTCACGTATATACCTCGTTCCTCTTTTGTTTTGATACCTGCTTGCCTGTAGAGTTACGTTCTAGTTATGTAAATGAAGTACTTTTTCATGGCCTTTTAAATACTAGGGTCTAAGAGAATCAGTTTTAAGAAACAAAGATAGAAACAAGAAAGGGTAATTTTCACCTAAAAAACATGAGTTCCCTAGCTCATGAGAGCATCATTTATAGGAGTTTTTCTAACATGCAAGTAATCTCATCTCAAGGCATCTAAGTGTCTTAAATTCCCCAGGTGTAAAATGCCATCAAGAAACTATGTTAAATATGAGCACTCATTCATGTAGTGTTTCAACAGTCGCCATCAAATATACCTGACATTTGATAAAACTAACAGACAAATTGGTTTTGAATGAAAAAAAAATCTGTTTCAACACAATTATTTTGTACACAAAACATTAACAATATTTATAATTTAAATAAATAAAACCTCCATACCTGTATACAACAATTATCCTATCAAAGGTAGGTTCTTGAATTGTAATCTTGCTCAACAGATTGCGGACACTGAGGACATATAAGTAGAATGTCATAAACTGGCATTAAACAACAGAAATTCAATTATTCAAAATAGGCAATTTAAATAAAAGATAAGTATCTTGCTTAGTCATTAGTGTGCGTGTTCGTCCAATTACATGTACATAAGTTTTTTTTTTTTTTTTTTTTGGTGATAGTACATAAGTATATATTTACTTTTGAACATTAGTATTCTTGCAAATGAAATATTGCTGCAGTGCCAGGCCAACAAAGGGAAGACTGAAGATATGATCAAGAACCAGATCTTCTGAATACTTGTGTAGCAGTAAGGACATGAGTACATCAAGTGCAACATTTTAAGATAATGTCAACTTTAATGAATAAATTTCAGCTTCTGGGTAACTTTGTTTAACTTCTTTAGCTTGTAAAACCTTTTAAAACTGAAGCAATGGTTTGGCATGTAACTTCATTAAAGCTTACACAACTTAATTCCTATTTGTAGCCTCTATTGACCAGTATTTAAGCGGAAGAAGAGATTTAAAATCTAAATCCAGGGCTGCTACAGTGTGACTTAAACACCTGACTTGTTGAACCAAAGTCCGGATACGGGAATTATTCGGATAGGAATAGTCCAAATTTGGGAGTTAATTAGGAATTTATCATGCACAATTTGGAGAAAAATACCAGAATGAATTATGAATTTGTGGGTAAGAAAAGTGATGCATGTTAAAAAAATTAGTAGGATGTGTTTTCAATCCGTGATTAATTTAGAAAAATTGAGAAGTTCATTAATAGTAAAAGATTCCAAAAATAACTCCAAGGTTATTTCAGAAATTCAGAACATCTTCCAAAAATAACTCCCAACTTATTTTAAAAATTCAAAACATATCTAGAGTGATTCAATAATTACCAGGTACACTGGATGAGTTCAGATTTATTAGTTCTACAAAAATCCAGGATAAATTTTAGTGTTCGGGATTTCATTCAAGAAAAGTCCAAGTGAGCAATTGTGGGGAAGGCATCATTAAAGGGTTTAAAATGGCAAGAATATGCCCCAAAGATATAGCGTGACATATTCCTAACACTACCGACTCTCAGCTATCATAACCACAATATCAAGATGTCATTTAAAACCTGATTTCCATATTTTCAATACGGATCCGTTCAACAGATAGGTCACCCTGATCTGCTTCAGTGCTAATTTCATCATCCTTCTTTGGATCTTTCTTACGCCGCACACGTGACTTTCTGGACAACACTTTGTCTAGCCTGCAAGCACCGTAACCCCGGAAGGATTAAAACATAAAAACCAGCACAAGGATGCTTAAACTCAAAGAGATGAGAGCTAAGATCAATAATGAAAGCAATTTACATACTAAATCAAAACCTTTCTATCTGTTATGTTCACAGTTCAGAAATCATAAGTAATAGTTAATTGCTAAAGCTATTAGCTCAGTAGTGCTAATGTGACGCTATATTAAATACCAGAATACTAACCAAAAAATCTGGAATAAAGATATTCAATTTTCATCTTACTGTTAGTTAAAAAGGGTTATATGAAATTTCAAGTGTTTGACTATATTCAATAATAAGTCCCCAAAAACTTTATCCCTAACATTATACTGGGAAAATCAACATTCATACATTATGATCCAAAATAGTTGCTCACCTGGTTAGTCTCAAAAGCGATGCCCATAATCGCGAAATGATCATGTCCACTTTCTCCATGAAAAAGTAATTAGTTGTTTTATCAATTCCAATGCCGCGTCGGAAAATTACATACTGAAAGTAAATACATAGATCAGGATTAGTTTTTCAGAGAGAGAGAGAGAGAGGTCAACTAGTAGCAATGATGTCAAAGAACTATAAAATAATAATATTATAATAATAATAATAATAAAAGAAAATTGCTATTAATTATAATTACCAACAAAAACCATTTTGCCTTATGCCAATTATTTGGGGCCAGCAATACCAATCCTGCTCAGCTACTACTGCTTATTAAAAGCAAGTTGCATTCGATTTAAACCACATGAACACTATAATTTAAAATAGGATCAGATGGAAGAATCATCAACATCCTGGATTTGCTGCTTCACATTGGTCAAGTGAATTAACATGCTTTAATTGTTCAGTTTCTTGTCTTCAAGATTATCTATTGGTTGTCAGGAAAAGTCATATTTTCTAAGTAATATATATACACATATACATATATATATATATATATATATATATATATACACAGTTTTTTTGATAAAGGTAAAAGCAAGTTGTATTAAATCAAAGGAAGGCAACAGCCATGTATACAGGGAACATACCAAAAGAAAAAGGAAAGAAAAATCCTATAGAATCAAACTGTCCAAAAACTCAAGGGGTGTCCTGCGAAAAAAGAGTCCAGGATCGCCCCACTCAAACAGGAGCTCAAAAATATAATATCTCAACTTATCAATTCCCCATTCCTCCCCCTCAAAATTTCTCCTATTTCTCTCTCTCCAAATAGCCTAGAGAGTAGCATGTGGAACCAGTTTCCAAAAAACCAAGGCATCTATGTTATTGCTTCTAGACCACCAGGATCCGACCATCTCCAGCACTGACTGGGGCATCACCCATTGGATTCCAAAAGCCTTAAAGGAGGTATTCCAACATTTTTTAGCGGTGTCACAGTGTAAAAACAAGTGGTCTACAGACTCAACTTCGTGCTTACACATCACACTTATTAGGAATTTGGAAGCCTCGCTTTTGAAGATTATCAATAGTCAAGCATCTACTCCAACATCCAACCAACAAAAAAAAAAAAAAAAAAATTGAGATTTTAGATGGGATCTTTGGAATCCACACTCTTCTCGATGGGAACCCACTTCTCTCGCCGTTGTTCATTGAAGCATAAAACGATCCCACTGAAAATCTACCATTCAACCTCCTCCTCCAAACAATTTTATCCTCCTCATTTATGTGAATTTCAGTAGAGTAGATCTTCTCAAAAAATCGTATGACATCTTCAAGTTCCCAATCATGTAAGTCTCGACCAAACAAAACATCCCAATTCACCACATTATCATTCCAACTGACCATATCTCCCACCCAAGGTTCTTTGTTAACCACCACACCAAACAGATTAGGAAATTCCTCCCTCAACGTCATATTTCCACGCCATAAATCACTCCAAAATCTTGCTGTGTTCCCAGAACCTATAGTAAATCTTATCTCCTTTCTAAATGACTCCAAGCCAGACATTATATTTTTCCAAACACCTGTACCATATGTGCTCCTCACATTTCTCAGCCACCAATCTCCTTCCTCACTGCCATATTTCCACTCCACAACTCTCCTCCATAATGCTTTGTTTTCTGAGGTGAATCTCCAAAGCCATTTCCCAATAAGTGCCTTGTTAAACTCCTTTAAAGTCCTAAAACCCGGACCACCCACTTGCTTTGGGGAACAAATGGTGTCCCACCTAACCAAATGCATATTATGCTCATCTCCCAAGCCTGACCACAAAAATTCCCTCTGAAATTTCTCCAATCTTTTTGCCACTGATGCCGGGATATGAAAAAGAGACATATAACAAGTCAGAAGACTGGAAAGAGTACTCTTGATCAACGTTATCCTCTTTTCTTATAACGTCAACCTGATATAATTTGCATAAGGCCATGCATTTGTGGGTTGTGAAAGGTTAACCTCACCTAAAAATTTTCATGTATATTTCTATGGGGTTTTCTTAACGTGTTCCCTAAGGGCACATGTTAAGCATCATTTAATGAGGTACCCTTAGGGCACACGTTAAGAAAACCCATTTATATAAGAATTTTAATAAGCAAAAACTCATGTAGTGCAATTTCAACTCAAAAATCTAAATACCTACCAGTCAATTCGATTTTCTTGCTTGGATCATATTATTCTTTTTCTTCTTCTTTTTTTCCTTATACAAGGAACCCCTTATGGCCAAATCCTAGGCCCATGCAAGACCCCGCAACCCACATGAACTGGTTGACCCAAGGCCAATGAGAACCATGGAACCTTGTTATTAGCCGTCACATACCCCCCAACCCCTCTTCAAACACAGTTTTTTTTTTTTTTCCCTTCTACAAGGATCCTTTGTTCTATAAACAATTGATACCCACACAGCCAGTCACACCCAAAAGGAATTTCAACCAATTTTCAATCCTGTAAGCAACATTTAAAGCAGTACCTTATCAGAAAAGTCTGGAAGGTTTTCATGAGGATGATCATCAAAATACCTCTTCAAAAGTTTCTTGTCAAGCTACAATCAGCATCAGCAAAACAAAATGCCAGGATCAGAAAATGTGAAGAGCACAAGAAATATCCAAATATCTATAATAGATAGATATATATGTACTATGCACATTTCTGCATGAGCATGTCTGTGAAATGAAGTTGTGTGGATGCATATAATTAGTTACACACCTTTGTTTCATCAACTGTAATAGGAAGATTTAGAAGATACTGTCCCGAAAGTGCAATATCAATCTCCTCATCAGTTGTTATCTTAAAATTGCTCTTTTCCATTACCTATATAAGGGACGAGAGAGGGGGGCAAGAAAAAAAAAAAGGAAGAAAAATTATGGAAAAATTAAGTAAAAGGAAAACGATGAGTCAAAAAAATTAAATAATAATTCCCCACAAACAGGAAAAGTAAATGGCATGCTTCAAAACATCCATAGAATTTATTAAAGTTAAACAAACACCTTGTAAGATATATAATGGCTTTTAATCCAACACATGCACATGCAAACAAAATATGGTGTACCTCATGTTTTTCCCTAGTAAAATATCCTGATAGGTTGCAACAATCCTCAGAGAGCACCATCAACAGTGCAAGTTGTGAGGGGAAATAACAAATATCTTATGGAATATGGTCTCCAGAAAAGGACTAACACCACTAACCATAGCAATGAGGCCATATAAAGATGGGAATCATCACAATTCACAATAACAGATGATATGGTTGGAATTTCATGAAATGGTGCCATATCAATTTTTTAATCTCATTTGTGGCGATGGCTACCATATCTAACATGGTCTCATTCATGAAGATGGATCTATAAAACATTAAACACAATGGGGGCGATTCAATTTTCATGAGACATCCATACAAAACATACCAAAAAGTTACAAAAGGATGCAGCAGCCCTGATACCTGAAATAAGTATGACAGGAAATTCTGTTCAAGGACATCTATTTCTTCAGGAGACAGGTTTTGCTGCGCCAGTTTCTGAGCCCCATGGACTGGGTCAAAGAGGGAGTACAATTGCTGCAAACACAACATATATTGAATAAGGATGAAAACAAAGAGCAACAAATAATGAACAGAACAACACTACTGATCAGATTATGAGTGTCAAGCGAAAAAAAAAAAAGAGGAGAGTATTTAGTGTTAAAATGACAAATAAAACATGACAATACCATCAAATCTTCAAATTGCAGAAGATACCAAGCTCGAATTGTGTACTCAATTCTCTTGGAGAGCTTTAAAAACTCAGCCCTGTCGGAACTATGTTCTGCAAAACATTTAAAAACTCAATCCAGTCAAAAAATTGAGTGGGAAATCTTAATTCAGAACTGCACAGAATCAAAATTGAAAAATAAAAAATACAACTAGAGGAAGGTTTTTATATTAGGGTCGACATATCCCTCTTCTTGTCCGGGAAAAGGACCTTGTGGATCATCCACATAATTGATTAGAGTGAGCAAATGTGCAAGTTACCAAATCAAACAATATGAAAACCAATACCAAATTCTTGTTTGTTTTCGCAAAATGGGATTAGCTCGTGAATGACTCAAGGGTTTCCACACTAAGGCTCAGTAGCATCTACCAATGTAGCTATATCCTCTCATTACCATATTTATACATGGATAAAACAACGTGGGGGAAAACCGACAGTGATAATATTTAAGATAATGAAAATCTAACACCTATAAATCGGAAATAATGAAAAATAAAAATAAAAATAAAATAGCAAACTCGCAAGCAACCCAATGAACCAAGAGAAAGAACACAAAATGCATTAATAAGACAGCATCATAAAACCCTCTTCACTTTCAACAAAATTATTGACAGGCAACATTTCAAATTGTAAAAATTTTGAACTTCCAGATGCTATATAGTCAAATAGAGAGAGAACGAGAGAGAGAGAAGAAGGGTCCGTAAATACCAATAAGGTGGGCTAAGGTCATGATAAGCTTGGGCTTGAGAATAGGAATTACGGATTCGCGCTCTAAACGAATGACTTCCTTCTTCTTCATATTGTCCATTGTCTCTGCGAAAGAAATAGCAGTAGCAACGCCAGATATCACTCGAAAACAGAGCTTTAAAAAAGGCTTGAAAGGGAGAGAATGCCCTTTTAAAACCTTGAAGATTCGTGAGATGGAAATGGAGAGTTTGTGGAATTGATTCGTGCTTTGCAAACAAGGCAAGGCAGCTCACGACATACTATAACTCCTCCACCTACTGTTATGTCTAATCCCAGTTTTAATGTGACTGTTTATCGCCTCCAAACGGCAGTAACGTATCTTCTCTTCCTTGGGCTTCTATAACAGCCGGTCTCTCGAGGAGAAATTTTATCCTTATCTTACCTTACTCTCTTTTTTTTAATTTTTTAAAAAAAAAGGCTTAATTAATTAAAATATGAATTACTTATATATCCATTATTTGATCACTCACACGGCATTATCCACGTATTTTAGTGATCACGACTACACATGATTTATATGCGTCCGCATGTGATGATCACAAACTTGTGAGTTATAGCATCGGTGTTAGGATTAGACAAATACCCAGCTGTATAAGTTAAAAAAATTATGCCTCGAGTGGTTAATACATTGCCTGAATTTTATTTTATTTTTGATAGGGTTTCATAAGAAAATAGGCATTTTGGATCTGAAAGATTTTTTTGTTATGGAACAAGGAGAATGTGAACAGCATTCTATATGCAAAACCACAAAAAATAAAATATATATCATCTTAGCAACAAAGAGATCCCTCGCTTAGCTATTACACAAGGGAAAATGTAAGGGACAAAAACGAAACCATCCTCCCCTGTTTGGGCTCCTCTCTTGGCTTCTTTTACTATACTTCGTGAGCGAGGCGGACGTTTGAAAACGCACCCATGGTTTGGGTGCTCACATTCATACATAAAAGCTGCACAGAAATGGGAGTCTAATGATTTATTAATAAAAAAAAAAAAACCTTTTATTTTGCCACTTGCTTTAGAGGGGCCATTTCCTTCGTTCCTCCTTTCCAGACCCTGAATGCATCGGCCACCTTGTCCTTTCTGCTATATTCGTACTGGGGCAGCTCATTCAGATTTGCTGACATTATTATTTGGACTCTTATATGGATATGAAATCACATTGTTGAGCAAAGATGAAGAGAGGAGAAAGGGACCCAGGGGTTGGATTCATGTTTTCAAAAAGGCCTTCACATAAATATTTCCACTGCAGTGTGGTAGTGGCAGTTACCTGAATCCTTCAGCAACCAACTACACATATGCCCTCTGCACGTCCATCTGAGTCGTAAATAGGATGGCCTATACAACCAGTCCTCTACATTGAAATGCAATGAGGAAAAACCATCACTGCTTCTTGGTCAACATATAGGCATGCTAAGATCACTGCGATGCACTGTTTTGGGCATACTCTCAAGGCCATGGGGAGCGAATTTCCCACTGGACCTAGGAAGTCCTTTGATACCATAAGAATACTTAGCCAATTTATGGGCTGCCCCATTACACCTTGGCACATATAGAAGTCTCCCAACACAGGCAAAACCAAACAATCTCACTGCATAGTGATTGACCATCTGATAACTACTCAAAACCTGAATTTGTGTAGTCAATAAACAGTTAAAACACTCACAAACTAACAGGGAAACATGATAAAACTCTAGCTCGTTGTACCAACATGGCAGTCAACAAATTATTGGTCCTGGATGAAAGAGTGGAGAAAAAGGTAATAAAACTGAAACAAGGTGCATTTCAGCAAACATAGAAGGAGAAATCAGCAGAGAGAGGGATGAACCATACAAACACTTCTAAACAACAGAAGAAAAAAAAATACCACTGAACTCGGAAAGTCAACATATCCACAGCATTACTTGGCTAAATGAGTGTGTGAGCAAGAACACGTGTTCGCGCGCATAAGAGAGAGAGAGAAGGGGGGTGGAATATATTTTTCAAAAAAAAAAAAAGAAACAAAACAGCTTCATTATATAAAAGCAGTTGCCTCTGGTAGTTTATAGCCTCCAAAGTTATTGAAAGATTTCTCTGACAACAAGAGAGAAGAAAATTCCCAATTAAATGAAAATTAAATATACGGCTTACCTATCAAATAAGAACCATCCTTCCAATAACTTCCCCACCTTCCCATTTAGCATCTACATATATACATGGTGTTGAGTTTGCACTTGTATAGGTATGTACAAAAACCTATCACAGGGACTGTATACTCAGCTTCTGCAGTAAACCCTGACTGTCGCTTCTTCCTAAAAATAATTAGTCACAAACTCCTTTTACATGCATATTGTAATCTGCATCAGAGCTTATCGTTTCCAGCAACCAAGCACAGAAAGTTGCACCCCACTTGCCTGAGAAAGTGGCAAAAAAGAAGGTTCTTATTGGTTCCAGGACCTCAAGAATGGTTTCCCCATTGAATCATGTAAAGCAGAATTTTGATGGGGCAAGCCCACCCAACCCATATTATTGGTCATCGGGGGAGCAGCTGCTTCACGCCCATTCAAGTACTCAAGTGGATGAGCCGTCTGGGGGAAAACATTGCTGTTTCTGGGAATTCCCCCACTCAGCACCCCAAAGTTCCTCGACGAAATGAATTGCTCAGTGGATCCCATTGAATTATATGGGATACCAGAGCGCAATTCATTACAATGAGATAAAACACTGAATAGGCTCTCATCTGTGTTACTTCCATTTGCAATGCTCTGGCTCGGGACACAAGCACCTTCCGAACCAGACCAGCCACCACGGACTCGATGCTCACCAGGAAACCAGTTTTGACTCAACAATTCCCCGCCATTTGAATGAGAATGAAGAGGTGCTGACATGCGGACAGGATTGACAGCCCAATCCTGCACATTGATAGGTGATAAGTGTTCTTGCCTAGGGATCAAGTATCTACCTCCATCAGAGTACATATTCTCCTGAATGTTTTGATGAACGTAAAGCTCATTCTGTCTCTTCTGTCTCTGCTCCAAGGGCAGTGGCAGCTGCAGATGCTCACGGAATTGCCCAGGAAACTGACGACTTTCCATCAAAATATTCGTTGTTGGCTGAAAATCTAATCCTGTCTGTTTCTGTTCGTGATGATAAGATAAAACTTCCTGGCCCTTGAGGAAGGATTGAAGCAGTTCATTTCGATCTTGGTTTGGGTAAGAACTGAAGGACCCATCATTGGCATTGTCTGTGCAATAGATTTTCTTCTGCATCTTCTTCACGGATGTCAGATTCCAGATCAATCATGTGGGTCTGATGCTCTTCAATAACTTGTGGGTGCCCAAGTGACAACTCACTGGCAGATGCATATTCACGGCTTGAAGTAGAATGATAAAACGATTGTGGCATGCTAACCGATGGCCAGACATCTCCAGCAGACGAGGGATGAACTCCATGCCTAACAGCAACATCTGTGGGATTCAAATTCCCCGAATACTCTGATATGTCTGGAGGAGCAACATCTGGTTTTGAAATTACATGGCTGTCCTCTGAATCCATCTCCATAGGGTTGACTTCATGGCTACCATTAAGTGAATGAATCTGCTGCAGAGGCTGATTCTGTGCAGTTTCAGGAACAGACTCTTCATCATCTTCCGTGGTGGATTCATGGTCTGTCCCTCCACTCTTCTGCTCCTGAAGCACACTATCAGAATTCTCCTTCTCCTGATCCTGACCACACAATTACAACAAACTGATTACTTAAACGTAATATCACAGAGGTAAGATTTCTACTGTCAGGCAAGATCAATAGATACAGGTTCAACAAAGCTCTGCAGAATATTCAAGAGGTCACACACAAGACTGCCCACACACACCCACACCGACACAAGAAGAAAGAGAAATTTATACATATATAGTCATATAGACAGTAACTAACCTCCATCACAGATTTCAATTTTTCTTCAATTTCTTGCTCCAAAGACTTGGTCATTTTCCACCTCTCTGACTGTCTTTTTCTCCAGTTTGCAAACTGCTGCAGGAAGATCTCTATTTGCCACTTGCAACCTATATAAATGAAACTCAACTTCAGAGGGACAAAGTCACTATATAAATGAAACTCAACTTGAGAGGGACAAAGTTGGGAAATTTTAAAATAAGATACATTCACTATAAATGACACTGACCAGTGCTCATGCAACTTCTTCCGTTCTTCTTCCTCAAAAACCTCATATGGTTGAACGTGAAAACTATCAAGGTCACCTAGAACACGGTTAAGAGACCTAGACAGAATGCTTTTCCCAGACTGCTTCATACTCTTAACAAGTTGATGCTGCTTTTTGCTAATCTGAAATATATCAAAGGCCTGTAATCAGCCATAGCTTCCCGAGAATGTGAGAATTCTATTTTCTTTCTTCATCAAAAAAATTTTGCAAGTTTTTGAAACACTAAATATTTGATACATGAAAAAGGCCGTGTTAGCTTAATGTAGTTCTTCCCATCCTAAGCTTTAAAATATTGATTATGGTGTGTCAGCATTCAGTAAGCACACAAACATATAAGAGGTAAAGTCATCATACTAGAGATCTTAAAAACCGGGTGAACAATCTGGAAGAGTTTTTTTTAAGGTGTTCTAAAAACAAAATAAAAGAACTTTTGAAGATTGAAGAATGAAATTCACAATGTATGACACTGTAGAAGTCCATGTCCATAAAGAACTATCTTAAAAACCGGGTGAACAATCTGAAAGAGTTTTTTTTAAGGTGTTCTAAAAACAAAATAAAAGAACTTTTGAAGATTGAAGAATGAAATTCACAATGTATGACACTGTAGAAGTCCATGTCCATAAAGAACTAATGGAAATGCAAATAATGAAGCCCTGAGTGACCAGAGCACATAATGAGGAGAAGAATGAGAGTGAGAGATGAAAGGGTCAATCCCAAAATCATCTTAGGGTCCAAACAATCCCCAACACGCCTGCATACATGTGAATGCAAGTATGTATGCCATTCAAAATGTTGATCAATGTAAATACAACAACTAGAATTTCATGATTGGTAGTTGATGACATTATTTTGCCCTAGGTACTGCTAGCACCTCAATATATTTACAAAATGTTAATTAGTAGGCTTCATTCCTGCATCCCTATCCCATACCAATGGCAACAATCAGGTTTGATGCATAGGCTACACTACAATAAGATCAAGTGCAGGAAAATGTGGTCCAATCATATCTGCTGCAGCAGCAATCCCAGTATAGCTAGTATAAGATCACTTAAATAGAGGAACCTTATATAATCTGCATGCTTCTGAAAACTGACCCACAAATTGGGGGGTCACTGATGGTTGGATCCACTCTCAATCCACAACGGTGACAGGTTTCGTTACATAGGTATTGTCCCTCCCCAATTTTTAAACAATTTATATAAAAATTAAACAAACACCTAACCTTGAAATAAGACATATATTTGGCACCATCACTACAGTGGATATTACGCTTTTTTAGCTTTTCTCCTTTTTTGGGTCCTCCTACCACCTTTAACACACCATTTGAAGCAGCCAAAGGATTTTGACATTTGTCCCTCACAAAGCCTTGCCTGCAAGTACAAACACCAAGCAAACTTATTAGATTCCCTGACCACTGAAAGAAAACTAACAACATAGCCACTACAAGCTAAAATTACAAACATGAAATTGAGGGACAAGCTAAAAGAAGAGAGAAAAAATAAAGCAGAACCCACAATCAGACTTTTTAAATAAAAGAAATCAACTGCAAAACTTATGTGATAGAACATTAATACATGAATAAATATATACATATATATTCACCTTGCAAATTTTGCAAAACCCTTAAGCAGATCTATTCAAACCATTTCCACTTTAATAATCGAACAAGTAATGAATAAGTCATATTTGAAGTATCATATTTGAAGTCTTACTCACAAAGAACCCATCAAATTCAGGAAGGTCACACAAATACGAACTGGTATAGCTCATTGTAGAGACTAGAGAGTTTACTTACCTTTTTTGAACTTCTCCAGCTTTCATCATTGAGGAATACTGGTTATCACTGCTACATGCTTTCTCATCTGCAACCCAAGAACAAGATTCAGATGTAGCTCCAAGATTCTCCTCAAGATTGCGGAATCTAGAGTCATTTTCCAATGCAGAGATATTTTTCTCAGTCTGCTTTCTTGACCTGCTTAAAAATCAATTTAGTATGGTTAAATGAGATTCAAAATTACTTGTAAAGGAATCAAATGAATTTCACTTTAGTAGCCCATAGTTTCCTTTATTAACTGAGAATGTCTAAACAATAACCAGTCCAGGTCCTCTTTCCTATTTTTACAAAATTGAGCATCATTTCTTTTAATCTGGAAATGTAACCAAAAAAAAACATGAGAAATAAAAAATCCCCAAAGAAATATTTTTTTCCAAAAAGACACATACTTTCCGTTGCTATCAAATTTTTGAGTTGTAAAGAATTCCGCCTCAACTGTTAGGAAGCATAGGTCAAGTGTTAGAAACCCCACGAAAGGGTAGCTCCGCGCCAGCAAGATACAGCGAAGCCAAAGCAATACTTAACAAGAGAGAAAAGCCATTTCTATAGTGGAAATAGTGAGTGTTCCGGTGAGGCAACGCAACAACATAGCCAGTCTGGGCTTGGGGCTAAACCCTTGGCCAAAGGGCCCGGTGCGTATGGGACTGTGGTATTGTACATGCCCGAGGGACTAGTTGGGGTGCGAAGCCCTCCAACACCCTTGGTGTAAAAAATAAAAAATAAAAAAGAATTCCGTCTCAACTAAAATCAACAATGTATATAAAACAATAGAATATATGAGTACAACCTCCATATATTCTGTTCCTTTTCTGGATCCTTGCAACTTGCCCATCTCTCCTTCAACTTCTGTAAGTTCCCTATCATACTGCCCACATATATAGAGCCAAAAGAGAGGGTAAGAATTGTTCTAACAATACAACAACATACTGTGAAAGCTAACAGTAGTGTAAAATAAAGTGAAAAATTGGAAATGCTTTATATTACATACTCATTATGATACTTCTGTAACTCTGAGTAGTATGCTCTCTTATTAGCCTTGAAACATTGTTCATGATGAAGAACCACATCAGGATGAAGATCACCCGAACAAAGTGAAGCACCCCTGCAAGCATATGTTCATAAATTTACTGGCCAAAACTTTTATATTGCATCCTAAATCATCAAAAGGAAGCATTCACAAATTTGATAAGAAGTTACATCAATGCAATTATATTTAGACAAAATCATAACTTGTAATTTTGAGAATGGGAACAGGGCAGGAAGGTGTAAGCGATTGCACCAGACCAATAGAAAACCAAACACAATATAGGCAGTAGATAAAGCACTTCCATCAACAACTTAGAAGATTGCAACACAGCAGAATCCAAATGGACCTCTGGAGATAACCCATGGTGAAGAAAGTTCACCCAACCCAACACTGCCACTGTTACTCTGTTTTCCCCCCTCAGTGATAAAATTTATTTCAAATGCATCTCCAGACTTTGAATATTTCCTCAACAACAAACAATGAGCACTACACTGAGAAGGTTCCACAAGATTAAGGGCATGTCAATGAAATCAGTGTCCACATAATTTAGCAATATCATAATTGGGAACATATAGATTCTTCTACAATTAAAACTATATAGCAATTATGAAGTGATCATAGTTTCCATGCAATTCTGCATGAAGGATAGTTTTTCGATGACTTCTTGCTTCATTTCAGATGCGATATTTTTTTATTAACTAACTATTAGCGGGCTTAATCAACCAAGATGCATGCTTTATTCTCCTATATGTCTATACAAATGGATCAATGCATGATACAAATCATTCTTCCAGCTGTCTTTGCTTGACTGAGTACCATCCAACTTGGACGATTCTACATGGTTAAAAACAGCATTTTTTTTTTTTTTTAAAATTTCTGATGAAGAGTTAACAATAGCATATTATAAAATTGTATGTTAAATCTGACCCAAAAAGTTACAATTAAGGCTTTTTGAGTCGTTGAGTTGGGAAAATGTATCTAAAAAACCGAATTACCACATCTGAGAACAAAGGAATAGAATATTCCTGTAAAAGTAGTAATAATAATAATAATAAGCACTGTACAGATAAATATTATCAAAAGCACAATTGAAATGGATTTTCTTTAATTAAAAAAATGTATTTACAAATCCTACATTCATGTGTGTAAGAAATTTGGCTAAACCACATAGGACAAATTATCAACAAAGAGGATATGAGAAGTGATTCAATATAATAGACGATGGAATGCAACTCATCATTGTCTAATAAAATGACATACATATATTAAATATGCTTCTGAAGAAAGGGCAAAATCAAGATTTCAAGGCATGAATTCTCAAAATAAGAGTATCTTATTCGAATACTTGCCATTTGAGAAAAGGATTTCCAAATTGGAAGTTATCCCCAGCAAGTAATGCTTGCACAACTTGCTGTGCATCTGCTCCTTTAGGAAGAAACTGCACAAGAAAGTTTCTCTCCTTTTCTGATAAATGAGTGTGCCAAACCTATAAACAATTCACAGGTATGGTTAAAATATAATTTGAACAAAGAAAGAACATTTTGAAGCTAATAGTATAAAAAATAACATGGAATCGTTGTTACCTCACATGAGAGCACCTCTGCTAAATTCTCCAACTCAAACATTTCCCGAGGAATAGCAAAAACATCTGCCAAGATATTTTGGGAATTAGGAACAAAATCAATAAATCGGGTCATGTCTCTTCTAGTTATGCATATCTGTTCCCTTTTGGCAACAACCCTCTTTTGGCTGCCATCCCACTCCAGAGATATATGAGGACTCATGTTCAAATCATATTGCGCTAATCCTAAACTCTTCTTTTTTGCTCTATATTGCTCCCGGGAACTGCAACCTACGACACTGGTACCATTCAATCTTCTTTTCCGCTGATCAGCCGCCATTGTCATGAAATATTCGACAAAAAATACCCAGCAGAACGTTATGCGAACATATAAGAAGATGTTGTCCTGATCCCAATTAAACAATATCTTCTCTCCATATGCAAACTGAAAATCATCATCGATAAAGCACACAATAATCAGCTAACTTGAACTGAAAATTTCTAAACATAGTCATAATTAACCAGCACATTGTCAAGCATATGCAGTGCAATCAAACTTCATTTCAGTGCTAAAGAATAAATTAAACCCTAAAGCCTGAGTATATCAGAAAGTATTAAAAGTTATACAAATGCCATCTACTATACAATGATACTTGCAGCCGAAATTAGTATTCAGCTGCTCCATTGGACACCATATTTTTTTTTTGAAAAATGAAACACTGCTATAAATTAGGGTTTTACAAGTGAAATAACCCAATATTGCATGGTAAACAGAGCTTAAAAGTGAAAAAATTTGTCTTTGCACAAGGATAATAATCCCTACCCATAAAGAACAAATTATTTCTTGCTGGGATTTTCATCACAGTAACATATGTACACCATGAATCAGATTGTTTCACATGATTAGGTATTCAGATAAAGTGTTGCAATTTTAAACAACAAGACTGATAAGTAAATAAATGCTTCCCAGCACTATGAAAATGACTTATTTTATGTCAGCAAATCAACTGAGAAAAATACAGACTAGTTTTTCTACTTGATGTGAAAAATAAGAGAGAGATAGGAACTGAGACAAACTTCCAAACACATAATGAAGAAAAAAAAAAAAAAAAACACAAGCTTAGAAGAAGAGAGAGTGCTATTGGCACTTCATAAGTTGTAACCAAGGTTCCACCAAATCACGACAATATTAATCTCTTTTACTTAATTGGAAGTTCTAGGCAATTTCTAAGGTCTATCCATATTTTATGTGTAAAATAAATGACTGAAGACTCATTTCAATATAACATAATGGGTCCTAGAACCTTAATCTTGTTTCTTATCTACTATCCAGTATTACCCAGGGGAGTTGGATCCCCCTTCAATGATTACCAGACCAGATGAAGATCCTAAAGAAGCAAAGATCCTTGAATCAACACCTCTGCCTATATCAATATGCAAAAGCTAAAGTGGTAAATGAATACCATGACACTTTGAAATAAGGGTAAGTTGTGTCAAAACTTATGGCACCTACCAACACCTGACGACTTGCCACTGCACCCCTTGTAATGTATTGATGATACTCCAAATGGAAATAAGTTCAGAGTTTTCAGAATTGGAACTTGTAGACAAGGTTTCACAATTTAGGATGTGTCTTCAAAGATTCGACTCAGGATTAACATATTAGACACCTAAAGATTACCTCACATAAATAAATTTAAGTTCTGGCCAGTTGAGGAAGTTTCAAAAGTGGCAAATGATGTTGTACCCTCTGTGTGGTGGATGTAGAGGAATTCACACAATGTAAATAAGAGAGAAAGAACTAAAAGAAAAGTTAACCCTCATTATTATTTATCTTAAAACGTAAAATAAAATACTAGAACAAATGAGGACTTCCATAAAATAAAATACTGGAAATAAAGGCAACCCATTAATTATATAAATGGAAATAATTATTTAAAAACAAAAAAAAATAAAAATTAAAAATAAGGTAGTTTAGAAGGATGGTGTACACATTCAGTATAACTAACTGGAATCAAACTTTGAGTTTCGATTAGTTGTGAAATATTTAAGTCACTCTGTGAAAACAGCAAATATGGTCAATTTTCCAGAGGTAGTCACTCTCCAAGCGCAATTAAAGGAAAAGTTTAACTACTATCCTCATCCCCCAGAATAGCAATGAATAATTGAAACTCGAGGAAGTAATTATGTCAATTGGATAAATTTATCAATCTGTTCAAAAGTTTCCATTTGGGTACTCGTACCAAAAATTCACATAAACTTCTCCAACCATCCAACCACATGCTAAAAAAGACTCTGCGTGTGCTCTTTTCTGGGGAATTCCTTTTTCTAATGTTTCACAGTCATGCTCAACCTCCAACATTAGATAAATTTCATATAGAATTATGAAACAAAACCCAAAATTTTTCATATATATATAAACTAACTATGCAACAGAACGCTATCAAACCAAGCCGAATCAAATTGATTTAGAATATGCGATTACAAAAAGCACAAGTTAACGAATACCAAAACTCAATAATCCCAAGCAGATTTCAAGAAAAAACAAAAACAGAGGCATTAAGAATAACCCCAAAATCTATACCAAAAACATCAATTTCCAATCACACAAAACCACAGCGAACTCACGAAAGCATCAAACCCCAAGTGAAATCCCAAATATTAAGAACAATACCTATAGATAACGCATTCAAGAAAACTTCTTTAATCCATAAAAACGAAACCCTAGAAATTGAATCGCTAAGGAGGAGAAGTGAGAACCCAAACAATACCTGCAACACGCTCAATGCTAATCCGAGCAGATGAGAAACCCCAAGCCACGAAACGTCCTATATGTATATATGGATATCAAAGATTAACAGTGACCCAACAGTGAAAACCTCGAAATTTCGGCCAGTGAGAGAAAGAGGAGAGAGAGATGGTTTCGTGTTATCCGAGTGGCTTGGGGAGGAGGCATGAGATAGAGAGAGAAAGACCCAAGAGATTAGAGAGAGAGAGAAGAGAGATCAGACGAGTGTGGTTTCTCGGAACCGTTATGTTAGCTTTTTGCTTCATTGAATCCTGTCTTCGCGCGCTCGGGCGCGGCTTCGGCTCCACCCCATGGCTCTCTCTGGTTCGCTCTCCTTGCGTCGGTGATGTTAGCAGGAAAGGTTTATCAGAAGGGGTAGTGATTATGTCACTCGGCATGGGAGTTTGTAGGGTGCAAACTGGAATTTGATTGGCCATTAGTACCATTGACTTTCTTTTGTCAAAGAAAACACGATATATGATTGGCTTGTCATCTTTGTGTTCACCACACAAAACTAATATGGGGATTAGTGTACAATTTAACCCTATTTTTATATGAGGACGTGGACTAGCGGGTTTGAGAATAGTCCAGGCCATCTCACGTCACCTAAAGCTCCAATATCGTACCATTCTCGCGTGTTTTTGCCAATAACAAACCTCCATGTGGAACCCCAATCAATGATTACCTAGTACTATATATATACTATAAAACATGACAATATCAACGTGAGTGAAACTTTTGACCGAATTTAGTTTTATCAATTCTCACACAAGAAAATGAGTCAAATCTAATTTTTGTCAAGGAATTTTTAATACCAAATTTGTTTTGCTTCTTATTTTCCAAATTTATTATAGGATCCTTAGCATAATTCATCAAACTTAGAACTGTTTCTTGTAAGTTATATAAGCAACCCAATTTAAGGTATAAATACTTAAATAGAAAGTTTGATATTTCTGATATAGAAAGAATTGAAGAGGATAATTTGAACCAAATCAAATATTGACTACACTCTAACGACCCATTTCATTATTCAAATAATAATTAAATGATTTAGTGTATTTTACATACTATTGAAGCCATTTATCATTACGAGTTTCTGAATCGTTTATAATCCAAAATAAAAACCTTGTTAAATTAAAATCAAATTACACAAATTGATAATGAGTTCCAACCATCTACAATCCAAATCACAGTGAAAAGTTTCATAAACACTAAAGTAAAAAACTTACAAACGTAGAGTCATGTTATTCATAACAAATCTCACATGATAGCTGTTATATACGCTAAAATGGTCAACATCGTAGATACTCTTTAGATTTGCTTTTCTATTTTTGATGTAGTTATAGTTAGCAAATCCATTTTGGTAGGTGATCTAATCTATTTGTAATATAACAAAATTATTAGTTATCAAATAATATAATAATATTACAGTGAGGAAGTATATAAAATACAAAGTCATTGGAGGAGCAATTCATTTACCTCTAAAGTTTGAAAGATTGATTTTCCGCTCGTTTCCTCATTTTGTAGGGGAATGGCTACATTTGGTGTTCAGTCCTCATCGAAAACACATAAAGGAATAGGATTAGGGTTTCAAATGTGAAAACTAAAGGTGAAGAGATGGAGGCGGCTAAGTATTAAGATCCGACTGTTAGGGTTTTATTTCAGCCATTGTTACTTTTATATATCAATTTATAGTTACGTCATTATACAGCTCAACAAAGCCTTAATTCTAATATGACAATATTGTCCTTAAGTGGTTAAGAACTTTTCAAAACCATTTTAAACAACAAAATGAGCATATTTGTCAATTTTAAAATCTTCCCCTTTTTAGTCAATTGGATCGAAATGACAGCGCCGCTCCAAATATGATAAATCTTAGATAAGTACAAGTGATTTATTATCTTTTTTTATTATTATTATCTTTCATTTCTACTATACAATATACACATATAGAGAACTAGAGAAGCATGATTGACTATATATTAATCTGCTAATAAGTAGATTACCTTAACCGGTATTATTTGTAGATTTTAATCAAAATATTTCTTTAAGAAAGCATGCATGTTTATCAATTTTTTGAGCTCACAATTATTAACTCCCAATAATTAAGTGTGTTGAGCTCATGTTTATTCCATTTTAATCAATACCATGCGCTCTAGTTGCTAGAAATAGATGAACACTTTCGACTCCTAAGTAGTGATTCTTTACTATTTACACTACTATTATTAACATCAGTACCATGATGCACAATTCACCCATAAATTCATGCATTTAGTTTTGAAAGGAACAAATATTCAAACTTGAGACTTGCGATTCGTGAATAATGATTCTTTGTCATTTATATAGAACTACTTAAGGCATCAAATCTTGCTCAACATATGTAAAGAGTAAAATGTACGAGTACATGATGGTGGATGCAATACAAATATAATTTCCCCAAAAATGTATATATTTTAGGAGGCTTTAGCCACAAGTCCAAATTTTAGGACTTATGCGAGCATCAGTTTGTTAGAAATTTTTGTGCAGCCCTAAGTCCACCAAGTGATCCTTCGGACCAAAATACCCTTCTATGTACTATATTCACACTCTCAATAAAAATATCGTTCTCTCTCTTTCTCCTTCTCGCTCTCCTTCTCCCTCTCCCTCTCTCTCTCTCTCTCTTTCTGTCATCAAGTTTTTTCTTTTTGCACTCCATCAAAACTTGTGATGCTAAAAATCATGGTGGCCGATGATGTAGCTACTCACCTAAAAAACCCTCATTTTTTTTTACTGTGTGAAGTCGATCATATCTCCAAATCTGCTACTCAAGAGATAGAGACATCCAGACCCAAAGTCATCACTTAAATTTCTTTTTTTGCTTTTTTTTTTTACAAAGCAAGTGGTGTTCAAAGAAGAAACCTCCATTTTTCTTGACAAAGGAGGTGCTCAATTATCAGATTTGATAGGGTGGTGACTCGTCGTTATTATTAAGTGCTCCAAATCTAAACCAAATTTGAACACCTATATCTTGAAGAACACTGATTTGAGTACGGAATAACAATTTAGGAAAACATTGATAGCAGTTAATGGTTAAGATAAGATGGAGAACCACTGATCTTTTTACTCTAGAGGTGTTTGCTGACCAAGATTGTGAAGCTTATACAACCAATATACTATAAGCTACCCATCCCAAACTGTTGGCAACTTAAGGGGATGGCGGTTTCTTTACCATGGAGCTAGAAGATGTAGAAATTGATTATAGTAGATTCTTAAGTGTCCAAAAATTGCTCTACTTTTATAACTTTTTACAATTTCTAATAGAACTAACATCAAGTTACACGTGATTCTAAAATAGTTACATGTAACTGTTTTAGAAAACCCACATCAAACCTTTTTAATAAGTTAAATTTAATTACAAACTGTTTTAATGAGTTACGTTTAATCACAAATGCTTAAATCATCTATTTTCCTAAGAAATTTTAGTCATATTACACAAAATACTGAAAATTTAGTAACAAAAAGTTATATATAACTATTTCACAAATTTCACTTCAAAAAATTAAATTTAGTCTCAATCACTTAAATTTAACCTTGTAATAAGTTGAATTTAGTCACAAAAACTTGGATTAAACTGTTTTTATGGAATATTATAGTTAGATTATATAAATATTTAAGATATAATCGTATTTTTTAAAAATAATTACATGTAACTGTTTAACAAAATTTACTTTAAATGGTTAAAATTAGTCATAATCACTTAAATTAAATTGTTTTAATTTAAATAGTTTTCATAAAATATTGAAGTTAGATTATGCAAATATTTAAAAATCTATTTATTTTTTATTTCTTATTTATAAACAGTTGAATGGAATTGTGTTTTATGTAGCCAATTAATGTAATTGTTTTATTTTTTTATTTTTACATAATTTCATATTCGATATGGGTCTTATTTTAAAAGTCTCAGTGAATAAATTCTAAAAATATAAATTTTATCGAAAACCGATGGATAGATTGAAAGTTATGCCTACTTTAAAGTTTAAAAATAAAAAATAACAACTTAAAAGTATATTTGACTTTATATACTTAAAATTTAAACAAATACATAATTATTTTATTTAAAAAGTGGACTTATAACCTCATAAGTTTTTTTCTTAGACTTACGCCTCCATAAGTCCCATAAAATGGATTTTTTACTAATTTTCCTATGTTATTGTTTTGGCTCGGCTCCGGCTATTGGAGCAAGCCATTTGGAAGTATAATCATTACATCGCTGGTATCGGTACCGAATTGGTGACAAATTTCGGAACGTGAATGTTTGAGCGTCTCGGATCTAGTAGACTTTCAGGTCTCAAGTAAACGTTTTATCCTTTTCTTATGGTCTTCTCTTTTGAATATGCCCCCCCACTTTATTATATTTTATATGAAATCCTCCAAATCTTACCTATCCAATTATCCCCACGCATATATCGCCTAGATTTCATTGAATATTTGATTGGGAAGGTTTAAATTTGAATATTCAGAGTAAGAATAAAAGTGTTCAATGTATCTGTGATACTTTTATATGGTGTCTTTAGTCAGTGACAATGAAATAAAATGATATTGCCGAGTTAAAACGTACTCAAACTATCTCACTTTATTCCGTTTTCATTGATTTGTAATACCACATCAACTATTTATATACAAATTTTTTCCAAAATAAGGGTATTGTATAGTAACATATCTGACTTAATAAGGATATGAGGTTTGTAAAGGTTTTAGTTCTTACTATGCGTAGGAGTGTTTGATGAAAAAAAAAAAAAAAGAGCTTAATATATCAACTAAAAACACTATGTCACTTATGAATACTGTTCTAGTAGGAGATATACTATATGATTATAGTTGTTTATAAATGATACATATATGTGTGTGTCCACATATCACATATGTGTGTCATTCAGGATGCATGTCATCCGATGAAAAACCATAATTGTACGGAAAATCCGACATATGATTAAAATTTTGTCACAGCTAGTCAGCTACACACAAGTTACTCTATGCACGAAATGACAAGGGTGGAAGATGGTGGGGTTTTAGGCCTTGTGTAGAAAAACGGTAAAAGACTGCTGCGTTTTATCCCATAAGGTCCACGATAGACGATTAGGCCCGTCGTCGAGATGATTATATCTGGACCCTTCAAACGGTTGGCCATCAAAAGGGTCCTCTCTCTCCTCTGTGTGCCTGGGTGAGTAATGGCAGCTAAGATACTATCCCATTCACATCCTCTCTCTTCTCTCTCTCTTCCTTCCAAATTCAAGACCAGAGATTTCACCACTCAGGACCAATCATGGCCCGGACCTGCTCGAAGTCCCACAAGATCCAAAAGGCTGGTGGCTCGAGCCTCCATCCAAGACTCCATCAGCTTCTTCTTCCGCTATAGCAGAGCAGCTCCACCACCACAACATGGCATCCCTCTTTTTACTTGCAGAGAGCGTGGGTTATTCATCAGCCAGCTACTACACTTCTTTGGGTCTCTTTGTCATCTCTGTTCCTGGCCTTTGGTCCCTCATCAAGCGCTCTGTCAAATCCAAAGTACTTCAACTACCCCTTGGGCTTTGTTTCATTTAATCCTAGCCACCTGTTTATTCCTATTCTGAATTTATTTTATGTAATTTTTAATCTTTTTTAAAAATGTTATATCAAGAATTGGGCTTCTTTTCCGTTACTCAATATTTTGTGATTTTTTTAATATTTATTTTAACCTTTAAATTTTGGGGTGCTATTGCAGATTGTGCAGAAGACATTCATTGGTGAAGGAGAAGGGAAGAAGGCACCGAGTCAGGTTGCAGGAGAAATTCTATCTTTCTTCACCCGAAACAATTTTGTGGTCACTGATAGAGGAGAAACCATTACGTAAGTCCCCCAACCACGCACTTTTACACCTATCTGTTTTTCTAATTTTCAACCAAATTTCTTATCTTTAGGTTGAGTGTTAGATTGGTTTGCATATCTCAAGTTCCATTATCACATTAAGTGGAATTAGGGCATCCCATGGAAATGAAATCAGTCAATCATTTGGTATGGTATTTGAAGTTTGATTAACACCCAACACTAAAAATATCATCTCAACAGAGCATTTTTTTAGTGTCTTGTGGCTACTATAGAGTGGAAAACAAGGATTCAATTTTACCAGGGAAAAAAAAAAATGTTCGACAGGATTATTTATTGATATTAATTATAAAATGAACTTAAATTGAACAATAATTAATTGAATTCAAGAATCAAATTGGAACCATCCAGAACAAGAAGGAAAAAAAAAAAGTCATCTCAAAGCTATTAGGAAATTCAACACTCATTGCAAATCTTATGTGAAGCACAACGCCCTGATTTCATGTCCATCTATGCTATATTTCAAATTTACTGGTGTTTGGACTTGAAAAGATAAGTGTAGCATGGTTTAAGATGCTTTCATGACCTTGTGAAAGTCTTTAGTTATTTGTTTTTTAAGTAAGTTTTCAGTTAACGGGACACCATCTTCCACTTTAATAGGAAGGGTTTGGAAGCTTATGGTTTCCACTCCTTGCGGGTGCGTGTATAGGAGGGAAGCAATTACAGGAAGGGGAATGGGTAATGGTTTGCCCTCATTGTGTAGCCTAAGAGTCTATTAGCCTTTCCTTTCAACCAAAAATAAAATAGCTTGCATTAATAAGTTTGTAACATAATTTCTCTATTGTTTCAAGGTTTGAAGGCATGATGGTTCCAAGCCGAGGCCAAGCAGCATTGCTCACTTTCTGCACTTGCATAAGCCTGGCAAGCGTTGCCCTGGTTCTTACCATAACCGTTCCAGATGCAGGCAATAATTGGTTCTGGATCACCATCTTAAGTCCATTGGCGTAAGCACCAGCACTCTTTCATCTATGCAAGTTTTAATACTTCCCCTGTTCATAAGCCAAGTGAAAATGTGTAAAATGAAAATACAGAGGGGCATATTACTGGAAGCGAGCATCAAGAAAGGAGCAGATCAAGGTTAAAATGATAGTAGCAGAAGATGGGAACCTGTCAGAGATTGTCGTTCAAGGAGATGATGTGCAAGTGGAGCAAATGAGAAAGGAGCTTCAGCTGAGTGAAAAAGGCATGGTTTACGTAAAGGGCATTTTTGAAAGATCATAAAGATCATTGACACCATCTTAATCAGTTCAGCTAGACCATGCATGCGCATAGACCTGCAGGTTGACTTACGATTGGAGGAGAGGGGATGAGGCATCTTGTTCTCTTTGTATTCCTTGTAAAATTTTGAGTTGTATTTTTAATTAACACAGGTAATACTGTAGATATCATATCTGGCTCTTTCATTTTCGAACTACACAAAATTCAATCAAATCTTGAACTCATCACTACCTGGTTTTGGGTTTTAATTTGAAATTTCTCTTTCTTAAAAGGTCTTAGAATAGAACTTGTTCGGACAGGTTTGCACTCCGGTTTTAATTTGAACGTTCTCTTAATAGGTCTTAGAACAGAACTTGTTTGGACAGATTTGCACTCTGCAACATAGAACCCAACCAGAAAGCAGACCGTTGTGACCCTTCAATGGTTGCATAAAAGGTGGAACATACACGGAAAATATAAACTATGCAACATAGCAAAAGAATGTTATACATCAGTACCCTAACATAGCATATATGTTTAAATTATATGATTAGTACCCTCCTGCGATCATCAAGATTCAACGCAATCAATGCTCAGCAAAGGACAGGCAACTTATTCAGAATTCAGAGCATCACCAACACCAGCAGCAATTAAAATATTCAAGTTACACAAACATAACCCAGTAGGCCCAAAAGTAAAAGGGGTGGAAAACAAAGATGTCTGCCAAATCCTGGACATTTTCTTAATTTAAAATTAAAAAAAAAAATTTATTTACTTCTTCTTAACACAACCACTGTTCACTAAAAAAGACCCATGATTCTCAACCAACCATTAACTTGTTCTCATCCAAGAAGTTGTAAGTGGGTACCTCCAGATTGTAGGGTGCCGGACCCTTACGAATCCTGCCAGAGATGTCATAATGGGAACCATGGCATGGGCAAAACCAACCTCCAAAGTCACCAGCATTCGGTAAGGGGATGCAGCCCAAATGTGTGCAGACCCCAACAACAATGAGCCACTCTGGGTTCTTAACCCTTTCCGAGTCTGGCTGTGGGTCACGAAGGGTACTCAAATCAACACTGTTTGCTAGCTTGATATCCTCCTCCGTACGGTGCCTGATGAAGACTGGCTTTCCACGCCACTTGACAGTCACAGTGGAGCCAGGCTCAATGCCAGAGAGATCAACCTCAAGAGAGGCCATTGCAAGAACATCCTTGCTAGCAGACATGCTCAGCACAAACTTAAGGATAAGGAGGCGCATTAGTGAAGCATACACAAACCTACCACCTGTCAGGACAAAATAGGCAAATGCACGCTTGCTGGGGTCACCTGGAGGGAAACGCTCATGATTGTGCTCATCATAAACTATCTTGGAAGTTGGGTTCTTAACAGCTGCCACTGTTGGAGGAGTATCTGGAATTATGCTGCTTTCATTTTTTGGGGTGAGCGACTCAGAAGCAAAACCTAAAAAAGCCAAGCATTCACCAACAACAATCATGTCTTTACTGCATATCCACAACAATAAGCCACCCCGAACACACACACACACACACACACACACATTCTACCATTCCAAAACTACAAGATATAGCTGAAAAATGGAAGTGAAGGAAGATTAACTTTTATGCTTATAAGACATTGCACTAGAATCAAAATGCACAGCAATGTATCAGGTCAACAAATAATGCGTCCCAAATTTTTGAACCCTTTGTAGAATGTGTCCATTTTTTAAGGACGTGTTATGGAATCAAATTCCAGAATCAATGGCTTCAAAATAGCCACAATTTAGTATGTAACCTGCTTGATGATCATGAGACCAGTTTACAACACAAAATCCTCATTTGACAAGCAGGCACCAATTCCTATCTTATTTTTAAAAAACTTATGGAGAATCCACTCAAAGTTGCAGTACCCTGGAAACAACATTTCCCAGCATACTCATTCTCATCGTGCCTATTTTCCTTCATGCTTTTTCCTGCCACAAAAATATTTATATTCCTTTCCTAGGCCAATTGAGCAAACATACAAAGCAAACAAGAAACCCCCTAATAGTAGGACTATTATCTCATGCGAATACATTTTATTTGTCTGCAATTTTCGCAAATCAGCAAACTGTGCTCTACATATACACAACCTTGCATCTGAATGAAAGACAAAACAGTACCAAAGTAATGCAGTGTTTCATGATCCGTTATCGTGTGTGGCCCGGAAAAGTAGGGTGAGGCTGTTCACACTCCCCATATCCCTTCTCACACTCCCCTCAACTATTTTATCATACAAACTGACGTTATCCTCCAGTGGAGACAAAGCATCGGAGGAGGGATAATATGAGAATTAGGGCCTTGGGGGTAATAACTGTCAGTTTGTATGATAAAAAGGTTGAGGGGAGTGTGAGAAAGGATGTGGGGAGTGCAAATAGCCTCACCCAAAAAGTAAATCCAAAATATGTGCCCATGCTTTCAAATGATTGCTAAAATTATCTAAATTCCTTTGGAACAATTGCCCTCAGACACGCTTTATAAACCAATTAGTGATCTTGGCCTTGAAGGAAAAAGCACCAAACAAGCACAAATATCTTCCCTGGAAAAAGCATCCTACCCTAATTAAGTCATGTAGCAACAAGGAATTTAAAAAATATTCAAGTGCACCATCTTAAAATAAAATCTGTCTCAAAGCATCAATACTTCATTTACATTGTCAGAGCAACCTAAGAAAGTGAACAAACAGTAGAAAGATAACTAAAAGAAAATTATTAACAAAACCAAAATCAGCAGAGGTCAGCCTCTTAGTTCTCCTGTATCAAACCCTAGTTATTCATTTTTGGCTAACAATCTAAACTATAACTGAAAACAAATTCTTTTTAGCTTATTACAAATGCCTAATACCTCAAGGTAGCAATTAATAAAAATTTATGAAATCCTAGCATAAATCCCATTTATTGATAATCATTCAAGTTATAGTCAATCCCTACAGAAGATAGCTCTGAGAAGCCCAGTGCGGAAGCCATGAAACGCCACATTCGCAATGATGGATTTTTGTCTCAAAACTAAGACCAAAACACTACGATTTCCATGGGACATCCAAACAAGCCTTTTCAGTGGCAAACCCACTTTCTACAACCCCTACTCTATTTCCAACAGTTCGATAACAGGAAAAGAACCGAATCAATGAAAATTTACTCAATAAGGTTACTAAAGCTAACAAATTTAGCTCAACATTTGGCTTCGAATAGGTCGATAGTAATTATGATCATTTCAGCACCATGAAAAAAATCCTTAACTGCGCTTTTTTTGCATCATCAATACATACCAAGCATCAAATGAAGACAACACCAGGAGGCAGGAGATATACCTCAAAATAATTGGAAACGTCCATAGCCTAAAATTCACATCGAAAATTACGTCCCATCAAAGGAACAAAATATATATCGAAGAAAAGAAGCAGATAAAAGAAACCCTAATTCTGTGATGGCAAGCAGAGCAGAGAAAAACCTAACCTCTACAAGGAAGATGGAATTCGGGTCTGAATGAAAAGGAGCTGGAGAAGAATGTCGATTTCAGCTCATCGGAGGAAGAACCGCCACCGTCAATGGGGTTTCGGGAGATGATGGCGGAAGCGGCGTGGTTGGGTCGCCATAATGAACACGGTGTTGACGACGATGATGATGATGAGAGAGAAGAGAGCCTCCTGCCTGCAACTCTCAACATCGTCTCTTTCTTCTGGACGATTTCGTCCTCTCTTTCAATCTGGGAGGATCGTCTGTATGTATGTAACCACTCGCCACTCTCGCGTCGCCCAAAAACGGAGTTCTATCTACAGAGGAGAAGATACAAGGAGAATACTTTTTCTTCATGAAGCAAAAAAAAAAAAAGGTAAAAAGTAAAAAAATTGACGGTGTCCAGCATGTTCGAGCAGTGAGTCTCATCTTGCCACGTCAACATCTCAAACAAACAAAATAGAACGCGCTTTTATTACTAACGCGTTCAAAAGTAACAGCGTTTTATGAAAGTGCTATTGATGATACCGCGTTTAAAACTGCTATTGCTAACACCGCTTTTTAAAAGTGGCATTACTAACACCGCTTTAAGAGGTTTTTCCTTTCTTTTTTTTGGCATTTGGGCTCAAGTCCTAATTTGTAGTCTTGTGCATGCATAAATCCCATTGAAAAAACACTTCATGCCATAGTTCTCTTAAATTTGAGAGGACAAAAATGCCCCTTCCATATAAGAAAGATCCTTCAAACCGCATTCCTATAAGTTATTCAAAATCTATGGCGAAATTTGTAACCAATTCCTCATGAACCTTGTTCCTACGTAATTGACAATTCGATAATTGAGAATATGTTTTGTAACATCTCCCATGACCATCATGGTTAAGGTTTTTTAACAGAATCAAGAACTATTGGTGGACTAAGATGACTGCAGAACCATATGCCGATGCTCATGTTACTGTTTCTAATTGATTATATATATGCAACAAATACATATGGACTAGCAATGATTGTGCAATAACCTGGTGATGATGAAGAAGTAAATAGTGGTAAAATAGCCGAAAGCAGCATGAACTTCTTTTTTAATACAAATTTGAATTTTCCAAAACGGATGTTGATAGAGATATAAATATATGGGAGGGCAAGGATGGTATTTAAACAAAATTTCAAACCAATATATAATGAAACATAACATTTCAACAAATCATTGAACTTGAGGCTATATAAGAGTTTTGGGAGGACTTATGCCTCCATATATAAAAGGTTGAATCTGGACTTCACACTAGTTTCTCCTTTTGTTTTAAATCCTTTCAAACACCCCCCCCCCTCCTTTTTTTTTTTTTTTAAATAAAGAAAAAATGGCTTGTTACCTATATTTGGTTGCATATACACCAATGAAATTGTGATTGAAAAATAAACTATCATTTATCATGCCTCCACCGCATTTGAAAAATAAATTGAAAACACCTCAACTTTCGAAAAAACAAAAAAAAAATGTTTAAAAAAAAAAATGCATCGGTAAGGTTAAAAAGCCCAAAATTAGTCACAAGAAAAGCAACAGACCCATTAACTAACTCGGGTTGCAAAAGGGCACATGACAAGCTCAATTTGAAGGGAAAAAATAAAAATGGGTTTGAGTTCTTGCCGTTTCAAATTGGGCTCATTTGGTATGCAATGATCAAGGCCCAAATGTAAAATGCCACATCAATCTATATTGAGGAGAAAACTGTTTAGTTCATGCATATAGCGTTGACAATGGAATAGAACCTTTTCATATTGACCGAGCTGGTTATAGCAGCGGCATTGAAGAAACTGACTGGTTTATTTGCATCCGCTTATGTTGAAGCCATGGCCCTCCGATTTGCAGTTAAGTTTGCAGTAGATCTGGGTTTAACAGATGTAGATTTCGAAGGAGACAATTTGGAGGTTATGGCTGCTCTTCATTCCGGTTCAGGGCCTCACACGGCTATGGGATTGATACTTGATGATGTTCTTGTTGAGGCTGCGGCCTCCTTTGTGTCGTGTCACCTTATGCATATAGGTAGGAAAGGTAATGAAGTTGCCCACAGTCTTGCTAAGTATGCCAAATTTGTTGAGGATGTTATTATTTGGATGGAGGAAACCCCATCATGTGTGCAAGATTAGGTCGATTGTGATCTGTCTCATCTTTTTTCGTAATTATATATATATCATCTTTCATCAAAAAAGAACCTTTTCATATTGGAAAATTATATACAAGTTAGATACGAATACATACTTGTTGTTTGGTGACCCATGAATAACAGTTGTATATATAAACTAAAACCAGGTGAGGGAGTAAGGATTTGAGTGGGTATGTTAGTGAGTGTGGAAAGAAAAATTAAATTTTGTTTTTGAATCGTTTTGTTCCTAATAGTCATTTTGATAAGGAGTAGATCAATAATAATAAAAATTTTCATTAATTTATGCACGTGAAGAATAAAAATGTATCGTGGTGTAAATAGGAGCTCCCACAAACAAAGCATGCAGACGAAGATAACATAATTCCAAATTGAGAGACGACCCACTTTAGAAACCAAGTCTTTTAGCACCATTTTCTGTTATCAAGTTAATTACTAAGAGTAATCTGGCATTACCTTGCCGTCTTAGCTCAGCCGGTAGAGCGCATGGCTTTTAACCATGTGGTCGTGGGTTCGATTCCCACAGACGGCGTTTATTCGTATATTTTTCAGCCCCCTAAAATCATTCAAACTGTTATTTTATTTAGATAATCTATAATGAAACATATACTGATGTAAAATATTTTATTTCTTTAATTAGTTTTCTTTAAACGGACAATACTGCAACGAGTTTAAGAAAATTTTACTAAAATAACGGTGGTATTAGTCTATTGAAAGTTCCAAATTGTTACGTAGACCAAACATCTACTCCTTCCATTCCACAAAGATAGGTCATGTTTAACAAAACACGCAGTTTAATAAAAACTATCATTTCATTGACTTGTCATTTACTAAATTTTATTTTTTCAAAAGTATCCTCTCTTACTTTTTATTGTGTTTTGTGTTTAAAGTATTATTGAAATAACAAGAAGTATGGTAGTATAGGAAGTTAGAAAAAACTTATGATTTAACTTTTTAAAATGAACAAACATTTTAAAATAAAAATAAAGTTACAAAAATATTCTATTTTTGTGGGACGAAAGAGGAAATACATATAACATAAAGTAGCGGTATGAAAATTAATTGATGCGGCAATGCCCCATCATAGATTATTTTTATCTTTTGATACTAGAGAAAAACCACCACGGTCCGGAGAAATAGTCACATGCCTGGACAAATGGACAACCCTATCATCGTCTCAAATAAGTCTGCCTACAAAAGGGGGAAAGCAATTATCCCAAATAAAACGCCAATGACATACATGTCATTATGTCGGACAAGGGTATTACAAGTAGCAAACGTAGCCGCATAATACTGCGGTAAAAGCATTTTTATTCTGAAAAGGAAAAAGAAACATAGCGGAAGCAAGTTCATAAAAGTAGATTCATTACCTCGAATAACTTTAAAATGGGCATGCAGTGCTAGAGCCATAGGTAATGCATACGGATTTGTCTTACACATGAAAGCAAATCTATTATATATTATGCATTATATCTATTATATATATATATACTAAAACGGAGGAAAAGAAGCCTCCTTCTGCCACGTGTCAGTATAGATTTTTTCCTTTTTTTTTTTTTTTTTTTTTTTTCGCTTTCACATGCTGAAACAGTGGCAGGAGAATAAAACTTTTTTGGTAAAATTACCTTTTAGTAATGGTTTTTCAACCTAATTCCAAGAAAAGGATATTATCTGTCAACTTACTACAGATTGACTACCAAAGTGCGCCAAAATGACAGCTAACTTTCATTGTTTCGTATTAAGTTAGGAAGCAGTCACTAAAATGTAATTTTTCCAAAAAGTTACTTTTAGTGACTTCTACTTTTAGTGATCACTTTCCAACTTAATACCGAATAAAGGAATTATCTGTCAACTTGCTACAAATTGACTTGATAAGTGCTTCAAAAGGACTACTAGCTTTCTTTGTTTGGTATTAAGCTGGGAAGTAGTCACCAAAAGATAAATTCCTCACCTTCTTTTTCTTTTCTTTTTTCCTTTTTTTTTTTTATTTTTTTTATTTTATTTTTATATTACTTGCTCTTTCTTATATGGTGGAGGTAAGTTGACGTTTGGTGTTCATTACATATCTCTTTGTTTTTATGTGAGAGGATTAAAAAACCCACACTATACAATGTTCAACTCAAACTTAATAAACTGTATTATATTTTTCTATTTTCTTTATGCCTATTCATTTCCCCTCTTAAAAATTAAACGTATAAAACTATAAATAGTCATAATTAAAAAGAAAGACAAATAGAGGAAATGAGGATTAAAAAGAAAACACAATCCGTTAGAATCTTTAGATTTTCCCGATTTGCTTCTAACATGAATAAAAAAAATATATATATATATTTGAATCAAAATTCTTCCCATATGGTTAATTACATAAAGTTGAAAAGATTTATACTTTCTTTTATTTTCTTCTTCTTCTAGCTTTTTTCCTATCCTCTTTCTCAGTCTAGACTTTTCTCTCATCTTTTTATGATCCAATTTCAAACATATTTTTGATATTTTTCCCCATGGTTTTTCACTTTTTATGAAACCCACTCGAAACTTCATGAAAGGTCAAGATTTATCATTGTCATGCATTTTACAATCTCCACCGTCGGATTTCGAGACACCTTCAACGGCTATATTTGCTTTGGTATATACCAACATGTTAAAACCATGATTGTGGGATAGACTAAGCTTTAGAGAATTTTAATTTTTTTCCACCAAATATCATAACGTATCAGTTTCTTTATTTTTTTACAAGTTTCCACTAATAAATTAATTGTTTTTCAAAATAATTTATCTTTTCGAGAATATAATTAAATTTTGTGTAATACATTATGCTAACATCATACCAAAGATTATTTTGATTAAATTATTTTATTTATTTTTGTCTATATCTTTTCAATTTAATTGACATATTATATTAACAAATATATTTTACTATTTTAGAGAATAAGAGTTTTGTTAAAATTTTAATTTGTTAATAATATTATTTTTTATAAATTAATCCGTGCGTCGCACGGGTTCTAAAGCTAGTATATATATAAAATGGAAACTGAGAGAACACAGTTCTCAGCCTTTATTGTGCCATGTGTAAGCCGTTTAAAGGATATCACTTTTTCAGAAAATTACCTTTTAGTAGCTACTTATGAGAGTAATACCAAAAAAGGAAATTAATAGTCAATTTGTATTACATTGATAATAAATTTGTAGTAAGTTACTAGATAGTAGCCTTTTGTTCATATTACACTGGAAAGTGATTACCAAAAGGTAATGTTTCCGAAAAGAGTAAAGTATTCCCAGCGTGAAACCAAAAGCAGATAACATTGGTAATCAATTTGTATCAAGTTGACAATCAATATTTCCTAAGTTGATAGCTAATCTTTTTATTAATACGATGATGAAAAGTGATCACCAAAAAATATTTTCTCCGAAGAAGGCAAATGCTACTATTCACAATTCCAATGTTGATAATTTAACAAAAGTTATTACAGAAATATTTTTCAATCTATCATTTAGAATTGGGAACGGGTAGATTTATTTATTAATTACTTTCAATGCTTATTCACTTTTTGATATAGGCTAGCTTGAACAATGAATGAGATCATAGGTAACTTAGATACATTTTATATATATATATATATATATATATATATATATGCTCAAGTCATTTTAATCTAATCTATTGCAGAAATATTTTTCAATCTACTATTTAGAATTAGGAATGGGTAAACCAAAAAAAAAAAAAACCCTTGGTTAGAAAACATTAAAAAAAAAAAACCAATTAACCAATCAATCTCCATTTATAGTGGAGTTGTATTTTCTATTAATTTAATATATTTGATATACATATGAAAAAAAAAAAACACTTTTTTTAAAAAAATTCTAATTATATATTATTCTTCTTTCCTCATAAGTCTATATATATTTTTACCTAATTTTTTATCATCTTCATTTTAAAAAAAATTAGAAACAAGTATAACATTTTTCTTTTTTAATAAGCCTTGCATTTTTTTTTCGTGAGCATTACCCCTTTTTTTTATTTCTTCTTCTGATTATTATTTTACTGTTTTCCCGTGCAAATGCACGGGATAACAACTAGTACTTTTCTAAAACAATAGAGGCCCATTTCTCTTTTAAATGACATGCATATGCACCACACTCACATCACCCCGATATACATTATGGGTATAGGTATATAATTGGAAGACATATCATTTATGTTTTATTCCTCTTTTTTTTTTTTCTGTTTTTTTTTTTTTATGATCATTTATATTTTATTATTAGGAAATCAACGACAAACGACCCCTGTAAAGATCATCCACACGAGGAAACCGAGGCAAACCATATAGTTCAGCTAATTAAGGTCATCACTGACCTAAGCAAACACAATCACTATCACACAACCAATTAACCACTTGGAAGTCTGAATTGCAAGAGCCGGCCCTACGGACAGAAAGCGAAGTGGCAGGAAATAAAGCTCAACTTGTGGTTAGAGTCAAAAGTAGACACTCATAAGACTTAATTAGCATGCATGAGCACGGAACTGAGTAGAGATCAAATGGAAAGAGCCGCAAAGATTGACGTGAAGCCGAAAGCAAAACGAAATCTTGCTTTGAACAAAGTTTGGCTCTACATATCTCTTTGTCCTCTGCCTTATTCAAAAAGTCCCTCTCTCTTCATCGGATCATCCCATCATTCCCACACTGGCATCGCCAAAAGAACCCACTTTAATTCACATCTTGCTGCGAGCTGAGGTGTCACGTCCCACTCCGCGCATGTCAAAAAAAAACTGGTAAAATAGCAATCTCTAACACTTTCTATTTTCAACACGTGAGGAAGCTTCCATGCTCTTTTTTTGTCCACTACTACCGTCATTTCTCTCTCTTTTTTAATTTTTACTACTCTTTGCTTTAATTTATTCATGTTTCTACCTGTACTTTTCTGCACTAAGAAGGCCTTGTAAGGGGGGTTAGACTAAGGTGGTGGCTCAAAATTTTCAAGTTCACTTCGTCATTTTCAAGTACATATAAGGTAAACAATATGAGTCTTTTTGTTGGGCAAACATCCTGTCGAATTCTGATAGATCCAGTTAGAAAAAGAAAAGTTTTACTATTTTTCCTCCAAAATATGTGGCTATTTTCATTTGAAGGTTTCAAAAGAGAGATTGAAATGAGTCCATTTATTAAGGACCATCTTTACCTTATATTATATGCCTAGGGTATGGTTACTGTAGGTAAACAGTAACTTGCTGAGATATCAAGCCTTGGTATTTTTTTATTTATTTTATTTTATTTTATTTTGTTCCCCACTCCCTTTATCCTCCCAACATTGCCCAAGGTTTCCACTTGTATATTATAGTAGTGCGGCTTCAGACCCCATACCAATTAAGCAGCTGATTGGAGGGCGCATGCATGTGGCTTAACCTACACTATAAGCTCGAGGGTTTGAGCTCCCCTTAGAGCAAATTATCTAAAGTTTAGACGGACTTAAAATAGGTTTAAGATACAAATCTCATGTACACAAATTCAAAGAGAAGGTTTTATGCTTGCCTAGATTAAATATTAATTATATAAAGGAAAATGCTTCATACACCAACTCCAAGCCTCAATTTTTACCTCAACTCTCTTACACAGGTGAGACTTATATCTTAGTTTTCATCTAGCTATGCAGGTGTGGGCTTTACCTCTTGGGAGAGGGTGGGGATAAAAGTTAAAGTATGAAGAATTCTTAAATAAATCAAAGGATTTACATACAACTTACTCGCCCTATCAGTATTTATATTCTAACCAAGGGCATTGGCTCGACTCAATTGCATCACTCATGTCGCTTTGTTATAACTTATGACTTGCAAACTGCATGTTTAAATTAACATTTTAATTTTTCATACCCAAAAGGCCAAAAACAGTAGGAAGTTGATAGCTCACGTGACGATCAATCATCTGGCTTTTGTTTGTTGCCCGAAGCAAATTAATTGAAGTAACTATCAACCCGATCAACAAGCCTGCCATGAAGTATTAAAATGCAAGAAGCTATTTCATCTATAATGGAAAAAGAAATTTTGTCCATGAAAGATGGACTATTCCTGCATTTCAAACATTTAATTTTACTCCCTTCATTTCAAATTGATCGTCCCCTTTAAAAAAATACGCTTTTTAAGGAATCCCTATTAAATGCTTTCACATTAACGCGTATGTTTTGAGATTCCAATTTTGCCCTCAAGTGTGCAAAATATTAGAAAAAGAGAATACATTTTTTAGGGTATTTTAGGAAATGAATAAAAAAGAACCAATGACTTTTAAAATGTGACAATAATTTTGAAATATCCCAAAAAGGAAAGTAGGCAACTTATTTAGGAATGGAGGGAGTAGCATATTCATAAACCTACTAGACTGACCTACTAATGTGGCAATTTTCTATTGATCTCTTAAAAAAAGAAAAGATAGGTTGAAATCCCTAAATCCTCCAAAATCTGCCCTACAATCACTGAATAACTCCTTACCTGTTTTTTAGCAGCGAAAATCACGAACCAAATGTCTCTTCCTTCCTCAAACAAATTACCTTCCAGGGGAAAACGATCATTTGTAGATTCCCCCTCTCTCTCCAGTTCACTGGTTTCTCTTCCATCAAATACAAGTTATTAAGAGACCCTCTGGGTCTCTTGATTCTCCTCCCAAAACAGAAAGCCCTAGCCACTTTCTTTGGTTTCTCCTCTATTTTATTAAGTTACAATGGTATACTTAAGTTTCTCTCCTGTTTTAGGGAGAAATACATTAGTAATCACATAGCATCTTCACAGTATTAATGAAAAATAACTTAATTTAAATAACTCAAAATAAAGTTGTATAATAACTTGATATCACATAGTCATTCGTTCATAGTAACTTGACATCATTTTATGTCACTTGATAACTTATTCTCATAATTGAACAACATGCATCTATATAATAACTTATTCGTAATAATTTCATAGTAACTTGATATCATTTTATGCCACTTGATAACTTAGTCTCAAAATTGAACAACATGCATCTATGTCTTATTATTAATCAACATTTAAACGAAAAAGAGTGTATCATGATCACGAAAAAAAGATGATAACCAAATTAGTCGAATACCTGCAAAACATAACACTATACACATACCTGATTGGCTCTGAAATAAACGCAAAAATGGCTGATTTGTGGAAGAAGGTGAGAGGGTTACAATAATGGGAATAAAACGCATAAATGGCTAGTTGTGGAAGAAAGATACGTCTACAATAATGGGAAGAAAATTTGAATTTCAGCAAATTATGAAATTTATATTGATACGAATCCCTAGAAGTTGTGGGATATAGGGGGTAATTACTTATAAGATAATTCTTTATATGATGTAGGCCAACCCGTTAGGCCTACTCATTAGGCCTCTATATCATTTTGCAATAAAAAATCTCCTGCCACAGTTCTTGCTTACCCGGCCATCACGCAAAGCATTAATCTCTGGGGTGGCTGTCATCATAATCCTTCCTCTGCTTAAGTAAATCAGAACCAGAAGAATAACTCCACATCTGCGATGAAACTCTCTGAAACTCTTCTTCCTGTGGCTGTTGATATATTGATGAAGGAGTGTTTGATGAAGGTACCGTAGATGAAGATTGTAAAACAAAGGGTCCTTGATTGAAGAGATCCGAAGTGCCAAATGATAGATCATCATCACTACTACGAAGCAGCTGTGCGTACTGTAAAAGGTCAGGGAATGCTTCATTTGTCGTAGGAGGTGGAAGAGGAGGAGGTAGTGGTGGTGGTGGAGGAGGAGGCGGAGGCGGAGGCGCAACTGAGCCTTGGCCGCCTTGGCTTAAGTAGCCTAACTCAGAGCCCCCTTGAACTCGTTCAGGAAAATTTAGCTTAGCTTTGGATCCTTTGAATTTTAGAGCTGCTGCGTCGTAAGCAGCGGCTGCAGCTTCTGCAGTGGAGAAAGTGCCGAGCCAGACTCGAGCTGCCTTTTTTGGGTCACGAATCTCGGCTGCCCATTTGCCCCATGGTCTCTGTCTTACACCTCGATAGTGTCTTCTTCTTAAGTTCCCTTCAAAGGAATTAGCCCTCATTTAGTCTATTAAGCTTAAGATAGATAAGCAATAGCAGTAACGTACGACTTTGAATGCCGAATGAAAGAAAGATTTTGATCCAAATAAAAAAATACAAACAAACAAAAAAGTAGTCAACAGCCCGAGATGAACATAATAAATATAGGACAGTAATTACCCACAAAAGAAAAAAAAAATAGATCAAGTAGAAAAAAAACAAAAAAAAAAAAACACACACACACACACTTTAGAACGACTAAATCCAACTCGTATTGGTTTCAACATTACAAAAGATTGGTACTTGTTTGGTTGATAAACAAAATAGTCTCCGACATCAATTAATTAATAAACCCGATAGTTTATCATGAAGAATAATCAGAGGTTGCAGAAACCAAAGGAAATTTCATTGGAATTGGCAAAAATCATATCCGAATATAGCGAGCATCATATGATCACATTTTTTTTTCTTTTCACTCCGTTGTAATCTGCAGTTGTAAAACTTCGCAAAACAAGAAAGCATGTGACACATGAATAAAGTCATACTCTTTATGCGTCACTGACTACGCGCTGTTGATCTACATAAATATTAATTATTTAGTTGTTAGGTTGTTCAGATATATAGGCAGAGAGAGAGTTCATTGCACTTAGTCAAGTCAGTGAGAAATAATATTTTTGCTTGTAACATTTCAATTAGTTGTGAATAAATCCAAAAAAACAATTAAGAATATTATATAGATACGTATATCGATCCATAACAAGATGATCTGAACAAAGAAAAATACAGTAGGGACACTTTGCAATTAAGTTCTTTGTCCTTGAGAGTGTAAGACAACCGGAAAAAAGGGCTGGAAGCTAGCTAGGCTTTGGACATGAAGCATAAATTAATTAAGACACGCTGCTTGAATTGATGTAAAAGCCTCATACAAAAAGAGGGTTTGTATTAATTTACCTTGATCTTGTGTAAGATGAGATGGGTCATGTTCCCTCATGCCAGACTCCAACATGGCTGAATGGGTTTCTTGCCCATGAGCTGTCGGATTGTTATCACTGGTGCCAAAAGCTTGAGCTGCAAGGGCTGAAGAAACCATGGCTGAGACATCTTGGTGGGTCTGAGAAGATGAGTAGACAGGGAAAATAGGGAAGTTGGGATGATCTTCCCTTTTTTCCTCCGACTCATAGGAAGGAAGAGATCTCTTGCCATGCCTTCGATCCACCTTTCCAGCTTCTGATCAAAGGCTGTGGAGCTTCTTGCTCGGCTCTCCCAGTTTGATAGGTTTGAGAGTATAGATCAGTTTGTCTGTTGTGCCTTGTAAATAGCTTTAAAAAGTTAGATCTGGGGTTTCATAAAGAAAGCCAATAAAAATTATTAAATAATAGATATGTGTTTGATCTTAAAGAGAGAGGAAAAGGCAAAAGTTGAAGTAGTATTGGGAGAAGAAGAAGATGAGAAAAATAGGGTTGCTTGTAGGGTTTTCATTGCTGCACGTTAAAGTCAGGCTATATGTGTCTTTTGGTGGTGCGAAAAAGATCAAAATAATTTAGAATATAATTTTTAATTTAGAAAAAATATATATTTTAAATGGGGTATGGGAAGTGATTTTGTACGCAGACAATGCAGCCTAGGAGGCTGCAGTGGCATGTATTGATCTTTACACGTGGCAGGTTATGGGTAGGGTAAGAGCAACCTTCTCTTCGTAATCCTGTAGATGGGGCATATCTGTCGCGAACTGTCTTCACCACCAAACCACGTGGATTGCATTCTAGAAAGGTGCAGTGTCCCATTTGTTTCCGCTATAAGCACCTTGCTTACAAGTATTGGAATTTTCTTTCTGGGAGTTTCCAATACTTCATAGTAAGCATCTTGTAAGGAATAAATACCAAGATCTGAAAATGATAGACAAAACAGACACTTTTGTCATTTTATGCTATAAATTTGAGAAGTTATCGCGTTGTTTATGGATTCAACTTAACAAAGACATCATCTTCATTCACATTGACATGAAGTAATAAATAATACGAGTAAAAGAAGTTACCGTATTAAAAACATTTTAGGAAGTATTAAAAACATTTTAGGATGAGATATATATATATATATATAGAGAGAGAGAGAGAGAGAGAGAGAGAGAGAGAGAGAGAGAGAGAGAGAGAGTTCAATTTTTATAATTAACTGAGATGAAAAAATATTAAAAATGGAAATTAAGTGCAACACTTACCCCCTTAAGTTTGCCTCTCGTTCCCTTTATCGATCTCCTCTCATGTGTGTGATTTTTATTTTATTTTTGGGCTACAAAGTGCCCTTATAATATTAATTGATATTACTATATATAATCGCATTTGCATAATAAGGATAAGTGAAATTAATAGTAAATAATCTATATACTCACATCATCATGTATCTGAAGTGGAGAAAATATACATTCAACAAAGTGTACCTAGATGGACCTTACACGACTTGTGTGGGACTAGAAACTATATATATTTGTAGATCGAATTGGTCTTGTTTCAAAAGAATGGGAATATCCATGCTTAAACACCCCCCCCCCCAAAAAAAAAAAAATGTAAACGGACCAACAGTTTAAAGTGGTAATTAAAGTATAGTTTCTCTTTGAAAAATAAATAAACTATCAAAGCAGTGTAATTATGGGCACGCGCGAGTGAGACTATGATGCCTTGTAGACAATTAGGCAGGAAGTTAATGGAGTAGCTAGCTAGTAGTAGTTTGCAGCATGTGGAGTTGGATTAATTCTCGGGTTCTTGCCAAGTGGATGGACCTTTCATGGACGGCAAAAGTGGATGGAGTAGCAAATTCTCGTGTTGTTGCATTGTTTCAATTTAATCTCACGTTGGTCTATGGTCGGTGTGCGTGGTGCCGACCATGTCTTCTCCCCATCCGACTTTTCTTTTCTTTTTTCATTTCGCTTTTAATTGTCGAACTTCTAGCCTTCAAGAGAAGTGAAAATATACATCTGTTATTTATATCTTAGTATGTGTGCTTGGTTTAACCTAACTTAGTGCAAGAATGGACTCAAATTTGATGTTGTTTTCCAAAAATACCATTTTGATATAGGATCACATTCAATTTATGAGATATCATCTTATGCTAGAAAAGTGGTAATAGCTGGGGTAGTGGTTGTGACGGAGATGGAAAAGGTGGTGCTAGTGATTGGTAATGTTTGGTGGACAGTGGTGGCGAATGGCCATGGTGGTGAGCATGGTAGTGATAAGTGGTGTGTTGCGCGTCGTGGTGGACATATTAGTGATAAATGGTGCATGGGGATGGTGGTGGTCGAGTGGGTGGGTGATGATTAGTAGTTATATAGTGATAGTTGGATGGTAGCGGTAATAGCATACTGTGAGTAGTGATAATGATGGTTCGATTTGTGATAAATTTTGAATTATTATTATTATTTTTTATAATGGTTATCATTCTTTTTTTCTTTATTTTCTTATTGATCAATAAATTAAAAAGATGATGGTCATCATTCTTTTAAATTTTTTTATTCAATACGATGGATTTGTGCCTATATAAAATACGATAAAATTATTTAATATCCATTTAGAACCTCAAATGGCCTTTAGGTGTTACTAAAGTTTTTTTGAATTACAAAATTGCTGCGTCACCCTTATTGAGACAAATGAAATTGCAGTGATGGGAAATAATTTAGAAGGCAAGGCCCAATTGGTTCGTCCATTAATTTAGCCATGGGTCCAGCTAGGGAACGGCTATTGCAACCCCCCATTCTTATAAACCCACCCCCATCCTTTAGGTTTTTAAGGTTTTATGCAAAATATAAAAAGTTTTTATCAAAACCGGCCGTTGTGTCCACTAGAAAACATCATTTTGAACAACTTTGTAGAAGAAAGTTTTTCCTAAATCTATCGTTTAAATATATTTTTTAGCCATTTATAGCATTTATTTCATTTTTTGCCAAAAAGTCTACCTAAACGATAGATTTTGGAAAAACTTTCTTCTGCAAAGTTGTTCAAAATGATGTTTTCTAGTGGACCAAGTGATTGGTTTTTGTAAAAACCTTTTATATTTTTCATGAAATCTTAAAAACCAAAAGGAAAGGGGTGGGCTTATAAGAATGGGGGGTTGCAATAGCCGTTCCCGTCCAGCTATTGCCACCTTTTGATTTTAGGGAATCAGCGCCCCACTTGTTTTAGCCATGGGTCCAGCGATCGACTATTGTCAGGGAACGGCTATTGCAATCCCCCATTCTTATAACTCCACCTTTTTTTTTTTTCGTTTTTAAGATTTTATGAAACGTATAAAAGGTTTTTGCAAAAACCAATCATTTGGTCCACTAGAAAACATCATTTTGAACAACTTTGCAGAAAATTTTTTTTTCCAAAATCTATCGTTTAGGTAGATTTTTTGACAAAAAATGAAATAAAGGTTATAAATGACTAAAAAGTATATTTAAACGATAGATTTAGGAAAAATTTTCTCCTACAAAGTTGTTCAAAATAATGTTTTCTAATGGACACCAAGGCAGGTTTTCATAAAAACCTTTTATATTATACATAAAACCTTAAAAACCTAAAGAATGGGTGGGGTGATAAGAATGGGGGTTGCTATAGCCATTCCCCTATTGTCACCCCTTAACGGGCCTATTAACGAAGCCCAAGACTGGAGGATCTGGCCTGTTACTATTTTCCTCCCAACCTCGAAGCCACCATCGTCTTCGCGTGAGCCGGAGGCACACTCCATTCGACACACCCAAAACAAAGAGAGATATGGAGACGACGAATGAAGGAGAAACAGCGGCGGTAGAGGTCGAGGCATCAGATATAGAGTACGTGAGCTATGGGGGTGAGCATCATCTCCCCCTTATCATGCGCCTCGTCGATGAAGAACTCAGCGAGCCCTACTCCATCTTCACCTACCGATACTTCGTCTACCTCTGGCCCCACCTCTCTTTTCTGGTATTCTATATATATATATATATATATATATATATATATCTGTCTTAGGTTTTTTTTCTTCTTCTTTTTCGAACTACGTCTCGATCACTTCTAGCATTCAGATTCCAGTTGAACTTTGATCTTTTTTTTTTTTTTTTTTGGATAAGTGTTGAACTTTGATCTGTGTCTTCTGATGTTTGCCTTTTTTTTTTTTTTTTTTTTTTTTTATGTTCAATTTATTGAGAATTTCCGTATGATTGGATGGTTTTGGGTGGGGGGGGGGGGGATTCTGTGTAATTAATATGTAATTTTGTGTGTGTTTTCAGGCATTTCATAGGGGTAGATGTGTGGGAACAGTGGTGTGCAAGATGGGAGAGCATCGGAATACTTTCAGAGGGTACATTGCGATGCTGGTCGTCATCAAACCTTATAGAGGGAGAGGCATTGGTAACGTTTTCAACCATTCATTCATATTTAGATATTTTTAGATATCAGAAAACTCGAACCATATACTTGAAAACCTGTAAAACGCAACTTCTACAAGTAACACCCTTATTTAAAGAAGGAAAATTTTCTCGTTTGGAGCTGCCTTAGATGTCTTCGTACCACACAGTGCAAACTTCGACACTTACACAGATGCCCAGGTATCACTAGACCCGTTTGCAGTTTCAGTGAAGTGGTTCTTAACCACCTATTTTCGACCCATTTGGCACTTTTGTTAAAGTCATAGTTTTCTTCTGATGGAGGAAAGCTTAACAATTTGGAGAATTTTGGCGACAGCTTATAATGTTGCCTGCATAGAAGACACTGGGTCCATCATCAGCAGGTAGTTCTTCTCTTAATTTTACCTCTGCCAGCTACAAAACAGTGAACCTGTTGTTAGCCAAGGTAATATTAACAAAAAAGAACCTATAGGAGCTATTTATTATTAGTAGCTTTCTCCTTAATGTTACATTTGCCAAGGTCAGGTTTATTATCTCTGATGCCAGCGATGTCATTGTCAAATCCTCCAAAATTGTGAAGTTTCCATTCCGCCATTTCATGACAATATCTTTTGGAAACTGCACAAATGGGCAGGAAAAGATTTTATGGTGGATTTATTCGTGGCTGTTGAGAACCATTCCACTGTCCTAGTTTCTGTAATCAGTTGCACTCTATCGCTTATGCTGCCCCATGGTCCAGCTACCGTGTTTAGAACTTGTATCCTTGGGCTACAAATGATTGTTGTAGTGGCTGTGGAGATTCTGGATTTGTAGACCAACTGCCAGCATGTCTTGAACTCGTGATTGGTCCGTGCTGCAATGAGGCTATTGGAGAATTGGAGAAGGGTGCGTGTCCCCCTCACCCCACACCCCCCAAAATGGAGGTTTCAAGGGCTTTTAGTAGAAATTATGTTTGTAAAGGTTTTCAAGCATCTATTTCATGTTCAAGAGTTGCCTCCAGTACAAATGTTAGTGGTCTTGATTTTACTAGTCCATGCTTTTGGTTTTGTTAGGATTACAATGCCTTTGGGATCATCATGTTTTCTTGCAGCCGTAATTTAATCTAGCTTGTTTGGGCCCAAAAAAGTGAGGAAAGCCCAAAACAACATTGTTAGAGGCGGTGAGAAAGGACATGAGTGGCAGGTATTTGGCGGAGGATACAGCCCTTACCAGAGTTGAATGGTGACAAAGAATTCATGTAGCCAAAGTGCCAAACCAATGTAGTTGGGATTAAGGCTTTGTTGAGTTTAGTTGTTAAGTAGAGTTTTGGCCCAATGAGTATGATGATATTGCAAGTCATTGTGCATTGATTCATGCAACATCGAAATTCATTGGGCTTTGGTAAACAGCCCTGGTATAATATCTTATGTGCTGTTGCATTTATTTATTTTTAAATGGTTCGCATTATAGGGATGTCTAATTATATATGGAGCGCTTAGATGTATTTTTCAAGTCAAGCCTTTTTACTTGCACAGTTGGTGAATGTTATGCAACCTATAAGCTGTTTTGACTAGGGAACTAGTAACTTCTGATCTCTCCTGTATTTATAATTTTTTTTTTTTTTTTTTTTTCCTTCTATTTGTCATTTTCAATCAATATGTATGGCAGTAAGTGTCTAGTGTCTACCCTTAGATTAATAGGGCAAGAGGGTCTTTCTTTATGGCAGTAAGTGTCTAGTGTCTACCCTTAGATTAATAGGGCAAGAGGGTCTTTCTTTCTTTTTTCTTTTTTTCTTATCTTTTTGCTAGGTAAGAGACTGCACCCACAGGAAGTCGAACCCACAACCCCTTGAAACCTTATGGGAGAAGACATGCCTCTAGGCCCAAGGCCTGTTGGCTTATTATGCAAGAGAGTTGGTACTTTTCTTTAATCATGGAGAAACTGAACTTAAGTTAATGAATTTATATGTACCATTTGTATATAAATGACGTTTGTTATATATATAAAATATTCTAGTAGTTAGACATGCATTTGTATATAGATTTCATGTATAATTGGGACTTCATGGCTGAGAATACTGTATAAAGAAAATAATGGTTTTCCATCAAAATAATGGTTTTCCATAAAATTAAGGTTATGACTTTTCTCAGAATCTATGTGCAATCCATGAGTATGTTGCTCATTCAATTTAACAGTTAATATTGTATTTAGCTGCCTTTTTTTTGTTTGCTTGTTATATGATCATATAATATTCTACTGGTATTCAAGTTGAGATTTCCTTATATTGCAGCTACAGAACTTGTTACCAGATCTATCAAAGTGATGATGGAATCAGGTTGTGAAGAGGTATGACATCATCGCATGGGTTCTGAGGTTGTGATTTCTGTTTGATTTTCGTTCATTCTTGATTGCTCCCAAAGTCCCAATCTGTCATGAACACCATAGCTTAATATATTTCCTGCATTAATAATCAGTCATAAGCATGGCCCATTGAGTTGAACTAGTATTGGCTCAAAACTAACATGATTACTAGCATCCTGCATTAATTCAGGAGATTTGAATGGCGAGAATGGTTCTAGAAAAATCTTACCGTTTAGTTCACGGATCCATTCATAATGATAAGAATTGAAATGCCTGGTACTTCATAAAAAAGAATTGAAATGCCTGGTTTGTGGAATATAGGCTCACTGCCCTAAAGATAGCTCATCAATTGTAGAATTTCTTCTTTCTGCTCAAGCTAAGGTCCATTTGATCTGACAAATTTCAGCTACATGGATACTTTCATTCAGTATGGCAACTAAGATTGAAAATGTTTGATGGTCTGGGTTTACAGTCTCATATGTATTTGGGAGTTCAAATTGCAAAAAGGCTATCTCATGATTTGTTTTTCTTTTGAAGGTAACATTGGAGGCAGAAGTCACGAATAAAGGAGCACTTGCATTGTATGGCCGTCTTGGTTTTATTAGGGCGAAACGGTTGTTCCGCTACTACTTGAATGGGGTTGATGCTTTCCGTCTGAAGCTGTTATTCCCCCGGCCTGAGATAGACCTCTCCCTGCCTATGATGGCAAGCAGAGATGACAGCCACATGCATACTGATCACATACCACCTGAGGAAAGTTCTGAGCTCCATCAAGGATTGTGATTTGAACTGTTTACTAATAGGCATATGGTTCACGGCTCATAAAACTGTCCATTGTATCATTAATTTTCTTCCTTTCTTTTTGGGGAGAGAGAGAGAGAGAGTAGGGTGTCACTAAAATAGTATAATCCCATTAAGAGAGGTAATTTCTATTTGTAACATTATTTTTTGATCCTTTCTGGATGACTAAGAACCTCAGAGGCTAATTTCAGTTTTATTTGTAAATTGATTACTATTGCTTGTGAAGTTTTGAAATGCAATGCAGCGAGTGGTCACTGCTGGAGAAATTTATGAAGAATGTGACTTGATTCCAAGAAATTAAGTGACAGACTCAGCCTCTTCAATCGCTTGTTTGTCTTGCCTTCAAGGGAAACTAGAACGAACACACACACACACACACACTGAGGAGGAGGAATTGACTGGTAGAATCCAAAAACCTAAGCGCAGTGATCCACACACCTCCAAAAGGGCCTAGCTCTTGAAGGGATGGTAGAGCCTTAAATACACCCAGAAATCCTGGCACTGTGTCAATTTCTTGTTTCACATCAATGTAATGAAAAATGTATCCTACATTTATGAAATGATTGATGACTTTATTATGTGAGTAATGAAGAATGACAGTAGTAGGCAAAAACTATCATAGATATCATTCAAGGAAATACCCACATTTTTACCGCTGCAATAACTGAACCTTTTTAGAGGGGGAAAAAAAAAATTACAGTTCTCTGTTTTTCCAAGAAGCACCTGCGTAGGTGTGGGGATGTCTGAATGTTAGCCGTTAAAATTTTATTATTTTCTTCAGAAAAACCTTACCCAACTACTTAGTTTGGCTAAATACTTCTCTCTTATTCGTGTCTTTCTACGCTTATTATGTGTTCCTTACCATGTCCCTCTGTATAGTCTTGCTCCAGGTTCATTTGTGCTCGAACAGTCCTTACTTTAAGGTCCAAGGGCATTAGGATTGGATTGGCTTGAAAAGGTGAAATGAACAGGCAAAAAGCTGGGAGAAGGGTTGTTCAAAAAATCTCCTAGGTGAAACTGAGCACAATAATTCCAAATATTCATCTAAACACTTCGCAAGGGATTTCAATATTACTGTGCAACTAGGCTTTTATGTGTCAGATGTCATGAGAGAAGAAGCAAGATAAATCAAATCTGAACTCGGCAAACGGTAGGCGAAGTAAATGGCCTGCCATTAGAAAAAATAAAAAAATAAAAAAATATATACAAAAGAGCTCTAGTGCTGGAGTCTCTTATTGTGCTTCAGTAGTAGGTCGAAGGTGGTGCTCCTGCAAGTGAGACAGACACATTATCGCCTCCCAAACCAGTACCTCCTGATGGTAACCTCTGATGAGGACTGGAGTACAGTTGATTAGGGACCTCAGTAGCCACTGCCGCCCAATAAGAAGCTGGTCGGGATGTGGATGGCAAATGTGCAGTTTCATATGAAGGTGCTGGAAACTGTGATGGCACAGGGGCATGTGCTGGTTCTGGAGCATTACCTCCTGCAAGCGAGATATACACATTCTTGCCTCCCAGACCAGTACTTCCTGATGGTGGCCTCTGCTGAGGGCAGGAGTACACCTGATTTGAGGCCTCAGAAGCCACTGACGCCCAATAAGCTGCCAGTAGGTATGAGGATGGCAAATGTGCAAGTTCATGTGAATGCGCTTGGAACTGTGATGGCATGGGAGTATGTGCCTGTGCTGGAGCACTAGCTGCTGCAAGCGAGACACACACATTCTCACCTCCCATACCAGTATTTTCCGATGGTAGCCTCTGATGAGGACCAGAGTACACCTGATTTGGGATGTTGGAATCCACTGCTGTCCAGTCAGACACTAGAGATGAGGATGGCAAATGCCCAGGTTCATGTGAAGGCACTGGGAACTGTGAGGGCCTTAGGTCATGTGCTTGTACTGGAGCATTGGTGGTTGCGAGTCTCAGGTTCTGTTTGTAGTAATCATTTGCAGCACCCAATTGAGGAACAATTTCACTATCAACATTCTCCGGCACAGCAGTGTACCTGTGGTAGAAAGCAGCGTAAAGGATGTAAGTCTCAACTCTATCATATGAAACAACGAAAATAAGGGATAAACTTCTTAAAATAATAATGATGGATGGGAAAGCCCACAAGCTATAGTGCTGTATTAAGATTTCACAGGATCTAAGGCAATGGATCCCAAGAGTAAGGGTGCTTTATCCAAGTGCCATCAGAAGTGAGCTTATGTAGTGATTTGGCTAATACCATATTGCTCATAAGCCAGGGTTTTGCAACCCACACTAGTAAGACCAACATTGCTCATTATAGCTGGCTGGTAAAAATGAGGAACCACCACAAAACTAGCCACAAAATCCTACCTGTGATAATAGTCCTTCATGGGTAAAGCTGGGTTTTCAGGCACATATGGTTGATGAGATTCCACATGATAATATGGCTCGTAATACGATCGTGGGCTGACTGGAGGAAGATGCTGAGACTCTACAGCTGGTTGGACACATGCCATGTGTGCTGATGAGCCACGATGTTCATACAGAGGAGGTGGGGCTGATTGTCGAACATATTGATAATCAGGGGCCAGCCTGGAACTTGTAAGTTGCAATCCAGCTACATGTTGTTCATCTAGAGGAGGGAGCTTAGCAGGTGGTTGGACCCGTTCCTCAATACCTGAAGGTAGCATTTTCTGTGGTTGGACAGCATTTGGTGCTGATGATGGCACAGCTACGTCACGAAACAATGAAACTAGATTTTTTACCTGCAGATCATCGTAAATCCAATCAAATTAGTGAACATTATAAACTAAGAAGAGGGTATCAAATGATGAGCAATGTATTTGAACATCTTACTTGTTCGTTACTGAGCTCCTGTCTAAATTTTTTTCCCTGATAGTTATCTTTGATGACATGCTTAAAAGCACACTCAGGCAGAGGTAAGCAATCCCTCAAAATCTCAAATCTCACCTACACAATAAAACAAATAAAAAATCAAGAAGAAAGTGATGAGCTTTACAACACATAAAAACATAATTACATAGATGATCTCAGGATCACATTTAACTTTACCACCTAACAACATGATAGAGACAACAGTTCAGCGCTGGGTTAGGTGGAAACCGATCATCTAGGACTGACAAGCATAACATCACATCTCATACATCAAAGAGGGACTAAAATTATGGGACAAACATTATTTTTCCCTCCTGCCTTCAATTTTTCAAAGTACACGACTGGCTGTCCACCTTCTATGCATACAAAGATAGAAACAAATGATCCCAGATTTCAAGCAGTGGTGCATCACACACACACACACAGATAAAGAGAGAGTTTTAGTAGAAAACATCAGTAAGTTTTTCTTTTCACCCAACATAGTAGTGACAAGTTCTGAAACACATGCATATACCATGGCAACAAAGGGATTAATAAAAGCAGTCCCCTCAACTGAATGTTGGGTTCACAAGAAACTATAAGACGAAGGGAAAAAGTAAATATTTACAACAACTTTAAGCCAACCCAAAACCAATATATTGAGCATCGTTGGCAAGATACATACAAGTTCAGCATATCAAGATTGTAACTACTCGTTTCTAAATAAGTGGCCTACTTTCCTTTTTGGAATGTTTCAAAATTATTGTTACATATCAAAAGTCATTGGTTCTTTTTGATTCATTTCCTAAAATACCCTTAAAAAGGTATTCTCTCTTTTTCTAATGTTTTGCACACTTGAGGGCAAAATTGGAATCTCAAAACATATGCATTGATGTGAAAGCATTTAATAGGGTTTCCTTAAAAAACATGTTTTTTCAAAGGGAACGGTCAATTTGAAACGGAGGGAGTACTAAAGTGTAAGCCCCAAATTGTAAGCTTGATATCACCATTGAGTTCATCAAGATCCTGAACCCATTTTTTTCCCCTTTTTATCCCTTTTTTTTTTTTTTTTTTTTCCCTAAATGCTAGTTGGGAGGCCAGAGGGCACAAGTTGGTTCATTGACATCCCTAACCCATAGATATGATGACAATTACCAATATTACAACAACTTCTCCATCCATATAAAGTAGCCATGCTGAATAAAAGTAAAGATAATTTTATTAAGAGTGGGAGTGATTACTTCCACAGAGGTGGTTTTCTTGAGAGTGGAAAGTTAAAGCTTAGTGTGTTCTATAAATAGGTTTTACAACAGACTTAATTTACCCTGTTATCCTACTGGGCTTTTAAATTTTAGCCTTGCTCAAGTTAAACACCCATACAAAAAGTTCCCTCAGTAATAGCATGAATGCCTACCAAGGAAAAAAGAACAACAAATAATAATACAGAGAATTTAATTTCATGTTACTTCCCTAAATCTTAGTGCACACATACACACGGCTTTCAATAGACTGGCCAGAAGTAAAGTTTATGGAGGCAGACACAAATTCTGGGATAAGGAGTTCTAAAAACCACATCCAAAAGATTTGAATAATGAGTAACTAAAAGTTTAGCAATGGTGGATGGGACCTTACCTGGGCAGGAAATTTCCCTCCAAAAGCAGTTGACTCCAAACCCAAGTTTCCATTAGATACAGCTACAAATACACCATATAGAAGCTTCAGGTCAAAGTCAAACAGGAATAGCTTCGTGTTTGGCTTGATTTTCGACACAACATCCAATTTCGCAGCGGGAAGCCCAAATACACGGTGTTTAAAGCAATCTGATTTTGTTATTCCATTACACATGAATATATATCCATTAATATAATCCACGCTCATAGTTTCTTCTCCTTGTAAAGTAGCCCAACTATCATAGGCAATAGGAGCACGGGTAGAGACAAAGGCAGGGACAATGGGATGAGCAGGAGCAGAAGCGTTCATAGAAGCAATAGGAAAAACAAAAGCCGAATTTGCATTAATATTCAAAGCTTCTTGCTTCTTTTGATTCGTAAATCTTTTCTCTATCGTCTTGTTAATACCTTGAGGGTTTGAAGAACTCTTGTTTTTGAACTTTTTATCTCCCCTTGCCATTGAAAGCACTGTCACAAGAAAGATAAGTAGTTTTTAAGCCAAAAATAAAATAAAAACAAAACAAATTAAGTGGTTCCCCCACCCCCCCCCCCCCCCCAAAAAAAAAAAAAAAAAACACACGCAAATTCATTCTAAGAACTAGAAAACATGAAGAATAATTTATAGTGACAAAAGAAATGTACACATAACATCAAACAGAGCGACCAAATATTGAAGTTCTTAATCTAAAAAAGTATGACAGTAACACATTCAGATCTTCAAACTGAGAATGAAAAATTAACCAACACTGGCAAATGTCAGAAACAAAATAGAGAGAGGGAGAGAGTGACAGATGCAGTTGAAAGGAAAGGAAAACAAGAGTTTTTGACAATGCAGAACTCATGGTAAATAAGTTAAAGCTCTGTCTAGTTGGCTTTCATTTTCAATGGAAAACCTACCTGGATGTGGTAACCGGGATTCTTTCTGTTCCTTCCTTGATACTTTCTCTTTGTAATAGCTTTGTTTTTGCTTCATCTGTATACCCCACATGTACATTGGTTTCTGCCCTTTTACATTTATAATAATCTTACATCATAAGAAAAAGTGGGGAGCTGGTGGTGGTATGTGTCTGTGGGCTGTGGTAAGGAATGATATAACCAATTGACCCCATTCTTAATAACGAGTTTTTAGAACTGCCTGAAAAATTAAAATCAAGTGCCCTGTGTCTGATGGCCCTCTTCAAATACAAAAGCGTGTATTTATGATGCAATTAACATTTAATATAGCTCAAAGCAACAATAATAAAAATCCCAAAGGCCTAGCTCGTGTTTCCATTTCCTGTTTAATAGCAATTGTGCAACCACTACCCAAAGCTAGATATTTACACTGAAGCGCCTTCATTCTGACAGACCTTTTCAACTCTGCACATGTGTTTTTGCATTATCTGTTCGATAGTGTAGCGACTAACAACCTATATTTCAGCTGTTCTCCTAATTTGAAATTCTAATATCTAATATAGTGTCTTTTACCCTCTAATTGGATCTTCGAAAGTGCAAGGGAAAGGAGAGGAAAGTGATTGAAATCTCAAAAGAAGAATCCATATTTAAGCAATTTTAAACATTTTCCTTTTTCTTTCCCTCCTACTTTCCAATGTCCATGCAGAGCCTTTTCTAAAAGATTACTATTCACATAAAACCATAAATTAAAATTAGAATACTTTCCAAATTAGTAATTTTGGTTTACTAAGGGCCCAGTTGGGTGTCCCAAGTAGAAATTAAACAATTACGGTGTCCTTCACATAGATTTGAAGGCACAAATCCATCTCCTTGAATGAGATTATTTTAAAAAGTTGAACTCATCACTATAGTTGATGTTATATGATTAATTTTAGAAATACATGAAATGTCACTCTTTTGAGTTACCACTCTCATTAGTGATGATGATCATCGTTCTATTTTCCATTCAAGGGGATGGATTTGTGTCTTCAACACTATGTAAAATGCATTAATTTCGATTTGGATGTCCGAGTGGGCCCCAAAAGTTCAAGTTTCATTTCTAAGTCTTTGTTAGACTCCAATAATAACATTACAAAATCCAAGCGTAACGAAGTGGAAGAAAACCACAACCATGAAGTAGGTTCATCACCGCATGTGATCATGATACATATATATTCTGTTAATTGGTGTCATTTCTGTACTTCTGGAAGATGAATGAGTGCCGTTAAAAGCATTCAGAATGGCATGTAAACCACCTAGAAATGCTTCATTCCAAGTGGGATTAGGATAAATTACAAGAAACCCCCCTAAGGAAGTGACTGAGTTGGGTTAATATAATCTTCCCATTTCTTGGGAAACCAGAACAACCGATTTCCATTTTCTCGACAACCAAACGGAGGATAACAACTTCGTCCAATTGATCGACCCAAACACATATTCCCTTTATAATCAACAACACATTAAACAAACTGCCTCACCCTGGCCAAAAATGATCTCGCCAAACCCTAATCCCATCCCGTATATTATCAAAAATAAATAAATCAGTGAACCCTAACTGATACTTGCAATAAGGAATACAGGGAAATATGAGAAGAATACCGAGAGAGGGAGAGCGCTCAGAATCCTTCGGCAGATGAGTCCAGTACGGGCAAAAAAGAACAGTTAAAAATCGGAGGAAATGAAGCCAAAAAGGAGAAAAAAATTTCAAAACAGAGAGTGACAGAAAGGGGATTTACTATCTCATAGGCGCGTGTCGACCACACGTCGTCAGTGATCTGGGTCCATATGATGCTAGATTTTTTGAGAACGAGAATATGATCAGCCCACGAGTAACACGACTGAACCCTCTTACGCATGGCTTTAGCCATTTGTCACTCCTCACTAGGGCGCAGATCTCGACTACTTTGGGTGGTGAGCACGAGCCCGCCCAATAAGAGATTTGGATTTGGTGCACATGCTACATGGTGCAATAAACGTAGGATTGATGACACATGATAAAGAGTAAAAATATAATACTAAAATTTGAGAGATGCATTTAACATCCAACGCTTAACAACCTTTATTTTTTTTCCTTACCCACGTGTCATCAATCTTACATTTACTGCATCATACAGTAACTGAGCCAAATCTGAATCCCTAATAAGTGCCATAAAAACTTAGGATTTTCTTCTCTCTTTTTTTTTTTTTTTTCCTGAATTTTACATTTTCCCAATATATTCATTGGAGATTCAAGATCAAGACTTCTGATTCCAGAGCTGAGGTCCTTTTGCCATTTGTGCTACCTTCATAGGTTAATCAACGTAAGAAGTTGTCTAGCCTTTTAATCAATATACCATATTTCCACATATGTTGTCGTTTTTATTTCAACTTGTTGTTGAGTGAATACCAACCATGTCCCCTCTCAAGTGCGATGGAAACCTTGCATCTCTCATTTCTTTCATTCTCATCAAGCTCTATCTCTCTTGACGACAAAGGCCTCAACCTAGTTTGTCTTTATCTGGCGAATTTGAATTGGGTAAACCTTTTTCTCTATCTTTTTAGAGCATCTCTAACCTTTACCCTTTTTTTTTACTTAAATTTTAGTAAAAAAAAAAGGGTATTCCCCATATTTGATATTTGATATGGAGCTCTCCAACCTTATGATCAAATTTTGACTCAAATCTTTTTAAAAATTTCCCAACTTATTCCAAAGTCTTTTTATAGTAATTTATTGCCCAACGTCCCTTCAGCTCTTTTCTCTCTTGTCTCTCTCTCCATTTGCAATAAAACCACTCTTATTTCTCATCGTCTCTCCATTATCGTTGAGTTCTGCCACTCTCCTTCTCATCTCTCTCATCTTATATCTCACTCACCCTCGTCATTCTCTTGCTCACTCTTCTTTGCTCTTGTTTGCAAACCCTAGAATTTCAAATTGTAGAAATTCTGATCCCTCTCTTTCTCTCCTTTTCTCACTCACTCTGTTTCCCTTGCTCAATTTCTGGTCCTTTTCTCTTATCTTCCTCTCCATTTGCAGAATTCACTCTCCAAGAACGCTGAGAAAGAGAAAAGAAGAAGAAATGAACATTTTCTATCCAAGTGTGATGGAAAACTTGCAGCTCTCATTTCTTTCATTCTCATCAAGCTCCAGTCTGTTGACAACAAAAGCCTCAACCTAGTTTGTTTTTATCTGGCGAATTTGAATTAGGTAAACCTTTTCTCGCTCTTTTTAGAGCATCTCCGACCTTTACCCTTGTTTTTTTTTATTTTTTTACTTAGATTTGAGTAAAAAAAAGGTATTCCTCATATTCTAACCTTATAATCAAATTTTGACTCCAATCTTTTTAAAAATTTCCCAACTTATCTCATAGGCTTTTTATAATAATTTATTGTTGTCACTACCCCCTCCTCACTGGAACAAAAGAGGCTCGTGGAGTCGCAACCCTGGGTGGGACGACGATCTCTACAATTGCCTAACGTCCCTTCATTCTCTTCTCTCTCGTCTCTCTCTCTATTTGAAGTAGAACCACTCTCATTTCTCTCTCGTCTCTTTCTCTCCCCTCTCTCTCTCATCTCTCTCTCCATTACCGTTGAGTTCTACCACTCTCCTTCTCGTCTCGCTCATCTCATATCTCACTCACCCTTGTCATTCTCTCGCTCACTCTTCTTTCCTCCTGTTTGCAAACCCTAGAATTTCAAATTGTAGAAATTTTGATCCCTCTCTTTCTCTTATCTTCCTTTCCATTTGCATAATTTACTTCCAAGAACGCCAGGAAAGAGCAAAGAAGAAGAAAGGAACATTTTCTATCCAAGAACGTTGAGAAAAAGAGAGAAACAAGTCTCCGGTGATATATCCAGTGAGTTTCTCGCTAAATATAATTGTTGAAGCTTCTGATCAATTTGCCCCTTATATTGAGTATGGTTTTGATGTCCCCCAAATTTGGGGAAAAAATTGAGTATCCCCATATTTGATATGGATTTGAGTATAGGGTTAGAGAAGGCTTTTGGCCTCCTTTACTTACATTTGAATTTGACATGGGTTTTGACTTTTGAGTAAGAGTTGGAGATGCTCTCATATACTCCGTATTATTTCATACATTAAACACACATACACATACACACTCTCTCTCTCTCCCTCTGTATTGAATGGGACCTGATAACGATGGTTTGCTAGGTCAAGTAATGGAGTCATTAATGCTTACCTAACTCTCCTTGAACTCCCAAATCCCATAGAAACGGTTCTTAAATTTTCATTTTTTTTAGATTTTACATTAAGGTTTCATATTCTTTAATATGCAAATGTTACTAATTTAAATACGGTGTTTACATACATACATACATAAACACACACAACATTAATTAAGTGATCGATGACGTGCATATGTAACATTGATCGTGGCTATTGTTTACTTTCAAACTGTTGACCTAGTTTTTGTATATCGAATCGAGAAATTTTATGTTACCAACTCTTGATCTCTCCCGTTGTCGACTTGTTTATCTCCCTCGCACACATGTATTAGAGAAAGCATAGACATTTAATTTAATTTTTTTGATTTGTTTTTATTTGTTTACCATAGAGCTTGCATTAAGTAGCTGTTATCATTATCTCTCATAATTAAACACTTCATTATATTGTTTAGAGATTTAAAAGAGAACACTCAAAGGTGTTATTTGTTTTACTTTCAACAATTATTACATTCCAATAATCTAAATTCCGGGAATTAGCATTTATTTTGCCTTCTTATATAAAAACCAGGCTTGAACATGGAGAAAGCCTACTCATCGGCATTTCTAAAAGGTGAGATGTTTTAAGATAAATTTTTGAGAAAAATAACAATTAAAATTTTCGTTTTTAAGTATCTTTGGGTTCGGGCATAGTCAAACACACACTTAAAAAATGTTTTATTTTTCAGTTCCTTATTGATGTTCAAAAGAGCAGTGCTATACTTTCCCTATTAGGTATTTAACTCGAGGTCATGGAAAAGAAAAGAAATTAATCATAGCAATTAAGGAAAGGAAAATAACTAGGAAACGATTTAAAATTTTAAAAATGTTAAAAACATGGGGAAAAAAGACAAATTATCCATTTATCGCTGCAAATGACAGCACGGAGGATAAAAGACAAGCGGGAAGTAGACAAGAGACCGTAAAACCCGTTTCACGAATTAAAACGGGTGTCGCTTCCCGACCCATTATCGAGAGTGGCGTTCTGAAGAACCCACTCTGTCTTTTTCGGTTTGCTGCCATTTTTCAGCTGTACATGCCCTTTCGTCTACCTCCGAAACCCTAGATTTCCGAGTCCCCACTATCCTCCTCTCCTCCTCTACAAACCCCATCGCCACACAATCCTTCCAGTTCGTTTTCCTACATTTCTTCCAAAGATATCACCTATATATATTTTTTTTAAATTGTTTTTTAAAGAATTTATTTTCCATTTTCACTCACTCAACTTCGCATTTGAATCCCTGGTGTTTTATTTGCAGGATTTGAACTCTGGAGCTTAATCATGGTGGTTCAATCACTTCAGTGTGTGAACTCTATACAAAACCCCATTTCTGGTGGCGAACTCGATCGTCAAGTAGACGGTGGTGACCAACATTTGACGGTTTCCCATGTTTCTCCGGCGGAAAAGAGGGCGAAATGCAATATAGTTATAAAATACGGGAAGAAGAGCGTGAAGATAGATGGAGATGATTCAAACAAGGTTTCGGAGAAAGCTACGCCGGAGAAGAGGAGGGTTAGCGCCAGAATTCAGATCAAAATGAAGAACGAAAAGCTTCGTCTCCTTAGTCAGAGGGCGGAGTTGTTAGATGATGTAGAAAACGGAAGTAGTCGAAAGAAAACGAAAGTGTACCACAGGAGAAATGGGAAAATCCCTAAGGTGGGTGAGGAGGTGGTTGGACAAAAGGAGGCCGTGGCTCTTCCGGTGACTATAGGTTCGAAGGAGGCGACGGATTGTGTTGGTGTCAAGGGCGTTGAGTCGACGAGTCTGGGTTTACAAGAAGTTGCTGCAGGGAGTGGGACTGCCGGAGAGAGTACTTCAGGCATTGTGGTTGAAAAAAGCGCACATGCTATGGTGAAGGAGACGTTGAGGACTTTTAACAAGTATTACCTTCATCTTGTTCAGGTTAGTTCCTTGCAGAACCCTTTTCTATTTCACTGTGATGGATTTATCATTGGTGCCGTTTAGCTTTAATATGGCAAGTTGATGTTTAACTTATTTTGTTCTAATTATTTGTATTGTTCGGGCATCAGTTGATTGATTCATTTTACTCATCGATATATTTATTTTTTAGTGGGAATCTTAGTAGCTGGACGCAGATGTAGCTTAGGGAGATAATCCAATCCAGGCATCTCCAATGGTGGTGGTACTGTTGGGGACAATTTAGCAAACCTGATTTATGCTTTTTGCTAAAAAACCATTGATAATATCCAGCTTTTTATTGAGATGGGTGTGGTATTGGATGGGTCTGAAATGGTTTTAAGTCTTTGGTAGAGGATCTTACCTCTCTTGGAGCATTTTCCGTTGTTTTTTTTTTTTTTTTGGGGAGTTGGGGGGGGGGGGGGGGGGGGGGGGAGCCAAATATGTTAATTGTTTTGAGCAGCGTTTGGGTGTCCCATGGAATTTGATTGGCTCCATTTTGTGTGATGTACCATTTGAAGGTAAAACTCCATAGTCACAAATGAGGACATTGAAGAAAGTGGTGCATTATCATCACAACTGATTATCGGGGGATCATTTTTATTTTTATTTTTATAGAGTCTTTTGTGTTCACACTAAGAAATTTTTATTACCGCTTCTTAGATGGCTGCCATTTTCTTTTAAAGGCCCAGTTATGATAATGAATTTTTACTGTCAGATGCTATGCAAATCATGATGGAGCCATTCAATTTGATTGGACATCCAAATACACTCTTACAGAAACTAGTATTATGGTTGATAATAATGAATTTCTATCGTCAAATGTTGTGATTCCTCTGATTCAATCTAGTCCACAACTCAAGCTGAGTGAATAGCATATGTAGTCTCACATCTTCCTATGGTCTGTAGGAAGAGGAAACGAGGTGCAAGAAAGTGGAAGTTGATCGAAAAACGGCCAAAGGTTCAAAATTCAAGGTTAGCCTCTACCCTTCTATTTTTTTGAGAGTTCATGTAAGGGTGTGTTTGTGGGTTTACTGCAAAGAAGTATATATATATTTTTCAGCTTGTATGCAGTTTTCTTGAATAGTTGTGAGACCTGTGCATTTGGTTTGTATGGCCTGAATGAGTTGACCCATTATGAACTATATTGCTGCCTCATGTTTCTAGTTTGAGTGCTTGATGCATACGTAGGAACATTAATATAATGGGTAACCTTTGTAGGGAAGATCTTAGTTGTGTGTTGGTGTAGTGAGGCATACTTATTGTTAGGAGTTAGGACTGAGTTGGGCCTACCTGCAAATATTTAACCCATTTCAAGCCTGTGTATCCTTTTCTCGTTAGTTATATGTGGGCTTGTGTAGCTTTTATTCAGCAGAGGCAATCATTAAGATGCATAAAAGTCTCTTTGGGCTCCATTTGATTGTTAGTGAAAGGAAAGGAAAAGGAAAATAAGCCACTGCATTTGGTTGATGCAGGAAAGTTGTGGACTACTCTTTAGAAGAAAATATTTTCCTCAAAAGTCAAAACACATATTGCGTTTTTTGTAATAAAAAGTATCACAGGAAAATTGAGTGTATTTTTTCTGATATTTTATTTCAAACCAAACAGTTGCTGGAAAGCAACTTTCTTTTCTTTTACTTCTCTTTACCTCCACTTTCTCATATTTTACTTATCTTGTAGTTTATTGACAATTAAACGTAGTGTTAAGTTACTACATGAGGAGCAGTTTTTCATGTGATCAGAGTGCAAATTGGCATCCATGGTTGCTATTCTTCTTGCGACAAATTGAGGGGTGGGTCATCAAGTTGTGGCGGATGATAGGAAAATGTGAATATGGGTTCGAATATAGATAGGTATTGGTGGGAGGAGTCAATTATAAGGGCGGCTTTGTATTGTGATATTTATGTATACACAGTATCATATGTCTTCTATTCTTCTGTGGGATATGTTACTTAACTGGGGCTTGTTTATAAAGATCCTATTATGGGTCCCTTTTATGGTTGAAATTTCTTCTTAATATAATATTTATTTCCTAATTCTTAGTTTTATACTTTATATATATTTGCTCGATTTTAGAATTGTTGTCTAGGTCTGTTGTTTAGGAGTGGTGGAAGAATTTTTCCACAAAAGGTTGTTTTTATTAGGTACAGATATCTATTAATCTATGTTCATTTGGCTACTTGTCTTTTAAGTAGAAGCTGCCATATCAATGCATTCGATAGTCCCACCCTTATCTGGTGGTCCTTAAGGATTCAAGAATTGGAGAATTTGAGTGGCAGGTTGTATCATATTCGATACCATGTATACTTTGATTAGACTCTACTATTTGATGTAATTTGACATTCTCTTTTCTGTGGTTTTGCATTATAAGTCCGGTTTGATTTCTTGTTTGAGAAGCATATTATCTGAAGCATATTATCTTAACATTCAATTTATTTGTTTGCTTTGTCAATTTGCAACTAAAAAGCAAGTTAGATATTAATTTGTGATTCTGATTTTATATGCTTTACTTATGCGAATATGCAAATATGTGCAGAAAGGGGATGCACATAAAGATGATTTGAAGCAGTCTGCTAAGCGACCTGATTTGAAGGCAATATCTAAGGCAAGTCACGATTTAGATATTATAATTTTTGTTATACAGGGAACATGATCACAGCACAAAAAACGCAACAAACAAACACACAAATGAACACCAGATTTATGAGGTTTTCAAGGTGCATACGTTGATGTAGAGGGAGATCAAAATCCACTATTAACAGTATACTTATCCCCCCCAACTTCTCAACTCTCACCACAATGGATTACAGTCGTATAACCCACACTTGTGATGTACGCACACTTTTCTGTTGTAACTTGTAAGCACAGCCCTTCCTTAACATTGAATTCTCACCACGCTTTTTCTGCATGCACTATACTTAACCTTTATAAGGTTGAGGATAAATTTATTTTTTATCCTTTTAGAAGAGAAAAAATATATGTTGTTCTCTCTTAGTGTGCATGCTTTTTCTCACTTCCCAAATGGTATTCAAAACTCTTCACCCTTTACGGTGCTTAAGAAATCCCGCCGGACATTCCAAATGCAACAATAAATGGGAACAAGAGAAGAGGAGGTAGGTATGTTGGCATATTGGTTGGAGAACTACAACTTAGGTTTTATTTTCTCAAAACAACATGATTTCCACAGTAAGTTAAGAGGAATGTGTTCCTGTAATAATTTTTACATTAGTAGTGGCTGCAGTAGTGCTCTTAACAGAAGGCCTAGGTATGTGGAAGGGTGCTCATTCTACATGGAAGATTTATTCCTAACTATGATACATAGGGTTAGATCACCAAAGATACATTAACTTCATCTTATTTAGGTTTATGAAGGTCTAAATTTGCTTTGTGAGACCTTAGTGAACCCTTGATGATTCTTCAATTTCTAGTTCAGGATTCCCTAAGTCATAGCTTCTTCAAATCACATTTAACTTTCTGCTCTATTTCATTTTTTGACTGTCATCTAACAGTAGACCACTCACTCATCTACTTAGTTTCTGGATAAAAATTTTGAAGCAGATTTATGATGGTAAAATATCTATTTTATTGTGTCTGTCACTATGGTCTGTATTTCTTGTCCATTAACAGTGAATAATGTTCGCCATGGCTTGTATCTAGAGTGCAACATTGTTTGTTTTCTTTGTTACAATATTCTGATGTAATCTGCCATTTTTTAATCAAAATTTGTGCCAGATGATAGAGACAGATGCTATATTGCACCCCAAGAAAAGGTTTGGCCCCATTCCAGGTTTGTGGCTTGTAGTTATGTTTTTTGGGTTACGCATTCTGTTATTGGGCTTAATGGACCAAATTATTCAACTTTAGTATCACTTTGACTTGTTTCTAAGCTTTAATAGAATTCAACTATAGACATTTTACAGGTCTAAATTTTGGGTGCTAAACATAATTTTTTAATGGCAGGTATTGATGTCGGGCATCAGTTCTTTTCACGGGCAGAGATGGTTGTTACAGGTTTTCATAGTCATTGGCTTAACGGAATTGATTATATGGGGCAATCCTATAAGAAAGGGGTAATACTTCCTGTCCCCACTTAAACTTATTATTTTCAACAAAAAAAAAAAAAAAAAAAAAAAAAAAAAAAGGGCTTCCTGTCCCCACTCTCTCCGGATAATTAGGGAAATTCCATGTAGGGAACTTATTAGCCAATAAATTTTTTTATATTCTTTCCAAAAATTTATGAAGTTTGGTTGGTGATTGTTGTAAGACGGGTTCTGTGTTAGGTGTATTTTCTGATATTCTGTCATGCATTCTGTGTATATATATGTTTCTATTCTTTTGAGCTGTGGAATTTAATTTGGAAATTTTCTTGTGTTGGCTCTATAAATGTATTGGTGTGCTCATTATTATTATTTTTTGATGAAGTAAATTGTGTTGTGAAAGGGCCTAAAAACCTAGTTTATACGAAGTATATAAGACAAAAAACGACTTAACCCATTATTATTAGGGTAAATTACAGAACCCCCCCAACCCCCCCCCCCCCCCCCCCCCCCCCAAAAAAAAAAAAAAGAAGAAGTTTAGCCCTTTTTCACATAATTCCCCTAAAGGAAAAATCGTTGCAATGTCCCCCCCACCCCACAACCATATTGACCGTTTGGATGGATAGTATATTTTTCTGTAAATATTGGGATTTCTTACTTGTGTCATGGAAGTTGGAAATGCTAGGGCTGGTTATTCTATTAAACGGCCAATGTGGCTTTTTTTTTCTTTTTTTTTTTTTTTGGGGGGGGGGGGGTGGGGACATTGCAAAGATTTTTTCTTTAGGGGGGTTATGTAAATTGGGCTAAACATTAGGGGGGTTTTCTGTAATTTACCCTAATTCTTATTATGTCCAGGTACAATTATATTTATGGAGGTTCGATACCTATGGATTTTCATCAAACGCAAGATTGGGATGAATCCTTGTCTAGTTGAATATTCATCTGGAGCTAATCATATATGCTGATCAGTTTTTTGATGAAGTAAAATATATATTAATGAACAAAAAGGGCGTAGCCCATGTACATGAGATATATACAAGCACTAGCCAAAATAACTAAACTAGCGATTAATAGTATCAAATGATTTTAACGAATCTTCATTAACCACAGTGACATCAAAAGTCTTCTCTTCTTGAAGTATCATACCTCTTCTCCATCAAGAAATTCATATATGCTGATCACTTGAACAGAAGATGGCAAAATCTTATTTAAGAAAACACAGATCTGTAGATTTTATTGCACTAAACTGTTTTGTACTGCATAGTGTATAACTGAGGAAATGGCCTTAGATAGAGCTGAATGGCCAGAAAAGATGAGTGTATGGTGTACCAGACCCCAAGGAATTGAGGCCTTGTTGAGTTTTGTTGAGTTGAAGTGAGTTCTGAGCAGGTTTTTTTTGGGTACTGCTCAAGCTAATTTCATTCTCATTGGTTATATTCTGTTGAACACCTTAATGTTTTCAGTGCCTCTTCCAGTGCACTGTACATTGGCATACTAACATTTCTCTTGTTTTTTTGTTGGACAATATCATCTATGTCTTTTTTTATTTTATTTATATATATATCTTGGTATAATCTCACATTTACTATATTCTGTATGGTACATTGTTGCTGGTATTGTGATCGAAGAACTGAATTGGAATTTTTAGAGGCAATTCCTTGACTGAGAAGTAGTCTAAGTCCTTATCGATGTAATGGATATTTCTTACTGTCAGGAGAGCTGACTTTTTAGTTGCATTTATGAAAGAAAAATTTCAACTTTTTCCTTGTTTGCTGCAGGAGTACAGTAGCTATACATTTCCACTAGCAGTAGCTATTGTTTTGTCAGGCGTGTATGAAGATGATCTGGATAATTCTGATGATGTTGTGTATACTGGTCAAGGTGGAAATAATTTACTCGGTAACAAGCGTCAAGTACGGGATCAAGTGTTGGAACGTGGTAATTTGGCACTTAAGGTCTGTACTTTTCAAACTCATTTATTTGGATGATTTTTCTCATTTTTGTTCAAGTTGGTTTTATTCATTTCATTGTTGTTTTTTGTATGCACTGTGGACAGCATTTTGGGTATTGAGTCTATTGACAACTGTGTTGTATCTCCTATTGCTTTGCAGTTATACGGTTGAAAACCTTGTCTCCATCTTAGAAATCCTTGGCCAAAATCTTGATACAGCCTTCCAAATAACTTTTTTTTCCTTGTTTTCGTAAAGTATGGGACTTCAACTTGATACATATGATGAGGCCAAATTTTTGAATCACAGTTTGGTTCTTAAATTTTTTGAAAATCTTTCGGGCCTCTAAATGAATTTGAGTAAGAGCTCTTTAGTTGGTCTCAACATTGCTAAGGATACATTAGCACATTTAGCCTCTTCCTTAGGTTGTGGGCTCTCTGGGTGGCCTTTAAAGAATCTTGGTTCCTCTCTTTTTTTTGGGGGGGGGGGGGGGTGATCTTGAAGCCCCTAGCTCTTGGGATCCATTTGTCAAGAAGTTCTCTAGGAAGCTTGATGGTTGGAAGACGACCTTTATATCTCTTGGGAGAAGTATCACTCATTCAATATTGCCTCGCTGGCATTCCTACGTATTCTTCTTGGTCTTCAGGAATTCCATTGTGGGTGGCTACTCGTTTTGAGAGGATCTAAAGGGAGTTTTTTGGTCTGGGATTGGTGAGTGTAGAAGAGACTATTTGGTTAGATGCGAAGATTAATATGAATGAGATTCTTCAGGCTCCCTTTATACTATATGGTAGAAATTAAATCATGATACATGCACCTGGGCCCGTAGGATGGCATCACATGAGGATTTCTCCCTATAAATTCTGTGTTTAAAATTTTTAGGGATACCACATTAATTTTTGATAATGGGGGATAGCACATTATTCTGGTTTCTCTGTTTCTGTTTTTGTCCTTCTCTTACCTCAATCATATAAAAGTTAAAAATCAACTCAGAATTTGTTTCCCTACTACTTGGAGTGGTTTTTTTCTCTCTGTCTTTGCGATTCTGCCTTATGAGGGCTATTTTTAATTATTTACAATGAAGTTAGGGACTACCATGCATTTTCTTAGAAAATAGCTTATTTTTATTTACTGAATATGAATTCTAATGGGCTAACTCAGAGTGGGAATACTTATGGGCATCATGTCATTGGCCTTTTTTTTTCCAATCTTTATTTGATGTCATGAGTTCAATGACGAGTTCATTGATGCTAGGGTCGGTGTTTAACTTAGTATGGAGTTTCTTTACCATTGTGCTCTTAAACGAAAATGAACAGCAAGTCTGCAGCATGGTTATTGGTGGCCAACTGGCCAATGGCTATATGTCTAAGATCATGGTTCAAAGTCACGGACGAAACCGTGACATCTTGCCTCGAGACGTAACGGTCTCGACGCCTACCGATACAAGACGTTACACTGGTACAAGAAGATCTCGCCAATTTCTTGTCACGTCCGTGATGCCAACATCACGCCGTGATCTCGCTGTGATCTCGCCGTACATTTCGAGACAAAAAAATTGCTGCAAAAATCCATCTAGAGCTCTGTTGATGTCCTCTCCACAAGTCACAACCGTGAACATTGAAGCCCCAAATCTCAACCGTGAACACTAAAGCCCCAAATCTGAAGATTGAGTAGGGAGAAAACCCACCAAACCCCAAATCTGAATTCTGAATGTAACTGGAGAAGTGGAGATTGTAGTTTCTTGGTGGTGCCGTGGTGGAGTCACGAGTGGTGGTTTGAGGTTGGCTGGTTGCATCGTTCAGGTGAGCCATCTCAATTCTCGAATCTCGCAATCGCCTCTCGCCGTCATCACTGACCCACAGGTCCTGTCGCTGCTGGTCTTGCCATCGCAGGTCGTCGCCGGTCTTGCCATCGCAGGTCGTCGCCAGTCTTGCCGTCGCAAGTCGTCGCCGGTCTCGTCGTCGCTTGTCGTCGCCGGTTGAGTCTCGAAGGCCCTTGCCCCCAAAGCCCTTGCCCTTCATTTTGTTCGAACATTCAACATCCACCGGCCTCATTACATTTTTACATATATAATTATAATATTATTATTATATTATATCCTTTTTGTTTTGTTTTCTTCTTCTTTCTTTTTTTTTTTTTTTTTTTTTGCCTTTTTTGGACGGTGTGGTAAAGACTAAAGAGAGTTTTTTTTCTTTTTACCTAACGTTTTCCTTTCGACAATTGAAAGAAAGGGGTTTTTTTTTTTTTTTTTTTTGGGTTCTAAGTTGAAAAAAAAGAAAAGAAAAGAGACAAGATATTTTATATTTTAATTAAATCTTAATTAAATTAATATAGGTTAAAAGAGTATATTTCATTTTTTATTTTGATTGAAAATAACATTTTTTTTCTAATTTTTTTTCCCTAATAGTAAATTTTCTGTTTTATGAATAAAAATTTTTTAATAAATTTTATTGAATTTCTTATTACTTACACAGTGCGCTGCTACCTGTTTTAATGTTTTTAATCATTTTATCTATTCTAGATTATTTGTTTTGCTTGTTTTATGCTTCTAATCTGATTGCTCTATTTTTTTGGATTTTTTCATGATTTTTTTGGAATTTTTCTAACCTTCTTTCATACGTAATGTTGCGTCTCACCCGAGACGTGACGAGATTTCCGTGACTGTGATTACCGTTACCGTTACGTGACGGCATCCGAGACCGTGACTTTGAACCATGTCTGAGATGTCATAAGCGCTAAACAGGAGTATTCTTGTCACATTGATTTTAAGGCTTACAATGTGATAAAATTGCATGTTGTAGATCTCAGAATGACCTTGGGAATCTGGCTCCCATACAACTCTGGAAGTCTGGATTTTGTTGAATTGAATGCATATTCTGTAACATTTTGCAACCACGAGATCTCGGGTACTAGACTTGCATACATTTCTGGCGGTGCATGTGTGCCTGTTAACTATGCTAATGTGGGATTGAGTTGTATGGTATTAAGGTTGGAAGTTCAATACATGAATCTAAAATTTTCCACTTCAATTGCAGAACTGTTTGGAGCAAAATGTTCCAGTTAGGGTTGTCCGTGGGCATAAATCTTCGAGTAGTTATGTTGGCAAAGTTTACACATATGATGGCTTGTACAAGGTAACTATTTGGAACATACTCTTTAAGATTTCTTTCCAATGGACTTTCCACCATCAATGAGCTCGTTATTAGGTTATTTGTGGGTTGCTTTTATGTCCTACATGTTTGGAACTTAGATTCCACTTGTCCAGTGTGTAAAATTTGGCATGAATAGCTGAATTGTTCCATTTATTTTGTTTTCTATTTTGCAGGTTGTTAAATATTGGGCAGGAGAAAGGTGTTTCTGGATATACAGTCTTTAAATATCGCCTAAGGCGGCTTGAAGGACAGCCAATTTTAACCACCAACCAGGTCTGTGTTTTACCCTTTTTTTTTTTTTTTGATAAGGAGGTCTGTGTTTTACCTTAAGTTCATGGTGGCTCATTTTTTAATTATTGAGATTTTCTGTTCTTAAGTTTGCTCCTTCCTTTTGCAGAGAACTTTTGCCACTGGGCTTATCTATATTTATATATATTCTCTGAAAATGAAACTTGCAACTCACTGGTCTAATAGATCTGAAGCTAGGTTAAATATTCAACTTAAACATTTTACTGTGATATTAGCAAAGGTATCGTCTCGTTCTCATAAGGAACCTAGAATCTTGACACTGGATGGCCTGCTGTTTTGGCTACCACAAATGATGAAGTATTTAATGGTAGCAAAATCTTCTATAGGCATAGGATGCAGAAGAGATTAAGTGTAGCAAGTGGGTTTTCAAGGCTACTTATCATGGGATAGAATTGGTGCTTAACCTTAAATATGAATGCTACGTTGCTGGAGATACATAAGGATTTGCAGTTCGGTATTAGTTGACATCATTCTCATTCTTTATGTACTCGTTCTTTGGCGTGGTTGTGAGTTGTGACGCTGTTTCATGGATACATGGCCCTTCTTTTGACAAATTCAGATTCTAGTTTGGAGATATTTTTGTAGTGGTGCTATTCTATTTTGACCTATTTTATTGCTTTATGTTGTATTTTGCTTCTACCCTGTGTTATTAGAGATTTTTTTTTTTACTCTCGTAGTCTTCTGCCAAGATAAACTTCTTACTATAATGTGGTTTCTCAAATTCTTGGTACGCATGTGTTTTTTCAGAATTTCTATGTCTTTTATGTTTCTAATTTAACAATGACCTGGATTCTTTTTCCATTGTGGCTGGCCTTGTTTAATAAGTTGGATGGTAGCCTATGCTGTAAATAGTATGATGAGCCGGTGAACCAATCTTGTTATGGGTGTTGTAATCATATTTCCTTTACACTCTTATGATAGGTACAATATGCCCGTGGACGTGTTCCTCAGGCTGTTTCAGAAATACGCGGGTATAAGATGAATAAAATTTTATATAATTAATGATTGCTTCTTATTGAATTGTAATTTCATAGTGTGATATCCTTCTGTTTTTCAAATGGCTAAGGTTGGTATGTGAGGACATCACCGGGGGTCAAGAAGATATTCCCATTCCAGCTACCAATTTGGTTGATGATCCACCTGGTCCACCCACAGGCAAGTTTAATTATGTGCTTTAGTAGCTGTTAGATGGTTAGAAGTACATTATTGAAAGAAATTTTGGTAATGTTAGCTTGCTTCAACATCATGTGTTTTAGTTAACTTGTTTTTTACGTTTTCAAAAAATATTTTCATTTTAAGGGCCCAGGGTTTGCCCAAAGGGTTTCCTTGTTATCAAAAAATATTAACGTTTTAGTTTGGATACCTTTTATTTTTTCCTCTTTTGTTTTGTTTTTGTTTTTTTTTTTTTTTTTTTTTTGGGGGGGGGGTGTTGGAAGGGGTTAGGGCTCATTCTGCTGATGGCAAGCGAAGTCTGATAATATTTTTTAAGCACTGGGATTGTCCTGTCCACTGCACTAAGTTTGCTAGCGGTTTTTATGTGTTAGAATTATTCCTCTGCCACACTTAGTTAGCTGGAGGGAATATGTGGAGAGAGAGATAGTTCTGTGAGTTAAATAATGGGTGATTAGCCTACATGGGTTTGTTCCCTATTGATATGAGTTCAACTCCCCCTGGGCTTACCTTACGGACAAGGTTTGTGGGTTATTATTTTCATCAAAAAAAAAAAAAAGGTTTGCGGGTTATTATGTGCATCTGAAGGGATTATTTTTGCACCAAACGGGTGGCGACTCCCTGCCGTTAACTCCCCTTTGAAAAAGCAGAGGGTGATTAAGGTTTCATGTGGATTAAGCCTGCTCTAATTTGTCTCTAAAAGCCAATAATCTTTTCATTGTCTCATTAATAGATTAAAGAGGATTGTAAGTTTGCCTTTGATATGGATTGCAAGGGAGCAGTTGAAACTGCCATACAAGTCGGTGATGCTAGAATTCACAGTTACTAGTGTAGTGCTACGAGTGGGAAATTCCAATTACTAGTGCTTGTGTGTCATTATGAAATGCAGGTCAATTATATAATAGGTGTCTGTTTAGTATTTTATTTTTTTGATGAAGAAAAAAAATTTGAGTCAGTAGTTTGTTTAGTATTTTATGAATGTTGCTTTCTGGGGTAGATAAACATGTCTTTGATGGTTAGAAGCAAATTTGAGTCAGTAACATATTTTTAGGATTGGATGATAGGTTTTAATGTTGCTTGATACAATTCGCATGGGGGGTGAAGAGCAATCCGATATTGGCATCCAGTGGGTTCTTTCTGTTCACATTTTATGGTTTAATAAGAAGTGAAAGAAAATGAAAGGAAGCCAGAAGAAAATAAAACATTAGAAAAAAAAAAAAAAAACCGGCAGAGGAAGAAAATTGTCTCCTGATATCTTATGATCAAGATCAAGGGCGACAAAATTTTTGACACTAGCTAATTTGTTAGATAGTGAGTGGAGCTTGGCCTGGTTAACTTTTTAGGAAGCCATTAGATCTTGTGGATTTGAAGGATTAAAAATTTTGTATGGAAATCACGTCTCTTGATCCTAACCCATATATATATATATATATATACGGTTATGTTCCCATCAGCACGTGTTGATATAATTTATACCAGCACCATGCATTGAGGGTTGTACTCTTTGCATTGGTCCAATGTACCTCATATCCCACTAATGCACAAGGTACAACTCCCAATGCGGGTGTTGATATAAGTTATCGTGCTTACTTGATCATCATCCTATATCGGTTATGTTCCCATCAGCATGTGTTGATATAAGTTATATCAGCACCATGCATTGGGGGTTGTATTCTTTGCATTGGTCCAATGTACCTCATATCCCACTAATGCACAATGTACAACTCCCAATGCGGGTGTTGACACGTGCTTACCTGACCATCATCCTATATATATATATATATATATATATATATATATTCAAGTGCCATGGTATGGTGGCATTTGCCTAAATTTCCAAATTCTATGCCTCATACTGTTGTATTCTAAAAAATTTCAGGTTACACATATTGCAAGTCTATTCAAGTCTCTGAAAGTGTGAAGCTCCCCACAAATACCATTGGATGCAATTGCAAAGGAACTTGTATAGATTCCAAGACTTGTTCATGTGCTAAGCTTAATGGCTTTGACTTTCCATATGTTCATCGTAATGGTGGCAGGTGAGAAGTAAATACGATTTTAGTTTGACAAATCTGCACAAATTCATTTTGTATCCAAGAATTTTTTAAGCAAGAAGTCCTCCTAATCCACATAATACATAAATTTATGAGATTTATTAATGTATTGAGGACATTGGAAAAATACCACACCCCACATTGTCTAAATATAAATTTTAATATGGCTTCATATACCTGTTTGGTTCCTCCACTTAATAGTTTAGGCTATTAGGTTGGAAACTTAACATGGTATCAGAGTATTTCATTCTTGGGCCGTGTCATTCATGAGCCCGACTTTGTTGTATACGTGACAAGCCATTTTTTGTCTTGTTAGGCCTACACGTGAGGGGGTAGTGTTGGAAAAATACCACATCCCACATTGTCTAAATATAAAATTTGATATGGCTTCATATACTTGTTTGGGCATAAGAAGCACGGTTACGGACACGTGACATAGGTACAACACGACACGACATGGACACGTGGATACAACAATTCCTCAAAATTTAAGACACGATACAGCGGGGATACGACATGAATAGAGCATTTATTTATATATATAATTATAAAATGTCATGTAAAATCACATAGATCTTTCAAAATGCATACCTTTGTATTGTTTTTAGAAATTCTAATTGAGTTGTTCGTAGAAAATATATGACAAAAAAGAAAAGAATTGATAAAAAGAAGGGGAAAAAGGGCAAGGTGAGAGGTATCGTGTTGAAAGAGTGTCAGAGAAGTGTCGTGTCCGACATAGACATGCGGCCTTTGGGGAAGTGTCTATGCTTCTTAGGTTTTTTCCTCCACTCAATAGCGTAGGCTTTTAGGTTGGATACTTAACATGGCAGCAGAGCATGTTGTTTTTGAGCCGTTTTATTTAATCATTCCACTTCCCACATCGGTTAAGTATAAAATTTAACATGACTTCATATATTGATATACCCTGTTTGGGCCCTCCACCCAATAGCTTAGGTTGTTGGGTTGGAAACTGAAGAGAGGACATATGGGAAGGTATATGTGTCTTGATATGAATTTAAGGTGCTTAACCAAGTGACCTCCGCTATATATATATATAGAGAGAGAGAGAGAGTCATGTTCAATTGAGGGACAAGTCCAAACCCCAAGGGGTAGCTCAATTGGCAATGGATCTCGCCTCAGGTTCTAAGTTTGACTCTTGCTAAACCACTTAGGGCCATCCACCAAGGTTTTATGGTTCTCATGGGCCTTGAACTTACCTAGTTCATATGGTTTGTGGGTCTTATACAGGCTCAGGGTTTGCTTGAAGGGCTTCCTCGTTATAACCAAAAAAAAGAATAAAAATTGAGGGACAAGTCTTAATTTTAAGGGACAAACTTCAAAAATTTACTTGTGGTTCATATTTTGCGAAACTCACCTTTGGATTAGATCACTTTCCCATGTAGGTCATGCGTGCCAAAAATCAAGTTGATCTAAAATTAAGAGCTACGTCATCTATAAATGTGAGGTTGTTATTGATTAAAATTGTTATTTTTTGATCAAGCTACTTCATCCTTAAATTTCCATAAATGATAAATGTAAGGCTGTTATTGGTTAAAAATGTAAATTTTTGATCCATGCATGGCCTATATGGGAAGGCAATCTAATCCAAAGGTGGGTTTTACAAAATATGAATCGTGAGTAGAGTTTTTAAGTTTGTCCCTTACACTTATGTTGAGGACTGGGTTCTCAATGAACAAAACTCTCTCTCTCTCTCTCTCTCTCTCTCTCTCTCTATATATATATATATATATATATATATTAATGGAATTAGACATGGGCATTTGGTGTTTAACACAGATAAAAAGGTATTTGGCTTGAGATAAAAGGCCAAAATAGGGAGTCCCTCCAACATAGATAATTGTATGGGACAAGCTTGGAAAGTATTGAGTAAGAGTTGGCAATGGATTGGGTGTGGGCCTGAATTTCTGGTTTAGTCTAATACTAACTTTGCACCTGGGATGCAATAATGCCATGATACCTTTGGGTAAATTTGCGAGAACAAGCTGCAATTCAGCAATAATATTGGAAAAATTTGAGAACATTTGTTGCTGAGTTAATTAGGGACAAACTAATAAGAAAGAAAATCCTACTGTTGATAAAAAAAAAAAAAAAAAAAAAAGAGAGAGAGAGAGAGAGAGAAAGAAAATCCTATTGAAACCCTGAAACAAAGTCTCACCATTTATTGTGGAGGAAATTTTCTGCCATTAGAAAACATATGGCAATGAGCATAGGTTTCTTTCATTATATTTTGTGTCACGGAATAGAATATTTAATTGTCCTTTGATGTTATGTTGTATGTGGGACAAAACTTTATCATTGTAGTGGTTTTTTTTTCTTTTTTTTTTTTTAAACATCATTTAGGGGAGTTTGGGCCTTTTCAATTTCTTAGTATTACAAATTAACAAAAGCGGGAATAGTAGTGGGTGCTGCCCTGCTGCATCTTTTAATAAGTACATTGATTGGAACATTCTGAAAGTGCATTTTTAGGAGCAGTATATCTCTTTATATTTTGTTGGAGGATGATAACATTTTGTTGACATGACTTAATAATGGTGGACCATCTTTGTGAAGGACAAATGCTTAATAGAATAATAGTAGACAATTTGGTTAGTAGAGGCCGGTTTTTGCTCAGTGTGTGAAAGTTGTGCAAAAGAGAGGAGGAATCAGGGAATCATATTTTTATCCATTGATCTTTTTAAGACATCTGTGGTGCTTCTTTTTCCTCATTGTTGGGGGTTGGTTGAGTGCTTCCCAATTTGGTGATTAATCCTTTTTGTCCTTGGTGGATCCAAGGTGGTGAGAAAAGCGAAAAGATGAATTGGGATTTAGTGCTGCTCCTTCTCTTGTGTTGTGTGGAAATTGTTTTCCATCAGGCTGAAATTCAATGCAGGGATTATGTTGCTGATGGAAAAAATTGGGATTAAATAATATTAACAAACATTTATATCAATTACTATGTTGCTTTTTGACTTGCCCAATTTTGATATGTTGGTTGCTTGAGTTAAGGCTTCTTTACTGCATTTATCTTTTTCCTGAAGAAATTCTTGTCTGTTTTGTACTTTCCAGACTAATTGAAGCCAAGGATGTTGTGTTTGAATGCGGTCCTAAATGTGGATGTGGACCTGATTGTATCAATCGGACATCTCAGAGAGGGTTGAAGTATCGACTTGAGGTTGTGTAACCATAGCTGATTAGATGCAAGCCCATTGTCTGGCTATGAAAGTATCCTTGTGTTTTGACTTTTGAGTTGTATATGTTTCATATTTAAATGATAGTATTGGATTTCCACAGGTTTTCCGTACTCCAAAGAAAGGATGGGCTGTCAGATCTTGGGATTATATTCCTTCTGGGGCACCAGTTTGTGAATACACAGGAATACTTATGAGGACAGATGAGTTGGATAATGCTTCTGAGAATAACTATATATTTGATATAGATTGCTTACAAACAATGAAGGGGCTTGATGGAAGAGAGGTAATGTTAATGGTTACTTTGTGACTTTCGTATGGTATTTTTTTTCCCCCCTCCCCTCCTCTCCCCTGGGCACTTCCAAGTGGTGGAGTAATTTCTATGTTTTGAATTTTTCTGTTAATTTTTGTTATTCAAGTGATAGTTTGTTTGTTTTTTTTTTATAATATAAATTGCTAAACCTTTCAATGGAGGCCGTGGAAATCATCTAGAATTCACTTTGCATACCTATTTTAATTCAAATTTTTCTTTAAATATATGTTCCATGTTTATTGGTTTGTATACTTACGTTCCATTAAGTTTCACCCTTTTTTCCTTGGACAATACTTGGCTTCTCACAATGGAGGAGCAACTCCTCCTCCCTCCCACTCATATTATGCCATGTGTCTCAATTAGTTTTAAAAAATATGTATATATGGATACGGACACGTGGATACAAATATATGGACACATTTATATTCATTTGGACACATAAATATATATATACGTGGACATGTGGATGCATGTCTATAATAACATAACATAGCGATACCTGTACATAATCAATTCTCTTTTTTTTTGTTAGACATGTGGCATAATATGAGTGGGAGGGAGGAGGAGTTGCTCCACTTTGAGGAGCCAAGTATTGTTCTTTTTCCTTGATCTTCTGCACCTAGTTTCTTTTAAATTTGAGTTAGTGTGTGTATGCTTATGATTTATTAAGTTTGACAGCTCTTACATAGTCGTCTGGAAAATTCTTAAGGTATCTGAAATCTACTTCAGGCATGGATTTTTACATTAAAGAGCCTGAAATTTTACTTTAATAGTTGTGAATCTTGTAATTAGTGTGGGCAAGTTTAGTGTTGATAACACAGTGGAAGTGATGGTCCCAACCTGCTGAGTGGTCGTGGGGTAGGCAACTGGATCCAAAGAAGCGTTGCATTTATTTCTTCCAATGACAAATTCACTACAAAGGTGCCCTTTGAGAACCTATTCCTGTCATTGATGCCGTGACCTAGATCACCTTGTTTCTCGAACTTCGAAAATCAAATGGTTGAGCTGATCTTTCAAGTGTGTGATTTCTATGATCATGTTTGGTAATTTATTTATTTTTTCTCTACGCCCAGTTGGAACAATTTTATGAGTTTGTTTTGGTCATGGCAACGTAGACCAATGACTACACTAATACTGAGTAATATGGTTCAAAAGAAGGCACTACATGGACTAGGGAAGGCCAGAATAGACATGGTTTGAGAAAGCGATCTAAAGCATTTTTATATTCTAGGGTTCAGTTAATCTGTTAATTTGAAAACTATGGGAATAAGGAATTAGTGGATTTTCTGATTTTAACAAGTATTTGTAGACATTATTACCCTTCATGAGTGGGGTTAATTCAGTTGTAAAGGGGTCATGATATATTTTCAACAAAATTAGTAATGTTATTATTGAACTATAGTATTTTTCGGCATATGAGATGTCAGAAATAGTGAGGCATCAACTGACATTCCTGATCTTTTAGATTATTGTTGCTATACAGGTCAAAACATGTCATATATGTAGTTTTAGTTAGGTTGGTTGATCCATACAAGGAAGAGCGATAGGAAGGCTTTACTCTTTGTAGCCTTCTATTTGAGTTTTCAGTACATCTTGGAATTCTTCATTCAAGTAAGTTTAGATTAAATTTATATTTCATTGACTCCCCTCTTCCCCCTCTTTAACAGAGGCGATTACGAGACGTATCTGTACCAGTGAGTCATTATGTAGACAAACCTGATGATCACAAATCTGACGTGCCAGAGTTCTGCATTGATGCTGGATCCACTGGAAATATTGCCAGGTTTATCAATCACAGTTGTGAGCCTAATCTATTTGTTCAATGTGTTTTGAGCTCACACTATGATGTCAAACTTGCTCAAGTAATGCTATTTGCAGCAGACAACATACCTCCTTTGCAGGTTTCTCTCTCTGTCTCTCTCTCTCTGACACACACACTGTTGTATAGAACTTAGTTTTCTCAGAACTTGTTGAACTCACATTCCAGTATTTAGGTCTACCAGTTGCTAATTTAAAAATCCATAGTGGTTCTTATGAATTCAAAATTTTATTTAGTGAATGTTTCCATAATTGCTCGACTTTTTCTGCAGGGCAACTTTGAAATTGCTCCATTTGATAAATTTTGTCAATATACCTGTTCTACGTTGATTCAATTTTGGAGTGACTGACTGTAGCCCTTGCTTACTAACAGGAGCTGACATACGACTATGGCTACGCCCTTGACAGTGTCCTGGGTCCTGATGGCAAGATCCGACAAATGCCATGCTACTGTGGTGCAGCAGGTTGTCGGAAGCGCTTATTATAGTGGACAAATTCTCAACTACTGTTTATGCTTTTCCTTCTGTTCTTTCTGCCAAAACATCAGTCTTCGGCTTGCACCAACATTTTGTGTATGGAAGAGGTGACAGGTTACCGATCTTTGTCTATTGATATATTCTCTCTTTTACAAACGGGTGTAATCTTTGAAATCCCGATAGGGGGGAGGGGGTTGTTTGTGTTCCATAATCATTACACTGAATTGTCAATTGCCACAAGTCAACTATAATCATATATTTCAAAGAAATGAAAAACCAAATGATAATTTTTTGATGAAATCATGGAATATGCGCATCATTATTTATATCTGATTATGGGGAATTTGATTAATATTACTGTTGAGTATAATATACACCCTTTGTTTTTATTATTTTATTATTTCAATTTGTGGTCGACTTTTGGCCATAATGGATGATTAAAAGTTGCTGTTTGCAGTATAATTTTTCTGATTTCCATTGTTTTGCGATGGAACGAGTCATGCTTTGTTAATCTCCTCTTCTTTTCTTTTTTCTTTTGGGCCCCCGCGGGGGGGGGGGGGGGGGGGGGGGGGGGGAGGAACTAAAGTATATTACATAAAAAATAAAAAATAAAAAAAAGAAAAAAAACCAAGTTAATCTTTTGGCATGCAGGCATGCACAATAAAATAAGTAATTATAATGGAATGGTTTTGGTTTAGAATGGTTGTGAAGTCAACTATCCTGTATTTATTGTGCTAAAATTTGTAGAACTTGTTTTTCTTCCTGATGGAAAGGCTCAATGGGCAAACTAGTACTTCTCCCACATAAGTCGGATTCCCAGTAAATGTATTTTTTGTATCCTGCCACTCTATTACAGCAAACGATCTTGAACGTAAGGTTTAAGTGCATTGTTAAAGAAGATTAAATTAAGTTTTAGCTCACATCCAAACATCTGACCAGGGTCCCAGGTAGAATTAGGCAGATGTTTGGAAAAAATTTCATTAGGAAAAATTGCTAATGAGGCATTTAGACTATTTTAATTTTAGCATTTTAAAGTAGTGTAACCCAGTAGCATGTCGTTACTGGGAATTGCTAAAATAAATAAGAGCCATATTAAAACCCGAAATAATCCCTACTGATGCCTAAATCTATCACAGTCACCTTTCGCACTCCTTCCATGGCAAGGTCCACAGTCCCCACTATGTACAATTCCTATGGTCTGGCCTGTGATCATTTTTTGGATGCATTGACATTTGGGCGGGTGATACTGATTCTACTTAAAAAGGAGAAACCTCGTTGCAGTGTCGAGGCCATGACAAAGCCTCACTTTAATGGAAGAAGAATGTTGGAGAAAGGGATACAATCTCCAGCGCAACTATATTCCCGTCAATACTATATTCTCTAGTGTCTTTCATCCAAACTCTTCTCGTCAGACAATGGTGGGTGGAAGTTGTGTGGTCATGTCGTTTTGCCTTTCATTGGATTTGATTCTTGTTTAATCTCTGTGGTATTGTATATCATTCCTCCGTCTGCTAAGTGAGCCTCTTAAAGCATTGCTCCCAAACCTATGCGCCCATCCTGACGTTCTTCTGTCAAACCACCCACTGTTCACCATCATATAGAAATAATTTGGAAAACAGAAATAATCAGCAACTATCATGATAAGGTAAGAACTTGACAACAATCAATGCAATCAGGAATTCCCAAACTACAGTATTAACTCATTTCTTCTTGTCAAAATTGATTTAATATCTAGCAATCTATAGTTTTTCACCACTGAATCCTAGAAACCCACCCTCCCCCCAAAATAACAAATTTTGTTAGAGCAGTATTTTAAGGTCATGAGTATAACCTTATAAACATCTATTTGAGGGGAGGCCACTCGTAAGCTGAATATTTGGTCAACGATTCCGTCTAAATTGTCGGATATCCATAAGCCCAATTACTGAAAGATCAGTCAGTAATTCCATCTAAATCCATTACATTCATCAGATAAACCATCCAACTAGCAACAGGTGAGTAAGGTGCATGAGCTACAAAATTCAATATTAGAGTTAAGGAATGCCAAGTTACATACTAATGAAGTAAACTGTGGTTCAGTACAAAAGGAAATACCAGCATAGCACCTAACTGAAATGTCAGCATCTCATCTAGAAACGGAAGTCGTCCATCTCCAGACTGGCCTTCATCCGATACTTGCGTCTGGGTTTCCGTGAACTGTTACTTTTATCAGCTACTGCTTCTGGTTCATCTTCCTCCATCGCACAAATTTCACTTTCTCTGACATCCGCAGCTGCAATGCCAACGGGCAAGCCCTTCCTTTGCATAGACCCCTTGCCAGTATCTTCCTGATTTTGGTTAAATTCAGTGCAACTTTTTACTGTTGAAGCATTATCTGTCTTCCTTTTTGGAGTAAAGATCACTGATTTTGGAAGTTCAAATGGCTGCGACTCCATGGTGTCTGACCTCCTAAGTGAATTAAGAAAATTCATACAGGCTTGACGATTAGATACTTCATCAATCTCACTCGTTGAATCAAAAGTATAACATGTATACTTTGAAGGATTCCGTAGATAATCTGGAACTCCAGGATGCAGTAGGGGCTGCTCAGAAACTTCTTCTGAAATTGTTGCTTCTTCCATCACACATGTTTCCATTGCAACTTCTTCGCCTCCCCCAGATGACTCCTCGTGATCACTTTTACATTCAGGATCGAACCGGACACGTTTTTGCGACTTTGAATCCGCCTGATTTTGCTTCCTCTTCAAAATCGATTTCAGGTTAACAACATCTTCAAATGTGTTGGTTTGAGCACTCTCAACATCTGGCACAGTTTTATCAGAAACCCTTAAAGAATCAAAACTTCCAGCTGCTTCTGCATCCTCTTTGAGCCTAATTTTTGCAGCCAAGTGATTTGCACGTGGATCTCTAATTACATCTCCAAATGAACCAGGAAGCTCATCATAAGTATCCGAACAAGTCCCGTAATCGTTGATATCTCGCATATACATGCGATCGCCATCTTCTTCCTTGCCAACAGCCACTTTGTCAAATGCATCTTCCTCTTCCTGCACAGTATCTCCAATTAGCCAATTCAAATAAAACAGTTAAAAGGACTTCGCAGCCAAAATAAAAAAAAGAAGTGAAAGTGCATCAATTTTTTAAGAACTACGAACTCTTAATCTCAGGCAATGCAAGCAAACCCCATAAAATTACAATAGTGGTTATTACACAGGAATATACACTGGAAATTATGAGACTTTTGTTGATTGGAATAACACCAAAAATAAAAATAAAATAAAAATAATAATTTTACAATTTCTCTCGGTTAGCCAAAACTATAAATTTACACATTCCCCTGATGGGTTATCTTTTTTCTTGTATCATTATCTATTCCTGAGTAATTCAAACCGCAAAGAGATAGAGTTGGAAGGGAGAGAGTCAATGCATAATTTCGTTATTTGAGCTGTAGAAATTCTAAACGGAAAGCTATTATTTCCTATAATTCACGCACACATTTATATAGACACAAAGGGAGCAATAAAGGTACCTCGTAGTCGAGAGTACAGTCCAATCCGACGGAAGACCTAATTTCCCATTCCTCGTCGTTGTGATCATCTGGTTTAGAAGACTGCATTGACGAAGCAGGCGCATCCTCATCGACGTCGTCGCCGTTGTCAAGATCGTCAAGATCCTTTTCCAGCTCGTCTTCACGGCGCTCTTTGCCGATAGCTAGGGGCTTCTTGTCCGACATCCTTCGATGCTGTTGGGTCGCGAAGAATCCGTCGTAATTGGAAGGGTACGAGGTGGGTTCGTCGTCGGCGCTGTCCCTGTCCCGATTCCATTCTCTCCTCTGGATTTCCTCGTCGGTGAGACTCCATAGAGAATTCAGAGACGGAGACGAAGATTGAGAGGAAGATAGAGAGCCGAAGACCTTGTCTACTCGAACTTTGAAGGTGTCCTCCATGGGTGACGGTGATTATGATGAAATGATGAAGGATAAAATTTTAGGGTTTTAAGGTGGGTTACCGTACGTCGCGGGCGTGGATGTTCTCGTCTCTTCGAAGGACTGTAGGACTTATATACCGCCTTGACTAAGCTTATTTTGATGCAGAGTAACATGTGGCTCTGTCCTAAATAACACTAAAACGCTGCGTTTTGACATCCCGCTTCCAGTAGTAAGTTCCTATTTTTTCCTACATCCACAACGGGCTAATTTTCAGTTGAGTTGCCTATATTAGAAGATCTATCAGATTAAAAAAAAAAATGTATTGCAGGTGAGCCGTACTTGATGTATTAAATAGAGGTGTAACCTTTAAGACGAACTAAGTTATTTGAGATTGTTTCAATAAACACTTAATCAAACTAGTTTATAGGATAAATAAGTTCAAATAAAATGCTACTCGACTTCGTAGATGTATTAATATTTGAAATAAATCATTTTGACTTCATTTGTATACAAAAATAAAAAAGCCAAAGTTAACTTTATTTTAAACCTTTTATATATCAATTTAAGTTCAAATAATCTAAAATTCATACGGACTACACTTCGAAAGAACTTTCTTTATGTGGGATAACAAAGTTATCAAGGCCTTTAACTCATCTTATCTCCTCTTCGACATCTGTTCACTCCAAATTGATACATACTTAATGTAATATTTCGTTAGCGATTAATGCTAAGAAGTTAATAAAAAAGGAAAAATAGAGAATCAATTCATGAGCCCACCATCCCAGGGAATAAGAATACTGATTTTCAATCTTACATTGCTAGTTAGATGAGGATATCCATAAGCCAGGTAGGTCTAAATTCATACCTCTGATGTTTTATTCTATACATTTTTCCTCAATCGTACTCATGGAATGTGGATTTAGCAAAACAATGTTTGGATTTAGGACCAATCATATCCATAAACGGATAAAAATAATGAACTTTCAAAATCGTTCTAGCTAACAAGCAAGGGAAGTCGTCCCCACTGCTGCTGAAGTGCACTTCCCTTGGGACAAAAGGAAGAGCTCGCTTCCACGCGAGAACGACACATACACACAGCAGAGTTACCCATGTGAACCCCCCAACTCTATAAACGTCAGCCTCAGCTTCGACAGTTCGACCTAACCACTCCTTGGACTTTTCATTTCCACGAGAGTTTCGAGCTTGAGAGCAGAGCTCGGTCTGCAGCGCCCAATGGCGATGACGATGTTCTTCACAGTTCTTCTGGCGGGACTTCTATGCGTGCAATCCGAGTATATCGCTTACAACACTACACACAGGATCGTCCCCGGCAAAATCAACGTCCATTTGGTTCCTCACTCTCACGACTGATGTTGGATGGCTCAAGACTGTTGATCAGTACTACGTCGGTGCCAATAATTCAATTCGGGTAATTTTTTTTTCCCTCTCCCCCATATATATGTATACATATGCATATATGTATGCGTGTAATCGTGATTGATATGTAGAGGTATTTCGTGCAATCTAAAGTGATTTTGTTGCTGGTTTGAACAACAGGGAGCTTGTGTTCAGAACGTGTTGGATTCTGTCATTTCTGCGTTATTGGATGACAAGAATCGGAAGTTCATCTATGTTGAGATGGCAAGATTTTTTGTTTCTTCTCTTTTCACCTTTTTAGAACTCTGCTTGGTTCCCGAGAAGACTGAGGAAAAGAAAAAGGAAAAACCTAAATTTTGAATATTATTTCTTAGGTTATTTGATTTCGGAGAAACCTAAAGACTCACCTCACCCAAGCCGCAAATAGTTGTAGTAGGCTAAGTTGAGTGGGGGTTTTCGTTTTCCAGGTCTCAATGACATAAATTTTGTTTATTTTATTTTCTGACATTTTCTTAGCAACCAAACGGAGCATTAATCTTTAAAAATTTCGCCTTTGAAGTGCATATGAACGATTGGTGGTCTTGATTGATCTGTTCGCTTGTTCAGGCATTCTTTCAGCGATGGTGGAGACAGCAAAGCGAGGTACTTCAGGCTAAAGTCAAGGAACTCGTCAATTCGGGTCAGCTAGAGTTCATGTAAGATTTGTTATCTTACTTTTCATTTAATCTGTTGTTTACCATAATCGTAATTGACCATCTTCTGAGAATGGCAATTTCTTGAGTAATTGTTTTATGTACAGAAGTATAGATTCTTCAATAGACTGTTCACATTGCCCGCATTTTGTAGTTATAGAAATTGTCACTTGTTCCCCTTGCATCTAAAAAGTTTTTTATTTGGTTGAATTTTAAAGAAATGGGGGTATGTGTATGCACGATGAGGCAACCCCGCATTACATTGATCTGATTGATCAGACAACTCTAGGCCATCAATTTATTAAGGATGAATTTGGCAAGATTCCTAGAGTCGGTTGGCAGATCGATCCTTTTGGACATTCTGCTGTTCAAGCTTACTTGCTTGGTGCAGAGGTATGTCTCACACACATTTGTAGTTCCTCTACAGTTCCACCGTTTATATTTACAGTTTTGGATGACTTCAATTTTATATTGCAGTTAGGATTCGACTCTCTCTTTTTTGCCCGGATTGATTACCAAGACAGAGCTAAGCGAAAAGATGAGAAGAGTCTTGAGGTTGTATGGCGGGGTTCTAAGTCCCTTGGCTCATCTTCACAGGTTAGGGGCTTTGATTCTCATTGTATTGCTTTGTTTACCATTTGCCCTTAGAATTTAGTGTTATTTCTATTTTCTGATTACAACTTTTTTATGTAGTGAAATAATTATATGGTTTGTGTTTTTTTTTTTCTCTATTTTTGGTATTCCTCCCATCATTTGCAGATATTCACTGGTATATTTCCCAGACATTATGACCCTCCTGATGGTTTCACATTTGAAATAAATGATATCTCCCCTCCTATTCAGGTAATATTGATAAAGATATATGTGATGCTTTTGATTTTTCTGCTTTAGAATTCATTTAGATATATATAATTCCTTTTGATCTGACAATAGTTTTGCTAAAGATATATGCAGTGCTTTTGATTTTTGTGCTTTAGAATCCATTTTGACTTGATTTGACAATATGTGATTGAAGGATGACATTCTCCTGTTTGACTATAACGTTCAAGAGAGAGTTGATGACTTCGTAGCTGCTGCTGTATCACAGGTATGATTTAGGAATGATATTATACTTTTCTGTGTTTGCTCTGCACCACCATTTCCTGTCTGCTGCAGCATAGGCTTAAAACTTGAGACCATCTATCACTAAAAAGCAAGAAAAAAGGGAAAAAAAAGAGGGAACATGGAGCAGTAAAGGAGGGATCTCGAATGTAAAATGAAAGTTCTTTTTTTTGCCCTTGAAGTTCTCTTAACTCTATGTTAATTGCAGTTAACAAACTGTTTTCTTAGGCTAATGTAACCAGGACGAATCATATAATGTGGTGCATGGGGACAGATTTTCGGTATCAATATGGAAATTCATGGTTCAGGCAGATGGACAAGTTTATTCACTTATGTCAACAAGGTACTCGTTCTCCATAAGCCTACCCGAAAATGAGGTTTTTGTGAAGGCAGATGTATGTGTGTCATTTATTATATGACTTCATGGTTTTACTTCTTTTCTTCTGCTTATTTATTATTTAGATCTCTATTTAAATTTTGGAGTTACTAATTTTATTTTGTTTTAAACACTCACAGGATGGGCGTGTCAATGCTCTATATTCAACCCCCTCCATTTATACAGGATGCAAAATATGCAACAGATGAATCATGGCCTCTCAAAACTGACTGATTTCTTCCCGTGAGTTTGATAGTGACATTGTTTTAAATTCAGTACCCTTATTATGTTTACTTCCAAATGTTGCTTTAAAAATTACTCCGTTTTTCAGGTATGCAGATAAACCTAATGCATATTGGACAGGTTACTTTACAAGTAGACCAGGATTTAAAGGTTATGTCAGAATGATGAGTGGTTACTATCTGGTATGATCATTGGACCCCCTTTACTTTACAGAAAGTAAGCATATTATGTCCTGCTAGGCTCTTAAGCTTTTTTGAAAGCACGTTTTTACCTCCTTTGTTCATGATTAGGCAGCAAGGCAATTGGAATTTTTCAAAGGCAGGACTAATTCGGGGCCAAAAACAGATACACTCGCCGATGCTTTGGCAATTGCTCAGCATCATGATGCAGTTAGTGGCACAGAAAGACAGCATGTGGCTGATGATTATACAAAGCGACTGTCAATGGGCTATGTGGAGGTGCAGATCAACATTTTGTTCTTAATGTTTTTCTTTCATAACCTGGATTTAATGTTGAAGATAAAAATCTGATTCTTTCTTATAATATTTATCCTGCAGGCTGAGGAGTTGGTTTCATCTTCACTTGCTTTCCTGGCAGAGTCGGGATTAAGTACTGCACAGGATAACCCAGTCACAAAGTTTCAGCAGGCAATATATATAACTCTTTGCAATATTTTCTGATTGGCACTATTAGAGTTTGAACAGCGTGCATACTTATGTAGGGTTTTATGCTACAGCAGAAAAATCACATGAGAATGTTGTTTTCTGATATGCAGAACAAAGCTTCATAATGATACCAAACTTGATTTAGTGGAGGAGTTTATTGGATCATATCGAATTATAGTTTTTATATGTATCTGCTTCAACATAAAGCTCTGTTTCCCCTCTCCTGTTAACTTAATTAAGCATTCTGTTGTATTGTGTCATCTGCTTTAGAAATTTTTGTGGATTCATGCATATAGGAACCTTAAGCATGCACATCTAATAAGTTGTAATGTATGATCATTAAGAAGTTTTGTGATAAGCAGTATAAGTTGTGATTCATTTGAATACTTGTATAAAGGACTCTAGTAATTGTTCCATGTGATGAGTGTATTTGAAGCTTAGTGTTTTGGTCTATTTGTCGACCCCTTCATGTTTTTTATTCACTTTATAAGAAACACCCTTCATGTTTCGAAGTTGATTAAGAAGGGGGAAAAGTGAGTTATTGAAACTTTCTTTTAGTTATCTGTTGTGCAAAATGTAGACAAAGGGAAATACAAAGTATATCTGTGATTCTTATATTGACATATTATATATCACAGAATTTTGCTCTTGAGAAGCTTCCTTTTCTTCTTAATAATATTTGAATGAATCTTGATGTGTGGATTTCTCTGGTCAGTGTCCTCTCCTTAATATAAGTTATTGTCCTCCATCAGAAGCTGTTTTGTCTACAGAAAAAAGTTTGGTAAGCAGAAGATTTCCATCTTAATTTTATGTATTTTTCCATTTTGATTGAGATTAGAACTGGCTCTTTGACATTGAAATTATCAATATGTTTGCACTTTTGTAGGTTGTTGTCATCTACAATCCTCTAGGATGGAAAAGAGAGGAAGTAATTCGAATTCCTGTGAGTACTTCCATTTTGCCTAATGTCATCACCTTTATAGATGTCACCACTTCAATGTCTTAATTGATCTAGAAATTGGATTATCAAAATCAGAGAGTACTTTTTCTAGATGTTCTATTTCATCCCACACTGCACACAGTAACAGGGAGAATGCTATTTCATCTACAATCTCTTTATCTATTCTGTTAGGAGTTAGGACGAAAGTAAACTAATACCGAACAGCAGTCATTCACAAATATGGAAAATATGGTGCTTTTTTGTATAATACTAACTGCAATCAAACTTGCTACAGGTGTCAAGTGAGGGGGTTATTGTTCAGGATTCTGGTGGAAGAGAAATTGAAGCTCAGCTTCTGCCTATATCCAATGCCACTATGAGCTTAAGAAACTACTATGTCAAAGCATATTTAGGTAAACCCCCAAGTGCCACACTTAAGTATTGGCTTGCGTTTTCAGCATCTGTACCACCTCTTGGTTTCAGCACCTACATTGTGTCAAGCACAAAACAGACAGGTTAGCCATATATTTTGCTTCCATTTCTAGTTCCTTATTCCTGTAAAATAGGACAAACAAGAAGAGAGATCTCCAAATTACTGACAAAATATTATGTTTTTGTTCCTCTTTTTTAAATGTAGGTGCTAGGTTCAACCATCTCAACAGTGGACACATCAGAAGGAACTACAAATAATACCATTGAAGTTGGACAAGGAAGTTTAAAGCTACTTTATTCTGCAGATGAACAAAAACTTACTCATTATATCAATAGCAGAAATTTGGTATAATTTTTTTTGATGCTTAAGTTTCCTAGTTTATTATCATACTTGATTCACATATTATTTGTTTTTTTTCTCTGAAAATTAGTTTAATCTCAATATCCATTTTAAGCAATCAAGATAAGAATGGAAATTATTGTTTGATTTTTTGTAGTCATATATTTGGAATGACTTTTGCTTTTGTTTTCTTTTTAATTCTTTTCAAACAGAATCTTTGCAAGTAATGTTGGAATTTTGAAATTTATAAATCATTCATGCGAAAATTAGGTTTTAATATGTTATATTGACTGTCATTGCTTTTGTAAGAGAAGAAAGAAGGAATGCACACCGTTTAAATCACAATTGGATGAAAGCATGCTGTAATCTGCACAAGATCCAGACCTTGCTTTGTTCTCCATCTAACATTGTTAGAGCAGAATTTGGTTATCATCTTTAGTTTATTTAGAGTAATCTACTCAAGTAATTTAGGCCTGCTCACCTTTTCATATAATCACTAAGCATGTAACAAAAATGCATACTAGTCAACAGAACTCATCCCAACTACACATTTCTGGTCTGCAGAGGATACTGAAGAGTAAATTCTACTTCTATTACATTATTTCTTTTGCATGAAGAGCAAAGGACTAAACCTGATTTTTGTCCCTTTGCCTCATATGGATGTAATTTCTGTGGCTCATGAGAGAAACAATATGCAAAAAAAATATACATGAGTATTAAAATTAATGGAAAAAAATCAAAACCTTTGCGAAAATCATATGGATGTAATTTCCGTGGCTCATGAGAGAAACAATATGCATAAAAATATACATGAGTATTAAAATTAATGGAAAAAAGTCAAAAACCTTTGCGAAAAGGGACATAAAATGCTAAGTTACTAACGTAGATTTTCTATTTTGTTCGTTACTGAAGGTTACAGCAGTTTCTGAACAATCATACAGTTATTATTCTGGAAATGATGGAACTGACAAAGATCCTCAGGTAGTTAAATTTTTCTTGGCCAAACCTCATCTTTTTGGGTTTCTATGTCCTTACCATGTTGTGCATTACTTGAATGAATTTTCAATTTAGTTTTCGCTTGAAAAGGAATTTTTAAAGATTGATAATCATTGTAAAATTTTTTCTACTTGTTGAAGGCCTCTGGGGCATACGTCTTCCGTCCCAATAATACATTCCCTATCAAATCAGAAGGCCAGGTAAATTTTAGTTTAAATACCTGCCTGAGCTACATTTTATACTCCCATTAATGAACAACTGTAGCTATAGGCTCATTAATTGTTTTAATTGTGTCTTGTAAGATAAATGGAGTTGTTTATTTATTACAGGTTCCTTTAACTGTTGTGCGGGGTCCAGTGTTGGATGAAGTACATCAGCAGGTCAATCCGTGGATATCTCAGGTGGTTTACTTGTCAAAAGAATACATAATCAATGCACCAACTTTCACTGTGTATCCATCTTATTCTTTTCCAGCATTGTCCATATACCATATTCTATACCACTCTTCATCTTAAGCTAAAAGAGTACTTCTGGTATTAAAACTGACAGAAAATAGATCTCCAATCAACAAGCTTAATACTGAAAACTTAAAAAATGCAGTCTTCCAACTGGGGCCCCTTATAGACTCTTAAAGAGTTGGAATATCACAGCCTTCCAGTGGTGAATCATTGATCTAATAATTTAATTCAATCCTATTACAAATAGTGATCAGCTGCAGTTTAAGAATAATTGGTACACCCTGACCCTGGGTTTTTGTGCCTTCTAACTTGAGTAACACAATGTTGTGTGCACATGCAGATTACCAGGGTCTACAAGGGAAAGGATCATGCTGAAGTTGAGTTCACTGTAAGTAACCTTTCTTGTATATTGACTCATGAAAAGCTTACATTCTTTTCAGTTATGGTAATTATATGGATGAGACACCATACAGGGGCTTGATTTATTGACATCATAAGTATAATTTTAGATTGGGCCTATACCTGTGGATGATGGGATTGGGAAAGAAATCACAACTCAAATTACAACTAACATGAAGACCAACAAAACATTCTATACAGATTCTAATGGACGTGACTTCATTAAAAGGGTACGTTGATGCCTGATACTTGCCATTTTGTAAAATTTCTCATGTAATATTTCTGTTCTTCTGTAGTTCTGTTAGTTTATCATCATGATGAGGTGAGAATCTTGAACAATTATTTTGAGTTTATTCATTTTTACATGCAACTTTTTATTTACTTCTTTCCTGTGGAATCATATATTAGTTGATGGGGTTCTTAATATGTATATATGGAAGAAAATGATATTTAGATTAGAAGGTTGACTTGAAATTGTACTTAGGGTATTTTTTATAATATTAGCTTATGTTTTCAGGTAGTTTAATTTAAACAATTTTGAATGATTTGCAGATTCGAGATTTCAGAACAGACTGGGACCTGCAAGTGAACCAACCAATTGCTGGAAATTATTACCCTGTATGTTTCCTCATAGGTGAACCATTGGGTGTTTATATCATATGTTTTCCATTTTGTAATTGGGTTAATTTCATTTTCCCATTGGTTATATATAAGTCTTGGAAAGCATCTGGTTCTTATATTCTTAATCAGGTGATTGTGCAATTTGTGCTTTCCAAAGTGAAAAAAAAAAATCAATTAATCCACACAGAAGGAAACAGATTTCATTATTTTTCTGACCCCAATCCATTTGATTCCTTTTCAAAAATGATTTTTGTTACTTTTAAATTAAATTGAAAAGGAAAAAAAAAACAGTTTTGAAAAGAAAACAAGAGGGGCCATTGTTTGGTGCAATGGTAAAGTCTTGGGCTACCAAGCATGAAGGCAGGTTTGAGTCTTGAAAGCGCCTCCTTCTATTTATAAAAAAATAAAATTTAGGATCATGTCCAGCTCACCCTCCCAGGATCCTACTTGGCAGGGCCAACAGTAGGTAATGGCCTTTAATTTTAATTTAGTGGTCTCCACAAGATTTTATGTGGGAGAGTGGGAACCAATAGCTTTTAACAAAAAATAAAATAAAAATTGCTGGTTTTGCTTCAGATTTTCTATGTTTATTGTTGACAGTGCCTTTTAGTATTTTCTTCTTGACAGTCATCCATCTTTCCTCTGATTTGCATTAAAAACCCAATAACTATATACTCATGCAGAAATAATTTTAAGTTCGAATGATTAAGTTGATTGTTTCCCTGCTCGGAGGAGGGGGGGAGGTCTTTATTTTTCTAACTCAATTCTTTTAGGTCAATCTTGGTATTTATGTGGAAGATGATGACATGGAACTCTCAGTGTTGGTGGACCGCTCAGTTGGAGGATCCAGCTTAGTGGATGGTCAGATTGAGCTGATGCTCCATAGGTTTGTTTAACCTTTACTTGCTTATGATTTGTATTATTAGCTATTTACTTATATTCTGTTTTAATGCATTTGATTTAAGATAATTAGGATGTGGTACATTGTCAGAATCCCTGATATACTTTTGTTGTAATAGGAGGTTGATTCATGATGATATTAGAGGTGTTGGCTGAGGTACTAAATGAAACAGTTTGTGTCCTTGATGAATGCAAAGGCCTAAGTGTAAGCATTTCTTCCCAATTCATATTCACAAAGCCCATGCATGATACTATTATCTTCATTTTCTTTTGAACATGGTGTCAGTTTTACACTCTTACAGTAAGGAATTCTTGATTTCCTTGCTTGCTTGCTTGGCCACCATACTATGGTTACTACACAATTTTCTCTAATATATAAGTTGGACTTGCTGCAAACTTCTTCTTTTTATTTTATTTTTAAATTTTAAATTTTACTTTGAGGGTACCTTCAGTAGTTTCTAACTTGACCATAGTATTGTTGCACTTCATACTGTGACACAGTTCTGGAACCAAGGGAATGGTAAAGGAGGGAAAGGGGAGAAGGAGAGAAAGGGAGGGAGAGAGAGGGGGGGGGGGGCTGTCCTTCCCCAAGATTTGAAAAAACTTATTGTCCTTGGGCTAGGTCTAGATTAAATGCCAAAAGGAAATATGTGGTGGCCCAATAAGGTCCTAAAAAATATGGTCTTTCGCAAATAGCCCCATGTGTTTCTATAATTGTATTTCTAAATAAATCCTTAATGTGCCTTTTTTTTTGCCTAAAAGATTTTCATTAATTATCTTGACTCTCTCAATACACTGTCTTTTGAAACAAATAAAAGTAAAAAAGACATTTCCTTAAAGATAGCAAAGTACTTAAATTTGGTGGAAGCATACTGGCAAATGTGCATTTTTGGAGTGCTATAATTTTTAACTCATCTACACTATATCTTACAATGGAGGCTTGCACCCAGGGTGACGATTCTTGAGCACCATAACTAGGCATTGGCACATTCATCTGACATGTGCGATGCAGGCATGCAGCCATGACGGATAAGTTCTTCTGCAGGGTTAAAATAGTTGGAAGGATTTTGGAGGATTTATCCCTTTCATGCGAGTGATTATTATTATTATTATTATTTTCACCTCACCATAGAAGGTTTTTTTTTTTTTTTCTTTTTCTTCCACGCGCGCGCGTGCCAGGGTGGTGGGGGGGGAGTTCTATGAAACTATTGACCTGTGATGATTGCATGCAATTTGCAACATTTTTATTATCTACGAGTGTAATATAAGGTCATGTATAACGGTGTTGTTGCATGCAAACCAATGGTCATGCTCATATAATTGTTTATGTATAAGAAAACCGAAAAAAGTTACAAGTTGAGTGATTTGTATGAATGCAGAGTCAACTTGATTGGAAATCCATCCAGACAATAACACTCCCTCTCTCTTGAATTTACTTTGCATGATAGGGTGTTATAGTAGTTGCCTCTTATTGTCAAAATTCCATATTGCAGATCCAAGGAAAATTTTATCTCAGAATTGATCCTCTAGGAGGAGGTGCGAAGTGGCGTCGAACAGTTGGCCAAGAGATATATTCTCCTCTTCTCTTAGCCTTCACGGAACAGGTGAAAGAGAAATCTTGAAATTGACCCAGTTGTTGGTGCTTTGGGGATGTGACACTTAAATGATCAGTTTCGTCTTTGACAGGATGGAAATAGCTGGATGAATTCCCATGTTCCAACATTTTCAGGAATTGATCCTTCCTACACTTTACCCAATAACATTGCAGTGATAACCCTCCAGGTATGTGGGGAGTGCCTTGTTAACTTTTCTTAGTTATTGGCTCTCTATAAGATTGGTTGGCAGTTTTTTTTTCTGGTTAAAATTAATGTCCTGTCCTGAACATTGCAGGAGCTTGAGAATGGAAAAGTACTCCTTCGGTTGGCTCACCTATACGAGGTCTTAACATCTCTTTTACTTAGTTTAACTATTAAAAGTAGTGCTTATCCTTTTTGGGTGTATACTCACTCAAAAAGTGTGGATAAATTTCTTGAACTGAACTGTTTTGCAACTTGGTTGTTATGAACCTCTTGATGCTAGTTTCTGTTCATCGTGCAGGAGTCATGGCATCTATTTTTTTTTATTTTATTTGAACCTTGATTCCATATCATTTTCTCATCCATTCTGTTGGTTTTGCTTGCTTTTAGTTTTTCTTCTCATAGATCCAGGGTTGCATTCCCTGCATTATGATTTCTCCTCTCTCAGTTTTTCACACAGCTTTATTATATTTTGGAGAAAAATCATCGAGCTCCCAACGTCTTCCATGGAAAAATTAATGTAGCTAAAATTTTGGAATAATATAGCCCTTTTTATCATTGCATCCTACAATGACCAAATTAGAGAAGGCCTATTACAATAGCATCTCCTTCCTGCCCTCAAGTCCTCAAACAGGGAAAAAAAAAAAAAAAAAACTAGCATTGTTTGAGTGGTGTATCTGCAACAAATTAAATGTCTTAAGATGCTGAAGTGTTCCTTGTCATAAGGGAAGCTTGAGTTTTATGCTTTTATTTAGCTAGGTTTATCTGTTTGTCAGCTGGTTCTTTACAGTTTACTCTTTTGCTACATTGCTATCGATTTATATTAATATTTTGTTGGGTGTTTGATATTTACTTAGATCGGAGAGGACAAGGACTATTCTGTAATGGCAAGTGTGGAACTAAAATTGCTATTTCCAAACAAGAAGGTAAAATCAATGATTACATGACTCCCTAAATGCTCTTTCATTGACATCCATGCATCGTTTTCATTTTACTACTGTATTCTTTTCAGATCATCAAAGTGACAGGAGATGAGTTTGTCTGCCAATCAAGAGCGAGCTGAGATGGAGAAGAAGAGACTAGTATGGAAAGTAGAAGGCTCTCCCGAAGAAGCTAAGGTGGTTAGGGGAGGACCTGTTGATCCTGCAAAACTGGTGGTGGAACTCGCCCCAATGGAAATCCGCACCTTCTTTATTGACTTCGATTATCTCCAACTATTTAGCTCCTGAAAGATAAAATCTTGGGCCTTTTTGGTGTGCAGGAGGAAAAGTTAATTTTCTGTGTCGAAAATTCGAAATGCGTCCCAACCTTCCCTCCTGCATGTAAAAGTTCCAATGTCATAGTCGTGGAAATGACTTGCTGTATAATACCAAACATGAAAAGAAAATAAAGAAATATATTAATGGAACAGTCCCTTTCTTTTTTCCCACACAGTAGGGGTTCCCTCACCACTTCCCTGCGTTTCCTTGGGGTCTGCGGGATTCGAACCCTGAAAGCCCCCAAGGAGGAGGAGGCAGCTCGTTCCACTGGGCTATGAGGCCTGTTCATTTTGCGATGTCACCAATGGTTCGGGTAGCAATGAGTTGTCATTGTTGCGTGCATCACGAAATAGCGGTTTAAGGTTACCAACGTTTTATATTTTCAGAACTAGAGGCTGAAGTGGTCATCAGTAAGCATATGTTAGGTATCTTCAGGAGAAAAATAATAGGAAGAGAGTATTTTTCTTATTTATCCTTTTTAGCCGACATTACAGGTTGCCAATTGATTGAACCTTAGCAGTGACATAAATCAAGTTTTTCTCGCTACATTCTTTTAGCGTCAAATACTTAAATGCAGCTCGCCACTCTAGACTAGAAAACATAATCTATAAAAATGTCTCACTTGCAATTGTGACATGGATTATCATTATGATATTCATTTTTTTATTTTCTTGGGACTTTGGGAGTTTTTATTTACACCATTATTTTTGCTAGAGGAGTGCTATATAAGACGAGCGTTTTTTACTAAAACTGTTTAACCAATGACATGTCAGGCTCGTTATTTGCGGATGCTAAGTAACCATTGTCAAAATGCGCCACAGCTAAGAACCCACTAATCAAAAGCAAAATGAACAAGACCCAAATCTCTGCCGAAAGGGTCACGACAGAGCAAACACTCTCTCTCCTCTTTCTGCAACTCTACCTTTTCTCTCTCTATACTCACAAACAAACCAACACTCACTCTTCTCTACATCTCCCTCTACAAAGAAGAGGAAGACAGATATGTCCTAATCAAATAACTTTATTTTTGTAAGAAAAACTAGTAAGATCAAACCAACAACATAAGAACCAAAAATAAAAACAGTAAAGAATTGAAGAAGCAAAAGAAGAATAAGACCAGTTTTACCACAGACTGAAACTTATTTTTTAGGATTTTAACTTGAAAAACATTTATGTATACATTTTTAAATGAAAAACCTAGTTAATTGTACAATAACTTAATTAAATTTATAAAAAAAAACCTAGTAACTTCACAAAAATTTAGTCAACTTTACAAGCTCTAGTCTCTAGTGATGAAAGAGGGTAGACGGAGCCTTAGATCTACTCTTTACCGCCTCCTCCAAAACTTATCGCCATTGATCCAAGGCCACTTTATTTTCAGCCAAGCTCTAGCCATCGGTGATGAAGGAGGGTCGTCGGAGCCTCAGATCTACCTGTTCCCACTACTTCCAAGATCCGTCCCCACTGATGTAGGGTCACTTTATTTTTCAAAGCTAGTGAAAGCATGATCAAACGAAAGGGTGTTTTTCAACCATTCTTTCCCTAGTTGTAGTGAAACACAGGTAACAATCCAATTTTTTTAAAAAAATTGAAAAAAAAGTTGAAAATATTTTTTCGCTTAAAAGCGGTGTTAGCAATTACGCTTTTAGTGTAAATTAAAGTGCTGTTATTAACAGCGATTTCCGTGTAAATGAAAGCGCTGTTGGTAATAGCGCTACTGAAAGAGCTTTTACTCATAGCGTTTTTCCTAAGTCTTTATGTGTGGTTTTCGAACACTTCTTTCCTCACAGAGGAACTCCCCAAACGCTAGAGAGGGAGAGCGATGCCTGTTGAGAACGGTTCTCAACAGCCAGGAGGAGGTGCACATTGGCTCCACCGCCAGCGATGAGGAGAAACGGCAGGGGCGGATCCACGTTTGCCCTTGGGGGCTGTGGCAACCCCAAAATTTTTTTAAAAAGAGAACCCTCTTCAATTTGATGAGTGGGCACCCCCATAGTTGATAAAGTGGACCCCCCATTTCACCTTTTCCCTCCATACTTGATAAAGTGGCACCCCAATTTTATTTTTCCACCCTTATTGTGGATGCCAGCTGAACTTAAGAATGCATAGGTAAACATTCTCTCTTAATTCCCTTTACTATTAACTTGTAACAAATAGATTACTGTTAGGTTTCCCCTCTTTCTCTGTTCCTCAATCTTGCTTTCTATTTCTCCATTTACTCTAATTTAGGGCTTGATTCTTGAAGATGATCAAATTTAGGGGTTTATATTTTACATAAACGCATCCACACACACCTAACACAAAATGTATGAATATATGCGTTTGTGTATGTATGTTAGTATATAGGTGGCAATCCCAAACAAAAATTTCTAATTCCGCCCCTGAGAAACAGTTTCTCATTGACGCCGTCTGTCAGTTGCCTCCTCAGGCGGAGGAGGACTTTGTATCCATAGGGGTTGGTTTTGTGATTCGATTCTTGGGATTTTGTTTCTTTGTTGATCAACTTCTGAAATCCATTTATAGCTACGCATTTTTACTGCTTTATCCATTTTTATATTACATGCTATCCACAAATTCATACCAACTGAACGCCCTACCCACAAATTATACTCGTTTTATTCTCTGTTTAGTTGTCGGAGAGAACTTGGGGAAAGAAAAGAAATATTAAAGTTCTTTCTTTTCTTTTCAGCGTAGTTTGGTTTGCGTTTTGGAAGTACTTTTCTTGTTTGCTTGAGAGCGAAATCCTAAAGTTGCTTCTATTTTTTTTCTCCTCATAATCACAAAGAGTGCTTTCCAAATGCGAACCAATGCTTACATTACCTAAAACAAACAATCTGATCGAACAAACTATACTACTATATTAGTGGTGGCTCGTGCAGCCTAGAATCATGCTGGTCTTATATATAAAACAAAACTATTTCTCATCTGAACATAACCCATGAGGGAAGTTTATCCCCCAAATTTGATCACATTAGATAATACATTCTTTTCAATAAGGGATGCTGCTAATTGAATTTCACATGCTTCCACAGGAACGCCGAGACTTGTAGTGCTTACATTTATTTTGTTGATGCCTAATGGGAGGGTTGTTCATCATTTTGCAGCTTTGCCTGAATGGTACCTTAATGTCCTTTACTGAAATTATTTAATGATCATGGGACCCTCGAATATTTCATACTCTTGCGGGTATGCATCCTTCGAATTGTTTGGGATTCGTGGACATTTCTATTCTTGCTCCTTGCTTTCGCCACCAATCTATGTGTGCAGTACTTGGGAGAATCCACAGATGCAGATAAACATATGGTGGAAAATGTTGCAAGAACAAATGAAGATTCGGCCAGTCCTAATGCCACCAAGGAATGACGAAGAATTCTGCTAATGGCTTAGCTGCATTGATCTCCGAACTTTAAAGCGAGAGGGCCATTACATTGATAACTTTCTCTTGCAGTTGGGCAATCATCAAATGTATCCGCAAAGGATATCCAGACATGGTCAAAAGCTTATCAAGCCGATTCCTCTTACAAATGTACCCTGGTGATACTTTGATCACTGAAATGTGGCTTGAAGGCTTGAGGGAGATTCACTCTTTCATTAATGAGGGCTTATATATTGAATGCTAAGCTATGTTAGTGTTCTATTCAAATGCTTGGACTTAACATCAGAATTGACATGTGCAGCATCATATATCAAGCAAAGGTGAAAGAACGAAACAGGACAGTGCTTTCTGGCTATGTAAGATCTCAATCATTTAACCTCATCACTATAAGTTGGCGCATATCAAACAGGAATTTTCTTTCCTGTTAGCCTTAAAAGAATTGTTCCTAGAATTTGCGGTTAGAGGAGTTAGTGTATATAAGGTGGTTCTACAGAATTCCTCATTTATATATAAATAAACTACTGAGAGCATTACTCTGTAGTTCTTCTTTGTCTCCCTCATACAGATCCTAATCCACCATGACATTCAGGCGGTAGTACGTAAAATGCTTATTATTTGTACAGTTCAGTTTCTAACCTAAGAAAGATCCTAATAGGTACCAGTTGGTGGGTTCATGTCTTCTTTCTGTTTGCCATGTGTGATTTGCGATACAACCTGCAGGTGGCCAAAGTAATGGATGTTCCATGGGCACCCTAGCCAAATAGCACGACTAACAGGCAATGCAAGAATAAATGAGAGTTGGTTTCAGGCTCATATCCATGGAAGATGCAGGAACTTGAGATCGGAATGTGCCTCTCATCGGTGATGTTGTTCGTGAGAGATGCAATAAGAGATCTAGTGCTAAACAAACCCTTGGGGGTTACATAATGGTGGTAACCCTTCCCTTACCTTTAATTCATATATCCCAAGAGTTTAAAGGCTCGGACTTGAATCTTTCCCCCAATAAGAGGAGGATAGGAGAGATTTCGTTAGGCCACAAGGAATGATTATCATGTTGACCTTCTCACCTACGAAAACGAAAATATTTCCCAAGAAGAAGGTATATGCATATGAAGAGATTTCGTCAATTTGTCCTCGATCATTAAAATGGACTTCAAAGCTATCCATTATGGAGGTCCACTAACTCATCAAATACTATTCTTTTATCTTTATCTTTTCTTATCTAATTTATATATAAGTGGGAGTCCATTGAAATTAGGTGTGAGACATCATAGACTGATCATAGACCACACCATCAAATCAAATTATAATAAAACCCAATCTTTACATGGAACTAAACTTTTATCCATAATCTGATTCCAGCAGGCAATTAACTTATTATACTTTGCAACTGATGGATCCCACTGAAGCAAGCCACCTAAAAAAACATAAAAAGGTTATACATCTAGGGAGCAGCACTCATCCTTTACCAAATGGTCCCAAACTCCTAACATTAAGACAAGTCAACTTTACCCACCTTGGCAGCACAAACACTGCACACCGGCCTTTGTAAGTTAGGCATTATGTCTCTCACTTATTAAATAATTGAGTTTTAAAACTTTATCCCAATTTGACAAGGGTTGGATATGTGGTGCTTGGAATCGTCTCTTGATTGGCAAAACATCAAACTGAATGGAAAAAAAAGTCTCTTGAGTATAAATATGACTCTGTTTTCAAAATTTCAGCTCGTAATCACGATTGTATAATGGAAAATGATTAGTGGGACGATTGTGGAGTGCCGACTAATGGGGGACGACTAACGGTGTGCGTTATAGAGCAATTTAGATTTTTCCCCTTATTTTGGGTTCCTATAATTGAGGGATAACAGGTATCAATCTGTTTGGTTGTATTTCACACAATTCTCCTATTTTCACGCCCTGTTGTTTAGGGATTAAACCCATCGTTTTTATCATTTTGGGGATTCTTTTTTTGGGATGAGGATATCGGCGGATTTAGTCGATCTTGTCCAATTCATTCAGTTTTTGAGTTCAAGTTTTGCTTTAGTATTCAGATTTTTGAAGTTTTTAGACATCCTGAACGCTGCGATTGTGAAGGTTAGTCAATTTCAGATGATTGTGTTTATGTTTTGGCTTCCTATTCATGTTATCTCGATCGAATATTATACAAAGATAACACTTGACGAATTGCATGGATAGATATACAAAATAGGTGCAGTTCAATTGGTAAAATTTTTAAGATAAATTACACAAGTTGAAACAAAGTATTCATGTCACCTTGATTGCATATACTTAATGAGTTGGCATGGATATATATGCTAAATAAATGCAATTCTGCTGGTAAAATTTTCAAGATAAGTTGCAGAAGTTCAAACAATTATTCATATTATCTTGATCGCACACTATAAGAAGATAAAACTTGACGAAGTTGCATGGATACCGTTTGTAAAATTTTCAAGATAATTTGTAGAAGTTGGAACAAAATATTCATGTTGTATTGATTGCACACTATACGAATATAAAACTCGACGAATTGGCACGGATGGATATGCAAAATAGGCACAGTTTAGCTGGTAAAATTTTCAAGACAATTTGCAGAAGTTCAAACAATTATTCATGTTATCTTGAACGCACACTATAACAAGATAAAACTTGATGAAGTGGCATGGATACCATTTGTAAAATTTTCAAGATAATTTACAGAAGCTGGAACAAAATATTCATGTTATATTGATTGCACACTATACAAATATAAAACTTGACGAATTGGCATGGATGGAGATGCAAAATAGGCGCAGTTCAGTTGGTAAAATTTTCAAGATAATTTGCAGAAGTTATCTGATTTTCTACGCTAGGTGAAAAACAGAGCCGTTTGATTCCTTTTGGGCTTCTGACCAAAATGGGGTAGAAGATGAGAGCTATTTAGGTCACAATGGTTCCTAACGTTGGTGAGCAATGGCAGTGAACTCGAATGGGAGAGATTTTTGGGTGCAAGAGGTTTGATGAAGTTTGGTTGAATGATTCCTATTGGAAATCGTTAAAAGGAAGGTGAATATACGAGGAAGGTTTTTCGAAATTTAGATAAAACCCCAATTATCTAATTTTTTGAAGCAATTTGACCTAGAAAATTAGAAATTCCCATATTTAGGTATATTTTGGCTCCTAACAATATTAATACTACTGATCAATCAGGTTTAACCAGGTCAGTGGTTTTATATTTTGGTACTCTAATAGTGGTCCTATGTATCACTATTCTTGTATAATACATATTAAAATCTATATAAATTATAAAAATAAAAATAATCTTATGCATCTCATCTTTAAGATTGCCTCAATTATCCTAATTTTCTCATCTCAAATGGAGTGACATGAGTGTAAGCTAATTTAACATAAAACAATCCATATTATTTGGGTTTGATCCAAGATCAACTTGATAAAAAGTTCATTCAATCTGACTTATAAAATAAATAAAAACAGGTGAAATTCAAATCGTATTTTGAATGGCTTGATAAAAAAAAATTGGTCCATCGTTTATTAGTTGAAAAAGACAAATTAAAAATTTTCTTTTGAGCTATTAATTAAATGAGTCAAATACTAAACAATTTCCTACTCAACTCAACTAAACCCCTATATTACTGGGCTCCATCCCTCGACAGCCTTTGCAGGAAAGTTGGGAGTACTAGCACTTTCCTAGAAGAGCTCACACTATCATGTACGGTAAGGGGACCCTCGGTTAGGCACCTTGTTTGTCGCCTTATCATGAAAATAACCTTTTACCTTATCAAAGACTAAGCATCATTACTGCTTACTTAGTAAAAAAAAACAGAGCTGTACTTCACTACACGCAATGGAAACTAGCAGTCCAACTGACAAACATCTTATTTGTTTATTTAATCCTTTTCTTCCCCCATCCTTCCCTTTGAAATTGATCAAACTCTCTCTCTCTCTCTCTCTGAAACGTCTCAATGAAAACCCTAGCCATGATTTTCCCAAATTTTCCGACGAACGTTGACATTCGTCCATTCAAAGCGAACAACTGGGTGATAACCAAGTGAATTCCTGTTTTCTCATCTGATTTTGGGTCACAGGCTTTTTCCTTTAAACTTTTCGAGCTCGAATACTCTACTACCTGGAGCTGCAATGGAGGTTGCACTTGTCTGTGTGGTTCTTTTGGCTGGTTTTCTCTGTGCAGAATCCAAGTATATGGTGTATAATACTTCGCAGGGCATAGTTCCTGGAAAGCTTAATGTCCATTTGGTTCCTCACACGCACGACGATGTTGGCTGGTTGAAGACTGTTGATCAGTACTACGTGGGTTCTAACAATTCAATCCAGGTCCTCTCTCTCTCTCTCTCTCTCTCTCTCTCTCTCTCTGTGCGATGTTTCGAATTTGATCACATTAATAATATATATGTTGTTTCTTTTTTATTTTATTTTTTTTTTGTTCCTTTTAATGTAGGGAGCATGCGTGCAAAATGTGTTGGATTCTTTGGTTCCTGCACTGTTGGCAGACAAGAACCGGAAATTCATTTATGTTGAACAGGCAAGTACGCTTCCATTCTTTCGTTTGCTGTAATAATCGATTAGGGTTCATGTAGATGGAGAAGATAAATATTGAAAGGGACTGTGATAAACTGACAAATATCAGCAGGAAGTTAATATGGAATGCCTTATATAGGACCACTGATCTTGCCTGATTGATGCAGGCCTTTTTCCAGCGGTGGTGGAGAGATCAGAGTGAGGAAGTCCAGCATGTAGTCAAGCAACTCGTCAGTTCAGGTCAACTGGAGCTCATGTAAGTTTCAATTTGACATTATTCATATATCTTCTAACAAGCCAGTCATGCCATTTCTATTTCTTATTGGTTTCCGTTGAGTGTATAAATTAATTAATTATTATTATTATTTTTTTTCATTTTGATCTTGATTCACCCCCCTGGGGGGTCTTGCAGAAATGGAGGTATGTGTATGCATGATGAGGCGTCGCCACATTACATTGACATGATTGATCAGACAACACTTGGGCACCAGTTTATTAAAAAGGAGTTTGGTCTGACTCCAAGAATTGGTTGGCAAATTGACCCCTTTGGACATTCTGCAGTGCAGGCTTACTTGTTGGGTGCAGAAGTAAGCATACCTATATATTTAGCTTTAAACACATATTCTGATTTTAAATACAAAAGTCGATTGAAAGAAATTTGACCGAAAGTGCGAAATGAACTTCCAATTACGTTTCTCCAGAAGTGATGGATAGATTTTATCTATTGGTGTAGGTAGGATTTGACTCATTTTTCTTTGGCCGGATAGATTACCAAGACAGGGCCAAACGTAAAAATGAAAAAAGTCTTGAAGTTGTCTGGCGGGGTTCGAAGAGCCTCGGTTCGTCTGCTCAGGTGAACAGCAAGAATTGTTTTCTTTTTCATTTTTTTTTTTCACTTTTGTATGCATTCATGCATTTGGGCTTATATATAGTTATTGGGACCTCATATGATATATATATATATTTGTAATTAATTCTGTTGTATTTATTTATTTATTTGTTTTTTTTTTTAGTGTGGAGGGGTTGGTGGGTTCTCTTTGCATTGGTGCTGATGGAAAATCTTTTTCTGAGTCCTTGTTAGTTTAATTTTTAATATTTACAGATTTTTGCTGGTGCTTTCCCTGAGAACTATGAGCCTCCTTCTGGTTTCTACTTTGAAGTTAATGATGCTTCCCCGATTGTTCAAGTAAACCCCATAAAAACTGTTAATTTGCTATCAGTTTCTTGAATAATTATTTATTTGCCACTTTAATTTTTGTTACCTGTTCAAATGAAGGATGACATCAATTTGTTTGATTACAATGTTCAAGACCGAGTTAATGACTTTGTTGCTGCCGCAGTAGCACAGGTGGGGTGGGATTTATTACTTTTAGCTTGCATTTGAGATTTCTTTATCTGGATTACCCATGACTTCTTCATCTTCATTTTCATTACATCTGGAACGTTTTCTCTGGACTAATAGCAACTTTTCCTTAATGAAAAATAGAACAGAATCAATCAATCAATGCACTTCAGGTATCATATGTGTTAAGTTTCCAACTTAAAAGCTTAAGCTATTAGGTGGAGGGCCAAAACAGGTTTATGAAGTCATATTAAACCCAATATTTGGGGGACGTGGGACTTTCAAAGATCCAAAAATATGTATTTGCACAAGTCTTGTAGCTGGACAGCTGTCATGCAAGTCTAAAAAATCTATGGAATATTTCTTGTAGGAACACCTTGTTCAATTATACGCAAAGGTTGAGTAGTGATCTGGACTTAGTGAATAAATGTCTCTCTCTTATCTGTCTGTGTGGGAAAAAATAGGAACCCAAATAGACGAATTGGTTGGGAGTTTTCTTGAAATTAAAATGTCCAAATAAAGCACTGTAAAGCAAGTCTTATTTTCTGTTTGCGAGATTCCTGTGTCAATCAACACTTACAGCATTTATTTCATTCCCAGGCTAACATAACCCGAACAAATCACATAATGTGGACCATGGGAACAGATTTCAAATATCAGTATGCGCACACATGGTTCCGTCAGTTGGACAAGCTTATTCATTATGTCAACCAAGTAAGTGTCGTGTATAATTTGCATTACATGGTTTTAACAATCTCTAGCTGGTTTTAACTATCACCATCATAATTACTATTACTATCATCATTGTCATCTAAGGTAACACCTTTTATGTTCCTCAGACCTTTAAATGATGGCTTTGACATCTTCCTATGTTAAATGAGAATCAATGTGTTCAATTTGCTCTTGTGCTTTTCCAAAGAGGGAAAAATTAAATGATTTACTTCAACAGATGAGTACTGATAAAGACTTCTTTAAATCAGATACGATAATAATGTTGCCATCGCTCAAAGGCATGAGTTACATTGAGGAACACAAGTCTATGTATCGCAATGCCAAAACCATTGTGGTAGAGGCGTAGAGCCCAAAAAATAATTGGTTAAAGATCAAAATGGTCATGGTTGAGGAGTTTGTGAATGTCAACATCACATTAATGGTGAATTAATGGACTCATCTAACCTAGCAGCAGAAACAGTTGTTTTGAATGCTTTATCCTGGAATTTTCATATTCAACATTTGGTACACTAGCAAAAATTTAGGCATCAGTTAGATATTTGTATATCTCTGTTCAAACAAAGTAAGCAGGTTTCATATTAGCCTTACGATTCCCTAGTACTGCTGTTATGCAATATGTAATCTTATAAGCTGTATCATTCTAGGCATTTCATGTGTCAATTCTTTTGGAAATTGTAAGAGATTATTTAGGTTTGATTTCCGTGTTCATCAAATACATGTCTTCCCTTGTTTCTGTGTTCAATTACACTCTTTGCTACCTGATGATGAGGTTAACAACTCCCTATGGTGAATATGACCTGTTATGAGATTATGAGAATTAGTTCATCCTGATATTTATTCAGACTTTGAACTTGTTTTTCTTCCATATCTGCCTGTTTATGTAATTTTTTAGATTTTAGTCACGTGGTAATTGGTTTGAAATGTGTGCTACATCATAATTTCTCGTCCTCTCCCTATCTCAAATTGCTATCCTGAACTCATTTGTTCTAAATGGTTTGTTTTAATTACTTATAGGATGGGCGCGTTAATGCGCTCTACTCAACCCCATCAATATACACTGATGCAAAATATGCAACAAATGAATCCTGGCCAATCAAGACTGGTGACTTCTTTCCGTGAGTTGAATGTTTAGATATATAATGACGTATTTCCTTGTTATTTGGTCACTTTGATCCGTTTCTAGTGTTTGAAGCTTGCATTACATCAGATATGCAGATCGTGCAAATGCTTACTGGACAGGATACTTTTCAAGTAGACCAGCCTTGAAACAGTATGTCAGAATGATGAGTGGCTACTATATTGTAAGATTCATATGAATTTATATGGAATTTAATTGTCACAGGCTCACAGCCTTAGGCAGTTTTGAGATTATGGTTTTCATTTGATTTATAATCAGGCAGCAAGACAACTGGAATTTTTCAAAGGGAGGAATAAGTTGGGGCCCAACACGGACTCATTGGCAGATGCTTTAGCAATTGCTCAACATCATGATGCAGTTACTGGTACAGAAAAGCAGCATGTGGCAAATGATTACGCAAAACGACTGTCTATTGGCTACATGGAGGTGCATATTTGTTTTGGTCATCGCGATTTCCCTAATAATTGTTCCTTCCACTCAATGCCAAAATATCATATATTCATCCATTAACTCTTTGCAGGCTGAGGAGTTAGTTGCATCTTCACTTGCTTGCTTGGCGGAGTCAACATCATCTACTGGATGTGGGAATCCAACCATGAAGTTTCAACAGGCAAAAGATTATGAGTCCTTCAGCTTCTGAGCTATTTGTTCTTCCTTGTTTGAATAGACTGCATTTTCATAGCACATGTTTAACTGTTTCTAAGTCACATTCAGTCCCTTATCAATGCTGAATATAGCATTTTACCAGGATTTATATTCTAAATCTCTGACTAATGGAATGAATACTTGACTTAATGGCACATTCTAAAGTGATGCTCGCACTTCTTAATGTACCCATCTATGGTACTTATAAAAAATAATACTCATTGGAGGAGTTTTTATATGTTTATAACTATGGAAATGAGTCTTTGGCTTCAAATTTATGAAGACACATTACAATTTTTGCACACGTTTCCTGATTATATTCTTAGTTTAATTTGCACTTTATTTGGTCTCAGCTGATTGTTGTAATTTTTTTTTTTTTCGTTCTTTTTTTTTTTTTGGGGGGGGGGGGGGGGGGGGTTGGGGGTGGGGGGTGTTGAATAGTTCTGAAACCTGCTATCTTCTGAGATCAAGTGAAGGTGTATTATGACTTATGTTTATTCTGTTTTTTTTTCAGTGCCCACTTCTCAATATAAGTTACTGTCCTCCATCAGAAATTGATATCTCCCATGGGAAAAACTTGGTAAAGATAAATATCATATCCCATGTTATGTTCTTTTACCAAGTAAATAACAATGGCTGTCCTATTCAACCTTGACATAAATCATCTTATGGTGTTTTCTCTCTTGTAGATTCTTGTTGTCTACAATTCTCTTGGATGGAAGAGAGATGATGTAATTCGGATTCCTGTGAGTGTTTCCACTCCGGTCTCGGTGCTTTATGTCTTGAAATTTGATGCGGTGTTTCATTTGTTGAAAAAACACTACAATACAACTTTTGTAGTTTCTATTCCTTTCAAAGAATCAATTTTGCAGATCAGTTGTGTAGTTTGTTTATAGAAGCTAGTGCTGCTGAATTTTTTTCCTGAATTTGATCTTCAATGTAGTATTTAAGTCATGTGCTAATTAATCCATATCTTCACGCCAACAATTAGGAATGCACTAGATATGGCCTGGAATATTTACATAAATGAAGAATGTGAAAATTATTGAGTTATTTATGTTTTTAGCTTTAACTAGACAATGGAAAAGAGACTAGAGGTGCATGCACTTGAGGAATAAAGTGGGGAAGAGCTATTTTGGCAGCTTGGTCCTGGAAGATCATATGATAAAAGTCTTCGAAGAAGATGGTCTTTGCCTTATAGATGTATTTTGTGCAAAGAGACGGTAGAAATGGTGGATCATCTTTTCATACATTGTATTGTGGCTACAAGTCTTTGGATGCTTATTTTTAATATGTTTAGTGTCCTGTGGGTCCTTCCCTCTTCGACCCATGACCTTCTTGCTAGTTGGTGGATTAATGGAGGTAAAAAAGAAGCTAAGGTGATTTGGAGAATGGTCCCTCATGCCATTTTTTGGTGCATATGGAGAGAGAAATCTTAGAACCTTTGAAGGAATTGAGAAGTCTATCTTTGATCTTAAGTCCTTTTATTATGAACCTCTTTTTATGGCACTCTAATTATTATAGTAGTTGTAAACTTGTAATCGTTCTTTTGTACACTTTGTAGATGCCTTCAAGCTTTGAAGGGGTCTTTCCTTAGTGCTTTTATATGACTCATGTACTTGGGCTAAACCTTTTGTTATTAATATACTTTTATGTCATAAAAATAAATAAATAAATAAATAAAAGTCAACAATTGGATGTTGAAATTTTCATGGATGTGGACTACCTGTTTCCTATCGACGGTTTCAAGTTGGAAATAGGGTTGAGCCTGTGGTGGTTCTCTCTCTCTCTCTCTCTCTCTCTCTGCTGTATAGATGTGTTTGTGTGTGTGCTTTATGCCAATGCTTGTGCATCTATTTAAGTTTACGCATGCATTCATGTATATTCATTATTATATGTTTCTTGGGTTTTGGAGATAGTATGCTTTGTTCAATGCAATTCTCCTGAGTAATTCTAACACTAGATCAAACATGTTGTAGGTTATCAGCGAAAAGGTTACTGTTCATGATTCTGAGGGAAGAGATATTGAATCACAGCTTCTCCCTCTTACTGATGCCTATGTTGGCATAAGGAACTACCATGTTAAGGCATACTTGGGTAAAACCCCAAGTGAGACACCTAAGTATTGGCTCACGTTCATGGCATCTGTACCACCTCTTGGTTTTAGTACTTACACTATCTCAAGTGCTAAAAGTGCAGGTCCACTCATGTTTGATCTTTTTTATTATATTCTTGCAAAGCATAACAAAGCTGGTATCATTGTCACCAAGTAATTATTAAAGTATATTCAATTTTTTAACTTTCAATCGCAGGTTCTGGTTCAAACAGATCATCAGTACACACATTTCAAAGAAGTGAAAAATCTACTGTTGAAGTTGGTAATGGAAATTTAAAGCTTACTTTTTCAGCAGATCAAGGAAAACTTACCAATTATGTTAATAGTAAAAGCTCGGTAAGTATTTTTCCTTAAATTTGCATAGTTGCTCTTTATTTGATGCTCAGACTTTCCTGCACCATGAGTTTCTAGCCATGACTAGACTTCAGATTGTTTCCATTATCGTTTATGTTGTCGTTGCTGTTGCACTGTTCCAAACTTCCAATTTTCTTTGTTGTCTTTTCTCTAAACTTCACCCCTACCCTCCCACCCCGAAAGGGCAAAAAGGGAAATAATGAAATCTGTGAAGCTAATGCACTTATTCAATAACTTATACTTTTGAAGGTAGAGGAATCCGTCGAACTATCGTATAGTTATTACTCCGCATATAATGGGACCGACAAAGATCCTCAGGTATTGTCTAAAACAAGCTTTTACTACAGATTTTTTCTTATTCTCTTTTCTTTGTGTTATGAATTTTCCTGGATTAAATTTCAAGATAATTACTAAACTATCTCTTTCTGAGTTGTCTTAAAATTACATGTGTTGTTTTTATAATTTTTTAAGGCCTCTGGAGCATATATCTTCCGTCCAAATGGCACATTTTCAATGAAGCCTGAAGAACAGGTGCATAATTCTGAAATACTGTTTCCATACCAATAAATAATCACGGAAATTATCAATTTTAAATGGCTCTTGAAATTGCAGGTACCCTTGACTGTTATGCGTGGATCAATAGTAGATGAAGTACATCAACAGATCAATTCATGGATATATCAGGTGCTTTGCTTTGTCAAATTGTTGCTGTCTGAATGTTTTTCCTCATGAACTTTATTTCTTCTGTTTAAGTACCAGGAACATAATTATTGGTTGATAAATATACGAAGAAAATGAGAACACATCATTGAACCAATAAAGGCTCACTTTTGAAGCTAAAATCAACCCTAATATTTAGAACTATTGTTGGAATCCATTCCATTGGATGCTTAAACTAGAATTCAGACTTTCTGATTGTGACCATCTTCCAGATATAAGTTTAGAGGGATCAGCAATTTATTTAAACTATACACTCTCATTCTTATGTTGCAATTTTGGTGATTGGACTGGAGCAGATTACTTAGATACATCTTTAGCTATGAAGCCTATGATAGTTCTAGGAGCTTTTAGAAATTCTTCTAGAATCTATTTCTTGTCTTCTGAAGCTGTGATTATTCTTTCTGTTTCTCTATCGTTGTTCAGGAAAAAGTTGTAGGACTCTTACAAAACTTTGTTGAGGAGCTTATACTGAAAATAGTATCACTTTACTATGTCATATTTATTGCTTTTTCTTAGGACTTATGATATTATACAGTTAACAGGTAAATGTAGAGAAAAATTTGTTTAACACTTTAACTAATCATAGAACACACTATTTCTGTTCCAACTTTGACCACCCTTACTGGCAAAGAAACGAAGAGATGGTACTTTGGACTAGTGGATAAGACTTAGACAATCAAACAAAGATTCCACATAGAGTCAAGTTCTCATTGTATGATATATTTTTCTTTAAATGATAAAAGAATGCTAAGCTGGAGTATACAATGTTTTGAATTTGCTTATAGATTCCATGTTTGCTGTTGTAAGTAATTACACCGAACTCTTATGCAGATCACCAGACTTTACCAGGGGAAAGAACACGCTGAAGTTGAGTTTATAGTAAGCTCACCTAATCAAGGCTTCTACACTGGTTTATGTTATGAACAATTTATTCTTGGTGTTGATGATTTCAGATAGTCTTTCATTTTTATTAAATTTATTTTTATATTTACTTTCTTCTTTCTGTCTTCACCCTGGCTTGCTTGCTTGTTTGTTTCTTTTTATTTTGGGTTTTTATTTTTTTACTTATCTTACTAGATCTCACCTGCTGATAATTACATGTTTGGCCATGTTCATTGTTCTGCAATATCAGGTGGGGCCTATACCTATTGATGATCGAATTGGTAAGGAAGTTGCAACTCAAATTACAACTACCATGAAGACCAATAAAACATTCTACACAGATTCTAGTGGACGCGATTTTATCAAAAGGGTATGTTGCATTCATGCCATTCTGTATGGTGTTAATTCTACTTAATTTGGATATTGTGCTGATTCTCAGAGTGGCTGCTAGCCAGAAATCTTAGTAAGCTGTTTTTAGATTTATGTTACTAGAAATAAGTATCCCTGTTGGTTGATGGAATGATGTATTAAAACCAAAGGTTCTTCTGTAACTTCATTTATTATCCTTATTTTTTTTATTGTTCAGAGCCAATAACATATAGAGAAACTTATTCTTTGAGTTGATGTTCATATTTCTAATTAATGTGTGCATACAATGATCTGAGGAAACATTTGATTTGCAGATTCGCGATTATAGAACAGAGTGGGATCTAGAAGTGAATCAACCTGTTGCTGGAAATTATTACCCAGTATGTTGTTTTTATAAGTAAAGCTATCACATTTAATTTTACTTTTTAGATACTTGGATTTCTGTTATGATGATTCTGAGTCCTATATTTGATTATAGAAAACTCTGCCTGGAGGATTCTCTCCTAACAAATATATGTTTATATATATGTATTGATGAAATAATATATATTATTACAAAAGAAAAGATCAACAGCTCCTGTACACAGGATGTATACAAAGAAAACCTACAAAGACAGAGAGTTTCTAAAAATATCCTGAAGAGGAGATCGATTACAAAAATTATGGGGATTTCCCCAAGCAAAAATAGGCTCAAAAACTTGTATCCTCAGCTCCTGTACTGAAGTCTCCACATTTTCAAAAATCTGTTTGTTCCTCTCTCTAAAGTGACCAAAATATATCATGTGGTACAAGTTTCCAAATAGCTAATGCAGTTTTGTTGGACCTCTTGTACCACCAAGCTTCCAAAATATGAATGATCCTCCTAGGCATTGACCACTGCAACCCGAAAACACCCAAACATAAGACCCACAATTCCCTAGCCAGTAGCCATGAGACAATGCACAAGCAACTGATCCACTGACTCTTCCTCCTTGCAGAGCATACAACAGTTTATAAGATAAACCCCCCTTCTCTGCAGACTGTCAATAGTTGAGCACTTCTCTGAGCAATCGACCCAAGTGAAAAACAAATCTTTGACAGCACCTTGGCAATCCAAATCCTCACAGCCGGAAAAATATAGAACTTGTTTTTACAAACTTCTGGGTTTTTGAGAGAATTGACTCAAACTTAATCTAAGAATATAGGCTTTTAAATGTTAATTATCTCAGTTGTGATTTCTTCTACAAAATCAGTTTCTTTCGGTTCCTGCATATGGCTCATAGCTGCTGACAGTATTTTCTCTTTTATAAACAAGATAGAATGAGAGTGCTAAGACATAAATTTGATGGTCATGTCTCACTTTTTGGTCATCTGTATGTATGACGTGTCTTTGGGTTTTAGGCCCTTTTGCTATGACTATAAACTTAGTTATTAATAGTAATAGTACCTGTTAGAAAGTCATTTGTTTGTTCAGCATGTATTCTATATGCCTATTTTGGCTTCATATAAAATTGTATTCTTCTTTCAGATTAATCTTGGCATTTACATGGAAGATAATGAGAAAGAGCTTTCAGTTTTGGTGGATCGGTCTTTAGGAGGATCCAGCATAGTGGATGGACAAATAGAATTGATGCTCCATAGGTGTGTTGTCAAGTGCTTTATTCACCATGAATTTTCTTTTAATGAGAAAAATTCTTCATGCACCATGCAGTATCAGACTCATAATTGAGATTCCTCTTTATCATATAGGAGACTGCTACATGATGATTCTAGAGGTGTTGCAGAGAATCTAAATGAAACAGTCTGTATCCTTAACGAATGCAGAGGACTAACAGTAAGCATACATTGCTCAACTTCAGAACTCCTGTGTAGCTTTTAACAGTTCTTCTTTAGACCACATTTGTATTTTTTGCCTGAAGATGCTACTTTACACAGTTTAATTATTTAATTTATTTCATCCTCTACAATTACTCAAAGCTGCCTTAGCTTGTGCATGTTAAAGACAAACAGCAGCCTCAAGGAGCGTAGAATTGAAATTTGGAAAAAGAAAAATAGAACCAACCTTGTAGACATCCTTGTTGTTGTCAATTTATTATAGCTTTCAATCCAAGGGTTCACAGCTTACATTACATGGCTATTATTTCTGCAATTTCTGGTTATGAAGATGTTCAGGATATCTTCAGTCTAGATTTCATGAGTTCCAAATAATAGTGTTTTAAAAAACTTGCCTGGGGCATGCCCCGAGGGCAGACAAGCCAAAAACGGCCCGGGGCTTAAAAAAAAAAGGGAGAACTCTAGCGTATGCTCTTTCCTTAGTGCACATGCCCTATGCATGTGAGGTACTCCTTTGGCGCCACATTGGTAATAGGAATACACCTCATTAGACCAAATTGCTACTCTTAAGAGGAACAACTCTTTTTGTTTAGTAAATTTACCACAATCAACTTAACGGTTGGCCATTTGACTAAAAACCTAGGTTAAGCAACCACACGACCAGTTAGCGACTGCAACAGTTACAGGTTAGGGAAAAGATAATTGACCGACGATGGTGATGACAACTATTCATAGTGTTCACCTCTAAGAACACAACTTATTTGAATTTTGGTTATATGAACATTGTATATCTTGGTTGGTTGGACCATGAAAGACAATAGTAAGTCTCTATTGCAAAAAATATATTTAATATTTTCATATAATGCTTTCAATTTAATAATATGTAAAAAAAATTAAAATATGTCACCTTTTGAATAAATTTTACTTGTTATGTATTTTTTCCCACTATTTTTAGATATTAATATATATTTTTAAATATATATATATAAATTAAAAACTTGTGAGGCTAACACCCCGCCCCACGAGAGGAAAAACGCCCCGCCTTACGCCCACGCCTTTTAAAACATACGTCCATGTTAATCGGAGGCAATGAAGACCTCATAATGTTGTTAATTATTGCTCCTAATGCCTTTTTGCATCAACCTTTTACTTAAAATAACTTTTGCAGATCCAAGGAAAATATTACTTCAGAATTGACCCCCTAGGAGAGGGTGCTAAGTGGCGTCGTTCGTATGGCCAGGAGATATATTCTCCATTTCTGCTAGCCTTTGCTGAACAGGTGAATTGGAGATATCAAAGTGCATTTGATCCAAATATTGTGAATCAGTTACTTGAACGGTAATGTAATTTCTTTATGCAGGATGGAGATAAATGGATGAGCTCCCATGTACCCACATTTTCAGGGATTGATTCCTCATACAGTTTACCTAATAATATTGCTATTATAACCCTCCAGGTACTTGGAGCATGAAACTTCATCATTTTGGTAACCTATGGATTTAGTATATTTTTGTTTCATTTTGAAAAGAAATGAAATAAATCTTCTAGGAGTTTTGGGCCTCGGCGCTCATAACCATTAACCTGGGTACCACCAAATCATGTTTTATATGATGCTTCATAATTTCTCTGGTTTTTGTGTATAGTTAACTCTCTCTTTCTACACAGGAGCTTGATGATGGAAATGTTCTCCTTCGGTTAGCACATTTATATGAGGTTTACTTTCTATCTTATTCGATACAACTCTGCTGAGGGAAGGCTCATGGACATAAAAGAATAAAAATGCTTTCATTCATTAACTCGTTAATAACATCCAATATGTTAACTCCTCCTTTTCAATAAGGAAATTCTTTCCAAAAAACTCAATACTTGCTGTGAAGATAGAAGATCTTGCTAACAAGTATTGGCAATCTGTTGCTTTAAAATGGTAGGTAATGAAGCTTTATACCCTAAACAGAAAAAATAGAGATTACTTGTATGGAAGACCTGGACAACTCTTTGAAAAATTGATCAGTTGAAGTTTGACCTAATTGATTGCCATCTTCCTATCTCAAGCATTTGAATTACCATATTAAAAAAATAAAAAAATTCCTCTGTGGAAGTCCATCAATCTGTATTTCTGACCCTCCATGTTTTTGCTTCAAACTTTAATTATTGTCTTTCTCCCATGTCAAAATATACACAGATTGGAGAGGACATCAATTTTTCTGTAATGACGAATGTAGAACTGAAAAAGCTGTTCCCAGGCAAGAAGGTAAGAGAAATGGACTGCCTAACTGGGATCTTTGTTAACAGCTGTTGAGCTCTCTTATAATGTTCTGCTTTTATATATTTCAGATTAGCAAAGTGACAGAGACAAGCTTATCTGCCAACCAAGAAAGAGCAGAAATGGAGAAAAAGAGACTTGTATGGAAAGTAGAAGGCTCTCCCCAAGAAGAACCTAAGGTGTCGAGGGGCAAACCCATAGATCCTACAGAACTGGTTGTTGAACTTGCCCCAATGGAAATCCGCACCTTTGTTATCAACTTCAATTCCAAGTTCCACCACCAAGTGGTTGATGCCTGAAGGTAGGTTAATGCTTCATGATACCCTTGACAAATTTAAGAAGGCATTTTGTATACTTCGAGTTTCTTCTGAGGTTCGCTCGAGTTGTATTTGAAACTTGTGTATAGTTCTTGAAACAATTATGTGCCATCGCAATGTCCCATTAGTGTAACTGACAAGAATATTTGCTCACCAAATTGGTCTTTTTGTAGTGAGCTTATGTTTGCATTTCCCAGATGTATCGGAATTATGTTGTGTGCAAAATAAGGTTGTCAAATCTGTTAAAGAGTTTTCCCATTGGATGGAAATTTCTATACGGATTTGAGTTCATGGCAAAAAATTTGGATGTGTAAGATTTCTATATTTATAATGATATAGGTTCTATAAATTATGGATTTCAAGAAAATCGGATCAAATAATTAAGAATAAAATAAATAGTTGGGTTGTCCAAATTGTTTATTTGAACAATATTCATAAAAATAAAAAATAAGAAATGCCCATTAGTTCATGATTTAAAAAAACCAGGGATGCAATTCTGGATTACTTTTCTGTTGTAAGATGTGGAAATATAAAATCTGCGTAATTTTGTCCTCGTTTTGTTGTCTCATTCTGCCATGTTGTATACATTGCCAATGCCACTGCCTACCAGTCTACCACCAACACTATCACTATCCAATCCACTCAAGGTCCTCCACCATTAATTCCCTACTATCACGACCCCCACCCCCACCACTATAGACATCAGTACATTCTAGGCCACCTTTACAAAGGCCGATGTAGTCATTGGCATCAGGGGTGGAGTCGAGAATTTTCAGTTGAGATAGTCAACTTTAAAAAGAAATTATAGACATTTTAAAAAAATATTTCGTTAATATGAAGTTTTGTTATGTAATTAATATAATAAAAAAAAAAATAGTAAGATGAACTTATAAATAAAGCAAAAGTATTTCATAATAATTAAATTATAATTTAATCAGCTTTAGCAGGTAATCAGATATTGCACAAGTGGTTTGATTTTGTGATGTGAAATCCACAATTCCACCCCTTTCAAGTCTAGTTGAAGCTTTTTGGTGTGTTCATTTGTACATTTTTATTTTTTGTTTTTAAGTTTGATACTAATTATTAAATTTTTTTAAAAAAATTGCTCAGGATGTGCCTCTCTCCTGTCAGTCGTCACACAGCTCCCACTCCTAATTGGTATCACCACCACTACCATACGCATATAGCACATTGCTAGTGAGTTAAATTTAACTTGTGCTACCATCACATCCTCCACCATCATCACCAGTAGATTGCTATGCTTGAGATTTTTTTAAAAATCCTCATTTATAATGGTAGATTTGTTCTGAAAATTATACATGATGGAGACCTTCAATGTTCTCGAAGCCAAAAAAAAAATGAAAAAGAAAAAAAAGACCCTTTATTTGTTTATTGTCTTTTAGATGCTCTATGAACTAGGGGTGTTCGTGGTTCGGTTTGGTTCGGTTTTAGGGTAGATCTTAAACCAAACCATTATACTTCGATTTTTGTTTTCTCAAACCAAAACCAAACCATACTATAAAAAAACCAAACCATAAAATTTCAGATTGGTTCGGTTCGGTTTCGGTTTTATCCTATCAAATAGCAACAAATAATTAAAAATAGAAAAATGACAAGCTAAACTCTAAATAGAAAAATTTTTAATAAAATTATTACATTAGCAACTGAAAAAAAACATTAAACATTGTATCAAAATAGAAAAGTATTGACTTATATCAATCTAAGTTCAAATCTCTAATCTAATACGTGTTAGTATCTCACACAACAATAATAGTTAGTTTAATACATGCCAATCTAATAAAGAAAAAACATTAAGAGAATTTACAATCTATTACCTATTATGCCTTTATTAGAATAAAAAATTACAAAATAAGTTTAATATGTAATATATAAAATTATATATATTTATATTATATTTTTTCAGTTTTTTCGGTTTGGTTTGGTTTTTTAAACATGAAAATCAAAACCAAACCAATTTAATTCGATTTTCTAAAATTAGAACTAAAACCAAACCTAATAACAAAAAAACCGATCCAATCCGATCCAATTAGTTTAGTTTAATTCGGTTTGGTTTTCGATTTTAACCTAAACCATGAGCACCCCTACTGTGAACTGTAGAGAGAGGAAAAACATTATTTTTGTCTATTTTGAAATATCCAGTTGCCCTTGCCCGGGCCCGGGGTGGGGCCCGGCTTGCTGTTTCATTCGTTCGATACTAAAGTCTAAAATGCAATTACTTCTGCCAATAATAATAATAATAAAAGTTTGGGGCTTACGTTAGAAATAACCAGAAAAGGCAGGGGTCTATTAAAAAAACCTATAAATTATCCTGCCGATATTCGGTCAAGATGACCTTGTAAAGGTGTCGGGTTCCACATAAAACGAGTTCTGATTTACCGAGACAGAACCAGCCGTGGCTGAAACCAAAACCCCCCACTTCCTTCGCGATCTTTCATGTCCATCTTGCCCGCACACGCCCAAGGTACTACGTCGTCTTCGTCATCCTCGGCTCCTTCTCTGAACCCTAATTCCAATCATGGACTCCTCCTTCCTCAACCACCTTCCTATCTCTCCCAATCTCCTCCCTCCGTCTCCTTTGGATCGTTTCAGATCTCCGACTCTCAATCTCCCTTCGCTCCGTCCGACAACGTCTCAGGTGAGTCTTCATTACCTAGGGTTTCTGCTTTATATTCATCTATCTTTGATTTGTCTGATAAACTCTAGAATTTTGACCTCGATTCGGTCAATTCGTTGAATTAGTTTATTTTTGTTCTAAATATATAGATATATATATTTTATTTAGAATTCGCTTAACGCTGTTTGCTAGCTGAGAAAATGCGAGAAAAGCATAGGGAATGGGTTCGACTAAGCCTAATAGTTGGTGTTAGGCTTACTTGAGTGGATTATTTACTTTTATTCTTACTGTCGTGAACAATGATAAATTTAAGGTTTGTAGTTCTGAGTTCGTTACTTTGTGAGTTTTTCTTGCTTCTAGTTTTCCTAGTTCTGAGTTATTATTGATTTTCAATTCAATTCACCCAATACGTATATGTTGTGGGGTTAGTGCGGCTAAGAACTCAATAGGAGATGGGGCAACACAATTTGAGAGCTTTTCAGAAAAACCTTTAATAATTTCGAGTTTGAGAGAGTGGTATGATCTTCAAGTGCGGATCCTCTGCTTGTTTTAGTGTGTTGTGATGAAGTGCTGATACTTTTTTGCCAGCTAGTTGGTGTCTCATATGACATAATATGCTGTTTGTACAAAGTCAAGCATGATCACAGCACACAAGAAAAGGCAGAGGTCTTCTTGTTATTTGATATTTAGTGTTTATAATTGTTCTTCAACTAATAGAGACTAATTTATGCCTCATGTGCTGTATTTGGCAGGCCCATTGGCTCCAGTTGCAGAAGATTCTGGTGGATCTTCCAAAAAGGTATATTTTGTATTCACTTATTCAGTGTTTGACTCTTCCTGTTGAATTTTGTACAATGACCATGTTGTACAAGTGAGCCATGACATGTTGGCCTGCTACTTAATCTCATTCATGCAGTGTGAAATTATGTTGTCCTGAACTTTGGAATTTGATCTGATAAGTTTGAACTACCAGGTGGAAGAAAAATAAAAGCAATACAATACAAGTAGTGTAGTTGTCAAGATATCAAATTTCAACTTTCTTAGTTGCTGTTTCGGAAGCTGGATTGTGGCTCCAGCCCTTTTCTTTTCTTCCTATAAGTATTTCATGTGATCACTGAAAAAGCCTAATAAATTTTACTCTAGGTGAATGAATTAGGGACATCAAGTGGGAGGAAAAGTTTGCCTCACCGAGGTTCTGGTACCAATTCTGATGGGCAGTCAGTGGGCCGAGGAGGGATTGGATCTGCCTATTTGAGGGGGAAACCGTCTACGACTGTTGTTTCTCCACGAAGTCAACAAACTAGTGGTTCTAGCAATCTTCATGGAAGCACTACACATTCAGCAGGAAGAAGAACCCAGATGATGAATGGTAACCACTTGCTGAATTTTCATTATGATCCTATTTCTCGTCCTCAACCAAGGGCTCCACCACCAAGACGGCAGCAGAAGATAAAGCCTTACAACAGAGATTTATTCCTTCAGGCAAATTACAAGTTTGTTGTGTTAGATTCAGGAAACTATGCACCAGAGTCAATGGATCCAGATAAAATGTTACAGTGGGAGGATATCATCTGCGTGAGGTATTCCACCCCATTTCCTGTCCAGTGTCCAATTTGTTTGGAGCATCCTCTATGTCCACAGATAACCTCATGCGGACATATTTTTTGCTTCCCATGTATCCTACAGTACTTGTTGATGGGCGAGGAGGATCATAAAGGTGATTGCTGGAAAAGGTGCCCCTTATGTTTTGTGATGATATCACCAAAGGATTTGTACACTCTCTACATTGAAAATGTTAAGCAGTTCTCTGTTGGTGATATTGTAGAATTTATGCTTTTAACTCGGCAAAAAGATTCATTTACTATATCGGAGAAAAATAAAGTAGAGACAGATACCATGCCATGTTGCAGTGATGAAGCCTACAATTCCTTTTCAAAGTTTATGTTTACATCAGATGTGGATCTCTCTGTCAGAAAAGCAATATCTGATCTAGATAGTTGGTTAGTCAGAGCAGATTCAGGTCTTGTTGATGACCTAGAGAAGCTTCCATATGTTTGTGCTGCAATGGAACAACTAGAGCAGAGGAAGAAATATTGGAATGAGCACAAGGCTTGTAACAGCAATAAAGCTGATTGTCAGACAGGACTGCATGCACTCCTGTCAACTGGAAATGCTACTAATGCTGATCATGAAGCAGGTGCTTTCAAACGAGGAACATTATCTTTTAATGTTAGTGACCAAAATAAGTGGTCTTGTAACTTGACACCAGAAAAGGTTGATGGAGTGACTTGTTTGGTTCAAACTACTGATGTGGGTGAATCTTTGGAAGGCCAAGACAGAGTTTTATCATCTTCACATGATGAAAGCAGAGTTTTATCTTCTTCATATGATGAAAGCAAGAGTTTTCCAAACCACTCTAATGGTTCTAGAGATTTGAAAGACAAGGACTCGTACAATTTCTACCAGGTACTTGAATTTATTATTTCATTTTTCTCACTTTTGATGAGTTTGGTGCTTGATATTGATGTAGTGGCTTTTCTTTTTTCTTCATTTGTTTTACTCCCTCCATTTCAAATTAACTGTCCTGTTAGAAAAAACACATTTTTTTAGGAATCCCTCTTAAATGCTTTCACATGCACCTTTATACTTTAATATTTCAATTTTTCCCTCAAGTATAGTACACTCATTAACTGAGTTTGTTTTGTACATAACATGTAATTAGTACCATGAATATGGGTATTTTGGGAAAGTGATTAAAATGAAGTCTTTGACTTTTTTGCTAGGACAATAATTTTGAGATGTCCCAAAATGGAAAGGAAGACAATTAATATGAAACGGAGGGAGTATAAATTTATGTGGTTGTGAGAAAAAAGAATTGTTACAATTTAGATGCCTCAGTCGGATAGGGGAACGACTGCAAGGCATGGGTCATCTTGTATGGATGTAGACAATAAACTCAATCTACAAATTTATTATCAGGATTTTAAAACATGAACTAGCTGCATGGTTATGCTAGTGCTGTGTTGAATGAGAAATCCATGCTTGTAACATGTTCTTATGCGTGTTTGATTGCCCAACTGTATGCAGGATCAGTTGTAAATTAAATCTACAATCAAATAAAACCTTATGCCACTACCTTCACTAGTATAGGTAAAAGAATCAACTCATTGCATCTAAAGGACTCTTTAACTCATGAAAGCGTTTGGTTGTAAATAATTGAAATGACCCATGTGGGTAGGGGTTTCTCACTTCTGTGCATCACTTTTATAAAACCATTTGGCAGTGGGTTGCATTCCTCCAAAAGTAAAAGACAGATGGAAGTTGATAAGGTTAGAGATTGCCTTTTTTTTTTTTTTTTTTTTTGGGATAAAGTAATACACAATAGGCTGACACAACCTATATATTTCATCAATGATTTATTTTTGTAAGTTACACTTATCTAAGCTGGAAGCTTATTATGCCCCTTTCAGTGCCAATCATAAGTTACTAATTTTGTGTTTGATAATTCTTGATATGTTCTATTCCCTTTCCTTTTATTCCCTCTTAACATAAAAAATTTAGTTTTGATTGTGTTACAGCTAATAATACCCTGCTCTGCTTGTTTGTCTCTTCCAGGCAGTTGATGGTCAGCACCTAATTCTTCATCCATTAAATATGAAGTGTCTTCTACACCATTATGGGAACTATGAGATGCTTCCACACAGGTTTGAGAGAAATCTGGAACTCTTTATGCTGCCAAACATCTAGGTTCTTTCTAAAAGTTTTTAAATTCACTAAGCATCTGTGCATGCATATGCAATAAAATGTAATATTGTTCAATATAAACTATTTCAAAATTTTAATTTTAAATTACCCTATTATGAACCCTAATTTTTCAGATAAAATAAAATTTGTCATTTGTACACATCAAATACCATCGGAAATGTTACGTTTCATTGGTTGAATCAGGCAGATGAGGATTATTTGAGCAATACTCTCATCTTTCTTCCTCTCTTTTCTTTTCCCCCTAAACCCTAGCCAAGTCATGCCTTCATTCATAAACATTAGTTAAATAATTAACTGACTTTTATTCTGTTTTCATCTTGGTAGTCTTATCTTCAGATGCTCATCAAATTTCGATTATCAATGATATGAGTTCCTATTGTGCTGCTTTGATGAGATTGATTTCAAATGGAAGAATGAGTATAAATGATTAGCTATTATTATGATTTTATTTAAATTCTTTAAGGGTCCAACGTGAGATGTAAAAGGGTGTAATTATTTGTTGGTTTACTTTGGCCAAGCATTCTGATGATTGTTGCATATCACAGTTTACCTATAATATCTTAAAGATTGATTGGGCTGAGGTTAATGTAAAAATTGTAACTGTCCAATTTGCTTATAAAAAAAAAAAAATCTGATTGGGCTGAGGTCTAATTTCCTTTTCTTCTTCTTCCTTTTTCTGGTACTGAGGGTAAGCCTGGATTCTATTACCCTTTTTACTATCTCAACTGAAAATTCTATCATTTTGCCAGAAAAGGCAGAGAGCAGTACAAAAATACGAAAAGAAAAGAAAAAATACAGTACCTTACTCAAATTATTTTTTGTGGACTTGATTTTCTTTGTTTTCGTCTGAAAAAGCTAATATTAGTTGGGAGAGATGAATTTTATTGCTAATTTTATTTGTTACTTTTTTCTATATTGATATTTATGCATGGGAGTTTATTTTTGTATGTGTTAAAATTTGTGTAATGGTAAAAGTGAAATGAAATGCCGGATTGATCCGGTACTGGTACATTTCATTTCAATGAAAATTGAGAAACACTGTTATTGGAATGAAGTTGGTAACATTGATACCAATGCAACAGAGCTTCTTAATCCTTTATTGCACCTCTTCCCTTGTTGAGCTCTGTTGACATGGCGAAAACCATGGGTGATTGTATGTGCCCTTACATCCCATTTAAATTAGACATTTTATTTTTTGTAGCGTGTTGGTTTTGCATACCATTCTAAAAAAACATTTCACTGGAACAGGAAGATGGATGTATAGGTTACATTTCACTATTTGTTGTGGGCATTTCAATATTCTCATTGCTTATAAAAAAATATATATATACATTTAGGAATAATGAAACATAAAAGTAAAACTGTGTTCTTGAACTACTCCCTGTGCTCTTCTGCAGAATCAGTGGAAAGATTTTAGAGTTGGAGACACTGACTCAGTCAGAGGCCATGAGGAGGCGCTACCGTTACTTAAGTCATTTCTCTTTAACAACAACATTTCAGGTTTCAATTACCTGTAGAATTTTTTATATTTGGCGTGGTTTTTTCATTATAGATAATTGCTGATTACCAAAAATTTCAGCTCTGTGAAATCAATCTGAGTGAGTTGCCTCCCACTGCCCTCTCTCCATTTATGGATGAAATCAAGAAGCGTGAAAATCAGAGGAAGCGGCTTGCCAAGAAGGTAATCATTCTCTGTGTATTATTTATGTAATATGTATATCATTAATTAAATTAATCTAAATCCATTAGCTCTAGTCTGCCTCTTTGACTTTTATGTTTTAAAGGCATTCAGTACTTTATCCGCCTTATCATGCAAGATTCATGAAACATGTTCAGAAGATAACAGTTCCTGATTATTTGATGGGAAGTGGTGTTTACAGCGACATATAGGTTGTACTTGTTAGGAGAGTCTTGTTTGTGGTACTCTTGGCCGGATGAGTATAAGATTCTGTTTCTTTGAATCCATATTTTCAAATTTTTTGTATAATATCATTATTAAATTGAATGAATATAAATATGCCATGTGTTTTCTTCTCGTCCAACACTTACTGCCACGATAAGATCCATAGTCCTCTTGTAAGGATTATAGAAAAAAAAAAAGCATTATTTTCCCAATGACTATGTGGCTATGAAGGACTTTTGAGCTAAAGTCCATATGAGGGTCAACGGTTCAATGGTCTTCATTGAGAAGTGGGATGTCAGGTCCGGCAATCTGTACCTTGTAGTTTATTGTGGTACTTTAAATAGACTGTCAGATGAATGCATTCTCAAAATTGATTATATTTGTTTGAGTTCTTCAATTTTTCCTTTTTAAGGTCTTTTTGGTCCTTGAGGAGCTCTATAGAATCGATATGCTACTTGTATTTTCAGGAACGAAAGGAGAAGATCAAGGCTGAAGCTGCTACTGAATATTATGTGCCCATGCCATCCAATTTTGCGCAATACTCTCACAATGACCGCCCCATGTTCTCCATGGATGACTTTGAAGGTAATATTGTACTCCTGGATGTTGGTCTGGAACTCTGTAATGATGAGAACTCTATTAGTGATATTTGAGTAAATTTTTTAATAACAAATTTTTGTTTTGTACATTAGACCACACATTTTATAAGTCCTTATGAAAATATTGTAAGTTGTACACACAGGAACTGCAGTTCTATGTGGCATGCCCAGAAGTAGGTTTAGCAATTTTTGTTTCATCAAGATATCTCGTGTCTAATGTTGTTCCAGTCAGTTTATTTAATTTAAGGATGTTGCAAATTTTCAAAAATTTTTATGGTTTTGATTTCCATGATTGAGCTGGTATATGCTTAAAAGATCTTGGCCAGACCTTAAAATATTCTGGGTTCCAAATTGTTAATTGCTTTAGCCATTCAACTTCAAAAGCCGTCTTTTTGGGTGTTTTTATTACCTCCTTTTAATTAAGGTTTTGCAAATTGCGTGAAAATTTTTTGGTGCATGGATCATAGATAGTGATCAATGGTTTATTACTTTATTTATTTTCATATTCAACCATGTCAAGCTTTGGGAGGTTCTACCATGACATCATCAAGCCCTCCAACCTTTGGGGAAAGGAATTTGTTCTCAAATGTTGCAAGGCTTGGTTTTGCTGCGGGCCACGATTCTCCGTCCTTGAAAGTTGAGGAATCTCATTCTTTGCATAGCACTGAAGCAACGAGTCAATCGTCTGGTGTAACTGGTACTTTCAAATGCTTTCTTTTATATGTTGTTTTGCTGCTTGAGATTTTAATGGTTGCAAACATTAAGCCTCGTAACTAATTATTATGGTGGTCAGTTATCTTTCTTCCTTCCTTTCTCGCCCACTCCCTCTCTCATCCCTTTCTTTTTATAACCTCCATCTTGGATGGTGTTATCTGTCATGGCGCTAAAAGTTGTGTCTGCCAGGAGCTTGATTTATGATCTGGCTATGTAGGTTCAGGGAATGCCAGTACGCCATCGTTTGCCAATATAATATCCAGAGCCAAACCTGTTGAAAATCTGGATGCACCCAAGATGAATGAAATGGGTAAGAGGGGGAAAAAACCAAGTCGAGTCCTCCTGTCTACAGCTGGTGGTCGGCGCTACTAAGGATTCTGGCACGAACATTCAATTGTGATCAGCTAAAGCTTATTCCTTGGAATCCTTCTTTTACTTGAAGACAGTGAATTCCAGAGTGAAACTATGACTACTTGTAGATGGCATGGAAAGAAGAACATAATAATTTTAGTTTTATTTTTATTTTTCATATCCAATGTGTGCAGTATCGTCCTTGTCCAGTCCTGTGTGGAATGTAGTATGTGCATTTCCAAATTAGGAACCTGACTTTTTCCACTCCTGTGAAGGCATGTGTTTTTTATATTTGATGAAATTAGGATTGGTAATCAATATACGGTACAAACTTGAGTTGCCATGACAAATTTAAAAGAGTGAGACGAGCAAAGAGTAGCATGTATGGTGGTGCCTCCCTCAGCTTGTCTTCCACAGCCCTCAGACTTGGAATCTCATTCTAATGTAAGAAACTGCAGAATCCTTTTCCTTCAAGGATTTATAGGTTATTTTGGACTGCAATTCTTTGATTCTGTTTGTATCTTACTGGTGTTTTTTAGCAAAGAACTGTCCCAAGATGCATGGTGGCTTACTGGCTTATGAACTATATATAAACTCCTTGGCTTACTTCCAGGCTTTCCAATTTTGGATTTCATATTACGTGCTTTACCCCTCAAACCGGGGGATACATAAGGTTCAGCTACCGGAAAATAACTAACCAAATCTGCTTGATAAAATACTCATTTAACCAGGTGGAAAAGCAAGCAGAGGACAACACCTGATTGCAATCTCGTGGCATGATTTGTTCAGATAAGATATATTTTTTTCTTTTGGTAATGAGGGATAATTGCAAGTTGCACTTTGGGCATCACTGCTCTAGCATAAGTTAGAACTATATATTCAACCCACAATAGTATGGTATATATACACCGTATTATCTAAGCATAGAAGTATCTTACTCCTTTACAATTTAGCTCAAAAACCTTATTTTTCAAGATTTAAGTTGGAGCTAGTTGCCAAAATTGGGAGGTAATGCATCAGGTTCCAGGTGCCACCAGTCTTCAGGCACGCCAAGGATTTCAATTCCTGAAATGTTGAAAGCCGCTATTTGGTGAGAGAAACTGAGCATTTCTTTTCTTGGAACTGCCCGGATCAACTCAAAACCATCACACAATTGCCTTTGAAAGAACCTCGTGCAACCTGGCACCATTACTAAGCTGGCCACTATTAAACCAGATTCATCAGAAAAATCTGTAATGATCTCAACAATTTGACATTGGTAACGACTAAGGTCAGATTGCTTCCATCTGCTATTCCAGTTCCTGTACATTGCCCAAATCTCACCTTTCTTCGGATATATTTTGTAGAAAGATCTATTTGTGATTCGCTCGAACTTCACCAAATGTGAGAATTGAGACATTCCCAAGGTGAGAGTAGTTCTGCCAGCTCTAAATGATCCACACACAAATGGTAGCTTCTCTTTGACCCAGTAGATCTCTTCATCAACCATGGGAAAAGGCTCCAAAAATGTCACACAAACTTCACTCCCTGAAACAACATTGTTTACTACAGCATATTGCCGAGGCATGGAATCAGGAACATCATATACAGCCCATAACTGATCTGAAGCAAAATCTTTTGCTGACCATTTAAGTTTCAGGGATTCTGCCCTTGGATATAAGTCTAGTAGAGGACTAGAAGGACAGTGCAAGGCGGAAGATGCACTAGAACTCCTCTCTTCCGATGATTTGGCCATTATACAGTCTAAAACTTCAGGAACAGCCAAAGGGTCCAGCTCGAACATCCCTTCAGACATTCCATTTCTCTCTCCACCTACAAATCTATATGCTGGGACACTATGAGAAAACATAAACAACTCTCTTGCAGGGATTGGGAAAGCTTGCTCATTACCATTCTCGGTGTATCTTTTGAAAACACTATTGAACCCCTCAACTTTCACCAAGCCAGCAACCATGATATCAGCCTGGTTAGAGTAACCTATAAGGATTTCTACCATCTGCAATATGCGACCCTTCCCCGAATCAAGATCTGTGGTCCATTCAAATGGTTTCCAATCTTTGTATATAGCCCATATCTCACATGTTTTGGGGTAAATTTCAATTTGCTCATTTTTTGGGTTTGCAATTGAGAAACCATGTGAGAAAGTATAGTTGGTTCAGACACAGTTGCTTGAGTTCTATCCAGGTCAAAAAATCCGCAGGCAACGGGCAACCCTGCCTCGCACCATCTTTTCTCATGTGCCGTAACTGGAACAGGCTTCAACCAGCTGATATGCAATCTAAATGGAGACTTACTAATGCTGTTAATCAAAGCATATCTTCTAGGCATTCCTTCATCATAAGCAGCCCACACCTGGCCAACTGCAAAAACCTCAGCCTTTCTAATATTGTCAAAGTCGTAAAAGTCTCCATAACTCTTACCAGGCATGGAACTCGCAGACCAGGGTAACTTCTGACTAGAATAATCAGTACTTACTGGGGAGATCATACTGCTTGCTCCATGGGCGCAAATTTCGTCCCTCTGTTTATCAATGACGTAAATTCCTCTGGTAAATCGAGTTCGAGTACATATTTCTTCATGTTTAACTTCGCTCTCTCCGAGGAGAACATCTGTGCCGGCATCTATAATCCTTTTAGAAGGAATGTCTCTTGAACTGCCCACATCTTTAATTACATTTATGGTTTCATGAGCAATAAAAGTAGGTGAAATATATTTCTTTTGGATAAAACGCTCAGTAAATAAATATCCCTGCCCCAGATCAACATCACAGGTGTTCTGCCAATTCACATATCCATAAGCTCCCAAGCTTGCAGCCCTCTTTGAATCAAACACCGAGCGCTTGTCTGGGTTTGAAAGGACAAAAAATGCTTCCTGGATAATTTCCAGAGCAGATGCGGCAACAGGGAAGTCATCCTTGATCGGTTCCAAAAGGGTAGTAAATTTACGATACTGGAAATGTATGTCAGATTCACTCGCAGTTGGCTGTAACCTGAAGAACCCAGTACCAGTCAGTCCCACAACCCAAGAACCCAAAGCCCGCCGAATGTAGTATGTCACAGACAGTGATCATCTCGGATATGTCATCAAGGTCTGGAAAATGACACCGCACTTCAAGTAACTTGGCTCTGGCTTCCACATAATCACAGTTTGCAATCATGTTTTTTACAATCTCTACTTCTTGAAGAGCCTCCACCTTATTGTAATCCATCCCTTTCAATATGTGAATGTGCGTGTGTGGGGTGGGTATGCGTGTTGTTTCTCTTCTCTTAGTTCTCTACAGAGTTTTTCTGTTCTTGAACTTGAATCTTGGTCATAATCAACAACTACTCACTACATATCTTGTTTCTCTGCTTATCCTGAATAATCCAATTGCTCCTGCAAGATAGATCAAAACAATAATTAAATGAATAATTCATGTCAACTATATTCTTCTATTAAAATCCCATTATTGCATTTTTTTTTTTTAAAAAAGAAAAGAAATAAAAATATATCTATATATCAGTCTCCTTCGAGTCCAGGCTGGATGACTTAAATCATTAATACATGTAGTGTGGAAATAATCCCGAAGTGAAGCATTAGAGTTGGAGCCACAAGCAAAGCCCATGGTTCCAGAATACAGGGTCACATGGTGTCAATCTTGCTAACCCGATGTGAGGTCCAGTTCAGTTTCATCTTCAGACCAGCTCATGAGAATATCAGCATTGAGGTATTTTAGTCTCCTGCTTAGTTTGGGACACGTGGCAGTTCAACCAAACCACGGTAAACTAACCCTAGTTTGACAGTTATATCTAAATTGAGGTTAACCACTTAACCACAGTTAGCAAACCATGGTCTGACGGTTATTGGGCTAACCTGATTTAACTCAACCCAACCGGTTATCACAGCTGGCCAAGGTCAGTCCGTACAGGTGGATATAAAAGGAACATTCCACAGCCAAATGAGGTAACAGTACCCTAATCCTACACACACATGATCTTCTTCCTTGCCTCTTCCTCCAAAAACAGCTACTAACTTAAGCTTTGGAGAGGGCTTGTGAACCCACCTCGGCCTCCCTCTAACCCTGTTTTCTAGCTTGTGGTTGCAGATCAAACTGTGGAATCAACTCCTCTCCTCATTATAGTGTTCGTGGTCTAGATTTAGACCCACACACATGTGAATCCCAATCCAAGGGGTGGCATTCCAGTCCAGGATCTAGACTAGAATGGAATTCTCTCTCTCTCTCTCTCTCTCTCTCTCTCTCTATATATATATATATATATAACGGAGTAATAACTTCACAGTTTCAAAAGAGATATCAATCAAATAATCAAAACGTTAAGGCTTTCATTGATGCCAGCTTCAAATTCAAAACATGGTACTGCCAAGTGCCAACACAAATCAAAGAAATTTTTAAGAGAGTGTGACATCACACAATTCCATAAGTACATGGAAATGGGACTCATTGGAGGTCCAAGTCACAGTCTCAGTTATATTCTAATGTTTATTTAGTGGAATTGAAACTAAATTTCCAAAGCTCCCAAATCCACACGAGGAAAAGAAAAAAGGGGCAAAATCTATAGTAAAGCGAAGATTTTTTTTAAATTCCATGTAGCTGGAATTCCAAATAAAAAATTCAATTCTATGAACCAGAAATCAACTTCAAGACATGGTACAGCCCAACAAAAAATCAAAATAATCGGGTAAAAAAACCCTAATTTGTTTTCCTTTCCTTGTCTGAAATGGTTTCAAAGGTAGAGAGAAAGGTTTCCACGGACTTACAGAAGAGTAATGTGCAGCAGCATTGCCTCGTTTCTATTTCCTCTATTGCTCCGTCCTGATTTTTTGGTGCGCTGTTCAGTGGTCAGCCCATGTCCCTTTGTCCTTTCTTTTGATTGCATCATGTGAGGTTTGTCGACCCCAATAAGTGCACCAGTGTTTATTCAGATTTGCTCCAAGTCGTGTTTCAAAAAAATGGAAAGTCTTTGTTTGACCTTTCACTTTCACTCGAGGATAGTCATTAGAAAATTTTGTTCTCAGTGTTAGGTTGTAATGGCCTGGCCGACGACTTTATCCGTGTTCCAAATAGGAATACCCGCCCTGGAAGTATTAAAAGTCAATCCAGTCTCAGTCGTTGGCTGCTTAAGCTCAATTCGTTAAATTTACAAACTTAAAAATAAGGCTTAAACTTGACTTGTTTATTTTACTAAGGAGATTGAACGAGCTATTTTCAAGTTAATCTCAAGTTGAATTCTAGTAATTTGCTAATTTAAAGTATTAATGAACATGTTGAGTTAAGTAATACTATGCTCAAGTTTGACTCGATGAATTAACAAGATCGAAAATAAAGGTTAAGCTTGGCTTGTTATCTTAATGAGTTAGATCGAAAAAGATTTCTATCATGTTAATTCCGAATAGTTTAGCTCATCTTAAAGCCATTTTCTACTGCCATTAATACACCGTTGTGTTAATGTTTTATTCATTACATCTTTGTATTTTGATGTTTTTGTATTCCTATCCTTGCACCTATGGTATTTTCATTTTTAGATTTAATACCCTTGCTTTCTAATAATCAATTCCATTAGTGTTCGCAAGAAGTTTTGGATTCAACTCTTATCACTTCTCTTCAAGGTCATTTTTATGGACTTTGTCCTATAATTGTTCGATGTACGTGGGACGGAGGACTCATGTATTTAGGGGATTGGTCGGGTGTAAAGCATCTCGAACCTCCTAATATCAAAAAAAAAAAAAAAAAAAAACCATTAATACTCCAATATTAAGCAAAGGGCATTATATATGTGCCTCCTCAGCATGTCCCCACCCCACATACAAAAAAAATCCTCAAAATTGGAATATTATTTTTCTTGGGAAACTGCAAATATTCTCTCGCCTTTAAGAATTTCTTGGTTATTTTAAAGGTTCATGTTCTGGTAACAGTGATCAAGAGAAGTTGCACTGGAGATGTTTGTAATTTACTGGTGTTTGTCGCAAGGAGCTGTCCAAATGATATGGAGATGTTAAAACTGAATTATATGAACTGGACATATATGCACAACAAGAGGTCAGATGATGTATAGAACTGTCTATAGGTTAAAATAAGGACAAATGCCAGGATAGAATTCTGGATAAATGCTTTGCACTATATATATAAAAAATAAGCAGGATATATATATATATATATATACACTTAATGCCGGAGACATTAGTGTTACCTTCATCGGCATAAACCGTACGCGAATGTGTGGCTCATACCAAGTACCCAGTAAATTATAGACTACTTCAAATCTTTGTTCTCGAATAATATAATTTCATAGACTAGGAAGTAAAACGAGTTAAAAATAAGATGATGGCCAGCAAACGCACAATGTTGGGATTTATATTCTGAACCCAAATTGATGGGATAAGGCATTGCCTAGTTGAGAGTTACCTGGAAGTGGGGCGATCAAGTACCAACTGCAGAGCATATAGTAGAAGGGGAAAATATTTCTGTCATTATATTTTCTTTACAGCATTTGCACACATTAAGAAGAGTGACAACCAGATGGTCTCAAGCGCAACAAGGTTGAGCACACCTCCAAAGTGACTTGATATAAATCACAAAAAAAGTGAAAGAAAATGACATGCGATTTGGAAAAAAGGGTAGACTCTAGTCCAAGTTTGTGTTGACATAATCTCAAGCTCATGAGCTTGAGCTTTTCGGATCATTAGTTATGGTCAAATTGCTTCACTCAGAATTGAAATCATCATCTAATGAAAGAATAGCTCAGCGCAAACAGAATTAATACCAGCAGAGTTGCTCCACACCCAAGGTAACATTAACATCAAGAACCTGCTGCTGATAATAGAAGTCAACTGTTTCTTCCCTTTCTCCCTAGCCGAATCATCTTGGCTATTTCCTGCACCTCTCAATTAGCTGAATCTACTTGATTAATACTCATTAACAACATTTGCCTGCAAAATATAATAAAATGCTTTGTTTTGGTTAAGTGAGTCATGAACAGATATCATTGTACCATGCACAAATCTTTGATATTCCAGTCACTGCTACCCTGACACGAACTGAAGAGGCAGTGTCAACAGAATAACACTTCTAAATTTGGAGCATCATATAGTAGTTGGGTTAAAGAATTGCAAGTTCCATCATAGGTATCATCACTCCATCATAAATTAGAACTAAGTTCAACCCGTGAAAGTACGGTATAAAAACCGTATTATCTAAGCATGGTGGTATCTTTCTTCTCCTTTAAAATTTAGATCAAGAACATCCTTTTACGATTTAAGTTGGAACTAGAGGCCAAAATTGGGAGGCAATGCATCAGGCTCTAGGTGCCAAGAGCCTTCAGGGATTCCATAGATTTCAATTCCCGGAATGGTGAAAGCTGTTATCTGGTGAGAAAAACTCAGCATTTCTATTTTTGAAACTGTTCGCATCAACTCAAACCCATCACATAATTGCCTTTGAAAGAATGTTGTGCATCCTGGAACCTCTACTAAGCTGGCCATTATCAACCCAGATTCATCAGAGAAATCTGTAACGATCTCAACAATTCGACATTGGTAATAACTAAAGTGATCTTGCTCCCATCTGCTGTTCCAGTTTTTATAAACTGCCCAAATCTCACCTTTCTTCGGATATATCCTGTAGAAAGATCTGTCCGTGACTTGCTCACACTTTACCAAATGCGAGAAATGAGACGTTTCCAAATTGTGAGTAGTTTTACAAGCTCTAAATGATCCACAGACAAATGGTAGCTTCTCTTCAACCCAGTAGATCTCCACATCAAGCAGAGGATGAGGCTCCAAAAATGTCACACAAACTTCACTCCCTGAAACAACATTGTTTACTACAGCATATCGCCGAGGCATGGAATCAAGACCATCGTATACAGCCCATAATTGATCTGAAGCAAAATCTTTCACTGACCATTTAAGTTTCAGGGATTCTGCCTTCGGATACGAATCTAGTAGAGGACTAGGAGGGCAGTGTGCGAAGACGAAAGATTCACTAGAACTCCCCTCTTCCAATGATTTGGTCATCATACAGTGTAAAACTTCAGGAACAACTAAAGGGTCCAGTTCGAACATCCCTTCAGAGATTCCATTTATCTCTCCACCTACAAATCTGTATGCTGGAACACTATGAGAAAACATAAACAACTCTCTTGCAGGGACTGGGAAAGCTTGCTCGCTACCATTCTTGGTGTACCTTCTGAAAACACTTTTGAACCCCTCAACCTTCACCAAGCCAGCAACCATGATATCAGCCTGTTTAGAGTAACCTGTGAGGATATCTACCATTTGAAATATGTAGCCCTTCCTGGCTTCAGGATCTGAGCTCCATTCAAATGGTTTCCAATCTTTATAAATAGCCCATATCTCATGTTTTTTGGGGTAAATTTCAACTTGCTTATTTGTTGGACCAGCAAACCGAGAAATCATATGGGAAAATATAGCTGGTTCAGTCACCGTTGCTCGAGTCCTATCCAGGTCAAAAAATCCACAGGCAGTAGGCAACCCCACTTCGCACCATCTTTTCTCATGTGCCATAACTGGAGCAGGTTTCAACCAGCTGATATTCAATCTAAAAGGCAACTTATCAATGTTGTTAATCCAAGCATAGCTTCTAGGCATGCCTTCTTCATCATAAGCAGCCCAAACCTGGCCAACTGCGAAAACCTCAGCCTTTCTAATATCATCAAAATCGTAAAAGTCCCGATCATAACTCTTACCAGTCATGGAATTCAAAGACCAAAATAACTTCTGACTAGAACAATCAAAGTTTACTGGGGAGATCATATTGCTTGCTTCCTGGGCACAAATTTCCTCCCTCTGTTCATCAAGGACATGAATCCCTCTGGTAACTCGAGTTAGAGTAGATATTTCTTCAGGTTTAACCTCCCTCTCTCGTAGGACACCGGCACCCACATCTATAATTCTTTCAGCAGGAATGTCTTCTGAACTTCCCGTATCTTTGGTTCTAACTATAGTCTCAGGAGAAATATCCTTCTTTTGAATAAAGTGCTCACTAAGGAAATGTCCCTGCCCCAAATCAACATCATGGGTTTCCTGCCAATTCACATATTCATAAGCTCCCAAGCTTGCAGCTCTCTTCGAATCAAACACAGAACGCTTCTCCGGGTTCGAAAGCACAGAAAATGCATCCTGGACAATTTCCAGAGCAGATGTGGTGCCAGGGAAGTTGTTCTTGATGGGTTCTAAAAGGGTAGTAAATTTACGATATTGAAAATTTATGTCAGATTCATTCACTGCCGGCATGACCTGAAGAACCCGGTACCAGTCAGTCCCATAACCTAAGAACCCAAAGCCCGCCGAGCCTAGTATGTCACAGACAGTGATCATTGCAGATATGTCACGAAGGGCTGGAAAATGACACCGCACTTCAAGTAACTTTACTCGGGCACCCACATAATCGCTGCTTGCAATCATCCTTTTAACAATCTGTATTTCCTGAAGAGCCTCCACCATACTGTAATCCATCCCTTCCAATATATATTATAGATATGTTGTTGTTTCTCTTCTATCAGTTTGATAAAGAATTTTCCGACTCCCAAACTTGAATCTTGGTCATAACCAACCACTACCCACTAAATATCCTGGTTCAATGCTTACCCTCTATAAATCCAGTTGCTCCTGCAAAATGGGTATTAAAAAATAATTTAGAAAATAATTCATGCTAGTTACATTCTTCTATTTACATTCGATTATTGCATACCAAAAAAATGGTAAAATGTATTCATAATTTTTAGTCTCAAGAGAGATATCAACAATGTTATTTAAATGCTAAGGCTTTCATAGCTGCCAGCTTCAAATTTAACACATGGTACTGGCCATTGGCCAACAAAAATCATAGAAATCTTTAAGGTAGCCTTTGTTTCACTTAAGAGATGGCAAAAATGTTATCTAAATGCAAATGAAATACACAAGCTATTCACATAAATTTTTATAGTTTCAACTTCCAACAAATATAGCAACAATTTCATCTAAATGCCTTTCACAGTGAAACACCCCAACACAAAATCAAAGAAACCCAAAATTTATTCAGAACAAGAGGAGGGAATTAAGATATATAAGGTTTCCAAGAAGTTTTGGGAAATGATGGGCTAAAACAAACCCTAGTGTGTTTGCCTTTGCTCCTCTGAAACGGCTTCAAAGGTGGGAGAGAGGTTGCAGTGGAACGTACAGTAGGGGGCAGCAGCGTTTGCCGCATTTCTATTTGCCGTACATTGCTGTCTCTCGTGGCTTTTGAGTCCAACTGTTCAGCTTCAGCCTGGGTACACTTTCTGTTCTGGACAATAGTTACCCGACACATGTCCAGTATCACATGCTACTCACATGATCTTTGGAAGGTTTTCTCAGATTATTGAAAGAGAAAGAACCCAGACAGAGGTGAAATGGTTCTCTCTAACCGGAGCGATTCTCCCACCCCGCCTCCGACCGACGGCGTCCTTCTCCGGTCAATCGAAGACGCAGGCGACCACAACCTTCATAAAATTATCAACTTTAAAATAAAATAAAAAGATGCAAAACGCAAAACACTCAAAAAAACAATTTGTGTAGTGCGTTCAATTGGTATGAATTTGTCGATAGCATGTAATATAAAAGTGGATAAAGCAGAAAAAATGCGTAGCTATAATGGATTTTCAGAAGTTGATCAACAAAGAAACAAAACCGTAAGAATCGAATCACAGAACCAACCCCTATGCATAAAAAGTCCTTCACCGAGTGAAGAGGCAACTGACGGACGGCGTCGCCGAGAACCTGTTTCTCCTCGTCGCCGGAGGCGGAGCTAATGTGCGCCTCCTCCTGGCCGTTGAAACCGTTTTTGACAGCCATCGCTCTCCCTCTCCCGCGTTCGGGGAGTTCCTCTGTGAGTCCAAGGAAGTGTTCGAAAAAAGTGTTCGAAGGCTACATATATAAATATGTAAGTAAAGCGCTATTACTGAAAAGCCAACTAAGTAGCGCTATTACTAAAAGCGCTTTCATTTATACTGACGGCGAGCTTGATAACAGCACTTTCATTTGCATTAAAAGCGCAGTTGCTAACACCGCTTTTAAGCAAAAAAAAATTTTTTTTCAATAAATTTTTTTTAAAATGATTATGGGAAGGGAATGGAAAAGGTAATGAAATGAATAATCATTCTAAATGCCCATTCTCAATGACTAACTGATTCCTTGAGCTTCGAGTTTGGTTGTTCCATTTTTATCAAAATATATAAAAATTTCTCTTTCAATGTTGGGCAACTTATCACTGTTAAAAGTGTTTAAGTGGACAACTGACATGGCAAAATTAGATTGGGGGGGCATGGAGGGGAGACATAGTTTGGGGCTAGAAGATCTACACTCAATAAAAATAGAGATGGGTGGGTCTCATGTTTATTATTACTTTACTTCGAGGGAATGAATAACCATTCCTTTGTGTTGAGAAAGAAATACTCATTCTAGTCAAAAGAATAAATAGTGAGCATTAAGGAAATAAGGATTCCTTTCCTTTCGCTAATCAAACCGGCCACTTTTTTCTACTAATGGAATAAGGATTCCATTCTTTCCTCCATTTCCATGTACCATGCTTTCATACATTTGAAAAATAAGTTGAAAAACACCTCAACTTCGAAAAAAATAAAATTAAATAAAATGCATGGCTCAAGTGAAAAACTCAAAATTAGATAATTAATTGTGTTTTTTATTTTTCTTTTATATTTGACTCCTATTCAATAGAGTAAAGTTGGTGGCAATATCGCAAAGTTGGTTTGGCATCTACTTTTTTCATCTGTTGATCTTACTAATCAATATTATAAAGCTTGAAAAATGATTGCACTTTGCTACTACACACAACTTGGAAACTCAAAATGTTAAACCCAATCAGCCCAAAATCAGCTAGAGCTTAAATACCTAAGCAAACCTTGGATTAGCCTAGTTTGCCAGGGTTGCAGCCTTGGCTTTTGTTGGTATGAAACTTGATGGATTTGGGTTTTTGCCAAAGCAAGCCAATTCTAGCTTGAATGGATGATGATGAGATCTCTAAACTCAGTAGGCATACTTTTCCAAACATTATTAGCAAGCAAAAGTTTGATTGTAAAAATGCCAAAAACTATTAAAGGATTCCACCTTTCTCCATAGAAGATGTGATGATCGCAAATGAGTGTTGAGGGAGGCAAAACCAGGTGAAGACGGAGGGGGGCCTTTGCAAAATTTTGGAATTTTTTTATATTTACGGTAATTGAATTTAATTTTTTATGAAAAAAAATTATACACGTAGGCGAATGCCAAAACCTTCAACTTGTCTTGAAAATGTGGAACTCACCTTGCAAAATCAAACAACTTTTATATTATATCTACGAAAGTTGGTTGAAACATGAATTTTTTATACACTTATTGGATTAGGAAGCATTTTTATTCTATAAATAAACTCATCTTAATACTTTTTATATAATAATAATTATTTAGTAAATCCTTTGCGATATGTTTGGATAAAGAATTTTCATGGTGAAATTTGTCTTTGAGATAGAATTTATAAAATTTTTATAAGAAAAATTCCTTATAGAAGTTTTATAAATTTCATCCCAAACACAAATTCCACTTAAAAATTTATTATCCAAACATAACCTATGTAAACAAAAATAGATTACTATGAAGTACTAATTATACATTTTTTAAGCCTGCCCGCCCCGAGTATAAATTCGAAATCTAAACATTCTTCGTTCTGAAAATTAGCTCAGCATGACATGGGCCAAAAAGGAAAAATAAAAATGAAAAAAGATTAAAGGGCAGTTTGGTAATCTTATGATCCTTTCCTCCAAAGGCAAAGTTCCATAATCCTCATGCAATGATCTAGGGGTGCTTACGGGTCGGTTTGGATTGGGTTTGGGGATTCATCCGCAACTCACCCACAATTCATCGGGTGAACTAAATTCCCACCTACATCCGCTCATATGATTAGGCGGTTTTAACCCATAAACCATGCGGATTAGGTGGGTGGGTTGCGAGCGGATTGGCGGATTTAAGTTTAGCAAGACCTTGCTTTACTTTTAAAAATCCATCCATTCTATTTTGAATTTTTGAGGGCTTTCATACTACATTTCAATTATTATAAATATTGTTTTGGTCAAAACAAGTCATACAAATTACAAAATAATAATTAACTTGGGAAAAAAATAAAATTAAACAAGCATAAATACAAAAACAAAAAGATAAAAGACTTCACAATGCAAAAAACTAATTCAATATTGGTAAAAAATAAGGTCATCCTCCATTTGCCATGTATCCAATGTAATATAAAGAATTAATGAGACACTGCCACGTGTATAATCTAATAAAGTATGAAAATATGCGAGCGGATGAGTTTTAGTCAGTTTTTATATTTCAAAACCGCAACCACTCACGAAACCGCAAAAAAATAAAATTCTAAACCACTATCCGCCCACCCTATCGATTGAAACTGCCCAATGCCTTCGGGTTGGGTCACATTGGACGATTTTTGCGGGTCTAGCGGGTGAGTGAGCACCCCTACAATGATCCAATAATATCACAGCAATCCCTCAAATTTATTATTCAAGCGATTGTACCCTGAGACCGCTGGGTACAACCTTTAGTAAGCAATGATCTGTCAAAACTGCAGGTAAAAGAGATGGCAAAGGCAACGAAGTGACGAAGGAACCCCCCGCGCATCAGCAATTCCCTTTCATTCCGCACTGCAAGTCTCTCCCTCTTCTCTCCCTCTCTGCAAGTCTCGAGTGCGTAGATCAGTCATCCAGCCGTCGGCGACTCCATCTCCACCGGAATTTTACCGGATTCCGGCCTCAACTGGGCGGCACGAAGCTCTCTCTCTCTCTCTCTCTATATATATATATATTATCAACCTGAGCTGACGCGGGGAAATTCAAACCAGTGACTCGCTCTCTCGGGCGGCTGATGATGAGGCGACCTCTAAAGGTCTCATCTTCCTCTTCCAACAACAACAACAGGCGACCCGCCCTTCTTCACCTTGTCTGCGCTGCCGCCTTCTTCTTCTCCCTTCTCGTCTTCGCTATTCAATCCTCTTTCTTCACAGGTTATTATATTACTCTTCACATTCCCAAACGAAACCCTATCTTCGTTGAAAAATGTTACCCTTAATACCTGAAAATTGTGGTGCTTGCAGGTAGTCAGAAGAAATTGGATCTCAACAGGGAGGAAGTTCAGATTTTATCTGATTTTCAGTCTAGCGTTCAGCAATGTGTGGTAAGTATGAAATTCTATTATTATTATTATGCAATGATTTGGCTCTGAGTTCTTCGCGAGCTCTGCTAATAGCACTACATTTTTGTTTCTGATATGGTCCAGTTGAATTAGTGATCTGAATAATCGCTTTATCTCTTTAGATCTGCCAGTGATGGCTGAATGAGTGTGTGCACATTTTAATTAGTTGGACTTTAAGGCTGTGTTTGGATGAGGAATTTGGGGAATCTTGAAGTGGAGTTTTAAAGTTCAGTATTTATAACTGTAGGAATTGTAAAGTTTCTTTTTTGGCCGAAATTTTTAGTAGTAGGAATTTTTCAATGGAAGTGAGTGGTGAATTGTGGTGTTGGGTCGTGGTGGTGGTCATGGGAGGTAGTGATGATGGGTGGGGTGGAGGTGATGGGAGGTGGCAAAGTTGGGTGGTGGCAGTGATGGGAGGTGACGGGTGTGGTGGTGGTAGTGCTCGTCTAAGTTGTCCCAATTCCTCCCCCATTAAAATTTGAAAATTGCACCACTTTAGATGGAATCACTAGATGGATTTTGAATCCTCCAAATTATGAGTTGAAGTTTTGACTTGAATTTTAGAAATTCTGAGTCCTGCTACCCAAACACATAATATTCATCTTGGAGTTTGAGAAATTCTGCCTAGAAATTCCTCAATGAAACACAACTTAGGGAACTTCATGGCTTGGTACTGAGTACTATTGTAGTCAGTCCATTGCTTTATATTTTACAAAATTGTACAGTCTGTATATTATTGAACGATATCTATCTGAGGAATTAAATGCCAATAGAGCTCTACAGATTTGTGTGACGTGCTTAAGGTTTCAATCCATCAATGGAAGTGCACTTTTTTGGCTGTTGCAAGTTTTTGGTATTTTATGCTAGTCTGTTAATTTGTACTAAACTTGAAATTGCGTGTAGGCAAACAGAGGATTTGGACTCACAGCACATATTATTGACCACTGCAAATTGATTCTTAAGTTTCCTGAAGGAACTAACAGCACCTGGGTCTGCCTCTTGTCTGAATCCTTATTATTCCATCACTCTGATTATATAAGCTATATATTCATTTTCTGATGCATTTTTATTTTACACTGATTCTTTTAGTCTTTACTCGCAGTACAATGCGCAGTTTAAAATCTATGAACCCTTGGAGTACAATTATGACACATGTGAGGCAATTCTACTGTGGGAACAGGTTAGTTTATTTCACTTCTGATTTAGACACTACTTTTTGATATGTACTAAGATCTTTGTGATTGCAGTATCGTAACATGACTACAGTGTTGACAAGAGAGTACCTAGATGCTCGGCCGGATGGATGGTTAGAATATGCAGCAAAAAGGATAGCACAATTGTATGGTTTTTTACACTCCCTGCCTTTTCATTAATTAGAGCCACTTATTTATTTATTTATTTATAACGAGGAAGCTTTTCGGGCAAACCCTAGGTCCATATAAGATCCCACAACCCATATGGACCAGTTAAGTCCAAGGCCCATGAGAACCATGAAACCTTGTGTGGGTGGCCCCAAGGGATTTAGCAAGAGTTGAACTCAAGACCTCCACTTTCTGAGGCGAGATCCCTTGCCAATTAAGCTACCCCTTGAGGTTTAATTTGTGCCACTTTTTACATAGTTGTATTCAGAATTGGTGGATGAATAATTTTGATTACTAAGTAAGCATGTTTCGTTTTTTTCTTTTTGTTGATTTTAGGGGAGCAGATAAGTGCTACAATCGGTCTCTTTGCGAGGAGCACCTTAATTTAATTTTACCTGCAAAGCCCCCTTTTCGCCCTCGTCAGTTTCGAACATGTGCAGTTGTTGGAAACTCGGGTGATCTTCTAAAGACGGAGTTTGGAGAAGAGATCGATAGTCATGATGCTGTTATACGAGACAATGAGGCTCCTGTTAATGCGGTAAACTAGCATCTTTATAGCCGGTTTTTCTTGTGTTAATTTTAAGTAAATTTTCTATTCACTTTTACTTAATATTGGCATTCACTATGGGTTTATTTTGCTCTAATTACAACGTTTTTTTTTTATCTGTTAATGCTTAGTCTTTTCTTTAAAAATCTCCTATTTTTTAGGGTTGAAATAATTCAGTAAATGTTAGTATTTCTAACTAAAAATATTTGTATTCTTTTTGACATTTAGTTATTCAGTAATTCATGCATGGATTAATCTGAGTTACCATCAAGTTCCGTTTTTGATCCATCTAACATGCAATGTGGTTGTAATGATTTTCTCTTTTCCTTCTTTTTAAACTTGGTCAGAATAATTCTGAGTACATAGTGGTGTTGTATACTTATTTTCTTTTGGGATGTGATATTCAAGTAGTTGATGGAATCACTTATTTATCCTGCCTTTACGAATACTTGTAGAAATATGCCAAGTATGTGGGTCTGAAGAGGGATTTCCGCCTTGTAGTAAGGGGTGCTGCTCGTAACATGGTTACTATTCTCAATGGGTCTGGTAAGTTTAACTTCTGTTTGAGTTACAAAAATTCTAAAATACTTTTCCCGTGCAGTTGTTCTATTATTTTCTTTTCTAATTTTTATTTTTTTTCATTTTTTTTAATGAAAAGTTAAGGTGCATCTGTCTATAAGCTTCAATATTAGCACACTAGCCAGTCCTATTGTCTTGTTCATATTCCTGGTCCACTATTGATGTATCATGAGATATGGGATGCTTCATTGCTACTGATCCTACTATATCCACAAGAAACACATATGAGTAGCCGTACTCCTTTGATTGAAATATAGAACTTAAAACTCTAGTTAAGACCAGTTAAATCAGCTATTCTGTTAAAATCCACTATACTTTTGGAAAGGAAACTGCAGATTATGATCTCTCAATTTCACACCCACACCCACACCCACACCCACAAAATAAAAAGGAGACACTGACGTGACATGGATTCAAATTGTCAGTAATTATTGCTATTTTCTCCTGCAGCTGATGAGGTACTCATAATCAAAAGCGTGACCCACAGAGACTTCAATGCAATGATAAAGGTGAACATTTCAGAAGGCCAATGTACTTATGATTTTCCAATAGATTTTTATATGAAAAACAAGAAGAAAAAAAAGGACTTAGATTTGAGATTGCCCACAATGGTGGTGTAGCTACTAGCTAAAGAATGAGAGGCCTTGTCTCATTCATTAGATCAAATGAATGACCTCATGTATCTTTTATGTTATCTAATGTGTTGACCTGGGCCGCTATGGGTGTGCTACCATTCTTACGGTAGCATACTAATACCTTTTACTGAGGAACGAAACAGGCATTCTAATTTCTCTAGATTTTCTTTAGTCAATAATAATGCTCTAGGAAATCATTTTTCTATTAGTCTGGCTGAATTCTTGTTACTTTCTGGAAGCATTGGCCAAAGCCTTCCTAAAAAGCATGATTAACATTTTGTGTTATTTATATGGCAGAGTATCCCAAATCCAGTTTATCTCTTCCAAGGTATTGTGCTACGCAGAGGTGCCAAAGGAACTGGAATGAAATCTATAGAATTAGCACTTTCCATGTGCGACATTGTTGACATATATGGTTTCACAGTTGATCCTGGCTACACTGAATGGTCAGTAGTTGTTCAGTTATGATATTGGTCTTTTTCATAGATGGACACCATTTAGGTTCTTGGTATTTGCATCTTAGTTGTTCTCATTGGCAACTTTTAAGTTGGAGCTCCAGTTGATGATTAAGAATTTTGAGAATTGGTTTAGGCAAAGATATTTTTATATGTTGAAGATTTTTCACGAGAAACATTATGTCTCTTTTCAGTTATTTTATTTATTTTGTAAGTTGTTCTTCTATCAATGCGGAGGAAAGACAGATACTTTTTAATAATGACAGATAGATACTTCAGATGCTATAGAATATGACTTTAGTTTACATATTGATAATCTTTAAGATTATTCTTGGACAGTGGATCATAATGTTCGCCTGTACCAAATTCAATATGACTGAAAGTTTTCTTTGGATCTTTTTTTAGATCTCTTACTTCATATCAAGATTAGGAGATGACTTGATCAATTATTCTGCATTATAAGTTTTGCATATTGTAATTGAGTCTTCACCTCGATTAATGAGAACATGTGACGGGGTTCTCCCCCCCCCCCCCCCCCCCCCCCCCTTCTCTCTCACTTTGTGAATAAGTATCAGGGGTTCATGTCATCTTAGGCATAGCAAATGCTAATTCATGGACGATTCGCTCATGACTTCCCATTTTGTTTTAGTTATCCAAAATTCATGGATGCCCTACTTTATAAGTAGTAAAAATTATCCTTAGAATGACCGAAAAATCATTGATTACCTGTGTTGTAGAAGATTTTTGTTTTCTTTCTTCCTTCTTTCTCCTTTATACTATAGTTAATGACATCATTCACCTTTTTTTTTTTTTTTTTTGGGGGGGGGGGGGGGAGGAGGTGGGGAGGGAATACTTGGTGTGAAGATGTCATTTGAAGTAGTCTACTTACATATTAGATCATTATTGAATTTTCTTGATCTTTAAATTTGTATTTATTAAAATGGCAACTTTCTTCTTACTTTCATGTAGGTTTTCTTCTTATATACATATATGCATTTTTTATTTTTTATTTTTTTGCCCTCTTTTTGTTAATTATTGTCATAATATTTGGTGTAGGACCAGATACTTCTCTTCGCCGAGGAAAGGGCACAATCCACTACAAGGAAGGGCATATTACCAGCTTCTAGAGTGCCTTGGTGTATGAATCTTTTTTTTTTCTTTTACCTTTAGTATTTTAATTGCGAAAAAGATACACACACACACACACACAAAGATACATATATTCCTCACACAAATTCTACTCCTCGCATACATGGCCATAACGCCATACGCACCACAGCATATATCTAGATGATTTATTTCTAGGGCTTCTGCTTGTCAGGTTATTAGGATCCATTCTCCCATGAGAGCCAAGAGAGAGCAAGACTGGTCGGATGTGCCAAGTAGAGAAATGATAAGCAGAGCTCATGCAGCAGCCTTGCGCTTAAAGAGGAGTCAACCTGGTCAGGCTGGTGGGTTGGGACAGTTTGGTAGTTGCAAGGTTTGGGGCAATGTGGACCCAGACAGCAGTGGACCTGTCTCAGGATCTCCAGACATGAGTGATGTCAGGAAGTATTCAAATTATAGTAAGTGGGAGGTTATGCCTTTTGAGAGTCTGAGAAAGGAAGCGAGGGAGCACTTTATTCAAATGGAAGGTGTCTCTCTTTACAAAATGGATGGCAATAAATTGGATGATCTGGTATGCGTGAGACATTCCTTAAAGTCTGAGGTATAAGCAAAGTTTTGTGCTGGTGCCCCTTTTGGATTGTTATAAGTTGATAGATTGATGATCAGAGCCAACTGGTCACCTCCATTTTCTCAAGCAATTTTACAGAGGCTTCTCGGGTCACTTTTGTTTACTTCAGTTTGTGCCACAAATCATCTTATTTCACTTTGAAGCAAGCACACAAGTATTACCACGGAGTCCCAGTATACATAATTGGTAGCAGAGGCATTGTTGAAATTCAGCCCTTGCATGCACAAAGGAGAAGAAAAATTTTGGTGTAATTTAATCGGTATGATGTGGCTTGCTTTGTGTCATCTCTGTGCCGGTTCTTAAAAGATAAGATCTATGCAAATTTGGAAAATGCTCTTGGTGTTTGTTGTGTTACGTTTGGAATGTATGCTGCTTGAATCAATTGTTCATGATGGCACTATGAAGTAACTGGACTGATTTGTGTCTCAGACACTTGCATTCATTTTCTATTCTTTACAAATGATTCAAGCTTCTACTTTAAAAACGAGTCATTGTGTTATACTGTTGTTACTGCTGGAGTAGTGTCCAAATACATGTTCAAATTCTCTGTGATGGCCATATTTCCACTGTTTTAACAATTTTCCAGTCTAATTGTTAAATGCAATCTTCATATTGGGAGTAATTCCTAACGACTCCTGATTGTGTAGGAACAATCAGGAGTAATTCCTAATGATATATTTCTTAACTAGAATGGTCAATGGCAACATGGTTGGAACAATCTTGGAGACACGTTTAATTAAGTTTATCTATTGACGTTATCATTGTGCTATGAAACTTCCCGTCACCATTTACTTCCCATCACGTTACATGTTCTAATATCGTGAGCGAATTTCCACCGGATAATTTCTCATAGATTGCCTCCGAAAACAAGGAAAATTATCTCATTTGTCCGTCATGTATGCCTCCGGAGACACTAACCACTCCCATGTGTTATTGAGGCGCGTGGCAATACTTTCTCGAGAAAGAGAGCAATACAAGAAAGATATTTCCAAGAATGATGGAGAAAGCCCAAGATATTCAGAAATATCTCCATGATGATTGGCACCCGCCAAGGCTTCTCCATCTCTTACATGATTCAAAAAGAAAAAGGTTATCTTGTCCAGAGTCACAAATATCTAGCTCTCCCAATAGCCAACCTCTCCTATAAATTTGAACTCAGTTCTAAACGAGGATATCAACACCAATTTATCCAACACCCAGTCATACAACACCTTACACCTTCAAAATGCAGGCAGCTTTGACCTTTGCACCACCCCTCTGCCCTCTAACACCCTCCAAAAGCTTCTCTACACACAGGAGTTTCTCTCCAAAGTTAGCCGGGCCGATTGCTTCCCGTAGTTCTGCGATCAAAGCAACCGCCGTGGCCTATGACACTTCCACGGTTGATTACAGCTCCATGTTCTCGTGAGTCATTTCCTCCCTTTTAACTAATCTCCATATGTATAATTTAAGGATTTGTTTGGAATCAACTTAAAAGAAAAAAGCTTTTCCATGGTCACCAAAACGATCTCTACTTGCCTAAACATTGTATAAATATGACAAAACTCTTCTGTATTTTTCCAGGGTGTTTCCAGCAGAAGCCTGTGAGACAATTGGAGGAGAAGCCTGTGTGGCAGACATATATCCTGAAGTGAAGTTCCAACCAGAGGCCAGAAATAACAGGAGAGCCTCGGAATTCATTGACAGAGAGTATCTTGAGTACAATGATTCAAAGACGTAATATCTTAATTACCCAAATGGAGGCTTGAAATTTCAATGCCATAATATATATATATATATTTTTTTTTTTTTCTAGAGAGATGTACTGATTATAATTTGTTTTTGCAGTGTGTTCCGCGCAGAGGCTTGTGATGCTCTTGGAGGAAAATTCTGCGGGCGTGAATATCAGAGGGGGGTCTACTAGAACAAAGCATAAGCCAGCCATATGAGAACCTTTTCAGTTGTGATTGTATATGCTATATAGTTGGTACCTGGCTGTGTAACTATATAACTTCCTTAATAATATAGGTTGAACTTGGAGTTATTTGACAATCACCATCAACCAGAGACAGCTGAAAAGCTATTGTTGAGACAAGCATGAAGCAATTGACTAGACTCAAATGTTAATTCGTCTTAGACCCCTTGATATATGGACTAATGGAGTACACTACCCCCCAAAAAAAAAACCCAAACAAAACAAAACAGAAAGGAGATAATCTATCAAGATATGTTTACATCCTCATGCGTTATTGATGAACCCTCAATGCATTCGTATCATAAAGAAGAAAGTGCTTGAAGAAAGCAATACTATATGATGAACGAAGGTATGCCACGATGGAATCACAAGAGTGAAAACTGGCCGAGTAGTAGCATAACTAGGATTTTTAGACAAGTCAAGATAGTCAATATTGGCTCAAGATGGGCCAAGTAAGAAGTGCGTTCAAATTCACTTGTAAGAAAAAGGATCAAACTACATTTTAGCCTAGTCAATAACTAGGATTATATGAATGAATCATCAAACTACTATAGAGCCTAAAATCTATCGTTTAAGTGGATATTATTTATGATCTCTAATTTATTTTTAGTAAAAAAGTCATATTAAATGATAGATTTTGGGAAAACTTCTTACTGCAAAATTGTTCAAAATTATGTTTTCTAAAGGGCAACGCAATCAGTTTTCATAAAAACCTTTAATATTTTTCTTGAAACCTAGAGAAATTAAAATAAGTAGGAGAGCAAATAAAATTCTTTAACCACCCCTTTCTTAAACTTGGATCAAATGACGACCCAAGCCAAATCCGAGTTCCAAAGGGCCCAAAGTCTTTTCATATTTTTTTTTTAGGTTATTGTTATGTGTATATGAATTTGTATAAAAGGCCTTATCTTAAGAGTTTGCTTAGGACCAAAAAAAGGGAAAAAACTCAGGGCCCTGTGCCATCGCTGCCTTTGACAAAACTTTGGGGTGGTGTTTTGTTCGGCCCTGCTCTAGCTTGAAATTGTGTAGTCAATTGTTAGTTTAGAGTTCTTTCGCTTGTAGGCAATGTAGAGAAAGAGAAACTTCCTAAACTCATTTCCAAACCACCTCAGTTAGTACCTTAAAAGGTACATGCGCTTGACGTGACTCTTTTAACGACCAATCCCATATCCTATGAAACCATATAGAGCAAATGCATTCCAAAAACTTAATTCTCTGAGAGGTTCTCAGTCTCCAAAATTACACCTCGACGTCGAAAATGTCGTCGATGCCCGAATCATCAAAACGGGTTTCAATCCGAACACATGCCGCTCTAATTTTCAGGTGGAGCACTTCCTTAAAAGAGGCGAATTGTCTCAAGCACGCCGTCTGTTTGAGCAAATGCCTAACAGAAACACAGTCTCAACAAACATGATGATTTCGGGTTATGTGAAATCGGGGAATCTTTCTGATGCGAGGGTGTTGTTCGATCGCATGGCTGAACGAACGGCAGTGACATGGACAATTTTGATTGGTGGGTTTTTGCAGTGTGGCCAGTTTAGTGAAGCATTTAAGCTTTTTGCTGAGATGCGAAGATGTGGGACGGAGCCGGACCATGTGACCTTTGCCACGCTCTTATCGGGATGCAATGATCCTGAGATGGTGAACCAAGTTATTCAAGTTCATGCCCATGTCATCAAATTTGGATACGATTCCACACTTATTGTTTGTAACAGCTTGGTTGATTCTTATTGCAAATCTCATCGCCTTGATTTAGCTTGTTGGCTTTTTAAGGAAATGCCCATAAGAGATTCTGTAACATTCAATTCAATGATAACTGGGTACTCAAAAGAGGGGTTCAATGAAGAAGCTATAGACCTTTTTCTAGACATGCAGATTTCGGGTCTGAAGCCTTCGGATTTTACTTTTGCGGCAATTCTATCTGCCGGTATTGGGTTAGACGACATGGGTCTGGGGCAACAAGTTCACTGTTTTGTTATCAAGACCAATTTTGTCTGGAATGTGTTTGTGGGCAATGCGTTGCTTGATTTCTACTCCAAGCATGATTGTGTAGTTGATGCGAGGAAACATTTTGATGAGATGCCAGAGTTGGATGGTGTTTCTTACAATGTCATCATTTCTGGCTATGCATGGTATGGGCAACACAAAGAATCTCTTAATCTTTTCCGGGAATTACAGTTCACCAGATTTGATCGCAGGCAATTCCCCTTTGCAACCATCTTGAGTATGGCAGCAAATGAACTAGATTTTGAGATGGGGAGGCAAATCCATTCCCAGGCCATTGTTACAACAGCTGATTCAGAAATTCTGGTGGGGAATTCTCTGGTTGACATGTATGCAAAATGTGGCAGATTTGAGGAAGCCGAAAGGATATTTGCAAATCTGGCCCACAGAAGCACGGTTCCGTGGACAGCCATGATCTCAGCTTATGTTAAAAAAGGACTCCATGAAGAAGGCATGGAACTGTTCAACAAGATGCACAGAGCCAATGTAAGCGCGGACCAGGCAACTTTTGCTAGCATCCTAAGAGCTTCTGCAAATTTGGCTTCACTCTCTCTAGGGAAGCAATTGCACTCATTCATAATCAGATCAGGATTTATGTCGAACGTATTTTCTGGAAGTGCTCTCTTAGACATGTACGCGAAATGTGGGTCTATAAAAGATGCAATCCAGACTTTCCACGAGATGCCTGACAGGAATATAGTTTCTTGGAATGCTTTGATATCAGCTTATGCTCAAAATGGGGAAGGTGAGGGTACGATAAAATCATTCGAAGAGATGGTTCAATCAGGTCTTCGACCAGATTCTGTAAGCTTCCTCAGTGTTCTATCCGCTTGTAGCCACCGTGGGCTTGTTGAAAAAGGATTAAAGTATTTCAATTCCATGACTCAAATCTATAAACTTGATCCAAAGAAAGAACACTATGCGTCTATGGTTGACATCTTGTGTCGGAGAGGAAGATTCGATGAAGCAGAAAAGTTGATGGCTCAGATGCCATTTGAGCCTGATGAAATAATGTGGTCATCAGTTCTAAACTCATGTAGGATTCATAAAAACCAAGAACTGGCTAAGAAAGCAGCAGACCAACTTTTCAATATGCAGCTTAGGGATGCTGCTCCTTATGTCAACATGTCCAATATCTACGCAGCAGCAGGCCAGTGGGACAGTGTTGGGAAGGTGAAGAAGGCGATGAGGGATCGAGGAATTAAGAAAGTGCCAGCTTATAGTTGGGTTGAAATTAAACATAAAATTCACGTATTCTCTGCGAATGATAAGTCCCACCTACAAATGGAGGAGATCGCTAGAAAGATTGAAATGTTGGCAGGGCAAATGGAGGAGGAAGGGTACAGGCCTGACACAAGTTGTACCCTTCACAATCTGGATGAGGATATCAAAGCAGAGTCCCTGAAATATCATAGTGAGCGCCTAGCAATCGCCTTTGCCCTGATCAGTACACCGGAAGGGTCACCCATACTGGTAATGAAAAACTTACGAACTTGTACGGATTGCCATGCTGCAATTAAGGTGATCTCAAAGATTGTTGGAAGGGAAATTACAGTGAGGGATTCAAGCAGGTTCCATCACTTTAGAGATGGGTTTTGCTCTTGTGGGGATTATTGGTGAATTCATGAACCCCAAGGGAAGGATCTATTTTCCCGTCAACAGGCTACTGATTTCTTAATGCCCAAAAATTTGCAATTAGGAAGAGAAAAAAATCTCCCTCGCACTGTTGTTCGTTTCTGATAGTATTTGCTTTATGGTGAGTTCCTTCTGCAAACTTATTGATCTCATTAACAAATGAGAGGAATCACAAGAAAACTGAGATATTGGCGAAGCAGATGGAGCAGGAAGGGTACAGGCGTGACATAAGTTGTGCTCTCCGCAAAGTTGATAAGATCGAATCCTACATTTAATCACTGAATTATCACAGTAGGTGTTTGGCTATTGCATCTTTACTGATCAGAACGTGGGAAGGGTCACCAATATTGGTTGTAAAGAACTTACAAGCTTGTGCAACCTGCCAGGCAAGGGAAATTTCAGTTAGGGATTCAAGCAGGTTCCTGAGTTTGGTCCCCATGGGGGATTATTGGTGGAAATTTAATTTATAGACCTGAAAGGATAAGACTTCTGTTGCTATCAAAAGGCCAAAATTTTCAAATCCAGGGTGTAAAACTGAGCAAAAGTGTAAAACAGGGGAGAGAAAAATATCCTTGTGACTATAGCAATTTTTCGTTGCCTCGGGTGAGTTCTGTTCTGTTAACTTACAGATTATACTCATATGGGTGAGTTCTGTTTACTTGCTGATTATACTCATGTGGTAATTGTCCACATTGATCAACATGAGAACAAAATTATATAGAGAGATTCTGTATAGAGTTTAAACCAAAGCAATCTCTCAATTTGAGACGCTAATAAAAGGTTCTTCTCTTTTTATTTTGGAAACCTGGAAATATCTGACGGTTTTTTCATGATCCCTCGACACATGAATTAATGACCTTGGACATGAGATTGATCCAATTAGAGGGGAGAAGGCTGGGGATTCCACAATGAACCCAGGAATAAACTAAAATAATATTAAATTTTATCACTCTAAATCAACTATACTTGCAAAGCAGAAGACCCCCCATGGGAAGAAAATAGTCATCCTCTCCATTTGGATCTCTAGTTTTAAACTTTTCCTTCCCTATCCCTCAACCTTTAACCATCTATTTGGTTCATGGATTCTACAAAGGAAATAAAAATAAAAATAAAAATAAAAAATAAAAAATAAAAAGGGTAAAAACAATGAAGAGGAAAGAAAATAAAAGAAAAAGATAAAATCATATCAAGTCAAAATTATTCCAATTATTCTTTTTCCTCCAATTTTCCATTGCAACCAAATAAAGAAAAGCAGAATTCCTTATATTTTATTTTTTTTCCTTGATAAAATCCACAAACCAAATAGAGCCTAAGAGATCCAAACAGCGGCTTAAATTTCAATCCATTTTCTATCAATAATGCATGGCTCAATGATGCCATGGCGAAATCATTCGAATGGGAAGTTTATAAGTCATACTAACATATAGATTGAGCCAGCATTTGATACAGTGCCGGTCGGGAAAAATGAGTGCAGAGCTACTACCAAGTTTAACGCCCAAGAATATCAGTGCATTGTTCAACAATAATTCTATCATCCTTAGAAGTTAGAATGCAGGAAATCAGATTCCTCTTCATTTTCCCGTATCTCAATGAAACCAAAGAAGCTCATAGAGGTAGAATTACCCGGAAAAAAAAGACTATTCTCAATCCAGTACAAATGTGAAATAATTAGAACATTGCATTTTTACTGGTCAGAACGCTGAGAGGTCGCTGACACTGGTTGTAAAGAACTTTAAGAGATTGACCACACTGCCATACAGCAATCAAGGAGAATTCAGAGATTGTTTGAAGGGAAATTACAGTTGTGGATTCAAACAGGTTCCATCATTTTAGAGATGGGTTTTGCTCGTGGGGATGTCAGTGAAATTTATAAACCTGAAGTAAGGATTTCCATTGCTGCCAAAAGCCAACAATTTATCAAATTCCCTTCATTTCTAGTCGAAATTCATTTCCATTTCCCAGAATTTCAACGAATTCATACAAGACAAACGTAGAAGCAAAATTACCCAGGAATAAAAAGAAAAAAAATTAAAAGAAAAACTATTCTCAAGCAAAATCAAACTCAAAAAACATACTAAAATGTTCTCAGGAATGAGTATTACTTCTTAAGCAAATCATCAGGAACAACCTTGAGCAGCTTCCTCTGCTTAGACTTGGCAATCTTTTTCAGCGTCTTGGGATTCGTAATCTTCTGAAACTTCGTACCAGACCTGAGAATGTTCTCCTGCTTCCTCTTCTCCCTCTCCTCCCTCTTCTTCCTCTTCTCCACCTTGTTATTCCTTATCTCCTCCTTCAGCTCATTCATCCTCTCCTTGTACGCCTTCTTTATCTCCTTCTCCTGCGCCCTCTGCTCGAACTGTCGTCCCCTTACGGCTTATGTTCGCCGCCGACGCTCGCTGCTTCCGCGCCTGCTTCCACTTCCGCCCCGACACTTTTCCGGCGATCACGCCGTCGTATGTCGGCCTCCCGAAAGTCGGCTTGTCTGGGTTTTCTGAGGAGGGTAGGGCTGGCCTCTTCGAGGGAGGACACGCGTCCTCGTTGTCCATGTTAACGCCGTCTCCGTCGATCTCCATGGACACATCGTTGTTATCTTCGGTTTGTGCAGATCTCTTTCGCTTGTACGTCTTGCCGCCGAAACCTTCATCTAGGTACCTGAAATCAATTGTGCACGCCATGAGAGAGAGGCGCACTTTGTGTTCTTTCGTGCGATATCAACCCTAAACCCTACGAAAGTCGGTCACAGCGGGAAGGGAGGAGGCAGGGAATTTATCTTAGGGCAAGTTCACAAAATCTCCAGTGAGCGCTTTTCTCTCTTGAAAGGAGGCCCATGGGCCTAAAAGAGCACCCCAACTAGATCCGAGGCCTCTATTTACCCCCAAAGATTTACTTTTCATTCCTCATTTATTTTATATTTTAAGATTTAATGAAAAATATATAAGGTTTTCATAAAAATTGATCGCATTTTCTGTTATAAAATATCATTCTGAACAACTTTTTGGAAAAAAGTTTTTCCAAAATCTATCGTTTAAGTAAACTTTTTAGTAATTTATGAAATGAAGACTATAAATGGTAAAAAAATCTATTTAAACGATAGATTTTGGAAAAACTTTCTTCTAAAAAGTTGTTCAAATGATATTATCTAATAAAATATGCAATTAGTTTTTATGAAAACCTTTTCTATTTTTCATAAAACTTTAAGGTATAAAATAAGTGGGGATGAAAAGTAAGTCCTAGGGTGCCAATAGAGGCCCCCATTAATCCCCGGAAGCCCCCAAGGGCCAAGGCCCAAGTTGAGTCCTTCCAAATCCCAACCGAGATAAGGATCCTCTCTTCTTGGAGGTATGCCAAATAGGGATGTAAACACTTATCCAAAAAAAAAAAAAAAAAGGGATGTAAACACCCTCAGGGGGGGGGGGGGGTTGGTTTCGGAGCCCCACCCAGTCCCATTTCTAGTGGGAAGGGATTGGGACACTATTTAATGGGGGTAGGGACGGGTTTGGGGATTTTTTAAGAACCCATTAAGGTTTGGGGCAGGGTTGGGATATTCATTAAAAACTCGTCCTAAACCCGCCCCATTTATCTACTCACTTTTACTATTATACTTCCTTCAATACATAATAATACACTTATGCCATTTAATATATAAAAGCCTCTAATTTTCTCTTCCTTAAACCCTAGCCCATTTTTTATTACACAAAAGTTAGAGACTCACAAAAAAAAAAAGCAACGCTCTTCAATCTCCATTGTTGGCAACCAAGAAAATGCAAAAACAACCGTACGTGCAACCATTAAAAAGTAGAGTGAACCATCTTTCTCTCTCTTGGTAAAATAAATAGAAAAAGAAAAAATTATTGTTATTAAGTGACTCTTTTTTAATTGTTATATGTTGTGTTTTACTAATCTTCATCTAAGAAAATTGAAAGTAGTTTTATGAAATTAATGAACGAATTTTAAAAATTTTATTATTGTAAAAATGAATTAAAAAAAACAATTATTTTTTCTTAAAAACAAATTTATGCTATAAAATATAATCGATTTTTTGTTCTATCTCTTCCCCTCCTGCTTCCCGTCCTGTCATGGGATGAGGCGGGATGACAATGGGATTTTCAAATTTTAATGGGATGGGAATGGGAATTAGATGTTAAATTCAAAGTGGGTTTGAAACGGGGAAAATCCCATGAGTTGGGGTTGGGAGAGGACTCCCCATACCAAATCTGCCCCGTTGACATCTCCAATGCTGAATAGTGCGTAGCCAATCCATTGCCAAGAGAGGTAGCTCTATCTACAGTATGAGATCATTAGATCTAAGGCCCCATAATTGTGGAACCTAACAACAGCTGACTTGATAAAAGAGGAGTCCGACCAAGGTTGGCAACTGGCTTATAATGGTTTACTATGAACTCTTCTTTTTCTAATATAGATTATATAGTAAACCATTAGTCGCAGCCTTGCTATATCTTGAATCCAATAAGCATAAAATCAAGAAATTCATCTACCTCTTCATTCAGTTTGGATCTTAGAAAGTTATAGGAAAAGAAGAAGAAATACTTGAAGCTGCTTATAAATAGTTTTCTTTCTTAAGCAATTTTGATCATTTTCCTTTTCTCATCCCAACTCTTTCCGAGATCCAACCAAAAGCTTAACATTTCCGTTTTTCTTACCTGCCGGTTTATTACCTCAAAAACCCATCATTACCCAATTCCTTAAGGATCTAGTGCAAGATTTTTCAATAATAATAATAACAAAACCCACACCAACATCAGAGAAAATTGCGCAGTATTGCATCTGGTAGTGAAACCTGAATGCCCAACTAAAACCTTGCAAATAAGATATTACATTATCCAAGATCCAAGATGGGCTACAATGCTACATCTTAATAAAAAATAGAGGTGAATATGTTCCCAGAGCTTTGGGAAAATCAAATATAAAGTTAAAATTTATGACTACATAATTAACTTCATGAACAAAAACAATATATAAAAGCCCATCATTGTCCATTCAACAATTTTGGAACAGAACCATTCTCAGATCTGCATTCCCATTCTAGTTCAGAGAGATCACTCTCAAAGAAGGCGGAGTGGAGAGCTCTGACACATTGTTCTGATTCATCGTCATTTACTATCAATGAGATATTAACCTGCTTGGTAGCAGAAACAGAAAAATGTGTTAGACAGAAAAGAATATACATGGAAAATGAGATTCAGAGTACTTGGATCATAAGCTCTTAATGCACCTTGCAAATACAGGATTGGAACCCAAGAATAGATGGGTCCAATCACCAAGGTGCAGAAAAAAAAAAAAAAAGAAGTAGACAAATTCTTGACTATATGACTTTATCCTGCCAATTTAAGTTTCTGAAGCCCATCGTGGGCACCCAGCATAACAATGCCACAAGGCCGAACAATCTGAATCAGAATGAAATAGTGTTTTTATGCGTATACGTAGAGGAGTGTTAGAAAGAGTCTTCAAATCAGATGCTTTAGATATACAAGATCATGAGAGTTTTGGCATTGACAACCTCCTAAATCCAGCCCATGAAGTAAGGGGTCCTAGCCTCCTAGGGCACTAAACATATGAAGTGTCCAGTCATTGTGCTTAGGAGCCCATTCTTTGGGTCTAGCTGAAATACAAAATGAACCCCAAAATTATGTGAGTGCTACCAGTAATACAGTCGTTTGGGGATACCTTTGATGCGCCTTGGGAGATCATTTGAACATTGACTCCATTGGTATGAAGAACATGAAATGCCTGCCATAACATGTATCCCATAAGTTGAGTATGCAACCATAAAAGTCCATAAACAAAGAGACGGGTAATAGTGGCTAAAGCTTGCAAGCATTATAGTTAAAACAAGTATACTCTGTACCACTTCTTTATGATGCTAACCAATTTTGAGTATAGACAGTTACAGACTGTTTACCAAAGCAGAAACAGAAAAATGACTTCAGTGGCTATTCAAAATAAATTCTAATAGAACAATGAGGAAAAGTGGGCAGTGAAAGACATTGTGATGTCAAGTGAATACTTTCCTTTAACCCTCCATGCCTAGACCTGTTTTTACCTTTCTCCCAAAGAAGGTGTAAAATCCAATTCACTGCGAATTTCTAGAAAATGATAAGAAACATGAACCGAAAGATTGAAGACATTCCACCATGAAATTTCATCCACACACCTTGACACCCAAAATTTCCATCCGAAACCATTAGAAAACAGTTCCTTGCTTGCCTCCCTAACATGCATTGGATATCAGGGATCGAGGCAGCGAGGAAGAATCCTAGTAATGGCCCCTCAAAGAGATGGCTACTGATCAATAGTATAAAAGCAAAGATGATCCTATGATTTTTCACAACAGTATTGGGGGTTGAAAAAAAAAAAAAAAAAAAAAAACCTATGCCATTAACCCAAAAAAGAAAAAGGATATTAGGATAATTCAGGGGACAGTGATTATTGTGTGCAAATAATACAGCACCTTCTCTAGTATCAGTGAGGACCTCTGAAAATTTCCAATAAGAGATATAATTGATCTGTGTTGAAGGAGATTTACGACTGCAATTTTCTCAAGTTCTTCCACAACATGGTCGAGTTCCTGTCCGAAGTAATATAGGACCAGATGAGTTTAGATGCTGGCAGTTGTAATACTATGCAAGAAAAACTCCTACCAAATTTAATACTAGAAACAAGATTAAGCATTGTGCGTGTTGTATTTGGTGAAGGTAATGAGAAACAATATCATGTACATGCTGCTGCAACTAAGTATTGTACGTGTTCTATTTGGTTACTCTAATAAGGATCAATATTATGCACATCAGCACATGTCACCACATATTCTCAGCCTTTACATGAAATCGAACATGTGCACATAGTAGCCGAGTTCATGTGCACATATAGATCATCTATATTGTGAATATTTGTAAGACAGCCACAAACACTAGGAACTGAAGCTACATGGGGATGGACATTGTAAAGTAACTTCAACAAAAGCACAGGAAGCAAGATATCAAACACTTGCCTGCTGAATTAGTTCTCTGCTCCAAAGCTTTGATGGATCCAATGTCAAGGAGATACTAACTTCACTTGTAGCTACAACATCCACAGATATGCCCAACTCTTCAAATATTGAAAATACCTGAATGAGACCAAGGTCATACATATTGCATCAGATTTAGAAGACTAGATGAGCCATCAAGAGAACAAATAAGCACAATAATTGGTAGTTACTTTCCTTACCTTAGCAAGGAAGCCATATTGACCAAGCATGCGGGTGCTAACAATATCCAACATGGTTACATTTTGTTTCAAAACAATGCTAGTTAATAATGCCTGCAATTAGAAAAAGGATAATTACTGCTTGTTAGAAGTATTCTATATCATGATTAATTTTCAGTTTGCTAATAGTCTGCTTCTACAAACCTTACTCATATCTCTTGCTTTAGTGATGAGGGTACCTGGAGCATTAGGATTGTAAGAATTCTTAACCCTAACAGGAATATCACCCTCTCTAGCTGGCCTCATGGACTGTGGATGCAGGACCTGTAAAAACATAAAAACAATGTAAATATTGAAGTCATGATTATTTCTTTTCACAGCCTATATATATATATATATATATATATATATATATTTTTTTTTTTTTCACAGCCTATATTATATTAAGAATTATAAGGTCCTTCGTCAAGAAAGGCTATGACATCCACATCATTTAAGAAATGATCAAATGCTACATGGAACACTGAAAAAGCAATGAATTTACAAACCAATACTTTTCCAAGTGTATGAGTTTAAGGACATTCTTCATCCAATATACTTGTTAAGACAGGATCAAACTAATACAATTTATAGTAGGTCATCACAGGAAGTGATCCCTTCCCTGCCAGTCTTGGACACTAGTCAGATTAGAAATCAAGAAATCAAGTAAAAAAAATAATAATCGTTACAGATTAGAGTTTATAGTTTAGTGTTTCTTGATTTCTATAAACTCGTCAGTTTATAGAAAAAAACTATAAAATGGTCAGTTTGTAATTTCTTGATTTCTATATAGAGTTCAAGTGCTTAAGTTGAACAGATTAAGATTGGGAAGGGTACCTGAACCAAACCAAATATTAATTCAGATAGAAAATAGAAGGCTTTTCTAGGAATTTGGCATCTTCCCCAAACTTTTGGAAGATTTAGCATCATATACCTTATTACTTAGATTTTTTCTATTAAAAAAAAATAATAATAATAATAATTTCAGGAAAGTGAGCATGAGTAATAAAATTTTTTTTTTAAAAGAAAAAAAATCAACTTGACACAATTCAGCTACAGTCTCAACAACTCAGACAAATTCAAGTTAAGGCCGGAAAATAAAATCGTTTAGAAATTTCACAAATTAATGCAATGACTGAACCCAGGCAGAACCTGGCTCATTATCACCATCACAAGAGAACTAAATACTAGGGATTTATAAGATATTTCAACAAAGATTAGAAGCAATAAAGTATGATACCTGAGCACCAAAATATGCAAGTTCGGAAGCCTCTTCAAATGTCAAATATGGCACAGGTTCTGCGCGTGGATATATATTAGGATCACATGACAAAACACCATCAACATCCTTCCATACCTGAAACAGATAGAAAATTAGTTTTTTAGGTATTAGGGTTTAGACATCACATGAAAGTTGTGCAGAAACAGATTCTAGAAGCTATTATAAATTTCTTATAGAAATCAAAGTCATTGCAATCAAACCATTTCATATCCTTTTAAGGAAAGTAAAAGCTTCAGTGCATTTGTTTCAACTGGTATTTATATGTGTGTGTTTGTGTGTGCATTCACAAATAAAGAAGTGTAGGGTCCATGCATGCAAATGGAGGTAAACCAAACAAGACTTGACATAACAAGTCTCAACTACCTGAATTTCTCGTAACCCCAATGCTTTACCGATGGTTGTGGCAGTCAAATCACTACCACCCCTCCCCAATGTAGTCACGGCGCAAGACCTCCAGCTCTACAATCAAAAGATCAAAATATATAGCATAATTGTAAACCACAAATGAAAGCACTCCCATTTAGGTGAAGATGATAGTTGCTACTATAACTGCTTTTAGGCAGAAAATATATGAAGCAATTAGGCAGTGAAAAAAACACCTTTCCAAGGAAGCCAGTAACAACAGGAATCGCAGGCTCACTAATCCAATCGCTTTGTAACCTCTTTGCAACCGCTGGATATGTTGCTTCCAAAATCTCCGCATTGGTAAAATCATCTGTGGTTATGAAACCAATATCAAACGCATCATACTGCAAAAGAATAGACAGTGCTATAATTAGCTATCATCAATGATAGGTGTCAACAAATAAACTTAAAGTAACTCAATAAAATTTAATATATATATATATATATATATATATATAACCCGAAGAAAAGCCATCAGGTAAAGTGAAGGAAATGATATATAATGTGTAACAAAAATTACCACTTAAAAGCACAAGATCCTAAGTCTGGTCACTATCTTTAATATAGGACTCACTAAGCTACTTCCATCATACAACGGAGAATATGAGCTTTCTAAGCGTATTAACATTAGGGAAGAGAATAGGGAAACATACTTGGCGGGCTTTAGCACCAATCTTATTTAAATACGCAGCAAAAATTCTTGTGGACATGCATTCCCCGAATGAAACTAAATAGTCTTTTGTGCGTAGAGTCAACTCTTTCATCATAGCAATTCCCTTCAGAAGTTGCTCCAATTCTTCTAGATGTGCTGTAAAATGTTTAATGCATAAGAACATGACAGCAAAACCGGAAATGAGTGATACAAATATTTAAAGCACTTATCAATATGAATCGTGTTATATATAAAAATGGATGTGGCCTGTGACAATTCAAATCCAACTGACATAGATTAACAAAGACTGATTCTAACTGCAGAACAGAAACTCACCCGAAACGACAGACCTGTCTATTCCAAGATCATCGACAGTCCTGAATAGAATAAAATGGCACCCAATGAGAATAAAATTGAAATGCAATTATGGTTATTAATGACCCAAGATAGTAAGAAAACTTGTTAATTCTTGCCTGAGATGTAATTCTCTGACAAAGCTCAACTCTTCAATGTTTGAGACATTGGTAACACCACAGCTGACAGCATTTTCTCCAGCCTAAAACAGGAGCAATAAATTTCATAACAAACTCTTATCAAGAGCACACAACAACCAAAATAAAAGTCTGAGAGTCATGCATACCAGCAAAAGCTTGTTAGTTGTCTTCCCCATTGCTGATAGAACAATTACAGGCCTCTCATCGGGAAAGCTAAGAATAAGGTCAGCAACCTCTCTCATCCTCTCAGCAGAGGCCACGGACGAGCCACCAAACTTCATTACGCAGGTGAATTGACTCGTAACCCCATCACAAATTTGATTCTCAGTTTCGTCCCTTTCAAGAACATCTACACCTCCTCCCTCGCAATTGACCCTCAAAACCCTTCTTTTACAAGACTCTTTTACAGTTGTACATAACCCGAACTCCGAATTCATAGAAAGAGCAAAATTAAGGCGCGGTGACCTCAGAGGTCCGCAATGCGAAGACCTCTTTGAAAAAGCAGGGCCATAATAAGGAGTTTTAACTCCACATAAGTGGAATGCGGCCGCCATGCCTAATCAGCTCAAGAATTACGAGGCCTAAAGGAAAAAAATAAGTGGTTTCGACGAATGATGAGGTGCTGCTAATTGCAGCTACTTGCTTTTATTATAGAAATCCTTGGAAGATCTGAATAAAGAATAAATTTCTTTCAAATTCAAATCCTTCAAACTCGGAAGATTTTCCTACCTTCCAGCTCGATCTAATACACCACCTGCACATACATTTTCAGGACTTCATTAAAGAATTTCCAAACCGATACCATTATTCCAAGCGAGGAAGATTAACAAAATTTCAGAAAGAAATATCAGCGTAAAGCAACATGTAGTCAAAGAATAGCGAAAACACTCAAGAAAAAACTGTGATCTGTTTGGTAGGTGAGAAAATGTAGGTAAATAGGAACAAAATATATACATACAGACAAATATACAACGGAAAGAGAGATTGGGAAGTACCTTAAGGGAGAGGTCGGCGAGAGGAGGAGAAATGCGAAGGGGTTTTGGTTAGGTTATCTTGGATTCCTTGAGAGGCGCTGTGTCTTCGCTGGTCCTTTATGACCGCGAGCTTCGCACCTCTGAAGGAACGCGAGAAATATCGCTCAAAGGAGGAAAAACCCCGGCGGCGAGTCTATGCGTATGTACATATAGTATTAGGAGAATCTCATTTTGCTAAACGTGTTTGTTCGTTTGTTTTTCAATTTTTGTCCTGTTTTATTAAGAAGCCCTCGCGTGGTTTCCGTTTGGAACGGGCGGCGGGGATTTAGTCCTGGGGAATTTTACAGTGGGCGTTTTTGTCATCAACCCTTTTTTTTTCCTAGGTTATATTTGTGGGGAATGCACTTGTACGCCTAAGATCATCGGAATTCCTATCAATCCGTGTATCACTGCTAAGTTACAAGTGTTGATGATAAGAAATAAATAGTTGAAATTAAAAGTTATTAATTACCTCCCTTGCATAATAAGGAATTTCTTAAAAGATCGAGACTATATATGTTGTTAATAATGCATTAAGACTTTCAAACCAGCTAATCTTTTGAGACATAAATAAAACTGTTGTTATATCATTAAAAGTCAGGTTATTGTCACCACATAAAATACTTTAAGTCCCTAATTTTATTTACATTTTTAAGGTTTTATGAAAAATATAAAAAAAAACTTATGAAAACTAATCTCATATTTTACTAGAAAACATCATTCCGGACAACTTTGTAGAAGAAAGTTTTTCTAAAATCTATCATTTAAGTAGACTTTTTAGCAATTTTTCATGGAAAATGAAATAGAGACTGTAAATGGCCAAAAAGTCTACTTAAAAGATAGATTTTAGAAAAAATTTCTTCTTCAAAGTTGTTCAGAATGATGTTTTCTAGTGAACAATGCTATTAGTTTTCGTAAAAACCTTTTATATTTTTCATAAAACCCCAAAAAAGTGTAAACTAATGAAGGATTTTGAGTACTTTATGTAGTAGTAATAACCTCACTCTATCATTAATCCTTTGTCTTAGTAATACAAGGGTAGGGTCGAGATGTGGGCAAAGTTTAAGAGTCAAAATCCCCTTTGCTACAACATAGAAATAATAAAAAGTTATCTACCACACTCAATCAATTAATACTTGAGATAAACTCAACCGATAACTAACATAAGAAAATAAAAAATTAATTCAAAGACTTTTCACCAAGTCTTGAGGGTAAATAGTTACTTCTTAAAACATTTTTTTTATTATTATTATTACTACTAATAACAAATTTAATGTGATTTCAGCATATTACCAACCCTCTCATAAAATGACCGAATCCCATAAGATGGATCTCTTTTTTCTCCCAATTAAATTTGGTCCAGATAATAGGAAAACCCCTAAGCTTGTTTTGGTGAGATAATAAAAGATTTGCACATTGAAGGAGGAGTCTGAAAGTGACGCTTGCTTTTTGCTTTTATTTGACGATTCGCGTTGAATCCGACGTGTGATTGTCGGAGGTTTATTTGATTATTGGTGTATGAATCCAACGTGTATTTTGTCTGGAACTCTGGAGTGTGCGTAGACACGCATACACGTACGCTGGCATTTACCAGAAATGGAGGTGGTCCAAGCACCACTGAAGGCAAAGTGGACTTGGCCAAACAAAGAAACCCTAGATAGGTTTGAGGCAATCAGGTGGCATGGCACCCAATGTTTCGGACGCGCACTCAAGGTTTTTTACACGGATGACAACCTCATCCTGGAGGGATGATGATGCATTGAGAAACTCCAAAATTACCTTCCTTATTTTACCCAAAATACAAAGTCCAAATATGTCTTCGCCGCAAATTTTATGAAGAAAAAGAAAATCTGTACACGCAAACAATAAAATTAAGTCAGATTATTTAAACATCAAATGTAGAAAATTGTCAATCTATGAAGATAGCGGAAATGGAAAAAGACCACGGCTTAAAAATTAGATGCGGCGAACTCCCCGGGTCATCTATCTTGGTTAACCTCAACAGAGGAGGAAGATTAATGAGCCCCTAAAAGGAAGAGATCGATAAATGGTGGAAGAGAAAAATACGACGGTGAAATGTATAAACTTATGGGTGAATTTTACATCACATGGGGCTTAGTCCGACCGGGTTCAAACCTCAAGCTAGATAACCATATTAGTACTATATATATTTCTTTGGCTTTCTTTATGCTTACAGGAGACCAAAAACACTTATTAAGTGGATTGGTGTGCACAAAGGTAATTACATTTTTCATTCAATTTAAAGGGTACACTACTTAGGGGCGGAGTCAGGAGTTATTTTTAATGGGGGTATCGTGCTGTGATTTTGTGAAAGGTGGGACTAAAAGTTTTGAAGAGCATTTTTTTTAGAGAAATTACTTTTTTGTAATATTTTTCAATGTAACCAAGAAAAGGATTTTTTGTCAACTTATTACAAATTGATTGTATATATGCTTTAAAATGCCTATCAGCTTACTAGTTTTTGACATTATGTTAGGAAGTGGTTATCAAATAGTAATTTATCTCCCCCAAAAAAAATAAAAATTATTTGAGCCTAGTGAGAGCACATGCCCCCAAAGGCCCCTTGGCTCCACCACTAATACTGCTTCTAGTACTGTGGAGGTTGATGTGTATCAGGTTTTAAGTAGTTCTTATCAACTGGCTAAACATCTTTATTTTTTCAATAGATCAGTCTAGAAAAGCTTTAAGCATGGGAGCCTTCACATAAATACATAATGCAATAAAATTTAGCCCTTTAATTTTATTTTTTTATTTTTTTATTTTTAATTTTAATTTTTTTTTATATCAAGACATTCCTAATGCTTTGCACAAAACTAATCCTCCTACACATAGGGATGTCAACGGGGCGGGTTTAGTACGGGGAGCCCTCTTCTAACCCCAACCCATTGAGATTTATCTCGTCCTAACCCCGTCCCAAATCCATTTTGAATTTAATATCCAATTCCTATTCTCATCCCATTTAAATTTGAAAATCCCATTCTCACTATATCCCGTCCTGTTTATATTTTGTTGGACAAGACGGGACGAAACAAAAGATCAATTATATTCCATAGCATAAATTTGTTTTTAAGAAAAAATAATTATTTTATTTTACCATATTTATAATAAGAAATTTTTAAAATTCGTTTGTTAAGGTCATCAAACTATTTTCAATTTTCCTTTATGAAAGATTAATAAAATACAATATAACAACTAAAAAGAGTCACTTAATAACAAGAATTTCTTTCAATAAAAGTGTCACAACTCACAACAAAACAAAATAGAACAAAGGGACAAGAAAAAAAAACAAGATCCTCATAAAAGCAAAAAGCAACCTAACAAATTAGAGGCCTTTATATACTATAAATGGCATAAATGTATTATTATGTATTAATAGAGGTATAATAGTAAAAGTGAAAAAACAATTGGGGCAGGTTCGGGACAGGTTTTTAATGAAAATTCCAATCCCGCTCCAAACCTTAATGGTTTCTTAAAAAAATCTCAAACCCGCCCCTACCCCATTAAAGAGTAACCCAAACCCTTCCCACTAAAAGCAGGACAGGGCAGGACCCTGAAAAAAACCATCCTGTTTACATCCTTACCTGCACACATGCAATCCCCCGTCCCTCATGTACTAGGCAATTACAGGATAAAATCCATAAGGGTGGCCTTGAAAGGGAGTAGCGAGATTTAAACCCAAGACCTCTTACTTATTAAGAGGCCCTAGGACCACTCAATTCGCCCATTAATAATTAAAAACAAAAACTATGTGACCATTAATAAATAAAAAATAAAAAATAGAACTGTGTGTGTGTGTGTGAGAGAGAGAGAGAGAGAGAGAGAGAGAGTGGGGTGGGGAGTTCAATTCGGATTTGGATTTGGTGCATTTAGTCACTTTAAATGCATCGTAAAATTTTCGTGCAATGAGCGACACGGGAAGAGGGTTGAGATTGGTTGGACATGAAATGGTTGTCTTCAATCTCAGTCTTCTAATCTCAACTCTCTCCACGTATCTTTCATCGTACAATAATTTTATAGTGTATTTAAAATAACTAAACGCACAAAATCCACTTACAGGGCAGCTTACGCTGTTTTTTATGAGTTGCCTTTTACGGAAAATACTTTTATGAGGACGGTCGTAGGCCAAGGAGCTTGGCGAGTTTGTGGTCCGCACCAAACATGGACCACCTGGCATGCATGTCTACACCCAAGGTTGTACACAATATAAGGTGGGTGATTTTGGATTTGAGCATGGCCCATTCTTTGATTGCCTTTAATGCTGCTATCTCACCAATTAAGCTTTGGTACCTCCACCTCCACCACCACCACCACCACCACGTCTTGTCGTGCACCAAGAAAGGGTGCCATGAATGTACGTACAGATTGGGTTCTCCGTCATGATTTCTTTACTCATGTGCAGCGACCTTTCCTTATCATGGATTTCTTCACCTGCATGTTAGGCAATGTTAAAAATTAAACATAATAGCCATCACCACGTATTAGATTATGAGACTCCTTCAACCCCTGTTTACCATTGTAAGAAGAAAAGTGCATCATGCATGCATGCATGAACATGAGATTTCATTGTATACGGGCTTCGGTTCTCTCGAGTATGTGACGATGTGCATGTCAATCAAGATCCAAGTCGTCTGTGCTCGATCATCGTGGGTTGATTTTATGCGCTAATGCGTGATTATCAAGAGGAGCTTGGACCCTGCACTATGTGATATCTGCACAAGTGATCCAAACCAATATTAATTGTAATAATGGTTTATGAAAAATGTTTAATATTTTTCTCAAATTATTTTCCAAATTTCAACATCTTCAATGATGGGGTACATAACATAAGAAAATGCTATATATTTATTTTAAATTCAACATCACAAATTTAAATGATGTGACAACATTATCACTCACATACTTAAATTTGAATAGTTAAATCTAATACCAAAATGTCACTTTAAAGGAGAGCTTGAATTTGAATAAAAATTGAGATATATAGCATTAATTGCTCAGAAATGTAATAACCTATAAATTTTAATTTTGAATTTAAATAATGAACCAAAAAAATAGATTCAATCCCAAGATGCCACCTCCAACGTTGAAGTTAAGAAAATATTTGGGATAAATAGAACTAATTTATATTATACAATATATATAATATACAGGTAGATGTACACATGCGCTTGAACTTCTTTTTTTTAATTCAATCGATCATGTGGTCGCTGTTGGTGATCCCGAAGATATAATGATGGAGGATAGTCAGGTTTGGTAGACACAGCTAGTTTGGTGGATCGAGTAGTGGCCGTGCCAAAGCTAAGAGGAAAAAATTTGCATGCGACCGCTGTATAAGCCAATTGGTGAAATTAGTTAATTGAGGTGAAGGAAAGTGCCTTTGTGGTAAAAAAAATGCACTAATAAAAACATTTTTCTCTCCCCTATTGACTGGTCTCCTATCCAATGATGTCATGAAAGTTCTTCTCATGGCAAGGACGGTGGCTGGACCCGCCTGATGAGCTCGCTGGCTCTGTGCAATTTCTTCCACTGACGCCATTGGTACTGTCTGCTGGACTTGCTAGCTTTTACTTTCCACAGAGTCAGATAATCAAAGGCCGAGCTAACCTGGAACTTGGGAACAAACCCGGTCAGTGGCCAGTGGGCTCCATTTTCTTCTCTTTTTTTATTTTATTTTTTTTTTTTTTTATAGTAAGGGGATGTGGAGTAGATTAATTTGGATGATATTGATGGGGCAGTCCATCGGTGACCACATGGTTTGGCCCGTGGGTATGTTCGTACCGTCCCATTAATTATTATATATTCTTGTTCCCTTGACAGTTGGAGCTATACCATCACCTCATAGGTGGCCTCAAGCACTGGCAGAGAGGGGCCCCTTAGGGGCACGTGTCTGCATTGATTCAACTAAGGTTTTTTTTTTTTTTTTGAGAGATATTATCATTGGATGATTATTTCTTAATACAATGTTAAAAAAAATAAGATGGTGATCATTTTAAAACACATTTACAATTAATTTGTAATAAGTTGGCAAAATATTTTTTTTTTGGTATTAAATTGAAAAATAATTACTAAAAAGTAATTGTTTAAAATTAAAAAAAAAAGCTTTTTAGAGCTTTTAATTCTCAATTCCCACTACACAAATGTGGTCGCACCGACCTTTCACTGCCGCCACGCGCGCTCGCGCGTTCCCCAATTCATCCTGTATTTACCTGTTTTTCTACTTTCTAATGGTACTAATCCATTTAGGATTAGGGTGCAAATGAGAGTCGCCACCTGGAAAGGTCTAAGACAAATTTTATTGACCAGAGATGGGTTCGTAGCTAGTGTACATGTTGGGAAGGTGTTAGGCACCCAACAATGCCCGGTAATAAACCGGCCCTCATTCTTGTATTCATTGACCATATTTAATATTTTAATAAAATCCGGATCACCTGTTAATCATACAATAAATAAATGGCACACACGAATGATGGATTAATGGCATAGAATAAATAAATAAAGCATAAATATTTAATAACAAGATATAGAAGACTTAACAGAATGAAAATAAGAGAAAATGCACTGTCGTGAGTACTCGCGGTCTTACCATGCATATGCACATACCATGCGTACGCATAATAAAATTATGCGTACGCACGATATTTCGCGAGTACTCATGGTTTCACCAAATCGCCTTCTCCGCGGATTTGGACCTCCTGAATAACATTATTGGCCAAAGATGGACACTGTATACAATAAATCAACTTCTAAACATCCTACATAATTATACAAATAAATAAATACTGCGTACCTCTTAGAAATAAAGTAAATTGAAATTAAATCCTTCCCTCAGGTCCACCGTCAACCCGGCAGCGTCTCATCTGTTACGCAAAACAAGCTTTTCCCAGTCTCACCGGTCTAACTCTCTGTTATATTTTCCTCTCTTTTCTCTCAGTTTATTTCTCTCACCTTTCCCACATTTCTCTCACCCTCAGAATAACTCGCAGTTACTCAAAATCTTACCTCTCATTATCTCCCCGTCTGACCTCCCGTCTGACCTCCCCCCCCTTTAAGCTCCTAGGAGCTCCTGCTATTTATAGGAAAAACTCACCGGGTGAGGTCGTTATGCATGACCTCAAACCCCATCTTCTTTTATCCCCCCACGCTCCCTTTGTTCAATGGTCGGGCCAATTCAAGCATAAATCATTCCTCCGACAACAACTTTCGCCCGAAATGGGAGGCAGGCCATCATTCAGATGAAGAAAATGGAATCTCATGCGTACGCATATTCATTTTATGCGTACACATGGCTATTCATGCGTACACATGAAACCACCATGCGTACGCATATTATAAATATGCATACGCACCACATTCCCTGGCTGTCTAATTTAATCGTTTGAATCCCCATTTGCTTGCTTTGCGCACAGAAAGAGACCCGAGTAGACGGCAAACATTGTGGACCTCATCATCGGGAAATAATCATCAAATATAGGGACAAAATGGGGTGTCTACAACAGAATCATAGCACAGTGCCCCTATTGGAGATAAATCTTGACTTCACCTTGCTCTCAAGTCCTCCATAAGATCTCCACTTATCAGGCAAAATACCCCTATATTCCTCTAGTTGCTTTGTATGGTTACCCTCCCCCCCCCCCCCCCACCACAACCAGAAAAAACAAAAACAAAAAAAAAAAAAAAAAAAAAAAAAAAAAAAAAGAAAGAAAGAAAAGAAAAGAAAGAAAAGAGGGGACACAGGTTTAGAGCTATAGGCCATGTTTGTTTGGTTGGAATGGAATGGATGGAATGGAATCCTATTTCAATTCATTTCAAACAAAATGTTTGGATGAGGTAATTAGATAAGAGTGGAATTAAACAATAGTAGTGAATTATAATGATATTTATTCCGCAATGTTTATTTCAATCTCATTTCATTCCAGACTATTTTGACTATGGAATTAGATTTCATTCCCACCCATTGCATTCCAACCAAACAAACATGGCCATAGTGTCATCGCTTAATCCACTAAGCCTGTTTTCCAAGATGTGTGTGTATGCAGTATTGGTGGATTAGCCAACCCTCAATTCAACCTACTTTCTTAATTGATCAAGGAATATGGACCAGCCCCATTTTGGGGGGCAAGGATTCTCTCCAGTAGAGTAAAACTACTGCATGGACATCCAATTGTTTTACTCTCAAAGTGACACGTTATATATTTTGTAGATGAACAGTTGAGATTAGTAAAGCCGTTGTGGTGTGGCAAAACACAATCGTTTTTTAGGAGTTGTGTTCTGTTAACAGCGTCAAGCACCTTGAGTTGGAGGTCTTATAATCACCAACGGTGAGCACCCCAAGCTAATCGAACCTGCACGTCATGGGATCGATGGTGCACACGTGCTTCTTACTCTGGTAACCGTTCTCCTTTAACTTCACCGGTAAATCTCCTTCCTTATTGTTGTCAAATCCAGGGGGATGAATCCAGATTTGAAGATGAGGTTGCGATCTAACTTTGTTGTTATAAGGGGGAGTTGCAGGTGGTGCAAAGAAGAAGGAGAGTTTCCGGATTAGATTGTGGCTAGTGGTTGTGGGCTAGGGTGAAATGGTAACCTTGGGTGCATGCGAGAGGATTAAAGATGAGTATAATTGTAGTGGACTGTGGGTTTGGAAGTATATACTAATTAATGAAGACAAAAGGTGAAATCTAAAATCCAAGGCACGATTATATAATTTCGAGTACAAAAAAAGTTATATGACGAATTGTCCCAGGTTACAATGGACCCAGATTCACCTGTTACTATTTAAAAGATTTGTACAACCTTGAAATAGCCTGAACTTTTAAAACAAGAATAAAAGAATACCATAATTACTTGCCACACAAAGAGAAGAAAATAAAATTATATATTACTATATTCAATACCCACGAATGGGACTGCAATATATAGACAGGAAGGGGTGCTAATGGCATGCACATATTTGAACCGAAAAAATGCCAATGCACCTTTTTTATACAAGCCAAAAGGTGCCTAAAGCACTTGTACACAAAACCAAAAAGTGCCAATGCACAAATGCACTTGTACGATTAAGCCCAGAGGGTGCAAAGCACCGTCCAAAATGAATAGGTGTGAATTTGGTTATAATATTCAAAAAGTCAAAAGGTGCCAAAGCACCTATTCATGTACAGACAATACACAACCATTACCAATGGTTATGTCTAATAAAAATATTAATATAATATTTAAATATCCAACAATTCTCCCCTATTTAAAAATTACATATAGCTTGTGGCAATCTTAGAAACAAATACATAACCTAGTAGGTGTCTTTTGGATTTGAACCTCTAGTTAGTATAAGTGCATCAAAGTTTCTTCAAGTGCTTGGTAACCACAGTTTTGAACCAAGGACTTTATGTGACTAGTCGGACACATCGAGCAAACATGTTTCAAAATTAGTTCTAAAGTTCTTAAGCCTGCATGTTTATGGCCATGTGCATATCCCGTTTTCATAAGTATCCCTTGAGAAAGGTCTCAATCTCTTTGGAAGCGGCCAAACCTCCTCACTCATATAGGTAAATCTATCAAGGATGTCCTTGTCTTACCATCCCAGTATAACACTATAGATTTATTAAGAGTATAATACTCAACCTCCAAAATGACAAGAGTTCCAAATTTGCTTGATTTTAACATCCAAGAATGGAATCGAAATAGTTTCTAGCGAAATCCCAACATAACCACTTATTCAACTTGTTTTTCCCATTGAACCTAGCCTATGTTTCAAAACCTAGATTAGGTTGCCATCGAATGTGATTGATATTATGTAAACCTTGGTCCCATTCCTTTTTATGTTTTATTTATCATCTCACGAGCAAGTCCTTTCGTCAAAGGATCTGCCAAATTCTCAATTAATTTGACATATATTACACTAATTATTCCATCTCTTAAGAACTCTTTAATATAATTATGTCTAAGACCAATATGTCTTGACTTCCCATTATACATCTTACTCGTAGCAGGAGCAAGGCTAGCCTGACTATCACAATAGATAGTAATCGACAGAGATGACTTATTCCATAAAGAAATTTCCATAATTAAATCTCAAAGCCACTCACCTTCTTTACATGCCGCTCCAAGAGCTATCAATTCAGATTCCATCGTCAAATGTGATATGCATGTTTGTTTCTTGGATCCCTAAGAAATCGCTCCTCCACCGAGGATAAAAATTTATCCAGTAGTCGATTTGGATTCCATATTAGTATTCTAACTAGCATCACTATACCCTTCTAACAAAGACCGGGTATCCTTGATAATGCAATCTATAATCGATTGTACTTTTTAAATATCTCAACATGCCGATTACAAATGCAATATCGGGTCTAGTACAATGCATCAAATACATTAAACTCCCAATGATTCGGGAATACTCTAATTGCCCTATGCATACTTCACTAATTTAACATTTGGATCAAATGGAGTTGAGACTAGTTTTTGATCAAAATGACCAAATTTCTTTGGCACATTTTCTACATAGTACGACTGCACTAGTGTTAGGCTATCACTATTCCTCTTGATCTTAATCCCTAAGATCACATCAGCCTTCCCCATATCCTTTATATCAAAATTAGCAGAAAGAAACTTCTTAGTTTCTGTCACATATTCTAGGTTGGTTTCAAAAATGAGCATATCATTTACATATAAGCAAATAATGACACCACCATTATTATCAAATTTGCTATATATGCATTTATCTACATTATTGATACAAAAACCTTTTGACAATAACACTTCATCAAATTTCTCATGCCATTGCTTAGGAGCTTGCTTTAGGCCATATAAAGACTTTATAAGTTTATAAACTTTCTTTCCTTGTCTTGGTTGAACAAACCCTTCAGGTTGTTCCATGTAAATTTCTTCGTCTAGATCATCATTCAAGAAGGTCATTTTCACGTCCATTTGATGGATTACTAAATGGTGAATTGCTGCAAGAGAAATAAATAAACGAATTGAACTAATTTGCGCCACAGGTGCATATATGTCAAGGAAATCAATCCCTTCTTTTTATCTAAAGTCTTTAACCACAAGCCTAACTTTAAACCTATTAATTGAACCATTAATATTCAATTTCCTTTTGAATATCCACTTACAACCAATTGGTTTAGATCCTGGAGGGCAATTGACTAACTTCCATGTTCATTAAACACAATGGAATCTAACTATTCTTCAATTGCTTCTCTCCATAGAGACACATTTGGTGAAGTCGTAACTTCTTCATAGGAAGTTGGATCCCCTTCTGCATTCATTACAAATCTTACTTCCCTTTTAATTTCCTTTCTATTTCATTTAACTAGGAAAAGATAGAAATCTGGACCAAATGAATAATTTGTAGTTCTTGTCCTTTTTTAAGCTCGTGGGTTGGGATCATCTTGCAAATTTTATTCATAAGATATATTATCTTCATGTGTATTAGTGTGCTTATCAAGAGAAATATCTTGTTTCAACTTATCTTTAGCATATATATGCTCAAAAAATTCAATATCCCTAGATTCTATAATCTCATTTGATACAAGATTTAAAAATCTATAAGCTTTACTATCCTTGCAATATCCAATGAAAGCACATTTGTAAGTTTTAGGTCCTAATTTAGATCTCTTAATATCAGGTATTCTTACATAAAGAAGACACCCCCAAACCTTAAGATAATCCAAATTCGGTTTCCTATTACACCACAACTCGTAAGGAGTCATATTAGATTACTTGCGTGCTATTTTATTAAGAATATGACACACTGATAGTATAGCTTCTCCCCATAAATTATTAGGAAACCCAGAACTTATTAAAAGTGAGTTCACCATTTCAATCAAAGTTTTATTTTTTCTTTCAGCAATGCCATTTTGTCGAGGAGTATAGAGAGCCGATGTTTCATGTCTAATTCCATGAGTTTCATAAAAAATATTAAACTCGGTTGGAAACTATTCTCCTTGACGATCACTCCTTAACACTTTTATCTTCTCACCAAGTTGATTTTCAACCTCGGCTTTATAAATTTTAAATTTACCAAATACTTCGTTTTTGCTAGACAACAAATATACATAAGTATATCTCAAAAAATGATCAATAAAGGTAAGAAAATATTTCTTTCCTCCACGAGTTACAAAATCCTTAAAATCACACAAATCCGAGTGAACAAGTTCTAGCAATTCTGAAGTACGCTCAACTTGATGAAATGGTTTACACACTATTTTTGCTTGAACACACACTTCACATTTAGATATATTATTATTTGCACATTTTGGAATTAAACCTAAATTACTCATACGCTTAATAGATTGATAATTCACATGACCTAATCTATTATGTCACAAACATAAAGAGTCAATCAAATAAATATAAGACATAAATTTATTAATATTAAGTTTAATCATTCCATTACAAGAATAGCCCTTCTCAACAAAAATCTCATTTTTGGACACAATAAACTTATCCGATTCATACACCAATTTGAACCCTACCTTGTTCAAGAGATCACTAGATACTCTTGTTTATTTTTGAAACATGGCAAACATTCTTTAAAGTCACTGTCTTGCCCGAAGTAAAATTGAGTCCAACTAACCCAATTCCCATAACTTTTGCCGTTCTATTGTTTCCCATTCTAACTTGTTGTCCATCAAAGACACTTTTATACTTGATGAAGGCATCGTGACCCTTTGCAATATGAATAGTAGCCCTAGTGTCAAGCCACCATCCTTCATCGGAATCAACATGGTTTGCCTCGGTTACAACTGCGGTAAAATTAGGATTTTCATTAGTTACATTCACTTGAGAATTGAGAAACTTCTTGTGAAGTCGACAATTCTTCATAAAATGATTGGACTTTTGGCAAAAGAAACAGTTCTTTTTCTTTGGTTCATTGGTGTGAATTTTCCTTTTCTTGAAACTTTTATCATTTTTAGCAAGAATACCAAATTTCTTAAGTTTGTCATTAGACTCCCCTAGAACCAAATTTGCTCTAAAGATATAATCTAATTTGTCCCCATTGCGATCTCGATTTCGAGATTCTTCTTCGATACGAAGATGATGCATTAGATCCTCTAAAGAATACTTCTTCTCCTGATGCTTAAGTTTCTTTTTGTAGTCATTCCAAGAAAGAGGCAATTTTGCAATAATCACTCCAACTTGGAATTCCTCATCCACTTTAACTTTTCCAATGGTGAAATAATCCATTATGAGTTGCAACTGATCCACTTGAGAAATGATAGATTTTCCATCAACCATTTGAAAATGAACATAATTATCAATTAAAAACTTACGCGCACTAATTTTCTCAATCTTGTATTTATTCTCTAAGCGCATCCATAGTTCCTTGGCCGATAGAGTGTGCCAGTATGTGTTGTAGAGAGATTTGGACAGCGCATTGAGAATATGTCCCTTGCACAAAAAATCATCATCGATTCATTTCTTCCTTTATTGCTTTATCTCCTCGGACTCATTTTTTTTCTCCTCCAGAATTGGTGGAAGACCATCTTCTAGAATGTAGACGAGTTTCAAAGTTGTTAAAAAGAATAAAACCTTTTGTTGCCACTGCATGAAAAATTGCCCATCAAATTGTTCCAAGCGCACCAAGTCTTGATTTATCACTTGAATTGATTGAACGGTTAAAGTCAAAGCCTCCATTAATGCAGAAAATTTGTCTTAAAATTGTTGGAAGTATCCACTAATTAATGAAGACAAAAGGTAAAATCCAAAATCCAAGGCACGATTATATCGCTATCTTTAAGATAAATTTGCCGCTCTTTCAATATAGTTGCGAGTACAAAAAGGGTTATATGGCGAATTGTCCCAAAATACAATGGACCCAGATTCACCTATTACTATTTAAAAGATTTGTACAACCTTGAAATAGCCTGAACTTTTAAAACAAGAATAAAAGAATGCCACAATTAATTGCCACACAAAGAAAAGAAAAGAAAATTATATATTACTATATTCAATACCCACGAATGGGACTGCTATATATAGACAGGAAGGGGTGCTAATGGCACCCACATATTAGAACCGAAAAAGTGCTAATACACCTTTTTCATACAAGCCAAAAGGTGCCTAAAGCACCTATACACAAAACCAAAAAGTGCCAACACACAAATGAATCTGTACGGTGAAACCCAAAGGGTGCAAAGCACCGTCCAAAATGAATAGGTGTGAATTTGGTTATAATATTAAAAAAGGCATAAGGTGCCAAAGCACCTATTCATGTACAGACAATACACAACCATTACCAATGGTTATGTCTAATAAAAATATCAATATAATATTTAAATATCCAACAGGTTTAACCATCGGAAATAAAAAAAACTTGCCGCCAACAACAAGCTTCGCTAGAATAAATGCTTCTTCCTAGAAATGGATGAAAAGATGCTAACCCCGTTAAGAGTTGATAGAATTAAAATGACATAAAGTCATGGTGTTTTGGTGGCTGTATAAGAGCTCAAAATCTTGGCCGTTTATCTTTACAAAGTATTGACGTGTCACGTGGAGACGAAGTTTACTAGATGTCCGGTAGTTTTGTTGGACTGGAGAGGAGCCGCGCCACATTTTGGGAGCCTTCAAAAAAATTAAGGCTAGGCTATTGCCACTGATAAGCACAAAATATTCATTGAAACTACTCTCTAATTTATATTTTCTAGTTATTTTATTATATTTAATTTGGTGTGTTTAAAGTGTTCTTGATTTATTGCAGGGCTATTGAGTTTATACCAGAAAAGATGACAATCAGGACTACTTAAGCTAATAAATGCAACTTGAAATGGGTTTCTCACTTGCCTAAAATTTCATGGAGCTGCAACAAGAGTTGGGTCAACAATTTTGAAGATTTGAGCAGCTGAAATTCAAAGTTAGGCAAAGAAATTCATGATCCCAAAATCAACAGCAAATTTGGACAGATTGACCAAGTTTTGGTAATCTGGCCATAACTTGTGATTCCTATATCCGATTTGGGTGAAATTTGTGGCTCTGGAAAGAGGACTTAAAGAACTACAATTGTTTAGTTTATGGAATTTCCTGATTCAAACATCTTCCAATTCAAACATGAGCTGAAAATGGACTTATTTGCAAAAATCTGAATCTGACAGCATTTGTCAAAGTAAGGATATGGGCAGCCAAGAATTCAAAGAAAGTGGGCATTGCTTTTAACTTGTGGGATCAGCTGGATCTTTTCCCCATCTCCTATAAATATCAAGGGAATTCACATAACAAAGGGAAGGAGGAAAGGAGGTACAAAGACGACAAAGGGGAGAAACTAGTTCTTGATTTTTACATGGCCAACTAATCTTTGTTTTAGGGTGGAGATGAAACCCTAATCAAGTATTGTGTATTTTATTGTATTGTGTTGTTGATTTGATTATTTGTGTATGAGGATTGCATAACTAGGAAGATTGTATTATTGATACAATTGGTTTTAATGTTTTTATCTCAAATTGTGTTTAATTTCTGTGATTTTAAATACAATGGTTATGCAATGGTTTTCACTGTACATATATTTGGAGATTAAGATGATTCATGTTTAGACAAGATGAGTCGTGCTCACAAATTAGTTTAGAGTAGAGTAGGTGAGACGGTTCATGCTATATCTTTGATGAATTATGCCTAATTTACAAATATATGAACCTTTATTGATGATGTCATTGGGTTTGTAGTTACAATGAGTCTTGCTCATACCAAATAATAACTTCTTGAAACACGTTATAATAAAAGCATTTTTATACAAGATTAGTGGTGAATTCGAGACCCTAAGTATTTCTTTTCTTGAAAAAAATATAAATTTATTTTGCTTGCATTCCATAGAGTTCAAAACTACAAAAATCATCTTTTTGAATTATTTTAGTATTCAGTTTTCAAAATTAAAATAATCCTAGTACAATCCCTGTGGTACGACACTCATACTACCACTATATACAAATTTTTGCATCCTACGGGTAAATGATTTTGACACGATCAGCCACCATATAAAATACTTTAAGCCTTCCACTTAATTTATAATTTTTAAGGTTTTGTGAAAAAAAAAAAAAAAAAAAAAAGTTTACGAAAACTAGGCACGTAATCTACTAGAATACATCATTCCGAACAACTTTATAAAATTTTTTTTCCAAAACCTATCATTTAAATAAACTTTTTAAAAATTTTCAAGGAAAATGAAATAGAAATTGTAAGTAACCAAAAAGTCTACTTAAATGATAAATTTTAGAAAAACTTTCTTTTACAAAGTTGTTCAGAATGATATTTTCTAATGGACAATGCAACTATTTTCATAGAAGCTTTTTAAATTTTTCATAAACTCTTAAAAAGTGTAAACTAAAGGGGTTTAGAATATTTTATGTGGTGGTAGTAGCCTTTCTAAAAAAAATTATTGCTAATAAGTTATTATAATGATTGCCTCAATGAAGAGATCTAGACAAAAATAATAATAATAATAATAATAAATAAATTTAATGAAGTAAACTAATGTCCCGAGCAAAATGAGAATTGGCTTGAATAAAAAAAAAATTTCTTCTAATAATTTTGTATTGCCTCGATGCAGAAGATCTAGATAGATCAGATCGATCATAATAATTAAAAATGAAGTAAACAAGCAAATCTATTAATCTAGATCGAGCGCAACGTGAACTGGCTTGAAAAAGTAATACTCATAATTAACTTCTGATTGCCCCAGTGATCGAAAAGGATCTCAATCAATAAGGGCAGGACTTAGGTCCTGGTTTCCCTCCTAGAAAAGGAAAATAAATAAATAAATAAATAAATAAAATTTAGAGAAGATGATCTCGCTCGATCACAGTGATAATTAAAAATTAAGTAAATTAATATATCTCGAGCAAAACGTGAATTGCGTGAAATCTCAATTTCATAAACAATGTTCACATAAGCACTCTAATTGACAAGTGTTACGTGTGTTATGAGCTGCCTATAAATGGATCTCGTGCTTCATGGCGTTTATGGGTACTGACCGCTGATGCTGGCATTGATATTATAACATTGCTCTTAATCTAAAATGTAATTATTTTCCCATAACCTGATCAATCTAAAATTCTCCTAGTATTAATGTTATATTGTAAAAATAAAAAAATAATAAAAAAAAAAACGTGGCATGATGTCGACATTAGACACGTCTATTTTATTATTATTATTATATATATTTTTTTTCAATGATGCGCCCTGCAATTTGTATTTAAATTCCTTTCATATCCGTCTGTTCAATTAATTCGATAGCTTTTTCCAATGCCTTGCAATATGAAACGCCATTGTTTTAGTTATGTTTATCTTGCCATAAAATCTACAAGAGTTTTAGGGTGTGGGGAAGATTTTGCAAATCATGTAATAATAATGCCAAGTCTTAGGTTTGATCACACGAGTACTCAACATCTGTGTCTGGTCTACCTTGTATTATTAATAACTTGGAGAATCACAAGGAATCCCACATGCAAGGTGCACGTGGTCTTCTCTCATTGAGCTACCCCACTCACTCCACTCCACTCCGATCGAGGAGGACAACTCCAAATCTAATCTAATATAATAACACAACTTCCATCGCACAGCCATCACTCTTACTCCCTAACACGCAAAAGGTTCAAAACTTGCCCATATAAACCATCGTCCCACACTCCCACTCTTTCCACCACCACCACCACCACCACCACCTCTGTCTCTCTCCAAATCCAAGCACCCAAAAACACCCACACAATGGAAAATTTACCCAAATGTGAAGCAAATTATGTACCTCTCACTCCCATAACTTTCTTGAAGAGAGCCTCTGTTGTTTACTCCTACCGCACCTCGGTTATATACGAAGGAACCCGTTTCACCTGGCGCCAAACCTACGAGCGTTGCTGCCGTCTCGCCTCTTCTCTCCCTTCCCTAAACATTGTCAAAAACAATGTTGTAAGTCTACCCTCCTTTTTTTTATCCATTTGTATGTCTTTTGTTGGAGATTTCTTAATTTTTCAAGATACAAGTAAGTTTGTTTGTTCGTTTTTATTTATTTATTTATTTAATAATATTACTTGTGAGGTGCGTGTTGTAACTATTGTGGGTGAAATGCACCTTATTTGACCTTTATTTGTCCAGTTTGGTGGTAAGCAGTCAGCCAGCCTCTTCTTTCGGTTTTTTTGTTTTTTCCATTTTTCTTGTTTTTTTGGATACCGTAAAAAAGATTTAAACTCTTAACTTACCATAATCCTAACATTCACTTCACCCTCTCTCACCACTAAGGTAATCCTAATGACTTGTAACTACCTTTTTAACAGTTCTTTGTTATCTTATATGACAGTAAGATTCTATCATAGATGGGAACTCTATTTTTATTTTAACTCAGTTTGCGTAGCCATTTCACACCTTTACATAAAAGGGGAGATGATTGAATGTGGATCATTTGGATGGTTCAGGATAGATCACATCACTGAGAATTATGTGTGCCTTTCATGTACACGTGTCTGATCGCTATTTACAATTCCCAACTATATGATTCTGTTTAGATTGTTTAAGACGATTTCATCTGATTATTTTAGTATTATTGTGATATATGGAGTCTAATGATATTGGTCAGCAAGATTGGCTTGAGAAGTTTGGGGGGCGTTGTCCCCCAAGTTCGGCACGGCTCTACAGTACAACTTTCGTACTTAGAGATATTTTAGATAATTTCTTATGATTCTATGTTAATCCTAATTATTACGGGTGTTATATATAAGGGGTCTGACCATTAGAAGGTTTTATATGTTATATTTTCTTTTTCATCTCAAAACATAATGGAATTATATGTACGCTATGGATGTACCTCAACTAAAAATAATCATATAAATTTTTGTATTCTTACCTTTTAAATTCTTTGTTTCTTCTGTGTTAAACGTTGTGTGCAGTAAAAAAAATGTTAATTTCTCCCAATATTTCGTACATATAATTAAGTACGATACTCCTTATATAAAGTGGTGGTCTATGTCATACCTCACCCACTCTTGCACTCTGTCATCTTATGAAGATTATGTATCATGTGAGGACGCAACATTTGGTTGAGTGTTATCCACAAAAATGGAGTCTACGAACTCCTTGGGTTTCCAAGAATATTTCATCCGTTTCTCGTGAACTTGGGTACATGTGTGTCTGTGACATTGTATTCTCTTTCATTATTTTTTTTATTTTACTTTAGGGTAAAAGTTATTTTAGTATTCTAAAGTCTGAATTTTTTTCAAAAATCTTAGTGTAGTATCCAAACTTATTTTTTCTCTTAATTTAATATCTAAATTTCACTATCATATCTAGATGTGTTTTCAATCTCAAATGCCATTCAAATACTTAACAGACGCATCATGTGCCATCACATGAATGACATGTAACATCTCACGTATCAATGACTGATTAAAACATAATAATTAAATAAACACTTATTTTTTGTATCAGTAAAAATTATTTTTAAATTAATTAAAGTGAGAGAACACCCTGAAACCAATAGAAAAACAACCCCCACCAATGCAACCAAAACACACCAAAGCAAACCCCACTAACAGCAAGACTAGACACCACCCTCTAAAACCCCAGCAGCCCCACAAAGCCAAAAAGAAAGAGACAACTCCCAAAACCCAAAAAGGAAGAGACAACACCCTCTTTGTTTCCATTTTTTCTGTTTTTTTTTTTTTTTTTGTTTTTGGTATACGCCCTGTAGACATGGCTTTTGTCTGCTTCAGTTCTAATACTATTCATTAATCTTTATCAAAAAAAAAAAAAAAAGACACCCACCAAAGAAGACAAAAAAGCAAACCCACCAAAGCACATGCACACCTAAATAAATTAACGACCCCACTAATGAGAGCCAGCCCAGCAGAACAGGGAAAGGCACCCCACCAGAACCCAAAAACACAGAGAAAACCAGGCCCTACAAAACAAAGAGAGCAAGCCCACACAAACAACCTCGAATAACCGGATGCAAGAACAGAGAACCAAAACACACCAAAGAGGAGAGCCGCCAACAAGCAATCAGAACAACAACTAGGAAGCCGCAACAAAAACCAACTATACACACCCCAATGCATGAGCCTCCAGCAGAGGAAACACATCACCCAAGCCAACCCATGCACTTAAACTCCGTCTTGATGCTTCTCAAATTGGTTTCAATCTTTTGATTCCAATTCAACAAGTCTATTCACAGCTTCATCTTCATTATCCAAACATCTAGGCCCAGCCATAATGCCTACTAGTTTTGATTGCTTCTTCCAAAATAATCTTATTTTTATTAGTAATCCCGCTGTCTAGCACTGAGAGGCCACTACCATGCAAAGCCACTGATTCCCTAGGAATAGCCTCTTTACCATCTCAATTTTTCCTTCAATGCTTTCCTCCTACCCCTCCTAGCTTTCAAAGTTATTTCCTTTTTTTTCCGACCCATCGCATTTCCTTTCTTACTCTTACTTAGTTGCATACTACACACCTTCTCCTACTTCTCAGTACCTCTTGTACTTTTTATTTAGTTCTAATTTAGTACCTAAATTGAAAACAACTCTAATTTGATACCCAAACTACACTGAATTGCATCAATTTGGTCCAAGAATGAGTTTTAACAAAATTGATTTTCTTTTTTTTCAAACCTACTATAATGGACGATAAACATTTACATCATAAGCTGCCTTTTTGACTCCTAGATTCATGTCTTTTAATTGTAGGTTTTCATCTACATCATGAGCTCAAAAACGATGTTTCAGTTTGACTCATTTATCTTACAAGCGATCTCGAACAAGCTTTTCCTAACTAGTTTAACTCTTCTTATAGCTTTGCTCAGTTTATCTATCTCCATATATATAATCATTTTGATCTATGCATAGGACAATCTCTATATGGTTGATTTACTTAATTATACAGGTCTCAGTGTTGGCTCCAAATATTCCAGCCATGTATGAGATGCACTTTGCGGTGCCAATGGCTGGAGCTGTTCTCAACCCCATTAACACCAGGCTAGATGCTAAGACCATAGCCACCATTCTGCGGCATTCCGAATCAAAGGTCTTCTTTGTGGATCACCAGTACTTGTCGTTGGCGCATGAGGCCTTCATATTACTGATGGAAGACTCGCTGGAGTCCGTTGGTTCAGATTCATCGATTCCATTAATTATCATCATCGACGACATTGATTCGCCAAAGGGTGTCCGGCCCGGCGAGATGGAATATGAGCAATTAGTCCAAAAGGGGAATCCGGCATTTGTTCCGGTCGAGATCGATGATGAGTGGGATCCAATTGCTTTGAATTACACATCTGGAACCACTTCGGACCCAAAAGGAGTCGTTTACAGCCATAGAGGTGCCTTCCTTAGCACCCTTAGCTTAATCCTGGGATGGGAAATGGGGAGTGAGCCTGTATATCTGTGGTCACTTCCCATGTTTCACTGCAACGGTTGGACCTTCACTTGGGGGATTGCGGCACGCGGTGGGACCAACGTGTGCATACGCAGCACCACGGCACACGACATGTACCGAAACATCGTCATTCACAAGGTGAACATAGTCACAAAATTCTTCAATTACTTCAGAATTTATCTTGGATTCATTATTAAACTAATGAAATTTGAATTTATCCTATATATTTCATTAATTCTTTAATTATTATTAAATAATCCTAATACTAGCTATGTATCTTTGAATAATAATTATAAAATGACATCACATCTTTTTATTAATTAAGTTAAATTTCACTATATTTTTTACTCATAACATTTTTCATATTCCTAATAGATTGTCCAAATAATTCCCATATTACTGATATTACTGCCTATTCCTGAATCCCAAATTTGTCAGGTGACACATATGTGCTGTGCACCCATCATCTTCAACATCCTCCTTGAGGCCAGACCCAACGAGCGCCGCGAAATAAATCAACCGGTGCAGATACTCACGGGAGGAGCACCACCGCCACCGGCACTGCTCGAGAAGATGGAAGGGCTAGGATTCCAAGTCACGCATGCTTACGGACTCACCGAGGCAACTGGACCAGCGCTTGTTTGTGAGTGGCAAGCCAGGTGGAACCAGCTCCCACGCGATGATCAGGCGAAACTGAAGGCGCGGCAAGGCGTCAGCATATTAACCCTCGCGAATGTGGACGTGAAGGACTTGAATATGATGGCGAGCGTGCCACGCGACGGCAAAACAATGGGAGAAATCGTCCTGCGTGGAAGTAGTATCATGAAAGGCTACTTCAAGGACCAAAAAGCGACAGCGAAAGCGTTCAAGGATGGGTGGTTTCTCACCGGCGATGTCGGGGTAATTCATCCCGATGGGTATTTGGAGATTAAGGACAGATCGAAAGATGTGATTATCTCCGGCGGCGAAAACATCAGCAGTGTGGAAGTGGAGTCTGTTTTGTACGGGCATCCAAGAGTGTTGAAAGCCGCGGTCGTGGCAATGCCGCACCCTCGGTGGGGGGAGAGCCCTTGTGCTTTCGTCGTGGTGAAAAAGAATATTCCGATGGGGAAAATCGACGACCTGAAGGAATCCGATATTATTGCATATTGCCGGAAAAATCTCCCACACTTCATGGTTCCAAAGAAGGTGGTGGTTTTGGATGAGATGCCTGTTTCGTCGACAGGCAAAGTTCAAAAGTTCGAATTGAGAGCGCTGGCTAAGACCCTCGTCGTCAACCAGAATTTTTCCAACAAGTCTACCCAAGTCAATACAAATGATCTGTCTCACGAGCGGATTGGTGCCTTGTCTCGCCTTTGAATAAAAATAAGTTATTATGTATTAGACCTTTTTTAAATGTATTTAGATAATATATAATCTTCACCAACCACCACATATATGTTTAAACAAGAGTTCAAAGAATAATTAATTCTTCACTGATTCTTGATACCATACATAAAGAGAGGAGAAGATCCAACAGATCCTCTCGTTTACGTTTTTCATTTTTCCTATTAAATTTTACAAATATACGATGAGTATGGATCCTCTCCTGCCATATCCGGTAAGTGGAAATGTCCAATGAAATATAGACAGGTAATATCGCGTGGGATCTACTATATTACGTAGGACTTACCATATAATTAATGATGGTCTACATTTTACTTGACATTTCCAATTAGCGGAGACGATCCATACTGATATAATCATATGTATATGATTAAGAGTATCAAATTTAGATCATTAATTTACATATCAGGAACTTAATAATGGATTAATAGATGTAAACAATGTTGGATGCAGAAACATGTCATCTCGTTGGTTTTGTTAAAAGCAGGTATTTTAATTTTCTGTACTTCTGCCCCCACATATTAAGAAATTCGTACGTAGTTCTATTTATAGAGTAACTTGAGGATAATTGACCTAAGGTCCATGCAAGGAACTGCGTGAATCACACCATTCCTGTCTTAGTTACTTATAATAAATTACCTTTTATTTTATTTTATTTTATTTTTTTGAGAGTGGGTTGGGGGTTGTTTGTGGCTTGTAACGCCCGTAGATGCCCTTATGACCATGATATTACAACTACTTTGGCAAGAAAAGTGCTGAAGATACCTTCTCTTTTTACTGGTTTTATTCCCTTGGGCCGTTGTGTTAATGGTAAATTAGAAATAAAGTAATATGATTCTATTTTGCTTTTAACTTAAAGGAGAGTATGTTTGAGGAATGACATGGGTAAAAATATTCATATAATGTGTAAATACGCTATATCTACTGCATATAGCACTCAATAACGGGTCCAAGGACATACCTTAAGCGGAAGAGACCCGAGGATGTTTGTCGGTTGTTGTTACAAGCTCCACGTAGTCGCTGCACGAATGGCTGCTCCTCCACTGCGAGTCTGACCTCCGTGTATGCTCCTCAATGTCGTGATAGCCGTAGGGATCGCTACTAGAGTCCTTCCACGCAATCCACACTACCAAATCCACTAGGCAACAATGGTGATCCTAGAGAGAGAATACTAGAGAGAGAACAATGGAGGCTGCTGTGTTCTGTGTTGTGGTGTGTCTCAATCACTAAGAGAGACATTCAATATATATGTGCCCCTATTCCACAGTCCAAACCCTAGCAAGAGTTGGTTTCCAAGTGCAATTAGGAAACCTCATGGAATAAAGGACTTAACCACTAGGTCCAGCACCCACACGTGGGCGGACCATGGGTTTGGGTCACAATCCAATGACCCATATTTTTAACATCTCCCACTCGCCCACGTAGGATGAGTTATCTCCATAATTTCTCTATCTCTCAACATTCATCTCCTCATACAGGAAATGGAGCGTGCGACCTCACGAGAAGAACATACAACTACAGGAGCGTCAATGTTAAGTATCACCAAACTAACAAGAACGCATCACTCGAAAGTATCTCGCATATGCCCCAGACAATTCATAAAACACCGAATAAGCACTCTCTAATCCCTCGTATAAACATAAAAGCAGTGCTATATCCCATATATGTAATGTACCCATGTCTCATATTATAACAAAATACGACATAGACGCTGCGCAGCTAATGAGTCACAAGGACATACCTTAAGCGGAAGAGTTGGTTTCCAAGTGCAATTAAGAAACCTCATGGAATAGGGGACTTAACCACTGGGTCCAGCACCCACACGTGGGCGGACCATGGGTTTGGGTCACAACCCAATGACCCATATTTTTAACATAATGGATGCGATAGCGATCCTTTGACAAGCATTTTTTTTGGACAGCCTACCTCTCTCTCATCTCTCTCTCTCTCTCTCTCTCTCTCTCTCTCTTCTTTGCGTTTGATAGGTGGTCGTGCCAATTTTGCCAATGTTGCCAATGTTGACTGAAGCATTGTAGCCCATAGTATGAAATTCTCAAGCTTTTAGAACAAGTGCCTGATCCGAGATTTCTATGTTTGGAAGTTAGGGGTTGTAGGGTTTTTACCCACCTCGACTAGGTAGGTGTCTGTATTTAGTTCTCCATGTCTAAGTTGACTTCTCGTATTCTTTCTGCAGTGGTGCATGGGTCATAGCTACTTCGCTATGGCCATTAATGCTGAAGAGAGGTGGAAAAAACACTGCCTACATCTACAAGGAGCCCACATGTGGCACCTAAATTTATATAGGCCTAAAGCCTCTTCTTTGAGTGGGCATGAGCCATGTGGGAAATGACAGCCTAGGTAGTTCAACCCTCAGAGAGCCAGAAAATACTCATCGAATTAACTCTCACAGTAGCTCAGTTGGCAACCGATCCCGCCTCAAAACAAAGATTCTGAGTTCGATTCTTGTTAAACCTTTTGGCCTTATTATCCATACAAGATTTCGTGATTTTCATGGGTCTTGAACTTGTCTTGTCCATATGATTTGTAGGATCTTATATGGGCTTGGGGTTTACCCGAAAGGCTTTTTTGTCATTAAAAAAAAAAAAACAAAAAAAAAAACACCCTCATCAAATTTTGGAGTTTAGAGGCCACAAACACTGTTGAATTTTGTGGTTAGAGGCAGGAGACACACACTGACATTCTCTCTCTCTCTCTTTCTCTCTCTCAATATAGAATATCCCACTCATAATAATCCAACCTACAGTCTTCTATTCATGAATTAAGGTTAAGAATATCTCATATGCCTCTTACTAGTTTATATTAGTATGAATTGGAAGTTGAATAACAATTCAAACAGACTATGAACCTTACCAATGTTAAATCTCTTTGTATTTCCAGCCTGATTTTTCTAGGTTGAAAATCCAGATCACCTCAATCCCATTTATTAGTCAACCATCAAAGTCCTCATACGTGAAATCTGCTTGTCAATGCCAAGAAAAACGCCAGCCCAAACAACTTCTAAGCACATGGCATGCAAACTAATTAAAATGAAGATACTACAAGATAATACTCATGCAAACTAAGTAAACAGCCATTCCAAAGGAGATTTTATTCTAGAAGCTGAAATTACTGAAACAGTACGGTTTCCTGTGCTTTCGAAATTAAAAGTAATGACCTACAAATCTCTCATACAACATTTTCTGACCCATCTGAACTTCGATTGGGTGCATCCCCTACTAATGGAAATCAGAAGCAGGTTTGCATTTACAAAATACCTGAGGTATAGACCTACAGTTAGTGCCTTCCTTCAGAAACCCTTCGACTTACATCATACCATGGAAGCCAACCGAATCCAGAAGTACTGCTTTGATTTGTTCAGGCAGGATATCCAGGCCTTCCCTGCATTGCTGGTAAATAACACAGTAGATCAATCTTCAGATGACTGTATTTAACTAAAAATGCTGAGTTCCAAAAAGAAGGCCACATTGCACAGAAGGAGAGGCCTGGATGCCACATGAATATAAAAAATTAAGAACAATTCCATTATTTATTGCAAAGCATTTCAAATAAGTCTATTGTGTTTCACTAGAATAACTATAATGTATCCATTTTTTGCTCCTATTAAGTCATCTTACATTTTAAGAAAGTTGTACAATGTTTATAGAACCCATCATACCTGTCGGTCCTGATTGCAATTTCCAATTGACAGATAACATCGTTCTGGGACATTAGTAAAGAAAGCAATGTCCACAATTTTTGTTTCTTCCAATCATCCAGCCAACTTTAGTTTATTCGTCATTGCACCGACCATCATTCCAAATTTTTACCAGATTTTTTATTTTTATTTTTAATTTATAGATGACAGTTATTTTATTTAATATATTATTTCTTTGGTAATGCCTTCATACTCAATGAATAATAAACGATTTGTGCCCACAGAAAATAGTGGATGATTTCAGTCCAAACTGTCCAAACGTGCCTACCCATCTTCAAGAGAAAAATATGCACCAAAGGGTGTAAAGATTCGAGCATATGCAGACATTCAGAGGCCTCTCAAGAATTAAGATAGATCTAGGAATTGACTCAGAGATGATAGTCAGAGATGATAGTAATAGGATTAGTAATTAAAATGTATAAAATGAGGGAAACAAAAATGCAAAGATAAGGTGAAGAGAGGTCTATATAATGGACATCAGGACAGGTATAGTAAATCAAAATTAGAGACGCTTAGGCAATCATCTATCCACCAAAAAGCGTGGCACGTTGGGGTTGGGGGGGTGGGGGGATGTCATCTAAGATAGTGGGACCAGGGTAGTTTAGTAAACCATACCAGTCCTATACATATGCACCACAGGTTGTAGTACTCTGTCTAACAATAGTCATATGACTATCATCTAACAGAATAAGACAAGGGGGGGGGCAGGCTTTGACTTTCAGGGTTTTTGTCCATATCTCAATTGAACTTCGCAAGGTCATGTGTCCAACCCCAGCACATCACGGAAAAAATAAGGCAATATTGCTTCTATGTGGAATTGTGGAACATCTATTAGTAGAAAAGAGCAGTGCTACTCTTCCCAACTCTCTCACAAGGAGTGGGACCCACACTCATGGCGGATCCATGTAGGTCTTATCCCATGTGAGAGAGTTGGAAAAGTTCAAGGAAGAGTAGCATGTTTTTTGTGGAAAATCATTGTTGTAAGAGTTCAAAGCTAAAAATAAAAAATTAAAAAAGCAACTTTAAGCCCCATTCTTGTTGTGTGCTGTGGCAGAGACGCAGGTTTCCAGCATGGAGCAGAACATACATTAGAGTTCCGGATGTCATTTGTAAATTGAAACCAATTCACTATTATTTTTCTTTTCCAGCTAGTGAGTTTTGAAGAAACAAACAGAACCTAAAGGAATGGTGACAGAAAAGAATTTTACCTCAGCACGGAAAACGTCCAAAGCAAACCCGTTGAAACAGCTTATGACAGCCTGCTGGATGTCGAGCCCAAGATTGTCCAGAGCCCTCATAGTGGAGAGCAGGAGACCTGGTCTTCGGGCACAAAACATGTGGATGTTGACAGCTCTCCCTTCTCTTACCCTTACCTCCACCTTAAAAATAGAGACAACCAGAATTGCATGATTTAGGAGTTCTGAGTAATGTTATAACATATTTGAACCATAACATCTCATCACAACTGAATGCCAATGAATAAAAGCCACATTATATCAAACAATTATGGGCCCATCAGAAAATTTACATGGGTAATGACAGGATCCAACCATAGAATTGATAAATATCATCCTATGGCCTATGGGGAGCATGGGACCTATGACATGCTTGTGGACTTTGAAAGGATCTAAATCAACCTGGCACTATCTGAAAGATTCCCAGACTCATTAATTACTACTTTACTAGTATTCATCCTATGAAGAGTACTGCCAATTTTATAGGGCATGTGGTCCAATCACTAGGGGGATCCCAAGAACCATTTACTGGGCATTCCAAGTTGATGAGCAGTGTCCTATGTATTAAAGATAATAACATTGGAACCTATTGTTCGCCTAAGTACATACACAACAGCCCATTTACTTAGAGTTCATTAAACCATTAATTTATAGAATTTATCCAAGGGTGGGAATGTAATTTCTACAATTCCATCACTAATTTTGCTATGTTGGTCACATTCATACAATGAGTATCAGACACCAATTTGAGCACCGACACCCATGGTGTAGTTAGTTTGTTTTTGGTTGCTAAGATGACACCAAACTTGTGTCAATATCCTTGCTAAGTCGGTTATATGTCCAAACAACATTCTGTGTCTTGTACTTACTCCCCCACCCCCATTAAAAAAATAAATAAATAATAAAAAGAATCTGTGGTTTATAACATAAAATTTTAAAAATTTATAAGCATCAAGCAAGTACTGAAAAACTTGAATATGCCAAAACTAAAACCCAAGGTGAAAGGAGATATTAAGAACAGAGACAAGAATTTAAAATTCAAAAAGAAAAAAATCAACTTGGTAAATCTCAAAAATCAGCTTTTTCCAGCAGCAAGATGAATAAAATTTACCCTTGCAGATTGGCTTTTGGGGCTTGCCAAGGAGCTTGGGCATAGTTCTTCCTTGACACGAGAAGGCAAGGGTAGGCGGGCTGGGTGTCAAAGGATGGAAGCTTGTAGAAGGTGGCAGCAAAGAGCCAGGTGGGGTTGATTCCAGTTCGTTATGGAGATCATTGATCCTTTGCAGAAGCTCCTTTAAATACTCAATGGCATCCCCAAGTATTGAAGCTCTATCCATCTGCGAACAACATAGAAATAATCAGCAGGCATTACAAGCGTCAATCAAACGAACAAATAAATTGATAAAGGCCTAAAAGCACCCGAACAATGACTGCACTGGAGAAACTCTTAAGCAGTCCTAGGTCCAACATGGTTCCGATATTGTCTTAGAAAAAAAGAATTTTCCATGGTAATTTTATCTTCCTGGATTCTTTAATGAAATGAAGATCAGTCAAATCGAGTCTTAACTAAATCAATTTCATTGCACAAGATTTTATCATATTTTCGTCTTCCATCTGTTAGGGGAATTCATAATTCTTTCAACAATCATATTTTCTGCATTTTGTATCAAGTCTGGAGGCCCGAGACAGGACTTTCAACACAAAGTAAAAGCAAAGAGGAATAATTGGTAATAATCACTGGCAAAGTAACAAAAGCAAAATTAGAGCATTGAAAATGAGAAACTCAGTTTCAATACCATGTTAAATATATTTGTATGGTTGTATCCTAATCCTAAATTCTAAAAGATGTGCTGATAAAGTAGATAAAACCTAACCCATAAAAGATGCAGAGGAAAATTTAAAATACAGCATATCAATAAAAGATAAGGTAAGCCAAAAAGATTCATACCTTGCTGATCTTGGGCACGACAGACCTTAGCATATAGAGCCTGTCATTAAGCTTCTTCCTCCGCCGCCTCTCGGCCATCAAATTTTTTGCCGGAAGTCCCTTTTTCTTCCCTTTCTGATCTCCACCCGTTACAGTACTATTGGCATTCGAATAATTCCCACCACTCCTCCCACCATCCTCTGCCTTACTAATCTCAATAGGCTCATCGGAATCATAATTCAATCCCGAAACATCAAAGCTCGCTTCCTCCATCTCACCCTCATCGCTCTTCTTCCTCCTCTTCTCCAATTCCTCCTCCAACTCCCTCTTTCCCCAATTCCCATCAACCCCTATTGGCACCTTGCCGGCTCTCAAACCCGAAAACCCGAAATTCTCAAACTTATCGGCTACTCCACCAGAGCTTTGCCGGAGAGCCGCTCGCTTCTGAAATAGAGTAGGTTGTGTTCCCACCGGAGGGAACACTTCGAGAGGCCTCAAAACCTTAGACCTGTTCAGAAACAGAGCATTCGCAGAACAATCGAAACCCTCGAAACCGGAAGGACTAAATTCAGCTCCGGTGTTGTCAGATAACGGCAACAAACGGGTAGCCGGGAACTCGGAAGTTGAACTCAGTTCGGGAGTACCCATCTGAGTTTGCGAAATCAGACTATTGAAACCCATCTGAGTTTGCGCCAGAAACCCACTTTCGCAGCCCAAATCAAAGGCATTATCAAAAGGGTTGTTGCATACGACGTTGAGGAACGAGGAGAAGCACGATTTGGGAGCCAAGAACGACTGCGACTGTGACGGGTCGAGACTGAACGCCTGCGACGGAGAACAGGAAGAGGAGGAGTCCAAGGGCTGTAACAGTAAAGAATCTGACGATGGAGCATTTGGGTTTGAACAGAAGGTGATGTCTTTGATTTCTGGGTGATTGGGGATGGCGTGGAGATCTTGGTGAGATGAGTTGATTGCAGTGTTCATGTACCAGTCATTTTCGAGCATGGATTTGAAGGTGGAGAGAGAAGGACAAGTATTCATGGCCATGTCGTCGTCGTTGTTCTTGGGGTCTGCCTCGTTGTTTCTCGTCCATGAAACTGCGTCTTCTTCTTCTGCTCCTTCCATCCAGACGACGCCGTTAGTCCTCGGAAGCATCTCTCTTATCTGCTTTGCTTCTCTGGGTTTGAGAGAGAGAGAGAGAGAGAGAGAAGGAAAGAGAGATGCAGTTACAGAGGTTGGGAGAAAAGTGAAGTAGCTTTTTCAGAAAACCAATTTGGAGAGGATTGGTGAACTGTGAACAGATAGATGTATAAGATTCGAACTTTGAACGTTATGTACTGAAATGAACGGAGACCGCTGCGGGGTTATCTTTGTCTGCTGCTGCGTTAATGGTTTTTTAACAACTTTGCCCTAATATAAAAAGTACCCTCCCTTTTTTCCATTTTTATTTTTCAGGGTACCAAATCCAGAGGGACCAGCACCCTAAACCCAATGATAGGCCTCCCAATTATTTTCATCTCAATTAACTCTAACTTTCCCATATGGGGTAAAATTCACATCTTTATTGGTGATCCACTCTCTCACATGAAATAGAGTTGTGAGTAAATGTTATAAATTCCAATTTATTCGACTCTCTCATATGAAAATAGGATTCACACTCATATAGGTGATTGAATCTCTCGCTTGAAAAGATAACATTCACTCTCTTGCATGGAAAAAGAACTCATACCCTTATGTGAGTGAAATCACAGACAGTCAGAAGTGAAAGTCTTATCTTTGTTTAACCCTCTATTTAGTTTATCGATTTTATCATGTAAAAAAAAGGGAAGGGAAAGAAAATGAAAGGAAAATATGAAATCATACCAAATCAAAATTATTTTAATTATTCTTTTTCTACCAATTTTCCATTGCAACCAAATAAGAAAAAGTACAATTCTTCATATATATATATATTTTCCTTGATAAAGTCCGTGAACCAAATAGAGCTTAAGAGAGTTGGGACTTGAGACAATTGAAGCTTAAAAGATTGAGGCACATAATACTTCCCCTTGGGGGTTAGGTCTTCCAATTTTTATGCACATGCATCTGAAACTATGTCTTTTTGGGATAGAAATAAATTGTTAGCTCCACCTAAGACAAGATTTATTGACTAAATCTTCTCAATCGATATCTAAAATACTTGTAAAATAGGCTTAGAATATCATATCTAACTACATTTAATATAATGAGGCAAATTAGTTAAAAAATCAGCTAGTTTATTACATTCTTTAAACACACACGTAGATGGCTTATCTTTATATTATATTATTAGCTAAAATAATACTAATACAATCATTTAGAATAATATAAATATCTCTAATCAAAAATTTATTTAACTTATCAAACTTGAAAATAAACCTATTTTTAGCACACCAAATTTGTCAGGAAAGGTTTGTTACCCATTCTAAATTCTTACTCAAATGCATCCATTTCTATGTTAGCTAGGCTGATTTACTATTGTTGTTTTGAGTATGAGATTTTACCAAACAAAAATTTGGGTCTGAGATAGAAATATGACCTCTTTTGTTCTTTCTTTACCCCTACTTTTTACCTCTTTCTGGGGGGTCAAGCGCCTAAAAGCATACAGCTCAAGCAAATTCATATAAGCAAGCACGTGACAACCTCGATCAATTACCCTTGATTTTTAGCCAAAAGGCCAAGAAAGATACACACATACAACCTCAATTACCCAATCCCTATTTGTTGAGATTACATCGATAGTAACCAATTTAGATTCGAAAGGGCATAAATTTTCAAAAGCTACTGAAGTACTGATATTAAAAAGTAGTTAATTTATTAATGTGTAACTTTGAGTACATTCTCGAAATATGATATTTATCATTGTTTCGGCCTATTGGCATGTCCCATCTTCTTGGGAGATCTTGGTTTATAGTCTTAGTAGAATAGGTTATTTATTTATTTATTTTTATGCCAAACAATGAGGTGTCCGAACTGTCAAAACCTAATTAATCTCCCCTCCCCACGTGGGGCCACCACCCCCATGAGATCGTTTAACGTCCAGGCTAATAGCCTTAACTGGTGGCTGACCAAGAGAGATTAATTGGTTTCAAACCTGGGATGTCTGAATTTACAACTCACCTTTTTGCTGTCAGGGCCAACTCTCGTTCGTTAGTAGAATAGGTTAAGATATCGAAAAAAACAAAAAAGAGTAGGTTAAGATATATAATGTTCTTTATTACCCAAGGAAGTTAGTCCAGTTAGTAAGAGAAGAGCCCCTCTATTCTATCAACCTGGGTTTGATTCCTTTAAGGAGTACTTCAGGAATTAATTCCTGAATGCACTAAGTTGAAGTGGGAGAATGCGCCCTTAAGATCATCCAGGGAGGGATTTAGTTGAGATGCGCGCAAGTTGGCCCAGACACCTTACCGTCAAACCAAAAATTTAAATAAAAAAAATAAAAAAAAAAAGATTGTTTATGCTACAGGTCTAATCCATCAGGGCAACACTCGTCTATGCTTGGGTCCCCCGATTTGATCAAGCTCAGGTTTGATTGTGTTTGGTTACGTTTAGTTATAATTACTTCGATCTTTGTACATTTTGTGTGATTTTTCCTTTTGCCTACGTGCCTCTACCACAAGGTGATGATCATAGCAGCCCAGAGATAGTTTTAAAAGAACTTTTATACTAGTCTGCCAGTTTGCCCGGCCAAGTTGCAGAAAAATAAGTTGTTCATTTTTATTTTTATTTTTATTTATTTATTTTTTTTCTTTGGTTCATTTTTACTTTCCTTTTATATGCTTAAAAAAAAAAAAAAAACTTTTATTTAAAGTTATTTTGGCATTTTTTTTCTTAGGAAAATGTATGTCCTTTTCAGCCTAAAATGTGATGGTCAAACAAGCTTGAGGCCTAAGAAGTTGCCCTTGTCATAGGTTATGTACAAAATATCATTTATAACCGGTAATCATAAGTCATGTACTGCAACATACGTAACTACATACTTATTCTTTTTGCATTAATTCATTTATTTGTTGATGTGGCATTTTCTATCATTCGTTAAATGAAAATTAAAATAGACTTAATTTTTTTGTTAATTAATATTTTATCACTATTAACTTAAATATTAAAGAGTATTACATTAAAGAATGGATATATGTATTTATGTAAAATTGATAGTGTCTTCTCTTCACTAATCAATAATCAAAGATACTGGTCAGAGATCAAATTGATAAGAGGTTCATTCGAACATATGCATAACAAAATAAGTCAAGCCCAAGCTTATTTTTTTATCTTGATTAGGCTTTATAAGCAAGGGCGGAGCCAAGATTTATCTCCAAGGGAGACATTGTACTATGATTTTATGAAGTGGGAATTGGGAACTAAAAGCCTTAGAAAGCAATTTTTTAAAAAAATTACTTTTTAGTTATCATTTTTCAATTTAATACCAAAAAAAGGATTTTTTTTTATCAACTTATTACAAGTTGACTTGTAAATATACTTTAAAACGACTACTATCTTCCTCTTTTTGGCATTATGTTGAGAAATAGTCATCAAATAGTAATATCTCTCCCCAAAAAAAAAAAATTTGGTTGAGCCAGGGGGGCACATGCCCCCCAAGGCCCCCCCTGGCTCCACCCCTGTTTATAAGTTGTTCTTGATTGGCTGGATAAGCTTACTATCATTTTAAATTATCCAGCTACTTGAACTCAATTGGAATTAACTTAATAAGTAGATAATCCAATTTTTGAACTTGTTAATTTATCGAGCCAACTTTACCAGCCTACTGCTTGACTTGACATGTCTCTTTTAAGGAAGAGATTAATTGTGCGTGGTTCAATTAAATCTAGCTAGATATTGTTTTTTAGAAAAATAATTTTGAAGGACCTATAATCGTATATACTGTAGAGAACATGTTTGGTTCTTAGAAGATACTTTAAATTCAAAATTGGCCACCGATACTACGTACTATACAAAAATGGTTTTTCTTCTTAGCTGTCACCATATGAAAACAAGAGGCCAAACTTGCACGTAAGTGGTGGAAATTAACTTGATGTAATCACATTTATTTGACCAGATGACATTTTCCAATGTAGCAAACAATATCGACTGCCTGCCTCTTGCATACATGAAAGTAAACACAGAGTAGGAACTTCCGCGTACACACAATGCGTACGTAACCCCTTTTGCCATTTGCACCAACTATGTAAGACTTTTAGAATAAATTGGATGGGAGGATACCCAAGTTTCTCGTGATTCCTTTCCATTCACCGCACCTGCTTCCCAATCAAACTCCTAACCCTCCTTTTCACTTCGGGCTGCTTCCATATCCTCTCTCTCTCTCTCTCTCTCTCTCTCTCTCTCTCTCTCTCTCTCTATATATATATATATATATAATTAAACACATACATATATTATTAGATATGGACTAGGTATAATAGGCATAAGTTTTGTATAAAAATTATGACCCAATTCTTAAGCTGTTGGATCTTGCAAAATCCAAAGATCTCCAAGAAATTTAAATAAGGCACCGTTTGATTGCACTTTTTAAAAAATCTTTTTTTAAGTAGTAAAAGTCATTTTTTATTTTTTTTTGCTTTTTGCTTTTAAGTAGAAGTAATAAAAGCAAAAGCGTGTTTGGTAAAATTAATTTCGTCGGTGATTTTTTGGATGTAATGAGGAACTTTATCGAATCATCGTTGCCCAAATGAAAGTCTAGGATAGACACAACTTTTCTTGATCATAAATTTTTAGAGTTAAGGTCAAACTCGTCCAAAAAATAAAAATGACTTTTAAAAGCAAATTTTCATTATTTTTTGCTTTCTAAAAGTCTTTTTTATTTCTTCTAACCAAATAATGTTTTTTTGCTTTTATAATTTTTTTGCTTTCAAAAGTTAAAAACTATTAAAATAAGTGCAACCAAATGATACCTAAAAAAATGATTAACATAATAATGAAAACGTCAGATATCTAGATTTTATAAGATCTCGCGATTTTAGAGCTACTTCAAAAATTATGCCTCTGGATCTTAGCATTGTTTTGAGCAAGTTTATACTGTGCAAACAAACTCAGCGTGGCATTTAAATACACTGACGCGGTGCCCACCTTGAATTGCATGTTTTAAATAATTAAAAATTGAAAATACCATAGAATTCACCGCAAAAAAAAAAAAAAAAAAAAAAGGGATTAAGGCAACTTCTGCGAGGAGCCTTTACCAGGAGACGCATGTAATAACAGGTGTCCCAACTTTGAGAGAGTCGACAATTTGAAGACACCTTTAACCGCCTCCAAAGTAATGATGATGGATGATTAGAGTTTTGGGCAACGCCAAAGCTTAGAGAGGCCACTGACTGCACCTTAATTGGTTACGTACCCCAACTAAGCTAACTTTCAGTTTCAAGTTTCCAACCTCTTTTAACTTTATTGGCAGTCCAGTGGGTATGTTTTTTTATTTTTTTTCCTTTTCTTTTCTCACTTTACTTGCTCCTCTCTCTTCACGTGATTCTACAATGACAAGGTGTGGGACAAGTTGGATAACACACGTGGCACACATGCAACTCGTTCCTCCTGAGGACGTACTAATCAAGGTGGGTCCTACCCCCAAAGAGACCTGCATGCAACGCCAAAACCCATAGATGTACCCTCCGAACACTTGGTCATGACTCCGCAGGAATGCCCGACATGCGAGAAGATGCCCATGTGCTTTCACCTATGCCTCCTTCTCTGTCTCTCTCAAATCTTTAAGCTTCCTCTACCCGGCTTTAATTTTTGTACATATATATATATATACAGAGAGAGAGAGAGAGAGAGAGAGAGAGAGAGAGAGAGATATGTGCCAAATTTCCTTGGTAGTGGCCATGTTAACGAAGCTGAAGTTACATTTTAACTTTGTACAGTAATAAAATTAATCTAAAATTTCTATAGGCCAGAGAACATTTTGGTGTCAATTCAAGAAGATAAAATTTAGCTTTGACAAGGTGAAATAGCTCACCAATGGAGTTGTATTAGAAAATTCTTTTTTATTTATTTATTATTATTCAAATTTGTTTACCTAACTTACATGACAACTAGTTCTTAGGGTGTAATGTGGTAATGGATGTGATACGTTATACCAGTCCACACAATTATCCCATTAGTTACCACATCAATGAAGCAAGCAAATAAATTGGGCAAAATATATATATATATATATATATATATATATATATAATATAAATAAGGCGACATACCGTTAGTTAAGGCAAGCTGGAGATAAGGCCATGACATATTAAAGAGGACTAGGGGACCATATATATATATATGTATGTATGAAGCCATAGGACCAGTGAGCATAACAAACTAGGGGACCAGTGATATGAAAGGTCAGATATGTGGGTGACTCCTAAAGCTTGCCATTTAAAAGCGCAAACATCGATCTCTATCAAGGTAACATGGCCATATTTATCCTGAGAAAAATTTACCACTTGAGACAGTGAGCTAGCTTAGCCACCGGGAGGAGCCTTGGCAACAATTGCAAGATTGCATTCAAGAGTAGGATTTTTCTCTCTCTGTATGCCCAAAGTCGATTTGTCCACAAAATGACATTTGATTCTAGCTGCATGTAAACCAAACCCATCTTAAAAATGAAGTCCAACTCTAATTAATGACACTCCTATTATTCAATTAATTATTATTATTATTTTATCCTTGAAGAAATTTTCTCTCACAAAAGTGTAGATGTCACATTCTTAGATGATAGGACTATTTATATCCTAACCGATACAGAATTATACATAGGCCCTTTTGAAGTAGTTTGGACTCTTCTTTATGTTTATTAAAGGGTTTTCTTAACATACATTAAGCCGTACTTACTGAGACAATCATTGTATAAAAAATGGTAAAAGTGTTTCAAAAACTGCTACAAATACATTTTCCTAACCAATTTGCACAATTCTCTCATTTTCATTATTTTTCTTGGAATAACTTACTCATTAAATGTGTATGTCTTTAGGGCACACATTAAGAAAACTTTATGTTATTTTTTTTAAAAAAATGAAAATAATTATGACCCAATTTTAAATGTGTGTATGAGAGAGAGAGAGAGAGAGAGAGAGAGAGAGAGAGAGAGAGAGAGAGAGAGAGAGAGAGAGAGCATTTATATGTTAAGTGACAATTTGGAAAGTTGGGGATTTTGGCTGCTTAATTATGTCGTGGGGTAGAAGGTGGCGTAAGGTCATTAATAATTGGGTTGCACCACTCGTGATTTCGAAAATGTTGAGAGCTAACTTTAATACAGGGCGTAAGTGACCCTGCGCCTTCTCCCATTTAATGTAAATATCAATGTGAAATCCAAGCATTTGTCTCTTTCTCCTAAAGCCACCAACCCCAGCTGTCACCCCCATCTCCCATCCTCTAGCTTTTACTAGATTATATGAACACAAATTTCAAATAAATAACATTTGGTACCCTAGGAAAATATATATGTTGGTCTAGCTAGTAGAGCTCTAACCTTTCCTCGTAACTTCGCCAAACTTTTCTCCATTGGCTAAAGCGAAAAGGTCCTTCCTTTTTGGACTAGTTGTCGGAAAGAAGGGACTCAACACTATGACAATTGACACTATGGTTGGTGGCTACATGCTCTAATCCTCTGAATATATAACAGCCCTTCTCTATCTCCGCTGGATTTATTCCCAGGAGTACCCTAAAGAAAATTTAATCTTTTATCTGGCCGGCCACTATGAGCTGATTAATAATTATAGATGAAAAAAATAAAAATAAATAATTATAGATGAAAATGAAAATTGAATATTTATTCTAGAAGAGGAAAAAAAAAAGAAAGAAAAAAAACGAAGCAGATTGGTAAGTGGCAAGGGGTTGAGTAACTCAGTAAGGAGTCTAAAGTTCAGGCTTTGAGTTTGGGTATGTTTCAAATTTAAAACTTCAACCATAAGCCCAATCTTAGATTGATTACATAGAACAAGCTGACTCCTCTTAACCATTGGATATGGAACTGTTCTCCAACTGGCCCAATCTTAAAAGCAAATGGGCTGACCCTGGTTTGTACCCAATAGCTTGTTAACTTCGGACCGTGTCCATATCCGAATCCCTAGCATTGTTTCTGGGAAGTTAAAAGGAAAAGGATAGGTAGACCAAATTTGGTCCGATCAACTCTCTCACAATGGATGGACCTTAAGCGAGTCCCTAACCCGTTGTGACAGAGTTGGTCACACCAAATTTGGTTGATCTAGCAAAACCTAAGTTAGTTACTATCGTGAAAAGCAGATTCATTTGTTTTGTTTGCTTGTAGGAGCATATTCAGAAAGTTGGCAAACCGGCAACCCAATAAACCACTTCGTAAAGTGAAAGCTTCCATTAGTAGAATTTACTAGGCAATTTTGTTTTATGTTTTATTTTTGTTTGTGTTGGACAGGGCCAATCCAGCCTTAGCTAACCCTATTACGAGCTCAGCCCAAACTTTAATCAACTCCAAACCTACTATGCCTTGTAGGCCTGAAGAGACTACGAGCGCACCAGCACTTGACCCTTTATTTCTGGATCAACTTTTGAACCCAAACCTCTTTGCTCGGAGAGATATATATATCGTTTACACTACAAAGGCCTGAAGAGACTTGGCTACTGGTTATATCTTTTATTTATTTATTTTCATTTTTTTTTTTACACAAACACCATATTTCCACAGCCATTTGGGTCCTCCCAAGTTTAGAAAGAAGAAATTAAGCAACCAAAAAAAAAAAATAGTGTAAGAAATATAAAATAGGAAACATCTGGCTTAATCGACAATATTACACAATTTGATCAGGAGAAGGGAGCTCCAAATTTTTAAAGCTAGTGAAACCTCCATCCACAACCAGATTATGACCAGTTATATATTTTGCTTCATCTGATGCCAAATACAAGGCTGCATGGGCCACATCTATCTCTTCACACTTAGCCCCCTTAAGCTCCCCCAGTCCATTCACAATGTCCATTAATTGTTCTTGCGTAGCATCCCGGTAGAACCCACTTAACTGCGCCACCACGAGAGGAGTCGGTATCGGAGCCTGGCGAAATGCAATTGACCCGGACCCCATGTCGGCACAGCTCGCTGGCCACGGACTTCACGATTCCTGGTATTGTAAATTTCGATATGCTGTAGGGATGCGGCCCAAGCCCGCCCATGAGCCCACTAATGCTCGCCGTGCAAAGAATGGAGCCAGACCCATTGGGTATCATGACTCGAGCCGCATGCTTTATCCCCGCAATCATGCCCCGAACGTTGATCCGCATGACCTGGTCAAACTCGTCGAGGTCAAGATCAGCGATGCTAGGTGGGATCGCAGGCCCGGCGATCCCAGCATTATTGTACAATATATCAAGTTTTCCATGGCGGGCCATGGTGATGTCTACAGCTTTTGCTACTTGAGACTCAACTCCCACATCACATTGCACAAAGTGGGCTTCAGGGCCCAGATCTTGGGCGACCTGTGGGCCCAATTGAGCATCAATGTCAGCTACAATGACTCTGGCCCCATGTTGGATGAACTCATGGGCTGTGGCCTTACCGAGCCCACTTGCGCCTCCTGTTATTAGGGCTACTTTACCCTGAAGCCTGCTTTCAAAATCAACCAAACGTTAATCATTGGGTTGTTGAGAAAAACATGTGATGAGGACAAAACTAGTCTGTGTCATTTGAGATGTAACCCAAAAGAGAATCAATGTAGGAGAGCATGTTCATGGTCACGATGGTACAAATCATTTTCAATCAAAGCCGTCTAATCAAGTCAATTATTTTGGGCGGTTTTGATAATGGTGTGGACCATACATTCTTCAGAAAAAGCCCTAAGCAGATGTGACCTACTGAATCTTGTAAAGAATACGAAAGCCTAACTGAAAATAATAGAGAAAAGTTACAAATGCAGCAATGAAGATGCCTCTCATATATCGAACAAATCTTGAATTAAGATATGCTATTTGGACTTTGTGTATTGTGATCGTACTTGATTGTATACTATTAGCAGGTCATCTCACTTGTTACAACATTAACACGCATGACATATAACAATGCAAGCATAAGATTCAAATTTCTTATCTCTTGAGGTATTACATGAATCTTAAGACGCATGCAAGGGCGAAGCCAGGAATTTGATTCAAGGGAGGCAAACTTTGGTACAGTTCAAATTTTTTTTTTTTTTAATTTTGTAATTTTGAGGTGAAAAAAATTACAAAATTCTATAATCTATTGATAAGTTATATTTCAATTCAATACATTTGGAATTATCCTTCATGAGCCCCCAAACATTGTATAAAATGAGAGATTGGGAAATGGATTAAAGCTTTTATAGAAAGGAAAATATAAAAAATGAGAGGGTGAAAAGGAAAATGAGGGGAGGCGGCTGCCCCCTAAGCCTAAGGTCGCTTCGCCCCTAGGCACTTGTGGTATTGTCATATGAAAAATGTCTATTTTCACACAATTTTTCTTACTATATCCACACCTCTCCCATTTTGCTCATGTAAAGGGTATTGATGCATCCAAAAAAAGGTGTGTCATTGCGGCCTCCCTTTGACAATCTGTTTTACATGGTAAGAAAATCGAGTACAACTGTAAAATGGGACCAATCTTGAGTTGCATGTGGCACCACAGTACAAAAGATTCTAATTTTAGAGAACTCTAGCTGAGAAGAGTTCAAGTTGACACGTTTTCCTTTTGTTCCTTTCTCCATAGACAACCGAATATAATAAGAGTTTAACACGTTTCAAATCAAGCAAAAACTCATGGATAGCCAACATCTGCGGTATCAGAACATGCAAATGAAATTGCAGGATGAAGGAGATCACTCAAGCAGGCAACTTCCCACATCTGATTGCTTAATGTTTATTACCATTTTGTTTCAGGTGTGTGATGTGAGCTTTCAAAGGAAATATATAAAACCGGCCTGTTGGCCCCATATGTGAATTCACCATTTAATTTCATACACTTTTTCAACCTTTTTGTCCTTTCCTAGCTAAAAGTCTACTGTGAGATGTAAATAAGAAAAATCAAGTGGCCAAATTCGTCCAATGAAAGGCAGGAAAGTTTAACAAGAAAGGTGGTGCATTAATTGAGATTGGCATGACTTCACATGAAGACATAATGTATTAGTTTCATGATGCACTTAAATTGACAGGAATAGTACTGAGATTCTCCAACTCTGTAAGCATATCATGCCAAACCAAGAAAAATGTTATTTTCATGTTGGCGAAATGCTGACCACAATTGCGACGGTCGGATTGTGTGTTATCCACGCATGTTTAGTCAAAAGGTATTCATAAATCGATGATCAAAAGATACCTAACAGTGAACATGATTGATGAAGTAGACGTGTACACCTATAGCTAGAGAGTTGTATAACAATAAAACGCCTATAAGAAAACGAAAAAAATTATAAGATGGTTATAGGAATAATTATGCTTTATGATACTCAATGTTGGGTAACTAGGAAAAATATATGAAGAAAATGGGTATAGTACAGACCTAGATATAAATATGAATATCTCTTACTATGCAAAAAGTTAATATAAGAAATAAATGAATTTGTGAGAAAATAGTAGGACCAATTGAAGACGAACCTAAAACCTCCCTTTCTGGTATGAGTGAGAAATTCATTATAATACCATCTAGGTTTTCTTAAGAGACGAAGCAAAAACCTTTCACATATAATGGAAGGAGTTATTAGACCACAAGGCTATTAGAGATTGCATGGATTGATGTAGCACTCATCTAGCAAATACCAAAAAATTATAGAACTTCTCTTGAAAAAACTTATGAACAGCACTACTCCTCGATCAATTAATCAAAAAATGAAAACCAATCCCCTCCCTCCCTCCCCCGCGCCCCCAAAGCCTCCGGCATGAACTCCAAGCCTTTCACAGTGCCCTCTAAGTACCAATATATCAAACTTCTATGTACAAGAATAGTAAGTGGTGAACAACATTTATGTATTTAAGGATGATGATCAGGGGTGTAAATACAAAACAATCGCAATATTGGAAACGTATTAAAAATATATTAAAAGGTGAGGCAGAAGCACAAATATTTAAATAAATAAATTAAAACTTAATTTCCTGAACTTAACACTCACCCAGCCTTATCACAATAGTGGAGGAATTGGTCTGAAAAGAAAATAATAAAATTGCTAGAACACCCCTACCTTTTCTGGTATATTCAACCCGACCAGTCATTTACTCATGTCAAAGAAAAAAAAAAAAAAAAGAAGCTTTATTTTAATTTTCAAAGGATAAAATTTGTTCCAATTTAAGAGACGCTCATACGGCGTCTAATACCAAACAGAATGTGGATTCAGTATTCCACACCTACCAGATATGAGTAACAAGTAAATCCGAATAGAACAATAATTGATGAACTCACCTTCCACCACCATCGCCGCCGCCGCCGCCGCCACCTGGTTGAAGCAAATCTTATGCACTTCCCCCGGAATAAATCATCAGATGCCAACTTGAATTCTCTGAAGAAGAAACACCATATATTTTTCAGCAAACTGCCCTTTTTTTTTTCTAAGTGTGGGGGAAAAAGAAAGAAAGAAAGAAAGTCAAAAGGGTATAGTCTACAGACCTTGATAACAACCTAAGCATATCGCCGGCGAAGATCAGAAGCGAAAAGGCAGGTTCAGACTCCGGTAGATCTCAGGGACAGAGGAAGTAGTAAAAGAAAGAAAGAAACACGAAAGTATTTATGAAAGGAGGTAAGAAACGTTTTTGCAGTTGTGTCGGACACGCATTTCCATGCAGAGAGAGAGAGAGAGAGAGAGAGAGAGAAGGAAGGAAGGAGTTTTGAACAATGACTCACAGCACAGCAAAGCACACCCCCTCTGACCTCTCCTATTTAATGATCCCTCATTTATGCAGACGGAAACGGCAGTGAGGCGGTAAATTTTTTTATTTCAAAATGGGAGCAATTTTATTTTCCTTTTTTCTTTTTCTTTGGTTGCCTGCGCTACCAGTCTACCGCCGCCACCACCACTACCACCCCGTGGAAAACCAGTTTACCCCCCACAAATGCTTTATGTGATGATTGATGAGGAGGAACAGGTGTACTGAGGCTGTAGTGCGTGAAGAACGTACAAAGGTTGGAGGAGAATTAAAAGTCTTACTTGAATTTATTGGCAAAAATGGTGTTTTAGGAGCAGAATTTGCTGTCTCCAACCAAATGATGTGACGTGGTCACCGATAAAACTTCATTGGAATGACTTTCCGTATTTCTGTCTATTAATTCAATCAATAGCGTATTTATATATATATATATATATATATATATAAGATGATGATAAGGTAAGCACGTACTAATATAATTTATATCAAAATCTACATTAGGAGTTGTTTCTTATGCATTAGTGGAATATGAGGTGGATTGAATCAATGCAAGGGGTACAACCCCCAATACATAATACTGATGTAACTTATATCAGCACGTGCTGATGGGATCACTTCTGAATATATATATATATATTTAGGGTAACATTATCTTGTCTCAGATTTTGTTTCACATTTTGTTTTATTATGTGTATTTAAGAGAGTTTTATTTTTTAGGATTTAATTATATTATTGAGTCCTACAATTTTACTTTCCCAAATACACATAGTATGACAAAGTGTTGAATTTATTTTTTGACCAATAGTTAAACCTTTGAATTTGCCAATTGCCAATAAAAATGAGATGAGAGTGCTCCCCTTCCTCTTGAATTTCAAAGACTTCTCAAGAAGTATTTGGGTTCAATTTTTCATTTTTTTTCTTCGAATCAATCAATCGATTTTATCTTATGCTTTAATTGACATAGAATGGTTAATAACCTTACTTATGTTATCTTATTAAAAGAAAACAAGAATTTTGGTTAAAACCCCTATGTATAAGAGTTCTAAGATAATAGAATCTATTAAAACTGATGTTTAGTAAAAACAGGCTTCTCACCTTCCCACGTTCTATTGTTTCCGGTAGAAATATATAAACGTAGGCTACAAAAATTTTTTTCCAAAAATCACTTTCCATCATTAGACACAGCACCAAACATCTATTCTAGGGTTTTTTCTTCACATACAAGCATCCCGCAATAGAACCAGATGATTTAGAGAATACAGGATTGAAATATGGTTTTGAGGAAGAAGAAGAAGAAGAAGAAGCAGACGAAGTAGTAGAAGAAGAAGAAGAAAGGGAAGGGAGGCATTCGGCTATAGTATCAGATTTGAAAAAACTGATCAACCTTCTTCTTCTTTAAGCGTTTGGCTCTTACATTGAACTGTTGCCCCTCCTTTTTGCTGAACGTGATCTTACCAACATAAATCTACATATGCAAGAAACCTGTTATATTGTTTATTTGATATTGTCATAAACAAAACTGTCAACAACATCAGTTCACTATTTTTGTATTATAACATGTGTATTGACATAATAGTACCGGTTTACTGTTGATAGTTATGTTCAGTAAGCTAATGCTGTTATGTAGCTACACATGTTATAATACTGACAATAGTAATCTGGTACTGTTGCATAATATATGGGTTATTTTCAAAACAACAATAAAGTGATACTGTTGCTAGTACAAAAAACATGTTATGATACTAATAACAGTACTCTGATACTGTTGTTAGTAATGATTCAACAATAATCTGATACTGTTGCATGATATATAAGTTATTTTCAAAACAACAATGAAGTGATACTGTTAATAGTACAAAAAACATGTTATAATACTAACAACAGTACTCTGATATTGTTGCTAGTAATGATTCAACCAAAATATGGGAAAAACGATCGAAATAGATGAAAATATGAACACCTTCAACCCAAACGGAATCTCTTGCAACCGCCTGAAAAGAGAGAAAATTTTGGAATTCAATTTTGAATTCCCTTCATCGGCGCTGGTTTGAAGAGAGAGAAACATGATGGAGCCGAAATCTCTCTCCCACGAAAACATATTCCCCCAAAAACAGTTACTCTTCTATATCTTAGGATGGAAATATATTTTTCTCATATCTGCTGTACGTGAGATGCAGAATTGTCAAATAAAGGGTATATTTGGTATGTAAAATCATAGATTTACCTTATCACAAATAAAAACTAAAAAAAAATGGTTATTAAATTATTAAATCTTAAGTAGGGTTTTTTGCTAAAGGTAGATCCTTAATAGGGGTTATTGCTAATTTTTCCAAAAAAAACCTTACTTATGTTTTAAGGGATTAATAAGATAAAAAATTTAGATAGGTGATTTATTGAACCAAACCTATAAAGGGGAAAAATATATATATATATATATATATATATATATATATATATATATATATAGATACAATACTTTCTGAAATAAAGGCAAGGAGTTCGTCCATAAGCTCATTCTAAATTGAAATGATCCATTAGTTGACATTTATGGCTCATGACATACCCATTGCATTGATGATAACAATATTTTGTTGGTTTCTAGTGATCGAGTAATATTTTTTTTTTGTTTGCAAACAAAAGTTGATGCATTACTCTATTAGCTTTAAATAGTAACCAAGGAAGACACTAGGTGAATGATAAAAACGTGCTAGCATTGTATCTATGGTCAAATTCAAATCTCTATAAAGACATTTATTTTTATTCTACTAATGCATTAAACACATAAAATGATTGTTTATGATTTTTGGCTAAGTATTTTGGAAGAAAAAAAAAACCAGTGAGATATGGAAAATGCTCGAAAAATTGGCATCATATCTAAGAAGGACATGTGCCCAAATCTAGGTTTTGTTCATTTTTCCATTTTTATGGCATTTGATTTCTACAATTAATCATTACTCAGTTTTATCCATTAATTGCACTCTGCAACAACCGACAGGTGTCATTAATTTGATTTAGTAAATATTTCAAAGGTACAATCATAAACTGCAAGTGTCGGCTTTTTTATTTATTTTTATTTGGAGGGATTCAAATTGCAATAAATTTAGAATCTCTACATTAGTAGGCCAACATGGCATCTTTTTAAGATGATATGCTAAATCCAACCACAGGGGAAAATAAACTTTGAATGAACCTTGGATAAAGTAGCATTTAAAAAAAAAAATTTAAATAGGAAATGGACTGTATGTGATCCACCAAAAGTGATCTCCCACTAAGCTAAGTATATACTTGTGGGTAAGACCACTTTCTTCGGTTAAGATTTTCCTTCTAACACCAGTGAAAAGCCAGCTGTAACAGTAGGGAATTAAGCTTTTGTGTAAACCAATTATTAAATGTATATGTAGAAAGCGAACATCATGAATGAGATTGGATTCTTATCACACAAGTCATTTGCTGGACCAACAATCCTAAAAAGGAAAAAATAAAAAAATAATTAAGGATAAGGAAATTCTTATAAAAAGACTACCCTACGGCGGGTCTACTCTACGTCTTAGGAGCTCTTTGCTTTATTCTGTCTCTTTCTCTCATAATTCCAAATTCTGGTCCCGTGTAAAAGCAAGAATTTTATTGAAAGCAGCTTTGCAAAAGAAGGGCGAGAGAGAGAGAGAGAGAGAGAGAGAGAGAGAACGCATGATGAAGAGTTGGGGTACCGTTTGAATAAGTGGGGCCACTCAAAGGATTTAACGCACGGTCAAAGTAAAACCAGATGTATTAATTAATTATTTTTTTATTCTGATCATAGGTGTTTTTATACAATGGATGTATGTTTCTGTTTATATCACTATTTAGTTTATTTTTGCTTTCCAAACACAACTTAGTTAATATCTTTCTTTCCTTTTTTTTTTTTTTTTACTCCCTATTACCATACAACTCACAAGAAAAATGATTATTAAAGACATCTACTCACCGCAAAACCTTTTTATTGTGAAATGCATGGTTGTTTGGATGAAATAGATTTACATTAAGCAATGATTGACATTCGGACATATAGACCCATATCTATAAAAAGTTTGAAAGTTTGGAAGTTCTGATACATGTAAAAGGTTAAAGCGATGATTATGTAAGTGTTTGTCATGTTAATTAGATTTATGTCTATATTTATATATAATTTCAATTTTATGAAGGATCCTTGATTTAAATTACATAAAGACTCTTAGTCTCAACTTTTTATTTTTGATCTAATAGTCAAATCGAAGTGTTAGATATATACCCGGTAACCTATTTATAGAGGCTAATTACATTTTAGGCATCAGATTATATGTGAAGGTAGAAATTAAAATCTAGTTCTTATGTAACTTGCATCATGGATTCCTTACAACATTTATACATATATATTTGAGTAAATACCTAAAATATCCCTCCAAAAAAGAATTCTTTCCAAAAACCCCACAAAGTAATTTGTCTATCTAAAAAACCCAAATAAAGTTTTTGTATATCCAGAAAACCCAATACCCTAACTTCCATATAACGTTGTTTAAATTATACAGCTTTTGAACCGACATACACGTTTTATAATTGTTTGTTTATTCGTTTTCTTTGGTCTTTTTTTTTTTTTTTTTTTAATTTAATTTTTTTTTATGATAAATGACAAATAATCCATTTATTAGATAAACAAGATAGTAATACAAATTTTGAATAATTATTTTTATATTTTAATAAAAAATGTAATAAGGGTATTTTAGTCAAGAAAATTCATCCCTCAAACGGAGTTGGATGGAAGTTAAGTTTTAGGGTTTTTGGATATAGTTTAATCCTATTTAGGTTTTTCGATAAGAAAATTATTTTATGGGGCTTTTGGATATTATTCTTTTTACGAGGGATATTTTGGATATTCACCTTATATATTTATACTACTATATAAAGCCAATTCTTTTTGTCATTGGATTGTATCTGGAAATACTAAAGCACCCTTACAAGTTAATAAAGGTGAGAGACAATTTAGTAATTTTAACAATTTTAAAAAACCCACCATAACCTATTTTCTCTTAATTATCTCCTACACACACATGCGGTTTAAGAAATTTAAAAAAATGTATTGCACACGCATAACGTGTGCTCAATTACTAGCATATATTAATAATAATAAAATTTTGTTCATAGAACCCTTAATTTAGGGGCCCGATGCTCAAGATACCCATGAGGATGAGGGCTCCCTCATCATAGGTTTTCTCGTATAGATACGAGGGATCACAAGTGCACAAGTGTATGATATTTAATTAGGTGTTTCCGTATGAATTGTACATTCTATCAATGGAAGTGCACAAATTCTTTCGTGCATTAATATCATGCTTAGACTAAATCAATCACAAAGTAGGTGTTGTAAGAACGACTTAATTTACCAAAAAAAAAAATGTCAACTCTTCAAAGTCGCTTTCATTTTTTTAATTTTTCATTCTGCTAGCCACATAGCTCTACGAAGCAGCTATTTTATTATTTATTTTAACTCAAAATTATTTTATTTGGAAGTCTCATATTCACCACTAGCCTAGTGAGCCACGGGGGGTCAACTCTTGAAGCACCCCTAGTAGCTTGAGGGGTGGGAATTAATATCAAATTAAATGTGAAATGGGGCCGGGTATTGCGTCTTTGGACTAAGGAAAGAGGGCTACGAGCCTACGAGCCTACGAGTACATGTGGGGAAAATTCGAAGTTAACAAAAAATTTCGTATTTCCTCGAAGTCCAGTCCGTAAAATTTTTTAAAAATAAAAATAAAAATCATCTAGTCCATTTAAAGGATAAACGTATAGCTTGTGTTGAAATTATTGTTGGATGAAGGTGATGTCAGGTTGCTGATAAAGTTTCTAGGCGTTCAAATTGGAGACCAAAAATCGAATTTTGCCTTCATCAAAGTTGGAGATTTAGAATTAAAAGTAGGATTATTGCCATTGTGTAACGACGGGTCCACATAAACTTTTCTCAAGTAATGAAGATCGAGCCGAAAAAAAGATAAAAAATAATACAAATTTAATAAAATTTCACTTGCCGATTAGGATCATAGAGGAGAGCGGGTAGTGGTAACTCAGTGAAAATGGGGCTTCATCGCTCATTACAACTTGTAATGATAGATCGACTATCATACAACCACAAAGGCCTGGGTCGGCTCAATCTTAAAGGTAATTAAGGTGATCATTAAATTGAGTTTGGATTGAAGCCTTGACTTATATAAATTAAAGCCAATTCCAAAGGGTTAGTTTAGTAGCAAGTCGAGTTTTGATAAGTGTTTTACGAAGCGTATGTTGAGTGTTCGAAATCTCATGAAAATGAAGATCCTCTTTAGAGCTACCCTAGATTTGAACGGCCTACTAATTGCCTGATGTGCATGGGAAAGAATGACTGCACATTTATAAGAGATTAATGGAGGCCAAAGCCTCGTATTCTCGTTAAAATAATAATAATAATAATACACGCAGTAGTAAAAAAAAAAAATTGTATCAAGCCGATCCTAACTGAGGCAATAATGAATAACCCTCACGAGACTACAACAGCATCCACCTTGTTCAACGTGAACATTATCGCAGCTAGAAAGTGATCCATGCACCAAGTGGATATATGGAAACTAGTTTTAGCTAGCAACCATCTCTAAATCCTTGCTGTCTGATTATCTAACACGAAGCATATGGAACCTACCATTAATCCCTTACAATTATTATAACCAGACAACAGTGGCGACAAGTACGCGGCCTAGGTATTCGAGTATACGCCATGATCAAAATTTATTTTTTGTACCTTATAGGCTGTCATTATATGTTCCACTATTAGAATAAATAAAATCTCTAGGCTCCAGCTGTTGATTAGTGTGAAATGGAACATGGGAACGAGTGGGTTATGTATAAAGCAAAGTGAGTGTTTGTGGTGGTGGTGGTGGTAGAGTAGGTCCCAATGTGCATCTGGTCTTGAGGAGGCTGCTGGTGTCAACGGCAGCCCTCCTAACAAAAGAAATGTATAACAAATCAAAAGGGACACATAGAATTACATTTAAGAATTAGATACAAGGGATTATTGGGTCATTAAAGGAATAAAAAGATTGTCATCTTATTGACATTGTGGAGACAACCGTCAGACAGCTCAGTAATCCCCATACGCTGGACGGTTTGCTGTCCCTTAATACCCCTCCTTCTTTATTCAAAAAACTCCCTCCTATTACTATTAAAGTAGTTTTCCATTGCTAGCTACGTGCTTGCCGTCCAATAGGTCATGGGTGAGTATGTGCAGGAGGGTGTACAAGATTATTTTATTATTTTAAAATTTTTATTTTTACATGACTAGCTCGAGGGTGTACAGGTTGTGGGGTTTTGTGTGGTGGTGGTGCTGATGTTGGGGAAACCCTGTTTTAAGGCTACGATTGCATGTGTGTGAGTTCGTTCTTCTTTCTTCCATTCCACGTGGATCCACGTGGTCTTGCACACACTTCTCTAGGACATATCCAAACAACAAGTCTTTGATTGAGTAAATGGTGTTCAACTTTGACACGTGGTTGTTCCTTTATGGAGCGTGATGGTATGACATCTACGGCTAATGTTGATTCACGTGGAGACAAAGGTTTAAATGGAAAAATGGCTAACAATACTCTGGGTAAATCATAAATGGACTCCCTACTACGACCTAACGGTAGGAGCATTGATGGTCCGTCGTGTGATACTAACAAAAAGTGTGTTAGGCCGAGAGAGGCTATTGTGGCTCCAATATGCTCTTGATGATGTGTCCTTGATGCTGAAGAAGCAGCCCAAACTGGTTTTAATGACAACAGCATTGGGACTGACATCGAGACAAACCCTTTCCATTTCCTGGGATCTGCACACTGCATTTCCTTGTAAGGCCCAACACCCTCCTTCCCATCAGCCCATCCTTCTTTCTTGGGCTTTCCCTGCGCTTGGTTTGCCCAACTTAACAACGTCGGAAGCTCCCTCAATAACCTTGGGCTTAGCCATGGGCTCATTAGAAACTTAGGCCATATTTGTTTGGTTGGAATGGAATGAATTGGAATGGAATCTGATTCCATACTCAAAATAGTCTGGAATAAAATGAGATTAAAATAAATATTGTGGAATGAATATCATTATAATTCACTATTATTGTTTGATTCCATTCCCATTTAATTACCTCATCCAAACATGTTGTTTAAAATGAATTGGAATGAGATTCCATTCCATCCATTCCATTCCAACCAAACAAACGTGGCATTAGAGATTATCCTGGAGCTTGGATAACCTATTGAGGATGTGGAGACGGCCCTGGAGGCTACTGTCGCTCTTATAGCTAACGCAGACACCAAATTCCACCTCGATGGAGTGAATGTGGAGCTTTCCTTGCAGGGCCTTGGCAGTGTGCCAGTGTAGACTTCAATCTTATAAAAGCGGGAACAGAGGTGTTGGTTTCTTAGCTAACTTGGGCACCAATGCCATTGTAATTTTTTATTTTTCCAATCTGGACTCCCCATCAGAAGGGCTTTCTAGGCTTTTGCTTGCAGATCTATTGGGTGTCTGTACGCCTAGGTAATCTAGCCCGTTGGGCTTTCCATTTAAACCCCCTCTTATAAAATAATTAAATAAAAATTCTCTTACGAAAATTTAATAGAGCAAAATTTGCTTCTGTTTTAATTAAACTCTTGATCGCCTATAGGGTTATTTTCCTTCGTATCATTGGTCTTTGTTATATAATCATCTATTTCCTCACTAATTCATCCTTTTTAATTCACAGCACTAGAGCCTAAGGGACAAGCACTTCCTACAGGAGATCGATGAAACATCACTGACTACCTAATTCATCCCAATGTATTCTCACAAACTCTTAGGAAGCTGTGACCCCATTACTCACTACTGGTTGATTGAGAGAAAGAAAGAGAGAGGAGAGAGAAGGGAATTGCAAGCAATGGTGTTGGGAAACTAGAGAGGAAGGAGGGAGGGGGAGGGGGGGGGGGGGGGGGGCGTGTTCAGCTAATGCTGCATTGGATTTGATAAATAATCTATAATTAATAGTTGGTGCAGGTTGCATTATAAAAGGCCAAGATAGAGTTTATCATTTGAAGCTAAGTTTCTCAGTTTTTCCAAACAACGGAGAAGCTTGAGCAAAGGGGTATTAAAATGGACATGCTCAACAAGTACGGTACAGACTTAACCAAATTGGCACAGGAGGTAATACCAATTTAAACCCAATTCCTTTTTTACATATGCATATTTATGTAGCGTCTACATGTGATTTCTCGTGCTTCTAATTGTGAGCTCCATACCGTTTTAACGGTTGAAATTCTAGGCTACAAAATTTTTTTATAGCAAATGGGCGTGCTAACTACTACTGTTCTAAGTACGCTAAATGCGGCCGGTTTTGCTTTTGGTCAGGATAAATTAGATTCCGTTATAGGTAGGCAGCAGCAAATAGAGCGTGTCACACAAATCCTGTGCAAGAGAAGGAAAAACAACCCATGCCTCACTGGTGTTGGGAAAACTGTAATTGTAGAAGGGCTTGCTCAGCACATTGCAAAGGCTACAGTTCCAATAAAACTCCGCCGCAAGAAGGTAATTAGCGTACTACATAAATGAATTCTTCAATTTTTTGGTTACTCCAGAAAAGGATGAATTTAAAAAGAAAACATATATATAGACAATGAATTTATATATCAGTAAATTGCCTAATGCAGAGGACCTGAAATGCAGGTATTTGCCAGTGGACATGGGGCGGCTTATTGCGGGCTCATCAAATCGTGGGGAATTCGAGGAAAGATTGATGAAGGTGATTGATGAAGTGAAGCAAAGTGAAGGGACGACAATACTCTTCATTGATGAACTGCACACCTTAATTGGGGCAGGTTCCGGAGGTCAAGCTCTTGATGCTGCCAACATTTTTAAACCACCTCTTGCTCGAGGTGAACTCAAGGTACGTAGTTTTAGAACAAACTGATAAATATTGCCATGAATTAATTTAACTTCTCTCTCTTTTTTCTAACCAAGAATAAGGAGAATATATTGAATGTTGTGGTATAGTGCATTGGAGCCACCACCCTCGATGAGTACAGAAAATACATTGAGAAAGATCCAGCCTTGAAAAGGCGTTTCTCGCTTGTTGATGTTCCTGAACCAACAATCGATGAGACGATTGAGATTCTAGAGAGGTATACGAAAGCGATATGAGATTCACCACGGTGTCCAGTACGAAGATGCCGCCTTGGTCGCTGCTGCGCGCTTGTCAAGTCAATACATCAGGTTGGTTTCAGTATTTTCATGACTATACTCTTGTTCCTGATTGACTTTTTCAGCACTCATGCGTTTTCATATGTATAAATAATAATTAACTACTCCGTAATAATAGAGCTAGTCGCCCACAAAGCTCTGCCTATAACAGGGTCAAGAAGAGGTAATGGTAAATTAAATATGCATTTTCATATGTCAATAGCTTAATTTTCAACTTGCTTGCAGTGACCGCTTCCTCCCCGACAAAGCCATAGACTTGATCGATGAAGCTGGTGCTCGTGTTCAGCTTTATTGGACGCAAGCAACAAATAAAATCCGTATTGTGAAAGAAGCGGACATAGAACAGTTAGTCTCATCATGGACAGGGATTCCAGTGTCGAAAGTTTTGGAAAAAGAATCAAAGCAGCTCCTCAGAATGGAAGAAACGCTCCAAATGCGCATTATAGGACAGGAAGAAGCTGTCAAAGCAATAAGCCGTGCCATCCGCCGAGCTCGAGTAGGCATAAGGGATCCCACCCGCCCAATTGCAAGCTTCTTATTCACTGGCCCAACCGGCGTTGGAAAAACAGAGCAGGGCAATGCATTGGCTGTTGAATACTTTGGCTCCAAAGAAGCCATGAGCGAATACATGGAGAGTTATACTGTAGCGAGGCTCATCGGCTCACCTCCTGGATATATTGGGCACGAAGAAGGTGGCCAGTTAACAGAAGTAGTACGGCGTAAACCACATACTGTAATTCTCTTTGATGAGATCGAAAAGGCCCATCGAGAAGTCTTTAATATATGTAATGCTTCAAGTTTTGGATGATGGAAGGCTAACCGACAGTAAAGGCAGGACTGTTGATTTCAAGAACACTATTATCATAATGACATCAAACATCGGCCATAATTTGATAGGGAAGGGAAGTACTCATTTGCTTGAAGTAGGTGAAGAACTGAAGAAATTTCTCAGGCCAGAGTTCTTGAATAGGCTAGATGAAGTGGTCGTTTTCCAGAAACTTACAAGCCAGCAGCTGAAGGAGATTGTGAATATAATGCTGAAGGAAGTCTACGAAAGGCTCAAGAAGAAGAATATAAGGCTGGAGGTGACGGAGAGGTTCAAGGAAAAATTGTTGGAAGAAGGGTATAATCCAAACTATGGAGCTAGGCCATTAAGGAGGGCCATTGTGAGGCTCTTGGAGGACAAGTTGGCTGAGAAGATACTCAGTGGTGAATTGGTGATATTAAAGAGGGAGACTCGGTGACAATGGACGTAGATCCTGAAGACGACATGATGATATTCTACGTAGCTCGAAATGGTTTCACCCTGTTAACCCTTTATGGGACTCTTTAATTTTCCGATGTTTTATATATTTTTCAGGCTTTAAGCAGCATTTTACATCCCTTTTGTTTGTAATCTTTTTCCCTTTTTTTTCCTTCATATCACATCGGTTTGACTTGGCAACAGAGATGCAATCGTTTTCTTAATGCCAGGGCCCCATATCAACATCAAAGCTTATTTTTTTGACCAAAGTGTGTAAAATGTGGCCTCGTTTGCCTCGTCATATATAAAAAATTGGAAAAATAGTTAAAAGTGTGTTAATGTGTTAATTCAACCACCTAAGTCGTTGCCTAAATTTGCGTGTCTAATTAACACGCCAGCTGATCCAATAGTTAAATAAATTGATGTGGCACGTCCGGTTACAACATACCACATCAATTATCACGTTAATAATGCCATTTGATATTCTTCTTCAACCAAGGGATAGAAGGTGCAATTTGGGTGGGCTTACAAAATATTAAAACATATATTTGATTTTTGATGGGTATAAGTAGGATTATCAATAGATGTTTTTTTTTTATGGTTTTTTTTCCTTCTTTTTTAACAATTTATAAAATCTATCAATCTACCCTTATTCCTAGGTCCTAACCTCTCTAATATCAACTTCCTTCTATAAATTTGAACTCAATATCTCCATCAACAAGAAGAACTTGGGTGAGAACGTCTCACCGCTGTGATTGTGAGACCAATCACTCATGGTCATGGATCAATTTGTTTTTAGCCCCACAATAAACTAATCTATGATTGTAAGTGACTGGGTCTCACAACCACAATGACGAGACGGTGTCACTCAAGTTTTTCTCCTCCATCAACATTTCAAAAACCATACTTGTGATTTGACCCTCCCCGCCCGTTAGTTGCGGATGTCACTTGTTGACCCTAGTGTGCATGAGAAAATATATGTCTCCACCCGTCACGGGAGTATTTCCCCAAATCCGACCCATCACTCTCAAGTCTCAACCATTGGAGCAACCTGTGTAAAAATATGTGAATCTCAATTTCCAGTTCCAATAGAAGATTCTTCCCATTTCCACTTCTGATAGATCTCCTTCCTTCCCCCATTTCCGTCCTCAGATCTCACTCCCATCTCTTTCGTCACCATTCCCAGTTAAACGCCACGTATGCGCTAAATCTCTCTCTCCCCCTCTCTGAGCTTCACTCCAGCTCCAACCCTTATTTGCAGTCATTATACACAATTCCATTTCAATGCAAATTGGTCTTTAATTCTTATAGTTACCTGCAATCTCACCGTTATCCCTGTACAATCCACTTCCTGGAAACCCTAGATTTTCAGTTTTTTATGGTTTCATGTGTTGCCCAATGCAATGAACTGTAAAGATTGTAATTTGAGGAGATCGGAGAGATCCGTTTGGTTCTTGCATTGAAATCAGCTGTAGATGGGATCTTCTCAGTCCGTGCAAACGGTTGAAGAAGAAGAAGAAGAAGAAGAGGATGACGATGACAATGGCGAAGCCGAGAGAAGAGAATTGTTGGATAATCATTTGGTCAAGAAGGTTCTAGAACAAGAGCCGGAGATGTTACCGTGTTACGCATCAGCATCGCCTTTGTCTCCTCAGCTTTCCTCTCTCGGGACGCCGCGGCTCGGGCCGTCGATCAAGGTCTGGGATCCTTACAATGTTTTAGCTCCTCCGCCGCCACTTCCACCGCATCCGGTGTTTTCCCGGAGCTTCTCGTCGGCGAATGCGTTTGATGACGAGAGGGTGGTTACGGAGGTTTACTTGATCAATCACGGGGAGTCTGAATTGAATTTGAGGCCGGATTTGGTTGCGGGGCGGTGCCCAGGGGCAGCGCTGACGGCCAATGGGAAGCGGCAAGCGAGGGCTTTGGCAGTGTTTTTGAAATCACAGGGGGTTCGGTTCAATGCTGTTTATTCATCGCCGTTGGATCGGGCCCGAACAACTGCTGTTTCTGTCTGTCAGGTAGGTTGTTTGATTTGCTATGTTTGGTTCATTCTTGATTAATTGTGGATTTTCCTTTGCTTCTTGGGGAATTGGGGGTTGAGTGTGTGCACGCGCGCGCTGCATTTATTGAGCTGGATAAACTGTATTTCATGATCAGAAGTTCTCTACCATCAAATATAATAGCTTGGCGTTTGTTGAGCTTGAAATCTATCATATCATATCTGGTCAATGTTTATCCCGTAGCCTTAGTTAGCTGAATATCAATTCACTATTTGGTTCTGTAAATACATTTTTGATATCGACGAGACTGAGTTCTCCCAATAAATATTTGAACTCATGCTGTTCAGAGTTTTCCGTGAATGATAGGATTGCATTATCATCCTTCCATGTTGTTTTGTCCTGTCGTAAGATAACTTTGATAAGTGTGTGTGCTGCAGTCTTCTTATATCGGTGTATATTGGCGACAGGGAAATGGGGTTGGATTTGATTCAAAACTACCCAATTCAAACCTGACCTGTTTTATAAACGGGTTGAGAACTTTAGTCTTGACCCTGCCCATTTATAGGGATCAATCCAAACCCAGCCCTCCTAATCAAGTTATTCAAAATTTATTGAAGTAAAAAAAGGTTGGATTTGGGGCAATTGGGACCTGGAGCCTAACCCCCAAAAACTGATTGTTATCAGTTCTAATTGGGTTATTGAACTGAGGTTAATGTTTCCAGCTTGGAAATGCTATTTTAGAAAGTTTAAACTGCAACCAGGTTAAGGCCAGTCTAGAGGGAAATTAGTTCATATATATGAAGTTTTTGGTAGTATCAAGCTATGACAACAATTACATGGAAACCTTCCATCGCATTACGATTCTCATCTTGATTATTCTTTTTTGTTGTTGTACACTGACAATTCCCTGTGGCACATATGTGTACCCAATAACTTAATCTTGTCTCCATTCAATTCTGTTTGTGAAGCCACAATATTTATGAGTTACTGTGATGTTTTCAAACCATCCATGAAGGCTGATAGAAAAATTTTAGCCTCTGAATTATATAACATGCAAAAGTGGTCAAACTGCCAATTACCATTGATCTTAATCTAATAATAGAACCTATGGCAATATCACACCCCCTTGATATTGAGATTCACTGCAGGTCTTTTGACCCTTAGGCTACTACAATGGGAGATTGGGAGCTAGTATGTCAATAAACAATTAAGCAGTACACTCCTGTGTGAAAAGATATCTGTTTTCAACTTCAAAGGAAACAATGGCTTCTGCTGCACTAAGCTCCACAACCATTTGCAGACTGTATTTTGGACTGTATACTGATACAAGCCATTACCGTCGAATTTTTTTAGAAATATTGTTTCAAATGTGAATATAAAATTTAGAATTTTACATTTTTATACTCATATCATCTCTAGATTTAGACTTCTACAGTTGTATACTCATATCATCTCTATAAATTATTATTTCTGTCATCTCATCATTTATAAGGTAGATTCTTGAAGCTAGTGTTTTAATCTTCTATTTATCAGTTACACAGCCTTTTATATTCCCAGTACATGATACTGAGAATTTTACAACCTTGCATGGAAACACCATTAATGGGGTTGCTTCTATCTGTTTTAGAACCCCCAGCTCATATATTTGCAGTTTATACAATGTTGCTTTTAACTCTGGTACTTAAGCCCTACAATTTCTAGTTTTTATTTTCTAGAATTGTAAAATCCGAAAATCATGGTCCAATATGACTCTTGATAGAATCTCAGCCAGCTTTTACTGAGTTTCTGTTCAGCTGCTGCACTTGAGATTAGGCTCCAAGTGACTTCCCTGTTGATCATATCGTGTTCTAGCTGAGTCTTATCCCTTCGAATTGTGCTGTGTTTTCTTGTTGTGAACCATTGTTTGGCCCAAATTGAACATGTTGTAAATCTTGTATTCTTCTCCCTTTTATTCAATAAAATTTGTTTCTTATAAATAGTTACAATTTCATTGGATAAAATTGTTGGCATAACATCAAAAAATCCCATCAGATCATTGGTGAACTAATATCTGATTTTTCATGTCAATGTTGATTTTGCATTGAATAAAAAACAGAAGATCCATACATGTGGAACAGTAACTGCTTGGAAAATTTATGCCAAAGGAAGTAACTAATAATGACTGAAAATGCTATTTCATCATAGAATCTCTAATTAACATTAACCACGCTTCATAGTACCTATTGAAAATGCCAACTGACTATGCTCTTTTTCTTGTGCATATCATGAGATGTCACTCAAAATTTATTTTGACATTTCATTATATTTGTTTATGGGCTTCTGGTTGATGCCCTAATAATAATAATTATTATTATTAGTTTTAGCAGTATTGTATTATGCTTTAGAATCAAGAGATTTATGGTAAGCAAGACTATGTATGGAATGTAACTTTAGTAAACTAGGGGTAGAATTGAGGGGAAGAGTGTGATAAAGTGGAGAAGTGCTTCTAAGAGTGTTATGTGATCATAGAATATGTTTAAGTTAAAGGGAAGATATTATTACGGATATAAGGCCAGTTATGTTTTATTGCAGTTAAAAACTTGTTCAAAAGTGAGTGTTGCTAGAAAGAGGTTGTTGTGAATGAGTGGCAATACAAGAAAATGTAGAAAATGAAATGAAGGCACTCTTAAGAAGTTAGAGGTGGCACCATTTGAGGATGAGAGAAGGTTGCCTAAGATTTTTGTTGAATGTTCCCCAACTCCCCCCCCCCCCCCCCAAAAAAATAAAAATAAAAATTTGAGAAATTATTGTTATAGCTGGCCCCGAGTAATTGGGAATGATGTCTTTCTTGAATTGAGATAATCAGATTATGTCGGAAGAGTGTGTAAATATTCTTTATATTGTAGTATATACCATCTGGACACATCTCAACTTTCTGTTGTTCCTCCCAATAGGAACAGGCGAACAGCTTAAATAATATATAAGATAAGATACCCGTTATTTGATACAAAATTCTACAGCATTTAGTTCTTGAGATCTTTTTCTCCGCATCTTAAATTCTATTGAATGAAATGTTTACCCCTCAAATCATGCAGGACATGAATTTTGCAGAGGAACAGATACAATCCTCAGATGCCCTTGTGGAGATGAGTCAGGGGCATTGGGAGGGCTGCCTCCGGTCAGAAATATACACATCTGAAATTTTGAGCTTAATCGATAGATTCCAGCCTGATTTCTCGGCACCATCCGGAGAATCACTTAGGCAAGTGGAATTTCGGATGATCCAGTTTCTTAATGGAACAGTCCTTGGGCTGCCTGAAAAGTTGAGACCTGATTTCTCCTCACCCCATCAGAATGAAAGCCAAGGGTTTTCACATCACAACCCTCATGCGCTTACCAACTCAGTTCATGACCAAGACGGGCCTTCTCTTCCACCACCCCATTGGGATTTACCTCATAGACACCGACAAGGGCTTTCAAGGAAGAAGTCCGGTAAGAGCAGGCTACAGTTCGTGACTACTACTGGAGATCATGAGGCGGAGGATGATATCTCCCCTCAGGAAGCCAACCATCAAAGCTCCCTTCATAATATAAATGCCAGGAGCTCCTCCTATGTCTCCTCTTCCGTTGGTGTTTTCACTCATTCAGTGCCAATCAAATGTCTCCTCACAGGCCTCCTTGGGTGCAGCCCCGTAATTTCAAATAAGTTTTGCATAGAAGATTCCTCAGTGACAGTATTGCAGCATTCATGGAAAATGGGTTGGCAGATTAAAAGATTGAATGATAATGCACATCTTAGGCTACTCTAGTTGGAAGTACTAGAATCCTCGGATGGAATTTATGGATGGGAGAATGTGGTTTTACTTATTGGCTGTGAACCAGCATTACAATGACTTATGTATTGAATTTGTATGTTGCAATTCATGGTTTCACATGAACTGGGTATATTTATTTCCAGATTACCAACTCCAGTGGGAAACAAGAATTGTTGTGGGAGTTGGATCTTGGCCGTGAGTGATTCTTTTGATATGTAGCATTAAAGAGAGTCATTAATTTATAGATGAAGACGTCATGTTTTCCCAATTTGGGGAAAAATAATTTGTTTTTTTGGAAATCAAGAAATTTGATGAATTTGTATTTCTTGTGTATCAATATACATTCTGAAGCAAATATTTGTCCCAGGGATGCCTAGTTGCCCACCCCAATGCCCCCATTATGTTTGGTCAGAATGATGGGCATCAACTGCAGAACGCCCAAAGCAGCTGGTTACCTAATGATTCACGGAGTGCTTGCTGATGAAATATGCATCCAAGAAGTAATTTTAGGAGAAAGAGCTAGGGTTGTGTTTGGAAACAGGTTCAAGGAGGAATGACACAGAGATGATGTCGCTCTCTGCATATTGTCCTGGGCAGCTGTACATTTCTAATAAAATTTGTTTAATTTGCTATGAAGTTTGGAGAGCACCTGTTTTAACAAGAGAAGGTAAAGGTATTGTGGTTACTATTGGGTTATTTTGTCTTTATAAAATTTAGTGGTTTGTGAAAGTTTGTTGACCAAGTACCCTACAATATATATACTGCTAATTTTCTCTCTTCTCATGTTGTTTTTGTCTCTTTCACAGGCAATTGTGCATCGTTCTAGTGGTTCTCAAACAACCAAGGATGCTGAAAGCTAAATGCCATGGTTGAGCAAATATGATATGAGACGATGACACCGACCATCCTGTTAATCATTCTATAATAATTAGTGAATCAGTAGGATGAAGTTAAATACTCCCATTGGATCCAAAACCCAAGCATGGCGCCGACACTTTTCCATCCGACATATGGCATCTTCGTCCCGTTTATAGACCTATAGCTAGCTGCGAAGATCACAATAGCAGCCGGATACAACTGTCTCACATGGGATAGAGGACAGGAGAGAAAGATGGCGGACCCCTTTGTCCAAAGTTCCAAACCACCCCCATGTGAATTCAATAAAAACCACTCTTTTTTGCAGCATTCTATTGGCTTTTCTGCCCTCTGCAGGGAGTAAAATTTCTCTCACAGACCCACGGAAATATAGAATACGTTCTTCTGTGTCATTATTACAACACGGGACAAATCAAGAAAAAACAAAAGTGTTTTTAACGTCCTTTTTTTTGTTTTTGTTTTTAAAGGGACAACAGAAGTAGAACTACCACTGTCTACCCGTGATGTGCAACAAAAAGTCATACACTTTACTTACCCCCTTATCTTTCACCCATCCACCCACACTCCCATCACTATATTCAAACATCACTTCAGCCAAAGCTTTGGGCCATCAATGGCTATCATCACAAAATTCACTGCTTTTTTATTGGTAATTATCTTCGTGGCTAACTTGCATGCTCTGAGTTCAACAGCTGAGCCTACAATCGCAGCATCTCCTGCTGTTTTGCCCTACGTTGCCTCTCCCAACATGTCCTCATTTTTCCATTCTCCAAGTTCCCAACAACCTCCCAGCTTCGATGCTCCTCCAAATTTAGAGGCATTTGCACCAGTGCCATTTTCGGGTGAGTTTGTGGGGAGGAGTTCTTCTGGTTCAGCCAAGTACGGCAGTGGCATTGGTGTATTTGGTGTTGGGCTCTTCTTTGTAATGAAACTCGTTTATGGTGTTTAAGAACATCAGTTGTAAGTACTTTTATGTGGACGGCCTCGTATTTTGTTTATCCAATTCAATGGTTTCCTTCATGCTGTGTTCGTTTTTAATATTACTATCTTAAAGGACGGTATATAACAATATTATCCTGATTTGATGATTTGAACCCATCAATAAATTGATGCTTCTTTAAGTTGGGTATTGATCTAGAATTTAAAGGGCTTTGATTCATTGATGGATCTATGCAGCATTCTTGTTTATGGTCTACGAGATCTCTGTATAATTTTTTAAAAGCATTTTCATGTTTTTTTAATGCAATTTGAATCATTCTCTATGCATTTTCACGTTCTCATAGGCTATTGATATAATTTTCAATGTAATTTCACTTTTTTCTTACAATTATTATCTCATTAAATGGGTCTTAACATGTACCATTAAGCTTATTTGGTAATTTACAATGCCAAAATGCTATATTTTGTAATACTCCCTCCAATGGTTGTGCTATATTTGCAACTAGGATTCTTTTTCACCAATGACACTTGTGATATTTGATTTTTTGGAAGATTTCAATGAGATAAATATGCATTTTGATGAAGGTAAGATGGTTTTAAAAAGGCTTAGCAATTGGGAGAGCAAAACGACTGAGGAAAAAGAAAAAAAGACGGAGGAAGGCCATATACGGATGGCAAAATGATAAAAACATTGGGGAGGGGGAGGAATAATAAGAAAATCAACAAAGCAAAAATATAGCATATTCTATACTGGTATGGAATATGCTAACAAGGGTTTCCTCATTTTTTTTTTATTTTTTGGGTTTCTCATTTAAGCAAAATTAGGTTGTTTTGGGCAGCATAGTTGACCCAAATGCTATCTAAATTGACATCATGCACCATAATTGTTTAATTTTTTTTTGGAAAACTACAAATAAGTAAATAACAACTTTTTTTTTTTAACAGTAAACATAGCAATATCAAAGAGCCCCTTATTAGGAAAGGAGGTTCATGTAAATTTTGGGGCAAAACATAATTTTCACACGATTTGGGTTCAAAACTGGCAAATCAGAGCAACCCATTACAAAGTACAAAGAGATTGCCAACCAACCTTTTTTGTCAACGACTTTCCTCCATTCCAGCTTATCGTTGTCCCAGAACCACTATGGTACTCTCTTTGTAGGAGGGATCAATTACAATTAGAGATAAGGGAAACTAACGAAATGGTGGTCAAAAATAAAAGTAATCCTAAAAAAGGGTCAAAACTTCTCTATTTCATTTAAAACGGTGATAATGAATTTTAATTCCCAACATAGAGGATTTAAGATTGAATGTCTTTTATGCCCTTTTGCTATATTTTTTGCATTCCACCTAAATTCCCTCTAGTCAGACCCTCTCCCTTTCCTAATTATTGGATTTACCTTTTTCATATCCTAATCACTGTTGTAACGGATGGGCAACGGTAAATCGTTGGCCTAAGGATTTTTTCCAAAGTATTGGGACTCGAACTCGGGATCTTTCATTTCTACTCGAGACAATTACCTTGGGGCCAAGTGTCCAACCACTAGACTAACCCACTGGATTGACTGTTTACATTTTTACATACACTAATACTATGTATTTGATGTAAGGTGTACCCCTAATATGCAACCATTAGATTGGAGAGATATAGTCAAAATAGACATTGGTACAATTAGTGGGTTAATGTACCTCCATGAAACAAGGAACCCTCAGATGACCCATAATGTTGGCTGATGGATTCGAAGTCAAATTGACCGATATTGGGATGGTTATCAATTTCCCAGACGGAAATGAAGATGTCTTGAAATACCCGGCTATTGGCACACTTGGATACCTTGATCTAATGTATTACGACACCGATTATGTGAGTACAACATTAGACATCTACTCCTTTGGAGTAGTACTTTTGGAACTCCTCACAGGAAGAAAGGCGATCTAGGAGGAAAATAAAGTAAAAACGAGTCTCGCCATATGGGTTAGGCTGTTTTATATGTTGGTTTGAACCAGATAATCACGGACAGATAGTGTGGGGGGTAAATATATTCATGTTGTTCTCTCCACCTTGCTCACAAATTTTTGAATGAGCATTTGCATTGTTGACTACACATAGAAACTGACCCACATAACCATGGGCACACACATATGGTCCCAATTAAGTCATTTTCTTTAGTCCTTTTATTCATTGTGTTGCACGATGTGGCTACTAAGATAATTTCCCAAGTTCTAATCCTACTTATTTCTTCAATGCATGATGTACCCATTAAAGTTATTAGATTCAAACACAGAAATGAAAAAAGGAGAAATGGGTAAAACCCTTGTATTCAATATATATAATACATGTACATGAGGGACCTATATATAGGTATGAAAGAATAGGGAAACAGCTGTACAACAGTACACGGTAACAATAGCTGTACAACAGTACACGGTACAGTTATACACAGTAACAGTACAATACATGGGGAAATCCTATGCTATTTAGTACACAGTAACACCCCCCCTCAAACTCAAGTAGGGTGTGTAGAGACCAACTTGAGTTTGGAAACTAAATCGAAATGGCATCCTAGGGGATGATGGGAGAGAAAACAGAGGACCAAACTTGGCTCTGATACCATATTAGATTCAAACACAGAAATGAAGAAAGGAGAAGTGGGTAAAACCCTTGTATTCAATATATATAATACATGTACATGAGGGACCTATATATAGGTATGAAAGAATAGGGAAACAGCTGTATAACAGTACACGGTAACAACAGCTGTACAACAGTACACGGTACAGCTGTACACGGTAACAATACAGTACATAGGGAAATCCTATGCTATTCAGTACACAGTAACAAAAGTGAAGCCTACCTCAAGGTGTAGAGATTCTGCTGTTTAGTGGAATACCATACATGTATGCTAATATGTACAGTTTTAATGTATATATTTCATTATAAAAAAAATGCGCAGATTCGGCCAAATGAGTCCCCCTTTATCTAGGCACCTAAGGACCTTTATAGATTACAATGAATGGCTAGCATAGTGCGATGTGGCTATGATCTAATCTATCTTCACATGGACTAAAGTTATATAGAGAACTCTAAAAGGTTCTAGAAACCTTGGCCAAGTTGTCGAGGCCCAAAATGGATCATCAGTTTGGGAACTCAACAGGATGTGTAAAGCTAATTTTTTTTAACTGACAATAATAATATACTAGGAAGGACGTTCATGGCCTCCGCTAATTCCAAGTGGGTATGAAGATCCATATAATCAACAACCCTAGTTGTAGAAAGTGTACTGAAAACTAGGGCAGTCAAACGGAGAGAGGCTAAAGTAGGGGTGTTAATGGTTCGGTTTGGTTCGGTTTTAGGGGAGATTTCAAACCAAACTATTATACTTCGGTTTTGTTCTTCCCAAACCAAAATCAAACCATACTAAAAAAAAACCAAACCAAACCAAACCATTATATTTCGGTTTGGTTCAGTTCGGTTTCGGTTTTAACCTATCAACTAACAACAAATAATTGAAAATGAAAAAAATGACATGCCAAACTCCAAATAAAAACATTTTTAATAAAAGCATTACATTAGCAACTAAAAAAAACAAACATTGTATCAAAATAGAAACATATTGACATATATCAATATGTCAATATCACACACAACATTAATAACTAGTTTAATACATGCCAATCTAGATAAGGGAAAACAATAAAAAACTTAAAATAAACAAAAACAAGCTCATTACTTATTTTACCCTTATTAGAATTGAGAATTTACAAACTTTAAGTTTATATATATATATATATATATATATATATATATTTCGGTTTTTTCGGTTTTTCGGTTTGGTTTGGTTTTTTAAAATTGAAAACCAAAACCAAACCAATTAAGTTCGGTTTTCTAAAATTAAAACCATAACTAAACCTAATGACAAAAAAACCAAACCAAACCGCTCGGTTCGGTTTAGTTCTCGGTTTTAACCAAAACCATTAACACCCCTAGGCTAAAGCAGGCAAACTAGGCCTATCTATTGATAATTCCACGCTACAATATTCCCCCATTTTGAATATTTTACTCATAACCCCAAAGTTAGACTAATGGTTTTAGAGACTTAGGTTTCTAAAAGTTGAGGGTATTGGGCTCTTACTCTCCCTTCGATCAATTAAAATTAGTCAAATTTTTCCGAAGCATTAATCGGTGTAAAGTACCAATTGCCTTGTTCCTATATAAGAAATTAATCAAGTCAAACATTTAAATATCACAATATTCCGATTGGGCCAACAAGAAGATTTTAAAATAAATAAATAAAACAATGATTTTCTCCCAATCGCATGGTTGGCCAGATCCTTTATTTAGCATGCCGGCATGGCACGATTCCATGGGAACCTAATCACCAGCACAGGTGGAATGGAATTGCACGTACGACTGTAGGACAAATTCATGGTCGTTGAAAGCAAACATTCCCTCCAAAATCCCCACTACTTCAGCTTCACCGTGGAGGTAAAAGACAAAAAGGCCACTAAAACCTCCCTCAGAATGTATGAAGATTTCAAAGTCCAATTCCCTTCTAATCACAATTTCTTGTAAAATCTACAGACAATGCTATTCAACCAATCCCAACCTCACAACCTTATTCAACAAATACGTTGACAAAACCAATGTCTACTCCTGGAACTCAGTCATCGCCGAGTTGGCTCGGAGTGGTGACTCTTTTGAAGCACTTCGAGCCTTCTCGTCCATGCGTAAGCACTCTCTCAAACCAAACCGTTCGTCCTTCCCTTGCACCATCAAGTCCTGCTCGGCCTTGTTCGATCTCCTCTCGGGCAAGCAAGCCCACCAACAAGCTTTGGTTTTCGGCTTTGAATCTGACATTTTTGTGTCCTCTGCTCTCGTAGACATGTACTCTAAGTGTGGCCAATTGAAGGACGCAAGAACACTGTTCGACGAAATTCCTCACAGGAATGTGGTCTCTTGGACTTCAATGATTACTGGGTATGTCCAAAACGAAGAAGCCCATGAAGCGTTATTGCTATTTAAAGAGTTCTTGATTGAAGAAAGCGAAAATGAGGGAGATGGGGAGGTTTTTATAGATTCAATTGCAATGGTTTCGGTTCTATCTGCTTGTTCTCGTGTTTCCGGGAAGAGTATTACAGAAGGGGTTCATGGGTTCTTGGTAAAGAGAGGATTTGAAGGGGATGTAGGTGTAGGGAATACTTTGATAGATGCGTATGCCAAGTGTGGGGAATTAGTTGTATCTGGGAAGTTGTTTGATGGGATGACTGAGAAGGATGTGGTTTCTTGGAATTCGATGATTGCATTGTATGCACAAAATGGATTGTCGACAGAAGCTTTGGATGTCTTTTATGCAATGTTGAAGGATGGAGATGTCAACTACAATGCAGTGACTTTGTCTGCTGTGTTGTTAGCCTGTGCACATTCGGGGGCTCTGCAAGCTGGGAAGTGTATACATGATCAGGTACTTGAGAGTTTCATTTCAATTTCTCGTAAGAGTAGTTTGTCATCTTGTAGATTTGGTCTCCTTTGCCAGCGTCCACCCCCCTTGGGGACATTAACATTTTTGGACTAGTACAATATGTCTGCTACAGTCTGTTGAATTTTAATCCAAATGCCTCTGCTATGGCTCCTTTTGTCTTTATATGGCACCTTCTGTTATTCATAAATTAAAAATCCTCTTATGTGCTATTGTTTGATTTTTCCATGTACCTGTTATTTTCTATAGGTTATCAAGATGGGTCTGGAAGAGAATGTGTTTGTGGGTACTTCAATTATTGACATGTACTGCAAATGTGGCAAAGTAGAGATGGCAAGGAAGGCATTTAAACGCATGAAGGAGAAGAATGTGAAGTCATGGACTGCCATGGTTGCTGGTTATGGAATGCATGGCCGTGCCAAAGAAGCTTTGGAAGTCTTCTATGAGATGAGAAAGGCTGGGGTTAAACCAAATTACATAACTTTTGTATCTGTTCTAGCGGCTTGCAGCCATGCTGGTCTGTTGGAAGAAGGCTGGCATTGGTTCAAAACCATGAATCATGAATTTAATATAGAACCAGGGGTAGAGCACTATGGGTGCATGGTTGATCTTCTGGGGCGTGCTGGTTATCTCAATGATGCATACGATTTGATCAAAGGAATGAAAGTGAGACCCGATTTTGTGGTCTGGGGTGCTCTTCTTGGTGCCTGTAGGATCCACAAGAATGTGGAGCTAGGGGAGATTTCTGCAAAGAAATTGTTTGAACTGGACCCAAAAAATTGTGGGTACTATGTCTTGCTTTCGAACATATATGCCGATGCAGGCAGGTGGGAAGATGTGGAAAGGATGAGAGTCTTTATTAAGAATTGTGGACTGGCTAAACCACCTGGATTCAGCTTGGTAGAAGTTAAAGGTAAGGTTCATGTTTTCTTGGTTGGAGATAAAGAGCATCCTCAACATGAGAAGATTTATGAATATCTGGAGAAACTATTAGTGAAGCTACTGGAAGTTGGCTATGTACCCAACATGGCCTCAGTTCTTCATGATGTCGGTCAGGAAGAGAAGGAAATGATCCTGCGAGTTCACAGTGAGAAGCTGGCCATCGCTTTTGGAATCATGAACACAGTTCCTGGTACAACAATCCACGTCATTAAGAATCTTAGGGTTTGCAGTGATTGCCATACTGCAATTAAGTTGATCGCAAAGATTGTTAATCGAGAAATTGTGGTCAGAGATTCAAAGAGGTTTCATCATTTTAAGGATGGGTTGTGCTCGTGTGGGGATTATTGGTGATTTATATGAGAAAATAAATTAAGACAATGTCAATTGCAAGCCATGAACATTTTGCCTTTGATCACCAAGGTTTTTGTCAGAAAATTGTAACAAAGGATGACTCTGTATCTATGTTGGGATACTGGTGGACATTTATACAAGAGAAATATGCAAATCAATTACACTCATGCTAAAATGTATAAAGAAAAGTAATCCCATTGCCAACCAAAGGAATATCAAATCATGGAGAACATCCGAAAAATTTGCCGAGTTTTAGGCCTTTCAATGTTGATATTTGAGATCGGTTATCCTTCACATCAATTTTTGAGCATCCAAGACAACTCTGGAGGGCCCTGTTCTCCCCCTTTAATTGGTCTAGCTGGCACCGAAGCTCTTTGATGGCATTTCTCTTTTCATTATTTCTCCTTATCAACTCCGCCTGCTGCTGCAGATTCTCCTCCATGAGCTTCATAACTTGAAACTTCAGTGCAGACCACGTATTCTCCAAATTGAAACTACCAGTTGGGAAGTCTCCAGCCATTTTCCAACCTAATTCAAAATGAGTTATTTCATTGTCTGTGTTTGTCATGTTGCATGGTTCATTTGACATCAAGTCCTCTGCTACTTCATTCAGGGATTTAAAGTTATAGTTAGCGCTATCAAATTCGACCTCGGGATCTTCAACAATAGATTCAGGATGGGAATCAAAGGCCTCTAATTTAGAATCAACAGGGCTTCCAACAGCTTTGCTGCTGTTGTTGTCATTGCTAATTTGTTGTTTTTTTCTGCAATCCAAAGAAGGAGACGAAGTTCCTGAATTAGGCGCATGGGCTGATTGAGAACTCAACTGGTCATATCTTTCCGCTAAAGAACGGTAAGAACTGTTGAATTCTTCAATCATTTTTATGAGTTCTGGTCTCTTCTTGTAATACATCTCGACTCTATGTGCTAAAGAATCACCATCTTCTTCTATAACTGACAGCATGGCCTTCATTTTCTTATCCAAGTCTGCAAGACAGTTACACTAGCTAGTGAATTTTTGTAAGTTAAGCACCCTTGTAAAGCCAATGTATGATCTAAATGCAGGGGGATAAAACCTGGTAGGATGAACCCACCCATCAGCTTTATTAAATCTTTTTGTTTCACTATATTATATAGTTTACATAAAAAGCTTTTCAGCACCCATCATTATACGGTTGAAAACAACTGAAACCCAGCGTGAGGAACGTACTCCCGGCCTATCAGCCATGGCCGCCTGTGGCCATGGCGGCGGCGGCAGCCCCGTCAGGCAATTTGAATGATTGTAATGTTTTATTAATGCAGAAAATGAGCATATTACTTAAGATATCCAGCAAAACAAAAAAAAAGGGGCAAGAAAATAAAAAGCAAATATATCAGGTGAGATTATTGCCATGTAAAACATGGCATGCTTCATATGCACGAGTGTAGGTTCATCTACCATGATATCCCCTCTCTCTCTCTCTCTCTCTCTCTCTCTCTCTCTCTCTCTCTCTCACGCATGCACGCAATAACAGTCACACAAAAGAAGGTGGGGAAGACTGACCTGATAGAGTTGTCTGAAGCCACTGAGACTGGTGGGGACTATCAGGTCTATCCGACCCCCAAGAACAAGAACCACTTGTGTTCTCCATTGAACAAATCTTTCTCCAAATAAAGAATCCCCAAGCTTTGAAGCAAAACAAACCCAAAAGGATATAAAGAAATACGTTTAGGAATTTGAAAGCAGCAATAGTCAGGGGGGGCAACTCAGGTCTCCCTTCTTCTCGATCTTATAAAGAGATTCTTTCCCAAATTCAAACGCATCTTTAATATGGCTAATTTAATGTTGATAGTCCCGTTATGTAGACCTTGATTTGATCCTCAATTTGCATTACAAGTCATCACATTAAATTTTTAATTTTTTTTGAAAAATTCACTTGAAGCATATGTATGGCAAGGCATCTGGGTGTTGCCAAAATTTGATGTAACAAGATTTTTAGCTAATCAAAAGGGAAAAAAATTCATTTAGCAGAACTTTTTTTTATTTTTTTGTAACAGTTTATCAGACATTTATTATGGGGCTTTTGATCTCGTAAGCTTGTCCTCATGGTAAGGAACCTTTGATCCTGGAAATGGTAAAGACTTCATTGGTTAAAACTTGAAAGTCCTTCCTCGGGTTACATGTTAATTTATTCATTCATATAACCTATGGTAAATTAGAAATTGAGTTGACCATTTTGCTCACTAATTAATGAGTTTAGATCCTCTTTTTGATTTTGCATATTGTGTTTATACTTGACTTTACACCACAGCACATCGCGTCATGTGAAATGTATCATCTACCAAACGAAAAAGTAATAACCCACTAAGCCATTTTGAGTATTTCTCATGTGCTAGCGTAAGCAGTGATTCAAGTGATGTGTTGTTTGCCCTTATATTTATGCTGGCTATTCAATAGTTTTCGTTTAGATGAATTCTTCTTTTGGTCACAAAGGAAGGGATTTGATCCCTGGATCCTAAACTTTACCTACACCCCAACCCTACTCAGATACCTCTTAGTCACCAGGGTCAATGGCTGATCGTTATAAATTCATTATAGCATCATGATTGGACACAAGCTAACCCTAGCCATGGTGATGTGGGGTCAAATTAAGGCATGGAAAATTAGGCATATTTGTTAGAGTTTGAGCCGAATTTGAATAAAGACTTTGATACGCTAATAGTGAAAATAAATAAATATATATGCATCAAAACAAAATTTCTCGGTGGGGGGGTGTCTGAGTCAATGAATTATTGCTGCCCAAAGGAATGGGAATTAGTGAATGACTATAACCAAAAGGGAAATTACCGAATTACTGGGGGTGCGGCGGCGAGTAAACTTTTGGGCCGCATTGCAGAAATGTGAGGGAGAAGGTGACTTTGCCGGCCGCTAGCGAAAAGCAAATAAAGTTGGAAAAAAAATTCGAAAAACATTTTCCATCCTCCCAAAATATGTCGAGGAATATACCTCTCCTCCCTTGCGTTCTTTTTTAGATGCCATTATTTTGCCATTGAATTACAAATGTACCCAAATTGGACAATGATAGTTAACAGTTACGGCTCTGCATGTAAAGTGCAAAATACCGTAGCCACTAGTTAGTCTGTCACTCCATTTCTAGATGATCCGTCAATTCTCCTACGCTATTTCTCAAGGGCCCAGACCTGTTGGGTTCTGAGTGTATTGGCGAGTACCCCATTTCAAATCGTCAATTCTCCTAAGGTGATGCCAACTTGTTGTGCATTGACCCATCAACACTGGTATTTGACCGAGTTTGATAAAGACTATTGCAACGGTTCCCTACCAAGTGCATTGACAAGTTATCCCTTAAACACATTTATTATTGGCTTTGCATTTAAACTCATTTTTAATTGAATTTTATTAATTAAATCATCTTTTTTATTTGATCAATATGATGATTTGGCTTCCTTTTTGAATTATATCCCGTACCAAGAAAGAGGAGAGGATGGGGATGCTCATTGGAACTTTTAGAACTCTTAATGATTTTAATTAATAACCCTTGGATTAAGCAACATAGAGTGAAGTAAAAATATGAGAATTTCAAAAATCTTGATTTCGACTCATTAGTCTTTGTGTCCTAAGTCCTAAGTCCTAATATTTGACACAAAAGCTCCTAATCGTTCCCTCCAAATAGTCCAAGGTGTCAATGATGGTAATTTAGAAGAGTGGGAGGGCCATTTTATTTGATACACAAATCTCGTGTACATAACGCGACGAGTGCCAATGAAAACGGTATAACAACCTTCTTTCTTTCTTTCTTTCCTTCTTTCTAACAGAGCATTGGGCAGCGAGAGATCGGGGCAGAACCTCTCCCTTCATTTCTCTCGCTTCCTTCTCTCTCCCTCATTCTCTCTCTCTCTAGATCTCAGTCCGTACACTCATGGCGTTCTCCGAAACCTCTCGTCAATCCCTAATCCCTAGCTTCCTCTACACCTCTTCGTCGACGAAAACCCTAGCTCTCGAGAACATGTCGAACACAAACCCTAGCTGGTCTTCTTCGCCGCCGTCTGCTGCACCAAATGGAGGACTCGTAGTGAAGAGGAGCTTCGTGATTCCTGCTCCCAGCGAGCCTGGCAAGATCGAGTTGTACTCGCCAGCTTTCTACGCCGCTTGTACAGCCGGTGGTATCCTCAGCTGTGGCCTCACTCACATGGCCGTCACTCCTCTTGACCTCGTTAAATGTAATATGCAGGTTCGATTTCTCTAGATCTATCGCTCTTCCTTTCCCTTTTTTCCTTTTTTTTTTTTTTTCTAGAATTTTATTTCTTTTGTGCTAGATCTGTTGTTAGGGTTTTATGCACTCGTTCTGTCTTGTTTATCAGTTATTGTATCCATCTGTTGTAAATGGTCATGATTTAGGTTGTTTTTTTTTTTTTTTTTTTTTTTTTAAATAAATTTTCTCTTTTGAACTTTGTCTGTTTGGTTAATTTTTCCTTTATCAGGACAACTTTTTATCTTGTATATGTGATAGATTGATACTGGATCGAATTTGTTCCCAACTCTCCGTTTGGATGCTGAGAAAATTGAGGAAAAGAAAAGAAAATTCTGAATCATTTGTTTTTTTGTTGTTTCCTTAAGATGGAAAAACTCGCCTCGGATACACTTAAGAGTTGCATCAGGGGAAAATACTGAAAGACTAGGATTCAGAATTCTTAATTCTTATCTTTATCGCCCAGCAACCAAAAGGAGCTAAAAGATTTCTTATGTTCGTCATTTCATGGAAATATTGATTTCCATCTGTAATGAGATATTTGGAATTTGCAATGTAATTACGTTCAAGATGACTTGGATTTTAGGTTTGACTCAATTGAGTTTGGATCTTCTTCTTGACTTTGTGTGCAGTGATTGTGCTTGACTTTGCACTACAACACATCACGTCATGTGAGACACAAATTAACGAATGAATATGCACCTGCACATTCAGTTGTTTGGAATGTGTCTCATGTGGTGATGTTTTTTTCATCTATTAGATTGTATCTTACGCAATTTAACAAATGAATTGGCACCTGCACACTTGTTTATTTTGAGCGTGCCTCATATGGTGACATTTTTTGTTCATTAAATTGTATCTCACGTGATGTGACGTGACGTGCTGTGGTGCAAAGTCAAGCACGATCACAGCATGCAAAGTGAAGAAGAGGCTCCGAACTCAACTTGGTCAGCCAATATTTTACCTCAAGTGTAGATTGGTTTCCTTTTTGGACTAGAACAGAGTTCATTATTGTTAAATATTTTTTCAATAACATTTGAACTGGTATTTGTGTTTTTACACATTTATAGCGAGTTTTTCAATAACATTTGACCTGTTATTTCATTATTAGTTTTTTTTCCTTTCCCATTAAGATTTTTTTATGTGATAAAATGAATTATTTTCCAGACTAAGATTTTTGGTTTAATTCCTTCTTTTTTTTTTTTTTTTTTTTTTTTTTTTTTTTTTTTTTTTTTTTGTCTTGTTCTAGATCAGTTCACAAAATGCGATTTGGTTGCCCTTTTGGATTCATTTCATGGCAGAGTTTGTTCTTGTTAGGTGTCTTTTTTTTTTGGGTATGATAATATTTGATACACATCAGTGACATATTATTAATTTTAATATTTTATACAGCTGCAGTTAACAACAGTTTGGTTGTTGAGAAAATGCAGGAAAAGAAAAGAAATGAGATCATGGGATCTTATAACATGTTGGGGTTGGAGTAGCTGTTGTGAGGTTCCGAGTTTCCTCAAAATCAGAACACTATCTGATTTTGAGGATTTATTTTCTCTTCATAGATGATGTAAATTAATATTGGGATTATTCATACTGCAGATTGACCCTGCAAAGTACAAGAGCATCACGTCTGGTTTTGGGGTTTTGCTCAAGGAGCAGGGAGTCAGAGGCTTCTTCAGGGGTTGGGTGCCTACTTTGCTTGGTTACAGTGCTCAGGGTGCCTGCAAGTTTGGATTCTACGAATACTTTAAGAAGTACTACTCTGACCTTGCTGGACCAGAGAATGCAGTCAAGTACAAGACCTTGATTTATCTTGCTGGCTCCGCATCTGCTGAGGTGATTGCTGATGTGGCTCTTTGTCCCATGGAGGCAGTGAAGGTCCGGGTTCAGACTCAGCCTGGCTTTGCACGTGGGTTGTCTGATGGATTTCCCAAGTTTGTCAAGTCTGAAGGAGTTCTTGGGTATGCTTGTTAAATTTTGTTCCATTTTTTCCCTTTTTTTTGTATTTTGTATTTTTTATTTTTTCTCTAATAAGATAGTGCATGTTAGAGAATACTGGTAACAAATTTGGTCAAATCTTTGCAGGTTGTACAAGGGCATTGTTCCTCTTTGGGGACGCCAGATTCCATGTAAGTTGAGGCATCCACATTACTAGCTCTCTGTGTGATTTATAAACTGCATAAGAATATTAGTTGATTATTTGTCAATGTTATCTGCTTGCTTTTTGTTCTCGTTTGTCTTTTAGGTTGGTTTTTATAGGATAGTTTTAGATAGACTGGTGTGTAATGGTGCATTCATGTCATTCTCTTTACCTTTGCAGGGTTTTGAACAAGAGTTTGTGTAATAAGACTTATTGTAGCTTCCTTGCATTTGCACACATCATCTGATATATATTGGTTTCTGCTTGTTTGGGTATTTTGATTTCTTGGATCACTTATATTCTTGTTCTTTTTTGTTTCTTGAGTGTACAAAGTTTTAAATGAGTTTGCGGTGTTGAATACATGCAGAAAGTGACTAACACAACCATGCATGTGGGCATACAAATATTATCCAAGGAATTTTTTTTTCTAGTTCTTTTATTCATTCACTGTTGCATGATTTGACTGCTAACATAGCGTTCACATTTCTCTTATTTTTTAATGTATGATGTGCCTATTGATGTGATGCTTATCTTGAAGTATGATCTGAGCTTCTGCTGTTTAGTCGTTTGCCTGTATTTTTCTCATCTGCACTGATTGGTATGTGACTGTGGTAAAGGTTACTGCTTATTTGCTTCAATATGGTTGAGAAGGTTCCTTTTTTGATCATTTGAGTGTAGAGTTCTCATTGAGCAGTGTATTCATACCCTGATATTGTGATGCTTGTGCTGCAACTGGATATTCAAACAACATAATGATGCCTGCACTATTTTGTTGGTTTTGTTATCCTTCTTGTGTATAACTTCATGGCTTTATGTATTGATAATTAACAATAAGTAGAATGCTAAGTCAACATTTAAGAAACATGGCTTTATGTATTGATAATTAACAATAAGTAGAATGCTAAGTCAACATTTAAGAAATCAAAATCATTGAACAGAAGATGGTATATTCAAGTAAGCTCCCAGGGAAAATGATTATTTTATGCAGCTGAATTTTCCAGAAATATATGTGGAGCAGCTAGCCTGAATGTTTTTTGGATAAGAAGGATTGGTGCATATTCAGCTGGCTAAGATGCTTGAAAAAGTTTTAATCTATGATGAAATTTGTTATACTTTCTTTGTCATGTATCTTCTGTTGATGTTGTGCTTTGCTTTCCCCTTGCCTATCAGTGCTAGTGGTTGTTTGGAATCTTAGGAGGTCAAAATGGTTTATTTTTCACAGATACAATGATGAAGTTTGCCTCTTTTGAGACCATTGTGGAGATGATCTACAAGCATGCCATCCCTAGACCCAAAGACCAGTGCAGCAAAGGTTTGCAGCTTGGTGTGAGTTTTGCTGGTGGCTATGTGGCTGGTGTTTTTTGTGCTATCGTGTCTCATCCTGCTGACAATCTTGTCTCTTTCCTCAATAATGCCAAGGGGGCAACCGTCGGTGATGTGAGTGCTTAGCATAGTTCCCTGGAACTTCTCTATTCACCTATAACCTCATGTTTATGTTGTTTTGATGTTTTTTGCTTTCGGTTCTGCAGGCTGTGAAGAAACTAGGGGTGTGGGGTCTCTTTACCCGTGGTCTACCTCTCCGTATTGTCATGATTGGAACCCTCACTGGGGCTCAGTGGGGGATATACGATGCATTCAAAGTCTTTGTTGGGCTGTAAGTTCCTCCTACCATTGCTGAGCAATACTCTCTCTCTCTCTCTCTTCCCCCAAATAATTGCATGTCTTTTCTTTTCTTCTTTAAAAAACACAAAAAAAAAAAAAAAAAAAAATTCCTGAAGGGTGTTGATATGATTTTCAGGCCAACCACTGGTGGTATTGCTCCTGCTGCTGCCCCTGCTACCACTGAGCTAGCAAAATCTTAGAATGTTGAATGATCAACAGGAATAGATTTTGTCTTTTTAAGGAACCTGGGATGGACGTCTCATAGGGAACAATAATATAGGAACTGCTGAAGCTGCTTGAATGGCTTACTTGCAGGGGGGAGTATTCTTTTAATTTGCTTTCAGAACTTGATTCCATTTTTCCCTTATTGACTAATTTTTGATAAATTTGGAGGATGGTTTTGGTCTCATCCTTCTACTCTTTTGAAAACCCTTTTTTGTAGTTAGATTCAATATGAAATTTCAATTTGACATCATTCCCCTAGTGGAGAAGAATAGGCAACAAAAAATAATGGACAGATGGTGGGGTTTATACTGAGTGTTGTCCTATTTTCTTCCCTTGAGAAGTAGTCGGTGTGTGCAGATTTACCTTTTTTGACTATGCTGAGGCACGGAAGTTATGCCTGTTTTCATCATCGTTCCTTTTACATTTTTCATGGTTTAATTTTTTTTCCTTTTTTTAACTAATGGTTGTGTTCGACTTAATCCATTGCATGCCAAATATAGGCCTGCAAGCTTGAATTGTGATGCATGCCAACCATATATAAAATTGTGTTGCTAGCGAGGGAGCCAGTAATGGATCCTCCTCGCTCCTAGAGAGGAGTCATTGATGTATATGGTGGTGCAGATCCACCTCTTGGGCATGAGCTTATGGCAGCTGATTCTTTGCTGCCGGAGTTTAACTGGTTATGATGATTATAAAGAATTATGGAATTCATTGAGCTGCTAGTATTGAAACTTTATTTTTAGTTTGCGCACATCACAATTTACAAGAACCAGCACGTGTGTTGTAAAAACCTTCCTTTTTTTTTTTTTCTCTCGATAAAAGAAGAAAACAATTATTAATATGACCATTTTATCAGTTAATAATATCTGTAAACTCTTGATTTATGTTGGTAAATATTTGAAACTGACGTAAACCACGTTCTAAACGTGGGAAACAATCATTTTTTCCTTTTTCCATTTTTATTGTTTGCTATGAGCCCGGGAAAGAATCTTGAGTTGGACAAAAATGTTTTTCAGCTTCAGGAAGCGGATTCCTGTCCCCTCGTTGCTGACAATAGGCATTGCCTCAATCTCCTTAACCAGGTTGTATTACAGCCTAATATATTTTAATGGCTCTGATTGAAGACACCACGGCTCAAGCTGTTGTGCAAATGTTTCTACCAAAAAGGAAGAAGAAAAGAAGAAAAAGGACAACGAAGCCATATAAATGCCTTGCAAATCATAACAGTACTCATATAGCATTTGTATCACTTAATAAATGCCAACAACAGTTCAAATTTTACCCCAACAAAAAAAAAAAAAAAAAAAGCAGCTCAAATATTTACACCTCCACGTTTTTGAATCTGCTAGATAAGTATTAGAATACAGACGTCAACTGTCTAATCTGCCCCCCACAAACCACCAAACCCTAAATAAAAGTCCCTATGTTGCAAATATAAACAAGCAACCAAAGAATCTGGCAATTAGTGCTAATATACAGTATTTAACTTCATGATCGTTGTTATTGAACCTAGAGGAATCCTCTGACTTGGGATTTGAACAGACAAGGAACTCGAACTGAGCATCATCAAATGAGATTGATTGTGAAGCAGACATATGAATATGCATCGGTATCAACACCTAGACCAGCAATCCCTCCAACTTCATCTTCAGATTTCCAGTATGTGCTGCATAAAATAAATAAACTAATTAATTATGGGTGATATCAAGAAATATTAACCACAAAACTTCGTAAAGTACTCCAAATATAGTAGAAATCATGTACAGACATAGAAACAGTCCATCCGTGTTAATTTATGGAATATGCATGCGTTAAAATGACTTGGGTATGTTAAAACTTGCCTGTTCACACCATCGCAAATTCTTTCAAGGATTGAGCGTACTTTCTTCTCACTTTTCGCAGATGGTGCTAAAACGCATGCCTGTAATCACCTCACCAACCAATGCTTAGTTGAATAAGTATATGCTTTTTTGTAAAGCCAAGTAATGTCAGAGTTGTAGGGTTTATTCACCAAGAAAGATGGCGGCAAACCATATCTTAGTATGCTCTCTGTAAACACACGTACAGCACAAAAGTGCATCCAGGAGCTGAAAACCTACAGGAGAAACTCATTCAGTGTAAGGGAAATTACCGATATTCATCTAAGATGGGAAGGAGGTCATCTTCTCTGTATGAAAAGAAAGGACAGTTGCAGGAGGAGAATCGTAGATAACAATCCACTAACACCAATTAGAAGATTGCAAACATGCATCTCCCCGGGATTTTTTCAGAAACTAGATGCTTCACAAATTACAACCATACAGTCAATAAGGGCATAAGGCACCTGGCACAGAAAGACCTCATAAAATTGGATCAATTTTTAACAGGGTTAAAAAATAGACTTAATTAATTCTCACAGTAATTCATGATATTCACACACAATATATATATATATATGTAATATTACCTCCCCATAACTGATATAGCACCATTGCAAAAGAGAACTTCTCAGTGTTTCCTGATCTCGCATCAATCCTTCTAACTCCCTTCTTTTGATTCTCTTGTGCCTCTGGACTATACTCAAAATCACGAATCTGAACCATATGATGAACCAATCGGAGACCCATTAAGTAAAGATCTCCCACCAAATCAAACGTTAAATTAAACATTCGAAACAATTTGTTCCAGATTACTGATGCATTTGCATTTTGCACCCATTCCACTTGAGAACTCCAGAAAGTAAGCTTCAGATAGTATAAACAATGCAGTAAAGTTATCTTGCAACATTCTTATTTTGAAATATGTGTAACTTGAACAACAAACTTACTTGAAATCCCCTTTCACGTGCTTTTGTTTTGAAATTGTCAGCAACACGACGAAATAGAACTACTGTGTAAAGAGCATACTCATTGTCCTCATGCAGCTTCTTGGAGGACCTGGGGACCTGAAAAAGGTCCACTGAATTAGTCAGACTGAAGCAGGAAGTCCTCAATAAAACAGAATATAGAAAATGTAAATTAAAGTAATCTAGAGGTTTCAAACATATGAAGAACCTAAAGACTCATTTTTCAGTAAAAACTGTCAGTTGGCCAACAATGTAATATCCCAAATCACCACCCTCCCGCAGACAATATCCCCAGGGCTGTAACTCGCTAAATATTAAGATTTTAACCAAAAAAATAGTCCTTACCACATAGCTAGTCAACGTTTCATAACTTATCGACCAATCCTTCTGTGAATACTTGGGAACAACTGCAAGGAGTGTCACTAAATGTTCTGAAGTAATAATGTCCTCTGGTTTTACTAGATCAGAGAGATCACGAACAGCCTAAGCTGAAATAAGCAAAGAGTTTGGTCAGCTAAGAAATTAAGATGAAAACTTTCCTGCACAACAACAATCAGAACTTAACCATGCTCCTACCTTCCACTTTGCTTTCGGTTTATAGCGTTAAGCTGACTGCGAACATTGTTATACTCAGAAACACGCACCTGAAATAATAGGGGAGGGTTTTAAACCCAAGTACACAGAAGATGCAAACTAGAAAATAAACAGACATATGTTATCTGATTTTCAAAATAAAGTTGGAAAAACTAAGCAAGCCTTTATCTAATGAATATGAGGAAAACACCAAAGTGGCAAGTCCAGTACCCAGTTAATTCCCCTTGTTTATCCTAACCAGTCACCAAACCAATGGGTGTATTACTGGGCCATGTCCACAATGAATCATCCAGCAAAGAAAGGAAGATTAACCCAATCTCAAAATCGATTCACAAAGGGCAGCGATTGTAAAGCAAAACGAATATTGTTCACTAATATAAAACAGATTCCATATAATTTTCACATCACTACAGAGCAACTTTACATACTTAGTTCAAGCCATCTTTCATGCAGGGCTTTGGGAAACTTTCGATGGTGCAATCCATGACAAATTGCATTGTTTATGTACTACTAATTTCACTATGAAAAAAAAAAAAAAAACATTTAATAGATAAGAAACCCCATTACCTTGAGATCATCCTCAATCCTAGCCACTTGAGCATGAATGCTGTCCACAATCTCTCTAAGAGGTGACATAGGTCGGGTACTTGGCTTCATCCCAAACAAATCTTCCATTGCAAAACCCAAAATTCAGTACACAATACCCATATCACTCATAATATCAAAAACCCCAGTTCCAAATTTCAAACCGACTTTGCACAACTGTCATAATACCTGGTGAGGTATGAATCAATTGGTACTCCATCAACTGGTCAGCACACTGCTCTCGACACCCGATACCCTCTCCAATTCCTCAATCTGTCGCCTGATCTTGTGAGACACTCCTTCTATAAAGATATTTGACTGCAAATTTTTTGTTAGTCATAAATTTCTCAATAAAAATACATACATATGTGTGTGTCATGTGAGACACTCTTTCCACAAAGCTATTTGACTGCAGGTTTTGTAAATTTTAAAATTCAGAAGAACTCAACAAAAAACATATAAGTGTACTATATATATATATAGTAGTGTCATGTATATGACACTCCTACCACAAAGCTATTTGACTGCACGCTTTGTTGATTGGAAAATTCACATGATCTCGACAAAATACATATGGAACTACATACTGATATGTACCTATTTGATTCTATTGGTTTTTTTTTTTTTTTTTTTTTTATGAAGTAAATATGTATTAGAAACAAAGGAGCATAGCCCAAGTACACGAGACATATACAAGCACTATGACAAAAACCCTCTAACATTTGAGGGAGTCAACAAAATGCAAAAAAAGAGATGTGATTACAATTAGCATGGTTAGAGTAGCATAAGTAAAAGATATTTAACAAAAAAGGACTTGAGGCCTATGATTGACATTTCTGTTCCTTCAAAAGTTCTTAGGTTCCTCTCCCTCCAAATACACCAAAAAATAGCGTATGGGGGACCATTCTCCAAGTCACTTTGGTCTCCTTACTACCCCCTTTAAACCACCAACCAACAAGAAGGTCTTGGGTAGAAGAGGGGAGAACCCAATGAATACCAAACATATTAAAAGTAAGCATCCAAAGACTTCTAGCAACCATGCAATGAATGAAAAGATGATCAACCGCCTCCGCCTTCTCTTTGCATAAGATACATCTATTTGGCATAGACCACCTTCTCTCAAGTAAGATGATTCAAACTATTTAATTCTATCATTGCTGATGGTATGATAGCCTAACAGCAATCTCCTCACTTGTTGAGTGAGTGATCTCAATTGTTTTTATTTTTTATTTTTTAAAACTATTATTATTGGGCACATATCATTAATTATCCTTTTTCTACATTTTTCTGTATCTATAAAAAACAGGAATATAACAATTAGTAACAGAGCACTTTCCCCTCGAGGTGGGCAGTTATCGTAATTCTCCATTTTTCTGTAGTTTTCTTTATAGAAAAAGTCACATAGCACATACATACAATCCACGAAATTTTCACCTGATATAAAAAAAGTTATGCAAATTATACATGAATACATAAAATCTTTGCATACAATATATGAACTGTATATTCAAAAAAAAAAAAAAAAAAAAAAGTTACCTTTAACATATCATCGCTGAGGGCGAGAAGAGAATCTAGGGTTCCAACACGGAGATTGGGTATATCAAACTGCGAAATTCAAACAAACAAACAAACAAAAAAAAAAAAAATGATTGAAATGACATGGAAATTGAAATATGAGGAAGTTGAGAGATTGTGAAGTGGGGATGAGTAGGTACGCGGTAGAGAGGAGTGTCGAAGGAATGTTTGGAGATGGCTTCTTGTAAGCGACTCCATAGAGAAGAAGCAGAGTTTTGAACGGGCAGAGAAACCACCCAGTACCTGCTGGCCATCTCAGTTTCTTCGATTTCCAGCTGCGGGTTATGGCTCAATTTTGTTTATACACCCGGCATTTGGGTTAGGAAATTGAGAAAGCGCTGTTATCAATAACGCTTTCAATAAGCAAAAAATTAAAAAAAAAAATAATGTACGAAAAGATTGCGCCCACCGTGGGGCTCGAACCCACGACCACAAGGTTAAGAGCCTTGCGCTCTACCGACTGAGCTAGACGGGCTTGCTGGTAGCGTGAGGAGAATATCAGTATTTGTTGCCTTTCTGCCCACCATGTTGTCACCTTTCCCACTTACCGGTTTGGCACCTGATAGAATACAAAGTTTTATATGACGTGGTGTGTTGTGGTGTAAAATCAAATATGATCACAACATATGAAGTCAAACAAAGGATTAGGATTCCTTTAAATAATCTTAGTTAAAGAAAGGTTTAGGACCCCAAGAAGGAGGCAAAAAAAAAAGAAAAAGGAAGAAAGGTGAATTGAATGAACATTTTATTGTTGTTTGTTGTTCTCTTTGATTTTGATCATGATCACGAGGAATAATTGAATCCACAATCATCCACTCTGATGTTGGATTAACCATATTAAACTGAAGCACATATTTGCATGTTCTTTGTATTTTTAGAACCCTTCTACATTTAAAGGGAGCTGGTCTACCAAACGTAAGAGTAGATTAGAAATTAGAGAACTCCACGATCAAGTTTTAGCATGTTCTTTTACAGTTGCGGTAAAAAAAAAAATAATAATAGTAAAGAGATTGTATGTCAGCTCCTAAAACCCATGCTATGTTTGGGTGTTAGAAATGGCAAGTGAAAGGAAAGGAAAAATATCAAAAATTACTTAAAAATAGAATCCTTTTGACAGTATTTTCCAACTTTCCCCTCAAAATTGCCTACAAATTTTCCGAGAACCAAACAGAGGCTAAATACTTTGTGTCTAAAGTGTGCAACTCTACCACCCACATTCCATTACTCCTAAAATCATATTCGAGTTTTTTGTAACAATCTAATTACACAAGGGAATATATATAGATTATAGATACAAGGTGCTGAATAATTATAGAAGTTCCATAGAAGGTGTGGTGCTGCAACAATGGGATTACTAGTTCTAGCAATCTTACCTGTCCAAGACAAAGAAACATATACAGGATATAGTGACTTTTTATTACATATAATATAAATGCCAACATTGAAGTACTTTGCTTCACTTTAGTCCAGCTGCCCACAATGTTTTAGTAGTAGATATTTCCCCATTGCTTAATACATTATACCACTGGTAGAAACTTAATAGAAGTCATCAAGCGATAAGTTCTCCACTGATCCAAAGCTTTCCAGTGGGTTGATCCTTGAATAATAGTTGGTCGTCGATCCACCCAAAAAATCAAGCGGGGAGTCGTTGGAGAAGGAGGTGTCATAGATAAACGACATGCCCACATCCTGCACGGTGGGGGGATTCACTTGATAGTAACTGGATTTATTTACCTCAAAATCATGAACAAAGTGGTCATTGACAGCGTTTCTAGTTAAATCGGTATATACATCTTGATCAGAAGCCTTCTTAGCCTGAATGACCTGAGAAAGTATCAAAAACAGTAATCTATCAGTAATCAGAAAATGCTAGAACTGTAACACAAAAAAGTTTCCGACACTCAAAAGATCAGTAATAGCACAGCATACATAGTTCTGATTTTGATTATCTTGGTACACCATGATAAAGTCTCCAAGTTGTAAGCCATGTGTATTAACAAATTCCCCTACAAATTCAACACAAAGGTGTTAATCCAAAGTTTGATAGGAACAAGAACAAAGCAAAACATAAAGTCAAGAGGTACATTGCGGGCACCTGTATTTTCAAGTACATACATTCGACTATTGTTATTAGGCCAAAACCTGTATCAAAAAGGAGAAAGATATTAATTAACCTTATATATATATGTGTGTGTGTGTGTGTGTGTGTGTGCCAATAACTAATCCTTCCATCCAAATGACCTTTGGTAGTCTGACGCATAAAAATGAAAACTCTCTTTATAGAAAGAGGCCGTTACCTTGTTTTAGATTATTTTGCATAGGTAGAAGTTTTGGGGGCAGAGGTACTTAGCAATTTATTAAATGGATATAGTTGGATGTTTCTGTAACTGCACTACCAAAATTTGAATGGATATTACAATGCCTTTAGTGGCCAAAATGGTTGTCTGAAACTTACTCTCTAAAGTTTGCCAGTCTTTGACTCTCTGTGACTACTATCTTTCAGTCAATACAAAAACCGAAGAACAAACCTGTACTTGAATCTCCACACATGCAGACCATCCAAATCTTCCATGCTGATAAGAATTCCTTCCTTGGACTCGAGTACAGGGAGGTGAGCCTCAGCGGCTTTCTGAAATCAAAGTGTCCCATATTACCTTAAAAACGTTCCATGAGAAAAATGAAGTCTCATTGATTTGGTATGTTTATGTATTAAGCACCATGCTGATATTTTTATATAATAACAAGTTGCATGAATCATGTGTACCACAGTCATAGCGTACAGAGATTCCAGTTTGAACCGTCTCAGGCAATGCTTTTGAGCATCAAATATATGAGTCTAAATAATATGATTCATGAAGTTAGAGAAGTTCAAACCTTTGGGAGTATCATTCTCCTGAGGGTGCTTACATCACTGTTCCTGAGTTCCTTCTGGAAAAGAAATCTCAGCCTCCGGGGATCAATTACCTAAAGCATAAGATCATTCATCAAACTTAGCCTGTTAGAACAGGCAAATTAAGAGCTATGTAACATGAACAATGTGTACAACATGACGATCAGTAAACAAAATAAACAGCTCTAATACGGTTGTCAGTGCCCAATATGGTGTCTAACATGAATACATTATATACATTTATGAATGTGAATCAAACATGGAATTCTAAATCTATGAGAACCAATATTAGAGTTTTAAACAGAAGATATTTGATTCTGACTGAATCATTCCTTATATAAACCATCCATCACAAAAGGAATTCCACAGTATCACTATCGACACAATATACCACACTAGCTAGCTATCGACTCTATTAATTAAGTTAAAGATGCCACAACTGATAATGGAGCAAAAATAGAAAAGGAAAACATTTTGGATGTACTAATTTCATGGACTACAATATCCATGATAACTTCGATATATCCACGATATATCGGTATATCTAGGACCTCTCGATACGATATCTAATTGTCATACATTCTTTGCAAAATATCTTTACAATATTGTTGATATATTCGATATTATGATAAAATCTCGATATATCTCAATATATCCATAATATATTCTTTTTTCACATAGTATCACTAATCTATCGAATATATCAATGATATAGCTACTTTATTGAAGATATATATAGACGAGATTAAGATAATCATTTTCTTAATATCGTGTCAAAATTATCCATAATATCTTCTTCTTTTCACATAGTATCGCTAACATATTGAATATATCGATGATATAGGCGACTTTATTGAAGATATATATCGACGAGATTAAGATTAAAATTATCATCTTTTATTCTTTTAGTATTAATTTATTAAATATTTCAATTATACTAATAGCTTAAATTAGTTTTATGAAGTAACATTCTTCATTTACTCTCTTAAAATATTCATTATTTTGCTTAGCGTGGTACATTTTTTATATCTTACACAATACATACTTGTCTCATACATATTTAAATTGCAATATTTTAAAACTGTTTTTTAGAGTCTAAAACATTATTTCCCAGAGTTCTAATGAAAATATATATGTTTAACTAATAATATCCAACATATCTCTAAATCGATATCGAAATTTTTGATATATCCATCAATATATCCGATATATCCGTGTTTTGGATCTTCGATATATCCTATCAATATCGATATTTAAGTCCTTGGTTAATTTATCATATTTCCATATCACTATAACATTTGGAAACTACATGCACCAAAAGGTCCAAAATATCCAACGACTATATGTTCACCTCATTGAGTCGTTGAATATCGTTATAAAGTATAAACGATAAACAAACGGTTTACCTATCTTGTGTAACCGATGGGTGGCTTACACTAGGGTTAGACTCCAAAACAACAAACATTCGTATGCGTCCAACAAGTTTTTACACTTGCATATTCGCCTTTATTTTCTTTTGACATATGTCGAAGAACCATGATTTATGCACCAATCTTTGCCACAGGTATAGGAATACGACAAATAAAATAAATCCAGATCGAATAGGCAATACGACAAATAAAATAAATCCGGATCCAATGAAAATCTTCTAAAGATCAAATGAATCTTGATCACCTAAATCACATGAGACAGATCTACATTTACTCAATTCCTCACTAACCTATCCACTACAAGCAAAACTGTGAAAGAAAAAAAAAATTCTAAAATACAAAAAGACTTAACACACTCGATTTAAGATCACTCCCATGCTAGCCTGGTTGCATAGTAAAATTTGGGATTCCGGCCTTCTTTTTTTTTTTTTTTTTGGTGGGGCGGGGTGTAATTTATTTTTCAGATAATTTAGATAAAGATCTAAAGAATCACGAATCATGTACTACTAAAATGTATTTTATTAGAACTTGAAAAATCTGAATTCAGTATAATAAATGGACACTAAATATACCAACAATATTTCCTCCTTTCAGATTGGTCCTGCTATGTTTGCTAACAATGGCTATAGTTTTTTTTAGATAAGCCATTAAAACCAATGCTCAGTCTACAATAATAAAACACAAATCAATATACTGACTAATAAAAATAAAATCTTGGGTATAATTAGTCTCGGAATCACAAACACTAACAAATATCTATGGTCAATTACCAACTAGAAATAATTAAAATTTCGTGCAAATTCAAGGATAATATATCACACCACCAAAATAATTAATTAATTAATTAAAATAACAATAAACAGAGATTATAAACAAGAGATCGTATATAAAACCCAGATAAGTTTACAGAAAATAATCCAAATAACTTCCGGAATCTGTTCCCCTGCACAACTCAGGCACTGAGTCAGAAAAAGTGTTATACCAAAAAAAAAAAAAAAAAAAAAAATTCCATAAAACCTTTTTTTTTTTTTTTTTTACGAAAATTGCAGCCAGATTTTTATTTTTGTTTTTATTTCGAAGAAGGAAAAAAAAAAAAAGGGGGGCTCACACGTTCGGGGAGAGTGGAATGGTCCTGGAGGACGGGAGGAGGCAGCACGTGCGAGCTGGGGGCAGCGAAACTCAAGACGTTGATGGTGGATCGCCTCTGTCTGGCCATCCTTTTCTTCCTCTGCACACCGAAACTCGTCACAGCGGCGACAAGGTCACGAGTCACACCACCGCTCCGATCCGACTCGTCAATGACCTTGTCCCCCTCCACAGTGACAAACCCAACCTCACCTTGCACACCTGCCATCAATCCACACGCCTCGGTTTTCAAAAGCCCCCCTTGCTGCTGCTGCTGCTGTTGCTCCATCATCATTAGGGTTTTTTTTCTATTTCTTTTTTTAGGGGGGTTTCAAGCAAGCAAACTTTTTTCAAAGATTTCTGTGAGGTCTGAATCGGAACTACCGGTGATGGACGCTCGGCAATCACGAAATGGGGAAGAGAAAGAGAAAGGTCTGGTTTTTCTATTTTTAGCAAGGGTTTGGTGAATACAGGGAGTGGAATGGCTGACATTTGTGCAATGTGCATTCATGCTTGCTTTCCGATCTTTTGTTTTTATATGCATTATTGTAAAGAAGATGAACCAGGGTTACTGGTTAGGGTTAGGAGTGTGGTTTGAGAGTGATTAGGTGATGGCCAATGGGTCAGGCGACGGATGGACGGTGGAGGTGGCTGAGATGGAGAAGGATTGAAGCTCCAGGTGTTGCAAAAGTTCTGATGGCTGCAACGGAAATCAATGGCGTTTTGGGCGTATTGAGAGTTTCCGTCTTTCCACGTAAAGACGAGACTTTCTCTCTCTATATTGAGTTATTGACTCTCTCTCTCTATATATCTACATAACATATATATATTCACTCACTCTCTCTCTTTCTATCTCCATAAATTCACTGTCTTTTCTCTTGGGGGGGATGGATGGAGTGAGGGTGGGAGAGAAACAGCGGTTTTGAATTTGAAACGGGAAAATAGAAACCGCTCTTTTGTCTTGGCTCGACTGTGTGGCTGTGCGCGCCACTCCAGCATAGTTTTATGAGGAGAGTAGTGTCATATCCTACATCTCATTTGTTTTAGGCAGTACTAATCAAAGCCGCGATGTGTTGTGAGTTGTGATTAGTAGGTGTAATGCATACTCATAGTTTGATAATTAATTGTTATTGTAATTAGTATTCCTCTCGTCCAAAATGTTTTATCTAATTGATGTGTACGTTAGTCATATTGGATAGTAACATTTGTTATCGCATCAATTTCAAAGTGAGTAAGGTAAATAGATTTGGACAAAAATGATTACTCTTTGCACATTTTCTTTAAAATTATAATTGCTAAAAACATCTACAATAGAATAGCTTTGGATTGGGATTTGGTGAAGTTTGGGATTTTAAAAGTATGGTGAAGTTACTGTTAGATTGATGTTACGTGGCAAGGGAGAAGAAAGGATGATTTGAAGTCACTGGTAGCAAAACAGATGAGACCATAAAATCTGAAAACTGTTTTACTATCAACGAATCTAAACTGTCCTTTCTCCTCCCTTACCACGTGGCGTCAATCCAATAATAACTTTACCATGTATTTAAAGTTCCAAACTTCACCAAATCCGGATCCGCTCTAGCCAACCAATTTCATTTATATTTTCTCCACCTACTCCAACAAAGTAGCTATTAGAGATTCATAATAGCTATTTTACATGTTGCAATAAAAGGTCAACCATATTTGACTAGTTCACTAGTTATAACATTTTTTAAGTAATTTTCTTACACCTCCCTTCTCTCTCTCTCTCTCTCCACTATTTCCTCTTTCTTCCCCCTAAATGATTATATATATATATATATATATATATATATATATAGTACTGATCATGTGCGGGATATTTTGGAATATCCCGTTCGATCACGACCGTCCGTGATGACGTGCACACATTCAGACACGTGCGCGTATCGTTCACAGATCGCTGTGATTGAACGGGATATTCGAGATATCTCACACATGATCAATGCTATATATATATATATATATATATAATTTGAAATAGTAAAAAAATAACTAATATTTTTGAACTACTTACTTGAACAGCTAACTAACAGTTTTAAGAATGTCATTTTACTAACTAGTTAAAGTAATTAAGATGTCTTCATCCTTTTTTCCAACTATTTCGAACGCGTAATACGAGACACGCATTATGTCATCAACTTTTTCAGAGACAATCCTATCAACAAAATCTCAACCCAAAATAAATTTCAATGGATCCACAAAAGATGGTTGAATTTTGGCTAAAGGTTTCTTCCTTTAAAAATGAATTTGAACATTTGGTTATTTATCCATTGATGGGACGTATGTGTAAATATTGGTGCAATATAATCCTAAAAACAAGGGGAAACTCGTTGGTGCACACATGAAGAAGCCCTCATAATAGTATTTATCTGGTTTTTGTATGGGACCTGTGGAGTTGTAGTGGTTGTGGAAGGAGTGGGAGGAATACATTGGGTGTGGTGCTCGTACTCAAGATAATTAGCATTAAGCATGATAAATGTCCACGTGGACATTTATTTTGCTGCAGGATTCATTACTGAAGGACACAGGGCCTTTGATGGCTTATCATGGCTTGTGATTTGCGAAAGTTCTTCATTACTTCTGTGGCCAAAACGGTCAATGGCTGTGTTACGTGTAGCAGAATGGAAGTCCGATGCATATATTATTTATTTATTTATTTATTTAAGTTTCTAAATTGGAGACACTGATATTTTGGTTTCAAACTTCGGCCTGCAAGCCACGTACTGGCCATGCAAAGGTGGTTAAGAGGTAGTATAGAGAATTCGAGATACCATATTTTCAATGGAAAATGGTTATATGTCAGTCTGCTATTGGAAAATAGTAATAATAATCAATTTGCATTAAACTTGACTTAGTAACGTTGAATTAATCTACTCCTTCTTTTCTTTGAAAGGTGGTAATAAACTGCTCAAAGGCAAATATGAACAAATTACAAGTTAGAATCATTTGTATACGAGCATGGTTACATTGCACAACTTATTTATTCAAATTTTATTTGGGGTAAAATACACTTTGTCTTCTTTAAGTTTGAACCGTATTCAGCTAACCCCTTTACAGTTCATAAATTACATTTTATCTCCTCGCACATAACATATGGCCATCCATTTATCTAACACGTCATCAACGAAAGGAGGTAAAGTGACATCTTTTGTAAAATATATAGAGTCGTCTGTCTAATTTTGAACTATAAGAAGATCTGCTAAAAACAGCGAACGACTCAAACTTAAAATGGAAAAGTGTAATTTACCTATTTATTTGCCTAATTGATTTGATGACTCATGAATTCATGATTGATGTATCAGCCATTTGCGCTGATGTAGCCTACCACATCATGCTTATAGACTCATACCAACTGACACATTAGCTAGGCTACTGGCTTGTAGATTTGGACAAAAAATTACTCTTATAGCATTTTTCTTCATATATATCTTTCAATTTAGTGAGTAGAGCTAGTACTTGAAGGCACAAGGTAAATACTTCACCTTTTGGTTGCCAAGAAATTCATGCAAAATGAAGTGTGACTGTGTAAGAAAGTAAAGAAAGAAAAGTTCTTCGGATTTTTTTTTTTTTTATTAATTAATTTTTTTTATTCACTTCACATATATGGCAAGTACAATTTACATGGCTTAATTTTCTATTTAATTTTACCACATAAACATTAGGCCAAATTAGGACTAACATCCATCATTTGACGGGCTTCACTTAAATTGGCATTCTGCGTACATTTTTTCTTTTTCATTTTTTGGAGAGAAAGGAAGAGTGAGCAGAACACAATGCATCGTTGGTCCCTTGGAGCCACACGATGGATAGTAGCCCATTACCCTTCCCATAATCCCTTGGGATACAGAATAGGGAATAAGGAATAGGCAATCCCCCTTCCCACCCGAGTTCTCGTATTGTAAGTCAATACATCTGAGTTTTGGAAAAGGCTTGGTTATAACTCGTGAGTGCAGATTTGAAAGCCAGATCACCCACATACCAAGAAAAGCTACTGGATATCACCAATAAGAGTCAAGTTTAGTTTTCATCCTCGGTAAGATTTACAAGATTGATGGGGTAAGTGTACCAATCTCCAGGAAACAAAAAATCAACCGTTTTCTAGTTTTCTAGTTCTTCCCTGGTAAAAAGAAACATGTCACTGGTACAAGGAGATAGAATTTATTTCCATAAGCAAATTCCAATTTTGAAAGGAAAACACATAAAAGATTGAAGGGGGCACAATTTACAGCTGTGTCTTTACAAATCATTAAAAGAAAAGGCAAAATTAAATATTAAATAACATACTAGCCTCAGCCAAGATGTGAGGATCAGTTTGATGAGTGTATATATGAACAAAGTGACACTCTTCAATATGCTCAGAGCAAGGTAGAAAAACTCTTACAGAAAATGCAACAACACATGGTAGGGCAGATGATATTTTACAAGAAGTTAAATCAAATGACAACTAACAGACTTTATCGAGGCAAAAAAAAAATGTTTTATCTTTCTTAGTCTATCTCACCATCCTTTCCTTCTGCTGATGCTGCTGCATGCATACGACTAATAATATTATCAAGGTGGAAAAAATTCCATCTTCCTCAATCCAGCTTCACCATCCTTTCCTCCTGCTTCTTAGGCTCAGCAGGGAAGTATTTTATACCAACAAGGTCACCAACCCGGCTGATAACCTGACAAATCAAATAAACCAGTCACAAAGCAAAAGTGACGGTCTAGTCACACAATGAAAGCATCATATCTCATAAACATATATGCATGCAGTGAACTAGCGTACTTACAGATTTCACAAGCAACAGATATAGAATAACAATGATCAAATTTCGTGCATTGTTTTTGCACCCTCAGGTATTCAAGTGCATTGCAGAGAGCACCAAAATATGACTATGGTGCTTGCAACTGCTCTCTCTCTCTCTCACTCACACACACACCCCCCCACCCCCACACCACATAGATATAACTGGGCATATAGTTGCAACTATCTCATACGGAAAATGACCATCATGAATGAGGACAATGCTGAAAGGAACCTGAAAGAGGCCAAAAGAAGGGAAAACAATTAAATCGCAATTTACCTCCAAGCCTTTGATCAAGTCTTCCTTAGTATGAGAAGCAGATATGCAGATACGTGCCCTCGCCAATAGTAGTGGGGTTGCTGGAAACGCCACTGTTACAACAGCCACCTGTAACCGTACCATTGATGATCAGTCATGAAATGAGAAGCACTAACACCATTTGACAGTGGGAAGTTGTTTATAATCAGTAAAAGAATAACCACTCATAGAGAACATGCATGTGTGGGCGGTAGACTCACATTCTGCTTCAGGCACTCTCGTGAAAAGGCAGGGATTTTGGCTGGATTGTAAAGCATTATTGGCATTACTGGAGAGTCATTATCCCCAAGAACCTCAAAGCCCATCTTCTGCAATTCTGACCTAAAAAAGTTACTGTTCTTGCGTATCTGTGCAAGTTTTTGGGCTCCTACATGGAAACAAAAGCACTTTAAATAATAATCAAAATAAAGCAGTAATAAAAATTTGAAGTCATATAGATTCCACACTGTTTAAGTTAAAATCAAGTATGAAAAGAGAGTGTTCGTCCCAACCTCTACTAGAACCATCCTCTCCAAGAATAACCTTTATGGCAGAGATAATTTGTTCCGCTGCTGGTGGTGAGATGGAAGTTGCATAGAGATGAGCAGGGCAAGTGTACTTCAAATATTGAATAAGCTCCTGAAAAAGGACAGTAGAATTTTCAACCAGAATGCATGTAAATCAAAGTTCATATTTCATTTTACCCATCTAAATCATGACACTTCCAGGAGAAAACAATTTCTTTCGAAGGGAAAAAAAAAATTATGTACCAACAGTACTAAAGTTCACCAGCTAATCCAGCCAATGCGTAACAGATTGAGTAGCAAGTCTCACCGATAAGTCAAATGTGTCTTTACAAGAAAAAGATGCTTAACCAAATGATATGAGAAATAACATCAATGCACGACAACATGATGCTCTGTAATATGTTAAGTGCTTCCCCACCCCCTATGTAACATGGACTCGGATATGGGTGGCACCGTGGCAGATGCTGGTGTGAGTCCAGGTGTCAAATTCGCCTGCTTTCCAAAGATTTTCTATTATTTTGAAATGTCCAGTACCCACACCCATGTCATGTTGTGTCAACGCAAGAACTTTAGGGTGAAGCAAAGTATCCATGTTACATAGCCCACCCCCACCCCCACCCTCCACCCCTTTTCACATCACTAGATCTAGTAGTGTGTTTACCACTTGTAATGTATGACAACTAAAAGATAATAAATATTTGAAATAACAATTGATAATTTGATATTTTCAATGGACCTTTTGTTATCCTCAAAAAATATTCAAATTCTCCTTCAAGTATGTAATTCAGGAAACACAAGAAAACCAATATGACTCAAAAGCTACTCATCCTCAACTGAATTTAGTAATGCTTATCCAATCCATTGTCACCCTTGTATACCATAACATAATAACAGGGTTCCACATGTAAATTTGTGCCAATACTTCCCCTCAAATCAAGTCAACCTGAGATATCAGCCAAGGAACAAGCGAAATAGGCAGCAGAATTCATATCTTTATAATAGGGGAAAACGTCACATAGGATGTAAAATAAAACTAACAGTCTAGACATGATGAAAGATTGGTCAGTTCCAAGTGAGTCCATTTTCCAGTCAGCTTAATATTTAGAAAATGCCCATAGCCAAACAAGTCAATCAAACTGCCAGCTGGCCTAGTAGCCACATTATTTCAGAGTACAACTGAGGATGGTGCATAAACAAACCTTGGATCCTGCAATATAGCCACCACATGATCCAAATGATTTGGTAAAAGTTCCCATCATGATATCCACATCAGCAGTATCCACTCCTAGCAGCTCACAAACACCTCTTCCTGTTTTTCCAACTGCTCCGATGCTGTGGGCCTCATCCAAATATGTATATGCCTATCACACCATTGTAAGATTATGAGAACTAAAAAAATTAATAAACAAATAAACTTAAAATTCTTACTTTAGATTTTACAGCCTCAGAAGCAGATCAAAACCGTGCAATTATAAAATTACAAAAACTTTACAAAATAGGACATGTAGCAGAATGTATGCAAAGAGAAAAATACAGAAACTTTACAAAATAGGACACATAACAGAATGTATGCATAGAGAAACCTGAAGAAAAACTTTTGCCTTCTCTAGATCTGATGTCTAAAAACTTCCAATGCTTATATTCATAGTACAATGTTCAATTCACATACAAAAACATCAAAGCTACTATCTCAGCCCAACCTTGTATTTTTTGCAGACTGCTATAATCTCAGGAAGTTTGCAAAGCTCCCCTTCCATGCTGTATATCCCCTCCACAATAACAAGTATCTTCTTCCAAGGTCTATGAGTCCTAGGTTGTCCTTCAGCAATGTGTTCTCTCAAAACTTCTTCCAAGTGAGAGGGTGCTGAAAGCAAGATGGTAAAGGAACAACATGAATACAAAATACTACACAAATTCCAGAGAGTATAATTTGCATATAAAAGAAACAAACAGCAACCATACTATAGCTACATGATTAGGACCTGGTACCCAGTGGCCAAATAGTGTGTCCACACGATGGGCACAAAATAGGACACGGGCACCCCACTGATATTCTAATAAGTCAGTTACTTACTGTTCCAAAGGAAAACTTTTTGCCATTCTATTTCATCATTTTGTTTACTACTATTTCCCATAAAAACTAAGGAAATAAATTTTATTTTTTTTAAAAAAAAAAGCCCCTATGTTACTCCAATTATTTGGAATTTCACAAACTTGACACCTCATACTCAAGTCAGATTTCTAAAACCCATGGTGTGCAATATCAAAACTTACTATTATGTTGGAAAACACGAATAGTAGCCCCAGATCCTCGAGCACCGTTGACAATGGAATTGTGGTTCAAAGAGTCGCTAATAATCAAGCCTCCCTGTAGAGGAATATAATAAGCCAAAGAGAAAAAAAAAAAAAAAAAAAAAAAAAAAAAAAAAAAGGTTCGAATGCAAGAATTGAGGACACTGTATTAACGATTAATCTCATTAGTTAACTGTACAAACCTTCCCAATCAGGACTGGAAGGATGGCAGAGTTTGTCACATAACCCATGCCAAGAACTATGGCAGCAGGTTTTCCAACAAACTTAGCAACAGACTTCTCCAATTCATTATGCAATACTGTCGTGCCTGGTAGCATAACCACATTGGTAAAATCTCAAACAGCAAGCACATAAGCGAAAGCATCTTACAAAGCAATTTACATACCACCATCTACCCGACTACTGCAAGTACTTGGCGAATATTTCTTCAGCGCCTCAATTGCACGGGGTGTGCAGTATTCATCTGCTGCAGCAAAACCAAGGTAGTTGTATGATCCCAAATTAAGGCACCTGTTTATCTTTGTGGTTCGTCTGCATTAAAGGAAATCATTATAAAGATCTTAAAAATACTTCAGATTTTGTAAACATTTAAGAAAGATTTGAAAGCAAATGGAAAATCAATGCCCAGATATTCAGATCCTTAAATTTTACAAGTTTTTCCATCCTCTTATAAATGTCATCTACTATACATCAAATCAAAATCATATTACATGGTTGAACGATAAAAATAAATAAATAAACAAACAAATAAACGGGCAAACAAATACCAAATACAAAAAATACTTAATTTAATAAAAAAATAAATTCCTACTAGAACAAGGCTATAAGCCTCTGATACAAATAAGCAAACTTACTTTAATGTCTTATTATTGTCATTGGAATAACGTTCAACCACATCAAACCAAGCATCAGGAGCACTTGATATTGGCCGTCCAAAACAGTCCTGCCAGTGAAAGGTGAAAACCAATCAATATGTAAACACTTGGTTATCGAGATAGTTCATTAGAGATCACTGTGACTGTAAAAGATGAAATTCTTTCTGCGCACCCAATGTCTGCGTGACTAGTGTTACAGAAACTGAAAACATTTGCTTTATGGAGGACACAGCCCCAAAATAATTGTGATTGAATAACAAGATTTCAACTAGATGATTTCACTACGTGTTTAGGTTTCGACTGGTAAGTTTGAAATAAATTTCCAAAAATTATTTCCTTGATCTTTTCACCATCCAAAACAATGAGGAAAACAAAAATGTAGGAAGACATGTACGATTTCTGTTATGTGAGCCTGCTTAGCTCAGAGGTTTGAGCATCGCATTTGTAATGCAATGGTATGGGAAATCCGAAAAGAGATAAGAATAAATAGTATTAAAATTACCTTCCATCATCCTATTGACACTGGCACATATGAAAATTTTTAAATCAGTGCTATCTATGGGGATAATTTTTCACATCATTTGTATTTTCATGCTAATCAATAATCAAGGTGATTCCAGAATTGTGGTCCGTGATGACTGACAATAGTGTTGATGGCAATGTTGTGGTGTAAAAACAACCATGATTTTCTATAGTATTGCAAATTGAACTGAAGTGTGTTGCAGCCAGGTAAGATAAAATCCCATGCATTTTGTACTACTCCTGAACTGGCTATCCAGATGCTGCACCCCTTAACGGCAGAGACCTGTAATTTTCTTCTTTACCACTTGCAATTGTTTAAACTCGTATATATTTTTCTTAATCATATATTTTCATAAAACACTCAGGTATTTTTCGTTGCACAGTGAAATCAACGTATAGAAATTTAAGTATTTTAACTTTGAGTAACTGGACCCATGGTGGCAGGCAGGCAGCAGGAAACACAAGGGTGATTTTTACTTATTATTTGCATGTTCATGGGCACAATTGCATCTTCAACGTCCTTTCCAAATATTAATTCTAGTTCAATATACATATCAATCAAAGAATTACAGATTTCTAATTGTCATAAGCTGTAACCATACAATTCCAATAAAAAAATCAGCAACTTTTAAATTCAATTATCGGATCGTTGAGATGACAACGACAATAGGAAATGAAAATACCAGCAATAACCATGAATAAGAAATATATATATACCTGAATGCGGAGATATAAACGGCGTGTGTAGAAATCTTCGAGTCCTAAGCAGATTGGGGCGTAACCCTGCTAACCAAAAACAGGAACAACCAAAAAGAAAATGTTTAACAAACAGAAAAATACTCGCACATACACACGGACGCCGAGCGAAATACAACAGACCTGCAGATTGTTAGCGCGGCTCCAGTCGATAATTTTCCTGAAGAGATCTCTGATTTGGCCGAAGGCGAAGAGCAATCCATAGCTGAAGTACGTCGTCAACGCAGTTAAATACGGAATTGCAATCATTTTCGACGTTCTTCGATTACAACCTCGGGCTGTCTTCTACGGTTACAGGGATTGAATCACGCGAACAAACCAGATCTGTGAATCGACAACGGCGGAGGGGTGACAGAGATCACAGATTCGAACTCGCCATGGTCAAGCCGCGCGCGTCGTCTCGTTGGAGAGAGAAGGTTGAGATTAGGCTAATCTTATGCTATAAGGGTCACTGTTTTTGACCCGACGACATCCGGGCGCAGCCCTGGCGGAAATTTCCGAGCCCTGTGAGTTTAAAAATTGGAAACGAAAAATGTCTATATCTATTGGCTGATTCAGATTAGCTTTTGTTTGGCCAATATTAATTACAAAAATAAATATAAATAAAATAAAGGAAAAATATTGAAAACCTCCCTAAAAATAAAATCATATTTAAAAACCCAATTAAATATTTTTCATATCCATCTAATCAAAAAGAAAAATAATCATATCCATTAACTCCGATCAGTTAACTTTTTGTTTATTGCTGTTAAAAAACAAAGATGATCCTACTAAAATACCCTTCATTTATATTAATAAGTGTAATAACAAAAATCCACATTTAACAAAATTTTCTGTTTCGCCCCTTCTTTACCCAAATCTTTTACTCTCTCTCTTCCTTCCCCCTCCCCCCACGTGCACATTGGAGAATAATTAATTAATTGATAGTTAATTTTATTCTAATTACACTAAAATAATAAAAATATAAATTTAGTTAAATAGGCATTTTTTTCATTAAACATTTTAATGTCAAATAAGGGTAAATAAAAAGTTAACAACGGTAAATAAAAATTTAATTGGTTGGAGTTAATGAATATGATTTTTTTTCATTTGGATTACATGAATAAAAAAAATATGTAATGGGGTTTTTAGAAATAATTTTATTTTTAAAGGAGGTTTTGGATATTTCCCCTAAAATGAATGACTATGACTTGGCCTAGAAGGGAGACAAACATTGGCCTTTCACCAGGCCCATCTCTCTCCCCACCTGTCTATCTCTCTCTCTCTCTCTCCATTTTTATTTTGGTTATTTAACATTAAAAATAACGGGCCATGGATTAATTAATTGGTATGAAGGATGGGATGGGAGTAAGTTAGCCGCCAGAAGAAGCTAGTGATGATGTATTCAAAGGCCAAGATATCGTTTATGATGTTTGAACATCACTAGTTGCAATTTAGTCCATTTTAATTTTTACTAATTTTATTCCCTATCCTTTATTTGACCCATATCCCCATCCCACCAATGGGTCGGAGAGAGACTAAACATCAGAGCTATGTAATTTATCGAGGTCATTAATATTTTAAACAACAAAATTACATTTCAAGCTTTCGTTGAAAAATAAACAAGTCAAGCTCATACTTATATATTATTTGAATTTGTTAATTTGTCAAGTCCGACCTATCTTATAATTATGAAGAAAAAATAATAACGCCATAAATAACAATAAGGCATAAAATATTTAATTAAAAAACATATATTAACCATAATTAGTAGTAAAGGACTAGAACCTCAAAAAGTGAACCAATGATTCTTAAGTCTTATAATTTGACTCCTTTCTCTCTCTAGGCCTCCGATTAGATTTTTCCTAAATATTAATTGAGGTGAAGTGAGCGATTATAGTCTTATCCACATTTTAAGGAATGGTTAATCCAACTGTCCGGATGCCCGGTTGACAAATAAGTAAATAAATAAATAATTCGGGCCCCTGTTCAACTTAATAGGCTTAGAACTTACAACCGAGGCCCAATTCCAAGCCCTTAAAGCTGGTCCATGTGACAACCTTGGGAACGGCTATTGCAACCTCCCATTCTTATAAGCCCACCCCTTTTCTTTTGGTTTTTAAGATTTCATAAAAAATATAAAAGGTTTTTACAAAAACCGATCGCTTGGTCTACTAGAAAACATCATTTTGAACAACTTTTCAGAAGAAAGTTTTTCCAAAATCTATCGTTTAGGTAGACTTTTTGGTAAAAAATGAAATAAATGCTATAAATGGCTAAAAAGTATATTTAAATGATAGATTTAGGAAAAACTTTCTTCTACAAAGTTGTTCAAAATGATGTTTTCTAGTGGACTACACAGCCAATTTTGATAAAAACTTTTTATATTTTACATAAAACCTTAAAAACCTAAAGGATGGGGGTGGGCTTATAAGAATGGGGGGTCACAATAGCCGTTCCCGACAACCTTTACCAAATCAGTCAACAACGCAAGGGTATGGGCGTATGGCAAAGGCCTCAATGCTTAGAGCATTTCCCCTCTTTACTCAAAAGTCAAAACCCGTATTAAATTCAAATTTTAGAAAAAGAATGTAAAAAATGTTTTCTAACTCTTTACTCAAATCTATATTCAATTTGGAGATACTCAAATTTTTCACCAAATCAAAGGAGTATCAAATTTATACTCAAATGTAAAGGTAAATCCGTCTAAAAATTAAGTAGTTATATTTTGTTGGAAACTCTTCAGCTCTATTGCCAGAAACTCATTTTTTTCTCTTTTTCGATGTTCTTTAATGAAAAAAGTTCTCCCTTTTTTAGCTTTTTCTCTCTTACCTTGTATGTCTTGAAACCACTAGAATTGAAGGAAACTAAAAAGTTATCAGCAATAATGATGAGATGCCATCACAATAAGGAAATAAATTATTATAAAAAAGCTTTTGGTATAAGTTGGGATTTTAAAAAAAATATTTGAATCAAAAATTGAGTAAAGGATGAGAGAGCTCCTTATCAAATCTAGTTTGTACTTTTTTTTTTCTTTTACTCATATTTGAGGGAAAAAAAAAACCTATAACTCGTACAATATCAATTTTGACGCAATTTACCAATAAAACCCAAATTTATTTGGTATATTTTAATAATGCTTAATTCATTTTCGTACAATCCAAATATTACAAATAATTCCCAAATTATTTATAAAATTCTGGAATTATTAAAAATAATTACAACTTAATCAATTTATGGCGTAATTACAACATAATCATAGGTTAGGTGGAAATTTCGTAAACACGGAAGGGGACACAGCGTCACAGTGGGAATGCGGCATACTACAAATAAAACCGTACTATATAGAGAGCGGAGAGCTGTCATAAAAGCCCTAACCAAGAGTTGTGAACTTGTGGGTGGCCAGTGTTACACCAACTGCTATCTTCCTTCTCTGGTTGAACTCGGCAAACCCTAATTCATCCACCCGAAAACCCTTGAACGAAGATTCGACGTCTAGCCATGGCGGAGGTCAAGAACAACGACGAAGAGCCGGCATTGCACGCGAAGCGAAAGCCCAATCTCACCTCCGTAGACAAGGACGGAGAGCCAAAGAAGCAAAAGGTAGAAATTTCTGATAAAGATTCATCTTTTGTTGAAGATAAAATTAATAAAGAAGAAGATGAAGTTGCCGATGACGAAGAGGAAGACGATGACGATGAGGAGGAGGAGGAGGAGGACGATGATGATGATGATGAGGAGGAGGATGACGAAGATGGTGAGCATTCGAATGGGAAGGCGGAGGTTGATCATAAGGGAAAGGGGATTTTGAGGGAAGACAAGGGGAAAGGGAAATTGATAGAAGAAGAAGATGAAAGCGACGATGATTCGAGTGATGGTGAAGGCGAATCAGACGGCGATAGCGATCTTTCGGATGATCCGCTTGCTGAGGTTGATCTGGATAACATTCTTCCGTCGAGGACTCGGAGGCGGGTGGTTAATCCTGCAGTTAATATTGCTAATGATAATGGGAGTAAGGATGACGATGACAGCGACGATAGTGATGCATGAGGCAATTAAGGTTAGTAAAAGAGAGCAAAATTTGTCCTTTCGATTTTGAGATTTAGCTAATTTCTTCTTCAGGGATCGTAATGTCTTTGAACAATTGTTGTAACACAATTTAGGTTTGGTATTTTTGTGTTTTATGTGGAATTCTCTTTGATAATCACAATATTTGTTCCATAGATTTGTTTAGTTACTTTATTAGATTGTGTTCGAGATGTTGTAGTGAATGGTGCGATGGCAGAAGGCTTCCATTTTAATTAGCTTCCCGAGAAACAATAGAAAACCCCAAACGAGTCTGATCGAACAAACTAGAGAACATGGGGAAAATATTTAACTAAAAAGCAGAAGACAAGAATTTTACTTGCTTTACCCATAACGGGGATGCTTGCATGGCGAGGCAAGTGAAAGTATATTGTCAAGAATATAGATTATAACAATAAAGTTCAAAAATTTACCTCCCTATAATTTGGTGATATTTAACCAGATATTCTTTACCCAACGCGAGCAAAACCCAGCTAATGTACGACACCAATGCATCTCATCTTCACATTGTCTCCACATGTCTAGAAAAATGCCCTGAAATCAACTCCAACACCATTGCCATAGATTTTTTAAAATAATTGCAAGAACACACTAATCTCTTGGATAGAAACCTTAGCTAAAAGAAGGAGAGAGAGAGAGAGAGAGAGAGAGGGGGGGGGGGTGGGAATATTTATCGAACGTTAACAAGTATAGGTAAGTTTTTTCCCATAACTTCCTTTTTGAAAATACCCTTTTTTTTTTTCTTTTTTTTTGGGGTACAAAAGAATACCCGTTTATTAAACAAGAAAGTCCAGTCGACCCAAGAGAGAGGAAAAGAAACTTTATTTTTGTATTACCATTATGACCTACGTGGCTACATTATACAGATCTTTTGTTTTAACATGGAGTACCCTTGTTGGCACGACGTGACGTGAGTGTGGGTACTCCTTCCAAACACTTCAAAATTGTTGAAATGCTTTGGAAAGCCAACGAATCCAACATTTTGGATGCACCTGCACCTGATACCCCCACACCCGAGTCAATGTAATGTAGATTATGACAACTTTAGTAGGAAGTCATTAGTTGCTATTCTCTATTAATATTGTCTCTGTTAGCGTGGTTGCTAGATTCTCCTTGGTTCCCACTTTCAACAAGTGCACCAAGGCCTCTTCAACAACTGCACATACATAGAAATATGGAAGCCTGAAAAGATTTGTTCTTTTATCATAAATTGGGTTCTGGACTTGCAAATTGCTCTATTTTTGTAAGCTTGCAAGTTCAGTTGGTCATGTTATCTGATCCAGGCAGATTGTTAGCGTATCATGTGATTATATTATTTCAAAATTTAAATTTTGTTTGATGTACTATTCTTTTTTTGAAGCTCCTGCCTTGGTAATTTGCCAGAAGACTTATTTATGTTGCAAATTTTTTTTGTACCATGTATAGTGGCATTATTCCTTTCCCAAATGTCCTTCCATTTCTGATCTGTGTTACGAAATTGTGCTAAGTTGCAGTAGTCGTAGGGTACACTCAACTGGAAAGGCATGTTCTGTTGGTTTGGTCATCCAGGATTGCTTTCATATTTAGTCTTCCCAAAAGGTGAAACTTTTATACAGCCATATAGATATTGACCTATCCCCTCCTCGTGTACAGCATTTCATTAAAGCCATTTTGTGAATTTATCCCCTATCCTCTTTGACCTATTTTTTCTTTTATTATTCGTTTTGATTGTCTACCATTTAAGAAACATATAAGTTACAAATCATATTCTGTATCTATGTTTTCAACCTGCCTAAACACTTGGTACCTTTTTAGTTGGGTTTCACTAAATTCTTGTTTTGACCCACTATGTGTGGTCACCTTGGCAAGTGTTGTAACTTGGGTGGCTTGATTTCAAGCTAACCTGTCTTGGTATGGAGTTTTTAACTATGGGTTGCACATAACTTGAGGCCTTGGACGTGACTTGACTCATGCCTGACCATAAATATATATATTCCTATGACTATTGTACGATTGTGACTAATGGTTTAGATTTATCGTTAAGTCTCAGTGAGTTTTTATATCATAAAAATAATTTTTTGGTTCATAACTCATTATTACGTTATACATGGCATTTCCTATATAACTATTTCTGTTGTTGTTTGTTATTTTCATTAATGACAATATAATTTTTTGCATTTGTTGAATAGTTTTTTACAGCCAAAGTCGTTTATTACGACCTAAAGAAGGATCCTTGTTTTTTATTTTTTAACTTTTAATTACTAAATTGGAACCTCTGAGTTAAATCAGGTTGATAGGTATACGGGCTCCTCATTAAATCTGGATGTTATTGAGTTGCATCTTTGGTTGAACACAGAGGGTTTCGGATTGAGTTGGGGCCTTGGGCAGGGTTTAGTGCGTAGGTTTGCCTGATCCAACTAATACACTCGAGTTGCATCCCTAATTATGTTTATGATCAGTGACCACAGAAAATATTGACTTTTATCTATATACCACAATAGTTGGTTTCTTCATGTGAAACTTATATTGTTAGTTGCTGTCATTAGTCTTTTGACTCTTTTGAAAAATTCAAGCATAGAAGTACTAGCCAAAAAAAAGGTGAATATCTTTGTGTCAGCATTGGATTAATTCTACTTTATAAAGTCCTAGCAACTTCCAATATTGTCCTGCTCACTGCCATCAGATTCTCAATTGTTTCACTCCTGAAACAACTTGTGATGGTATTTTCAGACTTCTGATTTTACTTGGTACTTCCTAGATTTTGTTGGATCTGGAAAGAGAATATCATCAACTCTGGTGTCCAGAACTGGTATTAAAAGGATTTTGTTCCCCAAACTCAACTCAAAAAACCTTAATCCCAATTATTTGGGGTCGGCGAAATATAAATCATTTTTCTCCATTCAACTTAGGACGACAAACGAGCCGAGCCAAGCCGAGTTTTGGGGTGCTTGAGCTCGGCTAGCTTGTTTTTCTTTCTTTTATTTTTTCTTTTTAATAATGAGGAAACCCTTTGGGCAACCCCGGACCCATGTAAGACCCCACAAACCACATGGACCAGGTAAGACCAAGGCCCATGAGAACCGTGGAACGACCTGATTTGTTTGATTGTTTAATAACAATCAAACTTGAACAATCCCTTACCAAACTTGTTTGTGAGTTGTGCACGAACGACCTGATTTGTTTGAGCCTTAATTCAGCTCTATCAAATGCCATAACTTCCTTTAAATCTCTAGTGCACATGACTGTTCTCACTAAATTGGTGTGGACTTCATAAAAAAAATTTGTTGTGGAATTTTCCCGCTGTGTCCTTTTTTTGGTTGAATGGTGGGTTCAATGAGTATTTACCCTTGCTATTGGTCATGGTTACTCCTTGCCTTAAAGTGAAATCTTTCCATGCATTGATTGATCATCAATCCTTTATTGACCAACATACTCCATTAGAAGTCTTGCCTCGTAGACTGTGCCTGTCTAGGTCTTTGATGCATTAGATTTGGATTTGCTTCCAAGAATGATGACCCCCACAGAGGCTGGGGGTGGGGTTGGGGAATTTTCTCTTAAAGGGTCCAAGCCAAGATTGAGTAAAACAAAAACGTTCACTTTATCAAGTAATTATATATCTATAATAAAACAAAATACGAAAAATAAAAATAAAACATACCTTAATATTTTTGAATGAGAAGGAGATGAACTTGATTTATACTTCAAATGGATGGATTTGGAGTTTAATAATGTCTTCAAGAGAGATGGATGAAAAACCAAGGGAAAGATTAGAAATAGAGGAAAGAAGCTAAAAGGTTAAAAAATATATATATTTTTTTATTTTCCCCCTCTCTCTAAAGAAGTCTAGGCTCCGTTTGGATCTTGGAAGGTTGGAGGGAAAGCAGAAGAAAGATGCTTAAAATTACTGGGACTCTTTGGCTAGTCTTTGTATATAACTTATGTACTTGGGCCTTGCCCTTTTGTTATTAACACATATTTCATTAAAAAAAATAATAAAAAAAATATGCTTAAAATTACTTTAAAATTAATTCCTCTCTTAATTGTTTTAACCATCTTCCTTTATTTTCCCTTGTACTTCCCAAGATCCAATTAGAGGCTTAGGGCCTGTTTGGGAATTTCAAAAATGGGATCAGACTAGGTCCAGTCCATAACTTTTATTTGGTTTTTAAATAAACCAACTCACAGTTGGTTTGAAAAAAACTATGTTTATGCCTTATTTTCATAACAAAGCTGAATTGTTTATCAGGGAAAAAAGACTTACCAAACAGTATGAAATCAAAACTGGCTAGACTTATCCTCAGCTGCCCAGGTTTTCAAGTTTGCCAAACAGCCCCTTATTGTTGTCTAACTGTCTTTGCTGTGATGAACAAGATCTCGTTCGCGATCGTTTTGAGATGAGATGTCCATCATAGCTAAGGTGAGGCTGGTTTTTTGCTTTATATTCGACACGGCATGAAATCTCATTTTGGTCCCTGCTGTGACTGAGATGTCCTGGCCGAGTCATCTCAGTCAAGACTTTGAAACATTAAAAAACCAAGATCTCCAACCGCTTTCCAGGTGCAGAAACCTCAGTAAAGCTTCTGTTTTATCTTCTTTACTACCCCACCCGAATTCTCTTTATGATTATTTTGAGTTGATAAACTTCTTCACCATGTAGCCGGACATCATATACCACTGAATAGCAGTTGTTACTTGTTACCGCCAGCTTAGAATAGTAACTTGGGTTTCCTGCCATGAAGGGTAGTGGATCCCTCTTAAAAGTGATGGAAAGTTGCTTACAATTTTATGATGAATTAAAGGTTACCGTGGGTGCTTTGATTAATAGTCACTCTTTCAACTTCCAAGAATATTGGTTATACAATTTCTCATGTTTGTATTGCTGCTGAAATTGATATGTATCACAGGTCACCCTGGTATTTTGAGTTTTTTGTTCACTGTTCCAAGATTCTTGGTACAATCTCCTATTCACTCATGTTTGAGTATCACTGCTGATTTGCTATGGTGGACGAGCTAACCTGAATTTTATTTTATTTTATTTTCTTCGTTCACTGTCCCATGCCCCCCTGCCTCCACCAAATTTGCTGTGGGCTCTAGCATAGGGAAATAAGTAATCAACAAACATCAAATAACCATTGCTGTGTTGGTCTTGCATGGATATGTATGTATACTCTAAAGCCCAGATGTATATTTGTGTATACTCTAAAGCCCAATTTGAGATTTGCCGATGGTGTTTGAATCCACGAAGAAGATAATGGATCCTCTTGTGTGAGGCTTCTTTGTGGTCTAGAGAAATCAATTAACTATCCATTGGTGAGAACTGCACAGGTACTTGAGAAAATGGGACATGGTTTCTCATGTAGGGAAAATTTTGTTAATATTGGTACCTAACCTGGAGATCATAAAACCACTACCTCCTTGTACCTTCCCCAATTGTGCATTCTAGAGGTGGATTAGTTGGGGATCGAATTCCTTGATGGGATCGATTAGCCTATAATACAAAATTTCAGCCTACGACACATCCATTTTCATTGCATGGGCCCTGTTTTCATTATCGACAGGCATCATTTAGGAATTGGGATGGGCGGATCATGACTGAATCCAGTGTTGTTGCCAACCCATTGGAAATCCTTCTTCTTTAATGTAATTTGTTCTTAGTTGTGGATGATATCAGACATATCAGACACAGGCTTGGGTAAGCCGACTCCATTATCATCCCCAGATCAGTTGTAGTCCCAAACTAAATTGAATTCAACCAGTTTAAAATGTAAGCTACAAAATTTCAAACAAAACTAGACCATCAACCTGAATCCAACCTAATTCATTACAAAATATTTGAAATTATAAAAAATAAAAATAAAATAAAAAAAGGTTATGACTGGGTGAGATTTGTATGATCCATTCATCGAGTTTAACAAGAAGTTCTGGTCTTTTATTTTCAGTAAGAGTTTTTTCTTCCCCCAACACCCTGACCCTCACCCACTCTTTCCCTGTCATTGTGAAGTTGCAATCACATGCTTGATGGCAAATATTATTGCGGCATTCAAGATAACACACCATTTTTATTTACGAATTTAGAGGAGCACATTTTTTTTCTTTAAAGTGAAAGGACATTTTGCTAATGGGTTGTAGCCCAGATAGCATGTTTCGCCCTCTAAGGAGAAGGGTTTGGAGGAGCTTATATTCTCAATACCTTCTGGTGCGTGTACAGTGGGAAAGGGATTATGGCAAGGGGGATGGGTTATATACGTGTAGTCCAGTGGTCCATTCGAGCCTTTCAAGAAAAGGTGAAAGGGCATGTTAACATCATCCTCTGTGAACATGGCTGGCCAACCAGGCAATTCAGCAGTCCGATGTCGGAGGTATAATTTTAGCTAATGGTCCATAGTCTTCATGGTCTAGTCTGTGACAAGTTCAATAATGATTTTTAGCCTGCGATCCCCATAGAGTGAGGTAAAATCAAATACTCCCACTCAGAATTTTCAAGTGGTCCTTCTCCAACTTACTCAGTGAAATTTAACCAGGCACATTTAAGCTCACCAAAGCTCGATAGCCCATTAGTTTTAGGGTTCGCAATTATGTTTTCCACAGCCATAACATGATGCCGTTGGCAACACTGAACCTCATCTCCTCTCTTCATATTCTCTTTATTTTATCTTCTTTTTTATTTATTTATTTATTTTTTTTTTTTGGGGTTTCAGAAAAGAAAGAATTTTTTTTTCTTTTTTTTTTTTGTATATTAGGAGATATTTGAATCCCTAATTTATCCTACTCCCATCCCTTTTCATACCTTTCTCTCACCACTAGACTAGCTGGCTTGACAAGAAAGAATTTCAAACCACAACTTAGTTGGTTTGGGTATATATATCTTGAGAATTAAAAAGTGTTCATCGTACTTTGAAGGAACCAATCACCCATCTAAGACTTCTCTATTTTTGTGTGTTCAAGTGGGTAATGGATTTATTTGAGATACGAAGAATAATCAGATAAAAAGTTTGGACACCTTAAAGAGAGGATTGAAAAAAAAGGTTAACTGAATGAAGACGGAACCTCTCGATGGAAATTTCAACTCAGGCTTGTGGAATGATACCCACACTTTTTACCATTTCCATTTGGACAGCATCTTTCAACTACAGCTTATTGGTAATATACCCATTTCATCATTCACGTACAATGTCAACTCTCAAACTGAACCAGCTGACATGAATAATTTGGAAAATTCACCCAAAAAAAAAAAAAGAAAAAGGTTGGCCTTTACTTTATAAAAGTAATCAAATCAAACCGACCAGGTCTGTGGTCCTTTTCCGTCCTCATCCCACTTCCATATTGTTTTTTTTCTTCTTAGAAATCCAGTGTTCCCCGAACATACACTCTTTTTCCTAGCCAATCGCAGTGCCCAAAAGTCGATTACATAGTTCCACCCTTTTGTAGAATTTATATTATTTATGATAATGTAATTTATAACTACACCACCGAATGTTGAATTATTGCACGACAATAAAAACGATCACCATCGAACACCTAATCACTAATATATAATATACAATAATGTAATATATAATTATACCATCCTGCGAATAAATACATCACATATTCAATATCCGAGCCCTAATCAAAACCTACCCAAGCCCTCAAACCGAGATGTCTATCTGGGGCCTAATAATCCTTTTTTTTTTTTTATAATACAGTGTTTATAACAGATATGGTCAGCCTTTGTAGGATTGGTTGAGCAATCAGACTTGAGTGTGCTCCCCAGACGTCATCGTTTCAATTTTTCTCAGAGATCGCTGCTTGTGTGGATATAGGACATCTCACACAGACCGTTAGGAGAATAGTCTAAGTCGAAACCTCAACAACAATAAGACTTAGGATACCCCTAATAGTTAATCAAATAAAAAAAAAAATAAATAACAGATATGGCCATTTTAGTAGTAATTGCAATGAAGTTATTTATTTATTTTTTTTGGCCATGCACCCTCTTAATAAATGTACACTTGACAATAGAGTCATTTTTCATTTGAAACCCAAAATATTAAAATAGGGAGGTTGTGAATATATACAAGGGCCTAACCTATGGAGTAGGGAAGAGGGTTGGTAACCAATAAAAGGAACCCAAATTTCATCATTCAAATCTTATTATAGAATGATTTCAAAAGGGGGGGAAAACGGTAAAAATCAAACTCTTGATACTACCTAGGACCATATGGGGCAATTATAACATCTCACATATAGTTTCATTTTTGAGATAAGAACAATCATACACATGTCACAACGCAGGACCACCACGACATCCCCATGCGTTATCATGCCGCATGCCCTCTTGAACTTTGATTCGAAAAAATTCGGGAAGAGGACTGCGTAACATGAAATCATGTCCCAATTTTATTTGATCGGAAAAAAAATAATAATAATAATAATAATTCCATAAAGATAAGAAGTATGGGGGGGAGTTGGAAATTAAAATCTCAATTATGAATTTGGTTTAGAGATAATGTTTGATAGCTTGAAACCTTGATGTACTTTCACATGGTTGCAATTCTAGTCAATGATGGAAGGGAGGCATATGAAGATGGAAATGATAATGACCCCTTTTAAAAGAATATTTATTTATTTTATTTTTCTATACCTTTCACTATCAATTATGTTCCTCTATCTCCTTGTAATTATATGGCAAGTGGAGCTTATAATTATATTTGGTTAGTCACCCCTTTTGGCCTAACCACTCCTTTTCAAAATATATATGCAAATTACAATCCTCTCATTGGATGGTTTGTCGTGCACTCCAATTAAACGTCATCCCTTGCTACGTCTTTTTGTTGTTTGATTTGTGTAGTTAGTAGCCTAATACCAGACAAATCTTGCCAGCCTACAAACACTTTCCCCACTCTCTTAATTTAATATAAAACCCACTCTTATTGTAAGTCTTCTTTCGTTTCTTAAACAAGTGAGAACTTTTCACACGCTAAACCCTAAAGAGTTATACAACCTTAAGTAATGTAAGGCGGCCGATCGAGAAGCCAGCTTAACTTGCCGTAAGCTTAGCCTTCGACTTTTTTGGGGGAGGTTACATTGGACTACCGACACCCCAATCTCACCTGTTTATTTGCTTATTGAAAAAAAAAAAAAAAACCTCTAATTGGGTACCACTAGGCCGCAATGATTAGTAACGATATTTTAACCCTTTTAAGTAAAGCTAACGCTTCATAATAGACATGTTTGTCCAATGACCTGTATGTCAGATGACACTTCTCACCTAAAAGATTTACGAAGGTTAGGTCTCAAACCTCCGGGGATGCATGTGTTGTGAGGAGGGATTATAGGAATCGGGAAGAAGAACAGATTAATCACTCCTGTTGTATAGCCCAAGTATCTATTGGGCTCCTCTTTGAACACCTCCTTGAACAAGAGGGAAAAATAAACGAAAGTAGAGCAAACTAAATAGGATTATACCTCAGCTTCGTAATAATACACCACATGCAGTATCTATGAACCAATGTTTTTTATTTTTTTATTTTTTTGAATCTGAACAATTAGTAGGAAAATGAAAGAAAACTTGGGAGTTCTACATGGCCATTTTTTATGCTCCTCCCATTTGGATGGTTGCTCAACTTGATGCTGATATTAAGGATATTTCCTACCCTCATGATGTAATTGACTATATTGCTTAATTTTAACATTTACGAATACCCCAAAAAAAAAAAAAAAAAAAAAAAAACCCAACCTATTTTAAGGGTTCAACCGCTCAAGTAGGGTTGGCAGGGGTCTAAGTTGACTAAATTGGAACTAGTTTGGGGACAAGACAAGGTTAGGTCTCTGTTTATAAAATTGACTCGGGTTCTGGTTGATGTTATTTCACATTTATTATTGACATGTGCTTACTCATATGCGCACTAATATTTTGAAATAGGCACATTTAAGTAGGCTAATTTGGTGACCCATCCCATCCTGCCCCTATTAGGATGGGGTTGGGTTTTAGATAATTGGACTTAAGATGGGTTTCGGGTGAAAGTTAGGACTCATTTGGGTGTTTGAGAAATTAAACAATTATAACATATTTTACTGTCATTTTGATTTTTGAAAACATGTATTTGTCATATTGAATGAAAAAAAATTAAGAAAATAATGATCATCATCTCAAATGTGAGTGAAAATTAAAAATGATAGCAACTCACAAATTTATAAATCAATCGTGTATCATTAACTTTAAAAATGACTTCAACCCTTTATATAGTCTCATTCGAGGTGATGAATATGTAATTTTAATATTATTAAAAATTTGTTACAATTATTTAATTTTCATTTCAATGCCCCATAGACTCTTGAAATCTGAGTTAAATTTGGGATGGGACCCACACTGGCCCCATTGCCACTACTGATTTCAATATTTTACGCTAAGGATCTTGTTTGCATATATTTGGAAGGACCCAGTTGCGAAGAACTACCTAAACATGAGGACAATAGCTAGAGCCCAAGAATCTAAAAATTTGGAAAAAAGTTATTCCTGCAACTTTTCTTAGGCTTTATTTCTCTCTTCTCTCTCTCTCTCTCTCTCTTTCTCTCTCTCTCGTGCACACATGTGCTTATATTATGCATTGCAGGTACAAGTATTGGGCTTTAAATCTCCAGAGAGGAGCCAGGCCCAAACTCATCCTCGTGGTAAATGTGATGACCCGAATTATTTATATATATAGAGGGATCATTAGCTGAACCCACCACTTCAATTTGCTTTGGATATATATATATGTTAGAGGGATCATTAGCCGCACCCATAGCCGCACCCACCACTTGCGGTTGCTTTGGATATATATATATATGTATAGAGGAATCATTAGCTGCACCTACCACTGGCATCTGCTTTGGTTATATTTATATGTATAGAGGGATCGAGACAGAGAGTTAGAGAAAGAGCAACAGAGAGAGAGAAATTGAGGAAGAACAGAGGAGAAAAAAAACAGAGTGGTCTGGTAGAGGTTTTTGGCTGAGTTCGTGGAACTCTCTCAGTGAGGTAAAATCCTCACCTCCTCTATCGTTGATTTCATATATATATATATATATATATATATGTAAATATATATATATAAATATCACGTACTGTGTATATATATATATATATATATATGTATATGCAATTTTATTTTCTTATGTTATTCTTAGAAAGGATGATCATATTTTATGTTTTTGGGACCAAGGAACACCATGGTAGTGTCAAATTTTAGAGAAATTGACTGTAGGTTGAAGTTTTAGAAATTTTAGAATTTTGGATCATGAAAACCCGAAACTTTAGGCTTAAAAACGAATATGATTTTATAAGATTCTGAATGAACAATTTATAGTCGCACGTAGTACTCTGCATGAGCTTCGATTCGACACTTGAATCACTGAAAACGGTTAAGAAACAAGGGAGATATTAATCGTCGAAGTTGGCCCGTTGAACACACGGTGTAACCCGGTTACACAATTCAACCCGCGGGAGGTTGAAGATGACCCCATAGGTCTATGATCCTGTGTGGGTGCATCTGTGTACCTTACCGTGTTCTCACGCATTTAAAAGCCATACGATAATCATATGAACCCCAAATTTGACCGTTGGACTCGTCTTGGAGGGCCCTACCATGTGGGACCCTTAGTTGATCATTTTGACCAAGTTTGACTGTAGTTTGACTTTTTGGCCAAATTAATATTTATTAAAAATTCCAGAAAATATCAGAAAATTCCAAAAATTACAGAAAATTCCCAGAAATTATAGAGAGTGTTTTAAAAATTATTTTGATGATTTTGGGACCATAGTTTACTGTTAGAAGGCCAATAGTAATTTTTGAGTGCGTTATATTTATTTTTAAATTTACCTAAAGATTACGTATGCATAATTATCAGATTTTATCGGTCCTCGGGAGGACCCTAGGGAGCATTAACGCTGCATTCGCGTTGTCAGTGTCTATCACGTGATTTTGGGTTGGTATTGCTCGCAATTGAGGTAGGAAATGTGGCTTCTTTACATTTAATATGGTGTTGTTCTATAAATGTGATTTTAAATGCCTTAATGATATTTTTGGATTTTTCCACTGATTTATAACCAAATATTTTTATTACTTGTTCAAAATTTATGGAATCCTTCAATATATCATTTGATACGACTGTTTTATATTGTTCCTTAAAAATACATGGTTATATACTCGTTTAAATGTTATTGTGAAATATCTGTTAAATGTGTGGAATTTTCATGATACTTGGATCTTGGAAAAATGCTTTATAAATGTTGTTTACTTGGAAATGCTTTAGAAATGTTACTGAAATTCTAGAAATTTATCAAACATGTTTATGGATACTTTTGGACACTTGGATATTTATTTGAATGATGGAAAATGTTTTGGATATATGGACCTTGGGTCTTGGTATGCATCAAACGGGTGGGGGCATCACAATGAAGTGGTGTCCTGCGTTGAGAATACTCCGCGAATAGCAAGCAGGGTAAAGTGCCCTTGGGTGAAAGACCCTGAAACCCTCGAGGAAGAACGCCGCGTAGGTGTTGGTTATTTTCGTGCTTGGCTGAGCCGGGGGTTGACGTGACGACGTAACCTGTGATTAGCGACGGTTGATGCATGGTTTGATCCCATAGTCTTGGGAATTGGAGACACTATGAGAATTTTGGGAAATTAACTCAAAACCCACATAAAGTATTGATTTGTGACTGATATTTGATTTTGAGTTATTAAATAATTTTAATTCATATACCATGTATCTGCACATATATTAATTGTATAGAATCCACACATATTTCCTATTGGGCTTTGCAGCTCATCCTATTATTATTTCAGATGATCAGGTGATGAGTGAGGGTTTGCCGATGGCGGATGCCTAGTGGCATAATCTGAGGTTGGAACTTGAAGGTGGCATACTAACATAGTCATGGATGAGGATAGATGCACGTGCATTACATAGAGACTATGTTATTTTGATGTATGGACATTTCTATTATTATTATTGTTATTACCATTATTACTTAATGAACCTTGAATAGTTTGAATCCAACCTATGTGCCAGGGATGTTGGCATTATTTTGGGACCATATATTATTATGGGCATGATGTGTGAGCATAACATTTCATATTAATTATTTGGGTATTATTGATGAGCTGGCACCATTATTATTAAAAATATTAATAAAAAAAAAATACACGTGGATTTGACTAAGTCTTCCGCAACTTTTATACTCTGACTTATCCACGTGTACACCTTTTTACTTTGACTTTTATCCACGTGTCGACTCTCCGAGTCGGGGCGTGACAATTTTTGGTATCAGAGCTCATTAGTAGATCCGAATTGGGATTACATGCACTTCATATGTGTCAATTAGGTGAGTTAGAAGTGTCTCATGCATCATACATATGCTTGTGGGTAGACATCAAGAAATTAGAGGAATATTACGATTTTATTAACATTTTGACGTGATTTTTGTAACTTACACAATCCCAGTTGTTTTTTTTTTTTAACGTGAGTATTTGATAGATAGTTTCGAATATTTACTAAATGATTTTTATAGGATGCCACGTGCTCGAGATAGATCTTCTCCTGAGCCTTCTCACACCTCACAAGCTAGAACTAGAGGTGGAGTTTCCGCTCCTCATACTGAAGAAAGGGGCGATATGACTGATGCTATACGGGAGTTGACTACCCTATTGCAACGTCAGAACGAGATACTTCAGCAGCCTACTCTTAGAGCTGCAGTTCCTGACACACAAATAACCAAGGCTACACATTTTCAGAATTTTCGGCGGATGGATCCTCCTACTTTCCGTGGTGAGACAAATCCGCAGGAAGCTGAAATTTGGCTTCTAGAGGTCCACAAACTACTTAAGATTGTTGGTATACCCGAGGAGTATAAGGTAGAGTTTGCTTCTCATTACCTACGGGGTGATGGTGACTTTTGGTGGCAGCAGGTGGTGCGCTCTCAAGATGTGGGAGCCATGACCTGGATACAGTTTGAGGGTGTGTTTCTAAACCAATATCTCAGAGAATCATATCGAGATAAGAAGTTACAAGAGTTTCTAAACCTGGTACAAAGGAATCTTTCGGTGGCAGAGTATGATGCACGCTTCACAGAACTTTCTCGTTATGCTACATCTATCGTGGCAACGGAAGCTGACAAAGCAAAAAGGTTCCAATGGGGATTGAGGCCTCAGATTCGAGACCTTGTTGCAGGAAGTAGGATTCGAAATTATACAGAGCTAGTTGACAGCGCCACGGAAGTGGAGGCGACTTTAGAAGACTCCAAGAAGATAAGGGACAAACAGAGAATTAGAAGTGGGGACCAGAAAGATCAGAGCTTTAGTTCAAGCCAGAAGCAGGGTAAGAGTCAGCAATCTGATGGGTATCACTCAGGAGGACGGCGCGTAAATCGAGGTCAGGGTAGCGGTGGTAGTTTTAGTTATGGGTCCTCAGATGGGCGACAAAGGAGTTACCCTTATCAACCTCCTACTCTACCTGGGAGGAATTCTAGTGGACAAATCATTTGTTATCAGTGCGGACAACCAGGACACATTAAGATTGACTGCCCATCTTTTGGGAACCAACGATCCCCTCCACACACAATGCAATCTGGCTTACAACAACAGCAGAAACAACAACAAAACCAGCGCCAGTTCTCTCGATCACAAGGATCTCAGCAAGCCTCGACTACTCGCCCAATTCAGACCCAACAGCCTAGAGGAGGAGGGCATAGTGCAAATACTACAGGCAGGGTGTTCGCTTTGATCCCACCAGGTGTTGGGACATCAAATGCAGTCGTGGAAGGTACATTTTTTCTTTATAGTTCATGGGTTCGAGTATTAATTGATACGGGTGCCACACATTCCTTTATAGATGTTTCTTGTGCTTCTCGTTTGGGTTTGACATTTGAGCCCTTGGGACACGTGCTCAGTGTTGACTCACCAATGGGTGTGGGTATCCAAACAAGTGTGATTTGTCGTTCCTGCTTCATTCGAATTGGTGATCAGGAGTTAACGGTAGATCTCATTGCTCTAGGTATTTCTGGTTATGATGTGATTTTAGGCATGGATTGGTTATCGTCGTACCATGCAATTATTGATTGCTTCCAGAAAAAGGTGACTCTCCATAAAATGGATGGGTCTATTTTACACTTCTACGGAGAAAGAAGTGTTTCTCTTCCTTTTCCTCAATCGAAGAAGATTGCTCGCCGTATTCAAATTGCAGGTCTGCTTAGCTCATTGGCAGCCTTGGAGTTGGAGGAACATGCTGAGCTTAAATTGGAAAATATTCCTGTTGTACGGGAATTTCCAGATGTCTTTCCAGAAGAGTTGCCAGGTCTACCTCCTAAAAGAGAGTTAGACTTTACCATTGAGGTATATCCAGGCACATCTCCTATTTTTATTGCTCCATACAGGATGGCTCCTGCAGAGCAAGCAGAGTTGAAAAAGCAGCTCTCAGAGTTGGAGAGTAAAGGTTTTATTCGTCCTAGCACTTCGCCATGGGGTGCACCAGTATTGTTCGTTAAGAAGAAGGACGGTTCTTTCAGATTGTGCGTAGACTATAGGAAGCTAAACAGAGCTACAATTAGGAATCGTTATCCTTTGCCCCGCATTGATGATTTATTTGACCAGTTAAGGGGGTCGCATTTCTTTTCAAAGATTGATTTGCGCTCTGGCTATTATCAGCTTCGAGTCAGAGGGGAAGATATCCAAAAGACAGCTTTTGCAACTCGCTACGGGCACTACGAGTTTTTGGTGATGCCGTTCGGTTTGACAAATGCACCAGCAGCATTCATGGACCTGATGAACCGGGTGTTTAAACCATTCTTGGATCAGTTTGTCGTGGTGTTTGTGGACGACATTCTCATATACTCAAAGACGCAAGAAGAGCATGAGAGGCACCTTAGGAAAGTGTTGCAAATATTGAGGGAGCATCAGTTATATGGAAAGAGAGAGAAATGTGAATTTTGGCTTCATGAAGTGAAGTTTCTAGGCCACGTGATTACTGAGGAAGGCATCTCAGTAGATCCAGCAAAGGTGGAGGCAATACTTAATTGGGGAAGACCGACCAATGCTACAGAGATTCGCAGTTTTCTGGGATTAGCTGGTTATTATCGTCGTTTCGTCGATAATTTCTCTCGCATTGCTGCACTGTTGACAAAATTAACAAAGAAGGGCGCGAAATTTATTTGGGATGATGCTTGTGAGGAAGCTTTCAAGGAGTTGCAGAAGAGGTTGACTACTGCTCCAGTTCTTATTGTTCCTACTAGTGGTGAGGGTTACGATGTATATTGTGATGCCTCGTATCGAGGGTTAGGATGCGTTCTTATGCAGCACGGGCGTGTTGTGGCATACGGTTCTCGACAGTTGAAACCGCATGAGGTGAACTATCCAACACACGACTTGGAGTTAGCAGCAGTGGTCTTTGCATTGAAGATTTGGAGATGCTATTTGTATGGTGAGAAATTTGATGTATACTCTGATCATAAGAGTTTGAAGTATATATTTACACAGAAAGAATTGAATATGAGGCAACGTAGATGGATGGAATACCTTGATGATTATGATTTTTCACTTCATTATCATCCGGGTAAAGCGAATGTTGTAGCAGACGCCTTGAGCAGGAAGTCACAAGCAATGATGAGCTGTTTAGCAGTTCAACGGTGGAAGATGTGGGTTGCATTCAAGGATTTTGAATTACACCCCAATAAAGATGCTTTCACAACTCATCTGAGCAATCTAGTTGCACAACCTAATCTCATCACCAGAGTGATAGAGGCACAACAAAGCGATCCAGAGTGCATGGCCATTCGTAATTCGATAACTCAGGGTACTGCACCAGAAGGTTGGTTAGTTTCTAGTGATGGCAGTGTACGATTCATGGGCAGGATTTACATTCCTACTGGTCAGATTCGTGAAGATGTTCTTAGTGAGACTCATCGTTCTAGGTTCTCTATTCATCCAGGCGGTACGAAGATGTATCAGGATCTGAAACGACAATTTTGGTGGAGCGGTATGAAGAAGGACGTCGCAAGATTTGTTTCACGGTGTCTCACGTGCCAACAAGTGAAAGCGGAGCATAAGAGACCAGCAGGTTTACTACAACCATTACCAGTGCCAGAATGGAAGTGGGAGTACATCACGATGGATTTTGTCACAGGGTTACCTCGTACACGACAGGGTCATGATGCAGTTTGGGTGATCGTGGATCGGTTGACGAAGTCAGCACATTTCTTGCCTATTCGGGTCGGAGATTCATTGAGTACCTTAAGCCAGTTGTACATTAATGAGATCGTTAGACTCCATGGAACCCCAGTTTCTATTGTATCCGACAGAGATCCTCGTTTTGTCGCCGAGTTTTGGCGTACGTTACATAAAGCTTTAGGAACACAACTTCATCACAGTACGGCTCATCATCCAGAAACAGATGGACAATCAGAGCGTACCATTCAGATTCTCGAGGATATGTTGCGTGCTTGTGTCTTGGACTTCGGAGGTAGTTGGAGTAAACATTTGGCCTTAGCAGAATTCGCCTACAATAACAGTTATCAGGCTAGCATTGGCATGGCACCGTTCGAGGCATTATATGGGAGACCGTGTCGATCTCCTGTATGTTGGACAGAAGTTGGAGAAAGCAGTCTTCTTGGACCAGAGTTAGTGAAAGAAACAACAGAAAAGATTCAGATCATTCGTGATCGTTTACGCACTGCACAAAGTAGACAGAAGAGTTATGCAGACAAGCGTAGGACAGATTTGAAGTTTCAAGTTGGGGACTTTGTGTTTTTAAAGGTGTCACCTAGGAAAGGCGTTTTTCGATTTGGGAAGAAGGGCAAGCTAGCACCGAGATATGTTGGTCCTTTCGAGATTATTGATAAAAAGGGTGAAGTGGCCTACCAGTTGGCTTTACCTTCACAGTTGGGGAATGTACATGATGTTTTTCATGTCTCAATGCTTAGGAAGTACGAGCCAGATCCATCTCATGTTCTATCTATACCAGATATCCAGCTCCAAGAAAATGTTACATATGAAGAGCGACCAATTCAGATTTTGGACGTCAAGGAACAAGTGTTGAGGAATAAAGTCATCTCTCTCGTAAAGGTTCTTTGGCAACATCACGGCATCGAGGAAGCAACTTGGGAATTAGAGTCAGATGTTCGAGGAAAATATCCGCATCTTTTCGATTCGGGAGGTTAGTACAAATTTCGAGGACGAAATTTCTTTTTAGAGGGGTAGAATGTGATGACCCGAATTATTTATATATATAGAGGGATCATTAGCTGAACCCACCACTTCAATTTGCTTTGGATATATATATATGTTAGAGGGATCATTAGCCGCACCCATAGCCGCACCCACCACTTGCGGTTGCTTTGGATATATATATATATGTATAGAGGAATCATTAGCTGCACCTACCACTGGCATCTGCTTTGGTTATATTTATATGTATAGAGGGATCGAGACAGAGAGTTAGAGAAAGAGCAACAGAGAGAGAGAAATTGAGGAAGAACAGAGGAGAAAAAAAACAGAGTGGTCTGGTAGAGGTTTTTGGCTGAGTTCGTGGAACTCTCTCAGTGAGGTAAAATCCTCACCTCCTCTATCGTTGATTTCATATATATATATATATATATATATGTAAATATATATATATAAATATCACGTACTGTGTATATATATATATATATGTATATGCAATTTTATTTTCTTATGTTATTCTTAGAAAGGATGATCATATTTTATGTTTTTGGGACCAAGGAACACCATGGTAGTGTCAAATTTTAGAGAAATTGACTGTAGGTTGAAGTTTTAGAAATTTTAGAATTTTGGATCATGAAAACCCGAAACTTTAGGCTTAAAAACGAATATGATTTTATAAGATTCTGAATGAACAATTTATAGTCGCACGTAGTACTCTGCATGAGCTTCGATTCGACACTTGAATCACTGAAAACGGTTAAGAAACAAGGGAGATATTAATCGTCGAAGTTGGCCCGTTGAACACACGGTGTAACCCGGTTACACAATTCAACCCGCGGGAGGTTGAAGATGACCCCATAGGTCTATGATCCTGTGTGGGTGCATCTGTGTACCTTACCGTGTTCTCACGCATTTAAAAGCCATACGATAATCATATGAACCCCAAATTTGACCGTTGGACTCGTCTTGGAGGGCCCTACCATGTGGGACCCTTAGTTGATCATTTTGACCAAGTTTGACTGTAGTTTGACTTTTTGGCCAAATTAATATTTATTAAAAATTCCAGAAAATATCAGAAAATTCCAAAAATTACAGAAAATTCCCAGAAATTATAGAGAGTGTTTTAAAAATTATTTTGATGATTTTGGGACCATAGTTTACTGTTAGAAGGCCAATAGTAATTTTTGAGTGCGTTATATTTATTTTTAAATTTACCTAAAGATTACGTATGCATAATTATCAGATTTTATCGGTCCTCGGGAGGACCCTAGGGAGCATTAACGCTGCATTCGCGTTGTCAGTGTCTATCACGTGATTTTGGGTTGGTATTGCTCGCAATTGAGGTAGGAAATGTGGCTTCTTTACATTTAATATGGTGTTGTTCTATAAATGTGATTTTAAATGCCTTAATGATATTTTTGGATTTTTCCACTGATTTATAACCAAATATTTTTATTACTTGTTCAAAATTTATGGAATCCTTCAATATATCATTTGATACGACTGTTTTATATTGTTCCTTAAAGATACATGGTTATATACTCGTTTAAATGTTATTGTGAAATATCTGTTAAATGTGTGGAATTTTCATGATACTTGGATCTTGGAAAAATGCTTTATAAATGTTGTTTACTTGGAAATGCTTTAGAAATGTTACTGAAATTCTAGAAATTTATCAAACATGTTTATGGATACTTTTGGACACTTGGATATTTATTTGAATGATGGAAAATGTTTTGGATATATGGACCTTGGGTCTTGGTATGCATCAAACGGGTGGGGGCATCACAATGAAGTGGTGTCCTGCGTTGAGAATACTCCGCGAATAGCAAGCAGGGTAAAGTGCCCTTGGGTGAAAGACCCTGAAACCCTCGAGGAAGAACGCCGCGTAGGTGTTGGTTATTTTCGTGCTTGGCTGAGCCGGGGGTTGACGTGACGACGTAACCTGTGATTAGCGACGGTTGATGCATGGTTTGATCCCATAGTCTTGGGAATTGGAGACACTATGAGAATTTTGGGAAATTAACTCAAAACCCACATAAAGTATTGATTTGTGACTGATATTTGATTTTGAGTTATTAAATAATTTTAATTCATATACCATGTATCTGCACATATATTAATTGTATAGAATCCACACATATTTCCTATTGGGCTTTGCAGCTCATCCTATTATTATTTCAGATGATCAGGTGATGAGTGAGGGTTTGCCGATGGCGGATGCCTAGTGGCATAATCTGAGGTTGGAACTTGAAGGTGGCATACTAACATAGTCATGGATGAGGATAGATGCACGTGCATTACATAGAGACTATGTTATTTTGATGTATGGACATTTCTATTATTATTATTGTTATTACCATTATTACTTAATGAACCTTGAATAGTTTGAATCCAACCTATGTGCCAGGGATGTTGGCATTATTTTGGGACCATATATTATTATGGGCATGATGTGTGAGCATAACATTTCATATTAATTATTTGGGTATTATTGATGAGCTGGCACCATTATTATTAAAAATATTAATAAAAAAAAAATACACGTGGATTTGACTAAGTCTTCCGCAACTTTTATACTCTGACTTATCCACGTGTACACCTTTTTACTTTGACTTTTATCCACGTGTCGACTCTCCGAGTCGGGGCGTGACAGTAAATGTTTATGGGGAACGGCTATTCCAACCCCCGTTTTTATCACCCACCTCTTTTCTTTTGGTTTTTAAGATTTCATGAAAAATATAAAAGATTTTTACAAAAACTGGTCACTTAGTTTACTAGAAATCATCATTTTGAACAACTTTGCAGAAGAAAGTTTTTTCAAAATCTATCGTTTAGGTAGACTTTTTGGCAAAAAATGAAATAAAGGCTATAAATGGCTAAAAAGTATATTTAAACGATAGATTTAAAAAAAACTTTATTCTACAAAGTTATTCAAAATGATATTTTCTAGTAGACATCACAGCCGATCTTCATAAAAATCTTCTATATTTTATATAAAACCTTAAAAACCTAAAGAATGGGGCGGTGGGGTGATAAGAATGGGGGGTTGCAATAGCTGTTCCCATGTGTGTGTCTGGCTGCTATGGAGGCGCCTTCCTTCAAGTCTTCAACCCTCTTTTCATGATCCTATTTTCATTTATTATAAATTTATAAGCACATAATCTAACTATCTAAGACACATGTCATCTCATCATATTAATAATTTTATTATAAATTTATGATAACATAATTTAATACATATGCTATCTCATTATATTTATAATATTGAGTCTGTCATATTGGTATACATTCAGCCAAATATATGTTAACTTTGGCCCACACGTCCAGTCATTGACAAAAAAATTCGTCATACTTTGCTTGATGGGAGAGTACCAAACATTGATCAATGCATGTGACAAAATTATGTGACATTTTTTTTGTTAAACATTTATACTTGGGACCCTTATGAAGTCCTCTATTTAACAGTAGAGTGTGCGTCTTCAATTCGTGCAACAAACCTAATAAGATAACGCAAATGGAAAATGATAATAGTTTAAGGGCTGAAAGTTCTGAATTTGAATGTTTACCCGATGTATGGATTTACGAATAGATTGAGAATCATATGAGACTAATCTAAATTCGAACTTAGACGAAAGTAGACTTGAGAGGTACTCATACTTGATTATTATTATTATTTTGTTTTTTTCAAAGCTCCTACAATAACCTTATAATAAGAAAGAGATGCCACTAAAATTCCCTGAGTAGCTTTCTCTGTTTGTGATAGGATACTCGCAAATATGTGAAAAACAAGTCATAGAGGGTGCCCCACCATCACATGGCTACCTAATACTAATTTGGGGATGGCCCACATGAAAAATTTCAACCTAAGTAGATATATATATTGGGCCTTGAAGCTACTCATGCCTGGCTGGACCACCCATGTTTCAAAAACAGGTCCAGTGGATATCTTCCGCGTGGCACAGCTTAGTGGACCACAACCCACATGTGGTCTAACCACTGAATGGTGGCAGTAATATTTGACTAGGCCACCTTCATTTTTCCACGGATTTCAATTTCCCCTTCCATGACATGCCACATGAAACAACAAATTTTGTCACCACTAGGTATGTCTTGGGCAAGCATCCAAAGTATTTGCCTAAATTTCTAGTCAGACTTTCTTCCTACCAAATCTTACATCTGGTCCATAGGGTAGATTAACCCTATTCTAATTTTTCTCTTTTAAACGAAAGTAACATTTTTCCTTATAAGATATCTCAAATACACCCTCCCTTCCCCCAAAAAATTAAGATAAATAAATAAAAATAACTACTGCATTTCATGAGAACAAATAGGAAACCCACTTAATTTATGAGGAGAAATTACCAGGAAGGACCAAGATGGGGGAGTCTTCACATCTGATGTGTAATAGCACAGAAAATGACAAAATCAAGAGAATCCCAAAAGACATGGTCCAGCAAGGGGCAAAAAAAAAAAAAATGAAAAACACTTATCATATTTATGTCCTCCCTCCTCATTATTCTTCACATTTCTCTCTCCTCAACAACAAATGAATCAAATGATTAGTGAAATTATAAATGCAATTGGCTTGTGTGATATAGTTCATGGCAGAGTGCCTTTCACAGCCATTTACCAGCGCGTTGAGTTTGAGAATATATCACTCCCCTTTATATATAATGATAAATGAATCAAATGATAAAATGTCCAAAAAAAAAACTCTAGCCAGTAGCCACCCTTCTAGAGCCTACGGTCCATTATGTAATGTTGCACTCTGGTTCTTGTTCTTTCTTTTGGCTCCCAAGAAAAACTACTTTTCATTATGGGCCAGAGAAGGGAAGGTTGATGCTCCGCCATGACTGTGACACAACAAATTGTTTGTTTATTACCATGTGTGGTGGCGAGTCATCCAGTTTTTTTTATATATTATCTTTTCCCTTTTCTTTTTTCTTTTGGCAGGACAATTCTTCCCATTTTGTCAACAGCTCGACCTAACGACGTGCCGTATTCCAATAAGGATATGAGGTTTGTGAAAGTTTTGATTTCAACTCTATATGACTGTATGTGAGGGAGTGTGTGTTTTCCTACCGTTTGGCAAGTAGAAAGAAAAATCCTTCCCCTTTTAATGGACGTAGTTAGTATTATTAGGCTATGAGACTAGTGGTGATAAATCGCTTGTTTTTTGTTCGGTTTCAATTGTACATTTCATCTAGTTCCTATGCTATGCAAGCGAAAGATTACAAGGATGTTTTCGCTTACAAGGATGAGACCTACCTTTCTAATTCTTTTTCTTTCTTTCTTTTTGGGTTTTGTTGGGGGGGAAGCCCTGAGGGGGTGGGGGTTTTCAAATATGGGTATCACAGATTCACATGTTTACTATCATCGAGGTTTGGGTTTAGACTAATCCCACATAATACATAATTCACTTTATTGAGGGGACAAAAATTTGAAGTCATTTTCATTCTGATGTTAAAGAACTCATCACGATCCAATTTCTATTGGGCTGGTGTTAAAGAACTCATTTGTTTAAGATAAGTTTGCTCCCACTAAGAAACAACCACCACCAACAGCCACAAGGCTGCCCTGGGAGCTCCTTATAAAGCCCTAGTTGTCATTTTCATTCTGCATGTCGACACGATTATAGTTAGTGTTGAAGCCTGTCAATAGAATCAGTCGATTTCATGCCTGGAATGGCTATTTAGAGGATTAGAATCAATCCGTTGATAGGCTCATTTTAAGTTATAAATTGTAAAAATGCTAGTCTAATCAGATGATCTTGTTTCATTCTTGTAAACTACTCCAAAAGGTAAATTGTTTAATTTTAGAACACAAAAAGTATGAAAGGGAGAGCGCAAATTAACTATTTTCTGAATAATTGAATTCTTAAACAAGAGTTTATCAAATTTTGGGCACCAACCCTTTTAGCAAGATCATGACAATGGTTAGAGTTACATGGCTCCACCTTTTAAGACCAAAGCTATTGCCTTTTGACACTACTGCTTGACCAATTCTAGTATTGAATCTATAAACTAAAATAAAAAAATCTAGCAGCCCACTATAATTTTAGATTCAAACGTTCCACAATTGGCCATGGTCCTTGGGATAAAGTTAAGGATCCAAGCTTGGTCATTTTTTAGCCTGCAGGCCATACCCACAAAAAATTTTAGTATAGGATCCAAGCTTTAATTTGACAATAGTCAGCATGTAGGCCACACCCACCTAATTTTTAGAATAAAATTTCTGGGATTTAAGCCACACTTGTGGAAGAGTTGAAAAACTGGGTTGAACAACCTTTTTTTCCAGGAAAGAAAATTGAACTTTGACCTATGCATATCCAGCCGAATCTCAAACTTTGGTTGTTGGATTTCTGTCAACAATTGACCCCAACCAAATTGGCTTTGTAAATGTTTTTCCTGTGGAAATAAGTAGGAAGCATAACAAATTATCAAAAAACCATTATTCTCTGCAGTGGGTTTTTTTTTTTATTTTATTAGTCTAAGAGCATCTCCAATGGTATGCTAAAAATTAAGTGTGTTATTGTCATATTTTAGCAATGGCACAATTTGTTACAACTCAAATTGTGAGCTAAAAAATAGCAATAACACATCTCGTGCCATGTTTGGCAAACCCTTGTGCTATTTTGATATATTGGACACGAGGTTGGTAAAAAAAAAAAAATGGAGTGATTGTGATTGTGCAAAAACAAATGCATATTGTATTATTTGCACTGTTGAAACACATTGTGTTACATTATAACATTTTATAATTTATAGTATTGTAACAAGTGGAAAAATTAAATTAATACGGACAGAATAGTATAAACCACTGGAAATGTTTTCATATGAATTCCTCTATTACTTTAGATGGTCATAGAAGCAAGTCAAGCAACTTAGAGTCCAAAACCCTATCCTATATGTGGCTTACACCTGTCCTAGGTTTTAGTATCTCCCGTTTGTAAAGACTTGAACAATCTATAAAGTAAAAAACAAACTAAATAATTCTCATCGGAGGATCAATGTCAATGTTAATAATAGTGTTTTGATTGGTGTATATTATACGAAGATTTAATTGTCAAGACTAGTTAGCATCCCTTATCTCTCTTGTAACTTTCAATAGATTTTATATTTCCTTTGTCCTATAAGGACAAGTTAAGTTTGATGAAACACATAATTTAAGAAAAAAATTATTATATTATTTTATCACTTTTTAAATTTCATATTTTTAAAAATACCATCGTTAGTTAGTATTTTGTGTTAAAAATAAAAAATAAAAGATAATATAAGAAAGTTTAAAATTTGTTATAATTTGGTTTTTCAAAAGGGGAAAATATTTTGAAAATGACTTGAGGAGTTTAGCTAATTAAGAGTTTAAATAATAATAATAATAGCTGTCCCTTTCTCTTTGGATGCGGCATCGGTGTGCCGTTATTGCAGTGTCCTATGTTCCTAGGATTCCTCATAGCCATAGATTGCACAGCTTTGGACTGGCCCTAACCGTTGATTACAATGTGTATCTGTGTGTCACGCTTCCAAGATTCCATCCCAATTTAGCCAATCAAAGGAGCTTCCCATCCATCAGTCGATGCTGATGGAATGTACGGAGTAAAAGATAAGGAGGCAACGAATAACGTGGACTGCTTCTGCAAATGCTCCATATTACTATGCACCGCAGCATACAGAATCATCGAAGGAGCAACTCGAGGCTAACACATTAAACATTACGTTCGCATTTAAAGCAGTCTTAGATTTTGTCAAAATCATTTTCTTTCTGAATTTCCTAATCATTAAAAACCCATGATTTTATTCGTCCTAAAATTTTATTTTATTTTAAAAAAAAAATACAGGAATGAAAAAAGAAAATAAAAGTAAATTTTCTGACACACAGTCCTTTACATATTCAAAAATATTCCCGCAATTATGAAAAATGTCGTACTCGCTCCTAGCAATGCTTACCTAGTAGTGTTAGCAGTCTAATATCCTCACCTCTAGGGGCAAGAGAGTCAGTCAAACAATACATGCTTAGTTTGATATTGGTCCAGAAAATGCTTGTTGGATTTTATTTCTAAGATAAATGTAGTTCAAGTTATATTTGTTTTTTTCATTAATAATCAACTCAAGTTCGAGTATTTGAATTAATGGTTTTTTAGATTTACGTCTTCATAAGTAGGTTTTAAATTTGATTTTTCACTATATATTAAAGTCAATCACTAATCAAATTTATTATGAACATGGTTAATGCAAATCAAGTGTTGGTTTTTTCCCATATTTCAAAGAGTCTATCAAGCCTTAATAAAAATAAAAATAAAAATGAATCAAGCCAAAGTCTAAATATCCTTGTAGACAAAGAAAAAATACGTAGCCAAGATACAGTTGCTAAAATATTTTTTAAGCTTTCTTAAATCAAGTTGAAATCTTATTTTTGAACCCATTAATTTATTTAGTCAAGTTAACCCACAAGTGTAGTGTAGATGGTGGACCACGAGTCCACGACTAAGGAGTCCAAGGTTCGAAGTTCTAATTTTCCTCTTTCATTATTAGATGTATGAACTTATGAGTTTATTATTTATCACATGAGACTAATTTAAGTCTAAACCTTAATGAGTGTAAACCAAAAATATCCACTTAGTTGTTACAATAATAACAATAATAATATTGAGTCAAGTTAGAACTATTATAACCTTAAAAATGGATGGACCAATGATTCCTAAACCAATCACCCCTTGACAAGGAGTATTAATCATATTGCTTGTTAATTGATACAAAATAGGCGACCTTACCTACTACCCAACAAACAGAAAAGAAAAAAAAAAAAATGAAGTAGTACGACCTTACCCCTTACCCCTATTCAACGGATTAGTAATGGAGAGGTTTGGAAATTTCCATTTTTTTTTTTTTTTTTTTATTTTTTTTTTGGGTGTTAGGATAGAGGTTTGGAATTTTAGATAAACCCTGCTTGTCAAAAAAAAGTAAAAGAAGGAACGTTTACAATCCTATGAAGCCACATGGCAATGTCCTCATCATAGGCCGCGAGTATAACATACTCCACCGAGTAGACACTCTACATAATGATCTTATCTATATCAGGGCATTTGTGTAATATTCGTACAAAGCCCATGTCATTTCTCTGCCACTCCATGACTGATCTCTTTAGTAAGACTTTTGGCAGGGTTCGCTTCGGAACCAGAGATAAGGACACATGCATGTTACACCACAGGTCACCCACTCAACGGTCAAGATTCCCTTCATACTTTCCATCCACGCCACACAGACCGTCAGATCTTACCACCTCTGACTAACCCTGGTGCAACCTTGTTTCAACTCTGTTTCAGAAATCTTAACCACGGGTTAGCTCACTCTTCCCTGTTTCTCCGAGTTAGCTTTAACACGAGTGTGTTCTGTGAGATGTAGAGAGAGACGCACAGAGGGGGGGGAGAGAGAGAGAGAGAGAGAGAGAGAGAGGAGTGTTTGGTTTCTTTCTGATTTTTTGGTTATATATATATGTATGTAAATTTATCAGATTTCGATTTAGTTAAGATTTACTATTTATGGAAAATTTCAGATTCTACCATCGTTGAATCTCATCTGTTTCTCGAGGTTTTTCATCTCTGTAATCATCACTTTTTGATTATTAGATGATCACCCCAGAAGAGATTTTCTCTCATTTTCTCGACCACAACTTTTTTTTTCTCGAGAAAATTTGAGCTCTTTTTCTCTCTCTTTCTCGTTGCAGATCTGTTCTGTATAGGAAAAGACGCGAGAGTTCCGATTGTAGTTTTGGGATCTGTAGATCCGGTCTCATTCATGTAGATTTCGATTCATTTGAGAAAATTCCGTGGAAAGATCTAGTTAGATTTTGCCATTTTTTCCCCCCAAAATCATGGTTTTATGTATCCAAGCTTGATAGACCCATTTTCAGCCGTTGGATCGTGTTTGTCTATGGAGTTATAGGGGTTGAATTGAAGTAGTAGTTCATGGTTTTTTCTGAGGACTGGCTTTAGGTACTTCCTTTTATCTTTCCCCTCGGAATGTTCCAGTTTTTTTTTTTTTTTTCCTCGGAAAGTTCATTTTTTTCTTAGAAAGTTGTGGATTTTTTCTTTACGGCAAGATTGACTGTGTCTCTCTGTGTATTGTAGTTTAACAAAAGGATGAATTATTTTCCCGAAGAGGTATTAGAGCACGTCTTCGATTTTCTAACGTCTCACCGGGACCGAAACGCGGCGTCACTGGTCAGCAAGTCATGGTTCAAGGTGGAAAAAGGGAGTAGGCAGAGGGTATTTATAGGGAATTGTTACGCAATTAGTCCTGAGAGGTTAATCGCGAGATTTCCGAGGGTGAAAGCCCTGACTTTAAAGGGTAAGCCCCATTTCGCCGATTTCAATTTGGTTCCACCTGACTGGGGAGGTTTCGTGTTGCCATGGATTGAAACCATGGCGAGGAGCAATGTTGGGTTGGAGGAGCTTCGGTTGAAGCGGATGGTGGTCACGGATGAGTGCCTCGAGCGGCTTTCGCGGTCGTTTCCGAATTTTAAGTCTTTGGTATTGGTAAGTTGTGAAGGGTTCACCACTGATGGGCTTGCAGCTATAGCTGCGAATTGCAGGTACCGGGCTTAATCTAGCTCTTTATTTGCTTCTTTTGCTCTGTTCTGAGATTTGTTTTGTGCCTCTTTTTTTGGTTATTTGACTTATGGGTGTTGTGTCTATCTCCATATTTGCTGTCGTTTCTCAGTTCTGAGATGCTTTTTGCCTCTTTTTTGGTTATTTCACTAATGGGTTTTGTGGGTTCATGTGGTTGATGCTTGGGTTTCTTATTTTCATAGGGATTGTTAGGTTATTATGATATGATAATGTGAAGAGCTCAATTGGTTTATTTCAATTATGGACTTCTATTTTGGTTTTCAGCAATTGTTCTCAGGAAGCTTATTGATTAGACTGAACAATCATGATTGTTGATGTGATAATGAGATTACATCCAACTCTAGAGTTGACTATTAGGAATTTCTTAGTAGATTGGTGGCGAGCTTTTGGTTAGTAGCTGAACTCGATTTGCTGGCAATTGATTTTAGAACATTTCAAATGTCCGAACTCTCAAGCTCTGAATTTAATTTAGCATATTATGTTGATTTATTTGATTGTTTATAAATTTTTCATCTATGTGCTTCAACTTTATTTTTCTGCTATTTCTTTTGTGCACATTTACTAGCTAGCTTTGTCTTTCAAATCCATGCTTGCAAATTATTACTGTCTGCATCTCTGTGGGACTCTCTTGTTTATAACTTTATATAGTTAACTGCCTATCGCTTGCAAATCATTGCCATATATGCATCTGTTGACGGTCTCCTCTTGTTTATTTATTTAAATAGCACTTTCTATCATTCTTCAATACATGTACAGCCGTTTGCTTGCACTGTTGGAACCCAACTGTATTAGTCTTATTGTATCCTGGGTTTTGAGCTTTCATTGTGAGCTCATTGCTTTATTGGTTTAAAACAATCAGTATGATTGGTTCTGGTTATAGGGCTGTTGCTGTATTTCAACATGATTGGTGCTCTGCGGCGTTTAATTTCTCTGGAGATTGACTAATAATGGCACAGCTTTGTAGTTAATAGATAGGGTTGGACAGATAATAAGAGAGAGCAAAATGAAAGAAAAGATATTGTGTGTGGATCATTAGCTGGATATATTAAGTTCTGGCTGAAACATTTATGTGTTTTAAGTTTTTTACGTTTTCTTTTCTTTTGTTTAATCTAGGTTTCTAAGGGAGCTAGACTTGCAAGAAAATGAAGTTGAAGATCCTAGAGGTCAATGGCTTAGCTGCTTTCCTGATAGCTGTACATCACTTGTCTCCCTGAATATTGCATGCCTCAAAGGGGAAGTTCCTTTGGCAGCTCTTGAGCGACTTGTTGCAAGGTGTCCTAATCTCAGGAGTTTGAGGTTAAGCCGTGCAGTGCCACTTGACACACTCCAAAAAATACTGATGCAAGCACCTCAGCTGGAGGACTTAGGTACTGGGTCTTATGTCCATGATCCAGATTCTGAGACCTACGACAATCTAAAGAACACCCTCCAAAAGTGTAATTCAATCAGGAGCTTGTCAGGGTTTTTGGAGGTTGCTCCTCACTGCCTGCCAGCTATTCACTCAATTTGCTCGAATCTGACATCCTTGAACCTGAGCTATGCTCTGGGGATTCATGGTGCTGATCTCATAAAGCTAATTCAACATTGCAGGAAACTTCAGCGTCTATGGGTTCGATCTTTAAACCCACTACTCTCTAGAATTTGCTCTTCATTTTTCTATATATTAAAATGAAATGGATGACGGAACTTTCCATGATCCCTGCAGATATTGGATTGTATTGGAGACAAAGGACTGAGGGTTGTTGCTTCCACTTGTAAAGAATTACAGGAATTACGGGTTTTCCCATCTGATCCCTTTGAGGTTGGGAATACTCCTGTAACAGAGGATGGTTTGGTTGCCATATCCATTGGTTGCCCCAAGCTTCATTCACTGCTATACTTTTGCCAGCAGATGACCAATGCCTGCCCTTATTACTGTAGCAAAGAACTGCCCCAATTTTACTCGCTTCAGGTTGTGCATACTTGACGCCACGAAAGCTGACCCTGTGACCATGGAGCCATTGGATGAAGGTTTTGGGGCAATTGTTCAGTCGTGCAAAGGTCTTAGACGGCTGTCACTCACTGGCCTTTTGACTGACCGGGTTTTCCTTTACATTGGGATGTATGCTGAGCAGCTTGAAATGCTCTCTATTGCATTTGCTGGAAACAGTGACAAGGGAATGCTCTATGTGTTGAATGGGTGCAAGAAGCTTCGAAAGCTAGAAATCAGGGATTGCCCCTTTGGTAATGCGGCACTTCTAAGGGACGTGGGAAAGTATGAAACAATGCGATCCCTTTGGATGTCGTCCTGTGAAGTTACCCTTGGAGGCTGCAAGGAACTTGCGAAGAAGATGCCGAGGCTCAATGTGGAGATTATAAATGAAAACGATCAGATGATGATTTTCCCTGATGATGATAGACAAAAAGTAGAGAAGATGTACCTGTATCGGACATTGGTCGGGCCCAGGAAGGATGCGCCGGATTTTGTGTGGACTTTGTAGATCCATCCTGGGCTCCTCTGTTTTGGCCCTGCCAAATATTTCTTGTTATCAACTAGCTGTACTTTGTTTAGGGCAACTGAATTATGGATTCTAGTGTGATGGCCAATTAGGGTAATGTTATCTTTGTTTAATTCAGAAAGAGATTTGCTATTTGTTATCCTTCTTGTTTGTTATATAGAGATTTGTGTTATTTTTGGTCGAATCCATCAGTATCCGCAGTGTTGATTGTTAGTTGGAATATTTCTCTCTCCTTCCTAGTTCCTTCTAAACGATAGAACTTTTATCAACATAGGAAGAAAACCACAAAACCAGGGTGGGAACTGGGAAGCCAATTTCCAGCAATCTAAGATTCTCCCTTTTATTTTCCCTTCTTACTCAAGCCGCATATGTACTGAGAACCATTTTGTTATAGGTAAAGACCTGGATTTCGCATCGCAGTCGATTCCACGTCTAATTCTTATGCTAGCTGTAGGTAGGCTTCATGCCTGGTGCACATGAACGAGACATTTCCCCTTTTTCTGGGTTCTTACTAAACAACTCGAGGAAATTTAGCTGCCATTTTGGCGCTACTGCGACCCGTGCATGCATGCTAGAGGCTATAACTGGATGCGTACAAATTGATCATTTGATTAGTGTGATTCTAAAATATGATATTCGACTTCTTAAGGATGCCACTTTGTGAACACTGATGGGTCTTGGAAGTTTGCCAACCATTGTCGCATTTTGCCATCCCATTGTTCCCAAGTTCTTCCTAATCTCTTCAAGCTCGGACCTCTCTTGGCAACCTAAGCCTAGCAGGGGCTGGGGTTTCATTAGAGAACTGTGGTAACTTGTTGGTCGGCTTTCACTGGCAAATTGGTGCAGCAGCTGACTTACAGGGCATCTGCAACGCTCTATCCATTGCTCTTAATAGGTGCATCACTTGCTTGCAGTTGAGACAGATGCCCAAGCATATAATTCATTAGTGACAAATTAGGAAGCACAGACACTCCTTTAGAGGTGTCGTGTTTGTGTCAAACATGTATCAAACACATTACTCTTTTGACACACCTCCGACATGACACCCCTCTCTCTTTCTATCTTTTTTGTCTTTTTAATCTTCTTCCTTTTCTTTTTTGTCATATTTTAGTAATGAATAAATTCACTAGGGTTTCCAAAAACAATACATAAGATGCATTTTGAATGATGAATATGAAATTATATGATATTATATAGCTATATACATAAAATATGCATTTTATTAATAGCGTGTTCTCGCTGTGTTGTGTCCTAAATTTTGAGGATTTACTATGTCAGCGTGTCCGTATCGTGTTGTAACCGTATTGCGTGTCCGTGTCCTGTGCTTCTTAGGTTACAAATAATTGGCATCTGATCACTTTCTAATTCTTGATTGCAGATGCAATTTGACCAGGCTGGGTGTGAAGAGAACCATAGCGCTATTATCTTGGCCAACGAAGGATGTTTCCAATGGCTACTTGTTGCCATCCACGATTCTCCACCTACTAGCCTCAAGTCTTGGCTAGATGCTGATAGGTTGGGCTCTCGTTACCATGTCTTGCTGCAGCTGATCTTTGAAGAACCAAAAACTTTTAAATGCCAAGGTGTGGAAGAGAAACTGAAAATATTGTGCTGCAGAATGTAACTTCAATCCCTTTTCAAGCAAGAAAAGATTACTATTTTTCAACTTCCAAGATGCCCTTTTGGCTCCTTAAAGACACTGGCAATTGCTGCTTTTACGGACTCCGACCATTTTTTATTTTTTTTTTGCTGGTGTCTTTTAGGACTTACTCATTGCTGGTAGCATTGCATGAAGTTATTAGAATGGCGAATTATTTGAAACCTAACCAGGCTAACTAAAAATAAAATAAATAAAATAAGAAGATGATTAACTATTCTACTTGATTATGCCCACAAATATAGGTTAAAAGCCTTGAGTAGATATCATACGAAAAGCCCAGATGCCCAAACGAGACGATAGAACCATGTTAAGAACATTACAGCTGTACCATTAATTTAAGTTTCCCCCGTTTACAAATTCCAGGAACACAAAAGGTGCACAATAGATCAAATTGGCAAAGAACCGGGTATACCATGTCATAGGACCCCTTAACAACCAGATAGAAGGTATAAGGTGCAAGAATTACCAGACCCCACATACATCATGTAAAATTCAAAAAAAGAAGCAGCATTCCTCCAACACACAGCAGCAGCAAAGCGCAGCCAAACTGCACATTTAAAAAATAATAAATTATTCCTAATACTGGCATCATCCAAAACACACTAACCCACCCCCCCCAAAAAAAAAAACAAAAAAAAAAAGGTTTATAGAACTGAGAGCATAAAATTTATGAATTCACAAGCAAAGCAAATAGCAAACCCCTAGCGAATTGTATCTACATTATACGTACTATTTCACAAATTTATCAATAATATACTATAAATGTCTTGAACCTTTGTATTCCTTAGTTTACTTGCACATGTTAAAAGGATAATCTAATCATCATCGTCACCAGCAGTATCCCAATCTCAAACTTCTATGGGTTCAGCTAAAAGAAATCCAGTAGTCCTGTGCTACTTTAGAGAGTTATATCTTTCACTCAATAATGTGCCTTTGATTATAGATTTTCCGATCCCATTCATGTTCTTTTTGCTTATCTAGTTGTCCAAATATAGCCTTCAAGCTGTAAAACAGCACTCATCATAGGTGCTGTAATATAGGCCTTTGGCGCAAATAAACAAACTATTTCAATTAAATTTTCCCTCATATTATCATCCATTAACGAGATTTTTATTATAAGCCTTTTTTATTTATTTAATTTTTTTTGCTTTTTCCATTCTCCACCCAACCACCTTAACATTCCTCATTTCAGCTACAATGCTTAATTATTGCACAAGATTCTACACCATAAGTCATGGGTGGTCTCATCGTAGTCTTGTAGAAGTTCCCTTCCAAGCTCAATTGGCTTACACCAGTCCCATTGCACTCTAGAAGCGTATTTCAATCTGCTACTCAAAACTAATCTATGGGGCAACATTCCCCTCAATGAATCCTTCAATGTAATCACTCAATATCAAAACCCATTACCTTGGGGCACTTCGTAGCAATCAAAATTAAACATTGCATTTTTTTTAATGGAAGCTAGTAAGCTACAGATGCTTTGCCTCTATTCAACTTATTTCAAACCTTTAGGTTTCTATATCATCCACCACACTTCTTGGCCTTCCATTCCCCTGCTATAGTATGTATTTAATTATTTATCCATCTTATTTAAAAATTTTAAGATTTTAACTCATCCATTGATAAACCACTCCAAAATCATCAAATAACACTATGCAAAGGAATCAACATTGGTATCTTATGTTAGCATAATATTTAACCATCCAAAACAAAATCAGATAATAGACGTGGTGCAGATTTTTACTGTAAACCAACGGTAACTGAACACTCATCCAACTCTTTCATAAAAATCCTTTGATTATTTGACATTCCCTCATGCTTTACTCCCTCATAATGTCAATAAAGATCTCTCAGATTAGTTGGCATTCTCTCATGCTTTACTCCCTCTTAATGTCAATAAATATTTAAAGCGTTGGTTCCAAAATTTTCAAGAAAAAACCTAACTTAAGGTTAACTGATCAGGATCACTCCCACATTACACACAGAGTATTTAGAAAGGGCATAATATTTTGTACCATCAGTTGTCTGAGTGGCCAAAACGGCAAAAATTTTTTTAAAGAAAAAGGTAAGTTGAAAAGGAATCTAGATAGGCGACTACATGTTTTTTACAAGTTCAACTACAATATTTCAATCAATATTCAATATCACAGAATACAAAATGATCCCAACCACAATAAACAGCTGTAATGCCACAAGCAATACACGAGGCATGGCTTTAGAAAAAAAAATGCACAGCCCCTGTCCATTATCTCAAGCTTTTGCAGATTTTCTTTCACCGATTATAATGAAGGTACATCTTCTTGGTAACAATTTGGAACCAATTTTTTTTATCTTTTTCTTTTGGAAATAAAAAATTGCTCCAAATACTTCTAAAAGTGCAAACCAAATATTGACTGAAGAATTGAGGCTAAATTGGATAAGCAAATTGGACTACTATGGATGCCATACTAAACTCCATAGACACATGATACTGGAAACAAATTAGGGATCTAAAGAGGTAGCAAAAATTCCTGCTAGAGGTAATGACAGAAATCCACACGGTCATAAATATTTCCATATAGAGTGGAAGTGTTTATAAAGGTGAGAAGTATTGATCACCAAGCCAAAGGCATGCTCTAGACAAAGAATGCCATAGATCATTGGCCAATGATATTTCAATACAAAAATATCCCCTGATTCGTTCTTCTTGAATAATGGTAGATCAACGGCACTAAACCCAAAAAATTAAAAATAAAAATAAAAAAAAATCCTAGTGTGACGATTGACGACACAATCAAAATGGAGCAATTCTAGTACTGATGACGATTGACGACACAATCAAGATGGAGCAGTTCTAGTACTAAGAACTGAATGAGGCATTCCCTCTTATTAATATAGTTCTATTATTTTTAAAGAAACTTAGTTTTAAAAAACCTAAACCAGAGGCCTCAGGAAATAGCAGAAAAGTTTTCCATGGTCACCAAGCAGCAATCAGCTATAAGCCTATGATTATTAGCGCATACATAGAAAAAGAAATTTATAGACTTTGAAATACGAAAACCTATCCATCATAAATTCAGATAATCATAATACCCAGTTATAATATAGAATTGCCAGGCAGAGAAAAAGCTTATTTACTCCATTCAAGTGATAAAACCAAATTTCTGTATACGTATATATATATATATTTTAAAATTTTGGCGTGGGTGGGGGGGAATATGATCCGAAGTACACACGATCTCCGAATGAAATAATCCATATATATATATATATATATACACATACACATAAAAAAAACGCTAGATAATGCAATTAAATAATTGAAAAGGGGAAAAACCCCAAAAGAGCAGAGATAGAAGACATACCAGCCTTGTAGAAATGAGAGGCAGCCAGACTGATCTTGATAATGATGATGCTCGTAGTGGCAATGCTGATATTGCTGAGGTGGAGGTGGTGGAGGGTACCCTTCATTGAAATATCCTTGGTACCCTTCATACGGTGGACGAGGCTGAGGTGGTGGTGGTGGCGGGTACCCTGGATACCCTCCTGCTGGTGGTGGTGGAGGGTACCCTTCGTATGGCGGTGGTGGTGGTGCTGATGGGTACCCTGGTGGAGGATATGCAGGTACATACCCTAATTCAAAACAAACCAAAACATAAAATTCAATTCATTTTCACCAGAGCGTATACATACATACATATATATATATATATATATATATATATAGGGAGAGAGATGGGGGTTTAACCTGGAGGAGGGTAGGGTTCTTGCGGAGCTCTCTGGTAACTCATATCCTTCTGGGTCGCGAGAAATGTCCCTGAAAATGAAACTATACGAGGCGGATGAGGACGAAATTTAGGTTGGGAGAATATATATATATATATAGAGTGGTTATCCAATCACACTGCCCCACGTTGCAGAGTGTGGTGGTTGAAGTGTAAAAGATGGGTATTTTAGTAATTCAATTGTTTCAGATTTAGATTGGAACCAACGAAACTGTAGAAAAGATGGACAGGGTGTTCTCTACGGTGCTCCGCTGGTGGACTAAACGTCTAGTCAAAGTCTATGGCTCTACGGCAGTGTTTGGTTTGGGGGGAATCATTCTCAAGAAAAGAGTTTGATTACTCTTTCCAACAGTTTGGCACGATCACATTTCCTGGGAATCCATCATTCCTGCTACCTAAGGATTCCCACTAAAATGGTGATTTCATTCCCAGTGCTTAAGGTAGTATTGTTACCCAATTCCTGGGAAAGCATTTTAGTATTAAAAAATAAGACAAGCATGCCTTGCTGAGAACAAGCAAGAATTCCATATTCCTCTCATATCCCTTTCTTCATCCCAAAAACATGATCTAGAGAAGAAAAAACAAACCAGCCCTCACCCTCATCGACGCTCTTTCTCACCCACTGATCCAATAACATCGTTGGTGTGAGAGAGCATATCGATGGCCATAGTAGGGGCACAACTGCAACAATGTCGCTGGCAAGGAAGAGAAGATCAGTAGCCATAGTGGAAAGTAGGAATCCAATGATGTCACTCCCTCGACTCGCCGTCCTCAACCGCTAACTCTTCTCCACCAACTTTAACCCCATCGACTTTAACTCGTTATTGCTGCTGCTTCTTGTTCATGCCATTTTTATTTTTATTTTTATTTTTTTCGGTTTCTTCAATTATTGTATTTGACCTTAATTTTGACCTTGGAATACCATTAAACCAAGCAACCCAGCCCACTGATTGGATTCTTGAATAGTCTTATCTTCATGATTGGGGGTTTGGCAGCATACATGGGTATGTGACTTGGTTCTTCATGATCCACGGAAGAAGGAGAAGGAGACTGATGTGAGAAGCATTTTTTGTTGTGCAATTTGTGGCCATTTTTGGGTATAATGTTGAGAATAATTTGACAGAAGAAGAAGAAGAAGAAGAAGAAGAAACAACAGTAGTGGTGTCTCGATCAGATCTGTGAGAAAGCATTTTTAGTAAAGTAAGGGTATTGCTAGAATTTACTACATTTGGAATCAATTTCCTGACCCCAAACAAACACAGGTGTGAGAATGTTTAGTGGGAATGCTACTTTCCATTACCACCAACCAAATCTTGGAATGGGAATGTTTAATCACATTCCCATTCCTAAGTAATGCCCCTTTCCTAGGTATCACATTCCCATTCCCTGAATCAAACACACCCTTCGTGTTTCCTCATTCCCTGTGTATTCACCCTTTTGTATTCTTAAAGCAGCTCAAGGGAATGGTCCTTGTATGCACGTGTTAAGTCTCATGAAGTATTATTCCTCATGAATGGTGTTGATTTAATGAACTGCTTAATGCCTACCGCTAGTGAGTTATTAAACCACCCCACTAACCTTCTTAACGCCTGTTTGCGATTGTTTTAACTTATGTTGTTAGACAGAATCAGAAGAGAATCATAAGCTACTAGTAATAGTGGAGAATCCTATTAGTGTTTGAGAATTATAGTTTAAGGTGATTTTATTATCACAAGTGATTTTTTATCTGTTTGGAAACAACATTTGTTGAAGTAATTTTGACATTGAAATAACACTATTGCCCTCACAGAGAGAGCAATGAAGTGAACAAAAAAAAATATTAAGGGTTTAAGGCTTTTTATAAGAACAATTTGAGAAAAAGAAAAAAGATACCAAAAAATATGTTGAAGAGAGAGAGAGAGATTGGTTTTACTTGTGGACGGTGCTCATAGAGATAGACTAGAGAGCGAGAATGGCAAATTTGAGAATGAGACAAGACCTTTTGATAGTGGGCTAAGAAGATACGGTTGATATTTTTTCATTAAGATGTTGAAATGTGAAGAGTATATTTGGTAATACAATAGGTTTCATTAAAGGCTTGCACTTGATTCTCGGTCAATTTTGAGATAAGTTGTTATACCTCAACTTAACAAAAAGTGGGCCTAAAATCATTTTTAATAGTTAAAATAGATTATGAAGATTAAGAAGAAAATACCAAACAAGCCCAAAATAGATTATGGGTAGCCAAAAGAGATTTTAGGCCTCTTAAGATCTAATCCAAACAGGCACTTAGTATTTTTTTTGTTCCTTACTTTTTTCGCTGCTTTTACCTTAATGTTTTCAATTAGGATTTAAAAATATTTTAAATGTCATATGAAACTTATATTTAGGTCGCTATGCATGAGTTTTATTTTTATTTTTATTTTTAGTTTGGTTGGGGGTGGTGGTGTGGTGTTGTGGCCCCGCCAACCCTCCTCCCTATGTGGCAATTTTGATCTTGCCTCTCCATTGCCGCCTCGATGATTATTTAGTTCTACTTATCTATGTCTAATGGTATGTTCCTTGCCTGTAGAGAGACCAGAGAGTTGTCCGCGCGCAAATAAGAAAAATATATATGAACAATTGTGAGGGCATCTCAATGGAGGTAAGATTTTGGTTTCTTATTTAATTCATCTTTTGTTGGGATCATATACGGATATACCCATTTCCTAGTGGCATAGCTTGTTATTTATTTTATTGTTTTATTTTTGCATCTGTGGTGTTAACAAACAGATGTGGCAAATTGGGACGGATCTTACTTGATGATAACCAAGCTGTAATTTTGCACAAATGGAGAGAAGATGCTTGTGTCTCAACTCTCAAATGGATTAGTAGCAGTGAAAGGGATGCCTTTCAGCTTGTAGATGCAGTGGTCTGATAGAAAGCATTCCAGCAACTACAACAATGGACTATTTGACAAAAGCTAAAATCAGGGTTATGAGGTTGGAGGGGGGGAAGTTCCAACCGTTATGGAGGTGAGGGTAAAAGAGCTTCTTTGGTTAAATGTATCTTTGTTTCCCCAAAGTTTTTTCATGAAATTTGTTGGGCGTTGGATAAAAGCTCTACGTATTTATACTTCTATTAATATAATTTTTTTATTATATTCATAATATGCAAATTTGTATATTAAATTATTGTATATTTAGGGTTAGTTTCGTGTAGTTCAAATATATCCATTGATTTAGAGTCAATGAATCCGTGAATTTCATAAAATAAATTGTTTTGAATTATAGTTGTCATAATCGACTTTTTTTTTTTTTTGGGTATTCATATTATTCAAATGGTTATATTAAATTCTTGTCAATTTTGGGCTACTTTATTGCGATTGAAATAATTTGTTTTGGAGGCAATAAATCACTATATTTCTTATAATAAATCGCTTTGATTTTCTTTTATTTATTCTTGTGGTAGCATTGTTCTTTTGGACCCGATATGTCGAAACCAAGTGACCCATGACCAATAAAGTATGGCCCGCCATCATGGGGCTCTATATGGGTTTTCACACTCCGTCTAAAGCAATTCTAAAAAGAACTAAATTGATTTTAATATGATAGATTTAGAATTCTATTTTACTTGTTTGGAATGAAACAGATGAAATATAATTTAATTCTATTTTACTTCATTCGGTTGTATGGAATGAACCTAGAATTCTAGGAATTGTGATTCTACACAAATTCTATCACTTTCCTGGGTAGCTTATAGAATAGAATTCAATTTTATTATATTAATGTGTCAATTGTGTTGAATCACAATGTTCAACTAACAGACATTTCAGATACAGGTTAGAAATTTTGCAGGTACATATGGATGCTTTGTGCGCCTATCAATTGGGTTAAAGTTCTTTGATGGCTTTTGTCATGTTGATAGGAAATCAAGTGCAGTGGTTGTATCATTCGAGACTGTACGGGACGTCCCGTCATCGTTGAAGCTGGGAATTTCTTTAACTCTTTGATCATGATTGGGAAATGCTTGACTCTAAAAAATGGTCTTAATCTAGCTTGGCAATTAGGTTTTCAGAAAATTATTAAGTGGCTGGTGGCTCATTTTGATAGGGTTCAATTCAAGCATATTTCTTAGAATTCTTTAGAATATTTGTAAGGAAGATGGATACTGTGTAACTTTTCTAATATGTATGTACTGCTGTTTTTAATTAATAACATAATATTTCCTTTTATTAAAAAAAAAAAAAAACCAATCACATTAAAAGTGATAGGATTTGTTAATGGATTCGACCACCCTATTATGTCTACATACAATAAGGATTGTGAGAGCTAACGGTCAAATCATTTTTACTAGATCTAGACTAGACTACTAGGCATGAATTAGGATCAAACTCGAATACAATCATTGGTCTTGAGTCTTGACTATGATTAAAAAAAATGGTTAATTATAGAAAATATTTCTAGATTAGAGGGTCAATTGGATTACCCTATAATGTTCAAAACCATGCAATGTGCCCTCAAGATTTTTAGTTTCTTTCAATTAGTATAGTTGCTGTTAATACAAAAAGACAGAAAAAGAATCAAACTATTGTAACATCCTAGATAATTATTATACATTCATTTTAGTAGGGGTGGTCACGGGCCGGGTTGGGTTGGGTTTGGGGTTCATATGCTATCCGCCCACATCTTGTTGGGTGAATTAAATTTGCGTCCACTTTCGTCCACACAATCGAGTGATTTTGACCCACAAGACATATCGGATTAGGCGGGTGGTTGTGGGTGGATTGGTAGATTAGAGTGAAAGGGAGAAAGTTTAAAATGTAGAGTGAGATCTACTATTCAGGGATAAGATGAGGACGACAGTTGACGATAACGGCTGAGGATAGCGGTCAATGATAATGGTGATAACGATCATGTTTTTTAGGGTTTGGTAATTAATCTAAATTGTTGATTTTTGATAATCAACAGTCATGTTTTTTTCTTCTTTTTTTAAAAAAAATATTTATATAAGGGCATAAATTGATGAGTTGATAAGGTAAGAGATAAGGTCATTCTTTTTTGCCATGTGTCCAGTGTAATCTGAAGCACTAATGAGAAACTGTCACATGTATAATTTAATAAAGTACGAAAATATGCAAGGGGTGGGTTTAAGTCGGTTTTTCTCTTTCAGAACCGCCAACCACCTACGAAATCATTAAAAAAAAAGAACAAAAAATTATAAACCACTACCTGCCCACCCTATCATGTTGAATCTGCGCAATGCCTTTGGATAAGGTTGGATTGGGTGGTTTTAGCAGGTCAAGCAGGGTGAGTGAGTACTCCTACATTTTGGGTTACGTTGGGATTTAAATTGAAAAAATTTAAATGTTATTTTATGTGATATAAATTATAATTATTATTATTATGTCGGATTGGGATGAACAAATTTTGGAATAGATTTAAATAATACTATACAATTTGTACAATGGCGGTGAATTGGATTAAAATAATATTATATAATATGTGGAAACTTAGAGAAGTTTCTGGAATTGTCATGAACTTGTATAAACTTATATATAATATTATATTATATCATGTTTGGATGACTTTGCGCCCTACGCGTGGCATGTTAGTTAACATTGCTTTAAAACTTGACACCTATATATATATATATACACACATAAAAGCTGCGTGAGCCGTGAGGAAATAAGCTATGGGCAAGAAAAAAAAAGGAAGGTAAACTAGATAGAGCCGTGAGAGAGAGGTCAAGAAAAATGAGAAGCCAAGAGAGAGCTGAGCAAATGTTTCGTCTACATCAATTTGGATTCACAAGTTTAAATAAATAGGTAGAGGGTTTAATTATTGTATAATGAATAATGATTATTTTGAATACATATATTGAGATTTGATATATGTAAGGTGATGAATATGATAGTAGTATTATTTGATATCATCAATTATGATGATTCTTTGATTGCCAATATATTTGAAAATTGAATTGTTATTGATCATTAGATTATATTTGAGGATGTATGATTTAGAATTCATATTATTTGACCTATCTATTATTTTTTATAAATGCATGTATTGAATGTAATATTTCAAACATTACTTATTGCATAGGAATTTGAATTCATACTGGACAGTTGTCGCTCACCCAATATATTTTAAGGTTATCGTTGTTAAGAGTATGTAGTAAAATTGAGGTCGAGATTTGGAGAGATATTGTTTATTTATTTTATTTGTCATTTCTATAAAGATTGATGTAAATATTATTTAATGAGTTGAGCAATGAATATGCACATGAGTTTTGGGTTAACCATTGCTTTCTGCAACTGTATTATATTTTGTAATTTCAAATAAAATTTTTTTTAGAGAGTTTTTAGTTATACTGAACTCATAAATTTGAAAGTGTTTTGCGGGTCATTACAACTATTTTGTATAAAATCCTCAACCCAACACAAGCTTTATGTTAAGCTTGTCCAACCTAAGCTCAACAGAAGCTAGGGATGGCAATGGGTCGGGTCGGATGCGGGTTGGCACTACCCCATGCCCGACCCCGACTTTGAACTCCTATGCCCATGCCCGATCCGATACCCGATGGGTAGAGGTAACTTCTACACAGCCTTAATTACTATGCATGTCTCCTAGTTAATTTCTTATTCCTACTATGACCCTTAGTCATGGAAGGAATTTTGACCTGTTGTGTTAAGCATCCATAATAATGACTTAAATAGTTAAATCAACAAAAAGTAACAAATAATAACTTAAATGGGATACATATTAAGAACATTATATATGTACATGTTTTTCAAATGGGATTTATGTTTTCAACAAATATGAAGATTTTATGAATTTTCATGTCTTTTATTATTTAAATGTTATTCACGTGCAACGCACGTGTGCCTGCCCTTATCTAGTTTATATATAAATGAAGAAACAAATATATTAAAAATAATAAATGAGATTTCTAGAGGTGATACCGAGGAGTTCACTTGAAGCCTAAGGAGCGCAAAAAGCTTTGAACGAAAAGCATACAATATACAAGCTTGCTAAAACAAAACCTTAAATATGCCTCAAGGAGCATAGAAATTGTCCATAAATGTCTCCAAGGTAGTACCCCTCTTTGTGTAATAGTATCTAAGATAGCGTTGCAAGTGGGCCATTCTAAATTCCTTAATCTCTCTAATATTTCCTGATCTGTACCTTATAAAAAAAAAAACAAATATATTTTATAGTCCGTAATCTCATTCCCTATGTCTACCTTTCCTATATTGGACCATTTACCTTAGTATCTCATCACCCTCATAACCTTACCTCCCCTTTAATCCTTTTTCTTCTTTTATTATCTTCATAATTCTCAACCTCAACTTCCCTAAACCCTAGTGATGCAAAGCAAAGCCATTTGTAATTGTTCTTTTTATATGGCTATTTTACGTATTTTTGAGTTTGACTAATTTTTTTTTCATAGCCTTTAGTTTAAGCACCTAATAAAATTTCTCATCTTAAATCAATAGTAAGAAATTTTCCAAACTGCACAGCTCTAGTGCTGTAACATTAAATAATTTATAAAATGATAATAATAAAATGAATAATCGTTTATATTACCATGCTTATAATGCTAAGAAAAATTTTAGGCTACCCCTTTTTTTTTTTGGGAGGCTCCCATTGGCATGGCATCTCTGTTTTGTGTTTAAAACTTTCGTGGTGCATGGCTCGAACAGCTCCCTATTTGGAACAGTAGTATTTTAAATTCAATGGATAGAGCAAATCTCAAGCGCACGTCAGCAATAGTAATGCCTTTTCACTTTTATGAGAATATATATATATATTGTTTATTCCAATAAAGTTCTCTTTTCATGTATAATCATTGTATTTTTTATTCAAAACAGGTTCACAACAATGGATCCTGGTGAAACCATGAAAATTTGAAGGACAAAGGTTTGGGTCAAAGTTTTGTTAGTAAGTACTACAAAGATCTTGGCAATTTGGACAAGCTGTTGAAGTGGTACTTGCCATCTAGCTGCTTGAGGTGGAAAAATTTGAAAGGAGAGATTTTGAAGGTGGAAAAGATTCGAAAGTAATGCATTAATATGAGAAGTATAATTAATCGCATAATGCTTGATGTATGTCTACCCAAACTTATTCTTGCGTAAACTTCTCTGGCAGTTTGCAACTTCTATTCCCAACTAGTATTGTCAATGTTGGTTTGAAAGACTAGAAGTTCCTAAAACTAGAAGGCTTTAGTTTCCTGTTTATGGTATGGAATCACACCAATGGCTGATCGAGATGTGTCCTAGTGGATAGTTGACATGTTTCTATAAGGACTACTTAACACCTGTTTGATTTTTTAATCTAATTATTTAAATATGTTGTTAATGTTTTTAGTTAAATCATGCTAGTTGTTTATTTTTTAGGAGGATCTGCAAAGCAAAATCGAGCTCTTTGATCTTAGAGGATACAAATTTGATATACAGTCGATGATTTCTCAACTCTCAAATGATGAGGGGTTGGTGATTTCTCAACCCTCAAATGATGAGGGGTATTTTGTTTATATAATTGGCATTGTTAGTTCACCACTTGAAAATTTAAAAGCAAATTTTTTCTACTCAGTCGTGCTTGTTCCTTGTAAGAAAGGACATGAAATTCGTGATGAGATTTTTGATATGCATGGGACGAGTCCATCTAGTGACTCGACCGAGCCTCCCATTAGTGGTTGTATACTGTCTTTAGCGAAGCCTTTGGATTCAAAGGTAAAAACTCAATATCTTATATTTGATGTATTAGATTCAAAGTAGTTTCATGTAGTGTCATATTGTTAATACTGGTCATGTTTTTTTGTTTTTGTTTTTTATTAAGAATTCTTTTTTTGTTTCCCTTATAGGAATATGAAGTAAACATGAAGTATACCATTGGTGACTCAGGATGTGGTACAACTACTTTATGTGGTGACTCATCAATGATACGACTTCCTTGTAAATTTTTGAAGCACACTGACTGTAAATCCTTGATTTTTCACTGTGATTGTTTAAAAGAATTGCGAAGCAGTTATATTTTGAAAATTATTCTATGACGATAAGAGTCATGACAATATCCTAACAGTAGAGGAATTTGATGGAGTGGATGACTGGTTGAAATATCAATATAGTGGTTTCAGATTGCATGGTAGAGAGCTAGGGGTGTTAATGGTTCGGTTTGGTTCGATTTTAGGGGAGATTTCAAACCAAATCATTATATTTCGGTTTTGTTCCTCTCAAACCAAAACCAAACCATACTATAAAAAAACCAAACCAAACTATTATATTTCGGTTTGGTTCGGTTCGGTTTCGGTTTTAACCTATCAAATAACAACAATAATTGAAAATAAAAAAAATGACATGCCAAATTTCAAATAAAAACATTTTTAATAAAAGCATTACATTAGCAACTAAAAAAAACAAACATTGTATCAAAATAGAAACATATTGACATATATCAATATATCAATATCACACAACATTAATACACACAATATTAATAGCTAGTTTAATATATGCCAATCTAAAAAAGGGAAAACAATAAGAAACTTAAAATCAATAAAAACAAGCCCATTACCTATTTTACCTTTATTAGAATTGGGAATTTACAAACTTTAAGTTTATATATATATATATATAATATATAAAATTATATATTTTTTGGTTTTTTCGGTTTGGTTTGGTTTTTTAAAGCTGAAAACCAAAACCAAACCAATTGAGTTCGGTTTTCTAAAATTAAAACCATAACCAAACCTAATGACAAAAAACCAAACCAAACCAAACAGCCCGGTTCGGTTTGGTTCTCGGTTTTAACCAAAACCATTGACACCCCTAGTAGAAAGTGGTTTGAAAAATTAAAATCACAATTTCTCTCCAAGTTCAGGTGACTTTAGTTAGTTTTGTTATGGTGTTATAGTTGTAACAAATTATATATTTCACATATTGTTTATTGTTTTAATGTTTCTTTCTTTTTTGTTGTAGAAGAGTCTTGGAAGGTCTCATACAAATGTATTGGAAAGAAATATATCATGGAGATATAGAGTATGAAATTCTTCTCTCCATGATTTTTGGAATATATCTCCATGATATACTTCTTTCCGATACATTTGTATTAGACCTTTCAAGACTTCCCTTACAACAAAAAAGAAAGCAACATTAAAACAATAAACAATATGTGAAATATATAATTTGTTACAACTATAAAACTATAACAAAACTACACAAAGTCACCTGAACTTGAAGAGAAATTGTGGTCTTAATTTTTTCAAATCACTCTCTACCATTCAATTTGAAACCACTATATTGATATTTTAGCCAGTCATCCACTCCATAAAATTCCCTTACTGCTAGGATATTGTCATCATTCTTATCATCACAGAAGATAACTTTCAAAATATAATTGCTTCACAATTCTTTCAAACGATCATAGTGAAAAATTAAGGATTTACGGTTGGTGTGCTTCATATATTTACAAGGAAGTTGTATTGTTGATGAGCCACCACATAAAGTAGTTGTACCATATCTGGAGTTACCAATGGTATACTTTATGTTTACTTCATATTCCTGTAGGGAAACAAAAAAAAAAGAAGAAGAATTTAGGAATAATAAATATGAACAAAAAACATGGCCATTATTAAGAATATGGCGCTACATGAAACTCCTTTGAATCTAATATATCAAATATAAGATATTGAGTTTTTACCTTTGAATCCAAAGGCTTTCGCTAAAGACGGTATACCACTACTAATGGGAGGTTCGGTTGAGTCACTAGTAGGTCAAAATCTCATTACGAATTCCATGTCTTTTCTTACAAAGAACAAGCAAGATTGAGTGGAAAAAAATTCCCTTTTAAATTTTCAGGTGGTGAATGTAGACACCCCATTTTGTACCACCTAATTAATTTGAAATCACGTATTTTGGAAACCCAATGATGAGGTTTATTGTATGTTTTGAGATAATGACAAAGCAATTCCCGACGAGTAGTCAAGATTACAACACGAAAATACTGCCTTTTTACACTTCATGCGTACGCACCAATGGGTGGTGCGTACGCACCATGTTTCCATGCGTACGCACCTCATACCTTTTTCAGGCATCTTCAGATCTGTCTCCCACTAAACATGAGAGCATGGGGGGGGAGTATGGGAGGGGAGTGGGGAGATTCCCACGGGTGTTCCCCGCATGGGTAGGGGATGGGCCGGTCAGGGGATGTTTTCAAAACCTAATTGAGCCCTATTTATACTCTACTGATGGGACTGGAGAAAGAAAAAGGAGGGCGATCAATCAATCAGTCGGGAGGGGTCCTTTTTTAGAGATAGAGCTATTTCCTTTTTTGGATAGAGGCTGAAGAGAGAACGGTCAGAAAGAGAGAGTGAGAGAAACCAAATACCCACCAAAACACCAGAAAACCAGAAGAGAGAAAAGAGTGTTGAATGTTGTAATCCAAAGCCGCGAGAAGGGGATTGCTGCGTTGATATTGGAAGCATTCAAACCTGAGGGGTACGTATCATACACACACCCATATATATATATGCACTGTAAATTTATACTGCATATTTGTTTTCATGAGTTATTGTCTAATATAATGATGCCATGTTACCCTGTTAAGGTCAAGAAAATCATTGGTAATGTTAGATTTGAAGGAAAATAGCCGTGACATGAGTTCTTGAATTGACGGGTTTCCGGGTTATAAACTCAAGACTTTGACCCAAAAAATAATCATGATTCTGCAAGTTTTTGGATGAACGATTTATGCGCGCTTGTAGTGTGCTGCAAGAGCTTCAATTTGGTTTTTGAATCATTAAATTCGGTTAAGAAATGAGTAAGATAGGTTAGGGAGAAGTTAGCACGGGACAAAGTTCAATACTGCGTTTTTCAGCTTCAACCCGTTCTGAGGTTGAAGGTGAAGTGGACAGTGATCCAGTGTGGGCGTACTCACCCACAGGTACCGTGTTCCCTAGCATTTGAAGACCTTAGGTTGGCCCGATTGACTCCAAATTTGACAGGTGGACTCGTCTTGTTGAGACCTATCATGTGGGACCTTTGGTTGGTCATTTCGACCACGGTTTGACCAACTTTTGACCATTCATCATTTGAACTAAGTTAGTACGTACGCACCACTGCGTGATGCGTACGCACCACTGCGTGATGCGTACGCACCACTGCGTGATGCGTACGCACCACTTCTCCCGGTAGAGATTTGTTTTGTTTATTACCAGTCATTAGTTGATGTTAGAGTAATTAGTTTTAATATTATATTCATGGGTTTAATGTGAGTACGTGTGAGTTATATTGTTTATCATAATTTATTCTGGTTTTGATTAAAATAGATTAGATTATATCATTATAATATTAGTTAGGTTATTTTATTAAGTATGGTTAGAATATTTAATGTTAGTGTGAGTATTTTTGTATATATTAATGGTTGTATCTTTTGTTTAATATTAGTGTATGCTGATTGGTAGTTTTGTAGATTAAATTAATGTTAGTGGTGTTAATATTTTATTTATAAAATGCATGTTAGTGGAAAAATGTAGGGAAATTGTCTTGCTGATGCGTACGCACCACTTCATGGTGCGTACGCACCCTGTGCTCTGACAGAAAAAATTCGTTTGCTTCAAATGGCCATTTTGAATCCACTTGGTGCGCACGCACCACCATATGGTGCGCACGCACCAACACCTGGTGCGTACGCATTGTAGTCTAGGTACTCTTTTATCTGTTTATTTATTTTTGCTTTCCGTGAGTTATTATCTCCTGTATATTCTGTCATGCCATGTGCTACTAACCATTTCTCTACTTGATTATTTTCTTATTTGCATAATCATTTGCGTGCTTGGCATATTGTTGCATTTTCGCATGCTTAGGGTTAAATTTGATTAAATACCTCGATTAATTAAAGCCAACAATTATTCAAGGAGGCCGGTTTCGACCGGGCATTTTTGGGTGCCTAATACCTTCCCAATAATGTACCCTAGCTCCGGACTTGAATCTCTGGACCTCGAATTTGACCAAAAAACACAGTTCCCAAAGCTAAATTGGGTGGCGACTCCCGCTTGCGCTCACAGTGGCGACTCCACTGGGGACTTGAGAGCTAGACTCCATATGATAAATTGTTGGCTTTAATTAAAACAAAGGAATTTAATTGAATGAAACCACAAATTGCACACACGGGCACGATTACCCTTATACCCTCGGTGAAAGTCTGACGGAAGGTACCGGGCCCCATTCGCGCCTATGGTTACTGAAAGTTGGCATCACTAACCCACAGCCTGTGCCACTAGCCTGTGATAAGCTAGTGAGTACGTTAACGGATTGCTCATTGAGCGTCCTAGCTTAGGTGACCCTTGAAGTTGAAGTACCCATTGCCTAAACCCACATAGAAAACCCCAACCAGCCGCTTTTTGCATAACCTTGTTTGAATGTGTGTCATGTTGTGTGTCATAAGGCATCCATGATTAGGCATTTATCGCGGGTACGGGGCGAGGCCCATGCTACTCATTAGCTGTTTCAAGTTGAGCCCGATTGAGGGAAGATGTGAGATATTGTTATTGGACCTAGGCCCAAAAGTAAAACAAAATAAAAGGGTTTTTCTGTTCGTAGGCCTACTATTCCTAGTCGTCGGAAAATCGTCTATAAGTGCTCCCTTTTGTCGCCCCAACAAGGCTCATTCCTCCGCCACAATGTGTTCCTGGGGTCCCGTCGTCTTCGCTATCCTGTTCACTGTGCTTACCCTCCAAGTGGCCTATTTCTGCGCATGTGAGAGGATCCCATTCAGGAGGATGATTCCAGTTCTGGCAATCATCGGACTTTTGCCCGTTTACATGCACTACTTTGGGAGTTAATATGTATTTTGTATTTTGGCTTACTGTAACTAGTAGTGCAGAATATGTAGTCTGGTTTTAGTTCATGCATGTGAATATAATTTCCTTTTATGTTCATTTACTATACTCCAGAAAAAAAAAAAAAAAAAAAAAAAAAAAAAAAAACAAAGACCCAGAAAAAGAACAACAAAACGGAGAAGGAGAAAGATGCTACTCGTTAGTAGTATTTTGAGTAGGATCGGAGGGACCAGCTTCGGGCCGTTTCCGGAGACTCTCAAGTTGGTCCCGAATCTGATCCTCGAGCCCTTCTAGAGCCACAACCCTAGGTGTGACGCCCCTGGCATAAGCGTCCACCATGTCTTTCAGTACTCTGTTCTCCTCTCTCAAAGTCCTTATCGTCCGACCGGATTGACGGATGGTTCGTTGAAGGCTGAGAATATGGTGATTTAACCTCCCGACTTCCACACCCTTAGTGTGGAGACGCCGAGCCATGCTAGAGGTGACTATGGTGGCCCGAACACTCAAGGCCATGGCGTCCCCCATAAGGTCCATATCGGACCTAGCGTTTAAAATCCTTTCATCACGAGGAGTGACGAGTCCCGCGGCTACCGCCGTCGCGTTTGTAGGGTTGTGTACCACGGTATCATTGACCATGATAAGTTGATTTTGGGTTGGGAATGTTGGTCGCCATATGTCTGGTTGTGCCTCTGGCACAGCGTTCAGGTCAGGACGATTTCGGGAAGCGGAGGAAGAGGCCATAGATCTAGGAGAGTAAGAAATTTGAGGAGGTAAGGGTTTGAGTGTCAAATAATTTTGGATCGCCGGCGATCGATTTTCGTTTTTTAAAGCCAAGAGTCAAGGGAGGGACTCGAGGGCTGATGCATTGTCGGGAGGCCCGACACGCTATCAAAAACCCTACACTACCAGTGGTAGGGGATTAAATTAATCCCCTCGAGATCCGTGGTTAGCAGCTGACGCTGCCACTTTATTGACAAAGCGACACTTAGGCTGTCAATCGCCGAAATAGCGTCGGTCGACAGCCACGGGCTAGGCTGTCGAGCAAACGGGCTTTCGGGTTTGGGTTAAATTCGAACGTAACAAGTTTTTGGGTCGTCAAGTGTTGTCGGGTTAGAGGAGCACTAGCCCATTTTTCCGTCTACCAATGGAAATAGGAAAGCCCAAACAGGTCAAACCTAAAAAAGAAAAGAAATATAAATTTTTGGGCCTTTGATTCAATGAGAGGTGAGGTGTGTGAATGTTGGGCTCAAGTTGAAAAGGCTAATGGACTGCATGGACCGAGTAGGCATTAGGATTCACCCGATTTGATGAACAAAAGCAAATCCGATTTAAAATTGAAGTTCGAAGTTGGTTATTCGTCAAGCTTAGGCCCAATGAGAGTGAGGTGTGTTATTTTTGAAATTGGACTCAAGCCCACACCAAAAAAAAAAAAAAAAAAAAAAAAAAAAAAAAAAAAAAAAGAGATATGGGCTTGAATCCAAAAGAGTTTGTGAGATGAGAGCATTTGTAATGGGCCTAAGCTTGGAAAATGATCTACTTTGTGTACCTGTCAAACCTTGGGCACTTGAAAGATTTAGTAAACATGACGAGGCCCAAGGTATGATAGGACAGAATTGGGTAAAGCCTAATAAAGCTCTCATTCAATAAGAGGGGCATGAACTTAATCACTTGCCTTGGTCAAAATTTCAGTAAAGAATTGAGCACTCACGGTCAGATTTGCGTACACCAGGCTGGGCTTGGGTCCGTTCCCCTACATCGAACCGTTTAAGAAAAGCAGAAACCGAGCTAGTAGTGATGGAACGTGGACAGACGACAGAACCAACCTTGGCAGAACTCATGGCCATGATGGTGCGTGACAGAGCTGAAATGAAAGAAATGGTTACCAAGATGAGTGAGAGGCTGAGCGTCTTGGAAACAGGAAAAGACAAGCCTAAAAGCCCAGAAGCACCCAGTAGGGAGGAAGGAGAAGGAATAGTTATCCAAAGAACCGGAGGCACTGATGGCATATGGGATGACGGAGACTATGAAGAATACCAAGCCAAGAGGGATGTGAGGGCAAAGGGAAAAGATCCAAGGATGGACAAACTGGAAACAGAAAACCAAGAAATGAAAGAACAGATGAACCAAATAAAAACCGCCTGGCGGAAGTCACAAGGCTTAGACAGCTTCATGTTCTCCATAGATGGGATCACTTCTGAATCAAAGACTCAGCTTCCGGAAAAATTCAAGATCGCAGATTATGAGAAATTTGATGGAACCGGGGACCCCAAGCAACACTTGCGTTAATACTTGAGCATAGCTAAAATGAGGGGGCTAAATTCGGATCAAGTCTTGTGCGCCTTCCCCCTCTCACTATCAGGAGACGCTTCCAAATGGTATTACGCAGTGGACAAGAAGATCACTGATTCTTGGGAGGCATTGACTCAAGAATTCACGGACAAATACAACTACAACACCATGTTAGACGTGACATTGAGAGATTTGGAAATGACAAGGCAGAAGCCAGACGAGACTTTTTCAGACTTCCTAAGCCGTTGGAGGACAAAGGCAGTAAAAATGGTGAGCCGTCCTGCTGAAATAGACCAGGTCAACATGATACTGAGGAACTTGACGCCGGTCTACTTCGATAAAATGTTGACTTCATCAGTTATGGATTTTCAACAGTTGTACCAGTGTGGAACAAGGATAGAAGATGCAATTCACAAGGGGCAGATAGAGGGCAAGCCCAGAAGAGTATTTGGGGCAAGTAACAGCGCTCCAAGTGGGGCAAATCGGGCTAATGGGCCCACGCAAGCTACGGTCAGTGCCGTGCAACAAGCTGAAAGGAAACCAAGGTTTTTTCATGATTTGGGGGTCCCTCTCTCCAAAGCCTTTGTTAACCTAATGAAAAGAGGACATCTGCAAGCATTAGAAGTAAGGCCATTGCCTAATCCTATTCCATCATTCTGGAAACAAAACGAGTTCTGTGATTTCCACCAGCGCATCGGGCATCGGACTGACAACTGTGTCCGACTGAGGCACGAGATCCAAGATCTTATTGACACGGGCAAGCTACCACCCCCCGGGGAAGAGAAAAAGCCCAACGTACATCAGAATCCTCTCCCCAACTACAAAGGTGCCACACCGCCATATGTGAACATGCTTGCGGAAGGTGCGGAAGGTTACGACCCGTTGGCTTTGATAGTAGCTGTATGTGCACCATGGGAAGACAGCGACGAAGAAAGAGATGGGACGGCAAAAAATATTTGGGCTGAGATCAAGGCAGATGACACCGAAGACTCCATGCACCTCACCCGCGCAGGGAGACATTTCAAACCTTCTCACCTAGAAGGCGACCATCCAGGGAGAGAGGTAAATCAAGAAGGGGATGGGGAAGAACTAAGGCAGCGAATGCGGATCTTGGGGCAAGAAGAGGAAGAGGATAGGGTTCTGAAGCAACTCAAGAAAACACAGGCAAACATCAGTCTATGGGGGCTACTAGTGGCTTCAAGAAAACACAGATAGGCAGTGTTAGATGCATTGGCGAAACAAGAGGTTCCAATTGAAACTACACCTCAGCAGATCCTCTCCCTAATGAGGGTGGGGGAGTCTCCAGACGAGGTCATCTTAACTTTTTCGAAGGAAGATCTCCCCGCTGAAGGATCGGAGCATGCAAAACCTTTGTATATTACTGTTGAATGCAAAGACTTGAAAATCCCAGTGGTATTGGTGGACAACGGATCAGCCTTGAATGTATGCCCCATGCGCACAGCAACCAGGTTAGGGTTTGGCAATGAAGATTTGGCGCCATCTGCAATAACAGTAAGGGGGTATGACAATAGCTCCAGACCAGTATTAGGGACCTTCCAAGCATACTGTAAGGTGGGACCTGTTATATCCGTTGTTGAATTTTGTGTCATGGACATACCCGCCAATTACAATTTGCTCTTGGGGAGAACGTGGCTGCACCCACTAGAAGCCGTCCCGTCCACTGTACATCAAAAGATTAAGCTGCCATGGGAAGGAGGTGTCTTGATAATTCATGGCGATGGAGAAATCACGGGCCAAGTATCGGGGATAAAAGCAGGAGAGGAAAATCCAGGGTGGAGAGGTTTCGAACTGGTCCAAATGCTGGAAAGAAAAGATGAAGGGATGGAAGAGGTTCACCCTGATTTCGGGGAGGGGATCAGACACACGGTAGCTCACATCATGAAAAAGATGGGGTACATGCCAGGTATGGGGATGGGAAAAAGAGGTCAAGGAGTCACTGAACTCCCGGATTTCCGCATGCAGACAAACCGTAAGGGAATAGGTTATGCCGAGGAAGAAGAACTGCCAAAAAACAAGAATACCCTTAACGGGAATTTCGTCAAGGAAGGGGAAGACTTCCCCTATTGCGGATTCCCCGAGCCATGGTTTGACAAATATAGCAAGAGAAGGGTGCCGGGGCTGGAAGTTTTCTTCGCCGCAGAACTGAGGTTGGGCATCACCAAAAGAAAACCTCGAGGGAAAGAGGTGCTAGAAGTAGACTGGGCTGAAAACCTGGGGAATCTGAGTCTACTGCTGTCTGAGCAGGGTTTAGATATACTAGGCCTGACTGAAGAAGAGGCCGTCACAAACCTGACTAAGCTGATCACTGAAGCAAATGGGGGCACAAGCCTGTGGGTTTGGAAGAAAGGAGCTGAGATCCGCGCGTACTCCAACGCGGGTGACAAATCCCCTCCAGCCAAGGACAAACTCACCACTAGCTCTGTTCCTAAGTTTCTCGAGAACACTACTGCTGTAACCACCCCTATTGCCAATGAAATGGATTCTGATTTTGCTTATGTTGACGTGTCTCTTGAGGAATATATTGCACAAATGTCTGAGGATCCTGATTTAAACAAAATAATCAATGACAACCAAGAAAGAAATTTTGAACCCATTAAAAGCGAAACTATTTTAATTAACTTAGGCACTAATGAAAATCCTAAGGAAATACAAGTTGGGTCTACACTATCCACGCAAGAACGGTCTAGTCTTAGCACCTTATTGCAGGAATTCCAAGATGTATTTGCTTGGTCATACGCAGACATGCCTGGCATAGATCCGGAGATAGTGCAACATCGCATCATCGTCAAAGAAGGATCTAAGCCTGTCAAGCAGCGGTTGAGAAGAATGCAACCTGAATGGTCAATCAAAGTAAAGGAAGAAGTCTCGAAGTTATTAGAGGTGGGATTCATACGGGCAGTTGATCAAGCAGATTGGGTCGCCAACATAGTGCCAGTACCGAAGAAAGATGGACGAGTCCGAGTATGTGTGGATTTTCGTGACCTCAACAAAGCTTGCCCGAAGGATGACTTCCCCCTCCCACATATTGATGTCCTAGTGGATAACACTGCGGGAAGTGCGCTAATGTCATTTATGGATGGATTCTCGGGATACAACCAGATTCAGATGGCACCTGAAGATATGACCAAGACAACCTTCACCACGGGATGGGGGACTTACTGTTATACGGTTATGCCATTTGGGTTAAAGAATGCCGGGGCCACTTACCAGAGAATGGCTACTACTTTGTTACATGATATGATGCACCGAGAAGTGGAAGTGTACGTCGATGACATGATTGTAAAGTCAGAAACCAGGGAGAGTCATCTAGACAACCTTTAAAAGTTCTTCGAGCGAATCAGGGAGTATAAACTGAGGTTGAATCCGCAGAAGTGCACCTTTGGAGTAACATCAGGGAAACTATTAGGGTATATGGTGACAAACAGAGGCATAGAGGTTGACCCTATTAAGATCAAGGCAATTGTAGAGATGCCGCCGCCCAAGATAGAGAAAGAGGTTCGGGGTTTCTTGGGGAGATTGCAATACATCAGCAGATTTATAGCAGGACTCACTTCGACCTGCGAGCCTATTTTCAAACTGTTAAAGAAAGGGGAACCCAAGGAGTGGAACGATTAATGTCAACGAGCCTTCGAAGTAATAAAGGAATACTTGCTGAATCCACCGATACTAGTCTCACCACGCCCTGGAAAGCCGCTGTTGTTGTATCTATCAGTATTTGAGGAGGCTCTAGGGAGCATGTTAGCTCAGCACGATGACCAAGGACGTGAGCATGCTATCTATTACCTGAGCAAAAAGTTGCACGAGTACGAAGTGAGGTATACTGCAGTGGAGAAATCATGCTTCGCGCTAGTCTGGGCTGTTCAGAAGTTGAAGCATATCCTGATAAATTATGAGGTGTGGATAATATGCCGCATGGATCCGCTCAAGTACCTGTTCGAGAAACAAACACTCAATGGGCGATTATCGCGTTGGTTATTCCTCCTCGCAGGATTTGAATTGACTTATGTCACCCAGAAGGCAATTAAAGGGGGAGCAGTAGCCGATTTTTGTGCCGAACATTCAGTCCCAGGACAAGCACTCGACAACGACTTCCCCGACGAAAACCTCTTGAACGTTGAATGCACACGAACGTGGAAGATGTATTTCGATGGAGCATCGAACCAATACGGGAATGGAGTTGGAGTTATTTTGATCACACCAGACGACCTGCATATTCCCTTGTCAATTAAACTCAACTTCCGCAATTCAAACAACACTACCGAGTATGAGGCCTGTATCGCGGGATTGGAGGCGTTGCTAGCCCTCAATGTGGAAGAAGTCGAGGTCTATGGAGATTCGGCATTAGTGATCGCTCAAGTTCAAAATATTTGGAAAACCAAGGAAGAACATCTGAAACCCTACCAAAGCTACCTCGAGAAATTAGCTCTAAAGTTCCAGAAAATAACCTTCACTCCTCTACCCCGATCCCAAAATCAATTCGCCGATGCCCTAGCCACTTTAGCCTCATTGATCCACATCCCAGAAAAAGCCCAATTGCAACCCTTGATCATACAACAAAGCTCTCGACCTGCCCATGAAGCCACCATTATGTTCATAGAAGAAGAATTTGACGATGGGAAACCTTGGTATTTTGATATTTTGAACTTCCTGGAGCGAGAAGTGTACCCTGAGGAAGCTACCAGGAAAGACCGGCGGGCACTGAGGTTGTTAGCAACACAGTATGTTTTATGCAGTGGAAACCTGTTCAAAAGGTCAGCCAATGGCATTCATCTGTTGTGTGTCGATAAAGAAGCAGCCCAAACACTGGTTAGTGAAGTACACGGAGGGGATTGTGGACCCCACATGAACGGAAGGATGCTAGCTAAAAAGCTGATTCGGTTGGGATATTACTGGACTACCATGGAAATGGATTGCGTGGAGTACGTGAGAAAATGTCACCAATGTCAGGTCTATTCCAACATGCAGTACACACCTCCGGTCGAGTTACACCAATTGACATCGCCGTGGCCCTTCTCTGTCTGGGGCATAGATGTTATAGGTAAGATTACCCCGAAGGCTACGGGTGGACACGAGTACATATTGGTAGCCATCGACTACTTCACAAAATGGGTAGAAGCAAAAGCCTACACGGAGTTGAAAGCCAAGCACGTGGCTAAGTTCATCGAGACTCACATTATCTACAGGTATGGGGTGCCACACGAGGTCATTTCAGATAATGGATCACATTTTCAGGGGGAAGTCCAAAGTATTTTCGAGAAGTACAGTATTAAGCACCACAAATCCTCCCCTTACCGGCCACAGACCAACGGAGCTGTAGAAGCAGCCAATAAGAACATAAAGCACATCCTAGAAAAGTCCGCAAAGACTTACAAGGATTGGGCAGAAAAGTTGCCAGGAGCATTGTGGGGATATCGAACATTAGTAAGGACGTCTACTGGGGCAACGCCTTACGCGTTGGTATACGGGATGGAAGCAGTTTTACCGGTGGAATTAGAAGTTCAATCATTAAGGGTCATGGTAGAAAGCCAAATCCCTGAAGTTGAATGGAAAAGGGACCGGTACGAACAATTGGCACTGTTGGACGAAAAGAGGCTTAAGTCACTGTACCATGTACAAGGGTATCAAAGGAGGGTTGCCAGGGCTTTTAACAAAAAGGTGAGGACAAGAAATCTGAAGGAAGGAGACCTAGTTCTCAAGGAAATGTTGACTCGGGTATCGGATCCTAGGGGCAAGTTTAGGCCCAATTGGGTAGGCCCGTATATCATCAAGGCTATATTGTCAGGAGGAGCAGTCAGGCTAATGGACGAAGAGGGAAATGAGTTTACGCAACCTGTCAATCTGGATCGTTTGCGCAAATACTATATATGATGTAGACCCTATCTTGTATTACGAAGGAATTTAAATCAATGCAAAGTTAATTGAAATAAGTTTCATCCATTAAATGGGAACAAATGGTACATTTTGCCTTGTTATTGTGAACTAAAATGGAAATGACATGAAATGCAATATAATCAACAAGAGACGCCTCAGCGTTGGAAATCATTCCCTCATCCACTACCATCATGACCGTCTTGATTCAGTCTTTTTCTTTTACGATGAACTTCATCCTCTTTCGATCCCCCAATGTCGGAGGCGAGCCAGCCGTAGTAAGCAGCAGAGGGACTAATCAGCTCAGGGGCGGCGACGGATAAAACCCGCATCCTGTTGGGCCATGCCCCTTGAATGCGCTCAACAAGGCGGGCCCCGAGTGGACAGACATATCCCATGTGCTCTTTAAGCAGCGATCTTTGAGGCCTGCCGAATTGCCGTTGGATGCAAAGCACGGGACAGTAGGACACTTCCCGAAGGCCAGCTAGCATCACGCTGTGAGAAAAAATCAGACCTAGAGTCATGTCGGATATTCTCCACCAAGGACAGTTCCACCGAATACCATGACAGGAAAGGTTAGAAAGCATGCCGCGAAACTCCTCGATGCTAGGAAAAGGTTTAATCAAGGCCCGACGGCGGTAAAGTTGTGGTTGGTACGCCCAAGGACTCACGTGGGGTTCTACTATAAGCTGCAAGCGTTCGAATAACCAAATCTGAAAAAATTGAAAAGTGGATCAAACCCTTTATGCGTACGCATCAAGATTTCATGCGTACGCATCATATCCACATGCGTACGCACTGATGAACAAAAAAGCAGCCATGCAGAATGAAAAAGAAAGGATGGACGGGAATGAAGGGGAATTTACCTGCAACAACAAGGGACTGCCACCAACAAAGGGGACCTCACCCCTCACAAACCTATCTAGAGCATTGAGAGTTCCGGCTAAGACCATCATGCTTGGATTGGATTCCCTCAATAAAGGAAGGATCTGCAATAAGGCCACGTCGGCGGAGTCGGGGGCATCTACAAACAAGTAACATGCCAAGATACAAAAGCAAAGGGCATTCAAACGGTGTTGGAGTTGATTACCTGTAACTATAGGAGGAAGTTGGCTAAAGTGCGAAACTACAAGTTGGAAGTCTATCCTTGAATTTGAAAACCATCCCCGAGCTACCCTGTTTGGAATACCGAATAAAGAAGAAATTAGGCCCTCGGCTTTGAGCGGTACTACGGATGGTAGTAATATATGGTCGAAATCTGGACGCCCAAGGATGGCCCCAAATTCCTCCATGGTGGGACACACTTCCGTGTTATTGAAGCGGAACACATGACGAGAAGGATCCCAAAACTCGGTAGCTAGTTTGAGAAAGTCTTGGTTAACCCGCACTTGGGAATAATCAAGCAAAGAAGACAGTTGAAACTGGGATTTAAATTCCCTGCGAGATTGGCCATCCAAAGATTTGAGCCAGTTAGAAAGGTTCGCCATTAGTGAAAAATAGGAGGTGGAAGGGATGATGCTGGTAGAGTTCAAGTGGCGGCTAGGGTAATGAAGAAGAAGCCTTTTTAAAGAAAAAGTACAGCAAATGCCCTTTTGGGAAAGAGACAAACAAGAGAGACTGCTGTGGGCCCTAAAAAAGGACAGAATTTCATTTGATGCGTACGCATCTGTGGGAGATGCGTACGCATTAATTCCAAGTGCGTACGCATTAATAGTGGGTGCGTACGCATTACGTGTTTCCTACACTGTCAGAACACCCTGTTTCAGTAACCGAGCCACCTGGTTTCATCTATATTTACACTAAGCAGATCAATGCAACTTCAAAATCATTTCAGGCAGCACACAGCAATTCAAAGCAAGAAAAGCACATACTGAAATAAAAACCAAGTGCAAATGTTTAAGTACATAACCCCGAAATTGAAATTGCAAATTGTTCAAAGTAAAGAGAGATAGAGTCTAAAAGCCCCTAGGGCGATAAGATGGACCGCTGGATGAACCAGCCCCACCACCACCTTGCCCACCATCATCACCACCCTCATCATCATCACCACCTCCCCCTGCATCTGCTGCACCTCCGCGTGCCGGCCCTCCCCGCATGCGCAAGATTGTCGCGGAATGAGCAGTCAACATCCGCTTGAGCCCACCAAACATCTGGTATACAAGCTCCATCTCCACAAGGGTAAGCTGAAAAATCAAAGTGCGATTAGGGCATGCATATTTCAAACTAACTATTTTGCAGGACCTGTCAAGAGAAAGAAGAAATGCTACCTGACGCGTGCCAGGAGGGAAAGGGAGTGGATGCGCTCGCGGGTCGGGGACAATGGACTCCTCATACGCCTCGCCCTTCTCATCATAAAGAGGAACCGACCACGAGGGGAATGCAGGAGGAAGTCCCTCGGGAGGAATGCCCGCATCAGGAACCTGGGTATGAAAAAAGTGCAATGACAGGGGCAAGCTTATGGAAAGCAAAACAGTGATAAGAATGGAACAGAATGGATACCTGATGACCAATGAAGCGGGGCATGAGGCGCTCCCTGGCAAAGGTGGCATAGTCATGCTCTAGGCTCAGCAGACGAGAAATGTAATGAATGCCACCTCGCCACTCATCCAAATCTAGTTCACCCATCTGATAGGGCACCAAGGAGAAGGCAGGAGGATCATAGGGGACTCGGGCACACAACTCAAGATCTGTAGTCAGCTGGGGCACGACCCTTTCGGCAAAGTAAAAGGCCCGGGCACGGGGATAGGACAGCAAACAGGACACCTCAGCCATGGCGTGCGCGTCCTCCTCCCACTCTGGGGGACTAACCTCGGCTCGACCAACCCAAGGGCGGGGATTCACCTATTGTCAGGAAATGATCAGCAAAGGAAACAAAAAGGGGAAAGAGAACAATAGAAAGCAAAAAGTGGACCCATACGCGCTCAAGCCTGTCTAGGAACTCTCGGACTCCAATGTGGGACAAGTCCTCCTGATTGCCCAGAGGTCTCAAATCAATGTACTCTTGGGCCCATAGCTGCAAGACAAACAAAGAGAATCAATAAACATCTTGAGGAGAGAGCAAAGCATGAAAATAGAAGAGAATGGAACCCATGTACGGTCACTTACCGCCCAAAGCCTCCAGCAGCCTGTCAAAGAGTCGGATTTTACTCGACTAAGGGCATCCGTGGTTGCATAAAGGTGTGCCAAGACAGCCGACCCCCATCCATACTCATATGCAGCCTCAAGGTCCTCCAATGCTAAGAGCCAACCTGGCTCAAAAGTCTGCGCAGCATTAGGGACTAGAAAAGCCCCTATAAGGTAGAGGATGAAAGCTCGAGCCATGATAACACGCTCCTCCACAGAGTCCTGCCCTCTCCCAAGAAACTCATTATACAAAGCTGGATACTTCATGGTGGCATTGGGGCAAGGCATGCCCAACAAACGCTGGGTCAACGCCTTCCTTTGATCCTCAGTCAGCTCAAAAGTGAAGGGCCTCCCCCTCATTCGAAGACCTGTCAGACGGTGGAAGTCATAAGGGGTGAGAGTCCACTCCCTACCCGCCAAATGGAGGGTATGGGTGGTATCCCACCATCTCTCTGCCAGGCAGAAAACCAAGGTGTTGCTGGTAGCCCGATGAATCGTCACTGCAGCCACGGTCCCAAACCCGACATCCGACACCAACTGCTGAGTATCGGGGGTCAACCGGTCCCACCAAGTAGTCAAACTCTCCAGACTGCCACGTCCACTTTTCTTCTTTGGAATCTGGAAAGAAGGAGAACCCAGGTAAGTACAGGTACAGGTAAGTACGGATTTAGATTGATTCTGTCCAACACATGTATGGTGCGTACGCATGGTCAGTGGTGCGTACGCATTGGTCACAGTGCGTACGCATTGGTTACAGTGCGTACGCACATACCATCTATGCGTACGCACTCAGGACCCTGGTTCGTCTTCAACCTCGGGACCGTGAACCCCCTCAACCTCCAAACTCAGATTTCACAAGTTTTCTCCAGTTTTTATGATATATACAGACATACTATGATCATTTGAGGATAAAGTTCACATTTTTATGGACGGTGAGAGATAAAAATCAGATCTTTGAAGGCATGCATATTCAACAATGGAGGAATGGGTTTCAAGAACTTACTCTTTGTTGCCGCGCAATGTGGGAGAGATGCTCCTGTGGCCTGAAGATGATGTCGGGGATTTGCTGCGGGTTGAGCCGTGGATCCCAACGGTTGATGGTGAACCCTTCATCATCGACGCGAAACCGTTTGTTCTTGGGAGGCATGTTTGCCGGCGGGAAGTTGCAGAGAGAAAGCAAGAAGAAAAGGATGGGAAGAATGAGAGACAGAGGAAGGAGAACAATGGGTTGGGAATGGGTTTGCAAGAGAATAAGAACAAGTTTTTTTATGAAATAGGAGTGAGTGGGAGAGAGAGTTATGGAGGAGTGGGGAGTGATTTTCGGGGTAATGGGAAGCGTCGCCGGAGAAGAAGAGGTCGTTTCAGAATTTGAAACACCCCTTAAAAGAAACGGTGCCGTCTCGGTAAGTATTTTTGGCAGAACTGCATCTAATGCGTACGCACTAAAGATGGGTGCGTACGCACTAGGTATTCATGCGTACGCATCAGACCTTCCCCACGTATTCCTCGATCCCACCTCGCGTTGCCGTGTAACAAATCCGATACGGAGGAAATCGTACCTAATCTGAGGTCCGATACGACTGAAATGGTACCTAATCTGAGGTCCGATACGAAGGAAATCGCACCTAATCTGAGGTCCGATACGAATGAAATCGCACCTAATCTGAGGTCCGATACGGAGGAAATCGTACCTAATCTGAGGTCCGATACGACTGAAATGGTACCTAATCTGAGGTCCGATACGAAGGAAATCGCACCTAATCTGAGGTCCGATACGAATGAAATCGCACCTAATCTGAGGTCCGATACGGAGGAAATCGTACCTAATCTGAGGTCCGATAGGAATGAAATCGTACCTAATCTGAGGTTCGATAGGAATGAAATCGTACCTAATCTGAGGTCCGATACGAATGAAATCGTACCTAATCTGGGGTCCGATACGACTGAAATCGTACCTAATCTGAGGTCCGATACGAAGGAAATCGTACCTAATCTGAGGTCCGAAACCTAATCTGGGGTCCGATACGACTGAAATCGTACCTAATCTGAGGTCCGATACGAAGGAAATCGTACCTAATCTGAGGTCCGAAACCTAATCTGAGGTCCGAAATGGAGGAAATCGTACCTAATCTGAGGTCCGATACGAAGGAAATCGTACCTAATCTGAGGTCCGATATGAATGAAATCGTATCTAATCCGAGGTCCGATACGACTGAAATCGCACCTAATCTGAGGTCCGATGCGAAGGAAATCGCACCTAATCCGAGGTCCGATATGACTGAATCTACGCCCACCCTGGAGCCCGATGTATCCTTTTAACCCGCTCTGGGGTCTGCTTTATTCTTCAAGATAACTGTCATCCATTGATTTATACCTATTACCATCCTCGTTATAGCCCAAACGAGGTCGGATTCTCACATATGCATGAACTACGGCGGGTCTAATCCCTTACAAAAGGGTACGTAGGTAGTTAGGTGATCCCTAATTCGACCCCATGCATGGTTACATTTGATTTTGAGTTGTTAGGCGGTCAAAATGATTGGGTCTATGGAATCTTTCGACACCACTCGAAGGAGCGAGTGAAATCGAAAGAGGGGCAACTGTAGACACCCCATTTTGTACCACCTAATTAATTTGAAATCACGTATTTTGGAAACCCAATGATGAGGTTTATTGTATGTTTTGAGATAATGACAAAGCAATTCCCGACGAGTAGTCAAGATTACAACAGGAAAATACTGCCTTTTTACACTTCATGCGTACGCACCAATGGGTGGTGCGTACGCACCATGTTTCCATGCGTACGCACCTCATACCTTTTTCAGGCATCTTCAGATCTGTCTCCCACTAAACATGAGAGCATGGGGGGGAGTATGGGAGGGGAGTGGGGAGATTCCCACGGGTGTTCCCCGCATGGGTAGGGGATGGGCCGGTCAGGGGATGTTTTCAAAACCTAATTGAGCCCTATTTATACTCTACTGATGGGACTGGAGAAAGAAAAAGGAGGGCGATCAATCAATCAGTCGGGAGGGGTCCTTTTTTAGAGATAGAGCTATTTCCTTTTTTGGATAGAGGCTGAAGAGAGAACGGTCAGAAAGAGAGAGTGAGAGAAACCAAATACCCACCAAAACACCAGAAAACCAGAAGAGAGAAAAGAGTGTTGAATGTTGTAATCCAAAGCCGCGAGAAGGGGATTGCTGCGTTGATATTGGAAGCATTCAAACCTGAGGGGTACGTATCATACACACACCCATATATATATGCACTGTAAATTTATACTGCATATTTGTTTTCATGAGTTATTGTCTAATATAATGATGCCATGTTACCCTGTTAAGGTCAAGAAAATCATTGGTAATGTTAGATTTGAAGGAAAATAGCCGTGACATGAGTTCTTGAATTGACGGGTTTCCGGGTTATAAACTCAAGACTTTGACCCAAAAAATAATCATGATTCTGCAAGTTTTTGGGTGAACGATTTATGCGCGCTTGTAGTGTGCTGCAAGAGCTTTAATTTGGTTTTTGAATCATTAAATTCGGTTAAGAAATGAGTAAGATAGGTTAGGGAGAAGTTAGCACGGGACAAAGTTCAATACTGCGTTTTTCAGCTTCAACCCGTTCTGAGGTTGAAGGTGAAGTGGACAGTGATCCAGTGTGGGCGTACTCACCCACAGGTACCGTGTTCCCTAGCATTTGAAGACCTTAGGTTGGCCCGATTGACTCCAAATTTGACAGGTGGACTCGTCTTGTTGAGACCTATCATGTGGGACCTTTGGTTGGTCATTTCGACCACGGTTTGACCAACTTTTGACCATTCATCATTTGAACTAAGTTAGTACGTACGTACCACTGCGTGATGCGTACGCACCACTTCTCCCGGTAGAGATTTGTTTTGTTTATTACCAGTCATTAGTTGATGTTAGAGTAATTAGTTTTAATATTATATTCATGGGTTTAATGTGAGTACGTGTGGGTTATATTGTTTATCATAATTTATTCTGGTTTTGATTAAAATAGATTAGATTATATCATTATAATATTAGTTAGGTTATTTTATTAAGTATGGTTAGAATATTTAATGTTAGTGTGAGTATTTTTGTATATATTAATGGTTGTATCTTTTGTTTAATATTAGTGTATGCTGATTGGTAGTTTTGTAGATTAAATTAATGTTAGTGGTGTTAATATTTTATTTATAAAATGCATGTTAGTGGAAAAATGTAGGGAAATTGTCTTGCTGATGCGTACGCACCACTTCATGGTGCGTACGCACCCTGTGCTCTGACAGAAAAAATTCGTTTGCTTCAAATGGCCATTTTGAATCCACTTGGTGCGCACGCACCACCATATGGTGCGCACGCACCAACACCTGGTGCGTACGCATTGTAGTCTAGGTACTCTTTTATCTGTTTATTTATTTTTGCTTTCCGTGAGTTATTATCTCCTGTATATTCTGTCATGCCATGTGCTACTAACCATTTCTCTACTTGATTATTTTCTTATTTGCATAATCATTTGCGTGCTTGGCATATTGTTGCATTTTCGCATGCTTAGGGTTAAATTTGATTAAATACCTCGATTAATTAAAGCCAACAATTATTCAAGGAGGCCGGTTTCGACCGGGCATTTTTGGGTGCCTAATACCTTCCCAATAATGTACCCTAGCTCCGGACTTGAATCTCTGGATCTCGAATTTGACCAAAAAACACAGTTCCCAAAGCTAAATTGGGTGGCGACTCCCGCTTGCGCTCACAGTGAACTAACAATGCCAGTTATATAAACAAAATACCCCTCATCATTCGATGAAAAAGTTTTTTTTGACTGTATATCAAATTTGTATCCTCTAAGATCAAAGAACTCGATCTTGTTTCGTAGATCCTCCTAAAAAATAAACAACTAACATGATTAAATGAAAAACATTAACAGCATATTTAAATAATTAGATTAAAAAACCAAACAAGTGTTAAATAGTCTTATAGAAACATGTCAACTATCTACCAGGACACATCTCAATCAGCCATTGGTGTGATTCTATACCATAAAAAGGAAATTAAAGCCTTCTAATTCTAGGGACTTCTAGTCTTTCAAACCATCATTGGCAAGAGCAATTGGGAATAAAAGTTGCAAACTTCCAGAGAAGTTTACGCAAGAATAAGTTTGGGTAGACAGACATCAAACATTATACGATTAATTATACTTCTCATATTAATGCATTATTTGAAATTTTTTTCCACCTTCAGAATCTCTACTTTTAGATTTTTCCACCTCAAGCAGCTAGATGGCAAGTACCACTTCAACAGCTTTTTCAACTTGCCAAGATCTTTGTAGTACTTACGAAACTGACGTGAATCTTTTTCCTTCCAACTTTCATATATATATATATATACTCATAAAAGGGAAAAGGCATCCTCAAACAGACGCAACCTAAACTGTTCTAAGTACTTGTCAGGTTGCATTTGGATGCGTGGATTGTTGGGTGAACGAAGTAACAAAATATTTAGGAACTCATACAAGCCTTGGAGGTGAGTTGTTGCTCAAATTATTGTCGACGTGCACTTGAGATTTGCTTTGCCCATTGAAGTTAAAATACTACTATTCTAAATAGGGAGCTGTTCGAGCCATGGACCTCGACTATTAAGTTTTAAACACAAAACAGAGATGCCCTGCCAATGGGAGCCTCCTGAAGGGGTTTGGTTAATTAATAGGTAAGGGTTTTTGCTAGAGAGGAGGGGAGGGTGACAATAAAGAATTGTATGGGTGAGTTGTTGTATTCTTACACATTGGTTTCTGGCCTTATTTTGTTTTGGAATATGAATTAATGACAAGAAAAGGTTTAACTTGATTTGGTTGTGCAGAGGAGGGTTACATCGGTGGTGGTGGCTATTGATTCAACTACTGATGGATGTGGTTGGCACTTGGGAGAGTTTAACGGCTATTGCTCCATGGAGAGTTTAACGGCTGGTTAAGGACATTAATTTGTGGTATGGTTTCTTCCTCAGATTCTTGGGATTGTATAAATGTGTTCAAGGAAGCTAGTACGCTAGAAGACTTTTAAGCTATACTAGTGTCAATGAAAGGTTGATTGTTTTTTTGCTCGATGATCTTCATGGGGAAGTAGAGGAAATTATCATAAATGACCCTTGTCATAATTCTTTTGATAGTTTTTTTAAAAAAAATTAAAATAAGCAAATTATTTTTACCAAAATGACCACATTATAAGACTACCTAAAGGAAAAAAACACAAAAGCTATGAAAACTATAAATGAACTAAGAAGGCAATAATTGACGCTAAAACTGTTAAACTCAAGGTATGATGCTTGTATCATAATTTAGGCACAAAAGATGGGGAGAAAGATGTATATAAACTTGCTAGGACATGACAAAAGAAAAACAGAGATTTAAGCCATTTTAAGTGCATTAAGTGGCTATTTGGCTAATGAGAAGGGAGGCACTATTTGGCATGTAGAGATAAAGAGCAAGGAGTAAACAGACAATAGGACTAAATTTTACATAAAAAAGTTTTTCCTGGTCATATCCACATATGATTTTTCATCCAATCTCTCAATCAGTTGAACCTAAACAACCAAACTGACAAGCCCAAACTCCAATACAATTCGATCAAAATTATAATTTCGTTTAAGATTCAATCCAAAAATCCAAACCAACTCAACCCAATTCAACCTAAATTCATTCAACCATTGGCAGTTTGGCACTATAGCTCACAACTTCAACACAGCAGTTTAAAACCGCAAACATAGCATATATATATATATATATAAAACAAAAGAGTAACAAAGAACAAAAAGCAGAAAACAAAAAATAGCACACAAGGCATGGTAGTCTTATATATGTTCAATCTTGAACCAATTCAATTTATACAGAAACATAGGTAAAGATTATCTATACATCTATACATAAAGCAAAAGCTACATTATCCATTTCAAATTGATATGGGGAAGCAAACAACTCAATTCCGCTTAAGTGAGAACCCCCAATTCTAATCAGCCCTGTTCCTATCAAAGTAGATGATTGGGTTTCCCCTTAAGTTTACCTCCCAGTCACACCCAATGCTAAAGGATGGAGAGCATTTAATCAAGTTCTCTTATAAATTTTCTAGTTCTTACTTCTAATTCCAAAATAAAGAGAACCCACAAGTCGCTAATATTTGTGTTACCAAGGCCCATTAAAGCATAGATACAGTAGTATATAGAGGAATACTTAAATTTGAAAAATCAAGGCCATTATAATTCTAATGCACCAGTCCCAGTCTCCCAAAAACCAAACAAAGCATTAGGAATACTCATTTAGCATTACTTAGAAAAACATTGCTAGAGGAAAAGAGTACCCTAAATGACAGGTACTGATTGAGATCAATATTTGTAGAGGTTCAACTCAAAATAAATAAATATATGGAACCAAGAATTTGCTGTTGGGATGGCCAACTTAAAAAATCATAAACAATAATATTTTCTTCTTGAAAAATGCTAAGTCTTCAAATCTTTTACTCAAATTGGCTTGCCCAAATGATGTAGCAACTGTCACATCAGTCCATGATGGATCATTATTCTTTTAATGAAATTTTTAATTGATTAGCCCAATTATTGTTGGAAAATATTTGTATTGTATTACTTATGTATAATTCTGTCAAAACAGTATGCATATAATAGACGAATGATTCTGAATTACACAAATATACAGAATACAGAATATAAATAGAAACTGAAATAAATTCTGGAAATCCACAAACTTACAGAATACAGAAGATAATAAAACAGAACCGGATTGATCAAGGCTAGCGTTTGACGCTATGTCCTTAAGACAGATTTCGCCCCTCACTTGGTGCTTTGAGTTTCACAGACGTCTGCCTCCCAGGATACAATGATCTGTACGCACAGAAGAAGCACTGCAATCTCTGCGCCTGGCGAACCCACTGTGTCCTTACTCTCTCTCTCTTAAACAGTACGAAATTTATTTCTTGATTAACCTCTAATTGACTGCGAAATGCAGTTTAAATAAACAACCCAGAAGTGACTCTCCAGAACAGTCCAAAAGGCACATTGATCAGGTGTGTCTTTTGTTCATGACTGTTCTGGGTTAACAGACAGACATGACTTAACGGTAATTAATTTAATTAGCAAAAATAAATTTTGCTTAAAAAATAACACACATGGGTCAGTCTTCTTGACCCGACCCGGCTCGGTGCGGTGCGGGCGGGCGCGCGCGTGTGTTTTTGGGTCCAAACCCAATGTTGGCTACGTCCTCCCTCCTCACAAAACTTGGGTGCCCTTTGGGCCCAAACCATAGGTCCAAAGTATGTGTATATGAATTCACTCAGAATTCCATAGTAATTCAATGTGGGACAAGCCTTATTACCATTCTTCAACCAACTATTCAAAGGTGACTTTAGAGAACAATTTCTCATTCACCCATTAATGATTTTGGCCAATTAAATATTCGAATTAAATCTCCACATAGAGATTAACTAATTCCAACATGGACCCACCTCAAATTATACATGGGACCCACTTTAATAAATGGCCAATATCTCTAACAATCCCCCACATCATTTGTACTAGTAAAATTGGGCAAAATTTTGGGCAATATAACATTGATCTTTGGTCTTAGAAAATCCTAAAGGATCCAAACTTTTTGCTCAAATGATGTGGCAGCCCCACATCAACCCATAATGCGTAGTTCTAATGAAATTTTTAATTGATTAGCCCAACTTATTTGAGTGAGTAAATTTGGGTCAAAAGTTTTGGACTGTACAAAATGGCTCTTTATTAGTTAAGGGTGAGTTGTCTCCCACTCATGGATTTGAATTACAAAAGTGCCCATCTAAAATCTTCCTTTACTATTTAAGTTGAGGGCTTTTAAGTAAAATGGTTCAATGAGCCAATGAGGTAATGTCCATGGTTTTGAGTTTAAGTTAAAAGTTTTGAGAGGTCCACCAACACTGAGAGTTCCATGTTATTATCTTCCATGTAAATTCCAAGATTGATCTAGAAGAATTGAGTTAGAAAAAGGAATAACCCCCCTCCAAGCTGGGAAACAATCAACGTAATCATTCGAACTTAAAATTGTTACTGCATGAGTATATAGTTATTGGGTTTTTAATGCAAATCAGAGGTAAGATGGATGATTGTCAAGAAGAAAATACTAAAAGGCACTGTTAACAATAAACATAGAAAATCTGAAGCAAAACCAACAATTTTTATTTTATTTTATTTTTGGTTAAAAGCTATTGGTCTCCCACATAAAATCTTGTGGAGACCACTAAATTAAAATTAAAGGCCATTACCTAGTGTTTGTCTTGCCAAGTAGGATCCTCGGAGGGTAAAATAGACATGGTCCTAATGTTTGTTTTTTTTAATAGAAAGTAGGCGTTTTCAAGACTCAAAACTGCCTTCGATCATGCTTGGTAGTCTAAGACTTTTACCATTGCACCAAACAATGGCCCTTTTTGTTTTCTTTTCAAAACTGATTTTTTTTTTCCTTTTAAATTTAATTTAAAAATAAAAATATAATTTTACTGTAATAGGTAGAGACATGGTTATTGTAACTGTAACTTTAGGCATATCTTTTCATCAATCCTTGTTGTTTTTCATATTAGTTAGACTATGTCAGTGAAATTGTACCATGTTCACTTTTCGACTTGAAGCTTTCGGAATACTGGAATAGGTAGATACACGGTTGACGCATCTGAGCTTCAAGGGATATCATCATTTAAAAATAAATAAATAATGCCGGATGGTTTGAGATAATGCATACTGATTGAGCGTCAATTGATGTGGAGTGTGGGGGCATGTGGCATCCAAATTGAGGATTAGGTAAACAGAAAGAAAGTTTGAATACCTGTTGGCCCACACAATAAATAAAAAAAAGAAATAAAAAAACATGCTTGAAAGATCCCGACTTGCAGTTTGCATGGCTGAAACAAGAACAACTTCAGAAACCCTATTGCACCCTTTGTTTAGGATTTCTATGGTCATCGTTGGCAAATTATCCCACAATTATATTTTCTTTCATGGTGTAGATGAACACCTTATTTTGTTTTTTTTCACTTTTTAACTTTAGAGATTTTATGATTGCAATGAATACTATTCAATGAATTTGAACATATATTATGGCATATTTGTTTGATGGTCTTTCTAGTAATTTAATATTATTGAATGATTTTAAAAATATTATTATGCTGGTTGTCACATGCATGTATCTTGTTTGTTTAGTTCTACTGATTTTGATTTTGATTTATTTTGTTCCATGTTAGTAATTTGTTTCCATTATTGCAGTTACCTTATGGATCAAAACAAAGATCACTACGAAAAAAATTGGTAATTGCATGGCATATTTTCACTGGTAGTAGGACATTGGCCCGCACATGTTGGGTTTCCCGGCTTATTTTACAGCCGGCACTCGTGTTTGCGCAAAAATTCGTTCTGTCCTATGTAATAAAATAGGGAGAAAATAAAACATTGAAAGGGTCCATACACTAGAATCTATCTTCTCAAAATTTTCTCTTGCACGCACGATGTTCTCTCAGAAATCAGAGAGCTTCCATTTATTGTGAAATCAGTGAAGATAAATACTCAGAAACCCTAGGAGTTGGATTTGAGTGATTTGAAGTGGTGCTCTTCGTTTCTCACCAGCGATGATGAAGCTCAAGGTCCTTTCTCTCTCTACATATATTATATATATGATATTTTTGTTAAATTTGTGTTCTGATTTCAAGTATTTGTTCTCAATCTCAGAAATTGAAGCTTTTTTGTCTCTCTCAATCTCATTTTTAGAAAGCCTAGATGTTAGATTCAAAGTGGTGCTCCTCATTTCTAACCAGCGACCATTGTTTGGCTGAAGAGATCCTCTCTATTGTGTTTTGATTTCAAGGTTTTTGTTCTAATTCTCAGAAATTAGAGCTTCTCCATCTCTCTCAGTCTGTCGTCTGTTCTATAATTTCAAACTTTTTTGGTTTTCAATTCAAATTTACTTGAATTTTTATGTATTGATTTTATTCTGCTCTTTTGAAATTGATTTTGTTTTGTAAATTCTTTTATTGAATGAAGTTGGAAGTGATCAAATTTGTTTAAGCTCCACCAATGACAAGATTTCTTAGATTGCTGATTAGATCTTGAATACAAGACAAGGTGTTTGATACTATTCTTCCATTGGTTAGGTTAGATCTTGTTTTTTGGTATTAATTTCGTTTTATTTTTATTTAGTGTTAGTTATGCACTTATGCCTATAGTGTTTTTCTTAGAGTGTGAACTGTGGAGCATAGTAGAATTTTTTGAAGATTGCTCTGGCTACTTTGTTTCAACATAGGGTTACTTACAAGTCCTAGCCCTGCCTCTGCTTAAATCTCTCAAAATGTATCACCGAAATCATGGAAGAAATTGTGATGGATTATTGAGTAGAGCTTCTGGTTTTGTGCTTTTCAGGAAGATCCTTGTTTTGGGATTGCAGCTCTCTGTATATAAGGTCAGAAAACCGAATCAATTTTGTCAAATTATATTAATTTTTAGATTTGGATGGCATTTTTGTTTGCACATTTTTTATTTTAATCAGCTCTCTGGTCATAATTTGTTTTTGTGAGTGATTGTGGGCTATATATGTGGTTAAATTATCTTTCTAAGCTACCATATTTTACACATTTATTATCATCAATAATAGTTGTTGAGGAATCGTTCCATTGCTGTGTTAAAGGTCCAATTTAATATAAAAGTTACTTCACTTTTTGAAAAAGTAAACATGATATGGTTGTTAGTCACAGAATACTTCAAATTAGTGTATTATAGTTGTCCAAGTGAAATAGATGTAGTGTCTGCAAATTTATATTACTTCATATTGTAGTGAGTTTTGGTGGTCCTGGAAATGTGTGTTTAACAGTAAGTTTCTCGAGATAGAATTTGTCAATGCTATGGTTTTTTTGTGCGTCGGAATATGGTGCACGTGTCAGGCTTAACATTTTACAAGAATATGGAATTCCTTAGTTTCTGTGTGTTTATTTGGGCAGCATCTTTGTTACAGTCTACCACAGAGTATGGCAGTATGCAGAGTTTTTGAACCCATGTCAGGTTCTTGAATGCAATGTTTTTGTACCACATAGTATGCGATGATTTTGTACCCATGTATAGTGCTAATACAGAACAATAGTATTGTGAATCTGTGTTCTTCTTGGAGATGTTATTCTTGATTTTTTCAGTCAAACTTATTACTAATTTATTCCTCTCGATGTATGATTTTGATTTATTGAATTCTTGATAATTTGCTTGAAGCTTTATTTCTAATGTTGAACAACTCCAGATATGAAACTCGTAAACCAGGTTAAATATTTGTAGGGCTGAATATTTTACATTGTTTATAGGATTTCAAGAAAGAACATCATTGACATTTTAGTATGGATTTTTTCCCTTCAATTTCTATGGAAATCGTAATAAACTTTTTCCACGAGGCATTGTGGTTTGTGTTTCAAATCTTAAATGTCATGTTTAGTTGTATGCCTTTTTTTTTTTTGACAAATTGTGTTTATACTGCAAAACTTTGAGAAAAGATAATATTGAACTCAATGTTGCATGTGGCATATCATGTCATAAATATTTTCGGTTCAATTGTTGTTCTTATTGACATCATCTCTCTATTAAAAATGGACTCTCAAATATGTTCACTTGTTGTTTACCATAGGCTCTATGAATCTTCATACCTATGTCATTTACCTATTTATTTTTCCCCAAAATTTTCAGCAAACTTGTCAAAAGAATCAGTTAGTTTGTGTGCATTAGCCTGTTTATTTTTGGTTTTGTTATAGTAACATTCTGGATACAATAGTTTACTGTAGGAATAAAGATTTCATGAGCCATATGGCAATGATGGCATGAGCCTTTTTAATGCATTTGACCTGATATTTCTTTCTCAAGGCTTGAACCTCTCTTCACTGTTTGACCATGGCCAGGTATTAGTTATTAGTTTATTGTATATATTCAATCTAGTAAATATATATTTGATACCTGTTTGACAATCTCACTTTAAATCATACTTGAACATTTTATAGTTCAATGTCATCCACATCAAGTTACTCCAAATTCTTTCAGAGTTTTATTTATTTATTTTTCTATCAAGTTCTTGAATCCCCAGTACTATTAAGCCATTGTAAAACATATAGAAATCTCACCTATCATTGGTGATATTGCAAAATGACATTGCCATGCAAGTATATGTTTACATTTGACAGTTAAATACTTGGGGTATATATAGTTTCCTAATTTAATTTTTTTTGTCTTTAATTTTTAATTTTTTCAGGTTGAGGTCTTAGGAGTGCGAAGCTAAATGAATGGGTGCTCCAGTTTAGAGACTTTTGTGGTTGCTTGGTTGATTTATGAGTACTTTTTTGTGTTTGAATTTAAAAAATTTTGATGCAACATATTGTATTTGGTTGTTTTGGATACTTTTGTAATTGAATTAAAAGAAAAATAGAAGTATTTGTTACTGGTTTATTGAATAGATTTTGTTATTTCTCAACAAAATGGCTAGGATTGACATCTGCCTTATCCTTTCGCCTACCATTTAATTGATTCGGTCTAAAAGGCTACTCAAGGCTAGTTTGGTCTGCCAGGGTAACAAGATATTTTATTATTTAATTGTATACCAGTAATTATATAGGTCTGAAAAGGATTGGGCTTGGGTTAAATAAGATGGGTCAGTTCACACAATGTGCGGGCTAGGCTTTTAGCCTATATTAATTAGCTTTGCCGGCTGTTGAGTAGCTGATTAGCCAGCTGTTTTATCTGTCAGCTATGGTGACTATTGCTGGCTGTTTGAATTACAGCCGGAAAAGCTTTTGCCGGCAGTGGATTAGTCGGCTGAAGTTGTAACTGCCAGCGAAGGTTTTTCCAGTTCAAAATGATACATTTAATGGCTGTTTTGTGAGCCGGAAAAGCATATAATTTTTGTAGCGATAATGAAAGAGGAGTAGTTTAATGCTCTTTTGGTAGTGGGTTGTACTACATTAGATCTTTTCAAAAAAGCTATATAGCTGCGCCAAACGGGCCTTACAGCTTTATAGTTTTGCTCAGGATGACATACCCTTACCAAAGTAGAATAAAAGCCCATTGATTTGAGCCTGATACAACAATCTGTACAGAACCGAAGTGTATATAAGTAAAATAACTCATGAATTCTTGGAATTTTACCCATTTTTCAATTAATGGTGATTTGGTTCACGTATGGATGAGAATTAAAATCAAAATCCATTTGTATTTCAAAATAATTAAAATACGATTGACATTAAAAAGATGGTATTCAACATCAAGAAAAAATTTTCTTCTAGAAATTACACTTGAAATGAATGACATGTACAATTAAGTTTGTACACAAATGACCACCTATAGGATAGTTTATTAATTGGAATCGTATTCCACATGGTCTACAACCATAAATTAAGATACATTCATAACGCTGGTCAAGTTCTCAGTTACAAATACAACTAAAGCATTATCCCATTCCATGCAGGCCATTTGGTGTCACAGTACTGTCCAAAATACATAAACCCAAATGAGGAAATTAGGCATCGTCCATAGTTCATGAATTTAACAAGATCTTCATCCACATTTTGATGTGCATCTCATGCGATCAATTTCATAAGCCAGTTTAATTAAGATCACTTTGATGCAGCCCTAACCTTGGAAGAAGAATCTACAAAAATGTTAGGGTTGAGCCAACACCCAAATGTGATACAAATTATTGTTGTTATTTTTTAAATTCCTTTTTTGCTTTGATTTTTTTTTTTCCCCTTGTTACAACCCATATGGAAATCTGTTTTTATCCTCTTTAGCATAGGAGGCAATCCTCTGGCCAAGGAGCGAGACGAGACGGACGTACTGGCCTCAAAAACCTACTGTTTCTGGCCTTCAAGGGAAATAAAAGGGGGTTGTGATGAAAATGTAGGCCAGGGAGTTTTAACTTTTAAAGACTAGCCCTTCTCCTCAAGGATTGGGCTGAAAAAGTTACAAATTTTGGGTGGAAAACAAAATAGCCCGGACTTTCTTGAGCCTTCAAGCAATCTCTAAGAATTTGAATAGTATTTTCCACATGGGAAAGGCACCTATGCCTCACTGGATTCTTTGAGGGACTTGGAGGTTATAAGAGTCAGGAACAAGAAGAGAGACCATTACTCGGCCCACTGGAGAATGGCAGCCTGCAGAACGCATCACTCACCAGATCATTGTAAGCAAATTTAATGAAAAGAAAAGAAAAAATGCCATTAGAAGTGTGTGCCCAAATAGGCTTTTATCTACGATGGCTGTGAACCTAGGGACATGGGTGTTCAAGATAGTCTCTTCCAGCATCGACCCTAAAACTTGTTTGGATGTTGGATTAATGTCCAGTATAAGTCCACAAACATTGAGCATGCCTTCAAAAACCTACTGTCATGTTATGCCATGAAGATGCAGACGTGCTTGCTTATCTGCACGTGATAAGGGATGGTCTTGGGTGTGTTTTGAAGTTGATGTGCAAGTAATTATAAATGATATTCTCTCACTTTCCTTCTCTAGTGCTTGGTCTTATGATGTTATCATTTTGGACATAAAATCTATTGCTGATACTCTACGAGCTTCTTCTTTTAAGAAATTACTACTACCCATGAGATGACTCGTTGGGCCCTTACTATTGGTTTTTTTGGGTTTTCTTATTCCTTCGTGCTTGCCAGAAGTTGTGAAGAATGTTTGTCTTGGATGGCAGTGTCCAATTACCCATCCTTAGTTTTGTTTTTGTTTTTTTTTTTTTTTTTTTTGGTTGTTTCTTCCTTTTTGGTTTATATTGTTGGTTTACTTATCAGAATGAGGAAAAGAAAAAGACAAAGACTATAATGGTCCATATGGATCTAGAAGCTAAGGCAACTGAGAAATATCTCACTTATCCAAAAAAAACTGAGAAATATCTATACGTATATATATTATTATTATTATTTTTTTTAAAAAAAGGGAGTAACTTTTTAATATAAAATAAAATAAGATCTATCTTCTAGATAGACACGGCTAAGCAACCGAGTTTTTCATTCGTTGGTCCATGGATTGCCCATTCATAAAGTCAATCTTTTCGCTTTCAAAGGCCCCTTTCCCTTTGTCCTTCCTTTCATCACAATTCACAAGGACTAAGATATCATATTTCGTTTCATCGAATGTAACCAGGGAGAAGATTTCATAACCTCCTATAAATTACGCTCTCCTCCAACGGCAATAATAACAACTGCATCCAAAATTCAGAGCAAGAAAAAAGAAAAAGGAAAAAACACTTTGTAAAAGCACCCCCTCCCAACCAAGATGAACGGCAAGACCGGAGATTCACAGCCTCATTACCCCTCCTTAGATTCGCCCACACCCAAAGAGACAGCTCCTTTTCATCAAGAGACACAACCACATCAACCCTGGACCGTCATCGTCGTCGGCGGCTGCTCCTCCGCCATATGATGGCAGTGCAGAGAAATGGGGGACCCCAGCCAAGATGAACGGCAAGGACCGGAGATTCACAGCCTTATTACCCCTCCTTAGATTCGCCCACAGCCCAAAGAGACAGCCCCTTTTCATCAAGAGACACAACCACATCAACCTGGACCGTCATCGTCGTCGTCGGCGGCTCCTCCGCCATATGATGGCAGTGCAGAGAAATGGGGGACTCACATCATGGGCACACCTGCTGTTCCCACATGCCACCCAGATAACAAGAAGGCGGCCTTATGGGGTGCTGGTGGTGATTACCAGCAGACCCACCATCAACCATACCTCCAATACACCCCTATTGAAAAGCCAAGCAGCAGTCCAATGGAATCTGTGCTCAATGTGTTCAACACCTGGGGCAACAAGGCTGAGACCATGGCCACCAACATCTGGCAAAACCGTATGTTGTAGAGTAGATATTTTTCCATTTCCTTTTCCTTTTTCATCTTCCACCGACTTTCCGAGATCCAAACAAAGGCAAATTTAAAAATTGGAATCTGGTAGATGAAATTGACCCCCCAAATTCCAATTTAATGCTGTGACTAGAAATTCGACTTCCGTTAGCCGGAATTTGGTTCAAAAAAATTTCAAGAAATTCCATCTTAATTCAAGGCAAATTCCGCTTTGAAAATTCCTCTTTCAAATGCACTCTTCACATTCCCAAAAACATATGCCTAGCTTAACTTATAAATTGACTGTTATTTTGGCGTTTTATCAGTTAAAACAGGGTCATCCATACATGGAACTGCATGGGGGAAGATGAATCTGACGGCCAAGGCAATTTCAGGAGGTGGGTTTGAGTCTCTGTACAAGCAAACTTTCACAACCCATCCAGGTGAGAAGTTGAAGAAGACCTTCGCCTGTTATCTGTCTACAACAACTGGACCGGTCGCCGGAACTCTTTACCTCTCAAATGTTCATGTTGCTTTCTGCAGTGATCGCCCCTTGTCCTTCACTGCACCCTCCGGCCAGGAGACTTGGAGCTACTACAAGGTAAACTAAATTATTACCACAGTAGTGTAAAAAAATAAAAATAAATAATAATAATAATTGTAACCAATTGTGAAATCATCACCATCTCTTGTAGTATGCGTCAAATTTGTCACACCAATGCTTTTAATTGACATGCTACAATGTCCAAAATGCTATATTTTAGCATAATTATTCCAATGGCACTTTAAAAAAAAATGTTTTTTAATGTTATTTTATTCATTTGCTATAGTTTTGCATTTACTTTTGAAGGATTTAATTTGATTTTATTCATTTGGTATATCTGCCCAATGCCAAATTCTCTGCCATTTTTACCACAGGTTTTGCATTTGCTCAAACAGGGCATACCATGGGAGAGAGTTATTTTTGCCTTTGTGCCAAATTATAGCACGCCCATTGGAGATGGTCACACACACATTTAGACCTAAAATTTTAAAGGTCCCTGATGGGTTATATGACATAAATATTACTTCATCCAAGAACTTCAAAATATTTACATTTCCCACTTTATGTTACATGAATTGACAAGAGTTACCTGGAACAGGTTATAATCCCTTTGGGCAAGATTGGCACCATCAATCCAGTCAACATGCGGGATAATCAAACAGAAAAATACATCCAGATGGTCACAATTGATGGACATGATTTCTGGTTCATGGGTTTTGTCAATCATGAGAAAGCATCTCGCCATCTTTCAGAAAGTTTGTCAAATTTTGTAGTATCTGGAATTGCTGCAAAACCAGTTGCAGCATAACATTAGAATGGTGCTCATTACTGTAGTCTTTGTTTTCCAATAAGTTTCGCCAATTTGATTCTTTCTCTGGCGTGAGAGATTATCCCTTTTTTTTTTTCCCCTAATTTATTTGTTGGATTGTACTATTCTGTAATAATGATATTGCTCTATTATCATGTATATTTTACATATTAAATTTAGATCCTGGCAAAAAATACGTACTTAGTTCTACTTTAGTGCATATGCCAATCATATAGCTTCTTTGAAACCCAAGGCTTTTCGTCCACAGCTCACCATTTTATGAAGAATCACCAACATTATAAACCATATCGGTCAATACTTATTTCTTACTATAAATTATGTAAAAACATAATTACTTATTTCTTACTATTAATTATTAAAAAAATGACACAAACAAACATTTCTGAACATGCGTGCGACTATATTTAACCAAGGATTGTACAATAGAACAATGAATTTACACTTGCAGAAATAACTCTCAAGCCCGATCGATCTCATTTCTTTTATAGGCCATGCCATGGCATTAGGTCCGTCTTTGCAACATCAATGGTGTCCCACACCCCCTCTCCCAAAAAAAATGAAATAAAATATAATAACTCAAAAAAAAAAAAAAAAAAAAAAAATGAAGGACGAAAGATCAAAAAGAAAAGAAGCCCATGTCCGATCAACCAAAGAAAACAAGGGGACAATCACAAAAGGGGCAATGCTGAATCGTTCGAGTCGGATCAGGTAAAAGGGATGAGGTCGACAAGTAGCTACGAGGAGAAAAGGATTGTCTTGATCAAGATGATTCTCAGACAAGACAAGACAAGACAAGACAATTAGTATTGGGCCGCCCAACAAGCTAGAAGGATCAAGAAAAGGAGTGTCTTGATCGAGATAATTCTCAGCCAAGGCAGGATAATTGGAGTTGGGCCGGCCAACAAGCTCATGACATGCAGAGTTTTCATAGTAGAGTCCTCTTCCAAGGATTACCCTCGTTTTTGAATCCATAAAAAAAATATCTGTTGCACTAAGTTTTGGTACTAAAGAAAGCCAGTCTGCAAACACAAACACCCACCAAAAACGAACATGTTATTTCACCAAAAAAATGTGTTTGATGCAAACACAAACAGTCCTATATGGGTATATATAGAGGAGTGCATTTGTTACAGCATCCAATTAATCTGAAAGGTTTAAATTGCCAGATTGATCATTTATTGCATTTAATATTTTGAGTTTCACTCTCTCTAAATAGTTAGATTTATCATTTAATGTATTTAATGATTTGAGATGACCTTCTCTCCCCCTCCCTAGCGCTCGCCCACGCCCATGTGTGCAAACACGCACTCACACCGTCTGTTATACTTATATATATATAAATATGAGGGTTGTTCAAGTGCGGGATATCTTAAACTATCCTGTTTGATCATAGGCCGTCTATGGATGCCATGCGCACATTCACGTGCACGCGTATGTTTTTCATGGACACCTGTGATCGTACGATCAAATCATTTTACTAGATCTAGACTAGACTACTAGGCAGGAATTAGGATCAAATGCGAATCCAATCATTGGTCTGGAGTCTTGACTATGATAAAAAAAAAGGGTTAATTATAGAAAATCTTTCTAAAGTATTAGAGGGTTAGCTGGATTACCCTATAATGTTCAAAACCATGCAATGTGCCCCCAAGATTTTCAGTTTCTTTCAATTGGCATAGTTCCCATTAATACAAAAAGATAGAAAAAGAAGCAAACTATTTTCTATAAAATCCTCAATGTGATGACCTAGAATGTTGTTGTGAAAATCCAACATTTGATATATGAAGTTGTTGGATGTATATTATGGCTAAGAAATGATTTGATGAACTATTTTAGCTTGAATTTGAGTATTTGGAAGTTATTATTCATTAGAATGGATGAAATATCAATTTTTATAAAAAATTGAGAGTTTAGTTGACTATAAACATGATGTCGTCGACTACACCACACTTGTAGTTGACTAAATCACTCGAAAATGGCTTAGAATGAGATATTTTATAGGGTAAAATGACTCTTTTGCCCTTCCCTCTATAAATAACCCTAACCCACGAAATTTTTACACTCTTCTCCATTTTTCTCAGCCAAGCGAGAGAGAAAGAGAGGTAGAGAGAGAGAGAAGCATGGGGAGAGAAGGGGAGGCCGTGGATGAAGACTGTGACCTTGAGAGCTGGGATTCAACCTCGTGGAGCTCTAACCATGCAATTTCACTCCAATCTACATGTGTACAACTTTGGGTTCGCATTGTTAGCTTTCATTTGAGAGGTAGGTGCATTTTTTATAATTGTCGATTATTGTATGTATGATCTGGTACATTCTCATGGGTATTTGCACATTTACATAATATATTACATGTTTTACATAGGAATGGGTTTAAATGTCAGAAAATTTCATATGTTTGGAATCTAGGGTTTGATATTGTGCCATAGTTTGTCATATCCATGTTGTATTTCTAAACACTTACATGATTTGGGGTACAATGGGTTGATTTTGAAAACCTATTGGATTAATTGTTTACAATTGAATATTGGGGCTCACTTTTATATAAGTGTTAGAAACCCGTTTTTCTACCATTATAAATAAAATAGGTTTTGGGAGATTAACATGTAAATGGATGTGGTGATAAGGGGTACTGGAGACAGGATTACTGTGGTCCCGAAGGATAGGGACGTCTTGTCGTGTTTTCATATCTTTTAGTGCTAAACTATGTGTTTGAATAGAGGTTACTATGGTCCCGTGTAGGGATGTTTTGTCATGTTTCCTCTTGAAGTTACGTTCAGTTTTTCAAATAGAACTATACTGGATTTCTAAAAAATATTGTTTTAAATTGAAGATTTATGTATAAACCATCCTCAAATTTTATATAAAGCATGTTTAACAGAAATGACGTCATGGCTTATTTCCGGGTCGTGACACTGAACCTATGTCTAACCCAACACAAGCTTTATGTTAAGTTCGTCCAACCCAATCTCAACTGAAGCTCAATTTGGGTAGGCTTGGGTTTCTTGAGTGGGTTGGATGGAGGTCAGGTCGGCCTTATAAGTCAGATTCAAGTTGATGGGGGACTCAACCCATCTTCTTAGCCCTGATCCAAATTGAGGTTGGGTTGATCTAATGTACAACAATTGTTGCCTAAGTCCGCCGATTGACGGAAGCAACCCTCTCGCAAGTACTCCATATTTAATCCCAATTCTTCATTTTACCCTAGCGAAGAACTTAGGAAAGGCTGGCCTCTTTGCCCTCTTTAAGCCTAGTATAGTTTCACATGTCTCTGTTTTGAGTCAGGTTTAAATGTCATTTGTTTACCCGAAGTAATTTCGTGAAATTTGTTGAGTTTTGATCCTTAGTGATGTCTACAACGATGGAGATCATGAACTCCATCGTTATCTGTGTCTTTTGGTATGTGCTTTGTCCATAGAGAAACGGCGAGATTTGCCACAGAAGGAGAAGAAGAAGATGAAAATTGTGAGGACATCTCATTAGAGGTGAGTATTGGGATTCTTATACCTCCTTTGATCTATATTGTCTTGTATGAGAGCAGATGTGGATGTTTCTATTGTTATTGTTATAAACCCTTGAATTGTGATATTTATTGCTTGATTTTCTCTTTTATTTTTTTCAAACCACTTCCTCCTGTTGATTATTACTTGTAAAATTTACTTTTATGACTTTCTTGATTTTAAACATTCTCTTACATTGCCCATGTTCACTGTCAATGAAATTGTGCTTACATGATTTATTAAAAAGAAGGGGACGTGGGACTATATAACTTTAAATTTTTTTAAAATTTTCTATCTATATACTACTTATAAAAGTCTGTATCTTAGAAAAAATTTTGATTACCATTACACCCTTATTTTAAATTTTAAATACTTATTCACCCCTATACTTAACCAATTAAGAATGTTTATTTTTCAACAAAAAAGATGAAAAAAATCAAATAAAATAAAAAAAGAAGGAGAAAAATAAGATAATGATGTCTACTTTATGTATTCTACACAGCCTCAACTACTATGCATGTCTCCTAACTAACTTTTTATTCTTATCATGACTCTTAGTCATAGAAGGAATTTTGACTTATTGTGTTGAGCATTCCATTCTAATTACTTAAATCAACAAAAAGTAACAAATAATGACCTAAATGGGATACATATTAAGAACATTATATATGCATGTACATGTTTTTCAAATGGGATTTATGTTTTCAACAAATATGAAGATTTTATGAATTTTCATATATCTTTTATTATTTAATTATTCACGTGCAACGCACGTATGCCCTTATATAGTTTATATATAAATTAAGAAATAAATATATTAAAAATTATAAATGAGATTTCTAGAGGTGGTATCGATGAGTTCACTTGAAGCCTAAGGAGCGCAAAAAGCTTTGAACAAAAAGCATACAATAGAAAAGTTAGCTAAAACGAAACCTCAAATATGCCTCAAGGAGCATAGAAATTGCCCATAAATGTCTCCAAGGTAGTACCCCTCTTTGAAGGTTGCCTCCCCATTAGTTGATCTGCGCACCCAAAAGAGGGACACTCCAATTTGTGTAACAGTATCTAAGATCACTCCAGTAGTGTTGCAAGTGGGCCATTATAAATTCCTTAATCTTTCTAATATTTTCTAATCCGTAATCTCATTCCCTCTGTCTACCTTTCTTATGTCGGACCACTTACCTTGGTGTCTCATCACCCTTATAACCTTACCTCCCCTTTAATCCTTTTTCTTCTTTTATTATTTTCATAATTCTCAACCTCAACTTCCCTAAACCCTAGTGTGTTTAAAACTTTCGAGGTCCATGGCTCGAACAACTCCCTATTTGGAATAGTAGTATTTTAACTTCAATGGGTAGAGAAAATCTCAAGCGCTCGTCAAATTTGAGTAGCAACTCACCTCCCAAGGCTTGAAAGAGTTCCTAAATATTTTGTTATTTTATTCACCCAACAATCCACGCATCCAAATGCAATCTCACAAGCACTTAGTACAGTTCGGGTTGCATCTGTTTGAAAATGCCTCTTCACTTTTATGAGAATATATTTGTTCATTCCAATGAAGTTCTTTTTTCATGTATACTGATTGTATTGTTGATTTGAAACAGGTTCATAGGAATGGCAATGGGACAGGTCGGGGGCGGGTCGACCATATACCATCCCCCGAACCGCTCAATGAAACCCTATGCTCAAACCTGCCCCTAAACCCAACGGGGCGAAGGACCTCCTAACCATCCCCGACCCTATGGTTTCCTTAGAAAACCATCCCTGCCCCGCCCCGCCCTGCCTAGCCCAAAAGATTGTCATTCATCACTACAAAGCTTGCACTTTTTCTGGCGGCAGGCTGCCGCTACAACTAGAAAATCAATGGACAAAGACCCCAAAAACTTGGAAAAAAAATATAAATAAAAGACCAATTGTGTTGCCACTCAGATTCGTGGCTAGTATCATCTCCGTTTTAACCATCCAAAGCAAATAAATTTTTTTGAAAATAAAAATTCATAGCCAAATTGGAATAGATCTCAGGAAACAATAACCAAAAACCCAAAAAAATGGCCAAAAAAAAAAAAAAACAAGAAAAGAAAGAAGAAAGGAGGAGTAGCAGTCCTCACCGTTGAGTTCAGATCGGAAAAAATGGGGTAAAAATGGAACCAATTCATCCCCTATTCTCCTGCCATTTCGCCAAGCCAAACAACAAACCAAAAAAAGCAAAAAAAAATTACTTAACTTCCCTTTCTCTAGCCCTTCCTAAGGCTGCCATTCTACGAGGTGCCGAGGTCGGACTGCCAGACTACGAGGGGTTGCCGGACTACCATCTGCGTGAGAGAGGTCTCCTGTGCCGCCGTGAGGGTAGCTGCTGGCAGTGGGGGAAGTTTCCTTTTTCGTGACTGAGGGTGATGTGGAGTGGGGAAGCGGTGGTTTACGACGCGTCGGCGACTGAGGGTGAGGTGGAGTGGAAGGCAGAGACTGGCTGAGAGTTTGAGGGAGTGACTGAGGGAAGGAGGGAGGGAGGTAGGGAGAGGGATCTGTAGAGATGTGTGGCGGCTAGGCTTTATTTTGGGGGAAAGTTAGGTTATATTTATAGCAAGGGTAAAATAGTAAAAGAACAGTCGGGCGGGGCGGGGCGGGTCTACGGTTCGGGAATTGTAAATACCATAACTGAACCAAACCAAACCCGATGGATTTTTTTTTAATAAAAAAAATACCCATACCCGAACCGAAAACTGAAAAAATCCAAAAAAACCCGCCCCTATGAGGGCGGGGCGGGGTGGGGCGGGTTGAAATTGCCATCTCTACAGGTTCACAGCAATGGATCATGGTGAAAATTTGAAGGACAAAGATACCGAGGCATTTGGAGAATGATTCCTCATGCTATATTGTGGTGCATTTGGAAAGAATAAAATTTGAGAACTTTTGAAGGAGTGGACTCATCTATTGTGGAACTTAAATCTCTTTTGGTCAAACTCTTTTATTGGTGGTATTGTAGTTACATAGGTGGTTGTAAAGTTTCTTTCCTTATTTTTGTCTACTCTCTTTGTTTGTAAGATTGTTGGGGGTTGAGATTTTTTGGATGCTCCTCTGGGTTTTTCCCTTTTTTTAATACATACCTTTACCTTATCAAGAAACAAAAAAAAAAAAAAAAAAAATTGAAGCACAAAGATTTAGGTCAAAGTTTTATAAGTATGACTAAAGATCTTGGCAATTTGGACAAGTTGTTGAAGTGGTACTTGCCATCTAACTGCTTGAGGTGGAAAAATTTGAAAGGAGAGATTCTAAAGGCATAAAAAAATTCAAAGGTAATGCATTAATATGAGAAGTATAATTAATCGCATAATGCTTGATATTTGTTTACCCAAACTTATTCTTGCATAAACTTCTCTGGGAGTTTGCAACTTCTATTCCCAATTACTATTGCCAATGTTGGTTTGAAAGACTAGAAGTTCCCAGAATTAGAAAGCCTTAGTTTCCTGTTTATGGTATGGAATCACACCAAAGGCTAATCGTGATGTCACCTAGTTGATAGTTGACATGTTTCTATAGGACTACCTGAACACTTGTTTGATCTTTTAATCTAATTATTTAAATATGTTGTTAATGTTTTTAGTTTAATTATGCTAGTTGTGTTAAGCTTGTCCAACCCAAGCTCCACTAAAGCTCGATTGGATGGAGGTTAGGTTGGCCTTATAAGTCGGATTTAAGTTTGGAGGTCTCTATTGGCACCCCAAGACTTGCTCGACACCCTCCAATCATTTATGGTTTTTTAAGGTTTATGAAAAATATAAAATGTTTTCATGAAAAATGGCTACAATGTCCTTGAAAAAACACCATTTTGAACAACTTTGTAGAAAAAATGTTTTTCCAAAATTTATTAGTTAAATAAACTTTTTTACCTTTCATAGTCTCAAGTCTGTAAAAATCCAAAAACCCCACCTAAACAACAATTTTTTAAAAAACTTTCTTTACAAAGTTGTTTAAAATGATATTTTCTAATGGCGTCTGCGTCAATTTTCGCTATTGTTTTTATATTTTTCATAAAATCTTAAAAAATCATAAGAATTAGGATATGTAAAGCAAGTTTTGGGGTGCTAATAGAAGCTCTCTTTAAGTTTCTGATAGGAACCAAACCCATATGCCTAGGCTTGATCCAATTTGAGGTTGGGTTGGGATTTTTAACTAATGGCCAGTCTAATGCACAACAATTGTCAGCTAAGCCCATTGATTGACAGGGTTGGATTTGGGTTAAAGCCACCCAATTAAGTTGCAGCCCTCTCGCAAGTAATTTAATAAAAAGAATTGAGTGTGGGATAAAAGAAATAAAAAGAATTCATTTAATAAAAAAGAAAGGAATAGAAACATAATCCATTTCCTTTTGTCCTGGAAGGAATTTAAAATAAAGGAATTCAGTTAATATTTTATTCTTCTTATAACTCTTTTAATAAATCCAATTCTTTCAAAATTCTACCTTTTTTGGTTGGATTTCAAGACATGTATCAAAATTCTATCATATCCCTTTTAATTCATTTCCCGTAATAAATTCTTCAATTCCAAACATAGGAATTCAAAATAATAAATTTCTTTCCATTCCTTCTAAATCTCTCCATTCCAAACAGAGCGCATGAAATACCAATATGGATAGGTGAACGGAGGACACAGGACTTGAGGACACAGACATACAGATAGGTGAACATGTTCGATAAACATGTATTCATTCTCACTTTAACACGTGATAAGGACACATTGATATGGGTTCATAATTGATACATATATATATATATATATATATATATATATATGAAAATTCATGCACATGATTAATTCTTTGTTTTTATTGAAGGCAGGTGGAGGGTGAGTGAAGGTAAAGAGGAATTCCACCTCATATGCTTGCTAAATTACTAGGCGTAAAATCCTCAACCTCAGTCTAACCCAAAACAAGCTTCGTGCTGAGCTTGTCCAACGTATCCAAGCTCAACTGAAGCTCAATCTGGGTAGGCTTGTGTTCCCGAGAGTTATTTTTTAGCTAATGGGTTCCTTGAGTTAATTGGATGGAGGGATGAGATATTGCAATACAAATTATCTGAACATCCTATTACTTTTAATTTCTTCAGGTATTAGAAAACTATAAAAGATTTATATGAAAAATGGCCGCTATATTCATTGGAAAACATTATTTTGTACAACTTTATAAAAAAAGATTTTTTAAAAATTATTTTATTTAAAATAAATTACACTTAAGAGTCTAAAGTTTGGACTATATTTCATTTAAAGGTTCAAAATTTTAATTGCACCAATTTAGTATCGAATCTCAATGGTGACCAAAAATATAAACGAAGTTAACGGAGATATTGAAATGACCTTAATCTCCCCCCCGCCCCCTCAAAAAAAAACAAAAGAAAACACCATCGTTTTGGCCTTCTCAAAACCCACAATTTTTCTCTCGCGTCTCTCTCCTCTATTCTCCTGCCTTCTCAATTTTATCCATCCTCTCTTCCTTCCCTCTTCTTTTCTCCCCTTTCTTTTTATCTTTTCCTTTTTCTCCCCTAACTTTCTCTCTCTTCCTCCATTTCTTTCATTTTCTCTCTCCTCTCGTCTCTCTTGCCTCTGTCGTCTCTGTCAGCCCGTGCTCTACCTATGTTCTCATTGCATCTTTATTGATCCGGCGAGATCGCCGACGACAAGGAGATGTTGTAGCCTGTGATGGAGACGTTGTCGACGAAATTGCAATGAGAACTTAGGTTTGGATTCGGGTTAAACCCACCCAAATTGCAACCCCTCACAACTATTATCTTGTCGGGCGATTCTTCGATTTACCCTTCAACTTAGGAGAGGCTAGCCTCTTTGCCCTCTCTGCTCACGGCCGACAATCACCTTTACCCTCTCCGTCAAAGCGCTCTACCACCGGCAACCACCTTTACCCTCTCTTAGCCTGGTACAGTTTCGTATGTCCTGTTCGTGTCTCGGTCTACGTTTTGAGTCAGGTTTAAATGTTCTTTCTTTATCCGAAGTAATTTCATGAAATTTGTTGAGTGTCGGATAAAAGCTCTCCGAATCTATGGTTTTATTTATTTATTTTTATCATCAATTTTTTATTTTATATCCATTATATGCAAATTGTTATATTAAATTTTGGTGTACCTAGGGTTAGTCTATGGTGGTTCGAATAATCTGATTTGGAGTCCATGAATCGGTGGATTTCTTACAATAAATTCTGTTGATTTGATTCTCTTTTTTTATCCTTTGTTTTACATTTTTACTCCTCTTTTTTTTTTCCCCAATGGTAGCATTGTGCTTTTTTGGGCCCGATATGTCGAAGTCAAGTTGTTCTTCTGATACAGAAGATAAGCCGGTTTTTGTTCATTGCATCGTTTCTTGTGAGGGGGCAAATGGTAAGAATGAGCCCAACAAGGACATGAACCAGTTTGTTGTGATTGAAGACTCTGAGAAGGAGCCGACTATTTCTGAAACATTTGGGAGTCTGCCTGGTGAAGAGCGGAGACACACCACCTGTGCTGTGGTCGGGTCTTCTCTATATGTTTTTGGGGGCATTGACGTCGAGCGTAGTCGATATTCGATTAATGATGTTCTCCTTTCCAGTTTGTATTCTATAGATACTCGTGGCCTGTGTCCATCTTGGACAGAATGCCCTCCTTCCAAATATGCTAGGTCTGAAGCCTGTGCTGCAGTTCTCGACAACAAAATTTATGTCATGGGAGGATTTTATTTTGATGGCCCTTGGGGTGAAGTTTACAATCCAAATTTGAAAGAATGGTTACCCCTAAAGAGTCCTAGAGATACAGATGCTTTTGATGTAGTACATGCATGGGTAATTCCAGATGAACGTGGTGTTGAGCAACTCTTCGTTTACTTGTGTCGCTTTGATGACCTATTTTTCTATGATTCGGAAAATGGGAATTGGATCATCTATGACGATAACTTTGGTTATTGGGATGGACATTCAGCTTTCACAGATGGCATTATTTATTTCTGGGAGGAAGAAAGAAACCATGTGCGTGCGTATGACTTGAAAAACCTTGAATGGTATTACGATCCTGTCCAGGGTTTGGAGGATTTGGAGCGTTTGGGGGACGAAGACGAAGGGGTGTTTCCGCCTTATGAATACCATGAGGATATCCCACACTGTTACCTGCTCGCAGTGGGCAAAGGCAGATTGTGCTTGCTATGGGGAGAGTTTAGATTAGCTTCAGGTGGTCTGCTTATGCACTACACGAAATTTAGCATTTATGAATTCATAAATGCTAAATTGGACCGGTCCTTGGGGGCACATGACATTTGTCATAAAGTTTTCCGCATTGATGGTTATCTTTTACAAAACTGCCTGCCGCTGTGAGTATCTTCAACTACCCCACTAATCATCTTATTCTTCTTCTTTGTTCCTTTCCCTTTCTTCCATTTTTTACATAATGTTTTCAAGGTTTAGAAAGATTTTAAACGTGAAACGTCATTTGGGCCTTTCATTCAGGTTGCTATGCATAAGTAGCTTACTCTGGGTATCCAAAGTTGAACCAGTGTTACAATAGGATTTGAGAGCTAAAAATCAGAGCAGGCTCAAATAAGATAGGGGGAATTACAGATTGGTCAGGCTATGGGTAAATAATTACAGTTAGTAGTCATTTACTAGGAAGTTAGTGGTAATTTGTATTGAACTTTAATTACTTTCCCATAGCCCAACCAATCTAAATTTCCCCCAATAAGGGGATATTCCGGTCTCTTGCTCGTCTCTTGTCTATTCTAACTTTGCAATTTTGTGTAACAAAAAGTTGCAAGACTTAAAGTAACCAACATCATAGCCATCTCTTTATTTTTATAATTTTTCCCTTGCTGGTCGCATAAATTAATGTGGGGATGGCAATTTGGATATTGCCTCTCCATTGTGGCCTTGAATCCATGATTATTTAGTTTTACTTATCTGTGTCTATTGGTATGTGCTTTGTTAAAAGAGAGACGGCGAGATTTGCCACGGAGGGAGAAGAAGAATATGTAGATTGTGAGGACATCTCATTGGAGGTGAGTATTGGGGTTCCTATATATCTTTTGTTGGGTTCCTATACCTCCTTTGATCTATATTGTACTGATTCTAGTCTTGTTTGAGAACAGAGGTAGATTTTTCTATTGTTTTTGTTCTAAACCTTTGAATTGAGATCTTGACTGCTTTATTTTCTCTTTTATTTTTTTAAACCACTTCCTCCTTTTGATTATTAGTCATCAAACTTACTTTTATGACTTTCTTATTTTAAATATTCTCTTACATCGCCCAGGTTCACTTTTTAATTGAAAATTTTAGTTATTCAATCTAAGTCTAACTGTAACTTTAGGCCTATCTTTTCATCAATTCTTGTTGTTTTCCATATTAGTTAGACTATGTCATTGAAATTGTGTCAGTGAACCAGTGGACTGTTTGGTTTGGGTCAATGATTCTTACTCTTGGAATGTTGCTTTTGGCAGGAATTTTCAAGACGGGGAGCTTAATGATGTTCATTACTTCCTAGGGAGAATTTATGATACAAAAATTTATAGGGGGGAGATGGACCAGATTTTGTGGAAGGGAGGTAGAAAGGGGGAATTCTCTGTTAAATATTATTTTCAATCTTTGGTGGGGACGGCTGGAGCTAGATTCCCTGCCTGTAACACTTGGGTGGCTAATGTTTCCTCCAAAGTGTGTTTTTTTACGTGGACTGCTTGTTGGGGGAAATGCCTCACCATTGATAATTTTCAGAGGAGAGGTTTTCATTTGCCTAACTGATGTGTGCTGCGTAAAAAAGATAGGGAAACCTGTGGACCATCTATTAATTCATCGTGAAGTGTCTTATCAGCTTTGGGTGTTCTGCCTTAATTTTTTTGGGATGCATTGGATTATGCTTAAGAGAGTTATAGAGGTTGTGGCATCTTAGAGGTGTAGTAGTCGAAACAAAGAAAGCTTTAAGGGTGTGGAGGTTAGTTCCACATGCCATTTTTTGGGCTGTGTGGAGAGAGCGCAACAATAGAGTCTTTAATGACAAGGAAGATACAGTGGCAGGGCTTAAAACTCTTATTGTTGACTTCATTTTTACTTGGGGTGATACGCCTAATTTTTGTTTGCGGAAACTACCTTTTGACATTTTGTGTAGTCTAACTCTTTAGTTTCTACGTATACTGCCTGCGTATAGGGCCTTTGGACCTCTTTTCATTCTCTTGCACTTTGTGCTTTGTAATCCTGCACTTTAGTGCTTTTTTGTTAGGGTAAATTGTAGAAAACTATCCTTACTTTTAGGGTGCGTTTTACTTTGATACCCTCAAGTTTAAAAAGTATCAATTTGGTACTCAAGGTTTTAGTTATGTTTCAATTGGGGTCCTATCGTGATGAATTGTTTGTTGACCAAACGGTAAATTGGTCAGACGATGTGAACGTGACCTTATTTGGTTATGCTATGCCATTTTGCACTTTTTTGTTTGGAACGCCTATTCTACCCCTACTCCCATCAAATCTGTCCTAATTTACCCCTCAACTCTAGCCAATTCCATTTTTTCCGGGCAATTATTGTCTTTTTTTTTAATATATATTTTTATTTTAAGGGGAAGGAGAGAGAGAGAGAGAGAGAGAGAGAGAGATGGAAGGGTAGGAGAGGGAAGGACCTCAACGACAGCCACTCTTCGCCAACTCCCCACTCCGGCCAACTCCCCACTCCAAACAACCCATGAATTCCCCTACTCCAGCCAACTCCATTTTTCCCGGCCAACCTTCTCTCTTCTGTTTTTTTTTTTTTTTTTCTTTTTTTTAACTGGAACGAGTTAAAAAAAAAAAAAAAAAGAAAAAAAAAAGGTGTACTGAGGCAAAAGAGTTAAAAAAACATTTTTTTGGCAGACCTTGTCCCCTCCCCCTCTCATTCTCTCTCTCTCTCTATACCCCTTTTGAGGCAAAAGAATAAAAAAAAGGTTAGCCTCACACGCACCACCATCAACATCAGAAGAAAAAACACTAAGTGAAGCAGAGGAAGAACAAAGCAAGCATGCTGTAACTGTGGCTATTGCCACTGCTGCTGCTACTGCTGATGAAGCCGCTGTTGCAGCTGCTCAAGTTGCAGCTGAAGTTGTTCCGCTTACTAATACCCCTACACATCAATTTGAAGAGGAAACACGAGAATTTTCGGTCACTAAAATTCAATCTGCCTCCCCTGAATCCACCGACCAATGTGAGAGGGAAATCCAAGAATTAGCTGTCATTAAAATTCAAACTGCCTTTCGGGGTTATCTTGTGAGCTTCTGACTCTCATCTATTTCACATCAGTACACAGTTTCTTTTCACTTTTCTAAAATTCTTGCAATTATCTTAAACTTCAGTTTTAGAACTGGGGAACAATTTTCCACTTAAATATATTTGAAATTAGAAAGGAAATTAAACCGAATAAATATGGAAAAATTCAGGAATGAATTTGAGTGGAAGTATAGCAATCCATGTTAGATGAAAAGAACCCATGTGCTATGTGGGGAAGTCAGGTACCAGGTTTTTCTTTACCTATCAGGAAATTTTGTCACAAACAATAGTAACGATCATGCCAAAAAACGATCAGGCCAAATGGAGTTGGCCAGAGTTTGGCCGGAGTTGCCACGTGTGTTTCCAACTCGGATAGTTTTCTAACATATAATTGAATTGCATTGTTTAGACCAAAAGGTAGAGAGTTTACCAAAAAAAAAAAAAAAAACAAGCTGAATGAGGTTTTGAGGAGATTCTCGAACAATAGAGTGAAATGGGTTGTGTTTCAAAACGATGCCATTTGTATGAAGGGTAAAAATGTTATTTTCTCACTATTGTTAACACTGTTACTGATTTTGAGTCAACAAAAATTTTGGTATCAAATTAGCATTTCTTAAACTTGAGAGTACCAAAGTGAAACGCATCCCAAAAGTAGAGGTAGTTTTTTGCAATTTACCCTTTTTGTTATAATATTATTTACCTTATCAAAAAAATTATTTTGTCAAAAAAATAAAAATATTTATATATATACTAAGAAACAAATATATTAATATTAAAAATAATTAATGAGATTTCTAGAGGTGATACCGAGAAGTTCACTTGAAGCCTAAGGAGCACTAAAAGATTTAGCTAAAACAAAACCTTAAAAAATGCCTCAAGGAGCCTAAAAATTGTCCATGAATGTCTATAAGGTAGTACCCCTCTTTGAAGGTTGCCTCTCCATAAGTTGATCTGCGCAACCAAAAGAGGGACACTCTAATTTTTCTAACAGTATTTAAGATCACTCCAATAGCGTTGCAAGTGGGCCTTTATAAATACCTTAATTGTTCTAATCCGTAATCTCATTTCCTAAGCAAGAAAAGTCCGTGTGTGACTTTAGAAAGGTCGCACACCTTGAGCAAGAAAAGTTGCACACGGGCTTATTCCTTTCTTTTTTATGTTTTCCTAAGTTTAGTATAATTTGTTATTTCTTTTTTCCTAGTTAGTTTACTTGTTCTAGTAGAATTAGGATTTCCTATTTCATAACTTTAGTTCTTTATAAATAGGCTTGTAGCTCTATAAGCAATTTAATTTTAACTTGATCAACAAGAATTTATTTTCTAAGATTTTATTCCCTTTGCTCATGGATTCAAGTGTGTTACTCTATTGCTCATGGATTCAAGTATTTTCTAAGAAGAAGGCGGTTCCTTTTTTTTTTTCATACGCTTTTTGCTACGTCAATTGCTCGAATCCATGAGCAAATAGAATAAAATCTCAGAAAATAAATTATTATTCGTCAAAGTTAAAATTAAACTGCCCACTACAATCCTATTTATAAAGAACTAAAGCTTTGAAATAGGAAATCCTAGTTCTACTAGAATAAGTTAAACTAATTAGAAAAAATGGAAATAAAAAATTATACTAAACTTAGGAAGCAATAAAATAGCAAAGGAATAAGCAAATTAAGCAAACTAGTTATGAACATAATTAGATTTGGCCCATGTGCGATTCTTCTTGCCCAAGGTGTGTGACTTTTTTAAAGATCCAAGAGCGAGCTGTGGTGGGGTTGACTTGTCCTACATCACCTTACCTCCCTTTGTATCCTTTTTGTTCTTGTATTATCTTCATAATTCTCAACCTCAACCCTAGTGATGCAAAGCAGACCCATTTGTAATTGTTCTTTTTAGATGGATATTTTACTCCTTTGAGTTTGACTAAATTTTCATTTCATAGCCTTTAGTTTCAACACCTAAATTTTGATTTCCCATCTTAAATCAATAGTAAGAAATTTTCCAAATCGCACAGCTAGCGCTAGTGCTGTAACATCAAATAATTCATAAATTATTAATAATAAAATGAATAATAGTTTATATTACCATGCTTATAATGCTAAGAAAAAACAAATTAATTTTGCTTTGATTCATCCCTGTGAAGACTCTTTAAAGCTTAAACATATGTCCTTGTTTTATTTGGAAAAAAAAAATAAAAAAAATACAGAGATTTAAGGCTATTGAGGTAGGAACCCATTTAATGGTGTTGCAAAATTAGTTGCTCACTCAAATAATTTTGGCAAATAACTTTCAAACTATACAGATAAGTTGCAGTAGTGTAATATAATGTTGATTGTTCATGCCGTCATCTAGTGTAGGAGCTTTTGTGGAATTTCAAAACCCTTGTAATTGGCTAAAAGGCAGAAGGGAAATCTTTCTCGCTGCTACTTCTGATAGTTTAATTAGTAAGTTGCTCACTCTATAAAATATCAAAATTATGGTTCTAGCATTGGCAGTGGCTCGCTTCATTGTCACGTTAATGTCCCAACTCCCAACAAGTCTACTCCTTTAGCCCTAACCAAAAAAATAATAATAATAAAGGAAGAAAAAAAGAAAAAGAAAAAGAAAAATATAGTTTTTTAGCCGGGATCGGAGAATATGGCTTTTCAATCAATTAGGTGCACTTTATACTCAACTCAATATAATCTTAGTGCAACTACATGGCAGGACCCAAATTGCTTACAATTTGGTGATATTATCCCCTCCTTTCTCAACTATTAGTAATCTTTAACCTATAAGAGGGCATGATTTTAGGCTATACCTATTTCGTAGTGGGAGAGCTCTATGTATTATTATTCTTGTTACTACTACTACTACTATTATTATTATTATTTGCGATCGATTTGGGGTGGTAGCAAACTGATTTGGCAAATTTGGATGGATTTTACTTGATGATAACAAAGCTGTAATTGTGTGTAAATGGAGACTTGATGTTAGTAGCATTGCTGACATGGTTGTCTCGAATGGATTGGTAGTTTCAGTTTGGGGACGCACCAAATTTTTGAGACCACTGGCGATGTTTGTGGTGGTCTGACAGAAAGCATCCCGACAACTTTAACCATGCACTGTCTGACAGACTATTAAAATCGGGGTTAAAAGTGTTGGAGGGTGGGGAAGTTCCAACCATTGTGGAGATCAAGGATAGGGGAGGTTCTTCCCATTTTAGTATCATGTTTTTGTCAGGGAAGAAATCACAGAAAGTTTAGTGCAGAATAATGGGCTCTTTCCATCGTGGTTGCTAATCACGATTTTAATAAAATCGTGATTAGCAACCACGATTTATCGCTGTTTGAGAATAAAATTAAAAATCACACCAAAGTTAGAATAAAGTCTAAATAACCTATCATGTAGGAAAAAGAGCCCAGAATAATGGTATCATGAAAAATGGTGCACCACAAAAAATATAAAAAAATGGGAGTTATGGGATTTTATCATAATTTTTGCCTCATCTTTGCCTAACAAGAATTGTTGGATAGATTTTGGTAGATTTCTCTTCAGCACATCTAGAGCCAAGCAAATTTATCTGCTGATGGTCTGCCTAATTTTAGTCTTTCCTGTGAGCTGGGTCTAGTGATCCACAAAAGTCGTCCCGATTTTATTGATTTTTCTTCTTTTTTTTTTGGGATCAACAACAAAAAGAACATTTATTAAAGAAGAAAGAGAAACGAGAATACATAAAAGGAGGACAAGAAGTCCTCACCTAGGGCAAACAAAAGAAAATAAAACTACAAGCTACAAACTGATTTCCAATCGTAACTAATACAAACAACGGCGCACCCACAAATGGTTTGGAAACTGATGCCCAAAAAGAGACTAAAAACCAAACACGATCCCACAACTCTTCTTCCAACACTTCTTTATCCTCAAACACCCTAGTGTTTCTCTCCATCCAAATAACCCAAAAAATTGCCATAATGGCACGCCTCCAAAGAGTTAATAGCTCTCTTACTCTTCCCAAAACCACCATAATTAATCTCAAACATGTTCATGCAAGCCCTTGGAGAGACCCAACAAATTTCAGCCCTTTGAAAGAGCCGATGCCAAAACCTTTTAACTATCGGGCAGTGAAGAAAGAGATGATCCACATTTTCTTCATCCTTCTTACAGATGATGCACCATTGAGGATAGTATCAAGAAAAGGGTCGATCTCCTCCTTTGAAATAAATCATTGGTATTGATTTTCTTATGAGCAACAGACCATGCAAACACTTGGATTTTTTATGGTGCCTTAGCTTTCCAAATCATCAAAGAGGGAAGAAAAACCGGAATGTGAGCAACATCAACCAAAGTATCAAAAAAGGACTTAAAAGAAAAGATTCCAGAAGAATCTGCATTCCATCTTCTTTTATCAGAAACCTCAAATCTTAAAAAAGTCCCCTCAAGAATAGAAAGCAATGAAAACAATTTAATTATCACATTCTCTATCATTAAGATTCCAAAAAAATTTAAAATCCCAAGAATGAGGATAAACATGGGAGGAAACAAAAAGGGAAACAAGAGCATTATGAGACAGAGATAAGTTATACAAGCGAGGAAAGCGAATAGAGAAAGGAACATCCCCACGCCACACATCTTCCCAAAAGCGAACCGAATTCCCATTACCTACCACAAGAGAAGTATACTCTAAGAAGCGACTCAACCCTTAATATTGATTCTCTGTGGTTCAAGGATTCGTTAGGCGCTGCTAGTCCCATGACATTGTTTTGTATTTTGGCCTTTTTATGCCTCATAATTACCAAAAAAAGAAAGGTGCATCAAGCCAGTGGTTGAAGACGATGATGGACCAGCTATGGGCTATGTGGCAATTTTCCAGGGCTTAAAAGGACAGAAAACTATGCCTTCTGAGCTGAATGCCATTTCAGAAAAAATAAGGTGGAAAGGTAGGTGAAAAGGTATCCAGCAGGGAAGTCTTTAAGTTCCGAACATATGTTGTCTTTTACCGATAGGTGGGTGGGGTCCAGTGCTGATCAGTTCATTGTTAAGAGAAAACTAGATAAGGAGGGTTTGGGTTGCGAGTTTCAAAATAGAAGTGGAGCTGGCGAAATGGGTTGGATTTGAGAATTTTAATGACAATATACTGTGGAAATAATTTTGAACTGAAATTATGGTACTTCTTGTGTTGATATAACAACGCTATGTAGAATAATGGTTTTCTGGACGAGATATATATCATGCAATAGATTTTGTGGACTAGTGACTGAGAATGCTACTTTATTTTATTTTATTTTTATTACAGCTCTGATTGCTTAAAATGATAGTGGAGGGTAAGCCACTTAGGGTTAACCTGGTGGGGAGGGAGGATGGGGTGAAAGGCTCGGACAAGGATAGGTTAAGAGTTCAAACCCCTCTAATAGTACTAAATTAAAACATAAAATGATGTGGAGGGTCTTGTAGTGTGGGTTTAAGCTTGTCTTCCCCCTTGGATCACGGGTCTAGTTTGTTTTTGGTTAGTTGAGGTTGAGTTAGAAATAAGCACCACATATGATTCACGGCATTCAAATGGGAAGTTAAAATGAGAAACTGAAACAGAAATGTTTGGAAATGGTTTTGGGCATGCTTATGTCTTATGGAATGGGGAATTTGGTTTTGGGCTAAAATTGGTTTTTGGTGGGAGGGAGTTAACCTTGATTTGAAAGAGACCATATATTTTCATATATATTTATATGGACTATCGCATATTGTTTTCTATTATGATTTTAAGACCTTGATATACCAATATGGAAAAATGTTTCTTATTGGGCAATGACTCATTCTTATATTTTTGCAGGTTATTTGATAAGGGACGTGGCAACATCCGAGTGATGAAGATAGCTTTTTGTGATGCTAGATGTTATGATTAATTATTGTTATTGTGAGAGATTGTGGAAGATTGCACGATAATGCTTGGGTTACGGATTTTTTTAAAACTCTTTTACTTTGGTTACTGTACTTTTAAATAAGGATAATGCTATAGGCAGCAACTAAATGCAACAACAAAACACATCAACTGACATGACATTGTTTAACAAACAGCCGTTAGTACTCCCCTTATCATCATAATATATCAACTTAACATACCACATCAGTTGCTGTAATTAATTGCTATATATTTTCCTTTAAACAATTATGGTGATGTATCAAGTAATATGGGAATTATGAACCAATGATATAACTTGCGTATGAGATCATGGATGTGTTATGAGAACATATGGATGTAAGGCCAACGATGATATCATCGAGATGGATGGTTGTATTTTTATAAATACTCACGTTTAAAAAGTATAGGTGTCCAATTTCAATAAATATTGCAGTTTTTACTCTTCCATGGAACTATGCCCAATAAATTAGGGAAAATTGTATCTTAATTTTTTATCATGCAATACCCAAATTGTAAGTTGGTGCTTTTTTTCAGGATGTCTTAGTTAAACATGCGAATGGAAAAGATATTGTACGTTTTTTATTACTCCTATAGTATATAATGACATCCATGTTGGACCTAATAACAGTTTTTATTTGTATAAATGTTAGCTTGATTACTTATTTTATCTACCTTGGTCACGGTCCGGGATTTGGGTCGTGACATATTTGACTAATCGTTTGCAAATGGGCGCGTGTGTAGTGGTAACCGTGTTGGGCAGTCAAGAGTGGACTTTGAAATTTAATCCTCTACAGAACTCTTCTTATCAAGGCGTTTTGGACTCCACAAACTCGGTATTTGGGATTAGGGAATGCTCCCTCGCTGTGAGAAATGGTTTTTGGGAGAACACATGTTCTCCCCAGTTCAAAAAATAGAAAGCAGAGGCTCAAATGTGAACTCTTGTTCTCGATCTGGTTCGCAAGTTCTCATCATAGACTAATCTGGTTTTGCTTGGCATGTTTTTCATATATGGAAAACTCTACTCTGGTTTGGCATGTTTTTTACATATAAATCTAGGACACACGCATGGGTCCAGAAATTGGAAAAGGATTTGGTGTCGCAACAGTACCATGATGTTTGTGATTGTATGGTTAGTGTACGTTGTCAGCCATACGATCATGCAGAGTGAAATGATTAGCGACACATCAGTCATGTGATCACGCACAGTACTGTTTAAGCTTATTCCAAACAGTGAGAACTTCTGGTATTGATTTAATAAACGGCCTTTCGCTGGTGGGTATCTTGAACCACCCCCATTAATCTTCACATTCTTCTTCTTGTTACTTTCCCTTTTTCCAATTTTTACCCTGATGTTTTCAAGATTTAGAAATATTTTAAGTGTCATTTGAAGGTTGCATTCAGGTCACTTTCTCTTTCATTTTAAATATATATATAAAAAAAAAAAGAATAAAATCCCAATTAAGTTAGCACCCCAGATTTTCTAATCATGTGCTCACTACTCAAAGTATTATTCAAGTCATTTTACGTAAATAGCTTTCTTTGGGTATCCAAAGTCGAACCACCAGTTTTGCAATAGGATTTGAGAGACACCAACATTGCGATTTTAAAATTTTGAAGTCGACTCACAATAGGATATTCTATTCAAACTATGCGATTTTCAAAATATAAAGTTACCAACATCAGAGCCATCTCTTCAATTTTGTAGTATTTTTCTCCGGCTGATGGCATAATTTAATGTGGGGATGGCAGTTAGTGGTGGAGCCATGAATTTTTCCTTGGCGTGGACAGACTGAACCGAGTTTTACAAATTTTATTAAGAAATAGTATACATGATATGCTATAGGGAGGGCCTCTTCCCCCACCTTTTTTTGCTTATCCCTCTTTGGGCAAATTGGTCATTTCGTTTCCTTTCTCTTTTTTTTTTTGAATAAACTTAAAATAATATTAACAATAAAAAGAAGAACGTTTACATCATGGCATAGTAACATTCCTAAAATCTTCTTGAATCACATTCCAAAGCCTTTTAGGAAACTTATTTTCCTAAATATTTACAACATTATAATAATATCCCATATTTGCTACACAATCAGCCACTTGATTAGCTTGCCTAAACACATAGACTCGCCCACAGCCAAAGACACAGCCCCTTTTCATCAACAGACACAATCACATCAACCTGGACCGTCATCGTCAGCGGCGGCTCCTCCACCATATGATGGCAGTGCAGAGAAATGGGGGACTCATATCGTGGGCACACCTGCTGTTCCCATATGCCACCCAGATAATCAGAAGGTGGCCTTTTGGGGTGCTGGTGGTGATGATTACCAGCAGATCCACCATCAACCATACCCCTAATACACCCCTTTTGAAAAGCCAAGCAGCAGTCCAATGGAATCTGTGCTCAACCAAGAAACACCAACACTCCAAAAAATCTGAAAATGCAGAGTGCGACACGTATTGGACAAGACACTTGCCCGACACACCTACTTCTTGTGTTGGACACACCTAAAAAGTGTCCATAATTTTTAATTCTTTTTTTTTTTTTTTACCTGACACGGTTAAGACATGGCTTCGACACTTAACCAACACATGCAAGACACCCCTATGATACAAAATGATACAATAAGGAAGTCTTTTTGCATATTTTGATAATTGGAATTAGACAATAGATGACGTTGAATTTGTTCTTTGATGTTTTGTGTGGAAAATGGAACAATGCTTGAGGTTAAATATCATTGTTACAACTTAATAACTCATTATGACTTATGGAGTTACATGCATATGTCTTGCTTGTTTATATAATTATGGAGTATATCTTTTATTTCCTCATATATTTTATTTATTTATTTATTTTATATGTATAATGGAACTATCAATTATATGTGTATATAAATTATAAATATATATTTATTTCTTACCATGTCCTTAACGTGTCGTGTCTTAGTTTTTTTAAGATTTACCGTGTTGGTGTATCAGTATCGTGTCGTATTCGTATCTTGTGTTTGTGTCTGTGCTTCTTAGGTGCTCAATGTGTTCAACACCTGGGGCAACAAGGCTGAGACCGTGGCCACCAACATCTGACAAAACCGTATGTTGATATTAATCCTTGGTAGAGTAGATATTTTTCCTTTTCCTTCAACGGACTTTCCGAGATCCAAACAGAGGTAAATTTAAAAATTGGAATCTGGTAGATGAAATTTCTAGATAGAAATTGACCCCCCAAATTCCAATTTAATGTTCCATAACTAGAAATTCGACTTTCGTTAGCTGGAATTTGGTTCAAAAAATTTCAAGACATTCGGTCTTAATTCAACATTTGAAAATTCCTCTTTCAAATGCACTCTTCACTCTTCACATTCCCAAAAACATATGCCTAGCTTAACTTATAAGTTACTGTTATTTGGGCTTGTTATCAGTTAAAACAGGGTCATCCGTACATGGAGCTGCATGGGGGAAGATGAATCTGACGGCCAAGGCAATTTCAGGAGGTGGGTTTGAGTCTCTGTACAAGCAAACTTTCACAACCCATCCAGGTGAAGTTGAAGAAGACCTTCGCCTGTTATCTGTCTACAACAACTGGACCGGTCGCCGGAACTCTTTACCTCTCAAATGTTCATGTTGCTTTCTGCAGTGATCGCCCCTTGTCCTTCACTGCACCCTCCGGCCAGGAGACTTGGAGCTACTACAAGGTAAACTAAATTATTACCACAATAGTGTAAAAAAATAAAAAAATAAAAAAATAATAATCGTAACCAATTGTGAAAATCATCACCATCTCTTGTAGTATGCGTCAAATTTGTCACGCCAATGCTTTTAATTCATGCTACAATGTCCAAAGTGCTATATTTTAGCATAATTATTCCAATGGCACTTAAAAAAAAATGTTTTTTTTAATGTTATTTTATTCATTTGCTATAGTTTTGTATTTACTTTTGAAGGATTTAATATGATTTTATTCATTTGGTATATCTGCCCAATACCAAATTCTCTACCATTTTTACCACAGGTTTTGCATTTGCTCAAACAGGGCATACCATGGGAGAGAGTTATTTTTGCCTTTGTGCCAAATTATAGCACACCCATTGGAGATGGTCACACACACATTTAGACCTAAAATTTTAAAGGTCCCCCTATGGGGTATATGACATAAATATTATTTCATCCCAGAACTTCAAAATATTTACATTTCCCACTTTATATTACATGAATTGACAAGTGTTACCTGGAACAGGTTACAGTACCTTTGGGCAAGATTGGCACCATCAATCCAGTCAACATGCGGGATAATCAAACAGAAAAATACATCCAAATGGTCACAATTGATGGACATGATTTCTGGTTCATGGGTTTTGTCAATCATGAGAAAGCATCTCGCCATCTTTCAGAAAGTTTGTCAAATTTTGTAGTACCTGGAATTGCTACAAAACCAGTTGCAGCATAACATTAGAGTGCTTCTCATTACGGTAATCTTTGTGTTCCAATCAGTTTTCGCCAATTTGATTCCTTCTCTGGCGTGAGAGATTATCCTCTCTATTTTTTTTCTAATTTATTTGTTGGATTGTACTATTCTGTAATAATGATATTGCTCTATTATCATGTATATTTTACATATTAAATTTAGATCCTGGCAAAAGATACATACCTAGTTCTACTTTAGTGCATATGCCAATCATATAGCTTTTTTAAAACCTAAGGCTTTTCGTCCACAGCTCACCATTTTGTGAAGAATCACCAACATTATCAACCTACCATATCGGTCAAAACTTATTTCTTACTATTAATTATGTAAAAACATAATTACTTATTTCTATTAATTATTAAAAAAAATGACAAACAAATATTTCTGAACATGCGTGTGACTATTTAACCAAGCATTGTACAATAGAACAATGAATTTACACTTGCAGAACATAACTCTCAAGCCCGACTGATCTCATTTCTTTTATCGCCACGCCATGGCATTAGGGCCGTCTTTGCAACATCAATGGTGTCCCACATCCCCTCTCCCCAAAAAAAAAAGAAATAAAATATAATAACTCAAATAAAAGGAGGGGAAAAAAAAAAAAAAAAAAAAAAGGAAGAAAGAAGGAAAAGAAATGGAAAAAAATGAAGGACGAAAGATCAAAAAGAAAAGAAGCCCATGTCCGATCAATCAAGACAGGTTAATTGGCGTTGGGCCGGCCAACAAGCTCATGACATGCAGAGTTTTCATGATACAGTCCTCCTCCAAGGTTTACCCTCGTTCTTAAATCCATCAAAAACATCTGTTGCACAAAGTTTTGGCACTGAAGAAAGCCAGTCTGCAAATTAACACAAACACCCACCAAAAAGAACATGTTATTTCACCAAAAAAATGTGTTTGGTGCAAACACAAACAGTCCTATATGGGTATTATATAGAGGAGTGCATTTATTACAGCATCCTATAAATCTGAAAGGTTTAAATAGCCAGATTTATCATTTACTGCATTTAATATTTTGAGTTTTACTCTCTCCAAATAGCTAGATTTATCATTTAATAATAATAATAATAAAATATAAAAAATTAACATATAAAAATTTCTAAAAAAATAATATAAAATTTTGATTTAAAAGAGGAAACTATGGGAGAAATACCAAAAAAGTAGGAGTCTTGACCAAATCAAACCGAAAAACATCAAAAAGAGTTTTAAGAAAACTAAAACACAAAGTTTTAAAATAATAATATGATGGATTCTCCAAAGAAAATGAGCTTAATTAAAAACACCCACACCCTTCAACCCACTGTCCTACAAACAAGACCACCCTCAATCGCACGCACACAAACAATCTACTACACTCCACTTCAACCACTATTAGCCGTCACTCCCACCACAACTAAGAACATAAGAAGGTTGAAACACATCAAAGAAAACACATGTATAGTGGATGTATAATACTCATGTTGTGCATGGTGGAGTATGTGTATGGGTGGGACTATAGGCGCGTAACATTCTTGTGTCAAAAATCTGAAATTTTCGCTTGCCCAATTTAGAAACTTCCAATCACAGAAAACAAAGCGACAATGGGGTTTTACCTGTACGCTGGAATGACAGCGAATGCAACGGCGACGAGGGATGCAACGGCGACGAGGGAGGAAATAGAAAAAGGAGAAAAAGCTATAGTCCTATTTTCATGGAGCCTATTTGAATTGAAACGCAAATTTTAAGGGCATCTCAGATCTTACACTTTCTTTTATCTTGGTCTTTCTATAAAATGTCCATTCACTCCCCCCAACCCTTGGGAAAATTACAATGACTTTCTCTTGAGGTTAGGTCAAAATTATGCAAACTTCCTTTCCATTACTTTTTCCATTAATCACCCATAGTTTAAATAAAACCTAAGTTGCTTACATTTTCTTTTTCCATTTCTCAAATTTGATCTTAGTTTAAGGCATTTCAAAGAGACAAAAGTCATTGATTTAAGTGGAGCCAAAGTAGAATAATTGATTTTTCACAAGTTTTTTTTTTTTTTTTTTAATTCCTTTTTTTTCCCCTCTATGCTTGGGCTATGACTCCCTTTTGATGTAGCAAAACAAATAAATACTCCATCTGATTCCTAATAAGTGGCCAACTTTCCTTTTTGGGATGTTTCAGAATTATTATCCCATTTCAAAAGTCATTAGTTCTTTTAATTTTATTTCCTAAATTACCGTTAAAAAGGTATTTTCTCAAAACAGATTGAGAGAGAGAGAGTGGGGGTTTCGGGTGAGAAGCATTGAGGAATCTGTAAAAAAACAAGGCGAGTGGACAAGGTTTGAGTTAGTGCAGGGTTGATTTCACTGAAAATCAAATTGAGTAGACTAGGGTTTGATCTTTGTTACGTAACATTTAAATTTAACAATTTTAAAAGAATTTAACAAGTAGACTATGGTTACTTCAAGAACACACCTCCCTAACAAAGAAGCTTAAGGATTAACTAGATTTGAAGCAAACTCCACACATGTGTGTCGAAAATAATAATAATAAAATGCAAAAAATTAATATATAATTTTTTTTTTAAAAATAATATAAAATTTATATTTAAAAGAGGCAACCATGGGAGAAATAGAGAGATACAAGGAATAAGGCTATTAAACTAACTTCTCCCAAAAAAGTGGGAGTCTTGACCAAATCAAACCGAAAAAGATCAAAAAGTGTTTCAAGGAAACTAAAACACAAAGTTTTAATATAATAACATGATGGATTCTCCAAAGAAAATGAGCTTAATTAAATACACCCACACCTTTCAACCCACTGTCCTACAAACAAGACCACCCTCAATCGCACGCACACAAACAACCTACTACACTCCTTCACTCCCACCACACATAATTAAGAACGTAAGAAGGTTGAAACACATCAGAGAAAACACATGTATAATACTCATGTTGTGCATGGTTGAGCATGTGTATGGGTGGGACTATAGGCACGTAACATTCTTGTGTCAAAAATCTGAAAATTTTCGCTTGCCCAATATTACAAACTTTCAGTCACAGAAAACAAAGCGACAATGGGGTTTTACCTGTACGCCGGAGATACGGCGAAGGTGAATGCGACGGCAACGAGGGATGCAACGGTGAAGAGAGAGAAAATAGAAAAAGGGAGAATAAGCTATAGTCCTATTTTTGTGGAGCCTATTTGAATTGAAACCCTAATTTTAAGGGCATCTCAAGTCTTACTCTTTCCTTTATCTCGGTCTTTCTATAAAACGTCCATTAACTCCCCCCAACCCTTGGGAAAATTACACTGACTTTCTCTTGAGGTTAGGTCAAAATTATGCAGACTTCCTTTCCATTATTTTTTCCATTAATCACCCATAGATTAAATAAAACCTAAGTTGCTTACATTTTTTTTTTTTCCATTTCTCAAATTTGATCTTCGTTTAAGTATTTCAAAGAGTCAAAAGTCATTGATTTAAGTGGAGTCAAAGTAGAATAATTGTTTTTTCAGAAGTTGTTTTTTTTTTTTTTTTTAATTTATTTTTTTTTTCCCTCTATGTTTGGGCTTTGACTCCCTTTTGATGTAGCAAAAAAAATAAACACTCCATCTGTTACTAATTACATGGCCTACTTTCCTTTTTGGGATGTTTCAAAATTATTATCCCATTTCAAAAGTCATTACTTCTTTTTATTTTATGTCCTAAATTACCCTTAAAAAAGTATTCTCTCAAAACAAATGGCGAGAGAGAGAGAGAGAGAGAGTGGGGGTTTAGGGTGAGAAGCATTGAGGAATCTGTACAAATCAAGGTGAGTGGACAGGGTTTGAGTTAGTGCAGGGGTGATTTCACTGAAAATCAAATTAAGTAGATTAGGGTTTGATCATTGTTACGTAACACTTAAATTTAACAATTTTAAATCAAATGCAATGGTTACTTCAAGAACACACCTCCCTAACAAAGAAGTTTAAGGATTAACTAGATTTGAAGCAAACTCTACACATGTGCGCCCAAAATAATAATAAAAAAAAACAACAAATTAATATATAAAATTTTTATAAAAAAAATTAATATAAAATTTTGTTTTAAAAGAGGCGACTATGGGAGAAATAGAGAGATATATGGAATAAGGTTGTTAACCTAACTTCTCCCAAAAAGGCGGGAGTCCTGACCAAATCAAACCGAAAAAGATCAATAAGAGTTTTAAGGAAACTAAAACACAAATGTTTAATATAACAATATGATGGATTCTCCAAAGAAAATGAGCTTAATTAAATACACCCACACCTTCAACCCACTGTCCTACAAACAGGACCACCCTCAGTTGCACGCACACAAATAACCTACTACACTACACTTCAACAACTATTAGCCATCACTCCCACCACAACTAGGAACGTAAGAAGGTTGAAACACATTAAAGAAAACACATGTATAATACTAATGTCATGTAAGGTTGAGCATGTGTATGGGTGGCACAATAAGCACGTAACATTCTTGTGTCAAAAATCTAAAAATTTTTGCTTGCCCAATGTTAGAAACTTTCTGTCACAGAAAACAAAGTGACAATGGGGTTTTACCTGTACACCGGAGAGAAGGTGAATGCGACGGCGACGAGGGATGTGACAGCGATGAGAGAGGAAATGGAAAAAGGAGAAAAAGCTATAGTCCTATTTTCGTGGAGCTTATTTGAATTGAAACCCTAATTTTAAGGGCATCTTAGGTCTTACTCTTTCTTTTATCTTGATCTTTCTATAAATCGTCGATTCAGTCCCCCCAACCCTTGGGAAAATTACACTAACTTTCCCTTGAGGTTAGGTCAAAATTATGCAAATTTCCTTTCCATTACTTTTTCCATTAATCACCCATAGCTTAAATAAAACCTATGTTGCTTACATTTTTTTCTCCATTTCTCAAATTTGATCTTAGTTTTAGGTATTTCAAAGAATCAAAAGTCATTGATTTAAGTGGAGTCAAAGTAGAATAATTGTTTTTTCACAAGTTTTTTTTAATTTTTTTAATTTTTTTAATTCATTTTTTTCCCCTTCTATGTTTGGGCATTGACTCCCTTTTGATGTAGCAAAACAAATAAATACTCCATCTGTTTCTAAATAAGTGGCTTACTTTCCTTTTTGGGATGTTTCAAAATTATTATCCCATTTAAAAAGTCATTAGTTCTTTTTATTTTATTTCCTAAATTACCCTAAAAAAGGTATTCTCTCAAAACAGATAAAGAGAGAGATAGTGGGGGTTTAGTGTAACACCCGTAATTTAAAAGTAAGGTATTAAGGGTTGGAAAAAAAATGAATTTTCGTAATCTTTGTTTTTAAAGATAATTTTTGGCGGTAATGGAAGTTTATAATATTATAAGACTTCTGTGATTTTATGGGATTTTATTAGCATGTTTGGATTGGGTTTCTCACCTATTTGTTTTAGGAAAATCTGTTGGGAGACAGATTTTGTACTAAAACTTGGAAATGAGATTTTGATATATTTAGGAATTTGATTTTTCTGATATTTTATTTGGATTCAAATGGGGGGTTATTTGCTTATTTTCATTAAATAACTTAAAGTAATCCTTTTACTTAAATGTTTTTAATTTAAAGAAGGCTGAGATCTGTGCTGATAGGGGAAGTGCCTGACTGATGGCCAATTTTAGCTGTCTGAATGTTTCAAACATCCGAAACTCACTTTCAGATGTCTGAAAGTGATATTTCAGACGTCTGAAACATCACTTTCAGACGTCTGAAACTCATTTTCAGACATCTGAAAATTCCAGATAATGATGATTTTGAGGTTACGTCTGAAGCTCACTTTCAGACGTCTAAAACTCATTTTCAGACGTCTGAAAGTGTCAGCAGACAGTTTTTAAAAAGGCTTGTTTGACGATTTTACCCCCACTTTCCCTTATTAAACCCATTCCTAATGGGTTTCTTACCCACTTTTTGGCAGAAAAAGAAAGAGAGAGAGAGAGAAACACAGAGGAGAGAAAAGGAGCTCGACGGCGAGGAGTATGACCGTAGGAGCTCAAATCCGACCCCCACAACGCGTGTACACCCTTAGATTCACGTTTCTAGCTACCATTTGAGAGGTTGGTGCATTTTTCATGGTTGTAAACCATTGTATGCATGATTTGGTATATTATTATGGGTTTTTGCATGTTTACATGATATGATACATGTTTACATGGGATTGGGGTTTGAATTTATTAAAAATTCATATATTTGGGAAATTAGGGTTTTGTTTTATACCCTATTTAGTTATATTGGTTTTGTTTTGCATACCCTCACATGATTTGGAATACAATGGGTTGATTTTGAAAACCTATTTGTTAAATCCTTGCAATGGACTATTTAAGGGTCACTTTTATATAAGTGTTGGAAACCCATTTTTCTAAAATTATAAATAAAAACTGGATGTGATGATATAGGGTACTTTCCGGTCTTAATAACCGTAGTGTTCCCAAAATGACGTTACTTTCTGGATCTATGTAGGATTCATAGTGTTTCCTCAAGATGAGATTACTTTCTAGGACCCATGTAGGGATCCATAGTGTTTCCTCTCATTTCCGCGCGCGAGGGCCGGCCCCGCATGACCTGGGGAGGATTATTCAGTTTGAAAGACTGATGATGTTGTGGATTGCCAGATATGGCGGATTTATGTTATAAATGATTTTCATGTTCTCCTGTACTTATTTTAAAATTGTAATATGCAACCCCTTATTATCTCATTTTATTTAATTGTTCATAATAGGGTTTAAAATCTTGATATACAATTTTGAAAAATGTATCCTACTGAGTTTATACTCACGCCTATTTTCAAAACCTTTTGCAGACTTTGAGCAAAGTAAGGACTGACTCTTATGAGGAGGCATCACATCGGACTTAGCATATGCTTTGCATTATGGATGTTGTACAGCTACATTTTACAATTTTATGACTTGTATATTATTTAAACAGACTTATTGTATTATATACTACTTGTATTGACAATAGAACTCTCTGGGAACTAGTATGCTAGCTTAATTTAATTACCTGTTGTGGATGGTTGAATGATTTTTTATTTTAAATTGAACAGGTTTAAATTGTCGAGAACTTGGTATGTCCTATTTTCAGATAGGACCATGCCGAATTTTCTAAAAATATTTTACAAAGCTATAATTTTTATTATAAACCATCCTTGAACTTCATTTTATTTATTCTTTTTTCTATTGACACGTCATAGCCTATTTTCGAGTCGTGACATTTAGGGTGAGAAGCATTGAGGAATTTGTAAAAATCAAAGAGAGTGGACAGGGTTTGTGTTAGTGCTGGGTTGATTTCACAAAAAACCAAATTGAGTAGATTAGGGTTTGATCTTTGTTACTTAACATTTAAATTTAACAATTTTAGAAGAATTTAACAATTTTAAATCAAACGCAATGGTTACTTCAAGAACACACCTCCCTAATAGAGAAGCTTAAGGATTAACTAGATTTGAAGCAAACTCTACACATGTGTGCCCAAAATAATAGTAATAATAATAAAATTAAAAAAATTTATATATAAAAATTAAAAAATTTATATAAAATTTATATTTCAAAGAGGCAACTATGGGAGAAATAGAGAGATACATGGAATAAGGCTGTTAAACTAACTTCTTCCAAAAAAGTGGGAGTCTAGACCAAATCAAACCAAAAAAGATCGAAAAGAGTTTTAAGGAAACTAAAAAAAAAGTTTTAATATAATAATATGATGGATTATCCAAAGAAAATAAGCTTAATTAAATACACCCACACCTTTCAACCCACTATCCTACAAACAAGACCACCCTCAATTGCACGCACACAAACAACCTACTACACTCCACTTCAACCACTATTAGCCGTCGCTCCCACCACATCTAAGAACTTAAGAAGGTTGAAATACATCAAAGAAAACACATGTATAATACTCATGTTGTGCACGGTTGAGCATGTTTATGGTTGGGACTATAGGCACGTAACATTCTTGTGTCAAAAATCTGAATATTTTTGCTTGCCTAATATTAGAAACTTTCAGTCACAAAAAACAAAGCGACAATGGGGTTTTACCTGTACGCCAGAGAGACGGTGAATGCGATGGCGATGAGAGAGGAAATAGAAAACTGGAGAAAAAGCTATAGTCCTATTTTCGTGGAGCCTATTTGAATTGAAACCCTAATTTTAAGGGCATCTCAGATCTGACACTTTCTTTTTTCTTAGTCTTTCTATAAAATGTCCATTAACTCCCCCCAACCCTTGGGAAAATTACACTGACTTTCTCTTGAGGTTAGGTCAAAATTTTGCAGAACTCCTTTCCATTACTTTTTCCATTAATCACCCATAGTTTAAATAAAACCTAGGTTGCTTACATTTTTTTTTTTTCCATTTCTCAAATTTGATCTTAGTTTAAGGAATTTCAAAGAGTCAAAAGTCATTGATTTAAGTGGAGTCAAAGTAGAATAATTGTTTTTTCACAAGTTTTTTTTTAATTATTTTTTTTTTCCTTTTTTTTTTTTTCCCCTCTATGTTTGGGCTTTGACTCCCTTTTGATGTAGCAAAACAAATAAATACTCCATCTGTTTCCTAATAAGTGGCCTACTTTTCTTTTTGGGATGTTTTGGAATTATTATCCCATTTCAAAAGTCATTAGTTCTTTATATTTTATTTCCTAAATTACCCTTAAAAAGGTATTCTCACAAAACAGATGGGGAGAGAGAGAGAGTGGGGGTTTAGGGTGAGAAGCATTGAGGAATCTGTAAAAATCAAGGTGAGTGGACAAGGTTTGAGTTAGTGCTGGGTTGATTTCACTCAAAATCAAATTGAGTAGATGAGGGTTTGATCTTTGTTACGTAACATTTAAATTTAACAATTTTAAAAGAATTTAACAATTTTAAATCAAACGCGCGCAATGGTTACTTCTAGAACCCACCTCCCTAACAAAGAAGCTTATGGATTAAGTAGATTTGAAGCAAAACTCTACACATGTGCGCCCAAAATAATAATAATAAAATACAAAAAATTAATATATAAAAATTTTTAAAAAAATTAATATAAAATTTTGAATTAAAGGGGGCAACTATGGGAGAAATAGAGAGATACATGGAATAAGGTTGTTAAACCAACTTCTCCCAAAAAAGTGGGGGTCTTGACCAAATCAAACCGAAAAAGATCAAAACGAGTTTTAAGGAAACAAAAACACAAAGTTTTAATAGAATAATGTGATGGATTCTCCAAAGAAAATAAGCTTAATTAAATACACCCTCACCTTTCAATCCACTGTCCTACAAATAGGATGACCCTCAATCGCATCCACACAAACAACCTACTACACTCTACTTCAACCACTATTAACCGCCACTCCCACCACAACTAACACCGTAAGAAGGTTGAAACACATCAAAGAAAACACATGTATAATACTCATGTTGTGCATAGTTGAGCATGTGTATGGGTGGGACAATAGGCACGTAACATTCTTGTGTCAAAAATATTAAAATTATCGCTTGCCCAATAGTAGAAACTTTTACTCACAGAAAACAAAGTGACAATGGGGTTTTACCTGTACGACAGAGAGACGGCGAATGCGACGGCAATGAGAGACGACATAGAAAAAGGAGAAAAAGCTATAGTCCTATTTTTGTGGAGCCTATTCTATTTGAATTGAAACCCTAATTTTAAAGGCAGCTCAGGTCTCACTCTTTCTTTTATCTCGGTCTTTCTATAAAATGTCCATTCACTCTGCCCAACCCTTGGGAAAATTGCACTAACTTTCTCTTGAGGTTAGGTCAAAATTATGCATTTCCTTTCCATTACGTGTTCCAGTAAACACCCATAGTTTAAATAAAACCTAAGTTGACATTTTTTTAAAAAAAAATTTTGGGTTTTTATTATAACATGTCAATTATTAGAAGCCAATACCTTCTTTTAATACTCCGTAAGAAATATGTATGGTGATAAAGAGGGTGAAATGTGGAAGTCTCAATTCTCTGTTAGTGGCTTCAAAAGGGGGAAGTGGTTCAATGTTTAATTTGGGTTGAGTTGCATTGGAATTTATATTTTATCTGTGGTGGCACGGGACTTCTGATTGATTGGTTCTTTCTATTTGCATACCATATATTTGTTTTTTTGCTATAACAAAGTGCCTTGCATATTCCAATGCTGAAATACTTTGCAGTGTTTTATTATTGTACTGAAGCCTAATAAAATGATATAAATTGGATTTTTTATTCCTCCAACACCTCTTCTACTATTACAAAATGCAAGGTACACCATCAAAGTGCAAAAAAAAATTACTCTGTAAGGATCAGGGAACATACACACTCAACTATTGAAGGTATGTTGGAATTTCTATGACCCAACTTAGAGGTTTATGTTGTTGGTGCACTAATATTTTTCAAATGTTGTTGGTGCCTCCATCATGGTGATCTCACAAATTAATACTTAGTGCAGATGTTATTGGTCGTTTAACCGACATCGGGGATCTTCAAACTATTTGTCGACATAATGGGACTAATGTAGCTAGAAGAAACATTATGCATGCAGACAAAAGGTAAAGAATACAACTTTGCTTATATATTTTAAAATGACTTATTGTAAAAAAAACAATCTAACCACTATAAATTAACAGGTTTAATTCTATAAAAGTTACGTTATGGGGAAAAATAGCTACAAACTTTAAAGATGACATAAATACAAATGGAGAAAACTTGATCATAGTGATTGTCACATCTACATTTGTGAAGCTATTTAAAGGTATGTAAAAGCTTTTTTTGGCTCCTTATTGTATATTTGTAATTCCTCATATATGATTGTATCTAACTTATACAACTAATATCTTAGATGAGCATTATTTGTCCTCTACAAACGCAACCAAGATTTATTACAACTTAGAAATTCAAGAAGTTGAAAGCTTCAAGGATGTCTAAATATATACACTCTTGCAGAGTATATTAACATTTACTTTAATTATTATGAATTTGCATTGACATATGCATAAATTTTCAATTCAAAAGTTGTACCCAACACAGCCCATGTACACAACTTCCGAAGTTGACTGAAGAAGAAAAAGCTATTGTACCTATAAAAGACTTGATGTCTACCAACCGAAAGACACTATCAGAATTACTCGACATACCTACTGAAGCTTCATCTTAGGTGTTTTGAATGTTTCTTTTCAATATATATTTTCTTACTTTATTATATATATATATATATATTTCTTTTTTCCATGCTCACAAAGTATTAAAATAAACAATTAAAAAACAGGGCACAATATGTTACTGCAAGGCTACAATATTATGTAAAGTTCTTACCAATTATGGGTGGTCATATTTGTCGTGCCATGTTTGCCGAAAGAAAGTTTCTCCTACTCTACAATCATTTTGGTGCAACTCATGTGACATTCCCATACAAAGTCCAACAAACAGGTATTAAATTATAAAGAACATGTTCTTCTCTATTTAAACATATTCTAACATATGAAACTTACATAAATATATGTTAAAAAAAAAAAACAAAAAAAAAAAGGTACAAGTTACAACTTCATGTCAAGGATCACACAGGTTGTGCCACATTTGTATTCTTTGACAAGCAATTAGAGAACCTAATCGAGCAACCAGTTTCAACTCTCCAAAATATCGCAAAAGAGGTACAATTATTGCATTTGTCCTTTAAAATATGATCAATTATCTATTTAAAAAAAATCAAATTTTCAGGATAATGGAGATGAATTAGTGCTAAACATATTGGAGAAATTGATTGGATGCACCTTCATTTTTCAAGTCAAAATATCAGAATTCAATGTTAGAAATCTAAATTCAAATTTCACAGTCTCAAATGTCTTTCCAGTAAATTCTGAACTTGAGAGCAATAGACACCTCAAACTTATTGACCAGGTAAGAAGTTTATTACACATTTACCATTACAACTACTACGCACGTTATAAATAACATGTATTTTTCGTCTTCTTCTTAGCTATCAACAAAGACAGTGGTACATGAACAGTGCACAAATGAGGAAAATGAAATTGCACTTGGACCTCAATCCAAAAAACGCCGGTTGACTTTGCAAGCTCAGGTAATTTTTGCTTAAAATTAATAAAATATTTATTACTTTCCTGAATTCGTTATTTATATTTATGGGATACAATATATAGGACGATCAATCTACTACTCAAGTTGCTGAAAATGAAGACAATGAACTAGCATCTCCTATAAAGGGAAGTCAGTAAATCCAAGCTTTGTACAAGGTATAAATTTATGAACTACATATTTAATACTAAATTCACTACCCCAACTTAGAAATATATAATACTAACTTAAATATTTTTCTTTTCAGGATAGCAAAAAGTTAACACAGGCGAAAGGATACATACTACATAATAGAATTTGTCAAATTTTAGCATTGATGGAAAAGAAGAAGATATTTCTTTTACAAATTGTCTACTTCACTTAACTTCTAATTCTACAATTATTTAAATCCATTAGTTTCATTCCACATAAATTTTCTATTCATTAGTTTGACAATGACAATTTTATTTATGTGTACATCTTATTATTATTTCATCCCGTGTATCTCACGGATCTAATACTAGTTATAGTAATATTATTTTGACATAACCATTGGTAATAGTTGTGTATTATGTCCGTACATGAAGAGGTACTTTGGCACCTTGTGCCTTTTTTAATATTATAACCGTAAAATAGTTATATTGCTCTTATTTTGTGTACAGGTGCTTTAGGTACCTTCTGACTTGTATAAAAAGGGTGCATTGACACTTTTTCGGTTCAAGTATGTGGGTGCTAATAAAAAAGGGTGCATTGACACTTCTTCAGTTCAAGTATGTGGGTGCCATTAGCACCCCTTCTCGTCTATATATAACAGCCCCATTTGTGGGTATTGAATAGTAACATAATTTTTTTTTTTTTTTTTCTTCTCTTTGTGTGGTAGTAAACTTGTGACATTCTTTTATTTTGTTCTAAAAATTCAGGCTATTTCAAGGTTGTCCAAATCTTTTAAATAATAACGGCTGAATTTGGGTCCATTGTATCTTAGGGACAATTCACCATATAACTTTTTTGTACTTGCAATTATATTGGAAAGGTGACAAATTTGTCTTAAAGATAGCGAGATAATCGTGCCTTGGATTTTGGATTTCACCTTTTGTCTCTATTAATTAGTGTAAACTTCCAACATTAAATGTCAAATGAAGTGCTGAATTTGATTTTTTTTTAATTATTATTATTAATTATTTGGATAATACTTGGCTCCTCACAATGAAAGAGCCACTCCTCCTCTTTTCTACTCATATTACGCCATGTGTATATCAAACGAATGAGAATTGATTATGTACATATATCCCTATGTTATGTTATTATAGATATGTATCTATGTATCCATATATATATGTTTATGTGTTCAAATGAATATGATTATGTGTATATATTTTTTTTTCATGTATGCACATATTTTTATCCACATATCCATATTTTTTAAAATTAACTATTACACGTGGCATAATATGAGTAGAAGGGAGGAGGAGTTGCTCTTCCACAGTGGAGGAGCCAAGTATTCTCCTAATTATTTTGGTTTGAGGTGCTGAATTCAGCAAGAGCTTTATTTGGAATTTTGGACCACATTGAAAGACTTTATTGGTATCTACCGCTCTGGCTCCCTACTCCATCAAATTCAAGGTAATATTTATTTACATGTGTTCTCTTTTTTCAATGTTTATAACGTCGAAATAAATATGTAGGCCTATGTTTTTTGTTCTTCTAAAATTAATATATTTTTCATATTCATATTTTATTGATCTTGATATATATAATTTCTTCTTACTCCTATAAGTCAATTTAACTAATCATGTTTTTATCAATTACAAAAAAATATTCTTTTAATAGATCGAAGAGATTTTCTGTATTTATATAAAAAAATTTATTTTCAGATATCTTATGCCTTGATTTTGAGATTTTAGAAAAGACCTCAAGTGTTCAAACTTTCTTGTATAATATTGTTTTTAAGTTTTATATTTTTTTACAATAATTTTTTACAAAAAAAATTTATTTTAAGATATCTTATGCCTTGATTTTGAGATTTTAGTTCTTCTTCTTCATGTCCATTGTAATGTCCAACACTCCCCCTCACGTGCAGGCCTAACAAGATTCAAATGGCCTGTCACGTGGACAATAAAGACGGGCTCACGAGCGAAACGGGCCCAGAAACGACATGCTCTGATACCAAGTTAAGTTTCCAACTTAAAAGCCTAAGCTTATAAGTGGAGGGCCCAAACAGGTATATGAAATGTGAGAGGGTGGGATTTTTACGAGATTCCTTTTACAGGAAGATGTGTAGCATAATTTTCATGAGTCCTCTAGAGGTGGCAAGTGAAGGGGGTGGATGAAATGATCATTTCAGCATTTGTCCATTTATGTGCAAATAATAATGTTTGTGTAAGGAAAATGCTATTAAGGATATGAGATTTTTAAGTGGATTAAATTTGGTCTTACCAATTCTCTCATAAAGGTATGAGACTCATCTTGAATGACTCTACATTGTTTATGAGTAGTTGGTAATATCAAATTTGGTCTACCTATTAATTTCCATTGTGAAAAGATCATGTGAATCTTTTCATCATTTTATACAGAGTTGGATCTATGATTTTACTTGCATTTAAATGAATGTGGATCCTAGTTTCCATTTGAGAGGATGGGAAAAATTGCTGAGCTCATAAGCATTTTTCTTTGTCCTTTTAGAGAAAATGCTATTTTTCTTATTAGGATTGGAAGAAATTTTTTCCAATTCACTCACATGAGATGGGACTTCTACTCTCACCAGCGAGTGAGTTGGGAAGAAATTATTCTCAATTGGTGGGAAGAATAACATGACCTTTCTTTTAGTTATCTATGTCTAAGTTTAGTCTATAGGCTAGGTTCCCACCCCACCCTTTAAGTTGCTTAGCAGTTAGAAGGCAAATATGACACCGGACTGTTCATGGGGTGGGGTGCTATCCTCATGTGAGAAGGCAGTCCATGTACAAAATCCTTGTAAGAACTGTACCCCCTTTCTAGAGGCAGCCCAAAGTTGTTGGTAATTTGGCTTGCTTCTGAGTAAAGATCAGTTGTAAAATTATAAAGGTCTGGCTCCTCTCATAGTCCTAAAGATTTTAGGCCATGGGTTATAGTCCAATGCAACTGTGACTAAAATGTGGGGCCTCTGGTTGCTCATTGTTCATGAATATGCAGACATGTAGCCATGTGATTTCTAAAGTCTGAGGAGGGAGGAGTTTTGTGATGACTGCTACTGGTCTACCAATATGGCTTGGTGTTAGTCGCTCCTACCATCCTTGAATTTTATGGGGGATAAGGTGTAGTACAATAGCTTCTAGGGGTGGGGTTGGAGCATTGCTTATGGGGTGAGCTTAGTATAGAGAAAAGGCATTGTAATGTCCATTGTAGTGGAGATTAAGTAATTAATTAATTTTTTATTCAGGTGGTAAGTTCCTTCTTTTGAGAGGGGGGAAAACTCACAGATAATCCTTTCGTTCAAAAAACAAATTAGCATATGACACTCTAAGAAAGTGTATATATCTCATTTGTCTTGAAATGCAGGTCCGTTTGGGTTTTGTAGGTTGGTTTATGAAATGAAAATGATTGTTGGTTCAAGCCAATTAGGTCGGTCAAATTTTTCGTACATACAGCCCCGCACCTGAATGATTTGGACTGCATATCTTCAGTCTTGCTATTCCTGGATTGTCGTGGATGATTTTGAGTGGGGTTGGAACTGTTAGCAATTTTTACAATTACTTTCAAAATAGGGCAGGTTTTGGTTGCACAACCCAAGCCTGGGTTAGGTTGGAACAGAAGAGGATGTTGGTTGTTCCGGATTCTACAGAGAGGTACCACTGTCTTATGCGGTTGTCTTGTGCATGGTCTCAAAAAAGGTTGTTTTTCAAAATAGGGTAGGTTTTGGTTGCACAGCCCAAGCCTGGGTTTGGTTGGATCAGAAGAGGATGTGGGATGTGGTATATTTCCAACACTCTCTATATATATATATATAAGATAACATGCATGCACAAGATTGCCTATGTGTCATTCATGCATACTTTCGTTTTCCTTCTCCTGTGACTTACACAACATTGATCGACTGGCACTTGGACTACACATGCAGGGTGGGTAAGTGGGTAACCCTCCCATTCCCTTAAACTGGCATCCCACATTCTAAAGTATAGAAATTCGAACTCAAGACCTTTACATGCATCGTGGGAGGGAAGATATGCCATCTTACCACAATGGCCAGTAATCGATAGGACTAATGTTTTCCGATCAACAACCAATCAACCATTTTGTTCTTGGTTCTTTTTGTCTCCCCGCGCCCCCCACCCCAACCCCAGATTAAAATAGGGTAAAGAAGGTATCATGCATGCCATACATGACTTAGCTCCTCTTCTGTAGGTTCTCTACATATTAACATATAAATCAAGTTTTTTATGACATGGCTATCTATGAAGACAATCAAGACATGATGTTTCATATGTACTATGTTGGAAACAAAATGCAATTGATGGAGGCCACGAAAAGATGTTCTCTCAATAATATTGTTACCAAAATTTTTGCAAAAATCCAATTGTGGTACTACGCTTATATACCAATAACATATAAATTGTTAGACACTATTTGCCTCCACCCAGGTTAGAGGAGTTCCTTTCCATCTCTATTCATTATCTGCCACGTGTCATAAATATTTTAGAAAAATATGAATTCAAACACACAAATAAACAAATAAATTAATATGGATACGTAGATACGTATTCATGTTAATATAAACATGAAACATGTAACACTCAAATATGGACACTCCCATATAAAAATGTTTGGGGGAGAAATCCATTTCGTGAGTTGATGAGAAGAACTACCAAGTTATCAAAAAAATGACACAAACAAATATTCCTGAACCATGCGTACGACTATTTTTAACCAAGGATCGTACAATGAAACAATGACTTTAGTCATGCAGAACAAAACTCTCAATCCTGATGATGAAAGATTAAAAAGAGAATAAGTCCATGGCCAATCAACCAAAGAGGATAAGGCTAGGAAGAGCCACAAAAGAGGCAACGTTGAGGCAGTTCCGGTAGGATCAGGTAAAAGGGATGATGCATGTTGTCAACTAGCTACAAGGAGAAAATTACAAGCTGATGCCATGCAGTGCTTTCATAATAGAGGTTCTGACGTAGCGGAAGCTTATTAAGAAGTAGGACACCACTTGCTTTTTGGAAAATCGTTCGAATTCACGACTGAAAGAGTAACATACTCGAATCCACGAACTCAGAGAATAAAATTTCAGAAAGAAAATTCCTTATTAAATGAAAGTTAACCTTACAATGAAAAAAAACAGCATTTATATAGGCTGCAAAACCACAATTCAACTAGAACTATAACTTTAGGAAAGAAATAACTAAAATGAGGAAAAATACTAAAAATTCCAAAAATAAACAAATTCTAATTAAAAGCATAAATCAAAAGCCCTAAACTTAAGCAGCAATCTGGCAAAAGGCAACTCCAAATGGCAACTGCAGCTCCCGAAATTAAGCAGCACATTATTACCAAAAATAACAAAAACGCGCTTTTGAAGGCCCAAACGAAGGAATTTGCTCGAAAAGCAGCATAGATCCTGGCCATAGGCCGGGAGTATTGAACAGCACATCAATTCCAAATCACCCACCTAATTTCACGCAATTCTAACGTCTGACCCTTCTCTCTCTACTAGTGCTTTTTCTGATTTTGTTTCTAGAGGTCTCTCCGTGCTAGGAATTCTTCTGCAATCTGTTCTACATCAGGTTCCCTCCAAGGTTTTCCCTCGTCCTTAAATCAATCACAAAAATATGTTACAAATACTAGTGCTTTTTCTGATTTTGTTTCTAGAGGTCTCTCCGTGCTAGGATTTCTTCTGCAATCTGTTTTACATCAGGTTCCCTCCAAGGTTTTCCCTCGTCTTTAAATCGATCACAAAAATATGTTACAAATAAAATTAAGGTGTCACAATAACTGCCCCCGAAAAAATTGCCATATAGAAGTGTGTCCAAATAGGCTTAATCTACTGTCTGTGAACCGAGGGACAAGAGTGTTCAAAATGGTCTCTTCAGCATCGACCTGTTTGGATGTTGGATAAATTTCCAGTTTAGGTCTACAATGAGCATTCCAGGAGTTCAAATTTAGACCCAAAAATATTTACAGAAAATGTCATCATACAATCGTGCTATGCCATGAAGATGCACACGTGTCTATAATGGTCCATATCTAGAAGCTAAGCTAGGGTAACCAAGAAATATATTTTTTAATATTTTTTTGAAAAAAAAATATCTAATGTCTTCTAGATAGACACGGCTAAGCAACCAAGTTTTTCATTCATTGATCCATGGATACCCACCCATTCAGTCGGATTCGAATTTGGTGCAGTTTATGACTTTGACTGCACTATGAAATTAGCGTACGATCGTCGACACGTGGCCATGAGAGAAAGGAACGGTCCAGATTCAAGATAAGCAACTGAACCAACTCCGAATCCCATTCATTAGTCAACCTTTTCGCTTTCAAAGGTCCCTTTCCCTTAGTCCTTCCGTTCATCATAATTCACAGAGACGAGAAGGTATTGTATTTCATCGAATGTAACCAGCGAGAAGTTTCGTAATCATCTCCTATAAATTACACTCTCCTCCAACGGCAATAATAACAACTGCATCCAAAATTCAGAGCAAGGAAAAAGAAAAAAACACTTTCTAAAAGCATTTGCCCCCTCCAACCAACATGAACGGCAAGACCGGAGATTCACAGCCTCATTACCCCTCCTTAGACTCGCCCACACCCAAAGACACAGCCCCTTTTCATCAACAGACACAATCACACCAACCTGGACCGTCATCGTCGGCGGCGGCTCCTCCGCCATATGATGGCAGTGCAGAGAAATGGGGGACTCACATCATGGGCACACCTGCTGTTCCCACATGCCACCCAGATAACCAGAAGGCGGCCTTATGGGGTGCTGGTGGTGGTGATTACCAGCAGATCCACCATCAACCATACCTCCAATACACCCCTGTTGAAAAGCCAAGCAGCAGTCCAATGGAATCTGTGCTCAATGTGTTCAACACCTGGGGCAACAAGGCTGAGACCATGGCCACCAACATCTGGCAAAACCGTATGTTGACATTAATCCTTCGTAGAGTAGATATTTTTCCTTTTCCTTTTTCATTTTCCTCCGACTGACTTTCCGACATCCAAACAGAGGCAAATTTAAAAATTGGAATCTGGTAGATGAAACTTCTAGATAGAAATTGACCCCCCAAATTCCAATTTAATGTTCCATGACAAGAAATTCGACTTTCGTTAGCCGGAATTTGGTTCAAAAAATTTCAAGACATTCGGTCTTAATTCAACGTTTGAAAATTCCTCTTTCAAATGCACTCTTCAGTCTTCACATTCCCAAAAACATATGCCTAGCTTAACTTATAAGTTACTGTTATTTGGGCTTTTTATCAGTTAAAACAGGGCCATCCGTACATGGAGCTGCATGGGGGAAGGTGAATCTGACAGCCAAGGCAATTTCAGGAGGTGGGTTTGAGTCTCTGTACAAGCAAACTTTCACAACCCATCCAGGTGAGAAGTTGAAGAAGACCTTCGCCTGTTATCTGTCTACAACAACTGGACCGGTCGCCGGAACTCTTTACCTCTCAAATGCTCATGTTGCTTTCTGCAGTGATCGCCCCTTGTCCTTCGCTGTGCCCTCCGGCCAGGAGACTTGGAGCTACTACAAGGTAAACTAAATTATTACCACACTAGCGTAATAAAAAAACAAAAAATTAAAATTAAAATTAAAATTGTAACCAATTGTGAAACCATCACCATCTCTAATAGTATGTGTCAAATTTGTCTAATAGTATCTGCCCAGTGCCAATTTCTCTGCCATTTTTACCACAAGTTTTGCATTTGCTCAAACAGGGCATACCATTGGAGAGAGTTATTTATGTTTTTGTGCCAAATTATAGCACACCCAATATTGGAGATGGTCACACACATTTACCCAATGGGGCATATGACACAAATATTCTTTCATCTAAGAACTTCAAAATATTTACATTTCCTACTTTAAGTTAAATGAATTGACAAGAGTTACCTGGAACAGATTATAGTACCTTTGGGCAAGATTGGCACCATCAACCCAGTCATCATGCGGGATAATCCAACAGAAAAATATATCCAGATGGTCACAATTGATGGACATGATTTCTGGTTCATGGGGTTTGTTAATCATGAGAAAGCATCTCGCCATCTCTCAGAAAGTTTGTCAAATTTTGTAGTATCTGGAATTGCTGCATAAAATTGGAGTGGTGCTCATCACTGTAATCTTTATTTTCCAATAAGTTTTCGCCAATTTGATTCTTTCTTTGGCGTGAGTGATTATCTTTCTTTCTTTTTCTAATTTATTTGTTGGATTGTACTATTCTATAATAATGATATTGCTTTATTTTCATGTATATTTTACAGATTGAATTAGATATTGGCAAAAAATACATACTTAGTTCATGAGAAAGCATATCACGTGATCACCGTTAATTTCACAAATGACAATATTTTTTTTATTTTTTTAGGAAGATTACGTAAAAAAGAGTCAAACATTAAAAAAATTTCTTGTGATTTACAATAGAAAAAAGATTTGAGAGAAATGTTGAGGTGATCAATGAAGAACTACCAAATTACTCCGTATATAAAATATTTATAAAAAAAAAGAATGACACACAAATATTTTTGAACATGCTTGCGACTATATTTAACCAAGGATTGTACAGTAGAACAATGAATTTACACTTGCAGAACAAAACTCTCGAGCCCCATATCGATCTCATTTCTTTTATCGCCATGCCATGGCATTATGGCCGTCTTTGCAACATCAATTGTCTCCCACACCCCCTCTCCCAAACAACATGAAATGAAATAAAATAAATTAACTCAAGTAAAAGGAGAAAAATGAAAGAAAGAAAGAAAAGAAATGGGAAAAAAAAAATGAAGGACGGAAGATCAAAAAGAAAAGAAGCCCAGCCCATGTTCGATCAACCAAAGAAAAGAAGGGGACAAGCACAAAAGGGACAATGCTGAATCAGTTCCGGTCCGATCAGGTAAAAGGGATGAGGTCGACAAGTAGCTCCAAGGAGAAAAGGAGTGTCTTGATCAAGATGATTCTCAGCCAAGACAGGACATGCAATTAGTGTTGGGCCGGCCGGCGAAAAGGCTAGAAGGATCGAGAAAAGGAGTTTCATGATCGAGATAATTCTCAGCCAAGACAGGATAATTGGTGTTGGGCCGGCCAACAAGCTCATGGCATGCAGAGTTTTCATGATAGGGTCCTCCTCCAAGGTTTACCCTCGTTCTTGAATCCATCAAAAACATCTGTTTCACAAAGTTTTGGTACTAGAGAAAGCCAGTAAAAAGAACGTACATGTGATTTCACCCAAAAAAAAAAAAGGTTTAAGTGTTTGATGCAAACACAAACAGTCCTATATGGGTATATATAGAGGAGTGCATTTATTACAGCATCCTCTAAATCTGAAAGGTTTAAATAGCCAGATTTATCATTTATTGCATTTAATATTTTGAGTTTTACTCTCCCCAAATCGCTAGATTTATCATTTAATGCATTTAATAATGGCCAATTTGAGTTTGACCTTCTCTCCCCCTCTCCAGCGCTCGCCCACGCGCATGTGTGCAAACACGCACTCACACTGCCATTCTGAGCATATGTTATACTTCGTATATAGATATGTACAGAAAGCTTAAGTTTGGGATTCCAGACTTGAAATTTTTTTGGGATTCTTTTTTTGGTCATTGGAGCGAAATCACTTTGGATTCGGATTCGACGATGGAAAATCCGTGATCCCAAACCTGAAGGGGACTTAATATATATATACATTTCAAGCTACGTTATTTTACACACGAAATGGTGAATCTATCTAACAATTCGGGCTTTTCAATAGATAGAGGACACCTGATTTAGGAAATTATAATGAGAAAAATTGAATTAAACAGCATATCCGAAAAGTAAACTTGATTTTTTTTTTTTTTATTTGCTCAAACACATAGCCATATTATCTATATCTATACTACCTATAAAAGGGTGAATGTCAGAAAAATTTTTGATTAACCTTTATATCCTCATTTTTAAACTTAATTACATTTTTAACCTTACAATATAAAATAGAAGAGTTATTTTATTGTTTGCCCTTAACTCAAACTCTTAACAAATGAAAGTTAGATTTCACTCAAATTCCTAATGCTGATAAGTTATCAAGTTGCATGACAATATATATGAATGCAAACTCTTTGAATCTTCTGTTTTATGAAAAAAAAAAAAAAAAAATCTGAATGTATATTTAACTTTTGAATTTAAAATTTTATGAAAAAAATATGAAATTTTCATGTATTTATTATTATTTTTATATAACTAATATTATTTAAAAATGTTCATGTGCAATGCGCGTATGCTATATCTAGTATGTTCAAAGACTCGAGTGAAAGAAAAAATACCTTGTGAAATTAGAAATGTATATAATCTAATGTGAGTAGATCTATTTCAATTATCTTAATCAATACATTGTCCTACCATTTGTATATAAAATTATATACGACCGTATGGTCGGTTATGGTCTCTAAATATTTATATATATTGGGATACTATATTAACAAAATCACCACCCCCATAGGCCATAACATACACAGGCCTATTTAACATGATGGTCCGTAATAAGAGGGGGAAAAAAATCAAAATTACACAGCACACATGAAGAGTTTTTTTTCCTCCATTTTTCTAAATTTCTTTTCCATTATTGGAACAAAATTTACTTGCCCATCCTTGCAAAACCCAATGGCACATACTCGTGTTGGATGTTTTCCATTAACTTATAATAAATGCTATTAATGAAGGTAGAGAATTTGTAACAAACCTCAAACCTGACTTTCCTCTGTTCAAGAAATAATTAGCAGGGTGAAGGTCTACATACCTCATTGGATTATGGATATAAATCTAGAGTTCGAACATTTAAAGAATTGTATCGATATGATTTTGTAAACAAACCCAGCCAATACTTTGAATGTGGCGACTTGGATGGTTAATCACCATCTTTCAAATGTAGTAAGAAAATTTTAAAATGTGGCATTCCGCGAATTCCTATGAGTCGATCCCTCTCTGAAATACCCACTTACCTGTGTTTAATTGGTTGGGGGAAAAGTAGAAGAAAAGGAAAGGGGAGGGATGGGGTAACCCTTCCCTTCCCTCCTCCCTTCCCTTCCCTTATTAAACCTGTCACCCGGTGACATCCTGAAGTTTGGAGATTCGATCTAATTAAAGACCTCGATCCACATCGTAGTGGGGAAGATATTCCATTTGACCGCAACAGCCGGTGATAGGACTTTTGTTCCGATCAGCAACCATCATGTCGTTATTGATTCTTTTTGTCACCAAAAAAATAATAATAAGGGTGTCATGTTAAACATGATTTGGCTCCTCTTCATAGGTTCTCTACATAAATCTTTTTTATTTTTTTTTTTCATTTTTTAAATATATATATTTTTTACCACATAACGGGTAAGAGACATGATGCTTCATATGTACGTACCATATTGAAGCACAATGCAATTCATGGGGGAAAGATGTTCTGTCAAAAATATTGTTACAAAAAATTATGCAACCAATATATGGCGGTACAACACATACCAATAACATTTTGTTTCAGAATTATATTTCTTAAGTTGAATTTGAATTATTGGGGTGATTTTTCTCAATTAAGCATTTCTTAAACATTGCACTCAGGGCGCTCGTGGCAAAACTAATGCTTACCTAGTACGCGAGTACATACTTATTTTTACTTTAGCGCGTATGGCAATATATATAGTCATTTAAAACCTCAAGTTTTTCGTGCTGACCTTTTTGTCGTTTCTATAGAGGCATGACTAACAATGGCAGAACCAAACCATTAGTCTTGTAGGGTCAAGACTAATGATAAATATTTTGAGAATTTTTTCTTGGGGCAAATGATAATGGGATTTTCTTCTTTAACTTTATATAATATAGAAAAATGATTATAATAAATAAAATGGTCAAACTCATCAATTTTTTTAGTCTAAAAAGCAACTAGAGAGTTAAAATGAAAAATTTTCAGGGGTTAAATGAAAATTGCCAAGGTCAAATTTTTAAATCCTCATAATTTAGTTCAAGAAATTTAAAAGGAAAAAAATTAAAATAAAAAATTCAAGGGGGTCAATTGCCCCCATCCCTCCGGCCCTGATGACTAGCATCATAAATTATAAATTAAACAATACTTGTCACAACTTATTTCTCATCATTAATTATCATAAAACATAATATCTATGAAGTCTGATAATTTACACATGATCTCACATATTTTATCAAAATTTTCACGGCAAGAAGTGAGCTGTTATGGGCGTTATGGCTATGACAACAAATTATATGTGCTAATAGGTTTTCCCTTCTCCAAGTAATCTGTGCTGGGGAGCTCGCATTTCTTGAGGGTTAAAATGTTCGTACTTGGGAGACTGTTATAGCCTATATATTAATTAACCTACATGTAAGGAGGACACTCTCATATAAATATGTTGAGAAATACATCCATTTCATCATGAGTCGATGGGTGAAGAACAACCATGCATATTATATATATCATAAAATGACACAAACAAATATTTTCTGAAACATGCATGCGATTATATTTAACCAAAGATTGTACAATGGTACAACAAAAGAGAGAGAGAGAGAGTGAGAAGATCAAAGATAAAAAAAAAAGAAAAAAAAAAGGAGAGAGAGAGAGAATAAGCCCATGTCCGATCAACCATCCAAAACAAGGGAACAACCACAAAAGAGGCAACGTTGAGGCACTTCCGGCAAGATCAGGTAAAAGGTATGAGGTTGACAATTAGCTACAAGGACAAAAGGAACATCTTGATCAAGATGATTCTCAGCCAAGATAGGATAATTGGTGTAATGGTGCCCTACAAGATCATGCCATGCAGTGCTTTCGTAATAGAGGTTCCCTCCGAGGTTTACCCTCGTCCTTAAATCGATCACAAACGTATGTTGCACAAAGTTTCGGTAGTAAAGAAATCCAGTCTGCAAACACAAACACACCCACCAAAAAATACAATGTAAGATTGTCATAGAAATCTTTCTTCCAAAAAAAAAAAAAAAAACGAAGAACATGAAACAAAGAGTAAGGAAAACAAGAAAACACAAGTCGAAAAAAGCTTTTCCATATCATTTTAGAGAGAGAGAGAACCCGAGTGTCGATGCATCGTTCCCAAGGTACAGGAACGGGAAGTTCAGGACTGCCGATAAGGAAGGTCCAAAGAGAGTAATCCATGGAAGAAGTAAGATAAAGAAACTAAAAACCTATAAGAGGAACTGAAAACCAAAGAGATGGAGGTGTGTGAGTGTTTGGGTGATAAAATGGGGGTTTATATAGGCTAAAATAGAGGGTTGGTGACTTGGGTTGTTTGTCCCTATCTACTTCAAAGAGTGGCAAATTAAAGTCATAAATTATGAAGGCTAAGGGAAATAATTTTCCATTAGTAACTGAAGGAAAATATGGTGTCGCATGCTTTAATGATGGTTATATTTTGGCTAGGTGAATACCGTGGATCTGTGCCCTAAAGAAAGCGCTATTAATTAATGACAAAGTTACCAGAGATGTCAATGACATGCTTTCATAAAATAATTAAGGCCTTGATACTCCAAGTCTCCAAAGTAAGCAAGGTCCTAAAATGTAAGGCATTGTGTCCTTTCTTACTTTCCCTATCCACATTCTTTTATTTTTCACTTTCATTTTGGACTTAATGCCATGTTAGGAAATGATGTAATTAATTAAACGAATATATAATTTCATATATATATATGGTTTTACTTAGGGTTGTCAAAAGGAGAAGAAACACTAGTCTTTCTTTTTTTCCTTTTTGCCTACAGGGTTGTTAGACTTTATATTTGACTAGTTCTCAATTAATACATGGCACACTCCACATCAATTAACACCCAAATAAATATGACCAATATGTGTTCTCTCAAACCATCCCCCATTATTTAAAAATAAAAAGTTTATATCCATTAAAGCTCGAATGGGTCAACTCATGTATTTACCTGATTCAGAAAGACTTAAAGTCGGCACAATAATTGCTAGTAGATGCATTTGAATCAGCTAATAATGACAATTTTCCTTTTGGCGGATGCCTTATTAAATTAAAGCTTCCTCATAATATGCAATCGTTTCAGAAATAATAATGCTACATTAAAAGTCCTAATAAGATAATAACAACTAGAGCGTTACCAAAATCAAAGTTTGACTTTTTGCACATAGGATTACAAACGAGACTAGAGTAGCCTTGGTTCATGGGGTGCTTAAGCTCGACTCCTTGAAATCTTAGCTATTCAAATTCGGCTTGCTTTTTATGAGGCCAATCGAGTGGAGTTTTAATATATGTTTGAGCTTGACTCATTTATTAAACAATCAAACTTGAACAAGCTTTTACTGATCGAATTTATGTACAAGTTGTTCATAAATGACTTGATTTATTTGCAACCCTACCTTCAAAAGATTGGTTGAGATTTACAAATAATAGGAATTAAGGGAGAAAGTCCCTAAAAAAATTGGATTATGTACACTGGCTTATTCAAGTCATTTTTGCAAGGTCTAATTGTGAGCCTATTCATGAGCTTGATCATCATGAGCCCTTAACAAGCTTATTCATAAGACCAACCAAGTTGAGCTTTGTTTTGCTTGATATTGAATCGAATTATTATTAAACAAGTCAAACTCCAAGCTTTAGCTTGGTTTGTTAATAAATTATCAAACTAAAACGAGTCTTTACTAGGTTGTTTGTTAGCATGCACAGTTCTAGCTCTTGCAAACAAAAAAACAAAAATTTTGAAATTGTAAGTCCAACTTTTCTTTTGCCAAAAACTCAACTTACATAGGGTGAATTACAGATACGTCCTGCTACAGATAAACAATTACAATTCAATAGAAATTATTAGTCATTCTTAGTTACGTTAGTAGTCATTCACTATTAAGTTATAATAATTTGTATCAAACTGTAATTGTTTGCCTGTAGCCGGACCTATCTGTAATTCCCCCATTTACATATAAAAATAAAAAAAGTAAAAAAATTTCGAGTCCATTGGTAGGGCTTGGGCTAAAGCTAACTCAATGCCAACCGTTTTGGTCATCTGGACTGAATAATTGAGCTAAATTTAGCTGGGTTAATTTTCTAGGCCTGTTTTTATGCTTGCAAGAACTAGATCTCTCCACGCAAACAAAGAATGTTACAATAGTAGTGACCATCATCGTTAAATTGTTTGAAACTGGGCCTGCAAGTTTTTTCCTTTTTTATTTCTTTTTTGATGATGAAACTAGACCTCCAGGTTTTTTGGCCAAACATGAGTATCTTAAGCCTAGGTATGAGCTCAGCTTAGTCCCATGTGATACTCATTCCACCCGAAAGCCCACGCAATTAATAGTGAGGGAACAAAGATTCAAACTTAAAACCTTCATCTCCTAGCCCTTTGCAATTGGCACGGCCCTTATGATGAATGGACTGGATTTTCTCAGAGTTTATTCACTATATTTTTAAGAATAAACTCCCAGATCCAAATTACTCCCATGCCCAATAATTCTTGGTTCCGACTTTGTCAAGTTATAGGATTTTGGAACATTAAAGACCAAATAAATAGTCAAACCAAAATTGATAAGCAGTCACAAATCCAAAAATGTACAAAACCAAGACAACTAAAAGAAGATTTAAGTTGTTCAACGTGAAAAACACGTGCTTCAGGGTTCACCAGGCTGACTAACCAGTAACTGGTCTGATCATCTCGCAGTTTCTCATTAAATATCTATTTAGAAGTTTTTGACGAAAATGTCCTAAATTCATGGGAAAAAACTACTTCACTAGCAACAAGATGGGGATGCTCTTGCCTCAAGAAATCCAAGTGCAGATAAGCCCACTGGATTAGTTTCCCACCTCTGATGTTTAACGCCTCTTTTTGCTTCCTTTTGCACCACTGAATTTTGATGGGGAAGCAACCAGGTACACAAACAAAACCATAATGGTGATCACGGAGATTAAAGACCCGTATTTTGCCAACAACCTCTGCAAATAGAAGAAAAAAAAAATTGAAGTAAGAAATAAATAGGGGAAGCAAAAGTTCTAGAAATCCAGAAAAGGAAGACTTATGCCTCAATAAAATGACAAGAAAAGTGGTTTTCACTCTGCAGAACATACACATTGAGAAGAATAGTCATCAAGGATATTTTTAATTAGTTGCCAGTTAGAGAATTCAACAGGCTAAAATTAACATTCCACAAACAATTCATTTTCGTGAAAAGGGGTAAGAATGCCACAAAAAATTGGGGCAATTAGGTCTGCATGTGTTATTCCAGAACTCAAATCCATCCTGATGCAAAATTTAACAACCACCTCCATAATCTAAACATTGAAAGAATAAGAATGACTCATACCTTAGCCTGTGGAAATTTTGATGCCAACATTGATAATTCCATGAAAAAACAAGACAATGCATTTTGGTTAATAAAGATAAAGGTTTCGAAAAAGAGAGAAATCAAAATTTGCTATTTTAAGGAGAAACTTACCCATTCAAACTTCTTCTCGGGAGGTCTGTCTGCAAGGATATCTAGTGGCAGTATTGGGGTTGAAAAAGCCTCCTACAAACAGGTGACAGTCAAAAGATCATCATTATTGTTATTATTATTTTTCACTTGGAATAAAAATTTAAGTAAAACACTGCTGTGGCTGTCAAACCTGTAGAGCAGCCTTTGTGGGGACGCGGAAAGTAATGACTGCTGGCACACCATAAAACAATCCTTTCACACTGGACTCCAAATCAAAAGAGTGCGACAGAAGAGCACCACTGCAGATAATATAGGTCCGCAGATATTGAAAAAGAAGAAACTTATTAATTAAAATAAAATGAATAAGGAATTTAAAGAAGGGATTGGCATTACTGAAAGGTAGCACTCACGCATCAAGCCTTTCCCATGACTTTGAAATGTTACCACTGACAACGTTGAGTATATCTTGAGGCCAGCTATCGTCTGTAAGACTTACATAATACGCCGTCGTAAAAAGATAATTTTCCAAAGAAGCAGAACATTTATGGTTTGCAATAAAATATATAAGCACATAATTAATAATGAACAGGGAATAATCATAAAACAATTCTAACATTACGCAAGTAAATCAACTTGAAATAATTAACACTCAAACAGAATTAAAAAAAAAAATAAAATAAAATAAAAGGCCTTTGCCCATAGAATCAATGGAGATGTGATGATGAAGGTAGAAGGCACAATTAGATTTGTTGAGTGCACTCAATGGCTTCCGGTGCACAACTTAAAGTGATGTCAGTTAAAAATTATTCCAAAATGCAAGAGAAGTGACTACAAAATACAAGATGAGAAGAGAAATAAAATGTGCCCCACAAAAATGAAGGGGTTGATCTCCAAGCTAACATGCTTTGTACATGAACCAACAAACCTTGAAACAAGCAACAAATTTGCAACCAAGCAAAAGAGAGTTACCAAATTTAGAGACCACAACTTGCAAGTCAGAATGCATTGAAAAGGAGATGAAAAACTAAGTCACCATCATTCTTACACATACAACATTTATTAGGAATCACTTACCCTCTGTTAATTAGGTGACCAACCAAAAATGACTCCAAATAGCCATGGCTGAAAAACCAACCCTCTCCTCTAGATAGCAACTCAGAAGAGAATAAGCCCTAAAGGAGAGCAAAAATGACTCCAAATAGCCTTGGCGGGAAAACCAACCCTCTCCTCTTGTTAGCAACTCAAAAGAAAATAAGCCCTTCCTATTATCCTTCCAATTCGGTAAGTCAGCCCCACTTCTAGATGCCTTTGCTGAGTACAGCTCCTGGACAGTTGACAAAGGTGAAAGCTGTGTCTCACTACCAATCATGAAGCAATCTCAGTATCTCACAAAGATAACACACCAATGAAGCCTCTCAGCCCTCTTGCCCTGCCAAAGAATATTGTCAACCACCTTCACCGACTTACTTTTGACAGTTGAAAAAGGTGAGAGCTCACTCACTTCCAATCATGAAGCAATCTCACAAAAATGGGACACCAATGAAGTTTCTCGGCCTACCAAAGAATATTTGTCAGCCACCCCCCTGATTTAATTCTTGTTATTTTGAAAATCTCAGGGAACAAAAGCTTCAAAGGAGCATGCCCACACCACGTCATGCAGGGGGAAGGGGACAGGGCGGAGAACACACACACATAGTTTGGCCCTTTTCCAAACTAAAAATAAAATAGCCTTTAGAAACTCATAGAGACTTTGCAAGATGCATAGACCATGCGATCCTCTCACCTCCTTAGCTTAGTACCATTGACACTTCGAAGGGGTGCTGTGTCCTTATTGGACACCATATCACACACAACACTCATTCCAACAGGATATGTGACAGGCACACCCTAGATGTGTTCAAAGTTCTAAAATAAATATTTAATATTAACATTCACCACCACCCTAAACTCAATTGAATGCAATATGGGGGATCCTGAAGAGCAAGCTTTGGAGCATCAGAGTATTTTCTAAATACAACATTAGATGCAGGTTCTATATCCATACAATTGTTAACACGCTCATTTTCCAGCTGTTGAATTTACTGAAAACTTCAATCTCACAGGTACCTCAATATAAAATGCCAGATGTAATAAGGCCTCATTGAGTGATGGGAAAAGGAAGAAAAACACAACTTACTTTTTAAAATTTTAGCCGTATAAAAAGACCAAACCAAGGTTAGTATAATGAGATGGTTTCATAATCCAACTTGAAGGCAGCAATCTACAGAGTTAAGCAAGGCTGTGAGTCTGTGATGATAGATAGCACTAATTCAAAAGACTAATACTTGAGTATGGAAAATATGACGATAACTCATGAATTGTTCAGACTTCAAAGCAAACTAATTAATCATCAAGAACCAAAAATCTCTGTACGAGATGGTAACAAAAGTGAGACGTCTCGGACCTAAACACGGCACCATCTTTGCCTCTCTCTCTCTCTCTCTCTCTCTCTCTCTCTCTCTGTCTCTCTCTCTCTCCGGGTGTTAAGTTAGCAATGCAAAAAACCTCAGGTCATCCCATGTATTCATTCTCAAGGTGCAAAATTGAGTTTTTCAATAGCAACTTTGTTTTAAACTTATCAGGCATGATCTTAACCTAACAACCAACCACCAAATAACCAACTGAACGAAGAGGACGCTAGCAAATCATATAAACACCAGCATCAAACTATACAATAGTGGTGATAAGTGATAGCAAAACAAACCTTTCGAGAAAGCAGACAAAACATATCGGATATTAAGAAACACAACTGATCAAAATCAAGGAAATAAGCACAAATATAGTTAAATTCCACCACAAATGAGCACAATTTTATGTAATTAACTTCTAATAAAACAAATAACCTCATGTTAAAATATATATATGTATATATCGACAACAACAATCAATTCGACGAGATCCAAACAATACAAGAAACCGTGTAGATCGGGTCCACCACTTGGTAACTCTATCCTTCAATCATCGACAATGATTATTTCAACTACCTCATAGGAAATCAGAAATTCCTAATTCAAATAGCAATAACAACAGATGATCTATCAGATCAGCATACGAGACTGACCAATCGGATTTACAGAATATGAATATATAAAAATAAATTATGTCAAAGCTAAATCAGATGAGAGAAATCGATAATGGTGAAATTTTATGTAATTTCCTAAAATTTTCTTGAATCACATTCCAAAGCTTTCTAGGAAACCTATTTTCCCAAATCTTTACATCATTATAATAATATCCCATAGTTGCTACACAATCAACCACTTGATTAGCTTGTCTAAACACATAGACTTGCCCACACACAAAGACACAGCCCCTTTTCATCAACAGACACAATCACATCAACCTGGACCGTCATTGTCTGCGGCGGCTCCTTCGCCATATGATGGCAGTGCAGAGAAATGGGGGACTCACATCATGGGCACACCTGCTGTTCCCACATGCCACCCAGATAATCAGAAGGCGGCCTTTTTGGGGTGCTGGTGATAGGGTTGCAACTTGAGCAGGTTGAGAGGTCAACACAAGCTCAACCCAAATTGTAAATCCCGACGCCCAAGCCCAACCCAACCCATACTCCAGGTTGAACTTTCTTAGCCCAGCCTCAACCCGTGCTCGGGTTGGACGGGCACGGGTTGGACACAGGTTACATGGGTTGAGTCAGGTTGAAATCAGGGTTGAGTGGGTTGTGCGGTTAACTTATTAATATCATTTTTTATTTTTCTTATTTAGTAAACCTACTTCAATAAAATAAAAATACATTGTTGCATATGCCTACAAATCTAATTATCCAAACTCAATTGATTAACCTACTTCAATAAAATCAATGGCATTACTTGTTAGTAGCCGATGGAAGACTAGGAAAAGAAAAGAGAAGTGGTAGCGAAGTGCTCTGATGCCAAAATGATAAGAACTAACTCGGAAAAATAAGAAAAATTGACATTCATTGACACTTATTTAAAGAGTCTTTTAGGGCAAACATGGATTATAATCCCATGATTCTAAGAGATTTTACAGATTTATTTTTTCTTGCTAAGAGAGGAGATTTTATAGCTACTAACCGCTAGGTTAGGGCTAACAGTCTAAATAAAGCTCCCCTTTTAACCCCACCAAAAAAAGAAGAAAGAAAAAACAATAAAAGGTAATCTGACTGCACATCTTTGTCTAACCAATTTTACAGATCTCTAACAATTTTTCATACAAGCTTCCTATATCCACACCAGATGACCAATAGTTAAAAACCATATGATGTCATAATTAATGCATATAAAAATATTTTTAAAAATTATATATTATATAGGTTGGGTTCAGGTTGCCCAACCCTCCTTCCTAAGCCCAACCCAATTTAAATCAGGTTGATATTTTCTAACCCAAACCCAACCCAATGTATGAAAACTATTTGTCCAACTCGTCTATTGACCGGGTTGGGTTCAGGTTGGGTGGGCTCAACCTACCCAAGTTGCAGCCCTAGCTGGTGGAGGTGATTACCAGCAGATCCAAGATCAACCATACCTCCAATACACCCTGTTGAAAAGTCAAGCAGCAGTCCAATGGAATCTGTGCACAACTAGGAAACACCGACACCCCAAAAAATTTGGAAACGCAGTGTCCAACACATATTAGAGACGACACTTACTTGACACACCTACTTCCCCTGTCGGACACGCTTGGGAAGTGTTTGTAATTTTTAATTCTTTTTTTGTTTTTACCCGACATAGTCAAGACATGGCTTTGACACTTAGCCGACACGTGCAAGACACCCCTACGATACAATAAGGAAGTCTTTTTGCATATTTTGATAATTGGAATTAAACAATAGATGACGTTGAATTTGTTCTTTGATGATTTGTGTGGAAAATGGAACAATGCTTGAGGTTAAATGTCATTGTTACAACTTAATAACTCATTATGACTTATGGAGTTATAGGTGTCTTGCTTGTTTATATAATTATGGAGTATATCTTTTATTTCCTCATATATTTTATTTATTTATTTTATATGTATAATGGAACTATCAATTATATGTGTATATAAATTATAAATATATATTTATTTCTTATCGTGTCCCTAGCGTGTCATGTTTTAGTTTTTTTAAGATTTGCTGTATCAGTGTGTCAGTGTCATGTCGTACTCGTGTCCCGTGTTCGTGTATGTGCTTCTTGGGTGCTCAATGTGTTCAACACCTGGGGCAACAAGGTTGAGACCATAGCCACCAACATCTGGCAAAACCGTATGTTGACATTAATCCTTCGTAGAGTAGATATTTTTCCTTTTCCGTTTTCATTTTCCTCCAACTGACTTTCCGAGATCCAAACAGAGGTAAATTTAAAAATTGGAATCTGGTAGATGAAATTTCTAGATAGAAATTGACCCCCCAAATTCCAATTTAATGTTCCATGACTAGAAATTCGACTTTCGTTAGCTAGAATTTGGTTCAAAAAATTTCAAGACATTCGGTTTTAATTCAACATTTGAAAATTCCTCTTTCAAATGCACTCTTCAGTCTTCACATTCCCAAAAACATATGCCTGGCTCAACTTATAAGTTACTGTTATTTGGGCTTGTTATCAGTTAAAACAAAGTCATCCGTACATGGAGCTGCATGGGGGAAGGTGAATCTGACAGCCAAGGCAATTTCAGGAGGTAGTTTTGAGTCTCTGTACAAGCAAACTTTCACAACCCATCCAGGTGAGAAGTTGAAGAAGACCTTCGCCTGTTATCTGTCTACAACAACTGGACCAGTCGCCGGAACTCTTTACCTCTCAAATGCTCATGTTGCTTTCTGCAGTGATCGCCCCTTGTCCTTCACTGTGCCCTCCGGCCCAGGAGACTTGGAGCTACTACAAGGTAAACAAAATTATTACCACACTAGCGTAATAAAAAAACAAAAGATTAAAATTAAAATTAAAATTGTAACCAATTGTGAAACCATCACCATCTCCAATAGTATGTGTCAAATTTGTCTAATCGTATCTGCCCAATGCCAATTTCTCTTGCCATTTTTACCACAAGTTTTGCATTTGCTCAAACAGGGCATACCATTTGAGAGAGTTATTTTTATTTGGGCCAGGCTATTGCCACCACATAAAGTACTCTAAGCCCCCTAATTAATTTATATTTTTTAAGTTTTATCAAAAATATAAAGGGAATTTTGGTCATAGCCCCTATGTATAATACTCCTTTTACAATAGACCCTAAAACAAATTACGTTTTGTGAAACCCCCTTTTGGTACCGTACGGACTAAAACACCCTTGATTTTAAAACTTCTAAAATATTACAACCGTGCCATTTAACTCCCCAACCCGAAAATCAGGGATTTTTCCTCCATTGTTTCCAGCGACAAATATAGAAAAATATACCGAAGCAAATAAACATTTCAAATGTTTATACATAGCAACGTATGAAGCAACGTTTCAAGGTTTGGAGGTGAAAAGAAGAAAAGAACAAGAACAAGAACAAGAAGACGACATCCATGGTGGGACGGTGGTCGGAGAAGGTCCAGTTTGGATAAGAAGGTCTGGTTTTTCAGATCTGGTACTATAGCCGAATGCCTCCCCTCCCATTCTTCTTATTCTTCTTCTTCTACTTCTTGCACAGTAACAGCCTACTGTTCCATATTAAAAAAAACATACCTGCAATCGCACTATTACAAAAAATAGTGTGCAATAGTATCAACATACTGTTATAATATGAATTCCTATTAACAATGGGTAACAGTACCATCATACTATTTGAAACAAAAAATATGAATTCCAAGGTATACATATTCAAAACAGTACCATAGATAGTAAAATGATACTCTTGGCGAAACAAAAACATACTATCAGTCATACTAACTTGAAAATGCAACTCAGTAACAACATACTGTTCCATATTAAAAAAACACAACTACAAATCATATTGTTACAAAACTCCATTATCATGCAACAAATTAAAAACCCAAATCAAAACCACAACCCTTTTCCCCTCAAACCCACTGTCAAACCATAAAATAAAATAAAAATAAAAATAAAATAAATAAATAAAAAACCCAGATCTAGTTTTTCCGGTTGCCGCCGACAACGACAACGGCGACTCACCACCAGCCCCGCCGCATCCCCGTCGCTTCCCCACATAAGCCATCGTCGATTCTCTCACTGCCAGATCACCGTCAAGCCTCAACCTTCAAGTCTCATGCCATTGAGACACACTTGCTGTCGGCCCTCGACCACCGGAGACCATCGCCATCAACAACCAGTCCGATCTGGTGCTCGGAGCTTGCTCCCGCTCCTCTCTGCCGTCAATTCCTCACTACCAGATCCCCGTTGAGCCTCGACCATTGAGCCTCGACCACCGGAGACGATCACCGTTGAGCCTCGCCCACCAGAGACGACCGCCATCAACTAGCTAGTCCAATCTACTGGTCGGAGCATGATCGCCGCTCCTCTCCCTCCTTCCCCCCCCCCCTCTCTCTCTCTCTCTCTCTCTCTCTCTATCAAATCGGTTTGTAAATATAAAACCCACGATTGGGTTTGTAAATATATAAGGTTAAAACGGGTATTTTTCAAAAAATATTTCCTTTTGCTTAAAAAATCTTTAAAAAAATGGGTTTTAGAGTTAAAAACTCTTATAGTGGGTTTTTTGTTAACATCAATCCCCTAATAGGGGTTATTGCTAATTTCCCCAAATATAAAAAAAATTTACGAAAACTAATCACATAGTTTACTAAAAAACATCATTCTGGACAACTTTGTAGAATAATTTGTTTCCAAATTTGTCATTTAAGTACACTTTTTGGCCATTTTTCATGAAAAATGAAATAAAGATTGTAAATGGCCAAAAAGTTTGCTTAAATGATAGATTTTGAAAAAATTTCCTTCTACAAAGTCGTTCAAAACGATGCTTTTTAGTAAATAATGTAATTAGTTCTTGTAAAAACCTTTTATATTTTTAATAAAATCTTAGAAAGTGTAAATTAATTGGGGGCTTAGAGTACTTCATGTGGTGGCAATAGCCCCCTTCTTTTTGTTTTTGTGCCAAATTATAGCACACCCAATATTGGAGATGGTCACACACATTTACCCAATGGGGCATATGACACAAATATTCTTTCATCTAAGAACTTCAAAATATTTACATTTCCTACTTTAAGTTACATGAATTGACAAGAGTTACCTGGAACAAGTTATAGTACCTTTGGGCAAGATTGGCACCATCAACCCAGTCATCATGCGGGATAATCCAACGGAAAAGTATATCCAGATGGTCACAATTGATGGACATGATTTCTGGTTAATGGGTTTTGTTAATCTGAGAAAGCATTTCGCCATCTCCCAGAAAGTTTGTCAAATTTTGTAGTATCTGGAATTGCTGCAAAAAAATGGAGTGGTGCTCATCACTGTAATCTTTATTTTCCAGTAAGTTTTCGCCAATTTGATTCTTTCTTTGGCGTGAGAGATTATCTCTCTTTTTTTTTCTCCTAATTTATTTGTTGGATTGTACTATTCTGTAATAATGATATTGCTTTATTTTCATGTATATTTACAGATCGAATTAGATACTGGCAAAAAATACATACTTAGTTCATGAGAAAGCATATCACGTGATCACCGTTAATTTCACAAATGATAATTATTTTTTTATTTTTTTAGGAAGATCACGTAATAAAGAGTTAAACATTAAAAAAAATTCTTGTAATTTACAATAGAAAAAAGTTGAGAGAAATGTTGAGGTGATAATGAAGAACTACCAAATTACTCCGTATATAAAAAATAAAAAAAAAATGACACAAATATTTTTGAACATGCTTGCGGCTATATTTAACCAAGGATTATACAATAGAACAATGAATTTACACTTGCAGAACAAAACTCTCGAGCCCCATATCGATCTCATTTCTTTTATCACCATGCCATGGCATTATGGCCGTCTTCGCAACATCAATTGTCTCCCACACCCCCTCTCCCAAACAATATGAAATAAAATAAATTAACTCAAGTTAAAGGAGAAAAATAAAAGAAAGAAAGAAAAAAAATGGGAAAAAAAATGAAGGACGGAAGATCAAAAAGAAAAGAAGCCCAGCCCATGTTCGATCAACCAAAGAAAAGAAGGGGACAAGCACAAAAGGGGCAATGCTGAATCGGTTCCGGTCCGATCAGGTAAAAGGGATGAGGTCGACAAGTAGTTCCAAGGAGAAAGGAGTGTCTTGATCAAGATGATTCTCAGCCAAGACAGGACATGGAATTAGTGTTGGGCCGGTCGGCGAACCGGCTAGAAGGATCGAGAAAAGGAGTGTCATGATCGAGATAATTCTCAGCCAAGATAGGATAATTGGTGTTGGACCGGCCAACAAGCTCATGACATGCAGAGTTTTCATGATAGGGTCCTCCTCCAAGGTTTACCCTGGTTCTTGAATCCATCAAAAACATCTGTTTCACAAAGTTTTGGTACTAGAGAAAGCCAGTAAAAAGAACGTACATGTGATTTCACCCAAAAAAAAAAAAAAAGGTAAAGTGTTTGATGCAAACACAAACAGTCCTATATGGGTATATATAGAGGAGTGCATTTATTACAGCATCCTCTAAATCTGAAAGGTTTAAATAGCCAGATTTATCATTTATTGCATTTAATATTTTGAGTTTTACTGTCCCCAAATCGCTAGATTTATCATTTATTGCATTTAATATTTTGAGTTTTACTCTCTCCAAATAGCTAGATTTATCATTTAATGCATTTAATAATGGCCAATTTGAGTTTGACCTTCTCTCCCCCGCTCTAGCGCTCACCCACGCGCATGTGTGCAAACACGCACTCACACTTCCGTTTTGAACATATGTTATACTTCGTATATAGATATGTACAAAAAGCTTAAGTTTGGGATTCTAGACTTGAAATTTTTTTGGGATTCTTTTTCTGGTCATTGGAGCGAAATCACTTGGATTCGGATTCGACGATGGAAAATCCGTGATCCCAAACCTGAAGGGGACTTAATATATATACATTTTAAGCTATGTTATTTTACACACGAAATGGTGAATCTATCTAACAATTCGGGCTTTTCAATAGATAGAGGAGACCTGATTTAAGAAATGATAATGAGAAAAATTGAATTAAACAGCATATCCAAAAAGTAAACTTGATTTTTTTTTTTTTTTTTTTTTTTGCTCAAACACATAGCCATATTATCTATATCAATACTATCTATAAAAGGGTGAATGTCAGAAAAATTTTTGATTAACCTTTATATCCTCATTTTTAAACTTAATTACTTTTTTAACTTTACAATATAGAATAGAAGAGTTATTTTATTGTTTGCCCCTAACTCAAACTTTTAACAAATGAAAGTTAGATTCTTACTCAAATTCCTAATGTTGATAACTATCAAGTTGCATGACAATAAAATATGAAAATTTTATGAAAAAAATTTTCATAAATAAATAAATAAATTCATAATGTTGAATGCAAACTCTTTGAATCTTCTGTTTTATGAAAAAAAATAATAATAATAAATAAATAAATTCTGAATGTATATTTAACTTTTGAATTTGAAATTTTATGAAAAAAATATGAAATCTTCATGTATTTATTATTTTTTTTTATATAACTAATATTATTTAAAAATGTTCATGTGCAACGCACATATGCTATATCTAGTATGTTCAATACATTGTCCCTACCATTTGTATATAAAATTACATACAACCGTATGGTCGGTAGTGGTCTCTAAATATTTATATATATTGGGATACTATATTAACAAAATCACCACCCCCATAACATACACAGGCCTATTTAACATGATGGTCCGTAATAAGAGGGGGAAAAAAAATCAAAATTACACAACACACATGAAGATTTTTTTTTCCTCCTTTTTTCTAAATTTCTTTTCCATTGTTGGAACAAAATTTACTTGCCCATCCTTGCAAAACCGAATGGCACATACTCGCGTTGGATGTTTTCCATTAACTCATAATAAATGTTATTAATGAAGGTAGAGAATTTGTAACAGCTTTGCAACAAACCTCAAACCTGACTTACCTCGGTTCAAGAAATAATTAGCAGGGCGAAGGCATACATACCTCATTGGATTATGGATATGAATCTAGAGTTCGAACATTTAAAGGCTTGTATCGATATGATATCTCAGGGATTTTGAATTATTTTCTTTGCCTTATATATACTATCTATAATTTTGTAAACAAACCCAGCCAATACTTTGAATGTGGCGACTTGGATGGTTAATCACCATCTTTCAAATGTAGTAAGAAAATTTTAAAATGTGGCATTCCGCGAATTCCTATGAGTCGATCCCTCTCTGAAATACCCACTTACCTGTGTTTGGTTGGGGGAAAAGTAGAAGAAAAGGAAAGAGAAGGGAAGGGTGCCTTCCCTCCTCCCTTCCCTTCCCTTATTAAACCTGTCACCCGGTGACATCCTGAAGTTTGGAGATTCGATCTAATTAAAGACCTCGATCCACATCGTAGGGGGGAAGATATTCCATTTGACCGCAACAGCCGGTGATAGGACTTTTGTTCCGATCAGCAACCATCATATCGTTATTGATTCTTTTTGTCACCAAAAAAATAATAATAAGGGTGTCATGTTAAACATGATTTGGCTCCTCTTCATAGGTTCTCTACATAAATCTTTTTTATTTTTTTTTCATTTTTTAAATATATATATATATATTTTTACCACATAACGGGTAAGAGACATGATGCTTCATATGTACGTACCATATTGAAGCACAATGCAATTCATGGGGGAAAGATGTTCTGTCAAAAAGATTGTTACAAAAAATTATGCAACCAATATATGGCGGTACAACACATACCAATAACATTTTGTTTCAGAATTATATTTCTTAAGTTGAATTTAAATTATTGGGGTGATTTTTCTCAATTAAGCATTTCTTAAACATTGCATTCGGGGCACTCGTGGCAAAACTAATACTTACCTAGTATGCGAGTACATACTTATTTTTACTTTAGCGCGTATGGCAATATATATAGTCGCTTAAAACCTCAAGTTTTTTGTGCTCACCTTTTTGTCGTTTCCCTAGAGTCATGACTAACAGTGGTAGAACCAAACCATTAGTCTTTTAGGGTCAAGACTAATGATAAATATTTTGAGAATTTTTTCTTGGGACGAATAATAATGGGGTTTTGCTCTTTAACTTTATATAATATAAAAATATGATTATAATAAATAAAATGGTCAAACTCATCAATTTTTTTTAGTCTAAAAAGCAACTAGAGAGTTAAAATAAAAATTTTTCAGGGGTTAAATGAAAATTGCCAAGGTCAAATTTTTAAATCCTCATAATTTAGTTCAAGAAATTTAAAAGGAAAAAAAAATTTTAAAAAAAAAGTCAAGGGGGTCAATTGCCCCCATCCCTCCGGCCCTGATGACTAGCATCATAAATTATAAATTAAACAATACTTGTCACAACTTATTTCTCATCATTAATTATCATAAAACATAATATCTATGAAGTCTGATAATTTACACATGATCTCACATATTTTATCAAAATTTTCACGGCAAGAAGTGAGCTGTTATGGGCGTTATGGCTATGACAACAAATTATATGTGCTAATAGGTTTTCCCTTCGATCTCCAAGTAATCTGTGCAGGGGAGCTCGCATTTCTTGAGGGTTAAAATGTTCGTACTTGGGAGACTGTTATAGCCTATATATTAATTAACCTACATGTAAGGAGGACACTCTCATATAAATATGTCGAGAAATACATCCATTTCATCATGAGTCGATGGGTGAAGAACAACCATGCATATTATATATATCATAAAATGACACAAACAAATATTTTCTGAAACATGCATGCGATTATATTTAACCAAAGATTGTACAATGGTACAACAAAAGAGAGAGAGAGAGAGAGAGAGAGAGAAGATCAAAGATAAAAAAAAAAAAAGAAAAAAAAAAGAGAGAGAATAAGCCCATGTCCGATCAACCATCCAAAACAAGGGAACAACCACAAAAGAGGCAACGTTGAGGCACTTCCGGCAAGATCAGGTAAAAGGTATGAGGTTGACAATTAGCTACAAGGACAAAAGGAACATCTTGATCAAGATGATTCTCAGCCAAGATAGGATAATTGGTGTAATGGTGCCCTACAAGATCATGCCATGCAGTGCTTTCGTAATAGAGGTTCCCTCCGAGGTTTACCCTCGTCCTTAAATCGATCACAAACGTATGTTGCACAAAGTTTCGGTAGTAAAGAAATCCAGTCTGCAAACACAAACACACCCACCAAAAGATACAATATAAGATTATCATAGAAATCTTTCTTCCAAAAAAAAAAAAAAAAAGAAGAACACGAAACAAAGAGTAAGGAAAACAAGAAAACACAAGTCGAAAAAAGCTTTTCCATATCATTTTAGAGAGAGAGAGAACCCGAGTGTCGATGCATCGTTCCCAAGGTACAGGAACGGGAAGTTCAGGACTGCCGATAAGGAAGGTCCAAAGAGAGTAATCCATGGAAGAAGTAAGATAAAGAAACTAAAAACCTATAAGAGGAACTGAAAACCAGAGAGATGGAGGTGTGTGAGTGTTTGGGTGATAAAATGGGGGTTTATATAGGCTAAAATAGAGGGTTGGTGACTTGGGTTGTTTGTCCCTATCTACTTCAAAGAGTGGCAAATTAAAGTCATAAATTATGAAGGCTAAGGGAAATAATTTTCCATTAGTAACTGAAGGAAAATATGGTGTCGCATGCTTTAATGATGGTTATATTTTGGCTAGGTGAATACCGTGGATCTGTGCCCTAAAGAAAGCGCTATTAATTAATGACAAAGTTACCAGAGATGTCAATGACATGCTTTCATAAAATAATTAAGGCCTTGATACTCCAAGTCTCCAAAGTAAGCAAGGTCCTAAAATGTAAGGCATTGTGTCCTTTCTTACTTTCCCTATCCACATTCTTTTATTTTTCACTTTCATTTTGGACTTAATGCCATGTTAGGAAATGATGTAATTAATTAAACGAATATATAATTTCATATATATATATATATATATATATATATATGGTTTTACTTAGGGTTGTCAAAAGGAGAAGAAACACTAGTCTTTCTTTTTTTCTTTTTTGCCTACAGGGTAGTTAGACTTTATATTTGACTAGTTCTCAATTAATACATCGCACACTCCACATCAATTAACGCCCAAATAAATATGACCAACATGCGTTCTCTCAAACCATCCCCCATTATTTAAAAATAAAAAGTTTATATCCATTAAAGCTCGAATGGGTCAACTCATGTATTTACCTGATTCAGAAAGACTTAAAGTTGGCACAATAATTGCGAGTAGATGCATTTGAATCAGCTAATAATGACGATTTTCCTTTTGGCGGATGCCTTATTAAATTAAAGCTTCCTCATAATATGCAACCCTCTCAGAAATAATAATGCTACATTAAAAGTCCTAATAGGATAATAACAACTAGAGCGTTACCAAAATCAAAGTTTGACTTTTTGCACATAAGACTACAAACGAGACTAGAGAAGCCTTGGTTCATGGGGTGCTTAAGCTCGACTCCTTGAAATCTTAGCTATTCAAATTCGGCTTGCTTTTTATGAGGCCAATCGAGTCGAGTTTTAATATGTTTGAGCTTGACTCATTTATTAAACAATCAAACTCGAACAAGCTTTTACTGATCGAATTTATGTACAAGTTGTTCATAAATGACTTGATTTATTTGCAACCCTACCTTCACAAGATTGGTTGAGATTTACAAATAATAGGAATTAAGAGAGAAAGTCCCTAAAAAAATTGGATTATGTACACTGGCTTATTCAAGTCATTTTTGCAAGTCTAATTATGAGCCTATTCATGAGCTTGATCATCATGAACCCTTAACAAGCTTATTCATGAGACCAACCAAGTTGAGCTTGTTTTGCTTGATATTGAATCGAATTATTATTAAACAAGTCCAAACTCCAAGCTTGAGCTTGGCTTGTTCGTAAATTATCAAACTAAAACGAGTCTTTACTAAGTTGTTTGTTAGCATGCACAGTTCTAGCTCTTGCAAACAAAAAAACAAAAATTTTGAAATTGTAAGTCCAACTTTTCTTTTACCGAAAACTCAACTTACATAGGGTGAATTACGGATAGGTCTGACTACGGATAAACAATTACAATTCATTACAAATTATTAATCATTTTTAGTTAAGTTAGTAGTCATTTACTATTAAGTTATAATAATTTCTATTAAACTGTAATCGTTTGCCTGTAGCTGGACCTATCTGTAATTCTCCCATTTACATATATAAAAAAAAAATTAAAAAAAAAAAATCGAGTCCATTGGCAGGGCTTGGGCTAAGCTACCTCGATGCCAACCTTCTTGGTCATCTGGACTGAATAAGTGAGCTAAATTTAGCTGGGTTAATTTTCTAGGCCTGTTTTTATGCTTGCAAGAACTAGAACTCTGCACGCAAACAAAGAATGTTGGACTTCCCACAAAATGATTGATCCATTCATTCTTTCCCGACCTGATAATGATCGCATTTTTCAGAGCCTTAATAAATAAAAAATAAATAAAAATAAGCCATATAAGTCCCATGTTGGACCTCCCACAAAATATTACAATAGTAGTGACCATCATCGTTAAATCGTTCGAAATTGGACCTCCAAGTTTTTTCCTTTTTTATTTCTTTTTTGATGATGAAACTGGACCTCCAGGTTTTTTGGCCAAACATGAGTATCTTAAGCCTAGGTATGAGCTCAGCTTAGTCCCATGCGACACTCATTCCACCCGAAAGCCCATGCATTTGATAGTGAGGGAACAAAGATTCAAATTTAAGACCTCCATCTCCTAGCCTTTTGCAATTCGCACTGCCTTCATGATGAATAGACTGGATTTTCTCAGAGTCTATTCACTATATTTTTGAGAATAAACTCCCAGATCCAAATTACTCCCATGCCAAACAATTCTTGGTTCCAACTTTGTCAAGTAATAGAATTTTGGGACATTAAAGACCAAATAAATAGTCAAACCAAAATTGATAAGCAGTCACAAATCCAAAAATGTACAAAACCAAGACAACTAAAATAAGATTTGAGTTGTTCAACGTGAAAAACACGTGCTTCAGGGATCACCAGGCTGACTAACCAGTAACTGGTCTGATCATCTCGCAGTTTCTCATTAAATATCTATTTAGAAGTTTTTGACGAAAATGTCCTAAATTCATGGGAAAAAACTACTTCACTAGCAACAAGAGGGGGATGCTCTTGCCTGAAGAAATCCAAGTGCAGATAAGCCCACTGGATTAGTTTCCCACCTCTAATGTTTAACGCCTCTTTTTGCTTCCTTTTGCACCACTGGATTTTGATGGGGAAGCAACCAGGTACACAAACAAAACCATAATGGTGATCACGGAGATTAAAGACCCATATTTTGCCAACAACCTCTGCAAATATAAAAAATTAAAAAAATGGAAGTAAGAAATAAATAGGGGAAGCAAAAGTTCTAGAAATCCAGAAAAGGAAGACTTATGCCTCAATAAAATGACAAGAAAAGTGGTTTTCACTCTGCAGAACATACACATTGAGAAGAATAGTCATCAAGGATATTTTTAATTAGTTGCCAGTTAGAGAAGTCAACAGGCTAAAATTAACATTCCACAAACAATTCGTTGATTGTGAAAAGGGGTAAGAATGCCACAAAAAATTGGGGCAATTAGGTCTGCATGTGTTATTTCAGAACTCAAATCCATCCTAATGCAAAATTTAACAACCACCTCCATAATCTAAACATTGAAAGAATAAGAATGACTCATACCTTAGCCTGTGGAAATTTTGATGCCAACATTGATAATTCCATGAAAAAACAAGACAATGCATTTTGGTTAATACAGATAAAGGTTTCGAAAAAGAGAGAAATCAAAATTTGCTATTTTAAGGAGAAACTTACCCATTCAAACTTCTTCTCGGGAGGTCTGTCTGCAAGGATATCTAGTGGCAGTATTGGGGTTGAAAAAGCCTCCTAGAAACAGGTGACAGTCAAAAGATCATTATTATTGTTATTATTATTTTTCACTTGGAACAAAAATTTAAGTAAAACACTGCTGTGCCTGTCAAACCTGTAGAGCAGCCTTTGTGGGGATGCGGAAAGTAATGACTGCTGGCGCACCATAAAACAATCCTTTCACACTGGACTCCAAATCAAAAGAGTGCGACAGAAGAGCACCACTGCAGATAATATAGGTCCGCAGATATTGAAAAAGAAGAAAATTATTAATTAAAATAAAATGAATAAGGAATTTAAAGAAGGGATTGGCATTACTGAAAGGTAGCACTCACGCATCAAGCCTTTCCCATGACTTTGAAGTGTTACCACTGACAACATTGAATATATCTTGAGGCCAGCTATCGTCTGTAAGACTTACATCATACGCAGTCCTAAAAAGATAATTTTCCAAAGAAACAGAACATTTATGGTTTGCAATAAAATATGTAAGCACATAATTAATAATGAACAGGGAATAATCATAAAACAATTCTAACATTACGCAAGTAAATCAACTTGAAATAATTAAAACTCAAACAGAATTATAAAAATAAAAATAATAATAAAAAAGAGCCTTTGCCCACAGAATCAATGGAGATGTGATGATGAAGGTAGAAGGCACAACTAGATTTGTTGGGTGCACTCAATGGCTTCTGATGCACAACTTAAAGTGATGTAGTTAAAAATTATTCCAAAATGCAAGAGAAGTGACTACAAAATACAAGATGAGAAGAAAAATAAAACGTGCCCCACAAAAATGAAGGGGTTGATCTCCAAGCTAACATGCTTTGTACTTAAACCAACAAACCTTGAAACAAGCAACAAATTTGCAACCAAGCAAAAGAGAGTTACCAAAAGAGACCACAACTTGCAAGTCAGAACGCATTGAAAAGGGGATGAAAAACTAAGTCACCATCATTCTTACACATACAACATTTATTAGGAATCACTTAACCTCTGTTAATTAGGTGACCAACCACTAAAATCTTATCTCCCATACCTATCCAAGCAAAAAAAAAAAGAAAGGAGAGAGAGAGTGAGAGAGAGAGAGCTACCTTAGCAACTCATAAGAGAATAAGCCCTTAAAGAGAGCAAAAATGACTCCAAATAGCCTTGGCGGGAAAACCAACCCTCTCCTCTTGTTAGCAACTCAAAAGAAAATAAGCCCTTCCTATTATCCTTCCAATTCGGTAAGTCAGCCCCACTTCTAGATGCCTTTGCTGAGTACAGCTTCTGGACACTTGACAAAGGTGAAAGCTGTGTCTCACTTCCAATCATGAAGCAATCTCAGTATCTCACAAAGATAACACACCAATGAAGCCTCTCAGCCCTCTTGCCCTCCCAAAGAATATTGTCAACCACCTTCACCGACTTACTTTTGACAGTTGGAAAAGGTGAGAGCTCACTCACTTCCAATCATGAAGCAATCTCACAACAATGGGACACCAATGAAGTTTCTCGGCCTACCAAAGAATATTTGTCAGCCACCCACCTGATTTAATTCTTGTTATTTTGACAATCTCAGGGAACAAAAGCTTCAAAGGAGCATGCCCGCACCACGTCATGCAGGGGGAAGGGGACAGGGCGGAGAACACACACACATAGTTTGGCCCTTTTCCAAACTAAAAATAAAATAGCCTTTAGAAACTCATAGAGACTTTGCAAGATGCATAGACCATGCAATCCTCTCACCTCCTTAGCTTAGTACCATTGACACTTCTAAAGGGGAGCTGTGTCCTTATTGGACACCACATCACACACAACACTCATTCCAACAGGATATGTGACAGGCACACCCTAGATGTGTTCAAAGTTCTAAAATAAATATTTAATATTTAATATTAACATTCACCACCACTCTAAACTCAATTGAATGCAATATGGGGGATCCTGAAGAGCAAACTTTGGAGCATCAAAGTATTTTCTAAATACGACATTAGATGCAGGTTCTATATCCATACAATTGTTAACACGCTCATTTTCCTGCTGTTGAATTTACTGAAAACTTCAATCTCACAGGACCTCAATATAAAATGCCAGATGTAATAAGGCCTCATTGAGTGATGGGAAAAAGAAGAAAAACACAACTTACTTATTAAAATTTTAGCCATATAAAAAGACCAAACCAAGGTTAGTATAATGAGATGGTTTCATAATCCAACTTGAAGGCAGCAATCTACAGAGTTAAGCAAGGCTGTGAGTCTGTGATGATAAGATAGCACTAATTCAAAAGACTAATACTTGAGTATGGAAAATATGACAATAACTGATGAATTTTTCAGACTTCAAAGCAAACTAATCATCAAGAACCAAAAATCTCTGTACGAAATGGTAACAAAAGTGAGACGTCTCGGACATAAACATGGCACCATCTTTGCCTCTCTCTCTCTCTCTCTCTCTCTCTCTCTCTCTCTCTCTCTCTCTCTCCGGGTTTTAAGTTAGCAATGCAAAAAACCTCAGGTTATCCCATGTATTCATTCTCAACGTGCAAAATTGAGTTTTTCAATAGCAACTTTGTTTTAAACTTATCACGCATGATCTTAACCTAACAACCAACAACCAAAAAAAATAACCAACTGAACGAAGAGGACGCTAGCAAATCATATAAACAGCAGCATCAAACTCTATAATAGTGGTGATAAGTGAAAACAAAACAAACCTTTCAAGAAAGTAGACAAAACATATCGGATATTAAGAAACACAACTGATCAAAATCAAGGAAATAAGCACAAATATAGTTAAATGCCACCACAAATGAGCACAATTTTATGTAATTACCTTCTAATCAAACAAATAACCTCATGTTAAAATATATATATATCGACAACAACAATCAATTCAACGAGATCCAAACAATACAAGAAACCGTGTAGATCGGGTCCACCACTTGGTAAATCTATCCTTCAATCATCGACAATGATTATTTCAACTACCTCATAGGAAATCAGAAATTCCTAATTCATATAGCAATAACAACAGATGATCTATCAGATCAAGCATACGAGAATGACCAATCGGATTTACAGAATATGAATATACACAAATAAATTATGTCAAAGCTAAATCAGATAAGAGAGATCGATAATGGTGGAAAACGTTACGTAGATCCTTGGTTGTAGATGTCGATGGAGACGGAGACACGCTCGGCCCCAGATTTGAGCCTGGTGAGCGCAACTTTCTTGTGCGCCACGATGAACGGTGCGTCTGAGACCGCAAGCGTCGACGATGTGAATAGCAGAGCTACCATAACGCAGATCAGAGCCTCCATGATCCGATTCGCCATGGACGATGATCGGAGCTTCGCAATTCTTCAGGTCGAGAGTATGGAATTCTGCAGAATGGGGAAATGTTTCAGACACAGAAAACAACTAGGGTTCGAACCGAAAATAAGGGCTGGCTCTAGTGTCAAACGCAGCACGAGAAGACTGGTTGATTTTGTCAAGGTGATGTTGTATGAGAGCAAGGAAAAATTATAAAAACTACGTCGTTTTTTTGTAGTAATGTTAAAACTTAAGGGCCTGTTCGGTAAACCTAAAAATCTAATCGACTGAAAATAAGTCTAATCAGTTTTGATTTTCACATTATTTGATAAGTCTATTTTTTCTGCTAATTTGTTAAGTTTTTTGCTGAAAATAAGACATAAACACAATTTTTTTAAAATCAACTATAGACCTATTTGGGAATTTTTAAAATTGGATTGGATTGAGTCTAATCCATAATTATTATACGGTTTTTTAATAAATCAACTCATAATTGGTTTGAAAGAAAAAAAAAACTATATTTATGCCTTATATTCAAAATAAACTTGAACTAATTAGGAGGAAAAATGAATTTTACAAACAGTGTGAAACCAGTTAAATTTAACTTTAATTGACCAGGTTTTCAAGTCTACCAAATAACCACTAAAATTGATTAATTAAATAAATAACAATTAAGACATAATTTGATCTATCTTTTAAACTTCCCAGAAAATCCCTTTGAAACAAACTCGATTTATGGGGTTTGTAAAGAGCCAAGCTAAGCTAAAGGAAATAGTTGGGTACTTTATTTTGGTTTGGTAAATTAACAAATTCAACAATAAGTTTGAGTTTGTTATGAATATTAAACATTGAGTGGACAATTGAGTGGATGTCCACACCCCCTCCACTTTGTGATAATGGGAACACCACTTCATAAGTGGGTTAGGTAATCCCATCATGTGGACCTAATGCAAACAAAGATAAAAGGGGAAGGGGAGAAAGAAGAGAGATGTATATTTTGGAGAGAATGAAGAAATGTGTATTTGGAGAGAAAGAAGAGAAAGAAGATGAATAGAGAAATTTTATTCTCCTCACAACTTGTTCTAAATTCTTGGTTTTACAACACGTTATCAGCACGAATTGCTCAAGGAATTTGGGAGCAATATCATACTGCCACCATCTTCTTTCTTAACCAATTTGGTTGTGGTAAGTTGGTAAGTTGGTACGTTCTAAACCAATTTGATTGTGGTAAGTTGGTATGCTTTTAACCAATTTGGTTGTGGATTGGTTTTTACTCTAAAATTATATACTTGAATGGATGAATCCATCTTCTCTTCCTGAAGCAAGAGAAGATTTAAAAATAAAACTTGAAGTTTTAGAAATAAATAAAAGGAGTGATGATTCATTTTCTCTTCTTGAAGTAAGAGAAAGATTTGAAAACTTGAAGTTTTCTATATGAAAAGTTATTATTTACATGTTATCTTCATGAAAGAAGAAACAAATTTCAATCTCCAAAATTTTCTATAAGAAAAGTTGTTATTCATATATTCTCTTCCTGAAGCAAGAGAAGATTTAAAATAAAACCTGAAGTTTTATAATTAAAAAGGAAAAAGGGTAACAATTCATCTTCTCTTCCTGAAGTAAGAGAAAGATCTGAAAACCAGAAGTTTTCTATAAAAAAAAAAAAAAGTTATTATTCATCTGTTCTCTTCCTGAAGCAAGAGATAAATTTCAAAACCTGAAGTTTTAGAAATAATGAATAAAGTCTCAATTTAATTGAATAAAGTGATGGTCAATGATGACCAAATTAAATTGAGTAATATATTTCTCTATTATGTGTTATGCAACTTCTTTAGATGCTTGTAAAATTTTGGTGAAAATTCGTGGGTGTGTCTTAACTTTTGCTTTAGTTAGCATAAAAGAACACAGAAAAATCTGCTCTTGTTTTACTACGAATTGACTGTCAACGTCACCTCTGTTGTCTGTTAACTTCTCTCAGATTTACTGGTAACTTCACTGTGTCAGCTTAAAGTATGTCATTTTATGATAAAAACCACCAGAAGTGGAATAATGGAATACCAAACCACCAGAAGTGGATTAATGACATATCAAACCATTAGAAGTGGAGCAATGAAATACTAAACCACTAGAAGTGGAATACTAAACCACTAGAAGTGGAGTAATAAAATACCAAACCACTAGAAGTGGATTAATGACATATCAAACCACAAGCTAGAAGTCGAGCAATGAAATATCAAACCACCAGAAGTGGAATGAATATATTTGGTGTGGAAAAATAAAATACCAAACCAAGTGGAATGACACTGAAGAAATAAGCATCGGTTTATAGAATAAACCTACGAGATAAGTGTTTTAAGTAAATACTTGGTTGAGGTTTTGTGTGTTATACTGTGTTGACAGCACGAACCTATTTTACCATTTAATTCATAACTTTAGTTCTAGTTATGATTTTGAGATGAAACGAATTGGATTTTGTCACTAACTTGTTGGGCTAACATCCTACCAATTTTCATGTCATTGGGTGACCATTTGATTTTTTTGCGTAATTATTTCGTGGTACACCTGAATCTGGGATTTCTGTTAGACAGCACTAACTCAATATTGAAAAATATTTTTGAATGGGTTTTGCTAGGTATTTCTCTACCAAATTTTGATGTTACAAAGTACATTTGATATACTTTTAAGTGATATAAACCCCAAAGCCCATTTCTTTTTGGATTGAACATATAAAAATTCATTTATACGCATCACAAATTGTTTTCACTAAAATTTCAGATTTGGTCATTGTACTTGGAGCAGATTACAGATTTTTTGCTACTTATTAGTAGCATTTTGAGAACTAGAGAGACCAACTGGAGATTGTCTCTGCAGCCCATTAAGAATCCTAGCCCCATTTTGGCATGCGTTAGTTTAATTAAAGGCACTCCCAATAGTGCCAATTGCCTAAACAAACCTTGCAGAATTGATGAAAGGCTATCTATTAATTCTATTCTGCCATTGGAGAAGTACTAATGCTTTGGGTAAGTTACTCTAACCGTGGTAAAGATACTTTGGCATATGTATCAATATGGAATTATTTTCTCTACCATATTAAAAAAAAAAAAAAATGGTCATAAAGCTTTATAAAACAAATAAATTGGTTTTACTTACTACGTGATAACAATCAATTTTGATTTATGAGTTTAAAATTATTTGTTGGCCAATTTTTTTTGATTATTATCAAAACCATTTCATCATTAAATTTGATGACCATTGAAATTAAATATTTGTGACCATAATTCTTTTGATATTTGATTCTTTTGAAAACGATCGATTTATTGCAAAATCTTATATAAATAAATATTTTCAAGATACCAAAATGTGACAATACACTGAACAGAGTGGCAAGATTGTGAAAATATTTTAATATTTCTTGCCTTGTAAGTACTATTGTAGGTGTACTAATTACTTCACGTCTATATCTAGTGAATATATGTTCCCCTATATACTCACCTGAAAACAAGCATAATTTATAAACTAGTATACGGGAAATCAAATATGAATTGCAATATGATATTGCAGATCTAATTTCAAGATGATTGTTAAAAATATATGTCTGGAAGACAGTGCTATAACTCACACAATCATTAAATTTCCAATATTTATCATTATTCAAAACTATTGTCAATATCATATGAGGTTCATCTAACCTAATTGAAGGTTCCAGAAGAGCAAATATAATATTGCCAAAAAGAAAAAAAAATTTATGTTGACAATTCTTTATATTCTACCAGAAGTAGAAGAAATTTATTGAGTTTTTAAAATTTACATCGTAAATAGTTATCATATTGAAACCATTAACAATGGAAATGAGGAATATCTTTATATTACCTCTATAATTTTGGGGTAGAAGCTCATATTAAATATTTTCTTTTTTATACGATTATAAGCACAATTGAAACACATGTGGTAGCGCACCAGAAGTGCTCTAACATAAAGATCTTTATACTTTAACATAATCACAATGATGGTAAGGGATGGTAATCACAGTATGGTAAGAATTCACACATCCAAACTCACAAAGTGATGTTTTTACAGCAAGATTTGCAGATTGTCATTTTGATGAAACACAGTTCCCGTCGTTAGGAGGAGGAAATCCACTGATAGAAGAACGACGTGAACTTTCTTGGAATGTACCATCTTTGTCCCATCTTGATCCAGGTACTGCTCAATGTGAAACTGAAGTACAGAGGATCACTCATCTTCAGAAGATTGCTAATCAAATGCCAGATGCATTTACAGACGCAGCAAAAATAACTAAGTCTTATATACCGGCTGCAAACACACCAGCAAAGATCAATGTACCAATTGGTAAGTCTACTATTATTGCAGCAAATGAATCATCTACTACACGCCTGAAGCGTGGTAGACCCTTGGGTTCAAAAGATTTAGTTCCCCGGAAGAGGAAAATAAAAGGGCAACAAAATATAGAAAATAGTACTCTGGAAGAGGCTATTGAACAAGAAATAAATATTCCCACAAATTCTTATTTAATAACTCCTGAAGAGGAAAATGTCCCTGAAGAGACAGAAAACAATAAAGAGGCATATGTACATGGAAATGAAGAAATTTCTATAAACTATACATGTACAAAAGAATTGTGGGATTGTTCAAAAGTGGTTATTAATGATGTATTTTCTTTCGCAGTAGCTACTGAAATTTCGAAAGATGATGATGATTTCGAACCACGCACTGTAGACGAATGTCACAGTAGACCTGATTGGTCAAAGTGGAAAGAAGCAATTCAAGCAGAATTGGATTCGCTAGAAAAACGTAAAGTATTTGGACCTGTAGTCCTAACACCCAATGATGTGAAACCCGTGGGTTACAAATGGGTGTTTGTAAGAAAGCGTAATGATAAAAATGAGATCGTCAGATATAAAGCTCGTTTAGTAACACAAGGTTTCCTGCAGAGACCCGGGATTGATTATGAAGAAACATATTCACCTGTAATGGATGCCATTACATTTCGATATTTAATTAGTCTGTCAGTCTCAGAAGGACTTGACATGCGTCTTATGGACGTAATTACTGCATATTTATATAGAAAGTTAGATGCAGATATATATATGAAGATCCCTGAAGGATTCAAATTGCCTGAAGCAAATACATCACAACCACGAAATATGTACTCAATTAAACTGAGACGATCTTTGTATGGATTAAAACAATCTGGAAGAATGTGGTATAATTGTCTCAGTGAGTACTTAGTTAAAGAAGGATATATTAATAATCTTATATGCCCTTGTGTATTTATAAAGAAATCAGAATCTGGATTCGCTATCATTGCAGTCTATGTTGATGATATAAATTTAATTGGGACTCCTGAAGAGCTCATGAAGCTGCTGAATATTTGAAAAAAGAATTTGAGATGAAAAATTTAGGGAGAACAAAATATTGTCTCGGCCTGCAGATCGAGCATAAATCAAATAGAATTCTTATCCATCAATCAGCTTATACCGAAAAGGTATTGAAACGTTTTAATATGGATAAAGCGCATCCACTAAGTTCTCCCATGGTGGTTCGATCTCTTGATATTAAGAAAGATCCATTTCGCTCCAAAGAAGATAATGAAATGCTACTTGGTCCTAAAGTACCATATCTTAGTGCAATAGGTGTTTTGTTATATTTAGCACAATGCACTAGGTCTGATATAGCATTTTCAGTCAACTTATTAGCAAGATTCAGTTCTGCTCCAACTCGACGACACTGGAATGGTATTAAACATATTTTACGTTACCTTCGTGGAACTACAGATATGGGTTTGTTTTACTCAAAGGAATTAGCCCATTGTCCTTTTTTAGAAGGATATGCAGATTCTGGATACCTTTCTGATCCTCACAAAGTTCGCTCACAAACAGGGCATGTATTTACATGTGGCAATACAGCGATCTCTTGGCGATCTACAAAGCAGACTTTAATTGCTACATCTTCTAATCACTCTGAGATACTTGCACTCCATGAAGCAAGTCGTGAATGTGTATGGTTAAGATCTGTAGTCCATCACATTCGAGACACATGTGGGTTACCTCTGATTAAAGGTATGTCAACAACAATTTATGAAGATAACGCTGCATGTATTGCACAAATTCAAGGAGGGTACATCAAAGGTGATAGAACCAAACACATTTCACAAAAGTTCTTCTACACTCATGAACTCCAGCAGAGGCATGAAATTGATGTGAAGCAAATACGTTCTACTGATAATCTTGCGGATTTATTCACCAAAGCCTTACCATCGTCAACATTCAAGAAATTGGTATATGGCATTGGAATGCGTCGGGTTTGCGATCAGTTAAGTTGATACTTATCTTCTTATCAGGGGGAGTATTCATTTTTGGACATATGCACGCTGTACTCTTTTTCCTTCGCCTAGGTTTTGTCCCATTGGGTTTTCCTGGCAAGGTTTTAATGAGGCAGTTTCTTTAGTGCGTCCAACACCACTCTAAGATTTACAAAAATGTTGTACTCTTTTTCCTTCACTAGTTTTTTCCCACTGGGTTTTTCTAGTAAGGTTTTAACGAGGCACATTATCTTAGTGTGGTGGACATCCAAGGGGGAGTGTTATGAATATTAAACATTGAGTGGACAATTGAGTGGATGTCCACACCCCCTCCACTTTGTGATAATGGGAACACCACTTCATAAGTGGGTTAGGTAATCCCATCATGTGGACCTAATGCAAACAAAGATAAAAGGGGAAGGGGAGAAAGAAGAGAGATGTATATTTTGGAGAGAATGAAGAAATGTGTAATTTGGAGAGAAAGAAGAGAAAGAAAATGAATAGAGAAATTTTATTCTCCTCACAACTTGTTCTAAATTCTTGGTTTTACAACAGAGTTTGATTTATTCATTTTTATGAATAAGCTTGAAATAATTTTTTTCATTGAGCCCACCTCAAAGAGTATTTAAATAGTTAGATTATTTTAAATATTAATGTACTTATTAGGTCGAGTAATACTTTATTGGTGAGTGAACGAGTAATACTTTATTCAAGGTTAGACAGTAAATTATAATTTTAAAAGGAAAATTGTTTGGAACCGCGGGTCCAAATATCCAATTTTATGAATCCAACTTTTCGGTTTCAAAGTTCAAGAAGATTTTGCAACTTGGACCAATAGTTCAAGGGGTTTTATATAATTTACCCTTAAAAATGTGCATTAAACGGTTAAAAAGATTTTAATTTATATCAATTTTTTGTCCAACTGGTAATCAATTAATCATTAAACTACGCGGACTACCATTACTCTTTACTACAACGGGCTATCATATTAAATTGTTAATCATACTTTTTCCTCTTTTACTTTACTAGATATAGGTACACGTACGTTGCACGTGATTATTTTTCAATAATATGATATATAAATGAAAGAATAATTTTTAAAGGATTAAATATTAATATCGGTTTGGTTAGATTTTTACTTCTAATAAAACTTATAGTGAGTAGTATAACTAATTTAAAAAAATTTAACTTAATAACAAATAAATTTAGAATATAATAATTCCCAATAATAAATAGTAACATAATATTATATTGATTAATCACAAAACTTCAACAATTTGAAATGAAAATTTAAATAAAAAAAATTAATCATTATTGAAGATAATGACTCTGTATAAAACTCTAATGAAATACAAAGAGAAATATTTTTCATATAAGTTAACTATAAAAGCATAAATATCTCCTATATAAACTTTATTACAATAGTAGTTGTCATCTATTCAACTACAATAAGATTAAAAGGGTGCAAAAGGGTAGTTGTGCATTTAAAATTTAAAATAAGGGTATATTAGTCAATCAAAAGTTTTTCTCACATTAAGCTTTTTATAGGTAGTATATATTATTATTATTATTATTATTATTTTTTTTTTGGTTTGATCGTCAAGGTGTCCAGACCAACTTGCGTACACCTCAACTTAAGGACGCACTCTTCCATATTGGCTTAGTGCATTCAGGAATTAATTCCTGAAATATTCCCTAAAGAAATCGAACTCAAATTAATAGAATAAAAAGACTCTCCTCTTACCAACTACCAACTAGACTAACTCTCAATAATATGAGATATCGTTCAACTAAATGTCAGGTACAACTGATAAAAAAAACCAATTCCATACATCTTCCATAAAGATAAAACAAAAGTTTCTTCATTGTTAAATCAAGTTCAAGAAACATTTATATTATGACCCCAATTAGCCATAAAATCTGCAGCTCCATTTGCATGTTTGAACTTCGAAGATATGTCGCACAGCAATCGCCTCAAAAAATTATCCTTAAGCTTGTAACGATCCATAATCAGATGGGAAATGTTCCAAGGAGTATGATAAACCTTCTACACGATCTTGATGAGAATCTCATAATCGCCTTCTATTTGGACCATTTCGTAGCCCCAGTCAACGAGCAGCAAAAAAAACAGTCCAAAAAGCAATTTATCCTGCGACAAGGACACAAACATTACGCAAGCACAATGCTGAAGCCATCAGAGGTTCCCAACAATGTAACCTTGAGGGGTGAACTGAGTGATCCTAAGGCCTCTTGCTCCTTGGGTTCAATTCTCATCACTATATCTTAAAGCTACTCTCATTTGTCCTGTAATTGCTTGGTAGTACTAGGCCTGGTAATTTGGGCAGGTTGGTTGGGTCTGGGTTTAAGATAAATGGGTTGGGTTGGGTCATTAATGTGTTATGTAATTTGTGCCATTAATGAATTGGGTTATGCCCAACCCAATTACTATGCAAACCAACCTGTAACCGATCCAATTATGACCCGGCCTAGATTTAAACCCAATCTACATTCTGACCTCACCCATTTTCTAACCTGACCCATTTTGTGTTCTAGGTTTTTTTTTCTATCTCTCTCTCTCTCTCAAAACGCTCTCTCTCTCTCTCTCTCTCTCAAAGAGAATAAAAGAAGTTTCCCATGAGTAAGCGGTACCATCTCTTACAAACAACTTGAAAAAAATTAAATGCAGCTCATATAATTAAATGGAAAAGCAACATGAAAAAATTTAAAGATATCCCAGAGACCTTATACAATTTTGACGATGAACAAAAAATTCAAGATTGAAGAAAGATATCCTAAATTGAACAAAAAATAAAAAAGTTGAAGATATGATTTTTTTTTTTTTTAATATTAACTATTAGGAGTATCCTAGGTCTTACTTCCGCTAAAGTTTCGAGCCAAACTATTCTCCTAACGACCCGTGTAAGATATCTTATACCCACACAAGCAGTAATCTCTATGAGAAATTGAAACGATGACCTCTGAAAAATACACCTAAAATCTGACCGCTCAACCAACCTTGCAAGGGCACGAAGATATGATTTCTTTTCTCACAATTTTTGGCTATAGATATTACACCCTTTCATGAGTACAATGGCGTGAAAATAAGTCATCAACAGGTTCGCATCCAGCCAAAAGGCAGCTGAAATAAACCCTCCAAAATTAAAACCTTTTTGTTTTGAATTTAATTTACCATCATGACAAGCAGATGAAATCGGTAAATTTATTTAACATAAAATAATACATAGTAATACTAAGAAAATTAATAATAATAATAATAATACCCACCTACCATCCAAAGGCCAACAAGATAAAACACAAACATAAATGCAGTCGGTGGGATAAAGCTGAAAAGTAAACGGACCCACCAAACTCATCATATATATATATATATATATCATCAAGTAAACATGTTACAAATTCCCCGCGCGAAAGCAAATCCTCACCGTTGGTTTGAAATGAATGGCTTACATTAAAAGAAGCTTAAAAATGCATTTTAAATCAAAACATCCTACCCGGTTCTGCAACCATCTTCCTCGGCAAGAGCCACAAACGTCACTCCTCTCTCTCTCTCTCTCTTCATTCTCTCTCTCCCACTCTAGGAAGCACGGACACGGCTAAAATGGTGCCGTGGCTGTGTCCGACACGTGTCGGACACGGACACGCTTTCGACACGCCTCCGACACGTGTCAGACACGGTTTCAAAGTGTCCGGAAAAAAAAAAAAGAAAAAGAAAAAGGGACACAGCTTGGACACGGCTTGGACACCTGCGAGATACGGTTCAGACACTTTGTGGACACGGTAAGAGAAGTTCACAACAAGGCCTTCATCGTCGACGGTAGTGGACATCCGTAGTCTGCCGGAAAAATCAACCAAAAAAAAGAAAGAAGAAAAAGGAAAAAAAAGAAATCACAGTTGCCGGAGGTGGACGAAACGCCTCTGCAAATTGTCGGCGTGTAGGCCTCCCTGCTCTCTCCGATTCTCTCTCCATCGCTCTCTTCTCTCCCTGCGTTTCTCGGTGCCCTCTGCAAATCGTCGGTGGTTGGACGCATGGAGAATGGTGTGGGCTGTTTACCAAACAAAAGAAGAGTATTGGGGGTGGGTGGGTGTGTGTGTGTGTGACAGTGATGTGGGGGGGGGGGGGGGTGATGACTGATGACCTTTTGTCATGCCTCCCACAGCTGTAAAGTTTGTTTTTAACCGGAACAAGTTTTATGGTTTCCAAATTGTAACTATAGTTAGTATATGAAAAAAACTAAAATAAAGGTGTAAAGGCAAACAATAATTTTTTACATAGGGCATACGTCCCCTAGAATGGAATGCAAACAACAATTATCCCATATATACATATATACAGTTTATACATATATACTTATAAATATATATTATTTATATATATAATATATTTATTATTTATATATTGCCGTATCCCTATCGTGTCGTGTCCTGAGTTTTTTAAAAGTTGCTGTGTCGGAGTGTCCGTGTCGTGTCGTAACCGTGTCGTAACCGTGTCCGTGTCCGTGTCCGTGCTTCTTAGCTCCCACTATTCTCTTTCACCATCGGCGATCATGGAAATTAAGTGGAGATGGCAGGCGGCCGAAGAAGCAAAACCCCTCCCCTTTTTTCTTTCTAAACAGATTTGGGTGTAGCAAAAGAAAAAAAAAAAAGAAGAAGAAGACCACCATGTGAAGTTAAAGCTCATAGTAGTCCCTCCACCTTCTTCTTTTTTTACCAGATCTGGTAACCCCCCTCCTTCTCTCTCTCTCAAACCCCCATCCCCCACCCACAGTAGATTCCATCCACTTTTTTATTTTTTTATTTACAGATCTGGGCGTACAAACCCCCCCCCCCTCTTTCAATTCCCCAACCCCCACCCAAAAAAAAAAAAAAAGGAAGAAGAAGAAGAAGAAGAAGAAGAAGACGACCACGACCACCACCTATGTGAAGTTGAAGAGCTCTCTCTGTTTATTTTTTATTTTTACTTATTCAGCGTTTTGGGTGGGATTGCTGTGAGAGACAATAGAGGAAGGACACTAGATCAATCACCCATATGCTGGGTTTGTTGCTTCTTCAGCCACCAGCCGTCTCCACATTGCTTCCATGATCACCGATTATCATTAACCCCAACCAAAAAGAAAAGGAAAAAAAAAATATCTATATATATATATATATATATATATATATATATATATATATATTGGGGTGAGCTGCCGTAGTTATACCCCGCCTGAGATGATAACTGTCTATTTCTTTCGCATTTATTATTCTTTTAATAAGCTCAAACAGATATCGAACAGATTATAATTTGGGTCATGGGTTTTATATAGACTATAATTTGGGTTTCAATGGAGGTGGTGGCTATGGACCGTGGCTATGGACAATCTCTAGGTTGCGCTCTGAGATGGATGTTGTAGTCTTCAATGAGAGAGTACGGCGGTCGGCGTCGTTGAGGATGGTGTTCGTTGGCGTCGGTGTCGGAGGTGAGGTGAGGTTTTTTTGGGCGTTGAAGGTGACAGAGAATGGAGAGAGAAAGACATACAGGGAGAGAGTGGTGACTTTTGTGTCTTGGGAAGGGGCAAACACACTGCCCGAGAAACACTGATGGATGCATAGGTTGGATATTTTGATTTTAAAAGCCTCTTTAAGCTTCTTTTAATGTAAAGCCGTTCATTTCAAACCAACGATGAGGATTTGGGCTCGCGCGGGGAAATGGCAGGCGACATCGCCTGGTGGAACCATCATCAAGTAAACATGTTATAAAAAATAAATAAAAAGAAGAAGCATACATGCCAATGTAATGACAAAAATACCTAAAATCAAATTAAGTGCACAAGTATCCAATTTAAGCAACAACCAAAAAATAGAAAAGGGCAAAAAACAAATTTGCTGAATTTAGACAGAGATTGAAAAATCACTCACATTTATCTTTCGGATTCTAGAGCCAGATCCTCCACTCGTCGTTGTTTGTCCAGAATGAAAATCCACAGGACCCATGGTTTGTCCAGAAAGAAAATTCACAGTACCCATGGATTTAACATTATCACCGGTGGTGGAGTGCACCCCCGGAGCACCTCCACTTACCGGCCCCACTTGCCATACCTGATTCACCGTAGTACCCATAGAGCTCGTAATTTGCAGAGTAGCAAAAATAATCATATCCCCATTTACAAGCTCCGCCGATAAACCCGTTACTCCAAAGCTCAAAGTCCCCTCCGCCAAGCTGGTTTGGTACTGAGTCACCGGCGAGGTGTAAGCGTGCATCACGCCGGAGGAATTTTGGAAAGCCACAAGAGCCTGTGACCCCACCATTTGTTGGCCAGCTGGGTTGATTGCCCATGAAACCCAGTTCGATGCTGTGACGCCGGAGTGACGGTAGGCGAGATTGACGGTGCCGTTGGACTGGTAGTTCCAGTAGAGGAAGGAGTTCAAGACGGGGAGATCGTTGCAGGAGTTATAGATAACATTGTTGGTGAAGGAGGTGAAGTTCCTACATGTTTGAGCAGAGGACGAGAGAAACAGAGATATCAGAAGGCATGAAAACAACGCGGATTTCAGAAGTTTGTTCATTGTTTGGCCGATTTCAACAATACCCTTCGAGAAAAATACAAAGGGTGTAGTTTCAAGAACTTCTCTGTTTTCAAATGCTGTCCAAGAGGACACATATATGGAGGGGCGGCGCTTAGATCTAGCCAGATCTGAAGGGGGACGAGCATCGCCGGTACTCAACGCTGGATCTGTCTGGTTCTAGCCAGATCTGAAGCTTTCATTCACGCCACCTCGAACATCGCCGGTTCTAGCCGACGAGCATCGCCGGATCTCTACGCATACACCTACTTTTCATCTGATGATACAATGTCTGGGGTTTGCTGCCTTGGAATTTCTTGGCCTCTTCGACGGATAACAGTCCAGCAACCAATCGTAATGAAATCTAGTCAAGGAGGCTTCCAAGCAGTCTTTTGCAAGTGTTCTCAAGCAACCTGTAGTGGATGAGCCGATGAATCAAATACCCATCCCTAAGAAGGTAGGGGATATGGTCCACAGTCAAAATCACTGAGAGTGCATATCAATCTAAACTTGCAGACAGTAAAACAAATGTGTTGGGTCGAATTCTCCTTCCAAAAGGTGCCAAACCTCTAACAGTTTTAGATTTAAAGGCCAGGGCTTGTTCCTATTTGGAAGACGATAGGGGAATGGAGATTGGTTCCTTTGGGAAAGGGGTATTTTGATATTCATTTTCATTGTCTTGAGGATATGAGAAAAGTTTGGGCTGGTGGAAATTGGAATCTCAATCCGGGCTTATTTCGTATTTCTCGTTGGATTGCTGATTTTAATCATCACACTCTAGTTCAACGGCACTCACAGGTATAGATTCGTATCTATGGTCTGCCCCAGGAGTATTGGCATCGTCAAAATCTTTCAGAAATTGCAAGAAGGGTTGGGATTCCTTTGCAAATTGATAGAGCTACTCTAAATCAAATTTATGGTCTCTATGCCCGAATTCTGGTCGAAATTAATATGTCTCAACCTCTTCCAGAGCGTATTCGAGTAGAGCGAGAAGGTTTTGGGTATTTTGTGGATGTTTATTATGAAAATCTTCCAACCTTTTGTTCACAATGTCAATGTATTGGACATGAGGTCGCGCACTGCAAATTTGTTAAGGATATTGGAACCAAGTCTGGTCCTAGTTTACCTAATGATGCCAATGCTGAGACTTATCGTCCCAAGAAGCAGCTGGCGGTTCAGGATAACCAATCTATGCAACCTGTCAATTTGGAAGCCAGTGTAGCTTCATCTCAGTTAACTCCTACTCATGTTAGTAATACTCAGGTTACAAATTGTAAATGGAGTGATATGGCAATGCTAGAAAAGGAAATTAATGATACTAATGCTAATTCCATTTTGGATATGGTTCATGGGAGCCAGTTGAATGTTAATCATGTGGAAGATACTGGTGATAAGAGCAGGATTCATGAAGAGACTCCTGCAGGAATTTATATATAATGCTGCAGATAAGTTGTTTGATGATGTTGCTGAGGCAGTTTTCAAAAGTGATCAAGACAAGGGTGCTGATTGCGTGAACTATGTTCTTGCAAATTCTACTGTTGTGCCTTATGTAGATGGACAAAATGGTGAGACTGGAGTAGGAGTTTCAGCTCAGGATCAAGGGCAACCTATTGCTCCTCCTCATGCTGCTACTACTTCTGATGAAGGTAACTTTCCTTCTTTTGTTCTTGAGCAAATTAATTTGGTCATTAAGGAAGGTGAAAGACAAAAGGACAACTGAAGACTCTTTTATTCCTGTTTTATCAAAGTCGCAACAAAAAAAACTTCGACAACAAGTCAAGCAAGACACGTTTAATGTGCCTTACCATTTTCGAGACAGTAATTCTTCAAAAAACTCCAAGTATAAAGATTTTGTGCTTAACCGTTAGACATTTTGAATTTTTATCATTCTTGTGAGCTGGAATGTGACATTCTATAAGTCACCAAGCCCAGACTTATCCTTTATCCTTTATTGTTTTTTTTCTTTCTTTTATTTTCTTTCTTTTAATAAAATTTTTATATTATTTAAAAAAAAAATACAAAGGGTGTAATATCGCACGGTGAGAAGGAGCTCTCCCCGCCGATGGTCTCTTCTTCGCAAAGAGCACTAAAGTTCTACCGTTCTGGTCTCTTCGCGAAGGCTGAGAATGGCAAACCCCCCCCCCCCCCCAAAAAAAAAAAAAATCCAACTCCAGCCTTATTGTTGTTTAGTTTAAAACCCACCGGGTCCTGTCGTGAAACCTGTAACAATCCCATTTATAGCCGAGCTCGTTTTGGGTAACCCATTAACAACCCATTTAAAAATTTTATAAACCCAAACCCATTTAACCCATTTATCGTGAGTGGGTTTGGGTGGGTTCATGGGTTTGGGTTGGAATTACTAAACCTACTTGGTACATATGGGATTGAGGGACTATATATGTCTAGGGGATTAGTTGGGTTTAAAACATCTGAAACCTCCTGATATTAAAAATAATTATAAAAAAAAAATGGTTCCCCAACAATCTTAGAAGAACACATCCTCCTGCAGTTGAATTTTCGTTGTAGTGATGAAAACCATCAAAAGTAATTTTGACCCAATCCAAGGGACTTTCCTTGTATTTGACCAAAGGGGGAAGAGATTCTCTCCATTTAATGGATAATCCATTAAAATTTAGACCATTCATATCATGTGAGATCTATCAAAACATGTGGAACTTACCAAAACATAGGGGACCCATATGATATGAATGGTTTAGATTTTAATGGACCATCCATTAATATAATGGAGAGGATCCTTGCTTGACCTGAGGGTATCGTAACCCACTGATAATTTCTCTCCTTAACCTTTTTGGATGGTGGAGTAAATTCTTGAATGGGTCTGAATATTGCAACCCCTTCAAGTGATCTCCCTACCCCACTAATTTTAATTTTTTAAAGTTTTAAAAAAATATAAAAGGTTTTTATAAAAAGTGATCGAGTTGTCCACTAAAAAACATCATTTTGAATAACTTTACAGAAGAAAGTTTTTCCAAAATCTATAATTTAAGTGAATTTTTTGGCCAAAAATGCCAAAAATGAAATAGAGACTATAAATAATTAAAAAGTCTACTTAAATGATAGATTTTGGAAAAACTTTATTCTGCAAAGTTGTTCAAAATGATGTTTTTTAATAGACTTTTGTGGCTACTTTTCATAAAAACCTTTTATATTTTTTTTAAATCTTAAAAAAAATAAAAATTAGTGGTGTGGGGAGATCACTAGAAGGGGTGTAATATCTGAAACCTTCCTGAATTGGTTAACTTGGGCCTACTTTAGCCCGTCCTCTAGAAACGTCAATGTGCCACCAAAGGGTTGATCTACAGTGTCAAGCCCGAGTCCAAAAGTTAGCTTCGGCCTAATTCGGTCCCTTTGATAGCATAAATTTATTGGGAAAATACTTACTTCCTCACCCGCAGGGAAAAATTTGTGACCTCTACTCATATTCCACCACGCCATAATTAATTGAAGAGTTGGGCATCAATAAGCAACCAAGTAGTTCCCCGAGGAAAAAAAAAAAAAAAAAATCAAACAAACAAACAAACGGCAACCAAGTAGCTCTCTACCTATACGAGAGGTCACATAAATGTCACAAGTCGTTAAATGTTCTTATATATGGTTCTGATACTCTAGACTTAATTTTTGCCTTTCTTGGCAATCAAAATACAAAATTTCTGTTACTTTCCTTGCAGCTGCAGGCCCTTGCTTTGGATATGATTGGAACCCCTGCCCCTACCTACAATTAATTAGAGAACGACACAAAGCACATCCACAAGGTGTGGTTCATTTTTCTGTTCAAGAAATATCAAATCATCATAAATCTACAACCATAATATATATATATATATATATATATACTTCTTTCATTTATTTTTCATCTTTCTATTTTTGGGCTTACCATATGTGCTGTCAACAAAGATAGGGAGAATATCATAATCCAAGCCGTTTATGTGCACCACGCAAATGTTTGCCGACCGCAAAGATCGAATAATATCAAGCACTCATCAGTTTGAAGAAGAGAAGGCCTAGCATGAAAGACAAGAGTCAACCAAGTTAGCCAAAGTGACTGCCTTAGAACCAACCAAGAGGGACCTTTCTTTTTTTTTCTTTTTTTTTTTTTTTTTTTTTATGAGCACCAAGAGGGCTCTATTAGTTGCTGCATATATAGGCTATTGTGAAAAATCCCCTTGGATGGAGCAGGCAAGTCATCCTTGGCTACCAAACTTGACTCTTTTTCTTCATGTAAGGCCTCTCTACCTCTTGCTACCCTTGTATGAATTAATCATGCACACATTGTTAATCTGGACCAGCGGTGAGATAATGTCAAGCGGTTGTCGTGGAAGAAGAGAAGGCCTGGCATGAAAGAGAAGAGCCTGTCAAATTAGCCAAGGTGCTTGCCTGGGACCAAACAAGGGGTTTTTTTTTTTAATACATAAGTCTATGGTTTGAGACCTCTTGAGGAGGCACAGGCAAGTCATCCTTGGCTACCAAACAAGACTCTTATCTTCATGCAAGGCCTCTCTTCCTCATGCACATATTTTTCATCTGCACCATTCAAATGCTTATCGCAGCCGTGAGATCGATAGTGTCGAGCGCTCGTCGTGGAAGAAGAGAAGGCCTGGCATGAAAGAGAAGAGCCTGTCAAACTAGCCAAGGTGCTTGCCTGGGACCAAACAAGTAGTCTCTGTTTTTTTTTTTTTTTTTTCCCTCTTTTTTTACATCGCCTGTACTTTGAGACCTCTTGAGTGGCACAGGCAAGTCATCCTTGGCTATCAAACAAGACTCTTGTCTTCATGTAAGGCCTCTCTTCCTCTTGCTACCCTTGTATAAACAAATGATGCACCCATTTTTCATATCCACCTTCCATGAAATGCTTATTCGACAGTGAGATCGATAACATCAAGTGCTCTTCATGGAAGCAGAGAAGGCCGGGCATGAAAGAGGAGAGCCTGTCAAATTAGCCAAGGAGCTTGCCTGGGACCAAACAAGGGTTTTTTCACATAGACTATAGTTTGAAACCTCTTGAGAGGCACAGGCAAGTCATCCTTGGCTACCAAACAAGACTCTTTATCTTCATGTTAGACCTCTCTTCCTCTTGCTACCCTTGTATAAAACAGATCATATATGCACACATTTTTCGTCTCCAGCCACCATGCAAATGCTTCTGCGTCAGCGAGATTGACAATGTCAGGCACTCATCGTGAAAGAAGAAAAGGCCTAGCATGAAAGAGAAGAGCCTGTCAAATTAGCCAAGGTGCTTGCCTGTGACCTAACAAGGGTTTTATAATACATGGTCTATATTTTGATACCTCTTGAGAGGCACACAGGCAAGTCATCCTTGGCTACCAAACAAGACTCTTATCTTCATGTTAGACCTCTCTTCCTCTCAAATTGCATGCTTCCAATGCGATGCCAATTCTCCATTCCAGAGATCTCAATTTATAGCCAATGAGAGAATAGAGAAAAGATATCGGATCGCCACGTAATCTTAGCTCCCCATCATCAATTTGCCTCATCCATAACTCCACAAGGACCATAATTCTTATTTTTATTTCCTTTACTTATCTCCGTATGGCTGCCCATAAAAGGAATATATTCTCTTCAGTTGCAGGGACCCAATGTATTTCCTCCATCTCCTTCCAGCTCCATGAAGGAGAGAATTTCCACTAAGGAAAAAAAAATTGCTCGTCAAGGCTTGAATCTGGCACTGGTCACTGGCACATTGGCCAGGCAACTTGCAGTGCCTGACTTTTTGGATACTTCAAAGGGTGTATGGCTGGAGAAGCCAACTAAGTCAGCTTCAATGTATGTATGGCTGGAGAAGCCAGGTCAACTCAGCTAGGCACATTAAAACTGGGATAGGCATAGGCATTTGACGGTCTTCAATATGGCTTTGCTCGATCACCTTAGTTATATCTGTGGATTCAACCCAATTAACTAAGCTTCGTTTGTGATTTAAAAGAAAAAAAAAAAGGAAAAAAAATAGAGGCTTTTAATTCCCAAATATAAGGATTAATATTTTCCTTTTGAGGAGTATTTTTAGTAACAGAAAGACTACTAAGAAGGCTCTCTCATGGCTATATTGATGCTTTCTCCCTATTAGAGGGGATACTAGATGAATTTTGAAACACACACTCAACATTTGGGTACTTAGAGCACCCCCAAAGGTTTTACATACAAAATTTTATAAAAAATTATCATTTAACTTATCCACATGACAATCAAAATTTGGTATTATCTCTCATCTATCTATGTTTAACTCAAGTCAGGCTTGTGGGCCAATTAACATATTTGGCCGACTTTTTACCAATAAGATGGCTTCAGCACGAAAAAGTGGCATGTGCCCTAGATTAGTGCCCAAAACAGTTGCAAGATGAGAGAGCTCTTAGGAAGAGGGACGGGGGCCCCTCTTAGCAGTCTTACTCTTTAGATAATATCATGTTTTTTTTGGGTAATGCTAGGTCCAATAAGATGGCTTCAGCGCGAAAAAGTGGCATGTGCCCTAGATTAGTGCCCAAAACAGTTGCAAGATGAGAGAGCTCTTAGGAAGAGGGATAGGGGCCCTTCTTAGCAGTCTTACTCTTTAGATAATATCATTTTTTTTTTTTTTTGGGTAATGCTAGATTGCCCCACACTTTACTTTACATTTTGTTTTACTATGTGTATTCGGGAAGATTTCAATTTTTAGTATTTAATCATATTAGTGGGTCTCATAATTTTATTCTCTCAAATGCAAATAATAAAGTAAAATGTAAGGCAAAGTATGAGATAAAGTAGCATTATCCTTTTTTTTAAATACAAATAATCAAGTGTTAAAGCAGTCCCCTCAGCTTATTTTGTTCGTGGATGCACCAAGTTCCGGCTCAGTTCAACTCAAAAAAAAATTGAAACTTAGCTTTAAAGCAAGCCGAGCCTGCATGGGGAGAGGGTTTAGATAATGATTTGTGACTTTTTAGCTCACAATTGCCTCATGTTGGGCCCTCTCTGACCCTTTTTTCTTTCTAGCAACTTCTCTGACCTTTTTTTCTTTTCTAGCAACTTCTCTGACCTTCTCAAATTCCCACCACCTTGAAATCAGATGGTTTTGACCTCACCGAAAGGAATAAAAAGAGCATAATAGGTAAAAAAGATGTATTTGAATTTTGACTGATCATAATGCATGTTACTGTAAAGCTTTTTCTGATAAAACCCCTAAAAGAAAGATCAGGGTAATCTCTTCCATCCCTTTATAATCCTTTTTTGGACAAATGATTCGAACGGCAACATCTATCCAATTGACATGCCCAACATGCAAAAACAAAGTCAATGCCTATGCCACTAAATAAAGGTTTTGTTCTGATTGATCGACACCGTGTTTTAGACTCAGCTCACGTCACACATTCAAAATAAAGGTTTCTTTTTACCCTTTTTTGCCCTTTATTATTTCCCTTTTTGTGAGGGAGGTGGGTTGGGTGGGGTTCCCATTTCATAACCCATTTATGCATTGCAAATATGCAATCTCTCTAAAATAGTACTGTAACATCCTTCTTCAGTCAGAAAGGGACCTAACGAGGCCATTTTCTTCACCTTTATGCTCCTTTCGTTGTTGCAAAAATATGACGTTGTGAAAATCAGAGAATTGAATTTGAATTCTCTACCTTTCGGTGAATGATAGGGAGAGAGATATATTCATTTATATAATAGTTACATGTACATGAATAAGGTGAGTCAACCATTTATCTATCAAAGGAAATTTACCAAGAAAGGAATAAAAAAATGTTGAGAATATTATACTTACAAATATGACAAGTCAGGAAGGCTCCAGCAACTCTACAATTTTTGCATCCTCTGTCTCATCTCTGTCATGGCTATAAATCATGGGATCATGTCTATGAGCACAAATCAAAGAATCATGTCTTTTAGTATCTTTATTTCTCTCACAAGCATCGACTGTGCTTCTATCACCAACACTATTCAAAGAATAGTCACAAATCATGGCTATATCAATACCATTAGAGGCTTTGATCATGGGGCTAGGAGTCATCTGTGGGACTATCAAATTTGTAGCCTTAACAGTAGATTATATACCATTTGGGGTAGTGTTACTTGGGTGGGGTTGAGTTGTGATCAGTATATAGTCTAGGGTCGAATATCCCCTTCAATGTAACCAAGATATATATATATATATAACACTATATTTAATAAAATTTTGCCAGGGTTTGAACTTCATAGTTTTACAATTTTGTTTTCTTTGGGTTGAAGATGTCCCTGAATTAGGCCATTCTTCAGCACCGTACTAAAGGCTTGGTTCTCTTCCTAAATCCTTGCCCTTTAATAGCCAAAAAAGAGGAAGAGAAGCTTGTTTTGGCTCGATTAATTTGAGAATGAACGGGACAACGGGGAAAATTAGCGTGACCGCGGCAATTGAGCCGGGCTTCATTAATTATCTAAGGATACCGTGTTGGGCTGATACCCATATAACGTAGCTACACTACAAAATCATAAACCATAAACTCCTAAAATCCTAAACCACTAACAAGTGTTAATGAAGATCCTCAAGACCCTAGCTTCTATACTACAAAAGCAAGAATTCAGATGCTGTCCTTTGTACAGGTTGACAATTAAATTCTGAGTGCGTATGGCCAAAGAGTGCCAAAAAGGGTTCTTGTTCTGCGTATGGCCCATCCCATTTGCCCTTAAATTAGGCCTATGCCTAAATCCTACTAAGTAGCTAGCCTAGTAGTACTTTTTTTTCAGTAGGCTAGCAGGCTAGTACTTACTAACGAGCAAAACTCCAATTACAGGCAATTCCCACGTACAAGATGAAAATCAAGTCGAGTCTAATTACGAAATTGATCCATCCAGGGAGTAATCCACTTAATTAGCCTTGGCGGTTTTAGCATGCCCCTCAAAATGATGCAAGACAAGACCTTTTTCCATGGGTGGTTCCAGCCCATTACTGTGTCATAAATTTTTTTTCAAAAACTCATCCAACCGCTCCCATCGTGACTTTACCTACTTTTCGACTTTTCCTGCGTATTTCATGAAGTATGAGATTGACGCCTCTCTTTGGGGCTCTGTTTTCATTATTTATATTATCTATAAAAAAGTGAATATGAGAGAAACTTTAGATTGACTAATATATTTTTATTTTAAATTTTAAATATACAATTACTCTTATTTAATCTATTAGGAATGTTTATTTTTCAGTAAAAAAAAGAAAAAAAACCCTTAATAAAAATAATTAAGATAGTACTACCCTCATCATAGAAAACCCTATTTAGTTATAATTTTAACTCCGAAGTATCCGTCTATCTGCCTCCCGCCTCACTTTTACACGTAAGTTTTTTCCCTTCTTTCTTTTGCTACATCTCTTTCTATTCCCTATGACTCGCATAGTCAATCTCTCTCTTATTTTATATTCGAGATCTATTGGAATCTCACGTGCATCACAATCTTTGCAAGGTATAGGATGGTTAAGCTAATCCATAGCAAAATTACTACTTTTGATCAAGTGGGTACTCACATGTGAATCTAATGAAGACGGTAAGGTCATAGTTTTATTTTATGATACTTGCATCTCTTCAATTTATTTATTTATTTATTTTAGTACGATGTAAAGTATGAAGCAATACCTTCTTTGGTTTGTAAAATTGTAACCCTCAACCAAAATTTAGGTATAAGTTTCAACAACTTTTGATTGACAATCTTATCCTCACTTAAAATTATAAATCCATTTGTACACATATTAGAAATTGATTTATATTATAAACTGATTTGTTTAAACAATAGAAACTAATGAATTAAGCATTAGGTATATAAATTTGATTATGATTAATTTAGTTTATTTATATAAAAGGATGATTTCCCAATAAACAACAACACCTAATTTTTTTCTTTTTCGCCTATTTTTTGGTTTTTGTTTTTTTTCCCAATAAAAACCCTACATACTATATGTATTTTCGTAATATCCATGTGTTTGTGTCTATGTTACTATTATATATAATCGAAGTGTCCACAAAAGTAATAGAATCATCAGCAGGTATAATTGATTCGTGCTTGCATACTTATTACATTGCACACACATACGCCATGTCATAATTTAATGATGAGTTGAATTTTAAGGAACTTAAGGGCAAGGATTAAGAGCCCAAAACTTTAAAATATTTATCTATACTATACTACCTATAAAACCTGAATGTGAGAAAAACTTTTGATTGACTAATATACTCTTATTTTAAATTTTAAATATACAACTAACCTTCTGCGCCCTTTTAATCTTATTATAATTAAATAGATGACAACTACTATTATAGTAAAGTTTATATAGGAGACATCTGTACTCTTGTAGTTAACTTATATAAGAAACATTTTTCTTTGTATTTCATTAGAGTTCTATGCAAGGTCATTCTTTAGCTTTTTCATTATGAATGGATGTTTCTCCATCAAAACTTTAAAGGAAATAGCAAGATTTATTGGTTTTCAATTGTTAGAGGTTAGAATTTGGTAACCTTGAATTCATTTTTTTCTCCATAACTTGTATAATGATCATTTTATGATTATGATATATTTATGAAATTCATCAATGTTATTTTGATTTGTACAATAGCTTACTTATTTTATTTTATTTTATTCGAACTCATCAATTATAAAAATATAATACCTTCAACTTATTAAGCAACGACATTTTTGTAAATTGGTGACAACACATATTTTCAATAATGATTAATTTTTTTTTACTTTAAATTTTCATTTCAAATTGTTGAAGTTTTGTGGTTAATCAACATAATATTGTGTTACTATATATTATTGGGAATTATTATATTTTAAATTTATTTGTAACTAACTTAAAATTTTTCAAATTAGTTATACTACTCGCTATAAGTTTCATTAGAAGTAAAAATCTAACCAAACCGAAATTAATATCTAATTCTTTAAAAGTTATTCTCTCTTTTCTATTTCATATTATTGAAAATAGTCATGTGCAACACACGTGTGCTCACATCTAGTTTATTTAAATTATGTGAACACGGGATGATGCATACACATAACTAATTTATTATTTGGATATATAGCTATGAAGGCACGTATTGTCTATTTAATTTAAACTCATAAAATTCAATCCATCGGACAATCAAGTGAAGGAAAAACACACTCACAAAAAAAAAAAAAAAACAAAAAAAAAACATCACAATAGATTGCAGTCTGCATATTTGATAGATCCTGAAATTTTATTTCATGAAAAAAATCACTCCAAAAGTGAAAGCTCGCGAGACAATTGGGTCACTGCGTCACTCAATCATGTAGAGAGAGTGAGAGTGCGTTTTATTTAGATCGAAAATAGCGACAGGGTAGAGTCCATCCTCTTTAATCATGGGGAGAAACAGCTGACGAGACTATCGGATGGGGAATTAGGAGAGAGTCAACGGTTGGGGAATTAACGATAGCATAACAACATAAAACAAGAAGAATTTCCTATATGAAAGATTAATAAAACAGGAAGAGTCAACAATGGGGAATTAAATTCATCAAACTATTTTTAATTTTCCTATATGAAATATTAATAAAACACAACATAACAACTAAAAAAAGTCACATAATAAGAAGAATTTATTTCAATAGAAGTGTCACAACTTGTAACAAAACAAAATATAACAAAGAGATAAGAAAAAAGAAACAAGATCCGAAAGGCAAAAGGCAACCTAACAAATTAGAAGCTTTATATATTATAAATGGCATAAGTGTATTATTATGTATTAATAGAGGTATAATAGTAAAAGTGAGTAGACAATCAGGGCGGGTTCGGGACGGGTTTTTAATGAAAATCCCAATCCCACCCCAAACTTTAACGAGTTCTTTAAAAAACCCTAAACCCACCCCTAGCCCATGAAATAATAACCCAAACCCTTCCTACTAGAAGCGGGAGGGGGCAGGGGTCCCGAAAAAACCCGTACCGTTTACATCCCTAGTCAGGAAGGCTCCAGCATCTCTACAATCTTTGCATCCTCTGTATCACCTCTGTCATGGCCATTAATCATAGGATCATGTCTATAAGCACAAATCAAGGAATCATGTCTCTTAGTATCTTTATTTCTCTCACAAGCATTGACCGTGCTTCTATCACAAGTACTATTCAATGAATAGTCACAAATCATAGCTGTATCAACACCATTAGAGACTTTAATCATGGGGCTAAGAGTAATCTGCGGGACTATCAAATCTATAACCTTAACAGTACAAAATATACCATTTGGGCCAGTGGTACTTGGGTGGGGTTGGGTTGTGATCAGTATATAGTCTAGGGTCGAATACCCTTTCAATGTAACCAATATATATATATATATATATATATAACATTATATTTAATAAAATATTGCTAGGGTTTGAACTTAATAGTTTTACAATTTCGTTTTCTTTGGGTTGAAGACGTCCCTGAATTGGGTTATTCTTCAGCATCGTACTAAAGGCTTGGTTCTCTTCCCAACTCCTTGCCCTTTAATAGCCAAAAAAAGAGAAAGAGAAGCTTGTTTTGGCTCGATTAATTTGAGAATGAACGGGACACCGGGGAAAATTAGCATGACTGCCGCAATTGAGCCGGGCTTCATTAATTATCTAGGGATAACGTGTTGGGCTGATACCCATATAACGTAGCTACACTACAAAATCATAAACTTTAAACTCTAAAATCCTAAACCACTAACAAGTGCTAATGAAGATCCTCAAGACCCTAGCTTCTATACTACAAAAGCAAGAATTCAGATGCTGTCCTTTGTACAGGTTGACAATTAAATTCTGAGTGCACATGGCCAAAGAGTGCCAAAAAGGGTTCTAGTTCTGCGCATGGTCCATCCCATTTGCCCTTAAATTAGGCCTATGCCTAATTCTTAGCAAGTAGCTAGCCTAGTAGTACTTTTTTCGCAGTAGGCTAGCAGGCTAGTACTTACTAATGAGCAAAACTCCAATTACAGGCAATTCCCATGTAAAAGATGAAAATCAAGTCGAGTCCAATTACGAAATTGATCCATCCATGGGGTAATCCACTTAATTAGCCTGGGCGGTTTTAGCATGCCCCTCAAAATGATGCAAGACAAGACCTTTTTCCTCGGGTGGTTCCACCCCACACCATTCCCATGATGCCCATCACTGCGTCGTAAATTAAAAAACGAAAATACTCATCCAACCACTCCCATCATGACTTTACCTAGTTTTCGACTTTTCCTGCGTATTTCACTGAAGTATGAGATTAACGCCTCTCCCTGCTTGGGCTCTATTTGCATTATTTAAATTATGTGAACACGGGATGATGCATACACATAATTGATTTTCACTTGATTATTTGGATATATAAGTGTGGAGGCACGTATTGTCTATTTAATTTACACTCATAAAATTCAGTCCATTAGATAATCAAGTGAAAGAAAAACACACACACAAAAAAAAAAACAAAAAATAAAACATCACAATAGGATTGCAGTCTGCGTATTTGATAGATCCTGAAATTTTATTTCATGAGAGACAATCACTCCAAAAGTGAAAGCTTGCGGGACAATTGGATCACTGCATCACTCAATCATGCAGAGAGAGTGAGAGTGCGTTTTATTTAGATCGAAAATAGCGAAAGGGTAGAGTCCATCCCCTTTAATCATGGAGAGAAACAGCTGAAGAGACTATCGGATGGGGAATCAGGAGAGTCAACGGTTGGGGAATTAACGACAGCAGCAGCCTTTTGGCTTTTGTTGAACACAAAATCTCCCGATCGCCTCGTTTCAGTCTGAGCAATAAGCAGCGCCTGGAGCTGCTGCTGCTGCTGCTGTTGCTTCATCTTCTTTATCTCCTGTCGTTTGGTAACGTACTCTTCAGAGATGAATACATCCATCTCTGTTCCATAAAAAAACGCCCCCACACCCTCCTCGCCCTAGAACTAGAGGGAGAGAGGCAAAGTGGGGTTTGAAAGAAGAGATAAAATAGACTTGGCATTTGTCATAAGGTCATGGACATAATCGGGAAAGGCTTTGGAAACTCCAACATCCCTTGGCTACTCTGGTTTGTTTATGGGTTTATTATTTCAGTTTTTCTATTAAATAAATGAAATGAAAGTAATAGATTGTTTGATAACAAAATATTAAGAGTATTTACTTTCGTTTTATATGCTAATTGGTTCCTTTCAATAGATAGGAAAGATTGGAGGATGTCTTAACTAAGGGGTTAAAGTCGGAGGAGGCCATCACACAAATAAAAAGAGGCTCGATCACTTTTTTATTACACTCGGTTCCAATTTTATTTATATGTATATATTCTCGTCTGACATGGCAATATCGTATTTTCACATCATCTTAAAAAATATACTTTCATGATGTGACATTGATATGGCGACTGTATCATGTCAAGTGATTATTTGATGTGATAATAACATGTTTATTGTCAATCATATGTGATGATAACATGTTTATTGTCATGTCAAATAAAAAGATGACAAAAAATTTATGAATTATGAAGAATGACACTGCTCAATGTTTATATGGGTATGCACACATAGTGGAGTTGTATAAAACCTTTGGATGCTACCAACAATGTGGGCCTTATCAATGGTGCTAATGTTCAAACCTTGATTCATTTTGGCATTGGGGGTTTTAGCATTAAATCTATCCAAATTATACAAAATTAAATTCAAAGGTATAAAGCCAACAGATTTTACCATTTAAACTAAAGAACAATGCCACATAGCTCAATTCATTTGTCAAAATTTACTTATACAATTATTTTGGTTGAGAAAGTAGATTTGGGTATAAAAAAAAGAAAGTGAAGTTCCTTAGCATTTTCCTATCCTAAATTGTTATTTTTGGAGAAATACGAACCGATGAAGTGGATAGGAAATTGAGCCACATACTTTTTGGGCCTAACTATTTTGTTACTGGACCAAAGTATCACACCTCACAAGACCCACTATTATGCGGCTATATATCACATGCAACTCCACCATCTAGCACCATGTTTTTTTATGTTGGTAAATTAACAAATTAGCACCTATGTTGAAATACTTTGAATGTAGTCCACCTCAGGCAACGTGCAAGGCCAGAACAGGGAGAGCACATTTGAAGAGTTCATCAATCAAGAAAATGATTTAACAAATCAAGGGCTGAGATTTCATGGGAGAAATCCGAGGTAGGCCCGCAATACAGATGTCTGCAGTTGTCAGGAGTTCCAACACGTCGGCCCAATAAAAAGTGGTCCCTCGTCGGCTTAGATCGGAAGTCACGTGCACACTATCCAAAACAAAATAAGGGCCGAACCCACATGCTCCCTCTTGATCTGGCCTCATATACCAGCTGGCGGTACCAACCGTTTAAAATGGCTTTAACCAACTGTTTACCTTTTTTTTATTTTTTATTTTTGGTTTTGGTTCAAGATTACTTGTATTATGGATATGGAATTAGGGATGTTCACTTATGCGAGTTGCATGTAATGCCAAAGCCTGGGCTGATTATGGCCATAGATTTTGGCATTGGCAATTATGCTAAATGAATAAAATAATATTAAATCCATAAAAAAAAAAAAAAAAACCAAAGTGTAATATGTTTTTTTTTTTTTTTTTTTTTTTTTTTACGGTCAGAATGTTTGAGTCAGTTTGTTCACGCTTCGACTAAATCCCTTCCTGGGCGATCTTAAGAGTACACTTCTCCACATTGGTCTGGTGCATTCAGGAATTAATTTTTAAAGTACTCCCCAAAGGAATTGAACCCAGGTTGATAGAATAGAATAACTCTTTTACCAACTGGACTAACTCTCTTGGCTAAAATGTAATATTATAACAAACTAATAAAATGACATTAAAATGACATTTATTTTAAATGCGCCATTAGAGTGGATGTGCCAAAGGATTGTAGTTTGACACTATAATGTGCCAAATTATAAAACTTTGATAGACAAATTTGGTACATACCACTAAACTTCGTCAAAAATTTGATAAAATGTGCATCATATAATATAGATTTAATATACTCTGTAAATGAAGAGTACAAAGTTTTATATATAATTTTATAGGACCATTTAAGGGATTAATTTGAATTACAACTTTTTTTTTTGGGTTCACATGGAGGGGGAGTAGAACCCCTCACCCTACCCCACCCCACCCCACCCGATGCCATATGAGTTATAGCTCGTTGGCATTTGAATTAAAACTTCACCGAAAAAGGGGTTGGGATATTCTAATAATTATTTGTTATTGGGTGAATTACTTTTTAATACCTTCAACTTTGGGGGTAGTTTCAATTTGGTCTAAAAACTTTTAATTGTGTCAATTTAGGACAATTTTAAACTTTTAGTTGCAATGTGGTCCAGAGGCGGACACCATTAAGGTTTTGGACGGAAATTGGCATGTGCGGTGCACATGATGCTTACGTGGCATCCACTTGGCATCCACTTGGGCTCTCTCTTCTCTCTCCTCTCTTGCCAATTGTAGGAGCTCTTTGGTGCCGCGGTGTCGCTATTACCTATGATGGAGCACCCCTCTTCCCTAATCTTCCATTCCTTGTTTTTTTCCCCCTTTCCTTCTTCTTTGCTGAGTCCCTATCCGCCACTGTCAAACTCTACAAATCACATTTCAACACAGAGTTCAGAGAGAAAACCATTTTTGACAAATTTCCAATACAGAGCTCAGAGAAAATCAAAGCTTTGAGTTTCGTTAATTGATGGAGGAAAACAAGAAATCTCCTCAGGAGGAGGAAGAAGTTGAAAAAGAAGAAGAAGAAGTAGCAGCACCACCACCGTCAAAAGGCAGAAGAGGAGGATGGGGTGGTTGGGGTTTCTCTCTTCTTTCCATCTTCTCAGATCTGTAAAAGGCCGCCATTGTCGTCGCCGAAGAGATCTCTCGCAATGTACGTGCTTTCTCTCTCTCTCTCTCTCTCTATATATATATATATATAGATATAAATATCCCCAAAAATGGGTTTTGGGGTTATGGAAGGAGGAAGAAGACGCCGACGAGAGTAGATCGATGAGTGGAAGGGTCGCCGACGATGAGAAGCCGATGGGGGGAGAGTCTCGTCACTGCCAATGAGCAAATCTAAGAGCATAACGGTGAGAGAGAGAGCCAGATGACGGGGGAGAAAGAGATAGGGGTAAAAATTAGTGAGAAGAAAAGATAGAAGTTAAGATGTTAAACATGCCAGAAAAAATGGAATTAGGAAAAATTGGTTGGCCAGAAAAAATGGTTGGTCAGGTTTTTCCGAAATGCGATCTATGGGGATAGGGTAGACCAGGGGGAGAAGTTTGATGGCGGCGGCGGCTATAGCCACTGGTAATGCCGGTTGCCTTTTTTTTTTTTTTTGGATAGTTTGTGTGTTTACTGCCATGGACGATCAGAGTGAGATGAGAGGAAAGGGAAGGAGAGGGGTGCTCCATCACAGGCAATGACGGCACCGCGGCACTAAAGAGCTCCTACAATTGGCAAGAGAGGAGAGAGAAGAGAACCCAGGTGGATGCCAAATGGATGCCACGTAAACATCATGTGCACCGCACATGCCAATTTCCGTCCAAAACCCTAACAGTGTCAGCCTCTAGACCACATTGTAACTAAAAGTTTAAAATTATCCTAAATTAACACAATTAAAAGTTTTTGAACTAAATTGAAACTACCCCAAAATTGAAGGTATTAAAAAGTAATTCACCCTTGATTATTTATTTTTTAAAAAAGTTTAATACATGGCGGAAGTTTTTATACAGGGTGATTTGAAGAGAACTCCCTCTCTCTCCATATAGTTGCATTAAACAAATGATATTTTTGATGGACATCTCAACGAGCTCCTTTAATGACGCTGTGATTGGTTTCTCTTCCTACGTCTTCGCCATGTGAGACATTTCTCGGTCTCTGAGCTCCTATTCTCGGATTCTCTCTCCCTTGCCGATATCAACCTCTCTTATGTGTCCTCGAAGCTTCACCACTCCCTCACCACTCTCTCCTCTCTGCTCTCGGAAACCTGTGAGTGTTCTTCTTCTTGATATATATATATATATATTGTTTATTTCTCAAGCTCATTCTGGTTTTCTACATTAATTCATGAACCTACCTGCTTTAATTGTTCCTTCTTTCTTCCCCATTATATATATATATTTGCTTTAGCCAATTTCTGGTATCTGTTTTAATTCTTTGGGATTTTGCGTCTTCTGTCATCTTTTGCTTCTTCGCTTGCCACTGTAATTTCTTTCATGGAACTAAAAATGTAGCGTTTGATGATAAATTTGTGTAGGATGTTGGTATGTTCGAGACCGAATTCCTGCAAAAACAATGGGGTGCACGTCCTCCATTCCCACACTCGGAAGGAAGAAGAAGACAACGAGCATTCCTGAAGTTGCGGTTTTCGTCCCCTCGATGCGAATTCCGATACAATCTGATCTCCAAGGAGCACTGAGAGGGCTAATTCCGCGAGATCTCGCCGATAGGTTGTCTTCGCTTCGCAATCAGATTGTGTTAGTGGCAGAGGATACTGGTCTCGTCTTATACTCCTGTCATTGAAATCACAATTTTTTTTTTTTTTTAGATAAATTTAAATTTGGGTTGTTCTTAAGAGAATTTGTTGGGTTTTTCAGGTGGATCTGCTATTACGGAACTGCGGCGAGCTCTTGAGGAGTACCTGTCTCTTCTACTTGGACTGACTGTGAAAGGTTTCATAACTTCACTCATTCTGTGGGTATACGCTTGTAATTTTTGGGTAGGGTTTTGTGAAGTTCTTTTCTGATCAGAGGAGTTTTAGCTGTTTAGCTGTGAGAGAAGCAAGGAGTAGAGGGCTATAACTTAAATAAAAAATCCTTATTGTTGATAGTGGATTTGATCTATCTTTGTCAGGACGTAGGCCGAATCATGTAAATCTGGTGTTTTTTTTTTTCCTTTTACTGTGATTGTGCTTAACGCATAACACTTTTGGAATGGCACAAACCATAATTGAATTAATTTCCAATTCTAATTTTGGGTCAAATTTGTTGTTTGGGATTGATTTCCATTTTTATTTTTGAATCAATCTTGAGGAATTATAAATCCAACCAAAAGTGATCGAAGTTGGCAAGAATTGAATTCATTGCCATTCGATTTTTACAAACCGACAAGACTACCTCTCCCTCTTATCATATAGGGAAACTTTGTTTTTCATTTTTCTTGTTTGGATAAGTGCAACTTTGTTTTGCACTTTGGTGTTTTACCCAACTTGTAACTGTTGGAAATCGAATTATTTTAGTTTTGTTTTTATCCAACTTGTTTTTATTGGTGACAATTTTGTTGGTATTAACAAGGTTAATGCCGCAAATACACTAGATTCAATTTATTTTCAGGTTAATTCCAAATAGCATAATTGACTAGAATAGAATTGGTTTTTGTTTTATTCCAAATAAATGAATTAGAATTTTAAATCAATTCATTTATATTTAATATAATGTAATGTGCTTATGTTACAGAAAATGGACTTGAAGAAATGGTGGAATTCAAGTGGAGAAAACTTGAAGATGGAAGACAGGTAAGAATATACGAGATATTCATTATCGTTTTATCTTTATTACTATCTGATTTTCTTTAACCTAGGAAGATGGATTGAAATTTGATGAGCAGGAAATATGTGTAGCAAACTCCTGGTTTGAATTACTATGTGTTGTCCACATGATGGCTATGCTAACGTTATTGGAGGCTAACTCATTGCTGATTCCTAAAGATTACTCTGATTCTGGTGAAAGGATTGTATCTGCAGGTCCGTGTTTCTTATATATATGGCTTATACCTTTAATTTTTGAATTCGTCATGGACCCAAATCTGCATTTGATGTTTTTCAACTTGACTGATCACTCATTATGAGAAAATGCATGTTTATCACCAGATTGCAAGAGGGATGCTGTTGATCTGTTGTTGAAGGCATCAGGGTACTTGGAATTCTGTGTCAGGGAGGTATTGGTTCACATACCACTAGATATTAAGTACGTAAACAGATTCAGAGAATTTTGGGATCTTTTTAGCCACTTATCTGTCGACCTTTATCATCAAGAAATTTTACATATCCAGGAAGAGGTTGCCGAAAGATTTGCAAGAGGGTGTATTGGAGGCTATTTCCATTCAAGCGCTAGCCCAGGTATATTTATACTCAGTGTTCACTGAAATTAGTTGTAATATGATGCAGGATGGTGCTCTGTTAATGTTGATTGATTCTTAAAAGAGGGGGGAAAAAAAATCTATGAAGCTAAAAATTTTAGTATGGAAAAATTCTGGTCTGAATTCTGCAATCAGTTTGTGTGCTTTTATCCCATTTTTCTTGTTGAAATGCCTATAAATTAGGTGATGAACTATACAATCTTTATGTTCAATCATTTTCCAGCTATAAGTGTTTTGATAAATTCGTTTTGAGAAAAACATGAGCCAACCCAAAAGGGACACAGCCACAAAGGTTAGTTCCATATATTTGGATCGATTTTGCATTTCATCTTTTAATTTATCCACAAATCATTTCTAATTGTACAAATTAATTACCGGATTACAAGGGTCTGTGGTTCTTAGCATCTAACATGACTGTAGATGAGGCTGAGAATATCTATATGACTATATATACTGATCTTGATGCAAACTTCAGGGAACTGAAATTCAGCTCAGTTTAGCTGTTGAATGCAAAAATGCCACTTCATCAGTGAAGAGGAGATTGGCATGTGAAGAACTGAGCTATTTTGGTCAGGTCTGTAATAATATTCTATTTTTTCATAGGTGAAGACTCAAACTTGTTATCATTATCGAACTTCCATGTAGTGCTTTATCTACTGGAATTCCTTTCCCTTATCTTTTATGGATATTGTTTTGATAACCCTGATTATTGCCAGGATTGACTGGTTAAGGCAATGTAACTGAGATTTTGAAGAACTTTCAACTGCAATTTGCTAGAAAACAATACGTTTACCTATGATTGTTTCTAGCCAATAATAGGCTATTTCTTTTATTATCTTGAATGTGATATTTCTCTTTTGATGGTTTAGGATAAATGTTATTGTTTTCATATTGCTCTAGTGTCACCTGATGTTTAATGAACTAAGTCTAGGCTACTGTGGCTTTTACTTGTGATTCAAGAAGAGTTTTTATTGACTGTAAAGTTCATGAAATGGAAGAAAAATATTTGGGTCTCTATATGTGCAAAGTAAGAGTTGAGTTTAAATTGTTCTCTCTCTCTCTCTCTCCAGAAAAATATTTGGGTCTCTATTGCCTGTGTTTCTAGGTATCAACCTCTGCAACTGTTATTTTCTCTCCAGTGTTAACCTTTTCTCCTTTATTTGATCAGGCTCATTACCGCTTGTTACGATGTGACATCGATCATGGATATGGAAAAAAGCATCTCTTGTTCATCAAATGGAAGTATCTTGAAGCGAAGGTTTTTAATACATTCAGCTCTCACCACTGGTTTTATACTGTTCTCTTTCCTGAATTCAGTTGATTCTGCATTTCTGATTCTACTTATTCTACTAAATTATCAGGCTGCAGCTTACTATTACCATGGTCTGATCCTCGACAAGGGTGCTGAACCATCCTGTCATGTTAGTGCGGTATGTTGTTTTCTAGCTGCAGAAGAACTTCTCTCCAGCAGCAAAAAAGCCTGCTTAAGCTTTTGCCTCGCAGTTCCAGTGACCAGGTTGGTCTTGAATTTGTTTATACATAGTGCATAAAAACGTTTTCCATCGCAATGTTTCTATTATTGAAAAAATTATTTTGTTTTGATTTTATTCTCTCCATGATTTCTCTTGTCAAGGGCCCCTCCACTCTCGGGTGCTATGAAGCATTTACATCAGAAAATTCCTGAAATGGCATCAAGGAAGTCTCAGATGTATGGCTACCTTTTAGAACAAGAGAAGTATGTGGTTTCCTTTCTTACTTTCTCTGTGATTTGGTTTCAGCTCCTGGATACATAATTGCCTCAAAGATGAATATAGAGGTTTATGTAAATTTCTTTGACTGGTGATGCTGCAGGGCTTTTGAAGCATTGCCTGACCTTCCAGAATTTCAGCTGTCATTAAGACCCGATGACTACGAATTGCCTGAAATTTACCAAGCATGGGATAGTGAAAAATGGGATATCCCAGGCCAGACCCTCAAAGAGCACCTTAAAGATAGTGAAGATGAGAGACTGGAAACAAAATGACACACTGTATGTCTTTTTCTTTTATTTTTACTGTACTTGGATATGTACTAGTTTTGCCTCTTTAAATTTTACCTGGTGAGATGTGAAGATTACACTGTTATACAAGCTTAAATATTACCGGCCACATGTTATATAACATAAGTTTTAATTTGCTTTGTGATTCATTTTACCACACCTTGGCAATGTATAGATTTTTCTCTTCAAAGCCTCTTGCTAATTAACATTATTCGGGTGAGGTTAAGATACATACTGGGCATTGCTTGCCATGATCAGAAAATCCTGATATTTAATATAAATGACATCGTTTGCTGGATCCTCCAAATGCCAGTTGATAATTATTTTCAGGAGGAGTTAAAAATGCATGGTTCGTAACATTTTCTAGCTAGGCTGGCATTGAAATGGACTTGATAGGAAGTTCACATGATGACTGCCTGAAATCAAACTTGATCCCAAGCAGTTGAAATGGACTATGATATCTATGGAGCATGAGCTGTTTCTCATCTCCTTGAAGCCAGATTTTTAGGGTGGTGTAATTCTGTTTGTATCATTGTTATTTTCTTGTTCGAAGGATAGCCCAATGGGTCCTTGAACTATACAATACATGTAGTCCATAACTCATTCCCCCTTCACATACATATGTGGTGTTAAAATCATAAGCATTCCAAACCCTCTGCTTAAAAAATAAAGAAGAGACGTTCCCCCTAGGCTTGTCTCTATGCTACAAGCCTAGAGCCCCATTAACAGTCCTATTTTTGTGTAAAAATGTTAGAAATTTCTATCATTACAGCACAAAGAGTGGATTGTATGAATTTTGTTATAAATTCAACCCCCTCTCTCAGAGTATTAATATTTCCTGCTGAAACTGGGCCTGTTCAACTGTACTATGGTAAGTGGGCCACTGCCAGAGGAAGTCATGTGAAGAAATTTAAGATATGTGGGGAACGGCTATTGCAACCCCCCATTCTTATAACCCCACTCTTTTCTTTTTAGTTTTTAATGTTTTATGAAAAATATAAAAGGTTTTTGCAAAAACTGATTGCTTGGTCCAATAGAAAACATCATTTTGAACAACTTTGCAGAAGAAAGTTTTTCCAAAATCTATCGTTTAGGTAGACTTTTTGGCAAAAAATGAAATAAAGACTATAAATGGCTAAAAAGTATATTTAAACGATAGATTTAGGAAAAACCTTTTTTTTACAAAGTTGTTCAAAATGATGTTTTCTAGTGGACATCACGGCCGGTTTTCATAAAAACCTTTTATATTTTGAATAAAATCTTAAAAAGGTAAAGAATGGGGGTGGGGTGATAAGGATGGGGGGTTGCAATAGCCATTCCCTATGCTGTGGCAAGTTTGACTATTGTCTTATTAGTGGCCCATCTGGCCTGTGCTGGGACTGTAGGCTAGCAAGCATCGGTGGTCATTAGGGTTCCATGTGGCCTTACAGGCTTACAGCCTATGCCTTATTCACAGCCTGTAAACTGTAAAGTCATTGTCTCTGAACTGAGAAATGTTATTTGAGTAGCTCAAATGAATATTGTTGCCTTTTTATGAACACAACACGTGTTCTATTTAGCCCAAAGAAAATACTCTTTGCGATAAATACACGTCTTGTCATATTCATATTTAGGGAGAAGACTGGTGAGTCACAACTAACATCCCTGGTGAGTAATATTACATCAATAAGAAGAAAGATTGGTCAAGCACTAGAACTAGCTATAATACTATATACTCCTCTTGCTCTCTAACTTGCCAATGCATCATAACCCTTGTTGTATGTCATGCGGTGGATTGTACCGCCCACTACACCTGGGACACAAATCTTTAATGCATATAATATACATGCTCCTCCTCTGTGGAGAAAATCAGAACCTCTGTTAGGACTTGCATCTAATACCCTTCACTACCCTTTACTTCCCCTTCTCCCAAGATGTGGGTCGCCTTCTTAGTGTTGTGTTTCCTCCTGGTTCTGATCGTTTCCCCAGTGGCTATAAAGAACAGTGGCAGGCGTGACGGTGAGCGCCAAGAAGGACAAGAACGCCATGAAAGAAAACACAACAGATATCACCGTTCTGTCGCAGAAGTTGCTCGCGTAAGAGCAAATGGCCATCCAACCCATCCGGGGTTGACCGTAACGGCCCACATAACCAATTGCAGTTGCTGCCGCACATCCAGATATCACCAACACCATGATCACCTGAAATATTATTGAAAAATTATGATTATGATGATGAAGACAATGATCATAACAATATAGCATGAAATGGGTTAAAGGGTTTTATTTTTATATTTTTGGTAACAGGCGCGCAAGAACATCGATACTTCACATATCTAAACATACTCTATTGGCACGGGATTAGAATCTAGGATCACCCCTTCAAAGTGGGGAGATATGTCATTAGGCTCAAAGCCATTGGCAAAGGGTTCATTTGTTATATTGAGGAAAATATTTTCATGAGATCTGAGTTTGTCATTGTTTCAAATCATGACCCCTGAAAATAAAAAGCAATTAATTTCTCTAGTCACTTTTAACATTTTTCTGTAATCATAGTTTATCTGTCATTGCAATGTGTTTTGCAATGACTCATGACTCATTTCATGGTAGCTGTGCTCTTCAATTAATTAGGCTTTGCTTGTATAAATGTATAATGTTGCTGAGCTGTGGGCCTTGAGATCGACAAGGTCTCCTCTTGGCATGGGACCTAATTAGAGTAGCATCTGGTTCAAACACAAATTGCCATTCCTCTAATGCATTTTTCAGCCACCTAAAATCATCCTGAATAAACTCTTATTGACCACCTGCCCTTGTGGGCCTAGTGGTACCTCGGTGGGTTGGGGCTGTGGGTAGAGTCTAAAATTTAAGGTCAAACCCCCTCCAATGTAAGGAAAAAAAGGATGGGGGAAGAAGGAATAGAGAGAAAGAAAGAGCAACTCTTATTGAGAACTGCAGGGCCTCTTGGCCATGGATTATTGGAGATTATCTAAGGGAACGGAATGCTTATGTGTATTACTTCGCTAGATAGAGTCACAAGGACCACTTCCAGCTAGCCTTACCATCTTGCAAATAAGTACGGTGTGTCTTCTCTGAGGTTTTAGGCCCTTAGACCTCTCTATATCCAAGAAAAAGAAATTTAAAAAGCCAAAATCTCTTCAAAGCAAGCAAAATACTTCCAAAATCCTAACCGGAGTACTAAAGTAATTGAATGAAACAAGTATATAAATGAAGCCACAAGTTTGCGTACTATATCATGCAAAAATACGAAGAAATAGTTCCTGGGATTTGATGCTGAACGGCCAAAGACACAGACGAAGACCAATGACAGGAGAGAGAGGGCACACGCAACAGCATCTACAACAACTAGGAACCTGCAAAGGAAGAAGAAAATAAGAGCTAGTAGCAACCATGCTTTATGCCCTCTAAATTTAAAGGATTTTCAACAGTACTGATGACTTACCTTAAGGCCGATGCGTATTTGTATTGGGCATCAAAAGGGATGCCATATGCAAAAACGGTCTGCCCGCTGGTGACCATTACACAGACTGCAACTAATGTAAATGCGAAGGCTAAACTTCTGAGAGTAACTTGGGTTATGAAGAATCTTTTCTGTGGTGGGTTTGAGATTGGGAGTGCTAGAGGTTTTAGTTGGAGGATGGAGAAACTTTGCTCTTTACCCACTAGGGACGCCATTGTGAGACTTTTGTGTAAGAAGAGAAAACAAAGTTACTTATAGAGCAAAGACAAGGGCAAAAAGGAGACTAAACCAAAAAAAAAAAGTAATAAAAAAAAAAGGGGGCAAAAAAGGAGGGATCCAGAAAAGGAGAGGTACAAACTCTATTTCCCTCTTTTTTTTATTCATTTTTATCAATAAAAACTACCCTTTAATCCTAACCCCCAAATATCAATCAATGGGTGACCTTTAATCTTAACCCTCCAATATCAATAAATGGTATCAAATATTAATACCCAAGACATTTTTTTCCAACTTTTTGTTTTTTATTTAGCTCAATCAAAATCTGATATGATGTTACTGTTGATGTAATAGCTAATGTAAAGTTGTTATTGAGCAATTTCTATATCTTCAACCACGTGAGGTATTTTGGTAATGCAAAATTATTTTTTACATTGATGCATCAAATTGAAAAAGTAGCTAGCTGTTCTAATGTATGTGAGTCATTTTTTTTGCCTCATCCATTTTCCCCACCTATTCCACATAATGATGTGGCAGATTTGCCTCAAAGCCATTTTTTGAGACAAATATAATTTAAGATTTGTCTCAAGTTATATTTGACTCACCTAATGTATCACCCGTTGGAGCATCTATTTTTCACACATGAAGCAAATTTTAGTTTTGTCTCACGTACTACCTCACCGTTGGTGTGATATTATTTATCTCACCCAAATGTATCACACATGGGAACATCTATTCTTCACACATGTATTAACTCACTGTTGGTGTGATATTATTTGGTATCATTATTAATCATATATCATTTTTATCTTATTTATTTATTAAAAAAAAAAAAAAAAAAAACCACTCGAGATCTCCGTATACCCATTTGAGGGGAATGAATCTCATCCACACAATGCTAGATTTCTAATAGCGACACAACCTGAACGTAATAATGCCCCCAAGTCTACGTTCGTTGGAGAGGTAATATCTTCTCTTCAATGCTCAGGGCCCAAACCTAACCTGGTTGGTGAAGTAATTTCAGTGCTATTTAATTTGAGCTGAATAATCAATTTGGGCTTCTGATTTCCAAGATGAAGCTTTGTCCATTTTTTGGAAAATTAAAAGCCTATCAAATGGTACACCCTAGCTGTTCATGCTTTTGATGCTAATATGGTAGAATTTGGGACTGCCAAAAATTTCAACTACATTTTGTCACCTGTACATTAGACTAGGTACACTGCATGTTCTCCACAACTAAAGGTTACCATTCTGTATATATAAAATGAAATAACGGTACATTTGTTTTGCCAGAATCGAAATATTGAAATGATTTCATCAATTTCAACCAAACAAACAAGCCGTTGGTTTCAAATGTTTCAATTTATGACCATGCAAACTTTCATCATCATTTGGACTTTGATACCCCATATTCTACACTCTTGTTTTTTTTTTTCCATGTAAATCCTAGTTCAAAGTTTTTAGCGTGGTCATTTATGAATTCATTAATAGCTAAAACTAGAGGGTTGATCATGTACGGGATATCCCGAACTATCCCATTCAATCACAGTCATCCGTAGATGATACGTGCGTATTCATGTGGACGCACATGTCATTCATGGATGACTGTAATCAAACGAAATATCCCGCACATGATCAAAGCTAACTAAAACCATATATCAATTTCATGCTCAAACTTTCACAGGGAAATTCGTAACAAATGCATCCCAATGCATCCAGGCCTTTCTTAGGTTAGAATCTGTGTGGGCCACTGTTTTACATTCAGTGTAAGTTCAAGACCAAGGACTGGATCCAGTCCATACCATGGAGATCGAGGCTCAAAACTTTGCACCATAAGCCCATGCATTGCCTCACAGAGTCACAGCCACTTGCCCATGGAAAGTCCAAAAACAAGTACGAATGTAAGATTGTATGACGTGGACAGTTAATTAAATGTTAAAATTCAATGTATTTCCACATAAAACAATATAACTACTAGATTCATAAATATGCAATAAAGCAATACAAACATATAGGTGAGCTTGAATGCTACTAAGTACTCACAATTTGAGAATATGTAAGGAAAAAAAAAATACAAATGACAGGAGAAGGCCTTCTACCCTGTCTTCATGTTGTCAACTATAAATAGGTAAATTACAAGTCACACATAAGAGTAGAAACTAATTATTTATCTGTTCAGGAACCGGTATGCAAGTCCTAACTCATTAAGTGCAGCTAACTTCAATTCGGATCAACACAAACTAAGAAATTAACTTTATACCTATTGTCAATGCAATCAATTGTATTAAGGTGCAGCAAGCACAATAAATATTTAGGGATCACTAACTAATCACTAAACGTATAGGGTTTACTCCTCGTTGAATCAAGCATCAATCAATCAATCAATCATCCTTGCTAATTTGATTTTCACAAATTATAAATACTGTGAACCATGATTACCCGTATTATTTTGATAGTTCTTACATTAAAAACTTGGATCGCTTTGCAATTGAGATGTTAAAGCCAGAAAAGAAAAAAAATTCCTCTAGATGAATTATTATTTTAAGCAATTTAAAAGTATTATTCCAATCATTATATGGAAAAATGTTTTTGCACAGTTTTTTAAAATATTTTCATATTTTTCTAAGCAACCGACAACATTTTTTATGCATTTTCACCATTTCTCATACAGTAATTAACTAAATAATTGCAGCTTAACATGTACCCTAACTCACACAATAATTAACTAATTAATTGCAACTTAACATATACCCTTAGGGTACATGTTAAGAAAACCCTTTTTTGAAATATACTGTTTAATGAAAATGTCATCTAAGTCCAATGGTAAAGCATATGAATGTTATACTTTACGGGTTTTTTTTTATTTTTCTTTCCAAGTCTTCACGTTTGCTTTTTGAATTCTCATTGGAGCATTGATCTCCTTTTTGTTTAATAACCTACTAAACCAATGATTGTATAAATTGCTTATATATGAGTTTCCTATTATGTTTTTATAAATAATTATAATGATAATAAATTACTTCATATTGTTTAATGAGAAGGATACCTACACCAAAAACGTACAAGACAAAAATAAATAAAGAAATTTTTTTCTTTGCATTATACATGTTCCAATCCTGACACTGTTTTTCTTTTTACGATGATGTGAATTGATGTGCAATTATCAAATTTTTTATATCCAATTATTGGTTCCATTTATAATTAAGCTATCCAACCTCATTTTAAAATACGTTGCTTACAGTGCAGCCGTGCAGGCTAGGTGGAACCCGTGGTGTCTACAGATATTGTAAAATTTCCTTTTTAAATAATGAGGAAGAGAGTAAGGGATCCCATTTTCATAAACATGACATCCAGTAAGAATCAAGAATTTATATATAGTAATATAGTTGATGACTTGCATAAATTTTTTTAAAAATAGCATATGATATTTTTTTTCTTGTCTAGATATGACCTAAACTTTTCTCTTATCTCGTCTTAAAAACTTGGAATGTCGTGGCGATTGGAGTAATCACATGTCGTTTAAGAGATAAAGTTAGATCCTTTTTTAGAAGTAAATCCAAGGCCACAAGATGTAATAGTATCCAGAAAAACTGACATGCCTAACAGCATTTTTATTCTTCCTTTTAAAGTTGGTATCAACCAATTGATGCCACTTTAGGCCACAAGCACGAAGCCACATTTTTTGGCTAACTAACATGTGTCCTTTTTTTATTAGAATAATTAGAGGAATCTTGAGTCTTACTTTCACTAAAATTTCATTTCAAACAGATCTCTTAAATGATCTGTGTGAGACACACCATACTCACTACAAGGAATTGAAATAGTGGCATTTGGAAAGTATACCGACGAATTGAGTACTCGGCTAACCCCGTAAAACAATTGAAATGATTAAGGGATACATGCCCCCTAATGGGGTTGGCTAGCTATCCCAATTTTCTTTGTGGTATTTTTTTTCTTTAATCATTCAGTCACGTGAAGCATCTTCATTACATTGCCTCTGTGGTTACAGTCGCACACTTTACATTTGACATGTTTAGTATGGCAGTAAACATTTTCACTAAAGCTTATATTCACATATGAAAGTCCACTATTTGACACTTAAAAGATATTAGCATCTTCATTGTGAATGCTCTAAGCTGTGTTTGTTAGGTGGGAATAGAGGATGGGAAGGAATGATGGTTCTATTCTCCAAAAAAAAGGTAAGTGTTTGGTTGCACAAGGGAATGGAATAAGTATTCCCTTGTGGAGGGCTATTCCCCTATTCCTTCCTAAACAAAGAAGAATGGTTATTCCTTCCTTGCAAGGAGTAAAAATCATTAAAAATGGGTTTCACTTTTACTTTTTCATTCCATTTCCACCATTTACCAAACATTGGAATGGAATATCCATTCCCATTCCCATCCCCATTCTCATTCCATTCCATTCCCTCAAACCAAATACAACCTAAGTTCCACACTACCGAGCAAAACAGCTTGTGCTAAAAATTGTGTACAAAACTCAGCTCCACAATCTGGTCCTTTCATGTGTTAGTGATTAATAAATTACTTCTAAATAGTTAATTATCAATGTTAGAGATATGAATACATTTCCTAAAATAAAAGTGCTATTCCTTTCTTCACTTGGTATAAATATGTTGAGGACTCCAAATTAAGATGCTTGGCTAGTTGAGCAGATTTGGATTTTGGACGTTGATCCAGAAGTTTATAAGACTTGAATTTGATGATACTACAATTCTACGATGAAGAGCTTAAAACTAAATGTTGAGAGTTTACTTTTAGGAATTTTAGTACTTTTGTTTCAATTATTTATTTATTTATTGTTATTCGTGTTGATAGCTGCCCTAATCTGGCTTCTTTTTTAATCTTATTTTTAATGGCTGAATCTATGAGGACTGGTTGGTACTGAATTGTACATAATGTTATATACAAAATACAAGATACAACTTCATTTTCATGAACCGTCCAATACACCCCACAACTTCTTTCTTTTTTCCTTTTTTTTTAGTAACAAGATCCCCACCCCACAACCAAGGTCGGAGCTAAGAATTGAAATTCGCCTGGATTAGAATAAAGTAAGGACTAAAGGACTTACGTTGAGACAAAATCTTCCCTGAGCTACAATGGTAATATCCACTTCTAATACATATGAAAAAAATAAATTTGGTACTGTTTACTTGGGCTAAAGCCTGGGCTAGCCCCTAAGGTGGCTCCACCCTTGCCCACAACTTTAAACAAATAATTTTTTTCTTTTAATTTTTCGCGGATTACGTGTGAACTAGCATACTTTTCCTTCTTGAACTTAATTATGATAGCTTTAGAAACAATTTTTTATGCTAGATTTTAAAACTACTTTGACTCCTAACATAAATTTTAAAAAGGGTAAATTATAAAAAAACCCCTTAAATTTTAAGTTAGATTTTATTTTAGTAGTCGGGAGTTTAAAACTAATCAAAATAGTTATTGAACTATTCATAACCAATAATTTTCAAACCTTCTCGAATGAAGGTACCATCTGTAGAGTTATATGTAAAAATGGCAAATTGTCATGCGATTATCACTTTAGGGATGCAAACTGTCAATCACGAATAGTTTAGGGATTACATTAAATTATTTAAATTTAAAGATACCAAAGTAAAATCTAACCTAAACTTTAGAGGCCATTTTGTAACAAGATCCCTCAATTTTCTTAACAAATGGACATTAAATACTTTTCATTAAGGCCTAGGAAAATTGTGATTTTTCATCTCATCCAAAAACCCTTATATAATCCTAAGGGATGAACTAGTGATTCTTAAGACTTATGTTTCAAGAAAGAAAGGTTTTCTAAGTTTTTCACTCCTTGGTCACTACCTAGAGTTATAGTGGATGTATATTTATTTATTTATATATATATTTTTACAATTGATATAATTTACCCATATCCTTAATTTCTCCTAATACCAACAAATGAGTATCAATATTTCTTCATAAATTTAAAACCGTGATCACTCACTCAATAAGTGAGGAAAATGCCATTAGGTTATTATGTCATCAGCTTATAGCAGATGTCAACTAATCCAAGATGGACAATGACTTTAGTCATTTGAATACTTCATTGACAAAAAAAAAAAAAAAAAAAAAAAAAAAAAAAAAACCTTTTTACCTGAATTTAATGTCTATTTTTATTAAATTTCGTCATTTATATAGTCTTTAATGCCTAGCTCAGTTATAAAATACTAATTTTAGCATTTTTCTTAATTTGCTTTGAAGGGCATCACATGATGCTCACATAGTAATATAGTTTCGTCATATTTTATAAGAGAAAGCCTAAGGGGTAAAATGTCATAATCTGATAGTTTACGGGCTATTTGTTTAAGTATAAAGTTCAGGAGGATTTCGTTGGACTGGCCTTTAAATCTGGGAAACGCCCGCCCAGAAACAGAGGGAACAATGCTTTGAAACTCTGATTCTCTGAAGATCCACCACAGAAGGAGAGAGAGACTTCTCGTAGGATTGTAGGGAATTCTTCCATGGCTGCCGCTGGAGTAGGTCTTGTCGCTGCCGGTATATCGCCGGTATTCCGGAGCAGTGCGACGTCTTCCGCCGGAAGATTGAAACCGCATCGTATTTCGGTTCCGACTCGGATATCAGCTGTGTACACAGAACGAGAAGCAGAGACGACTGCGAGTACTGTCTCAGAGAACGGAAAGTTCCATAAGAACCATAAATTCGAGACGAAACCGGGGCTATTTGATGAATCGGAGCTGGAACCTGCGAGTTTGAAGGATTACTTCGAGCAGGCGAAGGATTTGATCAGATCAGACGGTGGACCGCCTCGCTGGTTTTCCCCGTTGGAGTGCGGCTCTCGCTTGAAGAATTCTCCACTCCTTCTCTTTTTGCCTGGTCACTCTCTAAACATGTACTTGGTTTGGTGAATTTTCCGATTATTCTCTATTTATTCACGTAGGTGTTCACGTGAAGGTTATTTGTTTCTCGAGAAATTTTTTTTTTTTTTTTTTTTCTGGAGTCATTTTCCGTCGAAACAGAGTCTTCTTTGTCTTTTGGCCTATGAATAGTGAAATGACTGAATTAACTTTTCAGTTTCCCCTCGTAATCCGAAATTTCCGAGAATTGAGCCTGTCTAATTTAAAAAATGTAAATTTAATTTGAAAATCCAGGAAAAATAAATATTGGATGCGAATTGCCACAGATATAAATTGCCTCAAGAATCACTCTGTTTTTGTTTTCCTTGTGTTCTGGGGCATTTTTTTTCAAATAACCATTATTCAGTTTAAATTGATTTAATTTTACAGGGGTCGACGGCGTTGGACTTGGGCTTATTTTGCAGCATCGAAGACTTGGAAAGTAAGTTCTCAAAATGAGAATTTGAAATCTGTAGTTCTACTCAGATATAATGATCTTTACCATTCCTTTAAATATTAAAATGTTTCATTATTTTCACTGGGCATTCATTGCATCTGAACTCGTCGAAAATATGCTCTTTAATCATAGTCGATGGTGATGGAATTGCAACTTTTTACTGCCATAACTTCATCTGGTAATATTGATTGTGTTGCCTAATTAATGATTTCTTATGGAATGAAGGATTTTTGACATATGGTGCTTGCATATTCCGGTTAAGGATCGGACAACATTTACAGGTCTTTTTCTCTCTTTCACTCTCTCCTTTACTTCATACTTGCCATATGGACTGGAGGCGGTATGTATAACATTGGTAAATTTCGAAAAGCATTCCCCACTGTCTCTGCCCACGGGCTTGATATTGAAAGTGGTTCTTTGGAGCTGTCATTACAAAATTGGAGTAAGAATGCTAATGGAGATGTCATAAAGAATTTGGGCAGAGAATGATAGTAACTACTTTCGATATATCATGAAAATTAATAAGAGAATCTGATTGATTTATAACTACAAACTATTTGCAGATGATGAATTTGCTCATCTTTTTAACCTTTCTATGTGAGAATGTTGTTGTCTGAATAACAAGTATCTCACCATAACGTAGTCTTTTCCAATTTTGCATGTTTCAGACTTGGTGAAGCTGGTTGAAAGAACAGTTAAGTCAGAGAATTATCGTTCACCAAATAGACCCATTTATATTGTTGGGGAATCTCTTGGAGGATGCCTTGCACTAGCTGTTGCGGCCCGTAACCCAGATATCGATCTTGTACTAATTTTGGCTAACCCAGGTGAGAAATTGCTTTCTTTTAAGTTATGTTCCTGGGAGCTTTTACATTCATTTTATCATTTATTTCTGCTGCTGTCCATCCAAAACTCTGCAATGAGGAAATTAATACCCTCACTCGCACAAAAAGTTTGGAACCTTATGAGTTGACACAATGTAGATCGGGATTGACAATGGAACAAATTTAATGAGGAAAAAGTCTTCCAGCAGGGGAAAGCAGTTTCCCTCGCCAACCCTGGATCCTGTTCTGTTTTCATCTCTTACATATTGCAAGAGTTCCCTCTAAGATAGTGAAATCAAGTGGATTTTGTTGACACTTCTCCTGTGGCGAAGAAGACTGGATTTTAAGGATATTTTCAAAGATTCTAACATGGGTGTGACAGATACCGTGCTTGAAAAATAAGTTAATTTTGAGGCATTAATCTTTCCCATAAAATCAGTGAATCCAACAGTATATCAGCATAGATTTATAGTGGAAGCTGTACACTAAAGATTGTTTCACAACAAAAGAATATTAACAATATAAGAGTACTCATCAGTAGAGTAGGCACTTTCTGAAAAGAGAAAGAACTGCAGGTTGCCACATATGTGCAATGAACTGGTTAATTTTATTATCTAACCTCTGGGAGGTGATAAGATTATAAAGGCCTTGAAAAGAAGGGATTATGACAAGTGGTTGCTGTTCATACATGGGGAACCTTTGGTAAACCAAATTTCCATGACATATAACAGCGCTTTAAGTAGAAAAAGGGATTTCAGAACCTGATTAAACTAACTTTATAGCAAATGGTGTGCATTGTCAAAATCTTTGCAATTCTCATGCTACACAAAGTGTTTTACTGATTTTCTATTCACAGCTACATCTTTCAGCAAGTCGCCGCTGCAACCTCTTATACCTTTATTAGAAGTCGTGCCTCAACAGCTCTATCTTAGCCAGCCTTATACACTCATGCTGAGTCTAATGGCAGGTTGGCTTTCTTTGTTACTCGTAATTTTGGTATCTTGGCTCTGCTAGTTGCTTGATACTAGTATTGGTTTCCACTTAGAGCTGGTAATGTGCAAGGTTTGGGTAGGTCCAAAACTGCTAAAAACCATGGAGAATATTTTCATATTAAGATTCATGAAAATATATTTAAAAATTATAATAATTTTAAATACTCAACATAATTTAAAAAATAGTGATCTTTCCACCACTTGCTACGAACTGGGATTTTGGTTTCCTCATGACATGCGTTAAAGCATAGAATTGATGATTTGTCTCTCAGTTTCCTTTTGATTTTTCATTGTGAGGATAAAGCCAAACCTCCATGCAAATGAAAATAAAATTGAAAAGCAATTCACATTTACCCTGCAGTTTTGAAAACCCTTCTAAAAGCACATACTTTTAAACTATGCTTACAAAGTGGGAATACTTGATTGACATTCAGCCATGGTTGTTTGCAGTGTACGTTATAAGAGTATGTGCTTCTTGAAGATTATATTTGCTAATCACTTGATTATGAAAAAAATTTCCATATCTTAGTTGAGAAGGTTTTACACGATGAATGATAGTTTGAAATTTCAGTTTTTAGTCGCCATCATTTTCTTATGATAGAAATTGTTACTGAAACTGATTCCAGTAGATCTCTACTCATTATTTCCATTCATTATGAAAATATATGGTATTGCAAATTAAATAATCATATAAAATTTTTCGTTGATACCAGCAATTGTACTCTATATATATAGGTGATCCTTTGAGAATGGCATTTGCTAATATGGAGGAAAGACTTCCTCTGCAGCAAGTAGTTGGAGAGCTATCACAGGGCCTTGTTGCATTGTCAGCTTACCTTTCTGTAAGATTCAATTTTAGATCTAGATACATAAGTAAATCATGATAATAATTCTACTTTTTTTTTTTCCCGTTTTGGTAAAAGATGATGATATAACTATAAGAGAAATCTTTCTCAACATTGGTGAATATGTCGGGGACTGTGTTATTTTCATCTTCTGATGCTTTGCATCTACATCCTTCATGCCAAAAAGGTGTTTCCATTTCTAATTTGCCAAAATTTACATCATCTATTTTTTCACTTACCTATGGCATATCATTTATGTCGTACTTATTAAGTTTGCGGGATCTTTTTATGAGTTCATAGAAATATGATTGCTATGTCTCAGGTCCTGTCTGATATTTTGCCAAGAGAAACACTTCTCTGGAAGCTGCAGATGCTTAAATCAGCTTCTGCATCTGCCAATTCCTGTCTCCATGCTGTCAAAGCTCAAACGCTAATACTTTCGAGGTCCTTACTCTTTGGCATTTATGGTCTGTTCCAATTTGTTTGTTATTGCTAATATATGTGTGTGTGTGTGTATGTATATATATAATATTAATTAATTGTGGAAATTTTGATATGAATCAGCTATTTGTCTTTGTTTTATAAACTCAATTAAATTGCTTAAACCTTCCCCCTCCAAAAAAAAAAAAGAAAAAAAAGAAATGAAAAGGAAAATGAAAAAGAAAGCTTATTATATTTTCTATTCAATGGAAATCTTGGGAATTCTACTCCTGCCAATACTAGTATGTTTGTGACAACTGATCTTGTTGCACTTTTCTTATAATGAAGTCAATTTTATTGGCGTCACTGTTGGGTTTGGTAGAGTAAGATGTGAAAAATTCACATAAATGTGCACTATGCACTTTATTATGTGTGCTAGAAACACCCAGTGCTGCCAATACTTTTTTCTAAATTGAAAGAAGATAATAATAAAGGAAAACAGATGGATCCTATATAGAGAATTCACTTCCCCCTAACCCACTGCTGCCAATACTTTTTTCTAAGCTTTGTTCAGCTACTTCTTTACTTAAGATCATCAATTTTTTTCTTGGCTTAAATTAAACAAACCTAACCTAATGAAACAATAACATCTAATTTGGAAACTAAACTGTATTAACCTAAACCAACTCTAAATGAACTCTGATTTGCGACACTCCATCTCACCCCTTAACACACCATTGCTCAATCAACTTGAACTCTTGAAGTATTTACCCATAATCACCTAATATAATAGATGTATTAAAAAAAATCTTACATCCCACATTGCCAAGTATTGGGTTTGTTATGGTTTCATATACTTGTTTGGGCCTTCCACTTAATAGCTTAGGCTTTTAGGTTAGAAACTTTACATGGTATCAAAGTATGTTGTTCTTGGGCCTGTTTGACTCATGATCTTGTCTGTGTTGTCCATGTGACAAGCCCGTTCTTGTCTTACTTCATATATCTATTTGGTCGTACCACGTTCTTCACCCCCCCCGCCCCCCAAAACAAAAAAAAAAAAAAAGAAATTTCAAGGAATATAAATGTTTTCTATTATGGTGTCATTTTTTTTAAAAAAATTTTATAAAGTGTTAAATGTGTAGTTGTCAATGAAATTTATATTAAGATAAAGAGCCTCTACATCTACCCTTATATTTTGAGTTTGAGCTACTACAGGGGATGGTTTATTACGCTAAACATTATTCAACTGTTGAATTGTTATACCTCAACTATATATAGTTATTCTTTAATGATGTATTTGTCACACATGTTTGTTTCATTTTTGTACCTTAATTTTCTTAGTTCTCTGTAGAATGATGGGTTTGATTTCATTGTTTATCATCTTTAGTGGAAGGGATCGGTTGCTATCGAGTCAAGAGGAAGGTGAACGGCTTCATCGTATATTGCCAAAATGTGTGATTCGTAAGTTTGACAGTGGTCATTTCCTCTTCTTGGTAGGATGATCTCTCTCTCTCTCTCTCTCTCTCTCTGTTGGGAAGTTCCGCATCCCATATCGTCTAAATATTGACTTTGATATAACTTCGAATACCTATTTGGACCCTCCACCTAATAGTTTAAGTTTTTAGGTTGGAAACTTAACATGGTATTAGGTCTGTTCTTGTCTTGTTAGGCCTACACACAAGGGGAAGTGTTGGAAAATCTTACATCCCACATCGCCCAAATATTGGGTTTGTTATGGCTTTATATACCTGTTTAGGCCCTTCACCCAATAACTTAGGATTTTAGGTTGGAAACTTAACAACTTGTGTGCATAAGGGAACACTTCTTGAAGATCAGACCCTTGTATTGTAGAAGCTTTAACTAGAAATAAATAAGTCAGTAAATATTATTTACTTATCTTTCACTACTAAAATGCTGCGAAACAAAACATCACCAATAAATATTGGTGAACAATAAAAATATATAGTTATATAGGTTTCCTAATAGCATTATCGATCAATTTTTTTTTTAGGTTAAGAAAAAATATATCTTGATATATAATATTAGCAGTTATGCTAATATGGTGCAGGAAGATGGTGTTGATTTGGTAACTATCATCAAGGGCGTAAGTTTCTATCGTCGTGCAAAATCTGTTGACTATGTTTCAGATTACATGCCACCAAACCCTACTGAATTTAAACAAACATATGAACCATACAGGTATAACACTGCAAATTCAAGTATATCTTCTGCTATAATAACAGTAATTAATTTTTAGGTACCCACCTAGTCTATCAATAGCACATCGATAGAAATGCAGGGTGTGGGATATACCACTTGATGGTCAGTATAAGAGACCTGATTGTGGGATCTTATCTATTAGATATAATCATATATTGCATAGAATGAAGATATTATCTCATACTAGGGAAAAACGAAGCTATGGAAAGGATACTTTTTCCTAATTTCAAATGGTTATTATCAGTTGTAATAGATGTGAATATGTGATCAATTCAGTTAATAGTTATTTTGTCACCTAACTATTCAGCTTGGAGGATCTCATCGTAAGCTGGAATCTATACCCTGTGTTTATGCCACATTTGTCAAAATGCCATTACAAAACAATTCTCACATAGTTTGTCAAATTATCCTTATTAGAGGATTTTTGTCATTAATAGAGTTGTAGTAGATGGATAACAATTTTCAAACTTGCTGCCTCATGATCCTAGATGGCTTACGGACGCTACTAGCCCTGTTATGCTATCAACTTTAGAGAACGGGAAGATAGTAAGGGGCCTTGCAGGGATTCCTTCGGAGGGGCCAGTTTTGCTCGTTGGCTATCACATGTTACTAGGATTTGAAGTGGGTCCTATGCTGTCCCAATTTTTGGATGAAAGAAATATCCTTCTGCGAGGACTAGCACATCCAATGATGTTTATGAAGACAGATGGAAGCTTACCTGATCCACCAACATTTGACAAATTCAGAATTATGGGTGCAGTTCCTGTTTCGGGGACTAACTTTTATAAACTTCTTTCTTCAAAGTCTCATGTCCTACTGTATCCAGGAGGCTTGCGTGAAGCTAGTCATCGGAAGGTAACATTTCAGTGGTTACATTTTATGTTGGTCTACACTGTTACATATAAAGGTCTGTATGTCATAATTTTACCAATTCATATTTACACTAGTGCAATTTTCCATAAAAAGTGATGAAATAGAGGATGGTTACATTTTTTCCCAGACGTGGTGGAGAAAATCTCTAAATGGGTTAGTGATTAATTTTAAGTTATCATGGAATTTTTCCTTACCACATTAATTTTACGTTTCGAACTCAAGAGTTTCTAACTCTAATGGTATTAAAGAAACCTTTTCTTTTTTAATGGGTGTTATCAAAGAAACTTTTGTAGAGTGTGTGTCTTTGTGTTGTTTCATAGCCATGACAGCGAGATATGCTTCCAGGAATTTGAAATGTTGAACTAGCTGCGTAATGCACTTCACTTTTCAGGGTGAGCAATACAAATTATTCTGGCCAGAACAGTCTGAGTTTGTCAGGATGGCGGCAGTATTTGGTGCTAAAATCTTACCTTTTGGTGCTGTTGGAGAAGACGATTTTGCTGAAGTAAGTCTAAAGACTTCATTTTCCTTCACTATTACATTTTTCGTCAGTCATTACTTACCAGTTACCATTATATATGTGTGTGCGGATGTGTACATGCATGTTTGTGGGTTTCTAAGGGACTTTACCCACGGCTGGTCCAGCTGAGCATGGTCTTGTGAAGGGTGAGCTGAATGCAGTCCGAACCTTTTACATTTTTAGCACGAAGTGGCTGCTCTCAATACTCACTCCTGCACATTCACGCTAATTGGCCAAGACTTTAACCATTGACAATGGCACTTGCGTTTGACTATCCCATATTGAAGAAATATTTTACTTATGTTTGAGTTTGTGTTTTTGTGTGGAAGGACCACAGAGAGCAGCATACTGATGAAAGTAATAAACTAGTGATGCATTTTGTTACAGAAATGGCATAAATGCAAAATATACTAGTTCTTTATATCATTGAATTAATTAAAGGTAAATCGTTCATAAGTGTCCCAAATGTTTTCGGACAAGAGCAGTTATGGGCACCGTGTGGACAAATGTTTCACACTGTAGTCACTGACAAAGAGAGATGTCATACATATCATAGATTTTACATTTTTTTGTGAAGAAATTTTGATATTTTATTTATTTATTTATTTATTTATTTTATGACGAGAAAACCTTCGGACAAACCCCGGGTCTATATAAGATCCCACAACCCATTTGAATAAATTTTGATTTCCTGTGATCTCAAGCATGACTATTACCTTTTACCTTTTTCCTTTTTCTGGTATATTCACCTGTTACCTTTTACAGCTAGGTGATGTACGGCTTACTTAATCTGTTATAAACAATTGCTTGCATGTTCATTATTGTCAGGTATTTTTTGACTATGATGACCAAATGAAGATTCCTTACTTTAGGGATCTAATAGCAAGACAAAATGAAGAGACTGTGACGTTGAGGTATTCTGAGTTTTTCTTTTGTTAATCCCCACCGAATATTTTCTCTTCATATATATATATATATATATATATATAGATATAGATATATATTTGTGACCTTACATTTATCCCAGTTACCCTTTTCTGTGCTCGTAGTATTTTTTGTTGCAGAAGTTTAGAGTTTTCCTGTGTCAGTTTGCCTGCTCTTTTGTGTTATGAAAATATTTTTGCTTTCAAACGCCTGAAAATTATATAGAGTTAGTAATCATCCCCCAAGTAAATTGTGGGTCTTTTCACACAATCAGATCACAGGAATAAATTACAAAAAAAATGGAACACAGATATTGTTACAAGCTTTACACTGCCAAACCAAGAAAAAGGAACACTAGTTCAAATTGAAACATTACTATGGAATAGAGAGAGAGTCCCCATTGACTGGCGCCAAAGTAACCCTTTTAGTGGTTATGTTGACTAGGGGTCGGAAATTAAATAAAATTAATAAACCTGGTGGGAAAACAGTATGTCATAGGTTACTACATTGTGCTCTTGATTTCTGGCACCATGCCTTCTCTTTTCTCATCATGATGGACAATGAAATTGAAAATTGGGGACAATATAATCATTCACGGTTTGAATATGTTTCCTAAAATATCAACTTTTTAAATACTTTTCCTTCATCTTGTCAGTGGGGAAACGGAGCATTAATGAGAAAATCAAACACTAATGTCAAAATTGATCGTACCTATATGAACTAATCGATGTTGATAAAGTTGCTGTACCAGTCTGGAATCTTCCAATCTAGATTGTATAGAAACTTTTTAAGTTAATATAGCCGTATTTTTTTCCATCCTAGTTGTTCTTTTGCTGGGTTCTTGTTAATTTGTACTGTAATCTTGTGATGATAGGCGTGATGTTAATGGGGAGGTTGGAAACCAAGATATACACTTTACAGGACTTCTACCAAAACTTCCTGGTCGTTTTTATTACTTCTTCGGAAAGCCAATTGAAACAAAAGGTATGTATGTGTCCATGAAATAACCCCTGTGCTTGAGTGTTTCTCAAGCAATTTGAATTATATTCTTCCTCAAATATAAGAGTCAGAGGTATGAAGTTTCAGGAACCTTAATGAAAGTTATCTAGTTAACTTCTCCTCGACCAATAATCAACTAAGTTAATTCTGTTGCCAAAATAGACATTATAGTGTTGAAATATAATTTTATATATTTACCGTGCATATGTTTGGGACTGAGAATCACCAATCTATTGGACCAACTATATAAGTCCCCTACATCAAAATGTCAAATATGCAGTGATGTGTGCCACGAGGTCATTTGTGTGGTTATCGACTATCATATATGATATACCCAACCCTTATTGCAGCTTGAATAACTTGATATTTTTTTGCTTTTGTGCTGAAGGGAGGAAGCATGAATTAAGGGACAGAGAGAAATGTCATGAACTATATTTACATGTCAAGTCTGAGGTCGAGTCATGCCTTGCTTATTTGAAGGTGAAAAGAGAAAAGGATCCCTATAGAAATATATTACCTCGGCTACTTTACCAGGCCACTCAAGGATTCACATCTGAAGTTCCAACATTTGAACTCTAATTCTTTATCCCCCAAAGGTGAGTTCCATCCTTGTGTACCCAGAGATGCAGGCCATTCCCCTGGGACAGAGCTAGGTAGCCTCATTGTGCAGTATAAACAGTACCATGGTGTTTTCCACTCCTAGGAGGATTCATTTTTCCAAGAAATGGAGAATCTAGGAATTCTGATTCTTGAGTACATAGTAGATATTTGAAAATCATATGATTTTTAGGGGGATGTCCGAGCAGGTGTTATTCCATCAAAAGACAAGCCATGTTGGTGGTGGTATTTTGATTTCTATCCAAATTAATGAGTAAATTCCATGATATGGTTAGTACGTTTATGCAGCATGTATTATAATGTGGCTGGTCAAGCAAGCAAAACTGAGAAAGCATGACATTTGTTTAGAAGGATTGTTATATTAAGTACTAGTTTAGAGCAATGTGGAATGAAGTACATCGGCGCATTGTCATCCCTAGCCGCCACAATCATCCACTCATGGGAAGCACCTTGCCATATGGTGCATGATTGTATGGACATTATAAATGAGATGGATCTCTCTCTCGTTGGCAGTGGCTATGGTTATGGGTCTTGCAAGTGTAGTATTACAAATTGTTGACATTTTCATTCTGGGAAACTTTCATTTATATACTTGTATGATTCACTTTGTTCCTCTTATTATTATCACTATTATTATTATTTTACTTCTGTTTTGGGGGTCCACTTTGTGCCTCTTGAATTCCACCTTCCAATGCCATGCGTAGAGATGCAAAAGGCAAAAAGTGGAGTGCAAAACTGCGAGTAGGGTTATTCCTAAAAATATCAAGAAACATCCCACAAATTCTCGTGTACCACGATGCCAACCTTGGAAATCATACTTTCATTCATGCCAATTCCGAATTCATTGGAAAGAAAATACTATTAATCTCTAATATTTCTCAATGACATGACAACTTTCATGGCATGTATTTAAGAAACACAAAAATTATCATGTATTAATGTGGTCATAAACACATCATCAGAAAAAGAGATTAAGAAAGAAAAAAAAAAAAAATAGAGATGAATAGCACTAATTGAGGGTGGGGTATATCCATATATACTAAGTAAATTTGAGTTCCCATTGTCCGTTCAATCCATAGTGATTAGAAAGGGTCGAATTTTTTCAGTGAATAGTTTACCTTCAATTTAATTAGATCACATTATCCGAATTTTATTATACAAGTTGGTGTGAGACAGTGAGAGGCCCATGTCCTAGCATTCTAAGTTTTAACACAAAAAGAACGTCGTACAAGTTTATGCGTGTATTGATTTTCTTTGTCAAGGTACCATTTGCCTAAAAGATGGCATGATCCAACCGGGGCAATTACTAGGTTTTTGTTTTAGTTTTTAGATTTTTTTAGCCCAATCAATAACACCACACAAACCTACTCCATATCCTATAAAATAGGCACCTTAAACACCGCTTTTTAAGTAGCTGATATCAGATTCAAGTTTATGAAAAAATATTGATACAGATTCGTTGATATTAGAAGGTTAGAAGATGAGATGGGTTCTATCATTTGTAAAAAAAAAAATTAAATTTTTTTTAAATTATTTTAGAATATGGGATTAGATTTAAACACCCTAACCCGCTTGCAAAAAGAAAGAAGCTAGAGCTACCAAAGACATGATTGTCACAAATCACTCCAATCGAGTCGTGTAAGAGAGCAAGACAATCACATCCAAGATTCTAGATGTGATTTGCATTAGTGCTCTGCATTTCAATATTTTAACGAGATTAATGTAGACAAATGTGATTAAATATGAAAATAAAATGATTTTAATCGCAGCTGTTCGCATCTCATTGAGGGGCTAAATTACAAAGGAATGATACAAATCATGTTCCGGATCCCGGAATGTTTTTAGAAGTATATATATATATATATATATATATATATATATGTTTTGAGCAAAAGTACAAGAAGAAGAAGAAGAAGAATGAGGAGGAGGAAAAGAGGAGATAAAAAAACTATTAGAAGATCCAAGAGAGTTATTTCAGTTGGTTGGAGGAAAGCCTCTCTATTTTATCAATTTGAGTTTGATTCATTTGGAGAGTACTTTAGAAATTAATTTTTGAATGCACCAGGCTTATGTGGTCGAGTGCGCCTTTAAAATCGTCTGGAGAGAGATTTAGTCGAGGTGCGTGTAAACTAGTCTGAGTACTTAACCGCCAAACAAAAAAAAAAAAAATTAGAATCTTGGCTAAAAACAAGAACTCCCCCGTCATGACATTGCCGGCCAGGCAAATGGCGTGACCAACAAAAAAATAAAAAATGGCATATAAAACCTCAAAATCACGTGTTTTTTTAATTTTTGAGATTGTTTTGTTTTGGCCCCAGCCAAAATTAGGATTCTATCCCAAATTATGACGCTTGAAGTTTTTACCATAAGCTTATGCTTTCATTTGTATTATAAAATAAATCTCTCGCTAAAATTTTCAATTGCTTTTAAAAATCTGGAAATTGAGCCCTTGGTAAAATCAAATCATGATCCATTTGGAGTTGGATGAGTGAGGACGTCAACTCAATAGATAAAATATTTTTATTTTTTAGAAGTATCCTATTTTTTGTTTTGGAAAGCACTTGCGAGTTTTGGAAAGCAATAGCGCAAGAGTTATGTGGCTGCTTTTGAGGTGTTTCTAGTGAAATGTCCATGCGGTTCAATATCTTTTCTTCTCCCTAGCTTTCTTAGTGCAAATTGGATGGCTTTTTCATTAATCATTTTCATGTTGAGTCAAGATGGGGACCAAGTACTGAATAGAACTTAGTCACATTAGTTTTGTTTGGGTACCATTAGATCATGTCAATCTCTTTTTGGATAAGGTTAAATCTTGTAGGTCCAACTGCTTAAGACTTGATTTAAAAATTGTGTATAAAAATTGTACTTGTGATCCAAGTCCTTATGTTTTAGTAATTAATAAGTAAATTATCAGTAAAGTTGAGCTAGATTTGGAGGTCAATCCATGACTTCAGCCTTGCAAGAGTGGGGGGCGAGGTGCTGTCAAGCTACTACCCATTGATGATGGGGCTTGAATTTGATGATGATCGAACCACAATTCTACAGACTACACTGAAGGGTTTAAAATGATTCTAGAGCAATCTTGCAGAGGCAAAAGTCTCAACACTCAAAGAGATGGGATACCTGTTTGGAAACTTTCAAAACTGTATCAAATTGGGTTTAATCTATAATTGTTACTATGTGGTTTTAAATAAATCAACTTGCAGTTAGCTTAAAAAATACTATGTTTATGTATTATTTTTAGAATAAAACTTAACTAATTAGTAAGAAAAAAAAATTTATCAAACAATGTAAAATCAAAATTAACCAAACTTATCATCAACTAGTCAAATATTTAAATTTGCCTAACAGCCCTCATACTTTCTTTCTTTCTTTTATTTGTTTATTTTTTTTTTTTTTTCTGATATTAGGAGGTTTTAGATACTAATCCCCCTGGATACATGCAGTTCCCCTGTCTCACATGCATCAGACAATTACAAGACAAAAATTCATGAGAATACCTTAAAAAAGAATGATGGAAATGAAATCAAAAACCCCTTACATAACAAGAGAGTCTTAGACCATCAGGTTCACCCTCAAGGTGAACAACCCTCATACTTCAGAAGCGCGGGAGATTTTCTTATAGAGGGAATTGATTTTGTCACGTAAGTAGTTCAACGACCATTGCAACGTCCGTTTATCGCATTTTAAAAGGAGCCCACGCAGCCCATGCTGTACACCACTCACTATACGACACCTGTCACTTAATTTTTCATTATTTTTAATTATTTCTGATAATACAAATTGGGCTGGCCTTTAAATCTCTCATCTATAAAAGACCCGCCCGAAGAGAGACACGAATGACTTCGAATCTCTGAAGAAAATTCTCGTAGGAGATTCTTCCATGGCGTCCGCTGGAGTATGTCTTTTTGCTGCCGGTTTATCGCCGGTATTCCGGTGCGATGCGACTTCAATCCGGCGGAAGATTGAAACCGAATCGTAGTTCGGTTCCGATTCGGATATCAGCTGTGTACACAGAACAACGAGCAGAAACGACTGCGAGTACTGTCTCAGAGAACGGAAGGTTCGAGAAAAAGAATGAGAGAGTGGAGACGACAGCGGGGCCATTCTATGAGTCGGAGCTGTTGGAGGTGGAACGAGCAAGTTTGAAGGATTACTTCGTGCAGGCCAAGGATTTGATCAGATCAGACGGTGGACCGCCTCGCTGGTTTTCACCGTTGGAGTGCGGCTCTCGCTTAAAGAATTCTCCTCTGCTTCTGTTTTTGCCCGGTCAGTCTCTCTCCCTCTCTCTCTCTCTATGTTTGTGTGTGTATTTGTAATCCCTGGAATCGTTTTCCGTCGAAACAAAAGTCTTCTTTGTATTTTGTCCTATGAATAGTGATATGACTGAATTAGACTTTTCAATTTCCCCACACATATTCTATATTTTCCGAGAAGTTTGTCTGTCTAATTTAAAAAATTAAATTATATTTGAAAATCCTGAAAAAAATGAATATCGGATGCGAGTCATAACAGATATAAATTGTTCTAAGAGTCACTCAGTTTTTTTGTTTTCCTTGTCTTCTATTTTTTCGATCAAGCATCCATTATTTAGTTTAAAATGTTTAAAATTTTACAGGGGTTGACGGCACTGGACTTGGACTTATTTTGCACCATCAAAGACTTGGAAAGTAAGTATTCAAAAGGGGAATTTGAAATCAGTAGTTCTACTCAGATATAATGGTCTTTACCATCACTATAAGTATTAAAATGTTTCATTAATTTCATGTGGCATTTATTGTGTTTGAACTTGTTGAAAATATGCTCTTTAAACGTAGTCGAATGTGATGGAATTGCAACTTTTTAATTTATAGTAGTTTTGATTGTGTTGCCTAATAACTGATTTTATCTTGAATGAAGGTTTTTTGATATATGGTGCTTGCATATTCCGGTTAAGGATCGGACACCATTTTCAGGTCTTTTTCTCTCTTTCACTCTCTCCTTTACCTCATACTTGCCTTATGGACTAGAGGCAGTGTATAGAATTGGTAAATTTGGTATAGCATTCCCCAACCGCTGTCTCTCTGCCTGCCTCTGGGTTTGAAAAACATATCTTGAGATTGAAAGGGTTGCTTTTGATCTGTCATTGCAAAATTGGAGTAGGAATGTTAATGAAGCTGTTGTAAAGAATTTGGGCACAGAATGAGAGTAATTAGAAACTATTTAAAGATGATGAATATTCTCATCTTTTTAATCTTTCTATGTGAGAATGTTGTTGGCTGAATAACAAGTATCTCGCTATAATGTAGTCTTTTCCAATTTTGCATGGTTCAGACCTAGTGAAGCTGGTTGAAAGAATGGTTAGGTCAGAGTATAGCCATTCACCAAAAAGACCCATTTATCTTGTTGGAGAATCTCTTGGAGGATGCCTTGCCCTAGAAGTTGCAGCCCGTAACCCAGATATCGATCTTGTACTAATTTTGGCTAACCCAGGTGAGAAATTCCTTTCTTATAAGTTCTGTTGGTGGGAGATTGCACATCCAGTTATTTCTTTACTCTCATGATCCTTTAAATATCCAGGAACATCAGGGAATCCAACAGTATATTGGCATAGACTTATAGTGGAAGCTATACTCTAAGGATTGTTTCACAATGAAAGAATATTAAGGATATATGTGTACTCACCAGTGACCATATTATGGAAAGAGAAACAGGTTGCCACATTTGTGCAGTGAACTGGTTAATCTTGTTTTCTAACCTCAGGGAGGTGATTAGATTATAAATTCCTTGTAAAGAAGAGGTTATGACAAGAGGTTTCCGTTCATGCGTGGGGAACTTTTGGTAAACCAAATTGGCATGACATATAACAGTGCTCTAAGTAGAAAAAGGGGTTTACGAACCCGAGTAAACAATTTTTAAAGGACATGGTGTGTGTCGATCAAAATCTTTGCATACTTAACTGATTTTCTTTTCGCAGCTACATCTTTCAGCAAGTCGCCACTTGCAAGCTCTTATACCTTTATTGGAAGTCATGCCTGACCAGCTCTACCTTAGCCAGCCTTACACACTCACACTGAGTCTAATGGCAGGTTGGGTTTCTTTGTTGCTTGTAATTTCCATATCCTGGCTTTACCTAGTTGCTTGATACATGTATTGATTTCTACTTAGAGCTGGCTTTGTGTCAGTTTTGGGTAGGTCCAAAACTGCCCAACCCATTGAGAATTTTTAATATTAAGATGCATCAAAATACATATAAAAATTGTAATAATTTTAAATTCTCAACATAATTAAAAAAAATGTAATCTTCCACCACTCTCTATGAACTGGGACTTTCGTTCCTCATCACGTGTGTTAAAGCATATAATTGATTATATGTCTCTTAGTTTCCTTTTGTTTTTTCCATGTGGGACTGAAGCCACACCTCTTTCCCATCTCTTTAATGCAAATGAAAATAGAATTGAAAAACAATACACATTTAGCATGGAGTTTTGAAAGGCCTTATACAGTACATATAATTTTAAACTATGATAGCAATGTGGGAATAGCTTGGCATCTTGATAATATAGACCTTCAGCCACTGACCCACTGTTGTTTGTAGTGTACCTTATAAAAATATGCGCTCCCATAAGATTGTATTTGCTAATCGGTTGATCATGATAGAATTTTCCATATCTTAGTTGAGCAGGTTTTACATGATGAATATATGTTTGAATTTTCAATTTTTAGTCGCCAATAGGCAATAGTCAATCCTGGCAACCTTGGGTGATCGTCATACAACCTTGGGGATTGAACTTTGTATATGCGTAAGGTACAAAAACATTGGATTTGAAGCGGGTTGGACAATTTGATGAATGCCAAGTCAGTTACACATTGTCAGTCCTTTTCTATAAATATCTTGCATAACCTTTTTTTTATTTATTTAATCAGCATAGAAAATTTGATCATAGATCTTTATGTTTTTCACCTTCTATCCAGATCAATGCTATCTATTGTTGTTTTTTATGCTATAGCATCCAATAAAGATGTTGGTTGCTTTTGCGCATCTTTATCTCCTCGTCAATAATAGGTTGAGGGCAGTGTTTGCTCTTGACTGCCTCTTGCTGACACTTAAGCTGTTTGGAAGATTAGAAACATTTTTCTGTTGAGAAATGGTGTAGCATACATTAAAATGTTTAGGCTGCTGCTTTTCTGTTTGCAAATGGAAGAGCATAAATTTGAATCAAGCATGCCATTTTTCTTATGATGGAAATTTCCATTGAAACTGATTCTAGTAGATCTCTACTCATTATTTCCATTCACAATAAAATTTGTAGGTGTTGCAAATTAAATATTCATATAAATTTCCCACTGATACCAGCCATTGTACTCTTCTAGGTGATCCTCTGAGGATGGTGATGGCTAGTATGGAGAAAGGACTTCCTCTGCAGCAATTAGTTGGAGAGCTATCACAGGGTCTTGTTGCATTGTCAGCTTACCTTCCTGTAAGATTCAACTATACAACAAGAATGCATAAGTAAATCTTGATAGAATACTCTCTTTTTTTCTCGTTTTTGGTAAAGGCTCCATGATATAACTAGAAGAGAAATCTTTCTCGACATTGGTGAATATGATGGGGACTCCATTATTGTCATCTCTTCTGATGCTTTGCATCTACATGCTTCATTCTAAAAAGGTGTTTCCATTTCTAATTCACCACAATGTACGGCATCTATTTTTTTCCACAGCTATGGCATACCACTTATGCTATCCTTAAAAAGTTAGCAAGATGGTTTTATGAGTTTATAGAAATATGATTCTATGTTTCTTTTGCCTTGATGCTCACTTTTCGGTTTTCTTATCATGCACTGTCAATTTTGTGAAAACGAACTAATAAGTAGAGATACAGGTCCTGGCTAATATTTTACCAAGAGAAACACTTCTATGGAAGCTGCAGATGCTTAAATCAGGCTTCCGCATCAGCCAATTCATGTCTCCATGCTGTCAAAGCTCAAATGCTAATACTTTCCAGGTCGTTACTCTTTGGAATTTATGGCCTGTTCCAATTTTATTGTTATTGCTAACACACACACACACACACACACACACACACACATATATATAAACTAGTTGTGAAAATTTTATATTAAGCAGCTATTTGAGTTTTTTTATAAACTTGACTAAGTTTCTTAACCCTTCCCCCCTTTCCTTTTCACCCCCTCCCAGAAAGAAAAAAACAAAGAAAAAGAAAAGTAAAGCTTATTATATGTTCTATACAATGGAAATCTTATAAAATCTGCTCATGCTAAAACTAGTATGTTTGTGATAATTTTGTTCTTGTTGCTGCCATTTTCTCATAGCGAAGTCAATTTTATCGGTCTCACTGTTGGGTTTGGTAGAGCAGGATGTGAAAAATTCACATAAAAGTGCACTATGCACTTTACTCTGTAAGCCAGAAACACCCAGTCAAATCAAAAGAAGATAAAAAAAATCAGGGAAAACGGATAGATTTTTTTTAGGGAATTCACATCCCACCCACGGCTGACATTAACTTTTCCTAAGCTTCTCCCTATTACAACTTTATGGAGAGGAGTTTGATATTATAACTCCCATTCGAATTCGAAAAAACACTGAACCATCACAAAATAGTTCAACTACTCATTTAATTAAGCTCCTCAATATTTCTCTCTGGACTAAAGTAAACAAACTTAACCTAATGTAAAAATAACCTTTAAAGTTTAAATTGGAAACTGAATTATATTAACCTAAACCAATTTTAATTGAACTCTGATTTGCGACACTCTGTCTTAGCCACTATCACACCTCCGCTCATTCAACTCAAACTCTTGAAATGTTCACCCATCATTACCTAATACAATAGATGTTATAAATGTATCATGTTGTTGTGTTACCAAAAAAAAATCTCAGGGCAATATAAATGTTTTCCATATTGGTGTTGTTTCTTTTTGGCAATTCATGAAGTATTAAATATGTGGTTGTCAATGAAATTTATATTTAGATAAAGAGCCTCAGCATCTACCCTATAAAGCTATATTGCTAACCACAATTTTAATACTTAATGAATTGCCAAAAAGATACAACACCAATATGGAATTTATAGCTTTAAAGAATAATTATATAATGTGGAGATATAGCTTTATAGCGTAGATGCTGTGGTTGTCAATGAAATTTATATTTAAATTTGTGGTTGTAAATTTATGTTTTCCATATCAGTAGCAATTGATCCGTTCAACTTATATAATTATTCTTTAAAGCTGTATTTGTCTTTTATGCTTGTTGCAATTTCTGTGTTCTAAGTTTGTCACTGCTCTACACTTTTTGTCTCTTTAGTGGAAGGGATCAATTGCTACCAAGTGTAGAGGAAGGTGAACGGCTTCGTCGTGCATTGCCAAAATGTGTGATTCGTAAGTTTGACCGTGGTCATTTCCTCTTCTTGGTAGGTTGATTTCTCTCTCTGGTCACACACTAGTAAAATCATCACTGGAAATAAATAAGTCAGTAAATTTTATTTTATTATTATTACTTTTTGGGTGACGAGGAAGCCCTTATAGGTAAACCCGGGCTCATGCAAGATCAGCTACCCTGTGTGAACCAGTAAACCCAGGGCTCATTAGAACCATGGGACCTTGTGCAGTGGCCCCAAAAAGTTGACAAGAGTTGGACTCAGGACCTCCCCTTCTTGAGATGTGGTCCCTTGTCAACTGAGCTACCCCTTGGATTTATGTCAGTAAATAGTATTTACTTGAATTTCACTACGTTGTCTTAGGTTCAGGCGTTCAGCAACCCAGCATCAAACAAATATAAAAATAAAAAAAATAAAAAAGAAAACCTAAAAATGGTTTGAAAAGGAACATAACCAATAAATATCGGTGAACAATAAGCATATAAATTTATCTAGGTTCACTAATGGCACAATGGATCCTTGTTTTTGTTTTTGTTTCTTTTTTTTGTTTTGTTTATTAAAAATTAAAAATAATAAATAAGAAATTACTCTATGGATCAATGTTGAAGAAGAATAATAATTGCAAGTTTACAATGCTTTCTCTCCAATGTGAAAGAAATGGGGCTAAAGCCTTTTTGTAGACAAGTCAAGGGCCATATTCTAGTAAACATGATGACAACAAAATAATTCCTTAGTTAAAGGGGAAACAAGAAAAATGATGATAGTAATTCTTATTCAATCGAAGTAATTATTTTTCGTATTTTTTAAATATTCTTGCAATTGCTTTTGCTATGTCACTTCCTGGAACAACACTTTTATCATGCTTCATCTTTGGGTCATCATCATGAATGCACGATCAATGGCATCCCCCCATGCTTTCTGGTGCAAACCCTCCAGCAATGTGCAAAATTCAGCAACAAGTGTAGCCTATCATGTTAAAATTGTTGGCTGAGCACTTCCTTCTTTTGCTTCATAATGAGATCAATTAGTCATTTAGTCTTCCTTATCAAAAAAATTAGTCATTTAGTCTTAAGTTGCTTATTTTGTTTTTACTTGTTTCCTGGGAAAGGTAAAATATTTTTAATTTTAAAAAGAGGAGACAAATGAAACTCATGTAGGAGTATAACAAGGTTGTTTTATGATTCCAACCTTCTGTAGTTCTATTGAAACTCTTGGATCTCTACTCAGTTATTTAATAGGGTAGTTCTTGTACTTAGCATCTAAGAACAATGAGATGACAAGCACCAACTAATATTGCATAATTTGAGGAAACGTAAGACATTTTAAATGTGCACCTTCTCTCACGTTCGCAGCTTTCTATTGAAATATGTTATTAAACTCATCTACTGGGAAAATAGAATATCGTGCAACCAACAGATTCAGTCTTTTAATACAAAGTACTGGCTACTGCGTTCTCTAATAAAAACAGTGTTCCTTATTAAATAAAAGAATTGGGTCACATTTAACCTTCTACCCTTTTGAATCCGTATATTTGGAATTACATGAAATAGTATAAACCATTAAATGGGGAAACTTATCTCAATTCTCAAACTCATTGCTACATATGCACTAAATATTTGTTACATGGTTTTTAAACTATGCTTTACCTGACTGTTGAGTATTTGAATTTCAATTGAATTGTCATCTTGCATGTTTTTTTTTTTTTTTTTGGGTATATAATATTAGTAGTTCTTCTAATACGGTGCAGGAAGATGGTCTTGATTTGGTAACAATCATCAAGGGTGTTGGTTTCTATCGTCGTGCAAAATATCATGATTATGTTTCAGATTACATGCCACTAACCCCTACTGAATTCAAACAAGTGTACAGGCAAAACAGGTATAACATTGAAATTTCAAGTATATCTCCTGCTATTGTAACAGGGATTAATTTCTAGGTACCTGGATAGTCTATCAATGGCATATTAGTACAAATGCACACATGTGGGACATGCTAGTTGATGATCGGTATAAGAGACCTGATTATGGAATCCTATCTATTAGATATAATCATATATTATATCAATTCAAAATATCATATTATACTAGGGAAGAACGAAGCTGTGGTAGTGTTACTTTTTGCTAATTTCAAATGGTTATTATCAACTGTAATAGTTGTGATCAATTATAGCTAATAGTTATTTTATTCCTTAACGAATCAGCTGAGAGGATCTCATCGTAAGCTGGACCCTATACCCTGTTTTTTATGCCACATTTATCGTAATGCCATTATATAACAATTCTAACACACACAGAGTTTCCCAACTTATCCTCATCAGAGGAGTTTTTGTGATTAATTGAGTTGTAGTAGAAAGATTACAGTTTTCAAACTTGCTGCCTCATGATCGTAGATGGCTTGAGGGGTTTACTAGCCCTGTAATGCTATCAACTTTAGAGAATGGGAAGATAGTGAGGGGGCTTGCAGGAATTCCTTCGGAGGGGCCAGTTTTGCTCATTGGCTATCACATGTTACTAGGATTTGAATTGGCTCCAATGGTGTCCCGGTTTTTGATTGAAAGAAATATCCTTCTGCGAGGAATAGCACATCCAATGGTGTTTATGAAGAAAGATGGAAGCTTACCTGATTCACCAGCATATGACGCATTCAAAATTATGGGTGCAGTCCCTGTCTCAGGGACTAACTTCTATAAACTTCTTTCTTTGAAGTCTCACGTCCTACTGTATCCAGGAGGTGTACGTGAGGCTAGTCATCGGAAGGTAACATTTCAGTAGTTTTGGTCAGCACTGTTATGAATAAAGAGCTCTATTTTCATTTTCTTCAGATTTAATTACTATCTTTAACGATTCATATTTACACTATTGCGATGTTCCATAGAGTAATGTAGTAGAGGATGGCCTGTATTCTTTACCCAGATATGATGGGGAAATTCTCCAGAAGAGTTAGTGATAAACCTTGAGTTATCATGGAACTTATCCCTATACCACATAAATTTTACATTTCTTCCTCAAGAGTATTTGGCTCTAATGTTATTAAAGAAACCTTTTCTTTTTTAATGGGTGCCATTTAAGAAAATTTGGACAGTGTGTGTGTCCATGTGTTTGTTGAATAGCCTTGACAGCTGGATATGCTTCTTAGAATTCACAATGCTGAACTAGCTTTGCAATGTATTTCACTTTCCAGGGTGAGCAATACAAATTATTCTGGCCAGAGCAGTCTGAGTTTGTCAGGATGGCAGCTAGATTTGGAGCTAAAATCATACCTTTTGGCGCTGTTGGAGAAGATGATATTGGTGAAGTATGTCTGAAGACTTCATTTTCCCTCACTGCTGTGTTTTTCATGAGTCATTACTTTCCATTATATGTGTTTGTGCGTGTGTGCATGCACGTTTGTGGATATTCCAAGGACCATTATCCATGGCTGGTCCAGCCAAGGGAGTCTTGGGTGGGGTGAGTTGAAAATGGTCCTAATTGACATTTTTTGCATTAAGTGGCTGCTCTCAGTACTCACACCTGTGCATTCGCGCTTACAGCCCAAGATTTTTATTATTGCACCAGACAGTGGCCCTTAAGATTGGCTATCTTATATTGGAGTTATATTTATTTATATTTGACTTTGTGTTTTTGTGTGAAAGGACCATATAGAGCAAAATAATGAAGAAAGTAATAAATTAGTGATATGTTTTGTCACAAAAAAAGGGCATAATATATTAGTTCTTCATATGTTGAAGTAATTAAAGGAGAATTGTTTTGCATGTGTTCTAACTCCTAAACAGTGTCAGACAATGAGTGGTTACAAGTGCTTTATTGACAAGTGTTTAACAATTTAGTCACTGACACAGTAACAGAGTAATGTACTACATATCATAGTTTTTTTTACTTTTGTTTGTGAAGAAATTTTGATTTCGTGTTATCTCAAGCATGACTTATTACCTTTTACCTTTTCACAGTATGAACCCTGTTACCTTTCATAGCAGGTGCTGTGTGTGGCTTGCTTATTTTCAGGGTCTCATCTTTATTACTGGATTTGACTTAACTTGTAATGAACAATTGGTTGCGTGTTCATTATTGTCAGGTATTTTTCGATTATGATGACCAAATGAAGATTCCTTTTTTAAGGGATTATATTGCAAGAATAACTGACAACACTGTGAAGTTGAGGTAGTCAAAGTTTTTCTTTTGTTAATAATCTCCATTGAATCTTTTCTTTTCATATATGTAACCTTACATATTTTGTTGTCACCCTTTGCTTTTAGTATTTTTTGCTGCAGAAGTTTTATGTTTTCCTTTGCCAGTTTGACCACTCTTTCATGTTTTTAATTAATACTTTCACTCTCACACACTTGAAAATTTGCTAGAGTTGGTGATTATCCCCAGAGTAAATCATGAATGTGGGTCTTTTCACACAATTAGATGATTGCAATAAATTACACAAAAAAAGAACACAGATATTGTTACAATCTTTGCACTGTTAAACGTAGAGCTTATAGCAGTAATAAGTGCTAGTCAAAATTACAACCCTTCAAACACCCCCGCCCCCCGCCCCCAAACACACACAGAATAAAAAATAAAAAAGGGACCCTTATTCAAATAGAAAATAAGTATGGAAAAGAGGGTCTCCATTGTATGGCACCAAAGCAACCCTTTTAGAAGCAATGTGTCACTGGGGTTTGGAAAAGAGAGTTTATCAATAAGCCTGGTTGGAAAACAGTAGGACATAAGTTACCAAGTCGTGCTCTTGATTTCTGGCACAATGTCTTCCCTTTTCTCATCAATAATAGACAATGAAATTCAAAATTGGGGATAACAGTGTTTTTAAATACGTTTCCTTCAGGAAAACAGAGCGTTAATGAGAAAATTAAACTCCAAGACAGTTTCTAATGTCAAAATTGATTGTGCCTATAATAACTTTATTGTTGTTGATTAATTTGCTCTACTAGTCTGAAATCTTCCACTTTAGATTGTATAGAGATTTTATAATTTAATATAAAATATGATTTGCCATCTCATTTGTTTTTTTGTTGGGTTCTTTGTTCTAATTTTTACTGTAATCTTGTGATGACAGGAATGATGTTAATGGGGAGGTTGGAAACCAAGATTTACACTTGCCAGGAATTTTACCAAAATTTCCAGGTCGTTTTTATTACTTATTTGGAAAGCCAATTGATACAGATGGTATGTGTATGTCCCATGAAATAACTAAATATTTTTATTACTTCTTTTTAAAATTCAAATATATATGTCAGAGGTGTGAAATTTCCTGGAACCCGAAGTGAAAGTTTTGTTAACTTCTCTTCGACCAATAGTTAACCAAGTTAATTGTGCTGCTAAAATAGACACTATTGTGTTGAAATATAATTTTATATTTTTACTGTGCATATGCTTGGGACTGAGAATCACCTATCTATTGGACCAACTTTGTAAAGACCGCAGATTAGAATATCATACTTGATTGGAAGATGTGAACCATCCTGATCCTGATCGCTTTGATGGCTTGAAAGATGTTTGGCCAACATGCTTGAAGAAAATTTCAAAGTGGACTTTGATGTCATGTTGATCTTTTTGGTGTATGTCCTCCAATGCGGGTCAAATATGCATTGATATGTGCTACGCGGACATTTGTGTGGTTATAGACTATCCCAATTCTAAGGCAATAGAATCTACCCTTTTATACAAACTTGGTCAGTACACCTACAAAAATATGTGGCCACCAATAAGTTGTAGTGGAGGGTGTTCCTCACACAGTTTCTGTGAGACATGCCTTGATTTCTTTAACAACTTGAGACATGCCTTAATGCAGTTTTAACAACTTGATTTTTTTGGTTTTGTGCTGAAGGGAGGAAGCGCGAATTAAGGGACAGAGAGAAAAGTCATGAACTATATTTACAAGTCAAGTCTGAGGTTGAGACATGCCTTGCTTATTTGAAGGAGAAAAGAGAAAAGGATCCATATAGAAATATATTGCCTCGGTTATATTACCAGGCCACACAAGGAATCACATCAGAAGTTCCGACATTCGACCTCTGATCATTTATCCCTCAAAGGTGTGTTCCATCCTTGTATTCACAGAAATGCAGGTTGTCCCCCAGGATAGACCAGTGGCCTCATTCTACAGTATATACAGTACCATGATGTTTGTCCACTCCTAGGATGATTCACTTCAGCTAAGAAATGGAGAACTTAGGAGTTCTGATTTTTTGGAGGACCGTCCGAGTAGTGCGGTGACCTCACATTCTATCAATTCACATCGACAGACAATATGGCCATCAATAAGACTAGCCATGTTGGGGATGGTTTTCGGATTTCTCTTCAAATTTATCAATAAATCCGTGGTATGGTTAATTTATGCAGCATGTATTATAATGTGTCTGGTCAAGCAGAACTGAGAAAGCGTGGCGTTTAGAAGGATTATTATTTTAGTCTGAGTTTAGAGCAATGTGGAATGAAGTACATTGGTGCATCGTCCCCGTAGTCACCAACTCATGGGAACCTGGGAAGCACCTTGTGTAGTGAAAATGTATTATATCGTGCATGTTTGTTTGTACATTATAAATGAGATGACTCAAGCTTTCTCATTTTTTTCATTTTTTTTTTCCCCTCTTGGAGATGGAAGCTCTCTCTCTTTAATGGTGCAATACCCCATAAATGAAAATAATAATAAGAATAATAAAGGATGTTATTTAGAAAGTTTGAAAAGAGAGTAAATATCAAGATTTATAATAAACTAATGAGATTTTAATATCTTGTTAACCAATCATCAGGAGTCACTTGTTATATGAACATGTTATTAAAATGATAAAGCCATGATGAATGAGAGAAGAGAATGCATGAAAGTTGAGTACTATTGGTCAGCAAGAAAAAAAAAAAAAGTTTTATTATAATTAGGAGATTACACCATGCTATCCAATGGAGCAAGACAAACCACCAGCAAACACATAATACCATATAATAATATAAATATGTTTGTATAGATACACATAAAATTTTCTATAGAATCTTAGGTTGTGTTTGTTATGTGGAAATGAGAAAGGGAATGGAATGATGATTTCATTACCCAAAAAATAATAAGTGTTTGGTGGTTCAAGGGAATAGAATAATCATTCCTTTGTGGAGGTCTATTTCCTTGGAGGGAATAGCCATTTTATTCCTAATTTTTAAGGAATGAAAATTATTAAACCACTTACCCAATATCTATATCTATATATATATATATATATATATACAGAGGTGATCCCATCAGCACGTACTGATATAAGTTACATCAGTAATATGCATTGGGGTTGTACCCCTTGCATTGATTCAATGCACCTCACATCTCACTAATGCACAAGGTACAACTCCCAATGCAGGTTTTGATATAAGTTATATCAGCACGTGCTTACCTGTTCATCATCCTATATATATTTTAAAAGTGGGTTGTACTTATTCTTTTTTATTCCATTTCTTCTATTCCATTCTCACTCTAACTCCAATCCCCTAAACCAAACGCAGCCTTAGACTAAAAACAAGAATTCACCCGCTATGGCATCTATTGCCGGCTACACGGATGGCGTGACCCAAAAAAATGGCATATAAAACCTCAAGTCATGTATTTTTAAATCTGTGAGATTGCTTTGGCCCTAGCCGAAACCTGTATCCTTAACCAAACTATCACGCGTGAATTATAAAATTGTTTTAAAAATCTAGAAATTCAACGCCTGTTAAATCAATATTGGTTCATATAGAGTTGGACCATTCCTACGTCCACCCAATACATAAAATATTTTGACAGCATTATTGCAAGAGTTTCGTGGTTCAAGTATTTTTCTTCCCCTTTTTGGGTACCCATTCACTAGTTTTTCACGAATTAACTTTCATGTTTCAATGATTAATAATTAATTTTTTGCCTTTTTTTTTTCCCTCAAAACCTTTGGCCCTACTAATTTCTTAAAACACAGATAAAATCGCTGCATAATTTGCATTAGTTAATGTTCAAGATAAACTCAGATGGTGACTAACTCTCAAGAGGGATTGAGAAATCAAACCAAAACCTTCTACTTCTTGTATTGTGAGTCTCAACTCTCAAGAACTACTAGTCTATCTCTTGAGGTGATCAATGCTATAGGTAAGAGTATGTTTTCTAAAATAAAATTGTTATTCCTCATAGCACTTCGTATAAATAAATGCCAACAAGTCACCAAAAATTGATAATATGTTGAGCTGATTTAGAAATCGACGACTTGAACTACTAGCCGGTTGTTGATAGGACTTGAATTCACTGATGATAGAACTAGGACATTCTATGATGAAGAACTTCAAAACCAAATGACGAGAGATTAGTTTTAGAATCTTTTAGTGCCATTCGTTTCAAATTTTTATTGTTAATTACTTGCATCCATGGCTACAAATGTTATAAGGGCCTATTAATCTATGATGATTGCTTTGTACCTAATGTTCATATACAAAACACAATGAGGCAACTTCATTTTCATGAACCCTTCAATGCATCCCCTGGCCAAAAACTTTGAAGTAAAAAATATTTTTGTTTTAATTTTTTTGTCACGGTCCATCTTGTCGGATTACACGTGAATTGGCATACTTTTCAGTTTGAGCTTCACTATAGCTTTAAATAAATAAATAAAAAACCATTTAATTTAAGCTAAATTTTAATACAAATTTCAACATCATTTGAAAAAGGGTAGATTGTTGAAAACCCTTTTGAACTTCAGGTTAAGGAGTGCCCTGAATATTAAAGCCATTTAAAGTAATATCTCATAAACTATTTTGTGATTAGCCAATTGATTAAGTGATCTCATATTCAATTTTATGAAGAAACATTGATATTATTGATATTAAGAGGGTTTAGGGATGATTTATTTCTTCAAGATGGATTGCTCCTCTTATCAGATTACCTGAAGAGTGGAAGACAATTCCGAAACTTCAAAAGCATGCGTTACAGTGCCACTCTCCAGTCCCTACATATGTACATGGATTCTCATCATTGACTCCTGTGCTTATGGATCAACAAAGTCTTCCATAAACACTTTATAAAAAGGTAACCATTGTGAGGTATAGTAGCTAGCGTGTGGCATCTTTTTAATCGTTTTACTGAGCTGTCAGCGCAGGGGTTGCCATCCTCTCTTAATCTTTTTATTTTCAACCAAAAAAAAAAAAAAAAAGAACAAAACAAAAGAGTGGTGTATCTTTTCAGCTGGACTGTTGTTTCATTCACTTTTCAGGTCGGATCCCATTCTCACTTGAAAATCCAAATAGACAAATTGGAAAGAGACAAAAGTTCAGAAAACAATCAATCAGATCAATGCATGCATAAGCAGTTGAAGGATTAATAGAAAAATAAATAAAAAAAGAAAAAAGAAAAAACATGAGCAGTTGAAATGTTGAAGGACCGTTGCCATGTCCGATTACCGCAGTATATATAGAGCGAGCCTACGCGGCTCATACTGTCCTCCACCACTTACTGTACGACACGTCTCAATCACTCCCACTTCCTTTTCATCATTATTTTATTGTCACCTTTATATTTTATTTTGCTAATACAAATTGGACTAGCCTTTAAATCGCTGAAAGGCCCGCCCAAAGACAGAGACACGAACGACCTCAAAATCTCAGAAGAAAGTTCTCGTACGACGGTACGAGATTCTTCCATGGCGTCCGCAGGAGTATGTCTTGTCACTGCAGGTTTATCGCAGGTATTCCGGTTCAATCCGACGTCATCCGCTGGAAGATTGAAACTGAATCGAATGTCGGTTCCCGCTCGGATATCAGCTGTGTACACAGAACGAGAAGCAGAGACAGGCTGCGAGTATTGTCTCGGAGAACGGAAGGTTCCAGAAGAACGATAGAGTCGAGACGACAGCGGGGCCTTTGGATGAATCCGAGCTTTCGGAGCTGGAACGTGCCAGTTTGAAGGATTACTTCGAGCAGGCTAAGGATTTAATTAGATCAGACGGTGGACCGCCTCGTTGGTTTTCTCCGTTGGAGTGCGCCTCTCGCTTGAACAATTCTCCTCTGCTTCTCTTTTTGCCCGGTCTCTCTCTCTCTCTCTCTCTATATATATATATATATATATATCTGTGTGTATATGTAATACTCCGTATCTTTTTGGTTAGGTGAATCGTCCAAGCTTTCTTTATTTATTCATGTTGGTGTTCACGTGAAGGCTATTTTAGTTTCTCGAGAAATTTCCCTCTTTCCCGGACTCGTTTTCCGTCAAAGCAAAAGTCGTCTTTGTCTTTTTGGGCCAATGAATATTGAAATGACTGAATAACATCTTTCAATTTCCCCTCATATTCTGGGTCTGTGGTCTAAATGGAAATTAAATATTCATAATGTCTTCCACATACTAACAAAGACACAAATCCATGATTATTTAAAATAGTTGGAATTATTATAGTTCATTTTATAAGATCATTTTTTTTTTTTATAGAAATTGTTGAAATATCACTATTTGAATTTCCACTCTCATTTGATGGCGGTCATCCTTGCTATGGCCTACCTTGCAGGCCATCTCCTGTCATGTTGGTGCCATGGCCTTGCCTTGACACAGTGCTACACTATTCTATTTAAGTTGACAGATTTGTACTTTTAATATTATGTAAAATATATTTAAAATTGTTTAATTTTCATTTAGATGACCAAATGGGGCCCTTAATTTTCCAAGAAGTTTATCTATCTAATTTTAAAAATGTAAGTTTAATTTGAAAATTCAGAAAAATAATGAATATTGCATTTGAATTATCACAGATATAAATTGTTCCAAGAATGAATCTGTTTTTGTTTTCATTGTTTTCTATGTTTTTGATCCAAGTATGCATTATTTAGTTTTAAATTGTTTTAATTTTTACAGGGCTCGATGGTGTTGGACTTGGGCTTATTTTGCAGCATCAAAGACTTGGAAGGTTAGTCCTGAAAAAGAGAATAAAGAATTCGATCAGTGGTTCTAGTCAGATATAATGATCTTTACGATTACTATAAATATTAAAAAGTCTAATTAATTTCATGTGGAAATTCTCGTGATTGAACTTGTCGAAAATATGCCCTTTAAACTTAGTCAATGGTGGTGGGATTGTAACTTTTTAATGCTTTACACTTCATCTAGAAATATTGATCGTGTTGCTTAATCAATTATTTTTTTCTTGAATGAAGGATTTTTGATATATGGTGCTTGCATATTCCAGTTAAGGATCGGACATCATTTACAGGTCTGTTTTCTCTCTTTCACTCTCTCCTTTGCTTCATACTTTCCGTATGGACAAGTGGCATATATAGCAATTAGACGCGTGGCCTTAGCCCTCACATCAAGGTATCATCCGTTTTAGCTTAGTCCACAAGCCAGTCTCACTAGTTTGTCCTTCTGGATCCTATGCCCAAAAGATATCTCTCTAAGAGGGTGTCCAATGTCGTCTTATAAGCCTATTTTAGACATTATCCGCAACCGATGTAAGACACTAACATTGGTCCCCTGTCTCTCTGCCATGGATTTGAAATACACTTCTTGATATCAATATGTAGTGCTTTTGAGCTATCATTACCAAATTGGAGTAAGAATGTAATGAAACTGTTGCTAAATTTGAGCTATCAATTAGTGCTGTTGTAAGGATTTTGGGCAGAGAATGGTAGTAACTTCTTTTGATATCTCATGAATCAAATAGAAAGAAGATCTGGTTAATATATGATTTATCTTTGGAATATCTTTGAAGATGATGAATATGCTCATCCTTTTAATCTTTGGCTGAATAACCTGTATCTCCCTATAATGTAGTCTTTTCTCAATTTTGCATGGTTCAGACTTAGTGAAGTTGGTTGAAAGAACAGTTAGGTCAGAGAATTACCGTTCACCAAATAGACCCATTTATCTTGTTGGAGAATCTCTTGGAGGATGCCTTGCTCTAGCTGTTGCGGCCCGTAACCCAGATATCGATCTTGTACTAATTTTGGCTAACCCAGGTGAGAAATTTCCTTTCTTATAATTATGTTGGTGGGAGGTTACACATTCAGTTATTTCTCTACTTATGATCCATTAAATTTCCCAGTACATCAGGAATCCAACAGTATACGGGTATAGATTTATTGTGGAAGCTGAACTCTAAGAACATCCACGATGATGCTTTTACCGGTCCTTTTAGTGTCAGCCTTTATATTTAAGGGGCAGAAGATGCCTTTTGTTACCCTAGTGGATAGGCTAACTAAGGTGTTAAGCATGTCCGACGTTAAACTTCCCCCTACAATTAGGGACAGACAGTAACGTGCCACCTTGGCATGTTATGAGTTGTTAATCAATTTTTTTTTTTTTTTAGTTCCTTGCTGTTGACAGGATGGATGGCCTGTTTGGTGGTTTTTTCAAATCGTACGGAAAGTTGATGAGATGACATTTTCAGCAGTTAAAGAAGAAGCAAACAGCTCCATTGCAGGCACATCAAATGTTAAAGAAGTTGGTGTCTTTAGTCAAAACTAAAGTGTCCACCTGTTGCTTTTTGATTGGATAAATTACTTTAACATGTCAAGATTTTAACGGCATCCATTGTGGATGCTCTAAAGATTGTTATACAATAAATGGATATTAAAATTTTACATGTACTCACCAGTAAAGCGACCATATTATGAAAAGAGAAAGGGCTACAGCCTACAGTTGCCACTTATGTGCAGTGAACTGGTTAATCTTATTGTCTAATCTCTAGCAGGTGATAAAATTATGAATGCGTTGAAAAAGGGGTTTCAGAACCCAAGTAAACTAAATCTATAGTACGTAGTTTTCATTGATTAAAATCTCCGCATTCTGCACAAAGTATCTAACTGATTTTCTTTTCGCAGTTACATCTTTCAGCAAGTCGCCGCTGCAATGTCTTATACCTTTATTGGAAGTCATGCCTGACCAGCTCTATCTTAGCCAGCCTTATGCACTCACGCTGAGTCTACTGGCAGGTTCGCCTTCTTTGTTACTTGTAATTGTCATATCCTCGCTTTGCTAGTTTCTTGATACATGTATTGGTTTCTACTTAGAGATGGCAATGCATTAGGTTTGGGAAGGTCCAAAACTGCCGAACCCATTGAGAATATTTTAATATTAAGATGCATCAAAATATATGTAAATTTTTTTTAAAAAAATAATATTCTTTCCACCACTCGTTATGAACTGGGACTTTGGTTCCTCATCACATGTGTTAAAGCATGTGATTGATTATATGTCTCTTAGTTTCCTTTTGATTTTCACGTGAGACTAATGCCACACCTCCTTCACCTCTCTTTAATTAAAATTGAAAAACTTTACAATATTGACCTTCAGCCATGGTTGTTTGCAGTCTATCTTTTATAAAAATATGTGCTTCTATAAGATTATATATGCTAATCACTTGATTATGAGTTTTATGAGAGAATTTTCCATATCTTGTTGAGGAGGCTTTACATGATGACTGTAATTTGAAATCTCTTATTTTAGTCACCTAGTATCAATCCTAGCAACCTTCAGTTACTGTCATTCAACTCAAAGATAATTTGGAAATTAGTTGACCTTTCCAAATGAACTTTGTACATATGAAAGGTACAAAAATGCTGGATTTGAAGCTTGCCGGACAAGGTGATGAATGCTAAGATCGTTACACATTGTCAATCTTTCCTATAAATATCTTGAATAACCTTTGGTTTTTTCATTAATCAGCATAGAAAAAATGATCATAGAACTTTATGTTTCGGCCTTCTAATTCTAGACCATTGCTATCTATTTTTGTTCTTTATGCTTTAGCATCCAATAAAGATGTCTGTCAGTTTGCGCTTCTCTGTCTCCTCTTCAATATTAGCTTGAGGAGAGGGTTTGCTCTTGCTGACACTTAATGTGTTACAGAAGAGTAGAAGCAATTTTGTGTTGAGACTTAAAAAATGGAGTAGCTTACATTAAGTAAAAAGTCTAGGCTTCTCCTTTTCTGTTTGCTAATGCAAGGGCATAAATGTGAATCAAGCATGCCATTTTCTTATTGTGGAAAGGGCAACTGAAACTGATTCCAATATATCTCTACTCATTATTTCTAGTCAATAAAAATATATGGTCTCACAAATTAAATATTTGTATAAAATTTTCTGATACCACAATTGTACTCTATATATTTAGGTGATCCTTTGAGGATGGCGATGGCTACTTTGGAGAAAAGGCTTCCTCTCCAACAAGTAGTTGGAGAGCTATCACAAGGTCTTGTTGCATTGTCAGCTTACCTTCCTGTACGATTCAACTCTACAACAAGAATACATAAGTAAATCATGATAAAAATTCTAGTTTTTTTTTTCCTTTCTGGTAAATGATATAACTATAAGAGAAGTCTTTCTCTCAATTGGTGAAAATGTCGAGGACCCCGTCATTGTCATCTCTTCTGATGCTTTGCATCTACATGCTTTATGCCAAAAAGATCTTTCCTTTTCTAATTTACCAGTGAACAGCATCTATTTTCTTATGTAGCTATGGTGGCCATTTATGTTAATCTTGCTATTTTTTCAGGACCTTTTTATGATTCCATAGGAATGTGATTGCTATATATTTTTTTGCCTTGCTGCTCACCTTTTGATTTTCTTATCACGCACTTTTAATTTTGTGAAAAAGAATTAATAATTACAGATACAGGTCCTGGCCGATATTTTGCCAAGAGAAACACTTCTCTGGAAGCTGCAGATGCTTAAATCAGCTTCAGCATCTGCCAATTCATGTCTCCATGCTGTCAAAGCTCAAATTTTGATACTTTCCAGGTCCTTACTCTTTGGCATTTATGGTCTGTTCCCATACACTGTTATTGATAATATATATATATAGATATAACTTATTGTGGATATTCTGTTATTAAGCAGCTATTTAGTCTTTTAACAAACTTTATTAAATTGCCCAACTCTTCCCCACCCCCACACCCCCCCCCCCCCCAAAAAAAAAAAAAAAAATAAATCTAGCCTAGTAAAGCATAGTATATTTTCTATCCAATGGAAATCTTAGAAATTCTAATCCTGCTAAAACTAGTATGTTTTTTTTATAAAATTTTTATAATTAATCTTCTTGTTGCCATTTTGTTATAATGAAGTCAATTTTATTGGTGTCACAGTTGAGTTTGCCAGAATAGGATGTGAAAGAGTCACATAAAAGTGCACTATGCACTTTACTATGTAAACCAGAAACATGAAGTCAAATCGAAAGAAGATGAAATTAGGGAAAATTGGAAAACAGATAGATTCTTCTAGAGAATTCACATCCCACCGATGGCTGCCATATATTTTTCCTAAGCTTCTGCCTATTACAAAACTTTATGGGAGGAGCACCACTAATTTTTATGTACATTTTGATATTATAACTCTGATTCCAATTTGGAAAAACACCAAACCATCACAAAATAGTTCAACTACTTGTTTGGTTAAGCTCATCGATTATTTTCCTTGGATTAAATTAAGATGAAACAATAACCCCTAATTAGGAAACTAATCTGTATTAACCAAAAACAACTCTAACTGAACTCTGATTTGTGACACTCCATCTGACCCATTATCACACCATTGCTTGGTGAACTCGAAGTCTAAAGTTATCATCTATCATTATCTAATTTAATAGATTTTATAAATGGATCATCTTGCTATGTCACATAGCCTATGTGCCCTCCCCCACCCAAAATAAAATAAAATCTCAAGGCAATATAAATGTTTTCCATATTGGTGTCATATCTTTTTGGTCATTTATGAAGTATTAAATGTGTGTTTGTCAATGAAATTTATATTAAAATAACGAGCCTCCACATCTACCCTTACTGGAGTTTGAGCTGCCACAGATGATTGCTTATTATGGTAGACATTGCTTATAGGTCAAGTTGTTATAACTCAACTTTATATAATTATTCTTTAATGCTGTATTTTTCATTTATGCTTGTTGCATTTTCTGTGCTTTAAGTTTGTTATGCCCTGTAGAATGATGGGGATGATTTCACTGTTCGTTTTTTTAGTGGAAGGGATCAGTTTCTACTGAGTCAAGAGGATGGTGAATGGCTTCATCGTGCATTGCCAAAATCTGCTATTCGAAAGTTTGACAGTGGTCATTTCCTCTTCTTGGTAGGATGAACCCTCTCTCTCTCTCTCTGTGTCTCTGTGTGAGTGTGAGTGTGCGCACGCGAATGCATTTAAGCGTGCATGAGGGCAAAAATTTTTATGGTTAGACACTTGTAGGAACTTTAGCTGTAACTAAATAAGCCAGTAAATATTATTTAACTCTCCTTCAATACTCTTAAGTTCAGCAATCCGGAAAAAAAAATAAAAAATAAAAAATAAAAAAAATTGAAGAAGAATAAATTACTCTAAAAACTGTTTGAAACGAAACATAACCAATATTTATTGATGAAAAATAAGAAAGTATTTTCATCTAGGTCCGCAAATGGAAATATGGATCCTTTTTTTTTTTTTTTTTGAAAGTTAATAAAAAACTACGCTATGTATCAATGTTGAACAGGAAAAATTGCAAGTTTACATTGCTTTCTTTCCAATGTGAAATGAATGGGGTTGGATCCCTTTATGTAGACAAGTAAAGGAACATATTCTACCGACATGAGGAACAAAAATAAGTCCTTGTTAAAGAGGAAACCAATAAAATGATGACAGTAATTCTTAATACCCTAAAATTAAGTACCTTTCAAATCTTTTGAGTATTCTTGTAGTTACTTCTCCTATGATACTTCCTGGGACAACACTTCCATCATGCTTCATTTTTTGGTCATTGTCTTGAATGCACAATTTATGGAATTCCCCCATGTTTATAGGTGCAACCTAAGAAGCAAAGGCACTTTGCTAGGGTTGACGTAGTACTGTTGGACATGTATGAGACACAGCACTTCTCCAACATGCTTCCAACACGATACCTTTCTTTTTGCCTTTTTCTCCTTCTTTTATTCTTACTTTTCCTTTCTGTCCTATATTCTCAATCTATGAATAACTCCACTAGGATTTCCAAATATGATAAAAAGGGATCCATTTTTGTAGCTGATAAAAAAAAAAAAAGAAAAAAAAAATAGAGGGATCCATTTTGAATGATGTATGTGATGCTATACATGGTATTATAAAATAATATGTACAAGACTATATATATTGTTTATGCGATATCCCCACAGTGTGATATCCTAAATTTGATGATCTGCACTGCCGGTGAGTCTGTGTAATGTCATAACTGTCTCACAGGTCCTGTGTACATGCTTCTTAGGTGCATATCCTAGAGCAATGTGAAAAAGTCAGCGATAATTGTAGCGTATCATGTTAAAATTGTTGGCCGAGCAGTGAGCACTTGTTCTCCAACTTCTTAATGAAAATATGTCATGGCATGGTATCATGTTCATTTGTTATTATCTGCCTCCTCCTTCTGCTTCATTGTGGGACACAAATAAGATTATGCACTCTGAACTTGCTTATTGGTTTTTACTTGTTTCTTGGGAAATGCAATTTTTTTTTTAAAATTTTAAAAGGAAAGACAAGTGAAACTCTTGTAGGAGTATAGCAGAGTCGTTTTGTGAAACCAACCTTCTATTGAATCTGTTGAATCTCAACTCAGTTATTTAATAGGGTAATTCTTGCACTTTGCATTTAAGAATAATGTGATGACATACACCAAATTGAATATTGCATAATTCAAGGAGACATCTTACAATTTGAACGAGCATCTTCTCTCATCGTCTTAGTTTTCTGTCGAAATGTGGTATTCAAGCCATCTACTGGACAAATAGAGTACCTACAACCAACAGATTTAACCTTTTGCGACCAAGTATTGGATACTAACTTCTCTAAAAACAAAGTTTCTCAGGATGGAAGATAATCAAATGGAAACATTACTAATTTAGCTTATTTGTTCGTTTACTGATGTTTTGTTAAATTTAAAAAGTTGTGGGCCGCATTTCACTTTCTCCCCTTTTGAGTACGTGTATATGAATTTATGTGAAATAGTATAAAACGACAAATTGTGAAACACAGAAAGTCAAATTCATAGCTATATGCCCTAAATACTTGCTGCATTATAGAAATTATGTTGCATGGTTTTTAAATTATATTCTAGCTGAGTATTAAATTTCAATTGAATTGTGACCTTGCAAGTTTTGTTTTTAATATGTAATATTAGTAGTTCTGCTAATACGATGCAGGAAGATGGTGTGGATTTGGTAACTATCATCAAGGCTGTTAGTTTCTATCGTCGTGCAAAATATCTTGACTATGTTTCAGATTACATGCCACCAACCCCTACTGAATTCAAACAAGTTGTTGAACCATACAGGTATAACATTGCAAAGTCAAGTATATGTTCAACTACAATAATAGTGATTAATTTCTAGGTACCTAGATCAGTCTATCAATGGCTTATCAATACAAGTGCATGGGTGCGGAACATGCTACTTAATGGTCAGTATAAGAGACCTGATTATGTGACCCTATCTATTAGATATAATCATATATCATATAGAATCAAAGTATTATATTATAGTCGGGAAAAATGAAGCTATGGAAAGGATACTTTTTATTAATTTCAGCAGATTATTACCAGTAGTAATAGCTGTGAATAATTACTGGTAACAGTTCTTTTATTTTCTAACGAATCAGCTAGGAGAATCTCATTATAAGATGGACTATACACCCTGTGTTTATGCCACATTTATCATAATTCCATTACAAAACAATCCTTGCATAGTTTCCCAAATTACCCTGTGTTTAATTAAGTTGTAGTAGAAGGACAACTATTTTCACGCTTGTTGCCTCATGATCGTAGATGGCTTGAGGAGGCTACTAGCCCTGTGTTGCTATCAACTTTAGAGAATGGGAAGATAGTGAGGAGCCTTGCAGGGATTCCTTCTGAGGGGCCAGTTTTGCTTGTTGGCTGTCACATGTTACTAGGATTTGAAATGGCTCCTATGGTGTCCCAATTTCTGGTTGAAAGAAATATCCTTCTGCGAGGAATAGCACATCCAATGATGTTTGTGAATAAGAAAAATGGAAACGTACCCGATTCACCAATATTTGACCAATACAGAATTATGGGTGCAGTTCCTGTCTCGGGGACTAACATCTACAAACTTCTTTCTTCAAAGTCTCATGTCCTGCTGTATCCAGGAGGTGTACGTGAGGCTTGTCATCGGAAGGTAAAATTTCAGTGGTTACATTGTACTTTAATCTACACTGTTATGATTCATGTGAGGCTTGTCGTCGGAAGGCTGTGTTTTCATTTTCTTCAAAGTTAATTACCATGTTAATGATTCATGTTTACACTAGTTTGATGTTCCAGAAAAAGTAATGACCTAGAGGATGGCCTATATTCTTTTCAGAGACACGATGGGGAAATTCTCTAGACGATTTAGCTGACAGACCTTGAGTTATGATTGAAATGATCCCTGTTACCATATAAATTTAATGTTTTTCCTCCAAAGTTTCGAACTCTAATGTTATTAAAAATCCTTTTCTTTTTTAATAGGTGTTATTATAGACACTTTGCAGTGTGTGTGCCTGTTTATGTTTGTTGCATAGCCATGACAGTTACATATAGTTCTTAGAATTCACGATGCTTCGCAATGCACTCCACTTTCCAGGGTGAGCAATACAAATTATTCTGGCCAGAACAGTCTGAGTTTGTAAGGATGGCAGCTAGATTTGGAGCTAAAATCTTACCTTTTGGAGTTGTTGGAGAGGATGATATTGGTGACGTAAGTCTGAAGACTTCCTTTCCTTCACTTTAGCATTTTTCATTTGTCATTACTTTCCTTTATATATGTGTGTGTGTGAACGTTTGTACGGTATCATAAAGACCATTACGCATGGCTGGACCAGCCAGTGGGGTCTTGGGAGGGATGAACTGAAATGGTCCTAACCTTTGACATTTTCTGCATAAGATGGCTGCTTTCAATACTCACACACCTGCACAATTGCACTTATAGCCCAAGACTTCAACTGTTCCGCCAGACAATAGCCCTTGTGTGACTATCCTGTATTAAAGATATATTTTACTTATGTTTGAATTTGCGTTTTTCTGTGGAATGACCATAGAGCGCAAAATAATGGAGAAAGGAATAAATTAGTTATATGTTTTGTTACAGAAAATACATAATATACTAGTCCCTCAGTTCATCCTACTGTTGAAGTAATTGAGGGTCTGTTCATTTGACGGGAATTGGGGGTGAGAGTTACAGATTCTCAGGAATTAATAAAAAGTAGGTTGTTCGTTTCGCTTAGATCATGAGATTTAATTTCCCGTGAAATCTCAATTCTCGTAATTCATTAGAAATGAAAATCCTGTCAAAATACGCAAGAATTAGAAACTCTCACACGTTATTCTCCGCAACCCAAACTCATTCTCTAGAACTTCACTCTGCATCATTTTATTTTCTCTTTACAAAACAGAGTGTGTAAAAATATTGGCGAAGCAACGTCGAATGCCGACAAGAGTTCTGGCATGGACGCCTCTAAATCACCTCCACAAATCGTCTCTTATTTTGCCTTGATCCTTTTGCCAATAAAAAAAAATAATAATAAATAAATAAAAAAATCTTATCTTGTTCTGCCTCGATCCAATAACCATGGTAGAACAATTAAACCAATACAATATATATAAATATATACATGGAGGTATACTGGTGTTGATTGGTACTCTACTAGATTGAGTTAATTGACAAGATCTACTGCTACCCCACCAAATGGAATGGGTAGGAATACTTGTTCAAATGAATCAAAATTGCGATCGGACTTGCTCCAATGATCGTAGTAAGCCACCTAAATTAGGAATGCCGTGAGAAAATAATGCGCATCAATGGGTTAAACTCAAATCTTGGCTCACATTCTCAACTTGAACTCAAATCATGAATTCAGATTTATATATGTGTGTGTGTGTGTGTGTGTGTGTGTGGTGTGTTTTTATAAAATTATGTCACGGTCTTTGATTTTGAACTCAGATTTTATTTTTTTTAATACCCAATTTCTTCTTCTTCAGCAAATTTTAATTAAATTTAGGTCATATTGCTTCACGACTCTAACTCTTTGGATCTAAATTCATTTTTTAAAAAAAGTTTTTTTTTTTTAAAGAAAAAAAAAAGCATAAATTCTTTTGGAAAATCCTTTTGTAAATCGAACAACCAAAATTCTAGTTCTCAGGATTGTAACTCTCGAGAGTTTCAACTCTCGAGAATTTCAAAGTCTTGAGAGTTTTGTTTCTTGCGAAACTGAACAGACCCTAAAGGAGAATCATTCTGTACTTGTGCCAGATAGTGTTGAATATGAGCAGTTACAGGTGCTTCATGGACTAGTGTTTAACACTTCAGTCACTGACTACAAGAAATGTTCTACATATCGTAGAATTTTATTTTTGTTTGTCAAGAAAATTTGATTTCCTGTGATCTCAGACATGACTTATTACCTTCTACCTTTTTCTAGTACATTCACTTGTTACCTTTTATAGCTTTTATCACTAGATTTGAATTAATTTGTAATGAACAATTGGTTGCATGTTCATTCTTGTCAGGTAATTTTTGATTATGATGACCAAATGAAGATTCCTTACTTCAGGGATTATATAGCAAGAATAACTGAAGACTCTGTGAAGTTGAGGTATTCTAAGTTTTTCTTTTGTTAATGTCCATTGAATCTTTTCTCTTCATACTACACATGTAACCTTACATTTATCCTAGTCACCCTTTACTTTGCTTTTAGTATTTTTAGCTGCATAAGTAGAGTTTTCATTTGCCATTTTGCCCACTTTTTCATGTTATTAATTAATAATTTTGCTCTTACATGCCTGAAAAATACCTAGAGTTGATGATCATTCTCAGAGCGAATCAGGGATGTGGGTCTTTTCACATAATCAAATGATGGGAATAAATTACACAAAAATGGAAAGCATATATTCTTGTAATCTTTACATTGTTAAACATAGAGCTTATAGCAGGAATAAGCGCTAGACAAAATTACAGCCCCTCACCCTCCCCCTCCATTAAAAAGAGGGAACACTTATTCAAATCGAAACATAAGTACTGGAAAAGAGAGTCTTCGTGGAATGGCACCAATGCAACCCTTTTAGAGTAAATGTTTGACGGGGGGGCCAGAAATGAGACAAAATTAATAATAAACATAGTAGAAAAACAATAGGTCATAAGCCACCAATTCATGCTCTTGAGTTCTGGCAACATTTCTTCTCTTTACTCATCAATGATGGACAATGAAATTGAAATTGGAGATAACATAATCATTCACAGTTTGAATGGTTGTCCGCTTGTCCTATATAACAATGCTTTTTTGATACTTTTCCTTCATATTGGAGTGGGAAAACAGAGCATTAATGAGAAAATCGACTCCAAAAAGGTTTTTAATGTCGAAATTCATCGTGCCTATAATAAGTTAATAACTAATCAATGTTGATAAAGTTGCTCTACTAATCTGGAATCTTCCAATTTATATTGTATAGAAACTTTTAAAGTTAATATGGCCATATATTTTGCCATCTTATTTGTTTTTCTAGTTGGATTTTTTTGTTCTAGTATTCACTGTGATCTTGCGATGATAGGAGCGATGATGATGGGGAGGTTGGAAACCAAGATTTACATATTCCAGGAGTTTTACCAAAACTTCCAGGTCGTTTTTATTACCTCTTTGGAAAGCCAATTGATACAGAAGGTATGTGTATGTCCATGGAATAGCCCCTACCCTTGAATATCTCTCAAGTAGTTTGAATTATATTCTCCATCGAATATATATGTCAGAGGTGTGAAGTTTCTAGGAACCTTAAGTGAAGGTTGTCTAGTTAACTTCTCTTCAACCAATAATCAACTAAGTTAATTGTGTTGCTAATGAGCTATATTGGAGGGTGCTCCACATGCAGTTTATGTGATTAATATGTTAGGTAGTTCAGGCATGCATTATTTTTGCAGTCCAGTGGTCCACTAATTGTTGTACACTCTGCTAATTACAGATATACTGGACTTAGACTTCAAAACATATTTGACTAAACTGAGCATAGTCAAATACATCTCAGTTGGGATCTTATCTTTTATACCTTCTACCCTTAATGCAGTTTTAACAACTTGATTTTTTTGGTTTTGTGCTGAAGGGAGGAAGCGCGAATTAAGGGACAGAGAGAAATGCCATGAACTATATTTACAAGTCAAATCTGAGGTTGAGACATGCCTCACTTATTTGAAGGAGAAAAGAGAAAAGGATCCATATAGAAATATATTGCCTCGGCTATATTACCAGGCCACACAAGGATTCACATCTGAAGTTCCGACATTCGACCTTTGATTATTTATCCCTCAAATGTGTGTTCCATCCTTGTATTCACATAAATGCAGGGTTGTCCCCCTGGGATAGAGATAGCCTCATTGTATAGTACAAACAGTACCATGGTGTTTGTCCACTCCTGGGATGATTCATTTTACAAGAGAAATGGAGAATTTAAGAATTCTGATAATGAGTACATGGTAGATATTTGAATATTGAGGAAATAAATCAAGGGAAATATTGTCAATGAAGAGATCCAAGGAATATGGAAATGAATCAAGGAGAGTGTATCAAGGAAGAATATTGAGAGAATATTATGGAGCAGAATCAAAGGAGATTTTGATTTATTTCCTTCATTAAATGATTTGATTATTATTTATTTCCATTTGATTATTTCTTGTTATCTATTTAAACTGATCAGTGGGTTGGTTGTTATCAAGCAATTATCAATGAAATTCAGTTTGTCTTTATTGAAATCATATGAAAATTTGGGGGACATCCGAGCAGTGTGGTGACCTAACATTCTATCAGTTCACAATGACAGACAAGCCATGTTGGGGATGGTTTTCTGATTTCTCTTAAAATTTATCAACAAATATATGAAATGGTTAATTTATGTAGCATATATTGTAATGTGGACTGGTCGAGCAGAACTAAGAAAGCATGACGTTTAAAAAGATTGTTATTTCAAGTCCTAGTTTAGAGCAATGTGGAGTGAAGTATGTTGGTGCATTGTCCCTGTAATGATCAACTCAGGGGAAATACCTTATCTAGTGAAAATTTTTATAACATCATGTTTTTTTTCTACATTATAAATGAGATGAGTCAAGCTGCTTTTCTTTTCCCTTGGGGATGGAAGCACTCTCTCTCAAATGTTTGTCTGGGACTATGTTTCTAGGTATTAATTAACCTCCACAACTGTTTTTATGATATGGGAAGAAGCATCTCTTTTTCATTAAGGAGAAATATCTTGAAGTGAAGGTTTTTAATGCATTCAACTTATAGTACTGGCTTTAGATTATTCTCTTTCCTGCGGTCAGTAGATTCTACCTCTGTAGTTACTCTACAAAATTATCAGGCTGCAACTTACTATTTTCACGGTCTCATCCTTGACAAGCTTGCTGAATCATCCTGTCATGTTAGTTTTGTATGTTGTTTTTCTTGCTGCAGAAGATCTCTCTAATAGCAAAAAAGCCTGCCTAAGCGTCTGATTTATGATTCCAGTGACTAGGTTGGTTATGAATTTGTTTATATATACATACTGCATAAAAGCCTTTTTCATTGCATTGTTACTATTCTTGAAAACGTGTTGTTTTTGTTTCTCTCCCTGGTTTTCTTCTGTCAAGGGCTCCTCCATATAGTCTGTTACATGAACTCTTTTATGTCATTCAGTTCAATTAAGGGTTTTATCTACTGCTATGACCTGTGCAATACATGTAAATTATAGACGTGGCAATATTACAAACAAATGAAAACAAAATGCTACTGTTTCTTCAAATATTTTATCATTCAATCTTTCATAAATTACATCACAACGACGTCATTGTTCATTTCTTTTCTTTCAATTCAATGATTGATCCTATTTTTAGTGGCATTCCCAAAAAAGCTTCTTGCACTCTTTGAGTGAGGAGTGTGAGAAGCTTTTATAGGAGTGCTGAATTGTATCTCCCAAGTTTTAATGGAAAAATGGCTAATAGGTGAAACTATCTGGGTTTTGCAGATTTTTGTAAGTTTTGGTAGCATTGAATTGCAACTATCTTAATTTCACAAACATAACATTCAAAGATTTGGTAGCATTCAAGATTTCTTAGAAGCAAGGATGACTGAAATTAAAACTCACTCCATTGTTGTTGAAACCGCCTCTAGTTGTTAAAAAACCCTTGCGAAAGAGTGAGTTTTGATTTCAATCGTCCCTTTGCTTGCTTTTGTCCACACATGGCATGATCTTGTTGAACCAGCATGGTACTAGTTTTTTCGAAAGCAGTACCAAATCAAAACTCTGAAACTATAGAGCAAAGGATTCCTTGAAACTTTACTAGGAAAATACATATACATACGCAAACAATTTATGCCCCTAACTCCTATATTAGGCTTGTGACTCAGATCTATCAGCCATCCGCCCTCTAGAAAATGTCTCCTTGTATAATTATTATTTCATATATATATATATATATACATATATTTCTTTGAAGTCTCCTTCTTGTACTTATTTTCTATAGTTTGCATTACCTCTAACCTAAGCAGCAAAACAAAAAAAAAAAAAAAAAAGGACAAAAAAATTAAGTGTCACTCGTAACACCGCTTTTAGTTTGAAACACTGCTTTAACTTATACTAAAAGCGATTTTACTATTAACGCTTTCATATTTTATGTTTTTAATCATTTTTTGGTCTCCCACAAGGCCATAACTCCATGAGGCACTTCGTTGGTCGGGAGAGCTCAGGGCTCTTCCTCCGCCTTCATCGGAACCCCATCCTCCACCGCCGCCTTCGGCATCCCATCCTCCACCCCTTCCTCCGGCACCGTCGTCCACACCGGCTTAGACAAGTCAATTTAAAGCTTAGTTTTGTACGAGATGTTAGGAGATTCGGATGGCCTAGTCAAAATATCTTTTATTACTCATATTATCATTATGGCACGTGAGAGAGCCAAGGCAAAATCAAGGATCTCAGAACTGGGATCTACACGAAATTTCAACTCCACATTTGCGTTAGGGTGATGCATCAAAAAATGTTTTGAGCCAAAAGAACAAGAAGAAGGATAAGAAAGAACAGAGGAAATATGACAATAGTGATAAAAACCTCAGCGTCATTTATTTTTAAATCTTTGAGGTTGTCCTAAAAATCTAGCAATTCATTGCATGTTATATCAAATATTGTTTGAGTTCGTCTATTGGTAAACCTCTTAGACCATCCACACACATGGTTTATGATTTCATGAACTTTAAACTTATCTAATTTACATGGCTCTAGAGTCCTATAGTAGGTCTTAGGATTTAACTGAATGTTTTTCTCATCATCAATCAAGAAAAATAAATAAATAAATAAATAAAAAATAATAGTGATACGGTTAATGTGATATTATAAATCAATGAAAATGAAATAAAATAAAAATATCAAAGCACCTTTTAATTCTATGTTCGTATCTTACTTCACTCCTATTAAATTATACCTTTTAAATTATAATGCTACATGGCCGTATCACCATTACACAAAAGAATTACTCAATGACAAATGAGAGAGCTAACAGAGATCCCTAGCAACCCTACAAGGGTCAAAGAAACTTGAACATTTCCTATCGTTGTCCTATACAAACAAGCAGCATGGATATTAATTAGAAACATTTATTGGATTATACGTGAATTGGCATACTCCAGTCTAAACTTTTTTCCTTTTGTTTGGTACAGATCGAAGGTGAAAGTGGAAGACACCTAGCTACGAACAAGTTTGAACTTCACTACAGCTTTAGAAACGTTTATTTTAAGCTTAATTTGAAAACAACCTTTTAACTCAAGATGAAAAAAAAAAAGAAAGAAAGAATGTCACTCTGTTGGACAAATAAAGGCCACGGAAATGCAAAATTATTAACACTATTTGTCCACTCGTAACTTAAATATTTAAGGGTACTGATTTGCTTGTAATGCAAATATGCAATAATAGGTGTCATGTTGGCAATATCCCTTAATTTTCATGACAAAGTGACATTTTTTTTAGTTCGAATTTTTGCCTCTTTGTTATGGGATGCATGGATTTAATTTGCAAGTGAATTATACATCACGTAAGATTAATTTGAGTTTAAAACTTAACATGAGCTGTAAACTTAAAATACATATATAGATATAAGATGATGATCAGGAAACACGTGCTGATATAACTAATATTAATATCAGTATTAGGAATTGCACCTTGTGCGTTAGGGAGATATGAGATATATTGAACCAATGTAAAGAGTATAACCCTTAATGCATAGTATTGATATAACTTATATCAACATGTGCTAATGAAAACATAACCGATTAGATCACTTACATCACATGTCATGCAAGTGATCAAATTTATATATATATATATATATAGAGAGAGAGAGAGAGAGAGAGAGAGAGAGAGAGCACAAACATCGTGTCTTAACCAATGTCAATCATTAACGTTTATATATATATATATATATATATATATATATATTTGATGGGTGGGTTGCACCATTTTTGATATCTTGCGTTTCTTATATTGATATGTTTACTTTATATGTGTATATATTTTCATCGTTGATTGCAGAATCATTTTTGATATCATTATTTATGAAAGGTTATCATTAAGAATACTCGTCATTTGACCATCATTTTTTACCTTTTCTTTCACCTTTTACCATTTCTTTTCATTTTCGGGTCCACCTAACCTTTTCTACTCCATGATCGAGAAAACTAGAGTCTAACCACGAAAAGGTCCCTTCATCATTACTCCTCTAAATTTCTTTCCAGCAATCAGTCTTACCCACCACCCATAGCGACCATTCTCGATCATTTCTCCATCACTTTACTCTCCCCATTAAAAAAAACGCAACAGTTTCACGTAGGTACCCGAGGAGTGTTGATTCATTCGTGTCCATGAAACTAACATTACCTCATCAACTAGTATCACGGATCTAGCTCATCATATCTTGCCATTTTAGTTTAAATCTAGGCTTGTAGGGATTAAATATAAGTGGATTAATCTACAAAAGGTCCATTTGATCATGCGATTATGATGAGTTGACATAATTAGGACCTGAATACGTACGATTAATATATATATATATATATATATATATATATATATAAACTCAAAGTCTCAAATTTTGTTTGGGAATCATATCATATTCATGGGTTATGTTTGCTAACCCGAGATTAATTAGATAGGTTTTAATTGATGGCTTGCTTGGTTGTTTTAATGGATCTATTTTAACATATATGGTATTGAAGATACGGATTCATATTTTTAGAAGGAGATTGTACCTCTAAAGAAGTTATGACCACTACCATAATTAGTGATATGAGATTAATTTTTAAAAATTTATAAAATGTCTTTATTTGTATTTTTTTACTCTCGTTTGTGATAGTGAAAGTCATTCGAATTTGTATGTTTAATACCATATAAAGTAAAATGAATCCATTCAGACAACTAAACAAGCAATTGGCCATTCAATTATAATAAACTCTTTGAAGGATTAGATTAGGAAACATAAGATTTATTTACAAATTTTAAATCAAGTTGATTCAGTCAGATTTGTGAACAAAGCCTCACGACGTCGGCTTCTTTGAAAACCATTGTACAAATTAACATTATTTATTTGTTTCTATTTTTTTGTCAAAAACCTTGAACCTTGAACCTTATATAGGGAAATATTAATCCCTTAATCCTTATATTAATGGTGACCTGGAAAAATTTGAGTGGCTCCTAAAGTTGTACAATAGGATATCCCTTGATGAGCTTACAAAGAAAATAATACAGCCGCACCACAGATAATCACTCCCACTCAATTAATTCCGGATATCAGGCCGGCCGGCAACCACTAACCAGCACAAGGGTCTGTTTCATACTTCATGGCGTGTCTGAGAACGACCGCACGCAGCTCATACTGTTCACCACTCACTGCGCGACACCTGTCAGCTCATGTTCGTTATTACCATTATTTTATTATTTCTCATTAGCATGCTAATACAAATAACAAATTGGACTGTCAGACACAGAAGAAGAACGACTTTGAATCTCTGAAAGACCGCCACACAGAGAGGAACAGAGGAAGTTCTCTCGTTGGAGACTCTTCCATGGCGGCCGCCGGAGTACGTCTCGTCGCCTCCGCTGCTTTATCGCCGGTATTCCGTTGTGATGCGACGCCGTCCGGCGGAAGATTGAAACCGAATCGGATTTCGGTTCCGATTCGGATGTCATCTGTGTACACAGAACAGCAAGCAGAAACGAAGTCGACGACGACGAAGACTTCTTCCAATGCCTCGGATAACGGGAGGTTCGAGAAGAGCGGTGGTGTCGATACGACTCCGAGACCTGTGGATGTGTCCGAGGCTTCGGAGTTCGAACGTGCGAGCTTAAAGGATTACTTCGAGCAGGCGAAGGATTTGATCAGATCGGACGGCGGGCCACCGCGTTGGTTTTCGCCGTTGGAGTGCGGCTCTCGCTTGAAAAATTCTCCTCTGCTTCTCTTCTTGCCCGGTCAGTATATATATATAAATACATACAGACATGTGGTGTATTTGTATTATCATTTTGCTTTGGTGAAATGTGCGAGCATTCTTTTTTTGTTATTACTGTTGACGTTAAAGTCATCTGTTTCTCGAGAATTGTTTTTTCCCATGGAATCGTTTAAGGTCAAAACAAACACAGTCTTCTTTGTTGTTGGACGATAAATAGTGAAATGACGGAACTAGACTACTAGAGTTTCAGTTTTCCATCATACTCTAAGATTTCTGACAACTTTGTCTGTGTAATTTTAAAAATTGCAAATTTAATCTGAAAGTTCAGAATACTGATGACAACAGCATGTGAATTATCACAGATGTTCATCGGTTTTTATTTTTAATTAAATTACAGAGATATAAATTGTTTCAGGAATCACTCTGTTTCTGTTTTCTTTGTTTTCTATGTTTCGATCAAGTATCCATTACTCCGTTTAAATTGTTTTAAGTTTTGCAGGTGTTGACGGGGTTGGACTTGGGCTTATTATGCAGCATCAAAGACTTGGAAAGTGAGTACTCATAGAGTAATAGGGGGAATTCGAAGTCAGTAGTTCTACTTAAATAAAATGCTCTTTACCATCACCGAAACTATTGGAAAGTGTCATTAATTTCGTGGGTGCATTTATTGCGTTTGAACAAATATGCTCTTTAAACCCATTTGACTGGTGATGGAATTGCAACTCTTTAATGTCGTAATAATCTAGTACTATTGATTGCATTGCCTAATTAATGATTTTACTTGAATGAAGGATTTTTGATATGTGGTGCTTGCATATTCCAGTTAAGGATCGGACACCATTTTCAGGTCCTTTTCTCTCTATCATTTTTCACTATACTTCATAATTGCTGTGGGGATAGAGGCAGTATCTATAGCATTGTTAAATTCGTTATAGCATTCATCCCCCGTCTCTTTGCCCCTTGGTTTTTTTTTTTTTTTGATGAAGCTCTTTGCCCCTTGGTTTAAAGTACACATCTTGACATCAATAGTGATGCTTTGGGCTCTCATTACAAAATTGGATTAAAAATGTTAATAAGATTTGGGCAGATAATGACGGTAACTTCTTCTAGTCAAATAGAAGAGATTGATGATTATAAAATTAGCAACTATTTGACGATTATGAGTATGCTCGTCTTTTTAATCTTTCTATGTGAGAATGTTGTTGGGTGAGTAACAAGTTTCTCTATGTAATGTGGTCGTTTCCAATTTTGCATGTTTCAGACTTGGTGAAGCTGGTTGAAAGAACAGTTAGGTCAGAGAGTTACCAGTTTTCCAAATAGACCCATTTATCTTGTTGGAGAATCTCTCGGAGGTTGCCTTGCCCTATCTGTTGCAGCCCGTAACCCTGATATCGATCTCATATTAATTTTGGCTAACCCAGGTGAGAAGTTCCTTTCTTACAAAATAATGTTGGTGGGAGCTTAAACATTCAATGGTTTCTTAACTCTCTTGATCCTTTAAATTTCCCAGGGACATTAGGGAATCCGGCAGTATATGGGCATGGATTTATAGTGGGAGCTGTACTCTAGAGATTGTTTCACCATAATGAATATTAAATATATACATGTACTCACCCGTAAAGTGCCCAATTGGCTGATTGCAACACATGCACAGTGAACTGGTTAATCTTATTTTCTAACCCTTAGGAGGTAATAGGATTGTAAATGCCTTAAAAAATAAGCGGTCCTGACAAATGGCTGTTGTATATGGACGGGTACTTTTGATAAACCGAAGTGCCATGACATATAACAGCTCTCCAAGGAAGAAAAAGGGAAAAAGGCAAAGGGTTGCTTCAGCACTTGAGTGCACTAACATAGTAGTATATGGTGTGTGTCGATCAAAACCTTTGCATACTACGCAAAGTACCTAACTGATTTTCTTTTGGCAGCTACATCTTTCAGCAAGTCGCCGCTGCAACCTCTAATACCTTTATTGCAGGTCATGCCTGACCAGCTCTATCTCAGCCAGCCTTTTACACTGAGTCTAATGGCAGGTTTGCTTTCTTTGTTCCTTGTGTTTTTCATATCCTGGCTATCCTAGTTGCTTGATACATGTGTTGTTTTACACTTAGGGCTGGAAATTGTATTTTAATATTAAGATGCATCTAAACACATTTAAAAATTCATAATCATTTACAATACTGGACATAATTCGAAATAGTAATCTTTTCCTGCACTAGTTACAAACTGGGAATTTGATTTCTCATCACTTGCCTTAAAGCAGATATTGATTATATAAGAACTGTACAACAACTCCTTCGACTCTCTTTAATGCAAACAAAAATAAAATTCAAAAGCATTACATGTAGACCTATGCACTTCGAATAGCCCTTCTATAATGCATTTACTTTGAAGCAATGCTAACAACACTGGAGTAATTGACCACCCTGACAATATTGACCTTCGATGCCAAGGTTGTTTGCAGTGTACCTTATTAAAATACGCGCTTTATAAGATTATATTTGCTAATCACTCAATTATGAAAAAAATTTCCATATCTTTGTTGAGTGGGTTTTAGATGATGAATAATAGTTTGAAAGTTCAGTTTTTAGTTGTCAATAGTCAATGCTGGCAACCTTCAGTTATCATCATACAACTCAATGATAATTGGCAAACATTTTTGATTACTTGATCTTGCTGATTGAACTTTGTATATATAAAAAGATACAAAAACACTGGATTTGAAGCAGGCTGGACTAGTAGATCCAGCCAAATGAGTTAAATAGTGTTGGTCTTTCCTATAAATATCTAGCATAACCTTTGGTTTTTTCTTAAATCAGCACAGAAAAAATCATCACAGATCTTTAGGTTGTCCGTTGTCACCTTCTAATTCCAGATCATTGCTATATGTTGCTGTTCTTTTATGCTTTAGCATCCAGTAAAGATGTCTGTCAGTTTTGTGCTTCTTTTCTCCTTTTTAATATAAGGTTGAGAAGAGTGTTAACTCTTGCTGACAATTAAGTTTTTTGGAAGATTAGAAGCATTTTATCTGTTGAAAAATGGAGATATTAAAAAATTTAGGCTGCTGCTTTTCTGTTTGCAAATAAAAGGGCAGAACTTTGAATCAAGCATGCCTCTTTGTTCCGATGGAAATTACTGTTGGGAACCGATTCTAGTGGATCTCATCTTATTATTTCCAGTCACAATTAAAGTTTGTGGTGTTGAAAAATAAATATCCATGTAAAATTTCCCACTGATACCAGTAACTGTACTCTATATATTTAGGTGATCCTTTGAGGATGGCAATAGCCAGTATCGAGAAAGGACTTCCTCTGCAACAATTAGTTGGAGAACTATCACAGGGCCTTGTTGCATTGTCATCTTACCTTCCTGTAAGATTCAACTCTAGAACAAGAATGCAAAAGTAAATCATGATAAAAATTCTACTTATTTTTTTCCCTTTTTGGTAAAAGATCATTCTATAGCTATAAAAAAAAATATATAATTCTCTACATTGGTCAATACTTCAGGGACCATGTTATTTTCATCTCTTTTGATGCTTTACATATACATCATTTTAAAAATTTTTTTTCTTAGAAAACAGAGTTACATCTACATACTTTAAGCCAAAGAGGTGTTTCCATTTCTAATTTGCCAGAAGGTGTAGCATCTATTTTCTAAATAGTTATGGCATACCATTTATGTTATTCTTATCTAGTTTTGTTGGGCATTTTTATGAGTTCGTAGAAATATGATTGCTATGTCTCTTTCAGTCTTGATGCTCACTTATTTATTTTTTTATCATGCACTGTCAATTTTGTCAAAAAGAATTAATAATTAAATATACAGGTCCTGGTTGATATTTTACCAAAGGAAACACTTCTCTGGAAGCTGCATATGCTTAAATCAGCTTCTGCATCTGCCAATTCACGTCTCCATGCTGTCAAAGCTCAAATGCTGATACTTTTCAGGTCTTTTCTCTTTAGCATATATGGTGTTTTCCAATTTTATTGTTTTTGGAAATATATACATATGTGTGTATGTGTGTGTATAACATATTGTTGAAATTTTGATATTAAGCAACAATGTGCATTTTATGGACTTGACTAAACTGCTTAACCCCTTCTCCAAAAGGAAAGCTTAGAATAGAAAATATGCTATTGGGAGATGCTAATCACAGTTGCGATGGTCTGACTGTCGTGCTGTGATCAGCATTCCTCATATGCTTTTTGATGTTAACTTTAGAAATTCTACTTTTGCTCAACTAGTATGTTTGTGATAATTGTTCTTGTTGTCAATTTCTTATTATGAAGTCTATTTTACTGGTGTCATTGTTGGCTTTGACAGAGCAGGATGTGAAAGATTTCACGTCAAAGTGCAGTATGCTCTATACTGTGTAAGCCAGAAACACCCAGTCAAACTGGAAGAAGATAAAATAAATTAGAGAAAACAGATACTCTTTAGAGAGTTAACATCCCATCCCATGGCTGCCAATAATTTTTCTTATGTTTCTGCCTATTACAACTTTTTGGGGGGAGCACCACTGATTTTTGTATCGCACTATTTGCTTCTTTGACTAGAACTCTTGAAATATTCACCCATCATCATCTAATTTAACAGGTGTTGTAAAGGGATCAACTTGTTATGTTATAGAATCAACCCAAGACAATAAATGTTTTCCATATTAGTGTAGTCTACTATTGGCCATTTATGAAGTATAAAATCTGTGGGTTGTCAATGAAATTTATAAAGATAAAAAACCTCTGCATCTACTCTTATAGTTGGTCTCTGAGCTGCTGCGGATGACTTTTTATTAAAAAACATTTTTTATCTGTCAAATTGTCATAGCTCAACTTTATATGGTTGTTCTTGAATTCCTTATTTGTCATCTAGCTTGTTGCATCTTCTGTGCTTTAGGTTTGTGATTTCTCTGTAGAATGACGAGGTTGATTTTCTTTCCCCCCTTTTAGTGGAAGGGATCAATTGCTACCAAATCAAGAGGAAGGTGAACGGCTTCATCAAGCAATGCCAACTTGTTCGATTCGTAAGTTTAAAGACAATGGTCATTTCCTCTTCTTGGTAGGATGATCTCTCTCTCTCTGTGTGTGTGTGTGTGTGTGTGTGTGTGTGTGTGTGTGTGTGTGAGCGTGTGTACAAAAAGGATACTTCTTGAAGGTTAGACACTTATAGAAGCTTTAACTGGATAGAAATAGGTTAGTAAATATTAGTTGCTCATCTTTCACAAGTTAGTCTTAAGTTTGAAAACCCAGTATCAAACAAATAGATAAATAAAATCTCTAAACATAGTTTGAAAAGGAACATACCCAATAAATATAGTAAACAATAAGAATATTTAAAGGTCCGTTAATGGCACTATGGATCTTTTTTTTTTTTTTTTGAACTTAAAAAAAAAATAATAATAATAATAATAATAAAAACCCTTTATGGATCAACAATGAAGAAGAATTTATTATTATTATTATTTTTATCCACAGTGATTTAGAATTGCAAGTTCACACTTCACAATGATGATATAAATTGTTTTTAAAATTAAATTAAGTTTATTTTCCCTAACTTTTGATTATTCTTGTAGTTGCTTCTACTGTGTTACTTGAACGATTCTTTAATCATGCCTCTTCTTTTGATCATTGTCATGAATGCACAATCTATGGCATTCTCCTATCTTGCTGGTGCAAACCTTACAACAATGTGCAAAAGTCAGCGACCACTGTAACCTATCTTTTCAAACTATTGTCTGAGCAGTTGTACTCCAACTTCTAATTGATAATGTTGTCATGGTGTCCTGTCCATTTGTTATTTTCTGCTTCCTTCTTCTGCTTCATAGTGGGACTAAGATGAGGTCAATTAGTCTGACTTTGCTTATTTGGTTTTTACTTGTTTCCTGGGAACTTAGAATATATCTGGTTTTAAAAGAAGGATAGACAAGTGAAATTTGTATGGAAGTATATAACTGAGGTTGTTTTATGATCCCAAACTTTTATTCAATCTGCTGAATCTCTACCCATTGTTTAATAGGGTAGTTCTTGCTGACTTAGTATCTAAGAACAAGGAGATAACTACCACCAACTCCAATATTACATAATTCAAGGAAATGTGAGACAATTTGAATGAGCATCTTCTCTCATGTTTCAAAACTTCCTGTCGAAATATGGTATTAAAGACATATATGCTGGACAAGTAGAATATCCTCTAACCAACAGATTTATGTTTCACAACAAGTACTGGATACGGAGCTCTCTCAAAACAATGTGTCTTTGTTAGGATGGTAAATAATCGAATGGAAGCATAACTAATTTTATATAAATCTATGTATGTTGGCTTATCTTTTTGTTTACTAGTATTAATATGTTAATTTATAACATTATGGGTCGCATTTAGCTTTCTCTCTTTTTGAATCCATGTATTAGGATTGATGTGAAAATAGGAATGAACCTATCAATTGTGAAACACTAGCTCAAATCATTGCTATATGCTCTAAATGCTTTCTGCAATATAGGATCATTTTGTATGGTTTTTAAATTATATTATATGACTTTTGAATATTTAAATTTCACTTGAATTGTCATCTTGCAAGTATCGTTTTAATACTAGTTCTGCCAATATGTTGTAGGAAGATGGTGTTGATTTGGTGACTGTCATCAAAGGTGCTAGTTTCTATCGTCACGCAAAATATCATGACTATGTTTCAGATTACTTGCCACCAACACCTTCTGAGTTCAAGCAAATATGTGAACCATTACAGGTATAACATTACAAATTCAAATATATCCTCTGATAGAATCATAGTGATATATTTCTAGGTACCTAGCTAGTCTATCAATGGCATATCACTACATATGCATAGGTGCAGGACATGCTACTTGATGGTCAGTAGAAGAGACCTGATTTTGGGATCCGATCTATTAGATATAATCATATATTATATAGAATCAAAGCATTTCGTTATACTGGGGAAAAGGAAGATATGGAAAGGATACTTTTTGCTTACTTCAAATTGTTATTATCAGCTATAATAATAGCCTTGACCAATTAAAGCTAGTGCCATTACAAAATAGTTTCATGAATTACGCTTATTAGAGGAGTTTTTGTGATTAAGTGTATTAGAATGATAACAATTTTCAAACTTACTGTCTCATGATAAAAAAAAAAACAATTTTCAAACTTACTGTCTCATGATCCTAGATTGCTCGAGGGGGCTACTAGCCCTGTGATGCTATCAACTTTAGAGAATGGGAAGATAGTGAGGAGCCTTGCAGGGATTCCTTCAGAGGGGCCAGTTTTGCTCGTTGGCTATCACATGTTACTAGGATTTGACTTGTTTCCTTTGGTGTCCCGATTTTTTGCTGAAAGAAATATCCTTTTGCGAGGAATAGCACATCCAATGATGTTTGTGAAGAAGAGAGATGGAAGTTTACCTGATTTGTCAACATTTGACTCATTCAGACTTATGGGTGCAGTTCCTGTCTCAGCGGCTAACATGTATAAACTTCTTTCTGCAAAGTCTCATGTCCTGCTGTATCCAGGGGGCATGCGTGAGGCTTGTCATCGTAAGGTAACATTTCAGTGATTACATTCTACCTTGGTCTACACTGTTATGGATAAAAGAGTTGTATGTTCATTTTCTTTAGACTTAATTACTATTTTAATGATTTCACATTTACACTTGTGTGATATCCCATAAAAAGTAATGAAGTGGAGGGCCTATTTTCTTTTCCCTGACATAATGGGGAAATTCTGTAGACAAGATATGATGGAAATTATCCCTTCAACCACATCAATTTTACATTTCTTCCTCAAGAGTCTCTAACCTTAATGTTATTAAAGAAACCCCTTCTTTTTTTTTTTTCCTGATGGGTGTTATGAAAGAAGCTTTTGCAGCATGTATCTGTTTGTGTTTGTTGCATAGCTATGAAAGCTAGATATGCTTCTTAGAATTCACTATCCTGATCTAGCTTTGCAATGCACTTCATTTCCAGGGTGAGCAATACAAATTATTCTGGCCAGAACAGTCTGAGTTTGTCAGGATGGCAGCTAGATTTGGAGCTAAAATTGTACCTTTTGGTGTTGTAGGAGAAGATGATTTTGGTGAAGTAAGTCTGAAGACTTCATTTTCCTTCACCGCTGTGTTTTTTATCAATCAGTACTTTCCATTACCCACTGCTGGTCCAGCCGAGTGGGGTCTTAGGAAGGGTGAGTCAGATATGGTCTTAACCTTCGAGATTATTTCCACAAAATGGTTGCTCTCAAGACTCAAACATGAGTGTTTGGCTATTCGCGCTTGATAGCATGAGACTTACCATTGCAACAGAAAGTGCATAAATATTAGTTCTTCATATTATTGAAGTAATAGAAGGAGAATTGTTTTGCTAGTGTCCCAAATGGTGTCGGATATGAGCAGATACAAGTGTTGTTTCGACTAGTGTTTAACATTTAACACTTCAGTCACTACTCACTACAGAAGAGATATGTCCTACATATCATAGATTTTTACTTTTGTTTGTAAAGAAATTCTGCTTTCCTGTGTCAAGCATGGCTTATTTCCTTTTACCTTTTTCTGGTACATTGACCTGTTACCTTTTACATTAAGGTGCTACATTTTTGTCAGGTAGTCTTTGATTATGACGACCAAATGAAGATTCCTTACTTTAGGGATCTAATCGAAAAACTAACTGAAGAGGCTGTCAGGTTGAGGTATTTTAAGTTTTTCTTTTGGTTCACCCCCATTGAATCTGTTCTCTGCTTCTCCAAATATGTAACGTTTATGTTTATCCTTGTAACACTTCTCTGTCCTTTTAATATTTTTCTACTGCAGACGTTTTGAAATTTCCTTTGGCGGTTAGCCTGCTCTTTCATGTTATTACCCAATACTTCTACTCGCACACGCTTGAAAATCTTTTACTGTTGGCTATCATCGACTGGGTAAATTATGGATGTAGGAGTTTTTGTGCAATCAGGCAAAAGAGATTACATTTTTTTGTTCCTTTTTCTTTCTTTGTTTTTTGTTTTGTTTTGTTTGTTTGTTTGTTTTTTTTGTTTTTTTTTTGGGGGGCGGGGGGGGTTGTTTACTACTTACCAGATGACTACAATAAAATTACACAAAATGATAACTAAACCATTCTTCTCTACAAAGTAATGGCAAGGAATAAGCTTATAACCCCGAATTGACTATCCCCCCCCCCCCCCCCAGAAAACCCCAAAATAAGGAAGAAAGAGGAAAAAAAAAAAAGAAAAAAAAAAGAAAAGAGGATTCATTATTCCAATCAAAACATCAGTGTGGAAAAGAGAGTCTCAATTGAATGGCAGCAAAGCAACTCTTTTAGCCATAATGCTGAGTGGGGGCCAGAAATGAAAGAAAATCAATAAACCTGGTACGCCACAACATAAAGCGAAGAATTAATAAAAAAAATTGAACTCCAAAGGAGTTTCTAATTACGAATTTGATCTTTGCCTATAATAAGTAATCATTGTTGATAAAGTTGCTCTACTAGTCTGTGATATACTTTCTGGATACTGCATTATCTTCTGCTTTAGATTGTATAGAGACTTTATAAAGTTAATATGGCTATATTATTTTCCATCTTAATTCTTCCTTTTCCTGTTGGTTCCTTTGTTAAAATTTTCACCTTAATCCTGTGATTGCAGGAGTGATGTTAATGAGGAGGTTGGAAATCAAGATATGCACCTTCCAGGAATTTTACCAAAAGTTCCAGGTCGCTTTTATTACTTCTTTGGAAAGCCAATTGAAACAGAAGGTATGCTTATGTCCATGAAATAACCCCTCCCCTAGGATGCCTATCAAGCAGTTTGGATTATATTCTCCCTCAAATATGTAAGTCGGAGGTGTAAAGTTGCCAGCAACCTTGAGTGAAAGTTTAGTTTACTTGTCTTTGACCAATAATTAACTAAGTTGATGAGTTGCTATAATCCCCCAAATCAAAATATCATGTTTAATTGCCAACTGTGAACCGTCCTGATTACCCTGATTGCTCTGGTGGCTGGAAATTTTTTTTGCCAAGAGTCGAGGTAAAATTCATACTTGACTTTCATTTGATGTTGACCTTTTTAATGTGTATCCTGCAATGTGGGTCAAATATGCATTGATATGTACTACAAGGTCATTTGTGTGGTTATAGACTACCATACCCTATTAGAAGAAACTAGAGTCTACCCTATACAACCTTGGTCAATACACCTACAAAAATATTTAGTTGCTAATAAGTTATAGTGGGGGGTGCTCCACATGCAGTTGCTGTAGGGGCAGAATAATGGATTAACATGTTAGATAATTCAGGTGTGCATTATTTTTTAAGTCTGCTATTGACAGTACACTTTGCTGTAATTTCTCAGAATTTGTCATTCACACCTTTCCTTTTTTGGTTACAAATAAACTGGGTTTAGACTTCAAAACATATTTTTACCATACGGTGCCCTGTTTGAATAACACCTCAATTGGGATTTTATATTTTATACCTTCAACCCTTGTTGCAGTTTGAATGACTAAATTTTTTTTTTGTTTTGTGCTGAAGGGCGGAAACGTGAATTAAGAGACAGAGAGAAAGCTCATGAACTATATCTACATGTCAAGTCTGAGGTTGAGGCATGCATTGCTTATTTGAAGGAGAAGAGAGAGAAGGATCCATATCGGAATATATTGCCTCGGCTACTTCATCAGGCCACACAAGGATCCACATCTGAAATTCCGACTTTTGAACTTTGATTGTTTATCCTTCAAAGGTTAGTGGGGACGGGGATTGTGGTAGCCTCATGGAGTTTTCCCGCTCGAGGCACAATTCACTCTCCTAAAGAAATGGAGAGTATAGGATTTATGATTCTTGAGTACATAGTTGATATTCAAGAAATCATATGATTTTTTGGGGGACGTCTGATCAGAATAGTGGTAGAACATTGAGTCAGTTCACATTGACAACATTATGGCCATAAAAAAACAAGCCATGTTGGGGATGGTATTCTGATTTTCTTTTAAATTAATAAAATAAATCCATGATGAGGTTAATTTATGTGGCATGTATTATAATGTGGCTGATTGATTAAGCAGAGCTGAGGAAGCATGGCAATTGTTTGATAGGATTGTTGTATTAAGTACTAGTTCAGACTTTAGAGCAATGTGGAATAAAGTGACATTATCAACTCATGGGAAGCACCTTGTGTAGTGAAAATGTCTTTACTTTGCACGTTTGTTTGTACATTATAAACGAGAAGAATGAAGCCTTTTTTTATTTATTTATAAATTATAAATTTCATTTTTTGGTTTCACACAAGAAAATCATGAGATTTAAACCATTAGACCAACCCTAATCCTAAGCCACCCGGCCTCTCCTTTAGCAGTTGAGCCCAAGGTCCACGTGCACTCGTTAGCATAATATATAGTATGAATCCTCTTATGATATAATCTGCCATTATGATATCGAATTAGCGACATAGAACAGCAAGTATTTTAGGTTACCCTCAGGCCTCAGTCTACGGCCTCTGTAGATTGCTAGTGGGAGTTTGGCTACTCTTCTAGGGAAATTCGATTGTACGTACCCCCAAAAAAAAAAAAAAGGGGGGGGGGGGGGGGGGGGGGGGGGACTAAATTGATTATTGTATTATTGTAAGTGGTAATTAATTTAGTTACATTTTGTGGTTTGTGACCAAGTGATCATAAGATGTGATTTAGTTACCAGAAAATGTGATCAATTATTAGTTAAGAAATGACTTTTTTTTTTTTTTTTTGTTTGTGTGGGTACCATAGAATTTCTTCCTGTTCAATTGTTTCTTTTTTTTTTTTTTTTTTCTTTTAAAACCGGCAGCAATTGCAGGCTGCCAAACAATCTGTCAGATATTGCTGGAGAAGGTAGATCTGCCACCTTGTTCTTTTCCAATATTTAGCTTATTTCCTAAATGATGACAGCAACCCTCTGCGGCTATGTGCCGTGAGGTTGTGCGCTGTGGTCTGTCGCTATGGTTATAGGAACAAATAATCCGTAACAGTTTGTGGGGCTTCTTTACCTTTAGATCATGCAATTAATCCTTTTGCTTATGGTGCCTCTCACTCCTATTCTTAGCCAGCAAACGATTGTGCTGCCTTCCCTGATCTAAATTTACCTTGGAGAGTTGAATAATGAAAGAAATAAAGAATGCATGCCTAATTAATTTTAGCAGCAACGCAGTTTGAGCCAAAGGCATTTTTGTTTACCAGTCTAGTGATAAAATTGGACAGCTAAAATGAGGGAAGTGTTTGCTATGTCCCAACTTCGTTTCCGATCAAATTCTTACCTACGTGGCGAGGCAATTCTTGCTTCTTGAAGACTTGAATTCCACCTTACAATGCCATGGATAGAGGTTGCAAAAGGCCAAAAGGAAAAGTGCAAAACTGTTACTCCTTTTGATCTTAATTGACTGTCTTCTTTTCAAAAACATGTTTTTTTAGGAAATCTTATTAAATGCTTTCACATCAACTCATATGTTACAACATTCTAATTTTACCCTCAAGTGTACAAAATATTATAAAAATACAAAATATCTTTTTAAAGATATTTTAGAAAATCAAATAAGAAAAATCATTGACTTTTTGAATATGACAATAATTTTAAAATATCCCAAAAAGAAAAGTAAATCATTTAAATAGGAACAGAGGGAGTAATATGTAGGATTATTCTTAAAAATATCTTAAGAAACACCTTTGGGAAATCATACTTTCTATACTCCAAAAAGGTTTTTATTTTTCCTTTTATTTGGGGTATATATATTAACATGACACAAACCTACTTCTTACCCCTATACAATAGGGGTATCCCTAACTCAATTTTTTTAAAACAAAGATCGAGATTTCAATCCTTTTCGATAAAACCATAAAGGCATATTATAAGATCCACCAAATAAGATAGAAAACACTTTCATGAGAGTCAAATCATTTTCACGTACAATTAAAAGCGACAACACGAACATGCAAATATGAATGCATAAAAGACATGGGATTTACATGTTAGATTTTAATTGAGTTGGAAAAACACATTAACCGCCCATCACGCGATGTGGACTTCAGGGAATAATTAATTGTCTTTTATTTTCTGTAGATTCCCCAAATCTCCATCAATCTTAGTCTAGTAAGCATAGGTTTCACAATTCTACGACAATAATCATCATATTGACCAAAAAAACGCCAAGGAAAAAAACAGAAACAAGAGTCATTTATCACTTGTGGACTCATCCATTCAATCGATGATATGTTGACGGCAAATTACAGCCTCCCAATGTAGTGATTAAAAATCTGATTATTGATAAAAATCCAGGAGCTGATATGGGCCAATGGGCCCTAATATAGGGCTCTCCTGTTGGTTAGAAGGCCTTGTATAATTCTTAAAAAGGCCATCAGCGACCATATTGCCAAGTTTTTCATCAATGCTGGTTCATACAAAACTATATACTCCTCAGCTGTATAAGAGCCCCACCAGTTTCGTTTCTTTTCTCAAATCATCACCACTCCCCCCCCCCCCCAAAAAAAAAAAAACAAAAGACCATTTCAATATATCAATGCCTGGTATTTGCCCCACTAATTAAGAGCAATAAAAACAAAGAAATCCAACGGCTGAAATCATATTAACAAACTGGGTTGTAATGAACAAAAGTGGTGGGGTCTGATTGAGAGTTGGGTCCTAACCCCTCCAGTATCTGACGCACATGCTAAGTCTCTGATACGCAGACCGTTAAGATCCCGCCGGCGTATCTCAGTTTCAGATAGCCCAAGGGTATCTTCAGAATAACAGAAAATGCAATAAATATCATGAACATCCATGCATCCCCCAATATACATATATGCATGCCCATTACCATACACCATCATATACATACATACATACATATCTATATATATATATATATATATATAGAGAGAGAGAGAGAGAGAGAGAGAGAGAGAGAAAGAGAGAGAGAGTGATGAAAACAAGATGATGAAATTTAACATAATAAATTAGTCCAAAAACAGTGACACATTACTTCAAATATATAGACATGTAAATTAAAAAAGTACTACTACTCCTAAATCTCTAAGACTCTAAAACAGCCTTTTTAAACTCGGAAAACCCAAACATGAAACAAAAGATGTAAAACATCTAGGAAACCTCGACCTCACCCTATAAAAACCCTTCCTCTCCATTTCTACTTTCAGGCTAGCTCTCAGTTCACTAAAACAAAAACATGTAAAACAAAAACAAACAAAAAAAAGGCTAGAGAGAGATTATAAACGGAGGGTGAGATCAAGGTTTACGTGGTCACCATGTTCAGCGGTTGGCGAGAGAGGCTCAGGCGTGGCGCTGCCATGAAGACCCAGAGGGACTGAGACAGAGGGGTAATATTGCTGCTGGGTTCGGCAGGGGTTCGAACCAGTGGTCGAGAAATGGTGACACCAGGGTCCGCAGATGGCTCGGGGTGGAGACGGACCATGCGGTCGGGTCCACCGTAGGCGCGGCGAGAGGCGGCGCGTTCGCGCTTGTGGGCGTTTTGGTGGCCGCCCAGAGCTTGGGAGGTGCAGAACTTGCGAGGACAGTAGAGGCATGGGAACTTTCGGGAAGTTTGGGGTTGTTTCTCGGTGGTGCTTGAGTCGTCGGAGGGGTTTTTCAGGAAATCGTAGATTGCAGGGTCCGCCATTGTTAAGATAAAGACGAAGACGAAGATGATGAATGTGTGTGTGTGTATATATATATATATCTAGAGAGAGAGAGAGAGAGAGAGAGAGAGTGAGGTGAGAAGGGGCTTGAGCTGGAATGAGCACAGGGTTTATATGGGGTTATAGGTTTTGTCTTTAGCTAGAAAAGGTTATACACAAATACGAATATGATTGGTTGAAATTTTAAGGACGGAATTGCCCCGCTTGGACCAACGTGGGTCTTTACATGCACCGTCTTTTGATGGAAGAAATACCCCCTTTTTTTTCTTTTCTTTTTTTATATTTATTTTAACATTATGCGAGAAATACCTTATAGTATAAGAATTAAAATGTGAGAGTAAGGTGAGGGTGCACTTACCAGGGAATTCTATGCCGCTTTGATCTATCATCTTGTTATATATTCTTAATTTCAAAGCTAAGTAAATACCACATTGGCCATCAGAAATTAATTATTCTACTTATTAAATTGATATTTTGCTTGAGCTGGTGTTTTCAAATAAGTAAATTACCTCAAATGTACAAGTTTTTATTTATTTATTTTAACTAAACCCATATCAGATGGTAATTTTTTTTTCTCTTTTTGGGTTATGAAACAGGGATTCAAATCCTAGACTTATCCAAACTTCACCTCACCCAAGTGACCCAACCTTATTTTTCCTTTTTTTTTAATGCTAGATTTTTTTCATTAGACTTCTACTTATGGGTATTATTTTACCCGAAAGCTTAAGTTTTATGTTTTCCTTCTAATTAACTAAATCGACCTAGCCTTTTTCAACCTTAACCCAACCTGTGAATCAATTTTGAGAGCATTTTCTAGCCTACCAAACAAAAACTAAGAAAGGGCTCGAATTTGTTCAGCATACGTACAGCATTGGAAATTTTAACGAAAAGGAAATTGCATATTGCCTCTCCCTCTCATAAACTATGTCTAGTACATATGTCAAAAGCTTTGCAAGCAAGTAACGATAAGCATGCAAGAAAGCTGACGGCAATGCATATGCATGAGCTTCCCACTGGCGCCAGCCGCCAGCCGGCCTTATCCAAATATTTTATGCACCAAAGGCTTCTCTTTTCTAATCTCCACCTTTTTTCTTCTCATGTAACCATGTGAGAGGCCAGGACTTTTATTAAACGGGCACCCTATAATTTCTCATTTTCCATAATTTTGCCGCATTTTTCTCTCCAATATTCGCTCCGTTGGATGAATCAATTTCTCTGGTGAAAATAGCACCTCTCCACCAAAAAATAAAAAATTGAAAATGTCACCAAGGAGGGTACTGCCCGTATCACCTTCCGGTATGGGTCGTCGTAATTGCCCCCATGAAAGAAGCGATTGGACACGTGTACGGTTTAGAATTTTGTTTACACGAAGGAAAGGCCTCTCATTGTCCAATCAACGAACGGCAGTAGTACCGCTAGTGGTCTAGTACTATTAATTGCTTCTACAAAAAAGAAAACAAATTAAAAAAGAAAAGAAGGGAAGGGCAGAATGGGAAGAGAAGAGTACGTAAGGAATCAAAGGACGTGATTTGGTGGAAAGGACAGGAAGTGGGAACACTTTCTCCCTTCCTTCAGTGCAGTGGGTGTTATGTCGGACACCCCCAAACCGGCAATCTCTCTCTCTCTCTACATCTAGAGAGAGAGAGTGAGTCACTTTCTCCCTCTAGACGACAGCACAGCAGTGGCAGGAGGAGACGAGGGCAATGGAGACGTCCGTCCGTAGAGAGAGAGTGAGACACGTATATGAAGGATGATTGGTGGAAAATGAAAGGGCCAATCATGGAAGGACTTGCCAAATGGGATATATATTCCCTTTTCCCTTCAGAGTGGGCTTTTAGGACAAAGAAGGGAGTAGTAGTACTAACATCACATCACCCAAATTGAAGTATATATCCATGAAGGGCCACGTCGACTAGACCAGAGAGAGAGAGAGAGAGAGAGGGTGGGGTTCGACTTTCGAGCCCCCAACACGGCAGAGAGGCTCAAAGAAGTGGTAGTTAGTGGTGGTGGTGGGGTTCAGATATAAAGGGTGGCTAGCCATAGGGTTTTAATGGGTTTCCACTAATGGGTTATACTAGGATGGCTCCTCCTTCTGCGAGTCTTCCAAAGCAAACCCATTATTTCTCTCTTTTCTTTCACTCTTTAGGCTATGCTTGGTTGTGTGGAAAATATCGTTTATATATGGAATGCTGCAACATGAGATGGTGAAGATCAATTGTACGCTTTTTTGGGTCATGTGTCCAAGTGTGACACCATTGTTTCTTAAACCCTAAATTTATTTGGTATAGGTTTTTTTTTTTTGGCCAAAAGAACATACATCCAAATAAAATCAAAACAAAGATTTCTACAAATCCCACATCTCTACATATTTGAATAAAACATGCAATTAGATCGAAGGTCATTGACCATTTGATATAGGCTTGAACAGTATGTATAAAACAAATGATGCCCGGTCTAGTAATTATATCTCAAAGCTCGCTCCTAATCTGTTCATATGTTTTCCAATTAACCAAGTAATGGATGGGATGGACGTACTGGCAACTAATTCGTTTTATTTTGTGAATTATGTTTGTAAATAATTTTATGAATATCAAAGTGTATGTACGTGAAGTAGCACAAAACCAATAATAAATATTATGCCAACGTGAACCTGATCTGCCTTTAGATTGATAAATCCAAGACAGTACCAACCCAATCCCCACGAGTGGCCCTCGATTGAGGCAAAATGTCTACTCGCAGGCTCAATTTCTCTCTACAAAATGACTTATTTCACGACCATGCAACGGATATGAACTCATCTCACGGTCTTAGAGCTTCCCACTATCTTGTCTTTTGCTCTCAAAATTCTTCTCACTATTTTCACCAACACCGTTGGCCGTGCAATGACATGATTGTTGGATAATAAAGATAAGACATGATTTAGAACAAAACTAATTAGATGCATTGCACTTAGCTGCATTGTGCTGTTTCTGCAAAATTTTAGAGGCACTTTTGGTAGAGACACAGAGAGAGAGAAAGAGAGCTGGTAAATATGGGCCGGATGGCAATGCAAAGCCCAAGAAAAAAACAGGAGTACGACTGTCTATAACAGAAGATAATGGGCTGAGTGGGCATAGCCAAGTTCCGGAGAGGGCCAATACCCAAAAATGGGGCTTTTCCTACTTGGATGCTCAACTTAAGATTGTGTATTGGTCCCTTATTTCAGATAATTCTGCTGAGGGAACAGCCATTGCAACCCCCCATTCTTATCACTCCACCTCCCATCTTTTAGGTTTTTAAGCTTTTATGCAAAATATAAAAGGTTTTTATGAAAACCGGACATGATGTCCACTAGAAAACATTATTTTGAACAACTTTGTAGAAAAAAGTTTTTCCTAAATCCATCATTTAAATATACTTTTTAGCCATTTAAAGCCTTTATTTCATTTTTTGCCAAAAAATCATACCTAAAAGATAAATTTTGGAAAAACTTTCTTCTGCAAAATTATTTAAAATGATGTTTTCTAGTGAACCAAGTGACCGGTTCTTGTAAAAATCTTTTATAGTTTTCATGAAATCTTAAAAACCAAAAAAAAAGGGGTGGGGTGATAAAAATGTGGGGTTGCAATAGCCGTTCCCTTCTGCTGATCAAATCGCGATACTAATGCAGGCCCACAAGACACAAGGAGCCAAAAAGATGGGCCCATAGAAACAAGATGGGCCCGAACTTAAACAAAGCCTAACATTGGTGCCAGGCATGACACTTGCAACAGCAGTTGAGACTAGCAACACCAGAAACAACCGCCATGAAAACTAATAAAATACCCAATAGCTATTGCCAATACTGTTTTCATAGTTAGAAGGTCAAATGATAAATTTAACCCATCAAATTATTGAGAATGGAAATCTTTACAAGGGGAACTGGGTTAGTGCCATTTCGAGATGAAATGACTCGTAAAGAAACCTGTCATAAGTATGTACATAGCCTGCAAGGAAGAGGCTTTGCTTCTGAGATGAATTAGACTTATCAGTCGATGATGTCGAAGTATTTCGGATCTGCAGGGAAATGGTATTCCACGTTCATCTGTCATGAAACAGCAAAAACTCATAGTTAGACAAATAGACAAAGCGAAGGCATTAGAAAAACATGTTAGAAAATCTTTTGCCCTAGGTCATCAAATTAAACAAAATTCCTCAATAGAATCTACAAAATATTTGTTCTTAGTAAGATTTCATCTTTCTTGATATGACCCACTTCTATCATTTTCATATGAAAGTTAATCAAGGTGTTTATTTTATTCCATTCTAGGGCTCAAGAGCATACATGGGTATAACATTATTTGGTTATTCCGCTACCAAGTTGTTGAAAAGTTTGTACTCAATGTTCAATACATTTAGTTCACAAGCTTTCACTACAAATAGTAAATACGTCTGTTGTTCACTTGGTTAATCTACTCCGATCCACAGATGAAGAAAAAAACCTAGTCATAGACTCCATGAGATTTTATTTTTTTCAGAAATAAAACCCCAATAACATAAAAAATATGGTTCCAAGCAAGCGAAATTTTATCTTACATTTCACATGACTCCCAGAAATATACTAAACATCAAAGCAAATACTTAAAAAAGGAGACTTGAGCAGTTGTCAAAATAAGCAACAACTACAAATTTGAGAAGAGTTAGAAGCTTAGAACATGTCATTTGAAATCTGAGCTAAGAATTAAATTGCCACATTTATCAAAGGGAATTTTTAAAATTATGTCAGAACACACTGTAGAGCCACATACCTTGCCCTCGTCAGCATCTGAGTGACGTTGGGGAAACACAACCCTCAAATCGTTGTATAAATAAAATCTCCGCTCCCCTTCAGCATCTAAACCATTTCTTCGCAGTACAGATGGTGGATTAGATTGGCCTCTCTGAACAGAACTAGAACATTTCTTAAGGGAAGGGCATAGAAAACGGAGATGAAGGACATAGCGCAGAGCACCAGCACCAGTTGTATGCTCATTGACCTTTGAACAGCCATGAACCAATTTCCTGCCAGTTTCATGGCATGTATCCACCCAGCAGTAGTCCTTCCCATCAATCCTCTGGCATTCACCACCGCTGCACCCATTCTCAAGCATAAAGGAAAGGTGGCCTATTCTTTCCCTATTTGGGGACTTCTTTGACAGATCCCCTCTATCTATTGAACCCAGTAAATCGGAGCCTTCATTTATTTCACTACTCTGACTTATAGATCTCACTTTATGTACTGAGTACGAATCTTTAACTTCCCTGTCAAACTGTATAGGATGGCTTTTCTGTGATATTAGAGTCGACTTGTCTTTGACTTTCATGTTAAGATCTTTCTGTCCTTGTTTCACCTGTTTAGAAGTTGGGCTAGGAGAGGCAAGAGTGACCTTCTGGCGCAAGAAAGTCTACTTCAATTCGAACAGAGATGCAGAAAAGAGAAAAAGAAAGGAAAAGAAAAAAACCATTAGCTATAAATCCAGGTCCAGAATCTTACCTGCGAAAATAATGCATAAATTAAGGCATATTACAAGATACAAATAATTCATTCACTGATGAGTAGCTAATGATGGCCATCTCTCCTATTAGTCCTTGTAGCATGTTGGTTGCTGTGTGAATTTCCCAAGTCATCAAGACAAGGGTTTGAGGCTTGGCAAAGAGAGAGTTAGCTGAGGGTGTCGAAATCCTCTTCGTACATATCATGGATTTGAAAGCTTAAAACATCATGGATCCTTGGCTTTATATCAAGTAACATTTTATCATAACAGGGTATAATTGGAAAGTTAAAAATTTTGATGACATGGAATGGAGAGAGTAATATTTAACAAGTTTGCTAGGCCAAAGAAAAAAAAAGAACAAGAAGCAGAAGCAAATGCAACTCCTGCCCCTGTTATGGGATATAACACTTCTGATACCATGACCAATGCCATGACTGATACTGCAATCTAAAACCATGGTCTAGACTCTGAAGGTCTACTGCTGCACTCAACCTTCACCAGGTTTTTACCACAAAAAATAAACTACTTGACTTCAATGAAAAATTGGATTGAACTTCAGATATTTTTTAATATCCCAGACGAACATTAAGACAGACGAAATTGGAAATTATGTTTACACCATGCACATCACCTTTGTACATATTAAGCTTCAGCAACATACTAGTATACTACCTTCTGATACACAATAAGATAGGTTTACGAAATACTCCCTAAGCTATGTATATACATACATGCAGATCCTCTGGGCAGAAAGGATAGTCCTAGGGAACATTCAAAGCATTGTAGTATAACAAAATGAAAACTAGAGAAGCAATAATAGCAAGAAAAAGGAGGGCATACCCTAGACACAGCAACATATCATATCTAAGTTACATGTCGCCAATATTGTCTGAGTGTGAAATAACTGTAAGAAATTTTACTGTCCAACACCTACCTTTTAAAATCTAACTACACGTAAATTGAAGTAAGGATGGTCTTTAATTGGATTTAAATTGCCACCTTCTTCACAAAGGGCATCTTTTGCAAAGCTAAAAGATATCTTAACTCTTGTTACAAGTCAGCACTAAACCCTAAACCCTAAACACTCAAACGCACATGTAAAATTGAGAAAATAATGCAATTTTCATTCCAACTTACTTTGGTACCAGCTGGCATGTCACTTAAATCGTAGTTGCAAAAGAAAGTGTGAAGAGGTGTCCTTTCTGGGTTGCTGAGAACCTGTGGAGAGCAATCCAGTTTAATAGTAAGTAAAAGGTTACAAACATGTGACTCAAACAGCAGCTTACATTCAATAGCATGTATTTACATACTACAGCCACATTGGAGGTAGGGGAAACAACATCATGCTATATAATTGGTTCTTGAACTAAAGCGCAATACCATAGACACTCAAAACAAAATGTGAACCGGATGGCTGCAATAAATCCGGATAAACCCATTACAGTGCCCAAAGTAGTAACTATTTTATTTTGAGGGAGAAGAAACAACTTACCAGTTGTACGCGCCCTTTCATAGGAATACGCAGGCGGCTTTTGGCAGTTTGTGAATCATTGTGGCTAAGGCCTCTTTTTGTTTTTTGGCTTGTACCCTTGTTTGATGTCAAATTTCCTGCAATATCTATGGATGCATAATACAATAAGTAGCTATCTCCATCCACACTGGATACTGCAAATGGGAGTTTCTGTGCTCGCGGTGAGAAGTTCCCTCCAGTAATGCTTAGTACAGCTAGAAAACCATCAATTCTCTACCAACAGTAGGCAGTTTAGAGCAACATCAGATGCCTGTAAATAGTAGTTTCCCTAGACTGAATAAAGAAATATACAAAAGAATAGTTACCTATGTAACACAACAAAAATACTAACCTGACTGGCTTTTCCAGATGAGAACCGACCAGACAATAGGGACTCCTCAAACGAACCAACCAAGGACCTCCTAACAGGCAGTCCACTCAAACCTTTAACAAACTTCATGCATCGAGGTGTGGGGACTGAATTTTGACAAAAAGGCCAACTTAAACCAGAGGTACTTTCCAGGGAAGATGGACGGAATCCCTTTTGCAAAAGATTACTATCTTCAAATGATTTACTTGGCATCCTATACTCCTCCTCTTCCTCGGACGGAAAGATAATCCCTGAGACAGTTCCATCAAGTGACTTCACCATATTTTTTAAAGTTAAACAATCATCTTCTGTCCCTTTTCTGACATTCCTGAATCCTCCCACAGTTTTTATTCTTTCAGAAAACTTTGGGCCAAGAGGGGACAATGAACGTGGAGGTGAGATCACCCTTTTTGGGGATATGGATATTGCCCCTGTTTGCAATCTTACCTTACTTGATTCTCTGAAGTGATCAAGTCCAGGTGAAGTTATACAAGTATTACGAGGTAGTGGTTCCTGGTTCTCTAGCAAAGGGCCATCAGTGAAAAAAATGGAGGATGTTCTACGGTTATCAGATACCACATTATTCCCTTCCGAGCAAGTAGAGATAGACCAGATAGGAGTGGTGAAATGGTTTCTGCTCCCAATATTTGCTTTCTTACAGTCTTGTGTGACGGGAACACTTGATTTATCAGCAGGAGGTCTTATCTGAAAATTGCTGCAACCAATTTCTAGAGGATCACCATTGAATTGGTCTGGGAAATGCATACCACTTAAAGGTGACAACAATCGCTTCCTGACAAGTGACCCACTGGACTCAGTTTCATTAGCTGCGACGTCAACCACAGCAGAAGAATGACCATGATCAGTTAAAACTCCACTGAATTCATTCTTTATGGAATTCATACCGCCTGATTCAAAACCCACGATCCTAGAGATAGGACTCCGAACATTCCGTCGATATTTAGGAGTGAACCAACCAACTTTATCCACAGAACCAATCCTCAAATCATTGACATTGGATGAAACATCCATGGCCCCTTTACAATCAAACGAATCATCTGAAACATTAGAGAGCTCCAATGAGGTTTTCCTCTCGAAATCTTCCAAGGAAGAGCATAAGGAATCCCCTGGAATTTTGCTTGAACTTACTCCATGCATCCCATCCAAGTCACAGGTGCTCACTCCACCAAATCGTGGTGGACTTCGTAAATATGTGCTCAATGATACCGAAACATTCTCAGAAGTTTCGCGTGAGGAAACTTGTGGCAAGCCCATAACTATGTTTAGAAGAAGTAATGTGAATATTGTTCAAAAGAGGTGAACTGGTTCTTCCTTTTTTTCCCCTATCCTATTGTTCTATATTCACACTGTCTGTCAATTTTTTGCCAAAATTAGCAAGGATTGATTCTCTTCTATTTAAAGAACAAGAAGAATTCAAGCTGCCCAATCCAATCAATGACACTAAAAAGAAGTAGAAACTGAAATGCCCAATAATTCCTGCTACAATTCGAATATATGTACTTCATAGAAAAGCAAATTCCCAAATCTACAGAGAACCTAATGTTACGTATCTAACAAACACTTCCCCATTTCCACAACCACTTTCTCATAAGATTGCGGGGGGAAAACCCAAGCACAAACTAAACATCCAAAAATGACTGATAGCACCAATCTTCTGACCACAATACCAGCAAGCAATGAACCTCATAGTATTCGGTGGTGGAAGACAGAATCAATGCACTTTCCTGAAACAAATTCAATATATTGATTACATTCTAATTTCAAAAACAGAATATGAGAGTTTATATAAGCAAATTACTCACAATTTTCTTCTAATTGGTGGAACCCAGGACTCGACACCTTTAGATTCTACCAATTTCCATTTTAATTAACATGGGCACAACCATAAAATTCTCCAATTGATTAACACAAATTATAATGAATTATGAGAAATCGGCTAGTTTTAATACTCATGCTGTAATTAGGCCTACAAACAAAAGACAAATTCGACTGTATATATATAGACAATAAAATCGAAGGACAACAATGTTTACTAAGAGACAACAAGACAAATACCCATGTTTTTCATCTCGACCCTTTTCTCCATCAATGAATCTGAAGCAGTCTGTGTGTTTTTTGAAAGCAGAAAAAGCAAAAACACAACAGAAAGCAGATTACCTCAAACACAATACATACTTCAAAGTCAACCACCGATCTATCTTAAACATATACATCAATAGATTCAACAACAATCCAACAAATTTAGAATAAAAATTTAAAATTTAAAAAAAATGTAAAACGAAATAGATTCCTTGACACGATCAAAACGCGGAAATGAACACTCTTAGGAAAAGGGTTTACTTGTACGGCAAACATTCACCTCGCAACACCTTAATACATTGAGTCATCGTCTAGTGGAAGCAATGTTTTTGGAAAAGCAAAACAATCACCAAAACAAAAACAAAAACAAAAAAATACCCAAAAGCAACCAAATCAAAATTCCCAGAACAAGTTAGATTGCTTATACAGTCATACGTACATACATATAGAGAGAGAGAGAGAGAGAGAGAGATAACAAACCGATCATGAGACGCACCAATGGAGCTTGTGAGTTGTGATGGATGAATCTGGCTGATAAATGGCAGAGATTTTATAAAAATAAAATAATATTAAAATATTAAAAAATACTACAATTTCTTCTTCCGTTTTGGTCTCTTGGAAGGTGGAGGAGGGTGTGGTGTGGTGTGGTTGTGTTGGCAATGCGGTTGGGTCTTGGCAATAGAACCATTTTCTCTGTGTCTGTAAATCCCAAAAATACCAGGCGTCCTTGCCCACCTTCCCCTGCCGGTAATTTTTTTAAAAAAAATACAACCAAAAAAAAAAAAAAAGGCCACATTGCCTCGCGAGAAATTGTCGTTGTCAACTTTCACGATAATATGCAACGTGTCAAGTTGGGCAACAGTTTTTTCCTTTTTTTAAAACTCAAGGAGTTCGTTCTCATCCAACTATCAAATCTCTTACCAGTAACCAAAAGTACCGCTACCTTATTATTATTTTTTATTTTTAATTTATGAAGAAAATTACATTTTATTTTAGAGCATCGTGGTGAGGTGATGGATTGATGGCTGGTGTTGGATGAGATTTTGATCAGCCAATTTTAAAATATCAAAAAATTTATTATTGAAATGACTAAAATAACTTTAATCTAATTTTTTGATTTTTTAACCTCAATTGTTTAAAATCTCACCTAACGACTGTCATCACTTTAGTACGGTGTTGAGTTTTGAGTTCATACTCACTTTACATCTCAAATACTTTACTTCCTTCACTTACATATGGATGTATCATTTTTTCATAATAACTAATTGAAAATGGGAGCTAAGTTTATTTTTATTTTTATTTTTTTTATGGAAGGACAATATATATATATATATATTAATGAGATAAAAAATACAAATCAGTTTAGACTTTATCCCGAACACATTAAAAATCTCATCCATCTAAACAGTAATATCAATTATATTCTTAACATATCTAGCAAAGCTATGAAATAACTTATTACCCTGTCTACGGGTGTACAAGAAAATTGGTAAATTAAAAGAAAAGTTTGACTCAACTTACACATCTTTCATGAATCAAACCCAGTACCGAAAGATTGTTTCAAATTAGGTATATATAAAGCTATGTGTTTATCCAACTTAACAGATTAGGTTGATGATGACTACGAATAACACTAATAGCTATTTTTTTATTTTGAAAACCAAAATGTTTTTTACTTTTTGTTTTATTTACATATGTAATATTTTAATTAATGGTAATGATAAATAGGTTTTACATAAAGAAATATTAAGTCCATCGATAAAGTTCCATTTTCGTTTTAAACGAGCCATAACATTGTGCATTTACCCCCCCCACCCCCAACAAAAAAAAAAAAAAAGCCGTAACATTGGGCTTTTAAGTCTCGCGCTATGCGGACCCATTTTGCATGAATAGTGACAGAGCAGAGATTTGGGAAGCCCACACGTTGCCATAAATTATTGTTTGTCACAGCCACATGGCACAAAATTATTGGCACACGTGTTAGCCATTGGTACGACCACAAGCACCGGAGAACAATTCCACTCATCGGTCACAGAGATACTCTTCTGCCCAGAAGAGGAAAAAGTGCTAATGCGGTCACTGTCCCGCCGCAGGCTTTTAAGTGGACCTTAGGCCAGTCCTGCAGGGCTTCCAAGTTGAAGCTCGTTGATACCCACCCGGTCCACGACTATGCACTTGTCATGAACGGAAAAAATTTCCAAAACCAAGTAGAGTGTCTAGCATTCTCAATATGAAGTTGTCATGCATGGGTGATCAAATACTCCCTTATTCTTAAAAGCAAAAAAATTTGCTAAAAGCGCATTGAAAAAATGGAAAATACTCGTCTCTACACCGGTTTCAGGTCTCCACATTCTTTCACTTATTCAAATAATCAATGAGAATTTATTATGTGCATGTACCAATATATTTATATAATTATGAACATGTTTTCACAAATTCGTATTCGGATGTCCACTTATTGATTTGTGTCTATTAATTCACATATATTTTCTTAATTATTTATAATACTTGGGAGAAAAAATGAAAGGAAGTTAAGAAGAGCTACATAAAGTATTTTACTTCGACAACGAGTATGCTTTAATGATATAATGCTACCATGACTAGGGAGGAAGCCAAGGGAGGCCACCCTTAATGGCCCCTCAACCCTTAATGGCTTTGTCCATAACCAAGAAAACTTTATACCAGCCATCACATTAAAAAAGCGACGCTATGACATCTAACAGGCGAATTTGATGATAAATAAATAAAAAGTGAGAAAAGAATGGAAGAGAATTGCTGGAGTATTTGAGTATTTTTCCACAGTAAAGGCTTTTGGGTAAGGACAAAACTTGGCGTCAGTCGGCTAAGAGGCATAATCCCAGCCTCCCGGGCATGTGCTTTGAATCTAAATATACAAAGGGTTATCTTTGCCAATTCCGCCGAGCACAAATGCATAATCCCAGGCATGTGCTCTGAATCAAAGTACAAAAGGGACGTCGTCCACATTCCACAGGCCCCCACCCCTTTGGCTTTTGATGGTCATTACGTCCATGAACCCCGAATGTTATTTTTGGAAATATATTACGAGCAGCTCCTAAAGTTCTTTGTTTGAACTAGTATGACGCTTTTCTTTTTCCATTTTTTTATGTTTTTTATTTGAATTTTAGAAAGCAAAAGAAAAAGGAAAGAAAGGAAAAGAAAAGAAAAATATCGAAAATTTCTTCCACATGCATTGCCTTCCTCAGCATTTTCTAATTTATGTTTTTCGAAAGCCAGATAGAGGCCGAGAGAATAAACTCACCACTTACGCCAATCAATTCTTCTTTCCCCAAGACCCCAACCTTTTTCTTGATACTCGTGGTCAATACGCCCCAATAGGCCAGACCCTCTTCCCACCTTTAAAGCCTAAAGACTCGAGGAAAAGCACCGTTGGTCTCGCTAAGTGTTAACCATCGGGTCAAAATTAACATTCTCATTATTCCCAGTGTACCTTATGATTCACCATGTGCCCAACTTCTCTCCTTTATTTTGAAACCAAAATGGCAATCGAGGTGATGATACTAAATTCCAAAAGGCAATGATGGTCAGAATAGAGCTTGAATTTAAACTTCAAATTAAATAATATGCCATTCTTAGGAACTATTTAGTAATTTTGAACCTGGCCATGAACTGGGCCATATCCCTAAAAGTCTTTTTCCTCGGTTGGGCTAGATTGGGTGAAAAGTCACCACCACGCCAGACAGAAATGAATTACGACAAGGGTATCTTCCAACCAATGCACAATTTATCAAGACCACGGTCGAGTCCACTTGACCTTGGCATGGAATAAGAATTTGGCTTTCTTAGTGGAGTTGTGGATATTTATTCTCCCCTTTTTTTTAGCCAAGTCTTGAGGTATCCAACTAGTTCCCAATCTTAAGCAAGACTACCACCAGCTTGAGTGATGTGATTGTAAACGCTCAAACACCCGAGTAAAGACCCAGTCATCAATGCCATAATGATGGTTAGCCTTTTGTCAATGCCATAATGATGGTTATCCTTTTGGGAGTAGGAGGCGACACCGACAACTTCCTCTTCCTAAAGCACAGGTGCCGTAACCAACTCAACCAACCCCTTGGGTTAAGATGGGCTTCCCATTTCAGTAGCTTTCAACTGTTGTTTCTTAAGGAAGCAAGTCATGCTTTAATTAGCTATCTAGCTCAGCTATCCTTGCCAAGAAGGCCAAGACCAGTTCTTTTGTATTATTTTTCCCCCTCAAACAAGGTCATGAGACCTTCGGCCCAACTAATGTTCGTACATGGGTAAGGCCCACTCCGCATTGGAAAGATTCAGCTGGTGATTGGCCCATTGGAGGAGTTGAATTTCGGACCATCCACTTCATGACGTACTGGTACGAACCAAGATCAACTGTTCTACCCATAGAAGCATATGATGAAGCAAATGTATCAAAATAATGATGTTACTACACGCAGCCCCTGCTGTTTTAAGTATTTTGAGTAATTTCTGCTTGCAACAAAGCAGAATCTTTCTTTTATACACAACATGGAAACATTTAATTTCTTACTTTCAGTCATAACAGTTACAAGATAAAAGCAAACTTTAGCTTAGCGATGGTGGTACAGGCGCAAAAGGTATGTGGATATGGTTTACCTCAAAGGTTTGGCCAGGAAACAGCTTAAAGTTAATGCAAGTGATGAAAATATGGCTCTTGTTACCTAAAATGGTCTTGCAGCTGCTTCCATCATCTTTTTTACTCTGGTCAGTTTTTGTATCTCCGTGAGAACCTGAAATATGTAAAAAGAGTCGGGAAGAATCCCATGGTAAGTCCATTTTTATAGTGCTGTATTTCAATCATCAAAACATATTCGCATTGTAAACTCTATCTCTTTACCTCCATCGTCATGTCTTCCGTGCTTACCGCATTGAAGTCATCATAACCAAATTTGGAAGCAACTTCTGCTAAGAACATGGAGCTGTCAAAACCAACATCAAAAAAGAATAGAGGATGAGCGAGAAAAAAGAATGGGAATGTACTTTGGAGTGAAACAGTTGCATCAGCTGTAGCATATCCATCCCTCATTTCTTCATATAGCACGGTTAGCTGAGACAAAACCTGGTTATCATTTGTACATAGCAGTGACTAAATAATCAGGAGAGCTCAAGATTTCCAGAAACAAAGGGAAATTTATTGGGTTAAAATGGTATAGACGGTTTTATGACTAGGTATGCTGACTAAATATATAAGAAGAAACACCATACCTCAGAAATGGTTCCTGGAGAAGATTTTTCTGATGCAGGAAGTTGATGCCCATCTTCAATCATTCCCATGGCTACCATTTCTAATGGTACATCTATCCATATTGAAATCCCGTGTCTCAAAAATGCCCTATTGTATGTAAAATATGTCAAAATAAAGCATTACATATTAAACCATGACTTATTATTCATGCAGAGTATCAAATGTAGCAAAAACAGAAACTGGGACAATCAATATGCGTACAGATTAGTTGTGCTCTGAACTGCACCATTACCAGCACAAACCACCAGCCGACCCATAGATGATAATTGCTTCAATACTTCAGTCTGCAATAAAATGTCATGAAAATCAGCTGCTTTGTCATCTTGAATATTATACTAAAGCAGTTTGGCCTCTAGCAGCCTTCAGTGGCAATTTAGAGTTTCCTGGTTTAGTGCAGCTGCCTTTTTGATGGAATGGCCTTTAGACAGAACTGATCTATCACTTTTAACTCCCATGATAACTGAACCCACATGCAAAAGCAACTTAAAGTAACAAAATAAAAGTCTAAAATAGTGACCTCAGAGTCACGAAATCCCTTCTCATCTCTCTCTCTAAATGATTTGGCAGTAGATTCACCACCGGCAGCTTCCTCAACCAAAATATCACTGGATACAAATTGACCAAAAGAGTAAGTTTAGCTATCATATGTTGACTGACAAGATCTTCTCCTTGTCTTTCAACAACTAGGATGCATTAATACCTGTCAAAGTAATAATATCGTAATGCATCCGCTAGAAGTTTCCCCAAACTGGTTTTCATGGTGCTGTTCATCCCTGCAAATCAAAAGAATCATCGTACCATACATATAAGCAGGCATACTACGATCCTGACAAGATTTCAGCATCCAAATGCATAAATCAGTGTACAGTTATTACTTACCAACAAGAAATATGGAAGTTCCTTTAAGTTCAGGGGATATTTCAGTTGCCTTCTTCTGAATTAAAACTGAACAGTTAAAATGAGTACTTCAAAGTTCAAACCATAAGAAATTCAATAAGTTGAGCCTATAACTTAGCCCAAACTTATATCTTTAATATATATATATATATATATATATATATATATAGTTCGAATCAGGTGGGAATGAGATCTCACCTTCACTGCCAGAGAGGGATCAAACTCGGCAACCTTCACCGCTGGCTCTTAATAGGAAATGAAAAATAACAAAATCAGTTAGGTCCTTAGGAGTACACTACTCACTCAATAGCCTTTGAAATTATATTAAAATATCGAGTTTCTTTTTTTATTTTATTTTACTTATTTATTTACAACCCACTAACTCAATTCCAAAGTGTTATTGCATTATTGAATCATGAATATTGGAAAAGCACTAAAAGTACAATCATTGTTTCTAAAACTGGAGTCCCACAAAGCTAGTAAGTATTAATGAACACTCGGCATGCATCCAAACAGTGGATTCAATATAAAGAATCACAGCTCGAATGTTCAGTACCCCCCCCCCCCCCCCCCCCCCCAAAAAAAAAAAAAAAAAAAGAGGTAAGCTTCTGAGATCGATCAGAAACTTATTCGTTTTCAAAAAAGAAAACGATAGTTTAACAGCTCTTACATATTTGATTAGGATACAAAAGCCCTAGAAAAATTCAAAAATTACAAAATTTCCGAGTCAATTCATGGAATTTCAATCAACTATGCTCTGCTTGGTTTCTGAGCCTCATACAACACTTTAGTCTTACCTTCATTTTTTATTTTTTTTTCATTTTTCCCCCTAATTGGAAACCAAAACTAGAATGAATATAAAGTTTTATTATCCTTTCGACTAGGTTTTCTCAGAAACCAAACGGAGGGTTATTGTACCTAATAACATTCACCAGTAGTTATCGTATATTCAATTAGGATGAAATAACCCTAGAAAAATTACAAAATTTCCAATTCAATTCGTGGAATTTCAATCAACAATGCTCTGTTTGGTTGCTGAGCCTCTTTCAACTACTTACTCTTCCTTGTGCTTTTTTGTTCTCATATATATATATATATATAAAATAGAAGATTTCTCAGCAACCAAACAGTAAACGGCAACGAAAAGTGATGATTCCGAAAGTAGAAACGACGAACAAAAGAGGAACTATATGGTTTCGAAGGCCGACTCACCAGAAATAACATTATCGGCGAGAGAGCGAGGCGTGGCGATGGATTTACTGGCCGAATGACGAGGAATGGCGAGATATTGAGAGCGAGACGAAGTTCGAAGAGGCGTGTGAAATCGACGGTTGAAATTAGCGGAAAAGGGGTGTGAGAATGGGGAATTGAACAAGGGTTGCAGAAACTGGAGGTTACTACTGCAACAACGGTGGATTGTAGTTGATGGGATTACTATCTCCATTGATGGTTCTCCTTTGGGTGGTTTTGTTCAGCTTTGCTAACTGAGCGTACTGAGCTTGAAATTTTATCCTTTTATAGTTTTATTGGCGTATTATCATTACTGTAAATTGGGCGTGAGGATGTGGCTGGTTCTGTTTTCGGAGGCTGTGTACAGGGGAAAGATTATCTGAGCCCCGAAATTTTTTGGTTCTCGTCCAGTCGGGAGCGTAAAATTTTTTTAGGGCTATTGGTCCATCTGCTCACAACATGTGGAACTATGAACGAATGGCTGGTGATTAAGCTACGAGAAAACTAGATCGTCCCCACTGCCATGCATGCCCAATTTTTGGGTTTGCTAGAAAATTGTCGTTTTTCATTGAAAATTGTTGAGTATTTGCATTAACTCTTTAAACCAAGTCACATAACAGATGAAATGAAGTCAGATTGTTCCTTATATTTTTAACATAAATGATTTGAGTTTAGAGTAACGATTTGGTACATATAGCATTGCCCTGTTCCATTAAAGGTTGTCTACTATGAGAGTTGAGCTTTCATACTTTTTAAAGCTATGTATGTTAAGCATGCAATTTAAGACAATATTAACCTTCTCAAATTTATTACATTGATTTTGCTTTATTCATTGGTTGGTTGTATTTGGCTTGCGGATTTTATCGAAAGAAAAAAATAAAATATAAAAAATTATATTTTTCTTTATTTGGTTGCAATGAAAAATTGGAAAGTATAAAAAACATTAGAATAATTTTAACTTAATATGATTTTATTTTTTCCTTTTATTTTATTTTCTTTATTTTTTTTCCTTAATAAAATCCATGAACCAAATAGAAGGATGGGGCAGCAGGAAGACCAGCATTTTCTGAGCAATAATTACTTTGAACACCCATCCACAAGCACCTCAATTGGGCAAGGACTCGAAGCAAGCCTGGGTAATAATGAATTTATTACCCCTCAGCGGTTGAAAACATGCTAAACGACCTCAAATTTTTCCCTACTCTGCGTTGAGATTCATAAACAAAGAATCTGGCTGAGATATGCCAACTGTAAAACTCCAAAAACAAACAAAATTCATAACTCCAGCTGAGGTTCCAAAAAATGAAGCTGCCTCCCTTAACTGGCAATTCTTTGGTGAAGAAAACAAAATTGCTCATTTGACGATATACATGATAACGGTGATCATTGATGACACAATCTCGTGGCTCATAATCAATAACAAAAGAAGAATAAAGATTGACATGAGACTGAACAATACATAAAACATCATATTTACAGACCTGTACCCAGCACAAAGGCCACAAGAAATAAATCCAGCCCCAATGATCCAAAAGAATCACAGCTTCAGTAAATATGAATGAATTCAGCTCCCACCTGCATCAATATGTTCACACTCAGAATCAGAAATGTTGCTCCTCACACAGAAATAAATGATAAATAAGCCATATAATCAGGATAAACTAGCTCCATAAAAACATGTTGTCTCCATGCAGAACCAGTTCCAATGATTTCTTTGTTCTGCACCACGAATCCAATAATACATTCAAACTTGAGATTACTATGACTTCTGATAAATCGTTGTCAATTCAATTGCCCCAATAAAATTTTAAAAAAATAAAAATAAAAATGCAGCATATTCATAAATTGCTTCCACAATTCCCCCAACAAAAATTCATAATTGCCCCGTCTATAGGAATTGACCTACATAATCTTTTGCCAATTTGTCACTATAGTATATAGGCTGGACATAAGTACATTACACTCCCCACTTCCTTTCCTTTCCTTTCCTTTTCTTTCCTTCCCATTACCAAAAAATATAGAAGAGAAAAAAACCTGATACTATACATGATTTAGTTAAGAATATTAACAGACTTCAGACCAATAAGAGTTCAAAGGAACCATTGAAGAATCTATTGTTCCCAATTACTACATGCAACAGCAAGGAATTATAAATTATAATAGCTAAATGAAATAAATCAGAATGGGATTTTCCAACATTTATCAGCAATCATACATGCACGCATATGCACAAGCAACGTAATACTGTCAAAGGAAACTGTCACACAACTCACACTTAAAAAGAAAAAAATCAACGAATATAGTACTTCAATTACCTCCGATTTGGCCAGACTGAGAGGCCACTTCAGAAACCGTTGACACCGGCTTGGCGTTTCCAAGGGAAATAGGTGTCAAAGGAGGAGAAGAAACATCTCCAGATCTATCTGGAATTTTAGGAGAATCCAATAGCTTGGCCACATGTATAGCCATTGCTCTCTGATTGCTTGAAGGTATGGAGAAGCTCCGAGGGACAGTCAACGGAGGAGTTGGAAGTGGAGATGCTGCATTTGATGCCACAGAGGGGGTTTTATTTGTTGCAGAAAGCTCTTGATTTCTGAAGACCAATGGGGCAGAGTGACCAACTAAACCAGTGGATCTTGCTGGTTTGGTGGCTAAACTGCTGGGAGGCCTAGGAAGCTCATGAAGCTCACTTATTTTAGGTGAAGATACAAGGGGAGGTGAAGCACTTGGCGATACTCTGGGCGATGATGAAGGCTGAAGAGTTGGTGCACGAGAAAGCAATCCAGAAACTAGTTGGGGAAGTTCAGAAGAGGCAATGGGACCACTGGCAGATAAAACAGGCTTTGTAGACCAAGGCTTACTTGTTAATGGACCAGAGAAAGCTTGTCTTTTGACTTTTTTAGCATCAGATGCATTACGGGTATCAAGCTGTGGAAGTGAAAGTCCCTCAGACAAAGGAGGGGGTAGTCGGATGGAGGCATTATTACTGTTGCTCTCTTTGAGCACTGACTGTGTTTTTAGTCCTGACAAGTCATCATCTCCAGAATTTTTCTCATGCTTCTTCATTTCCAATGGAGAAGAATGCCACAAATTGTCAGTACGTCCACTGGTGGTTGTCGGCCTTGTGCGCGGAACTGAACTACTTGTTCTCGAAGGAATTGAACTCTTTGCATCAACTGGTGTTGGGAGCACATATGTATGAAGCCTCCGTGGTCGCATATTTTTTGCCTTTTCTGCAGGATCAAACTTCTCAGCATATATTGGGGCTGAATGGCTACCCACTCTAGGTTCCCTACTGGAAACCGGGAGATCCCCACGGTCTTTGTCCAGATTTATCTGCACAGAGTGAGGTTCATAAGCTGATAATTAATTGAAATTTTTGAGTTTGAAGAAAAAGAACCTCATAAGTTGACATCTGACAAGGCAAACGAACTAAAATAGTCAAAACAGCGCTGGGTCTAAAACTACACCAGCCATTTTAAAAGTTAGTCCGACAAAAGCTTCAGTCTTTAACCAGAAGATTGAAAAAAATTGGTGAATTTGCTTATGAACAGTTCTATAATGAATTACTTCTCTTCAAATAAACCTATGAGCAGTAACAGTTCGAAATCTACCATTAAAAAAGGCATGCAGGATGTTACCTCTGCATTTTCAATAGTTGATGCTTGGGGAATCGAAAAGTCCACTTGATCCAACTGCAAAATGAGTCACATATCATAGGCGCAAAAATAAGGCGTGATAGAAGTAGAAATGTTAACTAAGTATCAAGTCCAAATCAAACAAAAGGTCCCAATATGATGACTACTATTGCCACACCATATGTGACTAAGAACCCATGACAGTGGGTATACTATCCACTAGTGACAGACTGGCAGTAACACTTGAACTAAATCACCAACCTGTGAAAAACCTACCCGGAATATTTATGGATTTGGAATTGGGGTTTTGATCCATTTACATAAACAGGTCAGCTAGCTTCCCTTCTAATGCATTCATTATGAAAGGTTGAACTTGCATTAACCCTCCCAGGACAAACTAAATTTTGCTATTTTAAGAATATTATATCTTTATTAACTATTCATTTTAACATTTATGCCATTGTAAAAATTTTATTTAAAAAAAATGTTATAATGGCTTGGTTATATAATAAATATATGTAAATTATAATCAACAAAAGTCTTTATTAAATATAAAATACTAAATAAATTTCCATATACTTCTGATTTAGAATATGGAACCCACTTCCACCCCCTACCCTTGACTCAAACACCCCCCACTCCCAAAAAAAAAAAAAAAAAAAAGCAAATTAATTAGAAAGATCAAACCAAAACAACCTGCCTATAATTATATTCATATTCTCCTAAAATGTGACTAGCAAAAAAAAAAAATTCTTTTAAAAAAATAGGGAATATAAATTATTCAATATCTTACTATGTAGAATTATTAATATTATTATGCTGTAATTGCTTTTGAATCATAACATAATATGCTATCCATATTTTATACAGGAAATCCTAGCTCCTAATTATCAGGTCCAAGAGGGTAACTCAAGACCAACCCACTAATAAAAGAGTTGAGAAAGGACTACTCAGAGCCAAAACATTCATCAGAATAAATCAAAAACCCAACCCAAACCCTTAAAATCCAGGAAGGCTTGGGTTGAAAGGTAAGGCCAATAATTGCTAGTCATCAGAAAATAAATTTGTTTGAAGAAAATAAAGGACATATTAAGACATCCGGTGGAAATTGAATCAGGCCATTTAGTTTCCACATAAATTCATGGCAAAATCAACCCTCTAAATTTGGTGTCCTCCAAATCGAAAGAAATCATTTAATGAGACCCTAAATACTCACAAGGAACACAAAGTTTCTATACCCATGTTAGTAACTTTGTGTCTAACCCCAACACCACCACTGGAGTGTTTGTTGGCCCCACAAAAACTATTGCTTAATTGGTAGTGGACACCCTACTGAAGTTGGCCACATAATATATTTGGGAGAAACAGAGGCACACAGGGCCAGAGAATCCACACAGGGGCAGAGAATCCCTGTTCTTATTTAAAGAGGAGTTACAGAAAACCAATAGGTTGGAATCTATTAAAAACCTGAAAGATCTCATTTCAAGTGCTGAATGAAACATAATGGACTTGTCCAAATCCATGAGATGTCAAAAAGCCCCATGACTAGATATATCTCATGAAATAAATTTGTTATTCTACCAGCAATATGAGTAACAAATTTTTCTCTTCATGGAAATGGTAAAATGGCAGGCAGCCTATCCTCTACTTTTAGAAATTTGCTATTCAGACAATCTGGCAATGGTGTGGAACTATAAGGATCAGTAGAAAAACATCGCAAGCCTATTTGGGAATCTAATTTTAAAGGATTACATGCAGAGAAACTTAACAGTATAACAGGTTGATACGGACTAACAGATGAAGCATTTACAATTTAATTAGACATTTTTCTTAGTAGGAAACAATTTATGAAGACATGAATCATAAAATTTTATTATGAATACCTTCTAAGTAAAAGACAATACATGCATAAAAAATGGCCTATAAAAAAGTATTGGAGAGCTCTGGGCCTTTGATATGACTATAAAAAAAAAAGAGGAGGAAAAAATGTTTTGAATGACTTAATCCTCACCTCCATTGAATTCTTTAATGTGGAAACAACATCAGGCCCCGGCTTATTTGGTCTAAAGTCAAAACTCAATTCCCCATCATCATTAGCATAATAGGCATTCTCACCATCATCCTCCCAACCTTCCCCATCATCATCTTCAAGTCCACTGAATTGGTAATCTATATGTTGCATCTCTGTAACCAGTCTTACATGTGGCTCTACCGCCTCAAGTGATTTAAGACCCTTCCGAAAGAAGTTCAACTGATTTCAAGGAAGAAGAAAATGGGAAAAGGGAAAATATCAACAAATTTAAAAGAAGAATTGAGTGATTTTAACATCTAGAACTTCTGGGGGAGAAATAAAAATTAAAAATTAAAAAAACAAAAGAAACAAAAAAAAAAAAAAAAAAAACCTGAGCTGCATGGTGACGAGCCACCTGAGTTAAAAGGCTTCGGGACTGCCCCTGCTTCAGAGATTTCAGGCGAAAAACGCATAAGGTTGCCTCCTCATCATATTCATCATGAGCTGTTTGCACTTGCTGCAAAGTGAAACTTTCCCCTTTCCCACTTTTTGACCTTCCTTTTTCTCGCTGCTGCTCCCTCATGTATTCATATACTTTTCTGAAGATGATTTACCCAATTAAGAAGAAATTTAAATCAATCACAGCAAAATAACTTCAAATAGAAAGGTCCTACCTTTTTTCATCGCATTGTCGCTTCATCTCCTGCAAGCAAAACAAGAGAAGGTCCATTGAGCATTATTTGCAGTGCAATACTTGGATAACATTTAGTCAAGGCATGTATCATCTACGTGACAAGTGTGGTGATGGCTAGGTGACACCAAAAATGTGTAACTGTTGGAGTTGCCAGAGGCAAAATGAGACGCCAATTTCAAAACAAGTTGCCAGAGGTGGAAGGAAATGTCAGTGGACCATAGTTGCCGTCTACATTAGGCCTTCACTTGGTTCCAATAAAAAAACCTGAACCCAGATCCTTTTATATTTGTGCCCCACAAAATTTTATAAGAAACCATCATTAGTGTTTATTTTCTTTTAAATAAAGACAACCATCATTAGTGTTTTGTAAACTCCACACATTATATAAATTATTCACAGATTCATCATTTCAAAAAATTTACCTTACCAGACACAAACTTGTACCCAATATTTGGACACTTAGCTATGTCCCCATATCTTAATATTTGGATATTTGATTGATCTAACATCCCTCCCCCTGGATACTCGAATCTGACTCCATGTAAATTAGCCACCAAGGATACCATAGTACATGGGAATGTGTGAGTGCAAAAACCATAAGCATTTTTCTGTAGGCATTATGCATAAAGTACAACTCAACTCAACTCAACTAAGCCTTAAACCCAAGTACCCAACTACATGGATTAAGGAGAACAACTCAAGGATGTGAAAAGATCATATGTAACACAATCATATTAAAGAAGGAAATGTGATCATCAACAACAACAATAGTAAAAGCCACATACAATTCTTGTGTGAAAACTTCAGATTTACTAAATGGATAAGAAGAATTCTAATGGACAAACCTCAACAGTTCGAAGTTCACTGAGAAGAGACTCTGATGGAGTTGTAATTGTTAGGACTATATGAGAGCGCTGAAGTAAAGAAAGCAAGAAGTCTGAAGTTATGGCAATATTCTAAAATCATTTCAAAGACCGGTATGATTTACAACACAAGAACAAGCACTCACATAACTGTCAACAAGTTTCTGAAGTTCAAACTGTACTTTCCCCAGCATTAACAAAATCCTGCCTGCATATAAATGTGCAAAAAAACATTACAACTTATATGTCATTCAGAAAACCTCAGAATCCAATGTACTAACAAATGCTTAGTTATAAATAGGGTCAAAACTAGAGGCCCCAAAAAAAATTAGTTTCCTTTGTTTTTATACAGACACCCTCTACTAGAAGATTTCCTTAAAAATTATGAGCTACCCCCCCCCCCCCCCCCCAAAAAAAAAAAAAAAAAAAAAAATCTTCTTCCCCCACCCAGAAAGAAAAGCAAAGAAGATTACATATGTTCAACTCAACTCAACATTTCAAAAAAGGCTTAATAGTGACTACTTGGAGATGGTCACATGAATTTTTTTCATTGTTGTCTTTTCTCCCCAACTCAACCTTACATTTTGGCCCCTTCAACTTGAATTAAAAGAAGTGTGTGTGTGTGTGTGTGTGTGTGTGTGCGCGCGTGTAGACACACATATGGTAAAGTAAAAATAAAAATTACATTTGGGAAATTGAAGTAATTGAAGAGCTGATTGGAAAATGTTTGGCTTAATTTTAAATTTTTATAAAGTTTTATGTTAAAATAATTAGTTGGCCAGGATGTGATTCTAAACTCAATCTTACAGAATAAGCCTACGCCATTAACATTTATTTCCAAATAGTTGCCAAAGCAACTTGCATGTATATAAGATATCGATTCACTTACCACTTTCTTCATCATCATTTAATAATGTTTTCTCCCGTAAACAAGCACCCATTTCCTTCAGTGACTCTGAGAATTCTGGAAAGGCAGATGGAGCTTATGAAAGACTTCTTTGATATGATAAGTTAAACAGGATATATATGGGACTTAATTCATCATTTTCCAATTTAAAGTTAATAAATCAAAAGAGTTGGAATATAAATGAGTATTCAAACTAAAATCTGGAGTTGGCAAGGAATTTCAGATAACTAGAAACCTCATGATGTTTAGCCTTCCTCATCACCCCACTACATTCTGATTCCTGTAGGAAATTGAACTATAAATTCTAGAATTGACGGAAAGAACTTAGATAAGCAAAGAATCATAGGAGAGAGTAGGGTAGGCACATAGTCCCTTGGTATGGGTAAATGAGAAAGTGTTAGGTATGGGTATGAATTCAAGGGATTCTTAAACACCTTACCGTATGATAGCCGCCTTATCATAATTTGAAAATATGCACTATAATAGCATACAATGGTAAAGCGGCTATCATATGGTAACCAAACTCAGCTCAGTCACCAGATCAAAAAATACCAGATTAAATTTAAAAAAGCAAGAGAAAAAAGAAAAAGAATAAAGAAGACTATGCTAGGACCCTAAGTACTAATTTGATTTTCAAATTATACTCTTCTAATAAGAATTTAGATGAAAATGTACCATATGCACTGTTTGCTGTCGCAGCAGCTGCAGAAAGTAAGCTATCATAGCAGTTTCTCATGTCTTGCATGTCCTGTAAAAGGAGGGGAATCAAAAGAAGGAAGTGAATGATTATCTTTGTATTGAGGGACTGACTTATATAAGGGAAAAAAAAAATAGTGCAAGCTATTCTTACGTTACATATATAAATATTCTTTTATTAGCATAGAAATATGCCTTCTAGATAGGTTCTTTACTTCTTTTAATCCTTGTCCTTTAATGCCTAATAATGCTATCCATAAGCTTCGAAACCTGACTCTTCTTTTTGGTGCTAAAGTTTTGCAATAATAAACACATTTTATAGGGGTTGATAGTAATGATCTATGAAGGAGGATAGAATAGAAGCGAGGCACACTATTTTTCCACTTCGAGGGAAGATTTGAAAAAATAAATTAACCATAAAATCAACCTGGGAAATAGCGTAGCCGGAAACTTGAGCTACTTACGAGGTATGAGCAGCCATAGTAGCTCAAATCAAATTAACACTAATGCTTCCTTAATATGAGAATCATCAAACTTATTCTCATAGATTCAACCAGTGCACAGTTTGTGCAAATGAGGACAATTAGAAGCCAAAGTAGCTCGATTACACAGATTTATGAGTGTGAATTTATATTTATTAACGTAATACAAACAACAAAAATTCGAACCAGAAAAATCCTCCAATGAACTCCACAAAACCCCAAACAGCAGTCCCAAAAATTAATAGAGAACTCTTCTACTCCTACCCTTGTCTTTCATAGTTCTCAGCTCGAATTGAAATGCGGATTAGTGTTCTCAAAATCCCAGACTAGGTTATCAAACACCACTTGCTCAGTAAAATAAAATCGTAGAAACTAAATACCATCAGTAGGATCTCAAAGCTTCCCCAATCATCTTTCAAAATACTAATTCTCGAAATCGAGCAATGTTCCGATAAAACCTATATATACATATGAAATTAGAGCAATGGAAAATCAAAAAACCTTACTTGCGAAGCCTGAGCGAGCTCATCCAACTGCGCCGAAGGTTGATGATCTCTTTTCTCCTCCAACTGTGCCGAAGGTTGATCTCTTCTCTCCTCCAACTGCGCCGAAGGTTGGCAATCTCTTTTCTCCTTCGCATCGTTCTTGTGACGAGCAAATTTCCGCAGCTTCCCCAAAGACGACTTCATTCCTCACAAACCCTAACAGTGATATAAATATGTGTATATATATATATATATAGAGAGAGAGAGAGAGAGAGAGAGAGAGAAGGGGCGATGAAGAAGAGGTATATAGAGAGAAAACCAAAGAATGAGATGTAGATATTAATATTGATATTGATATATATTTTAAAGCGATCTCTTCGACGACATTGAAGAAGCTCTCTCTGTTAGGTCAAAAAGGCTCGAAACAGATCCCAGAAGAGAGAGAGAGAGAGAGAGAGAGAGGAAGAGAGAGACGAAATGACGAAACGAGAAGAGTGAGGAATGAGGAAAATATACAGAAAAAGGGATAATTCTAACGTCAATCGCCAAAGTGAAAGCAGCACACGCTAATGGAACGACACGTGTCCATAAAGGGCATTTTCGTTATTTTAAACGAGAGGAATGAATTCCCTGTAAGTAGAAGCACGATCCAACGACGCAGATGTTGACAAGTGCACGTTAAAGGCAGCGAGTTTATTGTTATAAATACGGCACAAGGTGTGCGGGTTTTGAACTTGAAAATAGTACGTAGGCAAGTCAGAGAAACCCCGCTCCTCGCTTTGAAAAACGCTATGGGTACTCGCTTGTGCGAGAAGGGAAAGAGACTCGCTGTCGATGAAAGACACGTGTACTCTTCCCCTAGGGCCTGAACGCACCATTTGAGATGACTATGACGGTGGAGAGCGTGGACAGGATATGACGTGGCGGAGAAGGATCGCTGGGTGATAATGACGTGGAGATACTTTCTGTTCCCAATCGTACGAAGGAAGCAGTCAAAGTCAGATTTTGCTGACAAGGAAATATATAGGCAGTCTAGAACAAACACTATCCCACTTTGACCGCCCGGTGGTGGGTCAGATCTTCTTCTCCTCTCATCCAATTTACGAAGTTGCCATCTGCGTTGCTTGAAATGGCCGCCGGAAAACTTGCATTCAAATTGGAGACAAAATACTCCAATAGGAAATAACAATAAAACTTTGAGAAAAAAAAGTGAAAATGTTTTTACTCTTCCAAATTATTTTTTGAACTTCTTTTTTTCTTTTTTGTGCCAAAAAAAAGAACCATTTTGTTGAAAAATTGCTAAAAGGGATAAGACTCATGTAAATCTTCCGTGCACATGTGCAAGAAGTAAAAAAATTGCTAATAATTATTTTATTTATTTTTTTTTTTATAAGGAAGTTCTAGATGCTTACCGTCCCACATGTACTAGGCAATTACAAGACAAAGTCTATGAGAATGGCCTTAAGGAAGAATGGTGAGAATTAAACTCAAGACATCCTACTTGGCATAAAGCTCTAGGACTACTTGGTGCACCACTTAATATTACTAAAAAGATAATTAATAAGTAAGTATTGGGTCTAAAAAAATTAGTTAGCGTAATTTAGCAAAATAGAATATGCTAATTAATTTGTCAAATGTCTGAAAAATCATTATCGGCCAAAAATAATAAATGTGCTAGTTGGCCCATTGGTAATGTCTTCATAGGTTTTACTGTCTTATCAAATGTTACGGATTAAATTTTGTTTAGACCCTCAATTGTAGCATAACCAATCGGCTACATTTCCAACTCCATTTCTTTTTATGTTGTTCACTTGTTGGTTTAACCATCCCTGCAATAGGGGATTAAGAAATCACTTCGGCCATAATTTCCTTAATGGGCACTCCTCACACTGCGAGAAAAAAGAGCAAAGCATGCAAGTAGTTTGTACCTAGGTTTTCTATGCAGTCAAAAGAGGTGAGGTTCACATTATGTCTAAACGAGCAAACCATAAATCGACTACATAACAATTGTGGAGGAAAAGAAAAATAAGAGAGAGAGAGAGAGAGAGAGAGAGAGATAGGTACTCATTTCATTTTTCATTTGATTGAGCACATATATATAGTATCAAACTTGATTATCACAAATTTCTATGACCTACTTATTAGTTGTAAGGTTGACCCTTACGTGTTTTTAGAGTTAAAGTATTATTCATGTTCGAAGGAAATTAATCAACAAGTAACTTACGTGTTTTCTTTTTCCAAATTTGCTAACTTAATTAATAGTGTGACAACTAACATGACAAGTAATTATTTTGTTAATGAAATTTTTATTAGTTGTTGCAATTGTGACATCAGTTGTCACATTAATTAAATAAGTAAATTTGAACCTAGTGCAACGAGAAATATAGCACTGGGCCAAAGAAGGAAAAAAGAAAAAAGAAATGGCAATATATTTATAAAAAATAAAAAATAAAAAAAATAAAAAGCTCTGATATTTCAATTTTCAAACATAAAACGAAGGGTATAGACATAATTTTGCCTTGTTTGAACTGTACTAAAGTACAGCAAAGGCCCAATGAGAATTATTCGGGGTGAATAAAGACAGGAAAGAGAACATCAGATATTAATATTATTGTTGTTTTGAATATAGAATTTCTACGGTCAAAAAGGCGCGTTGCTTGAAGCTCAAGGGTGTGGAAGGGAAGGGATGTATGACAACAGAAAACAGAGCATGGCCATTGCCAAAGCCGCCTAATGAAGTAAGCCTGAGGCAATGTTTGTCAAATGCAAGCAAGTCTGGTCGGCACCCAATGCATAGATGTCACATATCAGAAAAGCGATTCGACTCCTTTTTGTGCTTATTACCCTTTTGGAAATTCCTATGTCCCTCCAAATGCAATTGTCAAATTTTCCTGCCTAATTTTCTCTGGGACCAGAATAACTGATGTGAAAGAAATTCACCAGATAGATTGTGTGAGTGATCCAAAAATCAAGCTTGTTGACTAGCAAGGCGGACTAGTGGAATTTGTATGCTCACACCCCATCTAAACAGCTGGGATCACCATTGGTTGGTCTCAAAGGAAACGAATGCCTCCCCACCGCGCCCTTCTTTTTTTCTGAGTGGGGGATAGAGGAAAAGGGCTAGGAAGGGCGGGTGCATGGCAACACCAAGCCTACTAGAAGAATCCATTCGAGAACAGTAGCACCACTACAATCATTAAGGGAAGTCAAGGTTCAAACCATGCACAATTACATGTTAGCCTAAACCCGAACCACTTGATGCGTTAGTTGAAGAAATGGCCATTCACAAAGGGTTCCATTCCCTTGAAAAATAGAATTGGCATTCTTCCACCCACACAGATGAATGCCTATTCCATTCTTCAATGTAATGGAGGAGATTTGGGGGGTGGGGGGGGGGGGGGGGGGGAATATAGGTGGCTTAAACTCTCGATGTTACGCTTAGGTTATTTGAAGAGGCACTGCAAATACCATTCAACGAATAAGGTGTTGGTATTCTGTCAAAGATCCTAAACATAATGAAAAGTCAGCAGAAGATATCAAATCCATAACTTCTAAATAATTTTTCTATTGGCGTCAAATATGACGGCCAGTACGATGATTCAAAGAATGATTTCCTTTTGGATCCAGTTGAATTAAAAAATAAAAAATAAAACATAAAAATTGATTGGGTTTAGAAGAGTAGTAGATCTTCTGCTAATTACCATTCAATATATATACTCATTTGTACAACACAATCATATGCTCCTAACAACGAAGTGCAGAGGAAAACTGAAAACTGAGCACAGTGACTATATGTATCAATACCAAAAATTTACTCTACAATGAGAATGAAACTGGCCTTACGTCGATACTCTTCTCCCCTAGCTTATATAGAAACATTTACAAGGAAGAAAAAGGATGGAAAACAAAAGAATTTCTTTCCCTTTTCATGCAATCATCCGGTGGCCTTTCCAGCGAGTTTCCGGGGACCATCATGAGAAGTGGAATAAACAGGGTTGTAGCAAGCGGTGACGTTTAAGCTCTTTGATAAGACCCTTCCAAATCTACTTCCTTTGCCCCATTTCTTTGGTAATTGGGTTGTCGTTGAGCCCTGCCATGAGATCATATATATTAGTTAAAATGGGCAACCAAAGCAGAAGTTCTAAAAGTTTCATTCAAATAAAAGCATCAGAAATATTGACAATGTACTAATGATATTATCAATGAAAATGATGGAGCTAATGCGTGTGTAATGATTGAATGTGCTACATTTTAGTGTTAACTTCAGAAAACAGGAAGGAGAGCACCCAGTAGGTGGATTGCCATTTATATACCTTGTTTGAATTCAGAGGTGCAATGCTATTCTTCCTTTTCGACATGTTCTCCCAGGTTGCTCCATCACCATTGCCTGCAAAATTAAGTATTCTTCACTGCCTTCAAATCCATCATGGATTTTCTTTGTTGGTCCTCATTTAGTCCTTATTTTTAGGTTGTAAAAGTAGCTCAGTTTTGTTCGAGACTTTACTGTCAAAATTTATTGTTTCTTGGGAAAAATTTATCCCAATAAACCTCTGATTTGAATCTTGGGATAAAAGTACAAGAGATAAAAAAAATTTGAAGTGCTTGAGAGAGGAATCCATTTTTAAGCAACATTTTCCTTTGCCTTCCCCTCATATTTCCAAGATCCAAACAGAGCATAAGATTTTCAGGTCAAATAAAAAGGGATGCAGAAAATAGCACAAAGATAATCGACATTGATACCAGAAAGCCAGAACTCACCATCATCCTCGCTAGAAACGTCTGATTCAAGAGGGAAAATGCAATACTCCCTGAAACTCGGCGATCTGGGAAATATTAGGAAGTCTTCCCTATCAAAATACTCTCCTTCCTCTTCATCAGTTTTTCCATGCTCCTCACTCTCCTCATTGCCGCCGTCAACCCCCTTTACCACCCCCACCTCCTCCTCCTCCAATTCTTTTCTCCCCTCCTCTCTCTCTTTCTCATCCCCACACAATTTCTCAACATTCTCCTCCTCCTCCATTCCTCCTTCTTTTACAAACCCAATTTTCCCCACCGGCGAAGAAACACTTTTGCGGCCATGGTTGACAGAAAATTCAACTTCCTCGTCTCTGCCTTCACCTACTGGCTCGGCGCTGTCCAAAATGGCAGGCTCATTTCTATTTTGCCGTGCGGTTTCCCTCAATCCGACGTTGGCTACAATTGGGTCCTTGCTCTTCGGGGTCAAGTTTCGAAACCCCACAACCCATGGAGGCGGGAAAGTGACGATGATGATGACGACGACGACGATGATGACACAGGGTTTCGAATTCTTGTTTCCGTTTTCGTGCTAAAATTCGAAAACGGAGGAAATGAGAGATACAACGTAGGTGTCGCGCGGCAGAGATGGGTAATAGCAACGGATTAGTGATGACCGTTAAAGCCGTTGAGAAGTCTGCAGTTTCATTTCATTGGCGCGCGTTATCCATTGCGGGAATGAATGTATCTAGAAAACTTCGAAATGGTATTAACAATGGACGGGTAAAATTCATGGGTACTCTATTTACTGATTTACAAATTTGACACGTCAAATTAAAATTTGGATAGGATAAGAATTTTTTTTTTTTTTTTTCCTCCTACGAAACTATATCCAGAGTGGGTCGGATATATATTTCACCCTTAACTGGATCTGGAGTTTTTCGTGATCAAGTCTTTGCACATACTTGGAAGAAGGAAGAAGAAAACTTATTTTCTTTGAGCCGTTAAGCTCTCATGAGCTAGCTCCTTCTTTTCTTCTATTTGAATACTGCAACTTTAAGTTGCTCATATACCCATAGGTGTTAGGCACGCTGCATGGACAAAAGGACAATTGACTTGGTTATGGGAAGGGATTCAAGTCTAGTTTAGTTTGAACCAATCTTTGTTGCTAGAGACATCAAAATCCAGTCGAAGGCAATCCCGAGATCAATACGGGTCTATTTTTCGCAAATTTGGATTGGAAATATTTCAAAATAAGAAGCATTAGATTACCAAGCTGGTTGGAAAGCGACGAAAGAAATAACTGATTATCCGGAAGAAATTTGAATTTTCCATTGTGGTTGAAGAGACATTACAAAGTGTAGATAGTATAAAACCTAAAGCAAAAATTGTTAAGTATGTGGCATAATGCAAGTCCTTGGATTCGCCTGGGCTCTTGACAACCGTTAACTGGATTAAACTGGCTAATATTGGATTGGAGGGAATCTGAACCCTATGCGGAGTTACTTGGAGCAACTTTCTCTCTTTACTTTTATTATTTTTCTATGGTTATGATTTGTTTGTCAATGCAAAAATAATAACCTGTCATGGAAATTAACCTTATTCTAAATTAAATAAATTTGAAATGGATATCCCATATTTCGTTTGGTAGTAGGTCGGGTGTCAATTAACTCTGAGGTAGATAAGGAACACGTAGAACTACAATAGTTGTGAGAGTTTCCGAGGATGAGGCGAAGGACTTCTCTGCGGAAAAAAAAATAAAAGGAAAAAAAGAAAGGTTGACAGACCATACTTTAATTAATAGGTTTATTATAGGTCACATATGAAGAACAGTGTGATACTGTGGGCTAGGTATATCATCACATTGAAGAACGGTTTTGGGCTTTACAGATTGGTTATTTAAAAGTTTGCGTCAAAACTTGTGTCTAGTAATTATAAGTTCATAACCCTATATATACTCTATATTTCATGTCAACACACCACTTTAATAAAATTTAAGCTTTGATGCTGTCTATCTAATCTAATGTGGTAACTTTATGCATTTCATCTGACATGCTAGGTCTTTATTTAATATGAAGAAGATACATCAATTGGGAAAAAGAGTTGTCCACCAAAAAATTTAAAAAAAAAAAAAAGGTTGAGAAAAAGAGTTGAACAGAATATCAATACTCATTACAATGCTACTCAAGGGAGTTAATCCAATTGGTAGGAGGAAAGTTCTTCTATTCTATCAACTTGGATTCGATTCCTCTGAGGAACACTTAAAGAATTAATTCCTGAATGCACCAGATTGATATAGGGAGAGTGACTTTAAGATTACCTGAAAAAGGATTTAGTTGAGGTACTGCACAAGCTGATTCGTTGACAATCAAACCAAAAAAAAAAAAAAAATAGTGCATGAATACAAAGGACCGTGTATGTATCATTTAATCTAGCGCTACTTGGTCTTTCCAATGAAATTTTCGCTCATTAAAAAATGTGTTTTGGAAAAGTAAGAATGCCAAGAATACATTTGCGAGGTAAAGGAATAGCGCTATTAAAATTTATCTTGAAAGCGCTATTAGTACTTCCGGGTCCTAGGAAAGGTATAACGCTGGTAACAACAGCGCTTTCGAAAGCTCCCTAGGAATAAAACAATGGTGAAACTGAAAGCGCTATTGCTCCTTGTTTTTTCCCCCCCTTTCCTAGGACCCGGCAATATCAGTTTCATTCCTGTTCTTCATTAGTTCATTTTTAGAGAGAGAGAGATGGGGTTTTGGGGGACGAGAGTGATGCAGATAGTGAAGAAGCACGACTCAGGAGGTCTTGTGTGGAAGAGGATAAAGCTCACTACCACCAGGAAAGCCAACGCCAAGAAGCGACTTCTCCGGGTTTGGCAGGTCTCTCTCTCCTCGCACAAAGTTAGGTTTTTTTTATTTATTGTTATTTAATTATGTGAGTATTTCAACATTCACAATGAATGCCAATGGAAACATAGCATGCTGATCTTCGAAGCAAAAAAAAAAAACCCTTAACAATGCTGGGGTTTCTATGTGAGGCCTCACTACTTCATTTTTATTCTACCTTCCGTTTGATTCATGGGAAAACATAAGAAAAGAAATGTAAACGAAGTTTTGAATCTTATGTTTACTGTTTTTCTCATATTGGTCTTTTGAAAAATCGAAAAACCCAGCTCTATTAAGCCAAATAGTTGTGCTAGGCTCAGTTGATTGGGTTTTGGGGGGTTACCCGTGGTCCCAAATAATGAAGAATCTAGAACCCATACTTAGGTTCTGTTATTTTCCTTCATTTCATCAACTAACAAACAAGGCATTAGTGTGTAGCCCATTGTCCTGTAATTGTAGAATAACTTGGGTTCTTTTTAATTTGAGGTGTGGATCAGTTCAATTTTTCAATCAAAAATAGAATGTACCTTTCAATATATGTTTTGATTAGGTTGTCAGAATAATTTTTCATTCCACTCTAATGAAATTTGTTGAGAATTTTTTAGGAATGAAAGTTGAGGTAATCCAAGATTTGGGAATTTCCGATTGAACTTAACATTGTAGGTAACATAACTTGTTTATTTTCGGTATATGAGGATGGGATGTTCGGTAGAAATAAATAGGGCATGGTTAATGGGTTCAACACTTATAGGCTGATATAGTTTGATAATTCCATCCATGTTGGTGGATGTTTTAACAATGAGGTAAATGGTGTAAGAAACAACTGTTGAATTTGGAGTTGCTAGTTTCCTTACATTAGGGATTTAGGGGATCTATCCATGTTTAGCAATTGTGTGTTTTTTTTATATCTCATATGTAGAATTTTCTCAAGTTTTGCCACCATATGTTGCATTGTCGCTCTTAAACCTTAATAAAGTAGGGCTATCCAGTTAGCAGCTGTTGTAAACCAATTCTAACCACTCTTTTATAAACCAATGCTAACCACTCTTTTATCAATATTGTCGCTCTTCTCATATTTTCTTACTTGTTATGAAAAATAAGTTGGAAGGGAATCCGCTCCTTTAATTTTTTTTCCCCTTTTCTTTTTGGTGCTTCACCTGTCTCTACTCTCTAAATAGTGGGCCATTTTTGCATGTGTTTGTGGATGGACTAGAGTTTTACAGGAGATTTTACTTCTTCTTTGAAGTTTTATGTTTTACAATAAACTGCAACTTAGACCATTATCTGGCGAGTGGTCACAAGAGAATGTGATAATGAAAGAGCCAGATCTTGAGAATGTTTTATCCATTGGTGTCTATCTTCTTGCTATATTTTCTACATAACTCTTTTGGCTAAATAAGTTCCAAGTGAGCTATTCACCAATAGATAGGTCATGTAAAGCCTCTTTTTAGATGCATGGATCTCTTATTTTTGAAGCGGTTGCCTAAGATTTTCCAAATTCATAGATGTTGTATATTCCCAGAGCATAAGTTTTACAAGGAAAGAAAATAATTAATGAAAAGGATTTTATTTTTAGTTTTTCAGAATATTAGCTATTATTTTTTTTTAAGAAAGAAAATTAAAATAAAACTTATTTTGCCTTAAGTGGAGCTGTAGCTTTGATACTCTTTAATTCTTGTTGATGGGAATTTATGTTGCTCATTTATTTTCATTTTGATGCATGTAAGTCATTTTAATATATCATGGAAACACTGGATGATTTTGCCAAACTATCCGATTGTCCTGATTTTAATTATATCTACGAAAGCTTGACTTGAGCCTTCTTATTTTTCCTTTAGAACTATGTAACATAGAGTGATGCAAACCAGTGGACTGATTTCATTTCTTAACCAATTATAATGTGTTTGCATTGTTCTCCTCTTTGCACCCTTTGTCATAAAAATCTGTGTTTGCACTTAGATTAGATACTTCATGTTTCTTAATCCGTGGAGTAGTGCAAATATGGGTATTTGCCAATTGAGTTTCATTTTGTAGTAGCCACAAAGCTAAGAATTTTAGTTTCTAAACAACCTAAGAGTAGGATGCCCCAGTCAGAAAGATGTTAATGTGATTCTCCAAACAAAACTAATAACAATAACATGTCCTTCACTCGTTCTGATCTATTTAATATTCTTCCTTAGTCTATTCCCATTAACATTCCATTTATGTGTTTCTATATACGTATTATTTGCTTAAACGGGCTATCATAATTCGTGAGTGGAACAACAAATATATGGGATAAATTGTGGATGTTGGTGACAGCATATGATGTTAAAAAATGCCCTTATCATTTAAGTTGTAAATTCAATAGCAATATTATCCCTGCATCGGTCATGGTAACATGCGCAATTGCTTTTTATTTAACATCCAGGTGTTTTATTTTTTCACCCCTGATATATTAACGATTCTACAAATGTTTATCTTATGTTCTGGTAATGCTCTTACAGAATGAAGCTGTCTTGAAGGCTTGTGCTGAACCACCACCTTCAAAAACTTCAGTCACTGGTTCTGCTGGAATTGCGATGACCCAGTCTTAACTCTTGACCCGCAGACTGGGTAAGAGCATGAGATAAGCCTGAAGGATGGCTCATGGTTTCAAGTTTTGTGAAGTTGAAATTTTGGTGTCCCTGTACGCAGTTGTCAAATAGGGCACTGTTCTTCGATTATTAAAAGTTCAAAACGGTTATTGATGTGTTGACATTCTTTATTATTATAAATTGGTGCACCAGTTTTTTCTGTTGGGTAAGTGTCTGTTTTGGCCTTGCATCACCGCGGCAACTCTCCAATGAAAATAGTTGTATTTAATTCATGCTATTCCTTTACAAAGTGTCCATAGCCTTGCATTTTGTTTTGGATTGCTTCTCAATATTACCACATAAAACATCAAACACATTTGCAAAACAGACTGCATTTCTTCACTTACTACAGGTTGTGCTCAGAACATTACGAAGCACTGCATATGTTGGGTGTTATTTTGTGATAGTGTTTGGGTCTAGGAGGTGGATGCTCGAGATTGGTAGTTGGAAGGAAATTATGATTTGGATGAAGTAACTTGATATAATGACGCTGTTGAGAAACCACATTTTCTTTCATTCACTGAGTGGATCTCGATTGGATATTCGTGGAAGGCAACTTGTTACCCAACACACTATTTGGAACTAGTTATCAGGCCTAGGGATGTCGAACCCAAATGGTACATGTTACCCAACCGATGTGGAGTGACAACATGCAATTCTGAGGATTGATTGATGGTGGATAGGAATGGATCAATTTTTTTCCCCTTTCAATGCAAACATGTGATACTACCAGTTTTTGTGTCTTTGATTTCTTGGTTATCAAAGTAATGGTAGAGATGATTTTGATAATATTCTTTCTAAAAAGGAAAAAACTCAATAAAGGGGGACACCAAATTTCTTCCATCCGCCGTTCTATAATAGTATAGATGATTAGGCATTTAAGCTTGTTTATAGCTTGCTTGTGAAAATAGTGTTTCCCATCGCCCACACTTTTTTTTCTTTGGTATCACTTATAGGTAGGTTCCTCCACCTAGTAATATTTATCACATCCAACAAGGTTTAAGTTTCAAACTCGAAACATTCCCTTGAAGAGAAGGAAAGATATAGCACTTAGATTACAAGACTGGGCTATACACTTCGATTATTACTCTTTAAAATACTCTTTTTAGAGATAAATTTTAAAAAATCAAAATTCAAAAATCAAATGGGAGGGGACACAAACATCACCACACACAACAAAAAAAAAGGGGGTGGGCAGTTGGTTTTGGAGCTGCTCTACGACCACATAGGCACATAAAAATGGGATGCAATCCCTCCGTGCAAGGTAATGAATGCCTTTTTGTAATATCAAGACAGCCGACCATATGAACCTAATCACTAGAAGATGCCGTCCATGTCTCATAGAGTGCATTATGTACCTAATACAGTTTTGTTGGTATGATTGACCTTCCTATGGGGTAAGGTTGCTAAAGCAAATAAAATACTTCCTAATGAACGAATTTTTGTGGCCTACCACGACGGCTAGGCCCACTCCCACTTTCATTTTTTGACCAAAGTTAAGAGGCAGCAAGTCAGCAATACACGCCACCACCTAGATCATTGCATTTTCTTCCCTTCTCTCTTAGCGGCTGGGTGACGTGAAATTCTAGTTGCGTAAACTGATTGAATGATTTCAATACCACTGCCACAAGAAACTCAGGTCGCTTGTTTTCCTCCTTTCTGGTTTTGAAACATCCCCCCCAACCTAATGGCGAATCAATCATCATCATTATTATTATTTTTATTTATTTATTTATTTTTAAGCCATCTCCCACTTCACATCAAGTATGTCCGAGTAGTTAGTTTCAAGAGAAAATAAAAAGTCAAAAATAAAGTTTTTGCATTGTAAGGAAAATGCTGTTTTCACCAATTCTCTTTTCTCTTTTTTGGTTTTGAAACATCCCCCCAACCTAATGGCGAATCAATCATCATTTTTTTTTTTTTAAAGCCGTCTCCTACTTCACATCAAATATGTCCGAGTAGTAGTTAGCTTCAAGAGAAAATAAGAAGTCGAAGATAAATTTTTTACATTGTAAGGAAAATGCTGCTTTCACCAAATCTCTTTCCTCCTTTCTGGTTTTGAAACATCCCCCCAACCTAATGGCAAATCAATCATCAATTTTTTTTTTTTTAAGCCGTCTCCCACTTCACATCAAATATATCCGAGTAGTAGTTAGCTTCAAGAGAAAATAAGAAGTCGAAGATAAAGTTTTTGCATTGTAAGAAAAATGCTGCTTTCACCAATTCTCTAGTTGTACTAACTTGAGAGAAAGTAAAAGGTTCACTTAACATCTCCGATAGATCTAGCTAATTCCTTAAAATAAGGTTAACTCATCGCCCATTTCACATCAACTACGCTTCAAGTAGATCTAGAGTTAGTAGTTATTTCCCAAAGAAAAATGTCGAACCAAAAACTTTTTTGCTTCTCAAAACATTAGCTCGTTTCCAAAACATTAATTCGTTCTTGCTGAACAAACTCCAGAAATCGAGTATATTAGTATGATGTTTTTTGGAAACGAATTCTGTGTAAGAAAAAAAAAAAATATATATATATATATATATATATATAATAGTTTTTGAAGACACTTTTCTACACAATTTTTTGCATTGTTTTCCATTTTCTACCACTCCGAGAGCATACGACTTTTTTTTGTAAAACAAGGCTAAACAGGGAGTCAATTTTGGAAGCCTTCAACTGCTTGTTTGGTACAAAAACCATGTTGTTTTCATGAGACCAAAAGAGATATACTGTTCATGTAGAGAGTTCATCTAGAGGAACACCACTTAGATACATATAATTGAAAAGGAAACTGATCCTTTCATGGTAAAACCAGTATTTTCAATTTCAAATTTTTTTTTCTTTTGATTGAAAATTCGGGTATTAATCAATTACTTAATTATAGAAAATCATTTAAATGCCGTCCTGTATATGTGCATTACATGTGTTGGCCATGTGAGGTGTCTCTTGCCAACAAATTCAAGCCTTTCAGGTAATGCCGTAATGGCACCCTTTTGATAATCTGCATATATAATCTGATCATACATTATCTTTATCTTTATTCTTATTTTTTGGTTCTCCGGGCATCTTCTGATAATATAAGTATCTGACATAATATTTTTTAAAACCATTTCTAATATTTAATATTTATTTATTTATTAATTTTCCTTTGGATGGTGGGGAAACATATATCTATATCTATCTATATATATATATATATATATGAAGTGGGAGAGTAATGGGTTGTTGAATATACCATGAATGTCTCTCCCACCTTGTCTCTATTGAGTGACACAAAGAATCTTATCCTTAACCCCCATGAAGTGTGTTGCAGTATCCAACACTAGAACCATATAGAAAAAAACCCCTTTGTTCCTTGTTCTTGGCACCCAGCACAAACCACCACCATCCTTCAGAACAAAACATATTAATTTACTTGGAATCATTTCCAACTCAACCAAATATATAAACCACTTCCATCTCTGCAATTGGAGAATCTCCCTAGTTTTTTATATTTAATTCAAATTGATAATTTGCCAATAATAAAGTCATAAAGATTCGATCGGCGCACGGGGAAGCATTTTACTAGGGTGGGTATTAAGTTCCATGTGCAGATGCTTATTGGCAGAGCATCAGCTTTGTGTTCATGGTAGTGTGCTGGCTGCTTTCCCATGAGGGATCTCTTTTCACAAAGGCAAAGATTTGATAACACAGACCCATCTTGCCTTCTTTTCTAGGATGCTCTTTTCTCTTTTTTCTCTAAAAATCATTTGCCTTTTGTTAATAACAGCTTTAGATACTGAGAAGTAATCAGTGCTGCCTCTTTCTGTCTCACTTTGATTGTTTTAATATTTGGTATCATTGTTAAAGCAAGTAAAGGTCATTAGTCAGTGTTGATCTCGAAAGCAGTTTTCGAGAAAGGGGTGAGCAACTACTCTCAAGGCATGCACTCACGCTTGATACTTCTAGTCTTTTTATCAATGCACCTCACAATGAACCCTAATGGTTGAGGGAACTAGGGAAGTAAGAAAGGAATAATACTTATATTTGTCAATTTTCAGGATTGCTTTCAAAAGAGCACAAAATCTCTCCTCTCTTTTTTCTTTTTCATTTTTTTCTCTTTTGGGATGAATACAAATTCTCCTTTTCACCTGGTGCAAAATAAAAAATGTAAAGGTCATTACCAAATGTTAGTCTTGCGGAAAGAGTGTTTTGGGAAGGATGAATTGGAGACGTCCGTATATTTTTATATTTTTTTTGCACGAAGTGGTTGCTTTCAAGACTCAAACCTCCTTGCTGATCATGCTTTTTAAGTATTGAAGGTCTTTTCCATTGGAAAATGACTCATAATTGTTAGAGCGAGAAAGGAACCAATACATAAATTTGGGAATTTTTAAATTGCTCTCAAAAGCACAAAATCCCCTTCAATATCTTATACAAGACTATCCTCAGTTAAGTTCAATGCTCTCTCATACAAGAAAATGAACAAAAACCAGAACCAACACAGGCTTAGGCACTGCTTTCTTCCTGATCTGATTCATTAGAAGAGACCTCAGTGATCCCACTAGAGCCTGATGAAGATGGTTGAGGAGGACCAGAATCAGAACTGTATTGTTCCATCATAAAATCAATGCAATTGGGGCCAATCACTTCAGTATCCTTAGTTTTCCTTTTCTTTTGAAATACGCGGTAGACTACCCAATCTTCCATTTCCACCATTGATTCCTACATATATAAATTGGATACCAAAAACCATCAAATCACAAAAATTAGAGAAAAATAAATTAAATGGGCAAATGGGTATAGAGTTTCAAAGTCAAATTGGAAAAATAAAGGGAGATTAGCTATATATACATAAATAAAATAAAAAAAGGTAGCTTTTTCATTCTATATTACCCACCTGGGTTGAGATGGGTGTTGTTCCAGAGCCCCCAAGGCAATATTCATGGATGACCCAACGGGTTCTAGACGCATGGGGACGCTTCCCTTCATAAAAAACCATAGTTTTTTTCCTCCCTACTGCTTGGTTACTTCCAGAAGCAACAATTTGCTTGTCTTTGCCAACAACCTTCCAATACCCAGACCCAGTTGGTCTTTTGCATCTGCTCCAATTCCCTTTTCTCTTGCTGAAGTAATATCTCCTTTCCTTCAAATCACCTAAACCCAAAAATAAATAAATAAATAAATCCAAAAAAAAAAAAAATCAAAAACCTCCTATGCTATACAGGATGTTTTTGAAATTCTCGAGATATCACCTAACCTGGCAACCCCCAAGGTTCAGTTTGAAAAACGTCGAACTCTGGAATGACTGATGCGGGCAATGGAAGAGATAAGGCCTTGCGCTTCAAATAATGAACGACGAGTTCTTCATCTGTAGGATGAAATCGAAATCCAATAGGCAATTTCAGATCTCCATTGCTAACAAAGTTTGGCTTCTCCATGTCCCAAAAACCCCTTAATACTCACCTAAAATTTATTTTTTATTTTTTATTTTTTTCCTCCTCAACGAAGTCGAGGCTAGATTGAATCAAAGCACACCGTGTCGGGTTGTAGTGTTTATATATAGCGCACGAGAGAAAAGGGGAGAAAGGAGAACCATAGAAAGAAAAAAGGCAGGGGAGAGTTTGTGTGGCATTGTGGGCTTGGAGTGGGTGAAGGAAGGATTCGCTTTATATAGATAGAGAATAGAATAGATGAGAAGAGAGAGACAAGAGAGGAACTCCTACTCCTACTCCAACTCCTATAAGGAGTCGAACTCCTTATTTGACTTGGAGTGCTTTTTGTTTTGACGGTCGTACGTACAAACGTGTAACACATCCAAAGGCCCAAATGATTTGTAACGGTCAATAAGCATGCGGTCGGGCTCCGTAAGGGATTTGGATTCAGTGTTGAGCTGAGTATGATGCCGAGCTAATCTTAGTCGTTCATCTTAATTTTAAACGATTGATATTGAAATATAAAAATGTTATTTTTATAAGAACATTTTGATAACTTTATCAACTCCAATCTCAATCGTCCAAAACTGAGATGAACGACTAAGATGAGTTTAACATCGTACTGAGCTTTTTAAGCTCAGCACTGAATTCTCTCCCCTATGTGAGTCCCCTGTTTTTTCTTTTTTTAATTGTGGTGCGCTGAGCTCATTGGGGGATTCATGGATTAACCATTCATAGGCTTTTACCCAAAAAAAAAATTGGGAAAATGAAAAGAAAAAAATTTCAGATGCCTTACTTATGGCCTAAGGGATCGAATTAATTGTCACAAAATATCGACTTGATTAGATGGATTTTAATAATTGAATCCTATAAAAGAAGTTCTAATAACCTTTTTCAGAATAGTATCCGAATGAAGAGGTAGATGTAAGCTGATTTATTACACAAGTGATTTTCGGATTTTTTTTTCCTTTTTATTTTGGGAGTAGAGCACAAGTGATTTCTTAGTATTAATCCATAGATACTAATCATCGACATTATGTGCCGCATTCATCTGGAGTGGAGCTGATCCCTCGATATTTAATCGACCTTCCTTAAGGCCTAAGGAATTCTTCAACCATTTGGAATTATTTTGCATCAAAAAGGTTTTAGATGGATAAATTAGACAATATTCATTTTTGGATAACCGGGTGTAAAATCGGCCCCTCGATCGAATTTGTTCCTATTATTGTTAGGAATGGTTTTCATGGAGAATTTGTTCCTGTTATTGTTAGGAATGGAATTCATACAGGTGTAGAATTTATTGATTCCTTGTCTAGAAATTGGAATCGTAATGAAGTAATTAGTAGCTTTAATAGCTTCCTTATTTAATATGGGGAATGCTTTAGTTTTTTTTATAGCAGAATTCACACTGTTAAGGAATAGTCTTCATATGGCTTGGTTAAGAGAAGTTATGAAGGTGCAACCTAAAAATGATTCTTAGGGGGGGCAGTAATTAACACCATTCCAAAAGAGCATAATTAGAATTGGAGTATCATTAATTTTAATAAAGATTTCTTTTTACGGGCAGCCAAATTTGACAAAATAATGATTTCTCTTAGGAAAGCTAATAGGACTACGGATAATTTAGTTAATATGGGTCTTTGTGGTACTTGAAAATTTCTTTGCGAAAACTTGATTTTGTATAAGGATTTGAAATGCTATCTTAACATAAAATGGAGACGGGATCAATTGTGACAAAATTCAATTTGTTCAGGTGATTTTAGCCACTTGTATCCTATGAAAAGATTTTCTACCTAACTTCAAATTGAAATTAAAACCGTTTTAACACAAATGACGAAAGGGACTTCGACTTAAGAATAAGAGATCTCGAGTTCAAATATTTACCCCCTCATTTTAGGTGCATGGGCTTACATATGGATTATGCTTCGCGTGAAACTAGTTTGGGCCCAAAATCAGCCTTAACGGGTATAGAACTATGATACCCTCGTTTGGTCAAAAAAAAAAAAAAAAAAAGAGGAAGAAGAAGAAGAATAAGAAGAAGAAGAAGAAAGAATTTTAGCACCCCCTACTACTACTACCCTAACCATGAGTCACTGCATAGTCCCACCCCCATTCGTGGAAAAGGGGGAAGAAAATCAACATCACCATGGAGGAAAAGATAAACTTGAAGAGCTAACTCATGCGTGCAATATTGCATTTGTACCCGCGTGGTTCATGTGTGCAATATAGGATTTATACCCGCGTGGTTCCTCGTACAAGCTTTGAATGGTTGACGCTAAAATGATTTTTTTTCACAGTAAACCTCACGTGACAATTACTATACACGGTATCATTGAACTACTATGAAACTTCCACTTTAGTCTTTCTTTTTTTTTTTTTTTTTTTTTTTTGGGTTATTGATGTGAAGTATGGCACTCACTAACCTAGTGTTATCAATAACTATTTTGAAAAATAAGGCCAAAGGACAATGGTAGTGGCTTAGTGCTGGACGTCCTATCAAATATTTTTAGGGATTATTACCTTTTTAGTTTGGTCCCATTTTTTATTTGCTTTTTTGTCCTTCGTAGTAGTTTTTTTTTTTTTTTTTTTTTTGGGGGGTATAAAGTGTCAAAGGCTATGGTATCAAAAGATGACACTATGCCCTCTTCCGTATAAGAAAAAAGAGTGAGGAGTGAGGAGTGAAATTAACGACAAATAACCTATTCACATGTAACCGATCGAGGGAGGTGAAGTGCATTTTTAAACCGCAAGGGATAAGTTGAAAAACAGGTTTGACTTAAAGGGTGAAAGTGTAATTTTCTTAATTTTTTACTTGTTTCACAAGTAAAATACAAACTCACATGAACCCCACTTTATGAGAGAGACCAAAAAAAATTGATGAAAGGATAAACATTTTCTAAAAATTAAATATGTTGTTTGAAGACTTGAAGTAGTGAAAAAAAGAATATTAACATGATATACATTGTTGACCCATTTCGTAATAGGGTAAGGTTTTAGGGTCAAGTGGTGTTCTAACATAGTATTAAAGGTCTGATCTCTAGTAGGTATTGGTTTCAAGTCTTCACACCTTCTCTTCCCCTTATTCATTTATCCCTTCATACCGTTTATCGGTTCAACTCAATCTAAATCATTGTCGTGTATTGGTCTCTCCATGTGCAAGTAAGAGTCTCTCGTAAGGGAGAGTATTAGCTTAATATGTATTGTTGACCCATTTTCTAATAACTTAAGCTTTTGAGGTCAAATAGTGTTGTAACAAAGAAGATGCTATCTAAGTTAGATGGTAAATCTCATGAGGCTATGTCCTACACTTGATTTTAAATTTTCATATATACCCCCTATATTTTTGTACATGAATTTCGTTCTTCTTTGTCTTTTTTTGGTTACGTTGGTTTTTATAAGATTGTATATGAATTTCTCGTCCAATACAAAAATTGACTAAAAAAACCCAATAATAATAATGAGAAGCGACAAAATGGCTTATGAATACTCTCTAACAAAAAGAGATGAGAAAATGGGTAATTCGAGTGAGTTTGGGTTTCCACTGGTTTCCCCCAAAGACAAGATTGAAGGCCAAAATAGAAGAGATGTCGGTCAAATCGTACCTCATCCGTAGAAGGGCAGTGCAAGTCAACGGCCAACCACAAGGTATTACGCTTCTTTGAAAACTTTGGAAGAATTCACAACACCTCTAGATGCGTGTTTGAACACATTTATTTATTTTTGACCTTTAAATCTCTATTCCCCGCTTTCTTCCTTGAAGCTAGAGGATGGCCAATGGCCATGTCGAGAATGGGGGAGTCTGTCCTTGAAATTGACACTGCCCCTGTCAGGCCACCATTTTTCTCTATCTACTTTATATTATCGGCAGCCTATCCTTCTAGGGTAACAACACTTGTTTTGTCCTCTTCAATAGGGGTACCTGGGTCATTTTATCAACTAGGGTTGTTTGTGGCTGCTCTCCTCTGTGATCCTTGAATCTACAACTTTTGCAGTCGCCTGCAGCATAGATCTTGCTACCTACTCATACCACTACACAACACACCTTAATTCTTTCACTAACTTGGCACCAGCATTTCAATGGATCACATTTCCTTTTTCTTTTTCCTTTCTTTCCCCAAAATCAGAGTAATTTTAATAATACACAAAGCTAGAGTAATTTTAGCGACTCACTGTTATGTCTGCCATCCATTAGCATGTGCTGGTTACACATCTACCTGAAAGTCAAAGCGTCAAGGGTTAATCACAAAGGAGAGGTGATAATCAACCGGTGCATGTGCTTATATTACGTTTGCATTGAATTAGAATTTGAAAATTTGTGAGTAGGATTCACGGCCTGAAAGTCTTACGTCCCGTTAGATACGCAAGATCTTGATGCCCAACAAGAATGAAATTTGCATAATAAAGTCACATTTATTTCAATTTGACAATTTGTTTTTTTTTTTTTTCCGTCTCCTTACCTTTGCAGAAAAGAAGTAAACAGTCCTTGCTTTCAATGACGTGGTGATTACGTGCAGTGGCGGAGCCGAGAATTGGGTTCATAGGGGTCAAACTTTAAAAGAAAAGTTGTGAATGAGTGAGAATTGAGAGTGAATGTTTATGAAACCTTAAAAACTTATGAGATGTATTCATATAATTGGATAAAAATAGGTCAAAACACAGAATTTCAAGAGGGCTAAAATTATATTACTTTCAAAAATACCTTAGTATAAAATCTAAATAAAAGGAATTTCAGCAGGGTCAAATGACCCCTTTGGGCTCCACTCGGCTCCACCTCTGATTCCGTGTTAGTTGCTACACGTCCTTCTAATGTGGCCACGCCACGAAATAACTACATCATTTGATAAATCAAAGTTAGGAAAAATGTGATAAGGATAACATTAAGGTAGGAGGCTGCTTCAATTCTTAGTTTTGGGTAACATATGGCTCCTTATTTTATAGTCCCGATCAAATAAAAACGTGTTAATATAAATTATATCAACACTATGTAATTCCATGCATTAACTTAATGTATTCCGTAACCCACTAATGCATAAGATACAACCTTCAATATGGGTGTTGATATAAGCACATTTTTTACCTAACCATAATCCACTTATTTTATTTTTATTTTTATACCTTTAACATTATTGGACCGATCATCCAAACATGGTCAATTGGGAATTGAGAATTTGAGACTGACGTGCAGGGTCAGAGCTGGGCTGGACCTCAGTATCCACTTTCTCGGCCTCAAATAAAGAAGTACTTACAAACCTGATCCATGGACAAGAATTAAACGCCATTTATACCTTAAGCCCAAGCAAGCGTCTCGTCAACTGTTTTCCTTGCAAGTTCAGAAAAGAGGAGGGCTATTGCAACCCCTCAACTTTATTTATAAATCTTATTTCATTTTATTTTTTAAAATTTTATGAAAAATATAAAAATGTTTTACAAAAATTGGTTGCGCTATATCAACTAGAAAATATTATTTTGAACAATTTTATAAAGGAATTTTTTTTCAAAATCTATCGTTTAAAAGCACTTTTTGACCATTTACAGTTTTTATTTCAAATTTATAAAAACGAAATTATAAATGGCTAAAAAGTAAATTTAAACGACAGATTTTAGAAAGAATTAATTTTACAAAGTTGTTCAAAATGATATTTAATAGGAGATTATACTATTAGTTTTTATAAAAACTTTATATATTTTTTATAAAATCCTAAAAATAAAAAATAAATGGGATCTACAAATAAAGTTTAGGGGCTGCAATAGCTCCCCTCTTCATAAAAAGGCATTTCCAGCCATAGGAAATCATGTGGAACGGTAAAATCCAAAGGCCCATCAGTCTAGCAGCTGGGCAACATTAAAAGGGTCCAACACTAATCATGTAGGCCTATAAAGTAGTGCTGCACGGACAGAGGGCGCGTGACCCTTGTACCCGAGGAACCAGTCCACAGAAATTTTGAAGTGGTTGAGGTCGACCAATTTTGCACTTTAACTATACCGTGCAGTGGTCGTTAAATGAGTGACACCTTATGAGAGGGGAAGATAAAAACAGTTGGGATTTCTTTCATCAGTAACTCATGGCATTGTGCAGCTCATGGCGTTGCATAGTTCACGCTGACAAATTCCTCTCTGCTTTCTCTTTGCAACGTATCGCTCATCTAACCACTGTACAATGCAGTTAAAATGCAAAATTGCACCAAATCCAAATCCAGTTCGATGATGCGATTTTGTGCACAACCTACAAAGTCTATCCAAGTGCTCATAAGCAGAAATTTCATTCAACTTTGATCCTTTCTGAATTTTATTTAATTTTTTTTATATGGTAAGATATACAATATTCAATAAGGTTTAGTTGCATAAAGACATACCTCTATGGGATTCAAACCCTGACCTGGGTACTATTCCCACATACTTTATCATCCCACCTATAAGAGGCATGAAGACACTCGCCTCTATAGGATTCAAACCCTTAGCCTAGCTAGGTACTATGCCCATTTGCTTTATCATATGCATCCGACCCAAATGACGTCTTCCTTGTGTAGATTTCTAGGCAAAACATTGTTCCATTTTCTTGTTCTAGTCTGTTCTTTTTGTTTTGGTTTTTCCCTGTTCTGTTCTGTCTTTATTTGAATATGGGCAAGAAACAAAATATAAATTAATTAGGCTAGTTGAATGAAAATTTTCCTTTTTTGGGGGTGGGAGCCTCGAGAGGCAGAATCAGAGGCATGAAAACAGTGCAAAAATATGTGGAAATAGAAGAGGAAAAAACATGCTAAACTATATTAAATTTTCTGATGATACAAATGGAGGACCATACAATAGTAGTACCGTATGAATCTTGTGACACTAGTGTGACACAAGGAGATGAGAGAGATGCGAAACTGTACAAAAATTAAAACGCAAATTTGGCCACCCTCCACACTAAAGTATTCTTGTAACAAAAAGTGGGAAAAAAGTTATCTCTATTTCTCTCTGTATATTGGGGGAAGACCACAGAGTCGCCCTTTTAAATGTCTATCAATTGGGGTATGAGCTTGAGTAAAAATGACAGCTCCAGCTGTGAGAATTGTGGCTTTGTTCTCACTTCCATCTCTCCTGCCCTTTCTGATGAAATATCTTCTTCAACACCACCCTCCTTAGATGGCTTGATTAACTGAGAAACTGCCTCTGTGATCTCTTGAACCAAATCCACTATCACTCCATCTACACCCATTAGATGTTGCACATAAACCGCTTCTGACACATTACTGAAAAAACACAACTTCTAATTATTATTCTCCAAATTTTCCTTTCAATTTATGTAATAAATAGAAAAGAAATCTCTGTTTTTTAAATGGGTCTAGTTGTGTCAGAGAGACCCAAATACCATTGGCAGGTATACCTAATTAATTATTAATCAAGTTATGTTTAACTAAAAAAAGAGGTGGAATTTAGAAGCTTACTTTAATTTGCCATATGTTAGGAGGGAAAGCTTAGCCTCCTTGATTTTGGTCACAGCCCCAGGATTTCTGAAGATTGCTTTGACTTCTGATACAATCCCTTGCAAGCCGCTCCCCAAGCACAGTTTCATGGCTTCCTCCAAGGAATTTCTTCTCACATCATAATAAATCTCGGTACCACCATTCGTCAAGAAGAATACCTGGGGTTCCATTCAATAAAGAGATTAATAAACTCACTTTATTTCCTGATTTCCTATTTGGTTACAAAGAAAACTATTGGAAAAGGAAAATAAATCAAGATAAGGGAAAGAGTGCCTACAGGGTAGGTGGTCTGCAATTTTCTGACAAGTTGTGCTGCATCGGGATGGAAGCTTGAGAAGATGATGGGTCTATCTTTAGCATACTCGAATACTACCTGGCCCACATAATTCACAAAATTAAGAACAACTCCTTCATATGCAAAAACATAAAAATGATTCCAAAAATTGTGCCATGATAGTGACCCATATAAAGAGTAGAGATGAAAATTAAGACAAAAGGCTGAAACAGGAGACATGATATACCTGCAAGATGACTTGAAGGACGTGGATGAGATAATCTTGTTGATAGACAATGTGATCATCGAACTTAATCTCTATATTAAAACCCAAGGAAGGCTCCACCTTCTGGAATGCTTCTTGTAAAGTACAGAGTGAGTCATCGGTTTCAACACCCCAGCTCACTATTTTCCCATCCTTGGTTTTTCTCATCAAAGATTTTCCAACTTTTCCAGCCTCCCTTTGGTGGCCATAGCAAAGGAATTCAGATAGACGTAACTCTGTGACTCTCTTCTCAAAAATTGCTCCCTGAATAATATTTCAATTCCGAACAAAATTTACCATCAGAGAACTAATCCAAATGATACACATAAATATAGAGAGAGAGAGAGAGATAAGAGAGTCTTACATTTTCTTGAGAGAGGATGAAGTCGTCGTGGAAAATGACAGGGCAGTCATCTTTTGTGACCTACAAAAATCACATTCCATTTTTTTTACTTTCCCGTCTAATTCTCTTTTTTTTTTTTTTTCCTCTTCTCCAAACTTTCTTTTTCAATGTAAATTATAATACGTAAACACCCCCAGAATGAAAAAGACAAATAAACACATCAGTATCCTAAAATTATTCCAAAATTTTAAATTAGAAAAAAAAAATTAAAATTTACACGAATCTCTCTCACCTACTAGTCAACATTTCACAAAACTCGTTAAAACTCACCGCCAATACAACTCCAATGAGCTGGCTCGGCACAGGAGTACAAAGAAGGACGAAGAAATAACTCCCTATAAGTCTTGCGTTTGAAACCCCACTAATAGACTATTTTTAAGGTTTGAGTGGCCTCACAATAAGATGGAAGGCGGCATGATTGTGTAGGACCCAAAAGACTGGGGATACACATATTTTGCCACATCTATCGGTTTGGGATTGAAAATTTTAATGTGAATAAAAGATGTGGAGCACTAATTTAATGTCTAAATTAGACCTTTAAAATTGGTTTTAAAATTAAATTTAGAGAATATAAACCATAAATTTTAGGGTTAAATACACTTTAACCCCTTAAAATTTGAATTATTTTTAACAAACTCCCTTATAGTACATAAATTATATTTTGCCCCTTCAAACATGATATGGGACAATCCATTTAACTAACACATTATTAACAGAAAGGGATAAAGTGACATTCTTTGTACAATGTATGTAATTATTTGTCTAATTTTGATTTTGAACTATAGAAGGATTTGCTAAAATAGACTTAAACTTGGTGCAAAATGTATTTTACCCCCTTAAAGAATTTTAACATAAAACTAATAAAAATAAGCATTAAAATTGATAGAGAGAACAAAGCATCACAGACTGTGATTAATTGTTCAATAATTCATTAAATTATTTCAGTTCTTATCAGAAATTATGGACTTTTTAGGGATTTTCCAAAAATAAAATAAAATAAGAAAAAATCCTGCTGCAGGCGTGGCGGTGGAATTGGGTGGAAGAAAACGATAGGTTTCCCAAAGGATAAAGCGGGTACGCTAAATTGCAACGATCCTCCAAACGGAAAAGGCAAGAAGGGTCGTGGATCGTACACGCATTGCCAGGGGAGCAATATCCCACCGGCGCATACGGACAAAAAATTAAATGCTTTCGTACGCGGCGATAGCGCAACGCATCGGAAATCGGTAAAATCTCTCCACCGTAAAACTCTCGGTGACGCAACAAACAATTAAACAACTGACAGAGCAAGAACGCAGAGATTAAGATAAAACAAACAAGAAATACATGGCCGAAGAAATCTCACCTGAACGTCAAACTCGATGAAATCGACGGGGAACTTTCCGGCATAATTGAACGACAGGATCGAGTTCTCTTTAATCGCCTTCATTCTCCGGTCCGACGACTGTAAGATATTCATGCCGCTCCCTCTGTGACCGATGACGAGAAATTTCGGTATTCTAAAAGATGCTTTACCGACATCAACAACTGCTAAACATACGCATACATATAAATCAACGGCTATAATAAAAGTCGAATATCAGACGGCGGAAAGTTGTTGTTGATGATGATGATGATGATGAGAGAAGTCTTACCTTTTGAGAAGCGGGTGGAGTAGTGTGCCAGCGAGGAATTTTCCGGCAACTGGTCGAGATTTGGGACGTCGGAGACGTGAACGGCCTTGAGAGCCATTGCAGCAGACAGAGATGCAGAGAGAAAGAAAGATAAAGGAGGAGAAGTCTTCTACGAAGGAGAGGACACGGACGTAATTAAGAGAATTGTCGAAGGAAAAGGGGAATGGGAGGGTATTTAAGGAGGAGTTGGGAGGGTCGGGACGAACCAAACAAGACGGGATCTCCGCGTCGAATATTCCTACAGGCTCTGTCTGGGTTATATGCTTTTGGATATTCTTCTCCTTCTTTCACGAGCTTTCCCTTTATTCCGTAAACTTTAACGACGTTACACGGTTTGGATTTACACCGTTTTCTTCTTTTTAACGGCTTCTAAGTTTGAGAAATAATACTACGAGGGCTCCCTCATGGTTATTGACAAGCTTTCTCTTTATTTTAGCAGCCCGAAACGTGCATCACGGCATCGGATATAATAAGATCCTTCATGGGTCCTCTGCATGGAAAATTTCAAAGAAAATGCTGCTATATTTGATCACATGTATGGATAGATTTAGACTTAGTATTTTTTTTCTCGTACAAAAGTGTTCGATTATAATTTTTTTTTAGATTAGGTTTCATTAGTTCAAGTTGAAAACCTAAACATAATTTCGATTAAATTTTTGCTTCCAAAAGTGGTTCTAATTTGATAAATAAGATAAAATGAGGCGTATTTGAACCACTTAGAATGGTCTAACAACTGTGGCTACCGTTGTGGAGGTCTAAAAATTTCTAATACTAAATGAAAAAAAGACCAAAATACGTTTATAAGATAATTTCCTTATCTTTCAATATCAATTGTTTAAGATTGAAATAGATGGTCAAAATCAGCTTAGCACCGTGTTGAATTTAAAAAAACACAACTCTAAATCGGAGTCCATAGTAGATGCTGTCCTTGTTTGAAATTGAATCCTTCTACCATTGAGGAAGATAGCTCTACCCTTTCTCGAATTGAATAAGGGAATATGCCAACGAATATCTTTCACAACTTATGGGGCTTTGTGTAATTGCCTCGGAAGTTGGTACCCAAGAATCTTCCTCGTCTTTTCTGTTTTGTTTTTTAAACATTTTTTTTATATTAAAAAAGTGAATTATATTGACCATTTGCCATCTCTTTGAATATTTAAAACTCCATAATTACAATATTGTCTCTCTGCTACTCCATTATTTATAGGTATTCAATAGAGAAAATGAAGAATCTTATGAGAAAAACAAAATGCAAAAATTGCCCAACTAATTAACGGCTCTCACCCAATCAATGCCATTGTCTCTCTCTCTCAAGCTCATCTCTCTCTGCGATAATCCTTTATCGCTCATCACCACCATCTCTCTACGACTCAGTCTTGGTCTCTCCGTGCTCATCCTCTTCTCATTATCGATACTAACTTCTAGAATCACCACCAAGAAAGTTTCTCGGAAAAAAAAAAAATGAGAAGAAGAAGATTAAAGACATTAAGACATGGTGATACATGTGTGTGTATATATATATATATATATATATATATAAAGTTGCATGTGCAAGAGTCTCATCGTATAGAGTCACATCAACTGTATATAACACGATGCATCCAATATGATACTGTGCATAGTACTAAATCCAAAATCAAGTAAGAGAGAGTACTTTTGAGATTAACCCGAAGGTGCACTTAGGGCTCGATTGAGAAGAAGATGAGTGCTATTGAACGACTGATGCGATTGATGCTTCACAGAAGAACTGAGGTGAGGTGGTTCAGGAACAGTAATGGACGTGCAAGCACCTGAATTGGATCGTGCCTTTTTGCTCCTGCACAAGTAGATGTCATCCTTATATCAGAAGGCGGCGACTTTTATGATATTTACAAAGATGAGAAAAATACTAGCACATTCCATATGCACGTCAATTCATGTGTGGAACCCACAATTGACATCAAAAATAAAATCCACGGTGGAGAAAATGGCTGTGACCAAAAAGGTAACAGAGCAGGCGGCTTTAGATTTATTCGATTATTTGGCGTGAGCCATATAGTGTGGGTGCGCCAGCAGGGCCAAAGGATAAGGGGGATTACTGTTGGGGACATGATCGATGTGTAGCCACGGCAGACTTACCTGTCCATATTGGTGTGTTTTTGAAACAACCCACACGGATAGGACCATCTGAACCGAGAAATTTAAATATTTTGGTCTTTTGGGTCAACATTCCACGTGCTCAACAGTTGGTACCACCCACACTTTTTTCTATTTTTTATGTGTATCATGTTCTAGAGGTGGATAACAAATAGGAGGATGCACAAGAAAAAAGCATCATATCCAGAGTGTATATATATATATATATATATAGAGTAATGACTCGGTGTTCCATGATGTGTATATGTTAATTAAGATTATTTGTGTGAATTATGCACTCATGCGTGACAAACGTAAATGACTATGATTATTCTATAAGAGGTTTCCACATTACATGATATATCTGCTAATCTTGATGGGTTTTAGGTCTTCTCGCCAAACAAGAGGTCTTGAATTCAATTCTCATCACTCCCGTCAAAGTCACTCCAATAGACTTTAACCTATAATTATCTAATACATGCGGGATTAAGGAACTGTATATGTTTAAGGGAATTAGTCAAGTGCAACATCTGGAACCTCCTAATATCAAAAATAAAAAATAAAAAAAATTGTGAGTTTTGCATTTTTGCAGGTATGTTTAACATCTATCACCATTGTCTATGACGATAACGTGCTTACATGTGACTGACTATCACACGGGATGACAAAGGCCGAGGGTGATGAATGACTGAATGATGTCCCGCAGGTGAGCAGAACTCTCTCTCTCTCTCTCGCTGATACTCCTACGTCCTAATTAAATTCCTAATAATTAATAATTATATACATGATGTTCTTCAGGCTTGCAGGGCTGGCTTTCGGCTGGGCCAGTTGGGCCTATGTCAAAGTAGTAAAAGATTTATATCCAGACAAAGCCGGGTGGGATATTAATATTTTACGAGTATCATATACTCCGTATCAAGTATAAGTTTTTTTTTTTGGGTAGAATACACTTTGCCCCTTTAAGTTTGAGTCATTTTCAGCGAACCTCTTATAGTTCATAAATTATACTTTATCCCCTTGCACATGACATGTGGCAATCTATTTAACATGACATGTCATCATTGAAAGAGGGCAAAATGACATCTTTTGCAAAATGTGTGTAGTCATTTGTCTTTTTTTGAATTATAGGAGGATTTGTTGAAATCGGCTTAAACTTAAAGGGGGCAAAGTGTAATTTATCCCCTTTTTTTTCCCGTTTTTATTTTATTTTATTATAACACCAGCTTGTGACCTAAGCTCATAGATTAGGTCCTCCAACCTCAAAGAAAATTATGCTTCATAAAATGTTTTTACAACATTTCAAGACATGACAATTGTGCCAAGAAAACTAGGCACCGTTCAGGTTAACAAATTAGAAATACTCTTTATTTTATTTTATTTTAGTTTTTGCTTTCTAAATCAAAATTGTAGTACTTTTAGCACATGAAAATAATAAAAATATTTGTAAAATGCTAACCAAACAGTACCTAACTATTCGTAATATGAAATTGTTCTAATTTTGTCATTAAGTAAAGATTTTCATAACCCAAGTGGCCTACCAGATAAGGTGACAGGACAGCACAAATCAAGAAGGTGATTTGAGTGTCGGTAGTTCCTTCTAGGGGATTAATTTGACTTTCAAAACTTCCTATTGACAATCTTATTATTTTTTTGTCATTAGTAAAAAAAATGGCATTCGTTAATAATTTAATAGTAACCCAAAGTCATGTTGCTTGCATTTTCCCCATCCAAGGCATTTATATCCACGCGCTTTGAATGAGAAGCTTAAACACTACAAATGCACCTAGGTTGCTTATTAGTTACCCATCAGAGTAATATATCAGACACATAACTTGCGAGGCTAGTGTAAATGGCAAAAGACCAGTATCATGGCTTTATATATTGAAGGCTCAAAGTTTGAGTCTTCATTTTCTCACTAATCAAATGCATTAACTTGCAGATGGATTATGCATCGTGTAGGGATTAGTTTGGAACCAAACTTAGTGCGGGAGTGGGATTGGGATATAATGCTTGTTTGAAGGAAAAAATAAAAATGTTAAAAATAACCATATCGGTCATGTTATGCTATTTGATTTGAATGAACTTATAGATGAATTTTGATGTTGCCATTAGAGAATCCTTCTCAGTTCTTGAGCTGTGGCACAAGGCTTTTCAGGTACCTTTCTCTTTGCTTGGATTGCTAAAGAAGGCACTTTAGACCCTCATACGGTGGAAGCTAAGGCAACTTGTCACACGTTTTGTCGTCCGCTAAAGAGTGCGAGTTTTTTAACATTGTTGTGGAAGGGGATACTTCTCTTGTGCTTGAGTCCATTCATACTAGTGATGCCAGAATTTTGTTAACTTATTTTAATATGTTTGTTATTAATTATATTCCTTAAAGGGTTAATTCTATTGCCTATGAACTATCTTATTAGACAACTCATTATAATCGTTTTAATTCAATACCTATTTCTAATTTATCTCGTTTTGTTTTGTTTGTTTAAGGAAGGAAAGATTTGGAATGCCCCTCAACTTTCTTTTTAATTTATTATCATTTGTTTATCCCATAAAAAAAAAAAAAAAAAAAGAAAAGAAAAAGGTACATAAAAGTAGCTATTTAGAAGGTAGACCCACTGCAAGGTTCGTTGGGCGATCAGAACATTGGTGGGTTCCGCACGCTTGCAAAATCAGGCCCGGCCTAATTCCTCAAACCTATAAAAGTATAAAGTAGGTTGGGTACTGTCTCTAATATGGGGGCCTAAATTACAGCTATATTGAAAAAGGAAAAAGAAGCGTACAAAGGAAAAGTTGTGGATGGAAAAAGCAGCCATCTTCTTTTCATGCGGAAAATGCACTTGATGCTCATTGTTTTCACGTGATGTTTCAAGGATGGCTAGTCCTAGGGGCATGGACCACCGTTGATGTTTTCAGGAAACTTAGGCACCGTTTGATTGCACTTATTTTAAAATATTTTTTATTTTTAAAAGTAAAAAATTATAAAAATAAAAAGCATGGTTTGGTTAGAAGAAATAAAAAAGACTTCTAGAAAGCAAAAAGCAAAATATTTGATTTTAAGCAAAAACAATGAAAATTTACTTTTAAAAATCATTTTTATCTTTTGGACAAATTTAACCTTAACTCAAAAAATTTACTATCAATAAAGGTTATGCTTGTTCTAGGTTTCTATTTGGGTAAAGATAATTCGGTAGAGTTTCCCATTACATTTAAAAGATTATTGGTGAAATCAATTTTACTAAACATGCATTTGCTTTTATTACTTCTACTTAAAAGCAAAAAGCAAAAATATAAAAAATGACTTTTACTACTTAAAGAAAGCCTTTTAAAAAGTGCAACCAAACAGTGCCTTAGTTTATTTTTCTTTTCTTTTCTTTTTTCTTAATAAAAACGGTTCATTGATCTTTGATTGTTCAGTCGGTGTGAAGTCATTGTTTGTTGGTATCAATTAAAATCAGATATACTTAATTGATGTCTGTTTGGAAAGAATAAAAAGCCAAATTCAGGATCTTTTGTTTATTAAAACATAAGATTTAAGAATCATTAGCCCACCGTTTTGGATTCGAAAACTTTATTTGGTTTTATGTGTTAATGATACATATATTATTTTGGGTGGCACCAATCTCTTCGTACAGTGCATGAACTAGCTAGAACATATTCCGGCCCCATGTTATGATTGTTATTTGCTGGATTCCCTCCCCACTTATCACTCGGGCGTATACTGTCCTTTCATGCAAAGGTGTTGGTGATATAATATGTCTTAATTTCTTTTCATTCCAGCTCTGTCCACACATCCAACAAAGGTTCTGGCAATCCAAAGATGACTAAGTGGGAGAGAAGCCTCTAGTTTTTGACGCTTCATCCTTTTGAAAGCATCATCTTCTCCGGAATTCCAATCAGCTGCAGTGACATATTTCAGTCTTTCTTCTCTGTTGTTTGAGAGGGTACTGTGTTGTTTTGAAGACAGATGGAGGTGCCCTCAAAAAGCAAAGTGGTGAAACACCAGGATGAGAGTATGAGAGAGGAATAAAGATAAGGTACAAATGATTCTAGTTTCACGGTACAGGGGGATCTAAAAAGAAAAAGGTACAAAAGGGAACAAGAGAGAGGGAGAAAAATAAAAGACTCTGGAATAACATGGAGGCCACTAATGGTTGGTGGACATCACTATTCGTCCCCAAAGTTCAAAACAATGGACTTGTCACTAAAGCAAATTGCACCTTGTGCTGTTCCTCATGGGTCATGCATCAGGGGTGGGACGCAGCCCCCTATTGCATGGTTTCATTTTTCTTTGGTCCTTTGCAATGGTTTAAGCCACCAGTTGAATGAGTCTTGTATCTGGAATAAATAAATGTTTGAAGATTCTGTCCCTTTATCTGTAGGGCAGGGCAGGTGCGCTTGTGAGTTGTAATGTCGATATCACTACCCCATTTAAAAAGCAGCAAAGGTGCTTGTCAATCCTTTTTTTTTAACATGACGGATGGTGTTCGATCATATTCACTTGCTCTTCCATATGAATGTATAATAATTTACTTGATAAAAAAAAAAAAAGAAAAAAAAAAGCCCCACATCAGCTTGTTAGAAGAGTGTGTATTTAAAAGGTGCCACTGCCATTGCATACTCTGAAAGTTAGGATATCTCTTTTGAAGCTGCATAGTGGTTATATTAGTGATTAAATAATCAAATTGTTACTCAACGCAACCAGATTGTAGTAAATTTAAAAGCCCCTTCCCATCCTACCCTGGGCACAAAAAAATATTTATAATAAAAAAAAAAAAAAAAAAAAAACCCTTTTTGGTCAACAAATTGAGTACCTAAACTTTCGATAAGACTAATCCCTGTCTTATCCCCCTGAAATACGGGTAAAATCATTACTTATTCTGTGTCAATTAATACCAAGAAGAAACTCGACTTATTATTAATCCCAAGAGAAAATGGACTTTTTTTACCATGCCTCCCGAGAGAGGGATGGTGGACTCTTGCTGAAGGATCAGTCTTGTGGATCAATATGCATAAATCCTTATGAAAGCTTTTCTATCGGGCCAATGACATCTCTAAGGCCCATATGTTCCTCGGGCCATGATGTGGTGTTCTGTGATTGGGAACGGCTATTATAACCCCCCAAATTGATAAGTTGCCCCCATATTTTTTAATTAAAAAAATTATTATACAAAATTACCAAAAAGGGCTTAAGTACCTCCCACCCGTCCCCTCTCTCACAAGTCTGGCAACTCTTTCCGGCACCCCACCCCATTGGCGATGGTGAGGCAACAGCGACGGCAGCCCTCTTCTTCCTTCCTCCTCTTCCTTCTTCTTCTCTTCTTCTTCTAGTAGAACCCCAATATGGCATCTTTTTTTTTTTTTTTTTTTTTTTTTTGTTTCTTTCCTTCCCAGAACCCCTCTCCCACACCCCTCTCTCGTCGGCAGCCCTCCCTTCCGTCGGAACCCTCTTCTTCCTTCCTCCTCTTCCCTCTTCCTTCTTCTTCTCTTCTTCTTTTTTTTTTTCTTTCCTTTTCTTTTCCTCTTCCTTCCCGTCGGCAGCCTTTTTTTTTTTTTTTTTTCTTTTCTTTCTCTTCCCTCCCGTCGCCAGAAAAAATAGAGGTTTTGAAAAAAAAACCTCCATCACCGGAAAACACACATATTTGACTAGCAGAGGAAAAAAAGAAAGAAAGAAAGAAAGAAAGAAAGAAGAGGAAGAACCTCCCTTGCACAAATCTGACCAGTAGAAGAAAAAAAAAAAAGAAAGAAAGAAGAGGAGAAGAGGAAGAAGGGGTGCTTGTGCTCGCTGTCACCGTCGCCGTTGCCCTTCCTCACCGATCGTCGCCCTTCCTCGTTGGGAGTGGGGTGGGTGAGAGGGATGGGTGAGAAGGTTTAGGGTTTATTTAGAAGGGGGTATTTTAGTCTTTAAGAGGGGTGGGTATATAAATTGGGAGGGGGTGAGGAAATTAGGGGGGGAACTTATACCTTTGGGGGGTTGCAATAGCCGCTCCTTCTGTGATTCCTTTGCTTCAACAATTGTAGATTGAAGTTCTATTAGGGGCCTCTATTGGCACCCCAAGACTTGTTTTTCATCCCCCACTAATTTTATATTTTAAAGTTTTATAAGAAATATAAAAGATTTTCATGAAAATTGATCACGAGGTCTCTTAAAAAACAAACTTTGTAGAAGAAAGTTTTTCTAAAATACTTACCTAAAAAAAAAAAAAGGTTTTTTCAAAATCTAAGGTTTAAATGGACTATTTAGCCATTTATAAAATAGACTGTAAATGGTCAAAAAAATCTACTTAAACGATAGATTTCGAAATTTTTTTTCTTCATAAAGTTATTCAAAATTATGTTTTCAGTGTGATCGGTTTTTATAATTTTGTTAATATTTTTCATAAAACTTTGAAATATAACATTTTGTGGGGATGAAGAACAGTCCTGGGGTGCCAATAGAGGCCCCCAATTCTATTTCAAACCGGGTGGTCAAGGCGGCCGGGTCTAAGCTCCTAATATGGCACGCCGTGCGTCCTTGTGAAACACAAAAGGGGTCTTATACGCTATATTGTTCGGGTTTAGGGTTTTGCAGAGGTCAGACCACTTCCATGGATCCTTCGCATCTCCAGTCCGCCGAGTTGCAGCAGTTACTCGATGTAAGATTCTTTGCTCCACCACTTTAATTTCCTTTTACTTTAGTCTTTACGTGTGCATATATAGAAACCAAAACACCTTGTAAAAACAGAATTTGGTGTGAAAATTTTTATTTTTAAAATCAAATTAAGAGCAGCGGAATGAATTGACTTTTAAAACTCATGCACTCCCCGTGTACATGGGTTTCAGCCCTTCTCTTTGAGCAATGAATTTAGCTTTAAAAAAAAGAAAAAAAGAGAGCAGTATTTAAAGAACCTGTTTTGTTGATGGGAGCCCAATATTTGGGAAGCTTAAGTTCATGATTTGACTGGAACATTGATGTTATTAATGGCATCTCTAAGCACACCCAAGCAGAGGATCCTAACTTGACCTCCATCTCTAATGGCTAATTTATTCCTTTAACCAAAATGGTAGTGTGTGTATTAAGTTTTACGGAGTACTTATTTTGGTCAAATATTTGAAATGTATGCATGGGTGCTTGAAAATAGTATTATATGACTAGAACTGATTTCAATGCGGCTCTGCATAGATTTTTGCTTAAGAAACAAACCCTTTTGTTCGATTCGCTTTTGGGGCTGGTAGCTGCTTATTGTATGCCTAAATTTGGGAGCTAGGATTTGTGATCCATAAAAAGTTACATATGGGTTTATTGATTTGTGTTTGCGAGTGTGTGTTACGTTATTCTTGAATGCTTGGTCATAAAAATGTCAAGTTTTTTTCCCACAAGAAATTCATAATTCAGAATGTGACTGTAATTTATAAGCAATTATATATGGTTGGTGTTTCAGATATTTAAAATGATAAGAAGGTTGCTTGTCCAGAATTTTGTGTGTTTCTTGTTAGTGTTCTCTTGGAACTTGGGCGCAGTTTCTTTTTTCATACAACGGTAGATTTATGGTTTCTTGCAATGGCTTTCGAAGCAAGATCCCAAGTATAATGATTTTTCCCTTTGTTTTGTTGACATACTAAATTCTGATGTGGATGAAATTTGGATTATAAGAAGGTAGAAATTTGTGGTAACCTTAAGACATCCAGAAGTTCATATCCTCAGTCCATAATGTTTGGAAGTCCCGCATCCCACATCGTTTAAATATTGAGTTTGATATGGCTTCATATACCTATTTGTGCCCTCCACTTAATAGCTTAGGGTTTAGGTTGGAAACTTAACATGGTATTAGAGCTTGTTGTTCTTGGGCTCGTTTTGTCTACGATATAGGTCTGTTCTTGTCTTGTTAGGCTTGCATGTGAGGGAGAATTTTGGAAAGCCCCACATTACACATCCCACATCATCTAAATATTGAGTTTGATATGATTTCATATTCCTATTTGGGACCTCCACTTAGTAGCTTAGGTTTTTAGGTTGGAAACTTAACAAATAACATCTCTTGATGGAGAGTGTGATTTGGTTTTTGGTTTTAGGTGGACTGATTTTTGTAACTCCTCATCAATGTGGTCAATGCATTATCTGGGCATTGAATGTCCCTTATGCAATGTTACACTTGAGCAATTCCTAAATGACTGAAAAAAATAAAATTCACATTCCTTAGTTATTTACTACAGGAAATCTTACAGGGAGAAATTTAATATGGCTGGATTTCTGAAATATGTGCACTGTATCTCAACTTCTTCTGCCCTTTGGCACTTATTTAAGGTCAGAAATATATCACAAATTATAAGTAGCTTTATTTATTTTATTTTATATATCACAATAAAATGGTTTTCTATTATAGCTATCGTTTCTTTTTAGAATGGGATGCTAAAATATGAATTTACATAGGCGAGTTTAGAGATCATGCATTTTGTAATTGAGTGTAAACTTTTGAACCCAAGTGTTGACTAAGAGCTCTCTAGTAGCTCCTTGCCATCATCACCTACATAAGCCTTGGTGTGAGAGCTAGTGGAACTAGCTTGGCAATGCGGTGGCCTTTGTCATTGCTCAATAATGATTTCATGCTTCTATTGAACGGAAATTTAAGCATCAATATTGTTACAATAGGAAATGGCAAAATCACGCATTTGGCTGACAGATAATGGTGAAAGATAATCGTTGAAGGCTCTCATTTTGTTATGGCATCATCTGGTTTGGTTGAATTTTGTTCTCAACTATCATCCATGTGATGTGACCTCATTGGATGGCATTGTCATCTTCTTACATTTGCACCACCTATATGCTTTTTCATCTTATTGAATTTCTATTATGTACAAGCAAGAGTCTTTACAAACCTTATAGCCACTAAAGCTTAGGAATAGAACTCTTGGCTCAATTGTTCGACGTTTCACCACACCTTATCTAATTAGTAATAAGGGAGCTTGAAAGCAACAAGTATTTTGATGATATAGCATATGGATTGCGACTACAATCAAGTGAAAATATTGAAACTTTTGTTTATGACAGTTAATTTTTTTTCTCTAGTTCAGAAGACTTATTTGCATACTATTTTGTAGTTCTGAATTATCCTGAACCTTTTTTTCCCCCCTTGATGGTGTCTATGCAGCAAGAAAAGAAGAAAGCCATGCTTAATGAATTGGTTTCAAAGGTTACAAAAGAATGCTGGGACAAATGCATCACTGATACCCCTGGAAGCAAGTTCAGCTCCAGTGAATCGGCTTGCCTTTCTAACTGTGCTCGGAGGTATATGGACATGAGCATAATTATCATGAAGCGCTTTCAGTCCATGCATTAGGTTGTAAAAGTATTGCCCAGGTATCCTAGTTAATACATCTGGCCATATCCCTACTTTGCTTAGCTCTTGATACAAATGTTTCTTTTTTTGTGTCCGGGATATGTGAGTCACTATATTTAATTTTATCAGGTTACAAGTTGTTTTGCATGTGATGAGCAGTTGAGCACATTATCCTGACATTTTTGAATCTCAAGTGAATGGAATATCAGTAAGTTGTTGTAATCTTCATTAAAATACAGTGCATCTTAAGTGAATGGAATATCAATTCCCCTAGTAATCTACATTTGATTGAGGTTGTATCACTGAAGGTGTTAGCATCAAGCCTCTATTTATGGTAATGTGTGTTTATCAGACTTTTCATGGGAAAGCTTGTTATGGAATAATTTAGAAAGAAATTTTTTTTTGCTCTGTTTTGGTTTGTACTGTACTCTTGTCGGCTATGGGACTACATTGGTATTGGCCATTATCTCTTCTTCCCCAAGAGACAATTAGCAAGTTTAGTGCTCATTTGGGTTGCTTCAAGAAAGTGCATAAGCTTGTGTGTTGCTTGGTTCATAGGAAAAAGGATCATCCCACCTTAATTTGATCATAAAAGAAATGAAACCCAGAATCTTGTAACAGGTTGAGATTTTCTTCTTCTCTCTTCAATTCTCTCGGCAATCAGTTTGACAAAGGCTGTTGGACCATCTGTTTTAGTATCTTTTTGTGCCTATGTTTTTGAAAGGTTTGTCATCGTGCTCTACCTTATTTGATCATCTTTTCTTTCATCTCGGGATCAGCTGAACTGAGACAGGTTTTGTTATCATGACTAATGATCACATGGACTAAGCTCCATGGTGAAGTTCTGAACTCTTGATTTACTTAAAACCCATTATCAAAACAACACTAGTAATGGATGTTGAATGGTGTGAGACTCTCTGCTCGGTACACCTTAGAATTTTACTGACTAATTAATACGTAACAACTGGACAGTGACCTCAGAATTTTACTGACTAATTAATATGTAACAACTAAAAAACTGTCCCTCACACCCCCACCTCCCCAAAAAAAAAAAAAAAAAAAAAGAAAAAAAAAGAAAAAAGAAAACATATTGAACCTCTTGACGAGAGGGATCAAATTTAGTCTTACTTGTGTATCCCCACGACATGGGTATTACGCTGTTGTGAGAGATTTGGAAAACAAAAACCAAATTTGGTTCAGAGAGCAAAATCCTATATGTGAGGAGAGAGAGTTGGAAAACCAAACCAAATTTGATTCGGATAGCAAAATCCTAAATCAGTTACCTCCACATCCATTATTAAGTATACACGCAAAACGTCTCGTGAAATTTGTTGTCTTGGGCTGGCCCTTGAAGGGGCCCTTTGGGACTCATAAAGTTGACTTATGGAGTGGACTGCATCGCATCAGCCCTACTTGCAGAGAATCGTGTACATCAGCGAGCTGTCAAGCTCGACAGTAAGTAAATTCAATGGACCTCCATTAACTTCACAGTCTGATCATCATCCTGAGGTGGGGTTGCACCCTAATCTTTATCTTTATGTTATCTACCATCACTTTACCATTAGTAGCCCTGTAAGCTTCCTAGCTGGGTCAGCTCAGTATTTTCTTAACAGAGGATTCTTTGACAGTGAATTGCTTGATTGTATACGTTGAGAAAACAGTTTTCTATTCTCAAATTCACCCAGAATAAAAAAATAAAAAAAAAATTTAAAAAATGTAGAAAAAAAGGTTCGGACATTCTTAATAATTTGTTTTTGTTTTATGTTTTTTGAAAACAACTTGTTATTTTGAATTTTTTTTTTTTTTTTTTTTTACTATTTTTAATGATGCGTATCCCAGAACAATTTTTAGATTTCACCAGTCGCAACCAGACATGACCTTTACAATTTTTTTTCCCAGTCCCTCCAAGCATGTAGGCACATATGTACCCAATATGACTCCCTTGTAACGGCTACTTGTCATTCAAAACACTTTCAATATTTCCAAAAGCATCACCCCCGTTTTCACTTGCACTTTTGACTATTTACGGTTGTTAGGGATAGAGTAAACAAATTCAGAAGAAAAAAAAAATTCATAACAAAATGTTTTTGGAAAATGGAGTATAACAAAGAAGAGGAAGAAGATGGGAGAAGAATCGAGAAAAGAAAGACAACTTTCTCAGTCTCTCTCTCTCTCTCTCTCTCTCTCTCTTTCAACAGGAGGCATTAATGGTGAAGACAAGGCCATTAATTTTTCTGACGGTAACTTAATGGCTAGCGTTTATCGCTGCCATTGTCTGTTCGTCCTACAGACTGCCCTTCATTGATACCCCATCTGCCCCGAGAAATCTCCATCTGCCCCTCTCTCGCCTCGCTTATCCCTGCAACCCACTCCCCCAGATTTCAATTAATGCTCTCTCCCTCTCTCTCTCTCTGCAGTAAATGCGTGTTGTGAATTGTGATACATGTCAAGGTAAACACATCTATATCTATATATATCTATATATAATAATATATAACGGAAGAATGGTTCTTGTAGATGCCACGTGTTAATTTATAATTTTTTTTTTAAATCACATGGTGAATATGTGAGCAGCCAGAGAAAATGATAAAAATTATATTTTAGTGATCACTTTCTAATCTAATACAAAGAAAAAAATAAAATATATATCTATCAACTTATTACAAAATAGAGTCATTAAAAAGTAATTTTTCCAAATAAAAAGTTACTTTCTAACGACTTTTAGAGAAATTACATTTTAGTGATCATTTTCCAACTTAATAACAAAAAAAAAAATTATTCTCTAACTTTTCTAATAAACATGCTTCAAAAGGACTACTAATGTTTCATGTTTGGTATTAAAGTTGATAAGTGATCACCAAAAAATAAATTCTCTAACTTTTCTATTTTTTTGATTTTCACTACTCCTTTTCACCCGGTATAAATAAGTTGACACTTTGAATGTACATTGCATATCTTTTTGTTTTTATGTGAAAAAATCGAAAAACCTACACTGTATAATATTCAACCCAAACTTAATAGACTATACTATATTTCTTCATTTTCTTTATAGAGAATTCATCTTATCTCCAAAAAATTGAACGTATAAAAACTATAAATAATTATAATAAAAAAGAAAGACAAATAAAGACATTGATGACTAAAAAAAAAAATGCGACACACCAGAATATGTATTAACATATTAAATTACTTACAAAACTATAAAAATGCTTAAAAAATTATAAATATACATTTTTGCCAAAAAAAGGATATCTCAAACCATTAAACTCAAACTAATCCTCATGATGCACAAACCACTCACAAATCCATACATTCGATAATGAAAGAGCAAAAACACAAACTCAAGACAACTGCGGTTTTTTATCATTTAACCAATCAAGTGTGTATTATATATATAATTTATATTTTCACAATATTTATTTTTATAAACCTCACCAGTGTTATAAACTAGTATTATTATACAGCATGCCAGTTTATCCAAAAAAAAAAAAAAAAAACAAAAAAACATATATTATTATATTTATACGAAGTAGTATTTATAATATTTTGCAAAATTCCATCACAGGAAGTGATAAATAAAATAAAAATTAAAATAAACAGTACCCAAGACCCATGAAACAAAATCATGGTTTTTTAAGGACAAAAAAGACACAAGCCTAGGGACAACCCATGAAGTAAAACCTGCAGAAAATGATACTTATGGGTCTAATTTAGAGTTTATCGATATATTAGTTCTTTCTTCATAACTGTAGCTTGTTGAACTTTGAGCTGGTTGATGAGACCTCTGCTCCTGTATGTGTGGGGACCGAAGAAGTAGAAGAAGAAGAAGAAGCACCTAAAGCTGATGATGAAGTTTCTCCCATTGTTGGATGGTTTGATGGTTGGGTTCTCAATGGTGCTGGTGGTGCTGCACAAACTGGGATCACCGATCGGATTTGAACCGCAGGGGCAATTCTATGTGGGTGGAACCCTCCAGTGTACTTGGGTCTGGCCATATGGGTAGCAGAGTGTGGCTTCATGGAAGTTGCAGCCATTGGAGATAAAGTTGGAGATCCAAAAAGCCTGGCTCTTATGTAGGTCTGTTCATGTTGGGTAGTGTCATTAAGCAAAGTACTTTTGAGCTCCCCAAAATTGAGCAGTGGAAATGGCCTGTACAATGAACTTTCCCTGTACACATTACTCGAATTTGAATTGCTAGGACCCTCCTTTTCAATGGTCTTCTTGATGATATCAGGTTTTTCACCAAGCCACTCTTCCTCATCCCTTTGATGGTCTTCCAGTGGAGGTGGCACCTCTTCTGTTTTAAGTTCTGATATAACCTTCATTTGTTCTTGGATAAGCCTGTTTGATTGGTAGAGAGATGGACTGTCCCTAGATGAAGTTGGTGCTAAGATTTTTGAAGTCGTTCGAGGTGGAGGTGGAGGAAGAAGAGTTAGAAAGCTGTTTTGTTTTTGTGTTGGTGAATCCATAAGCAAATCCATAGGGCTCCATTGATGAAACTGCAGAGAGTAATTGGAGGTGGAGGAAGAAGCTGAACTGTTGTCTCTGTAACCCTTCACCATTCTTCTTCTTGCTCTATTTTGATCTCCCTTTCTTACCTGTTTGCTTTCATCTTTGTGTCTGAAATTTGAAAGAATCCTTGACACAACCATTTGATCCTCTTCTTCACGAGTATCTGTTTCCTTACTCATCATAGATAATAAACCCAAGTCTGGCACTGCACAAACAAAAGAAACACGTATTGAGCATGCTGAAAACCAAGTAGCATATATAGTGAGAAAAGTATTATAGGGAAAAAGTTAGAATTTACTTCTTTTCAAATCAGACCAGGCTGCAATTGCAGCATTCTTCTCAGCTTGTTTCTTTGTCTTGGCTGACACCCCTGTGAAATTCATACCAGCAATCTTTACAGTACAAGTGAAAACTGGAAGATGGCCAGGACCGGATCTCACTGTGGTGTAAACTGGGAGGTTCAAGCCAGCTCTGTGAGCAGTTTCTTGAAGGAGGTTTTTGTACACTCCAGTCTCATCCTTCGCAGCAAACAAGAGAAGAAAGGAAGATAAATGGGCATTCTTTAATCTTCCAAAAGAAAACTTGATGAAACTAATCAAAATCTAACGGGTTTTGTTTGTAAATGATCTGGAACTTACAAGAACTCTTGCAGTTAGAGACCTTGAAGGACCCCTTGTGGATAAGACATTGAGAGCTACTTCAGCAGCTGCATGCTCTGCCTGTCTTAAAGTGGAACAGTAGTTGGGGCTTGCAAAGATCTCACCATTAAAGTTGACAGAAGCTTTGAATCTAGGTGCATGATCAGGTCCTTCTCTGATGCAGGCATAAGAAGGTAGGTTGAAACAACTTCTCTGTGCAAGTTCTTGCAGCTGATTCTTAAACATATCTGCCATGATCAAAACACCCATCAATAATAACCCACCGATCAAAAACTACATGAGCCCATTTCAATCCCATCACCCTTAAATGAGAAGGAAAGAGAGATAGAGCAGTATAATGACAATACAGGGAGAAACCTATCATCTCAGAAGCCCAAAAATAGCTGTTTTCTTAAGGAAGACTGAAGAAAATGAACTCAACTACAGAAAACTGAGATAGAGTCAAGGAACTCACCTACTTCACCTGATTTTCTCACTCCTACATTGGCTTGGGAGTCTTGTCTCTCCAAAGAAAAGCATACATCATAGTTTATATCTTTCTGTAAAAGAAGCGAAGAGAGGAAGAAATGGATGGTGACTGAGTGAAGTGAAAAATGTCAATTTGGAGCTTTAAGTTAGAGATTTGGGTCCAGAGATTTTTGATCTTTTTACCTCTCTTTTTTAACCAGCAGGAAAAAATTGCCTTCCATGGCAGGTTTTTTCACTCTTTCCCAATACAGCACAATTTTCAAGCAATGAGAAGCCAAAAACCAGACACTCTGATCCGTGGCCCGTAGGGGTAGTTGTGGCATTTTGTTTAAGTTTAGGTTGAGTTAATTTACGGAAACATCCCTCCGACGTCTGAATATGACACTAATATCCCCAATTTTGAACTCTCTAGAGTCTAGATGTAATAATAACACTGGCTTGATTCCAGTTAAGCTCTTGCGTTGACTGGACAGTTTATCTCCCTCCGTTGACCTTCTGATATTTGTCATAACTTTTGGGTGACAATCAGATGAGGCCAAGCATACGTAAGCTAGAGGTCGTGTCATGAGTGGTTCGGCTGAAGATAAGAAGCCTTGCTTTCCTCCTCTGTTTATATAAGCCAATTGGCCATAGACACGTGCCCCGAGTTGAAAAGGCTTGCTCCCATAACTATGTAGCCACTCTACCCTTTCGGTGAGAGTTTGAAATTGATTCATAACTTCACCCAATACGGTAATACACTATAATACAATTTACTGAGGCCAAAACGTTTCACAGCCCATAACCGTGTGTTGCCCTTTTTGAGTAAACCTACGGTTGAAGGCATAGAGAGGGTGAGAGCAGTGTAATGTGCTTTAGATAGGGCTGTAAAATAAACTTTGCTAGTAGCTCATAAGAAATCAGTTTGAATTCACTTTGAGATAAATGAGTCAAAATACAAACCACTTATCTATTATATATATACTAAAACGGAGGAAATGCCTCCCTTTTGGTGCCACGTGTCCATTTGTGAACAGTTAGAATAAATGTAAAATTACCTTTTAGTGGCCACTTTTTAATCTAATACCAAAAAAGGACAATATCTATCAACTTGCTAAAAATTAACTGTATACTTATGTTAAAATAACTATCAATTTTATTTTTTTGGTATTAAGTTGAGAAAGAATCACTAAAAAGTAATTTTCCCAAAAAGATATGACTTTTGGATAGATTACTTTTTAGTGATCAATTTCTAACTTATGCCAAAGAAAGAATATTCTCTACCAACTTGCTACAAATTGACCATATACATACTTCAAAAGGACTACTAATATTTCATGTTTGGTATTAAGTTGAGAAGTGATCACCAAAAAATAAATTGTCTAACTTTTTTTTTTTGGTTTTCACTGCTCTTTTTCACGCGGTATAAGTAGGTCAACATTTGATATACACTACATATCCTTTTATTTTTATGTGGGAAAATCGAAGAACCTATATTATACAATGTTCAACCCAAATTTAGTAGACTATATCATATTTATTTGTTTTCTTTATGTCTATTCATCTCCTTTCCCAAAAATTAAATGTATAAAATTATAAATATTTAAAATTAGAAAGGGTTCTTTTTTTTCCTTTCACATGCTGAAACAGGGATGCAATTGCCTTTTTGTTAAAATTACTTTTTTAGTAACCGTTTTCTAATCTAATACCAAAAAAGGATATTTTCTATCAACTTGCTACATATTGACTACAAATGTGTGCTAAAATGACAACTAACTTTCATTGTTTCATATTAATTTTGGAAGTAGTCACTAAAATGTAATTTTGCCAAAAAGTTACTTTTAGTGACTTTTGAGAAAAACTACTTTTAGTCATCACTTTCCAACTTAATCAAAATTCTCTGGATTTACTTCTGATACCAAAAAAAAAAAAAAAAAAAAAAAAAAGAGTAAGAAAAAATCTATTTTAATCAAAATTCTTCCATATGGTTAATTACATAAAGTTGAAAAGATTTATACTTTCTCTTATTTTCTTCTCCCTCTGACTTTTTCTCTTATTCTCTTTCTCAGTCTAGATTTTTCTCTCATCTTTTTATGCTCTAATCTCAAACAAATTTTTAATATTTTTCCCCATGACTTTTCACTCTTAGTGAAACCCACTCGAAACCTAATGGAAGGATAAGATTTATCATTGTCATGCATTCTAAAATCTGCACTATCAGATTTCGAGATACTTTCAACGGCTATACTTGCTTTAGTATATACCAACATGTTAAAACCATGATTGTGGGATGGATTAAGTTTTAGAAAATTTTAATATTTTTCCACCAAATATCATAACGTATCAATTCTTTCATTTTTTACAAGTTTCTACCATTAAATTAATTGTTTTTCAAAATAATTTATCTTTTTTGTGAGTATAATTAAATTTTGTGTGACACATTACATTAACATCACACCAAAAATAATTTTAATTGAACATCAAAGATTATTTTTGTCTATATCTTTTAAATTTAATTGACATATTATATTAACAAATACATTTTACTATTTTAGAGAATAAGTATTCTGTTAAAATTCTAATTTGCTAATAATATTTTTTTTTTTTATAAATTAATCCGTGCATCGCACGGGTTCGAAGCTAGTTTAAAATTAATATAATCAAATATCATTTAAACCGTTCATAAGATAAATGAACCAAGCATAAACTTATTTTTGAGCTTACTAATCTTAACAGACAACCTTTTGTCTCAACCCACTTCATTTAAAGCCCTAGCCTTACGAGGTAGTTTCATCACTAACATGCACTTCCTAAAATTTTTACCCGGCTTGGTTTTTTGGTTAGAAAGTTCACTTCAGCCCTTGGGAGGAGAGTATTTATTTATTTTACTTTATTTCAAGCTCAGTGGAGAACCGAATGAGCCGTTGGACTACACAACAGGGGTAATACAACAACAGGGCTAATCCAACTCAAGCAGCGAATAAACTTGGATGAAGTTCTTGGATTCTTGTTGGCCTGTTAGGTGAGATAAGGGGAATTTAACCGAACATAAACCCATACATACAGTTTAAAAGCAAAATTATTTCTACGTTAATATATGGTTCACATACTAGACTAACATTTAAGTAAACCAGGAAGGTATGTCCGGGGGTGCGCATGAGGGAGGGTAAAATCTACTAACCCTAAATTGTATCATTCTACGTGACGCCTATTTTCCGAAGCAAAGGGGCACCCATTTATTAAGCATCCAATCCACCGCTACTAGGAGAGAGAGACTAACTATTGAACAAAAGCAATACAAAATCATTCATACTAAACTAATTCCACGAAAGCAATACAAAATCAGAACTGACCAAAGGAAACTCTCATAGAACACCACACAATTCCTTCCCAAAAGAACAATGGCCAAACCACTACTTTAAAAACAACCCCCCACCAAAGCAAGTCCCACCACATTGCACAGAAAGTAACGTGGATGCAGAATGACCAAGCATCAGACCTCAACCAAACACACTCCATTCCCAACAAATCAAAAACTCTATCCTTTTCCTGTCTGGTTCTGTTACAGCTTTTGGTCTACATGTCGGTTCCCAGTTGTCAAGCTGCTGCTGCTGCTACTCCCACCACCCACACGGTTTGGTTCTCCCACTCTTGCAGCCAATGCAAGAACTTCTGGCGACATTTCCCAGCTTCCACTTTTCCTTCCCCAACTAGAGCGCCGGGGATGTAATCCAGCACCACGCTCACCAATGTCCTCTACATTTGTCCTAATTTCTGGGGACAATTCACCTAATCCACCCTCCTTAATGTTCAAGCCATCATTACTGCAAAGTGGTCCTTCACAATGATCTGTGCCAGAGCCCATATCATTCCACACTGTTTTCCTGCCCATTTCGATGTCATCCACAGCTTTCCCCATGTTTGGACTCATAAAACCCCCGCCTACTGGTCGGGCTGGTAACCCAGGTTCCCTTGGCACCTTTGCCCTGAAATTGTTCCTGGATGGTGGAATGCTGGTGAAAAATATCTCCTTAAAATTCTCTACCACTCCTTTGTTATAGGGGTTGGCTCGTCGATCATAGCGATATCTAAAATTCTCATAAGTAGTCTGCAAAAACAAGGTACAGAAATCGGAAAAGAAATTAGATTTGGAGCCAATGGATAGAATTTACAGCAACATTGTCGGGACATGAAGAAGATTGGTCTCTTACCTGATTTGTACTTATGAGATATAAATGGAAAGCAGTAAGACCACCAACAAACCACATTGATATGAAAGTGTAAACGATTAGCACAATGGAGGCAGGGGTTTTGCCCATTGCTTTCCAAATTGTTGTCTCCTCTGCTTCCATGATCCTCTTAATGTAGACCCAGCAGAACGCAAAAACATATATACAAAGAAGAGTCGTCGAGAAGACAAACATGAAGAAGAATCTATAATTCCGCTGCACCAAGAATTTGTCACTGTTCAGAAACATTATCCATATATTCAAGGAGTATATGGGTAATTGATAGTGTTAGTGAAGATGGCATCTGTAAAATCATCAAATCGACTGCAACAAATTTCCCACATCCAGGTCTTTTGAGCAATGTATTTTATTAATTTATTGTATTTTATTTTTTTTTATTTTTATTTTTCTAAAGGAGAGCAATGTAAATTGTAAGCAAGCTTATAGCTTATTTGATAAAGTAAAATTCTCAAATGTGCAGAAACTAAACTCTTAATTAATCAAAGCTATACTTCATCGGGTTTAGACGCGTGTTTATTTTCAGGAGTGGTAAGCCACTACCCAACTCATAAAGATGAAGATGAAGACAAATGCTTTGTAAACGATACTTCTTTGGATAAAGCTAACAAGCCAACCGAGTTTAAAGGAAGGATTACTCACCAGTCCAATACACTGCCCAACCCAGGGGCAGTGATGATCAAATCGTTCTACGCAGTTATTGCAAATTGAACAGTGTGAGCAGCGAGGAGGTCTATAAAGCATGCAGGTATCACAATACTTGATCTTCACAGTAATCCCATTGACTTCTACTTCCTTAACACGAGGCAAGCGCAACTGTGGGGTTTGGCCACCCCCAACTTCAGTGCTCCCATCATAGCCTTCTGGCTCTGGAGGGTGTGCATTGCGAGGAATTATACCAGGATCTCTTCCAGAGGTTAGCAGGAGAAGAACTAAATCCTGAGAAATAAAATAAGTCTATCAGCTTAAAGTTCAATGGCAGAAATTTATATGGATTTCCCTTCAAAAAAATCTGCGTGGATGGCAAAGGCAGGTTGTGCTTGGCACATAAGCAAACTAGCCTATGCGGCTATGCATGATGCCATTAAGAGATGTGAGCATGTCTTTTGGCACCTTCTCTTCTGGGCCAAGATAGCTTTGTCATTGGCCATATGCCAACCAGGAAATTAGGTCCTTTTCTGTAGTCTGACAGAAGATTAGGTCAATAAGTGCATTCTACTCATTGATCTAGGCATTTTGTCCCAATACTGAAATAGCAATAATGCGGTATGCAATGCACTGCTATTGTGATATATGGACAAAAAATCCTCAATATCCTCAATCAATTGCTATGATGCATGGACTGGCTTGCATTTTCATGGTAAATCAGTCAAGGTGAGGACACTTATGCTGGGCTGAGCATACAACATCCTAGGAGGAGGCCCATCAATGTGTGCCCATTGTTGCTCAATGATGTCATGCATGCTACTTCCCTATGCATCAAGTCAATGTCACCCTTCCCATATATTGTAGCGCATGTTCACATCTCAATATCAGAAAGCAATTGCAAACTATAAAGTAACCGCCAACTTATAAACAGGATTTAAGAAATAGTTCGATAACCTACAAGCAAAAGATAAAGGCACATCTCTCCCTAAAATAAACAATTAAAAAAAAAAAAAAAAATAGAAGTAGCAATAACATGAGAATGGTGAATGAAAAAAGAAAGGATTATTTTATTAACCCACTTCCCCAAAACACACGCACCTCTCTTAACCTTCTTAAATCTAGATATTTATCAAGTCTCCAAATAGAACTTCCAATGTGAAAATTTTGAGAAGGTAAATTAAAATTGGTTAACGCTTAGCAACTTCATACAATGTATTTGTTTGGCTACCTGTCCAAACCACTTGAAACCCTTTTCATCCCCAACCCCTCCAAATAAAAGGAAAAATAATATTGTTTATAGACAAAATTATAGCTTACATTGGACCAAAGAGAAGCTTCCACATGTCCTCTATGCCCATCTAACATATGTCCGTAGGCTCTAATGATCTGGCCATGAAATCAACTCATGGAGGTGCCATGTGGCACCCTCGCACCAACTTCTCTTGCTAGGCAAGTCCCACCTTGATGAGGATGCTTACCTTAGAATAAATTCCCACCTAAAAAAGAATATGCCCATGATTCCTCGAGATTTATCGCAAGTCAGATGCCCACCCCCCAATGGTGGGAGCCGAGGTCAAAGAACCCACGAGATTCCCCTCAGAGTGCCACAATGGCACTACGCCCTAGCGTGATAATTGTTTGAGCCAAGGGCAAGGCTCAGTCATGAGCTCAATGCTTATGGTCGGGTTCCAGCAATCCAACCTCATCCTTCACTTTGGGATGGCTTGAGGATCTTGGTTTAGTGGCTAGAAAGAGGGCCAACCAAAGGACAGAGATTACCCCTGAGGTACTAGGGGCAACACCTTTTGCCTTAGCTAACTTAAGAGCAAGTAGAGACGTTGTGGCTCCACAGCATGTGTCACCTCAACCATATAACACACCATAGTGGTAACGCACTAGACATAAAAGGAATTGTGTGTTCACCTTATTTGGGCCACTTGCGTGGGAAATGGTTTGCCAACCCTATTCGGCAGTATAGTCTAGTCCGCTATTGTATAAAAGGACCCTTAAGGATCCATTTTGAGGGGATGAAGGAAACAAGGATCAAACAAACCACACTCCTAAAGTTCCCATATAGATTCTACTGGACTAGGATTTCACTCTAAGCTGGAACTCATGCCTTGAGGTGCCTACACCTCACTTGCCTACTCCACGTAGCTCTCAGATTGATTCACTCTCTACCAAACCAAGGCTACACTCGCCATCTCATCATGAGAGCGCGCACTTACTTTCTTACCATGACCCACACAAAGCACCTCCTTACAACCAACTTTTCTCATCAAGTTCAGCTTGTGCATCCCAAAATATTCCTAGTTCTAACATGTTCACCACGCAAAACTCAAAGTTTGCAATAATTTACCATTAACTACCCCAACCCCAACAAACATGTTGATGGTCTAAAATTTATTGGGCCTGGACCTACCAAAGTATTATTACTGAAAAGAGTCTGATTAAATAGGTTCCCCCATCCCACCCACCCCAAATGACTGGATCACAGCTACAGACAGCATCTATAAGAGAAACTCTAGTAGAGTAAGTTCAGTAGGCCTTATTATAGATGCAGCAGAAGCTTGGCTAGTATGCTTGGCCTGCCACTTGGGGCAATGTTAGGTCCTTTCCGGGTCAAAAAAGGGCTCACCCGTACACAGAAGAAGAGGTTGAAGTACAAGGAGACTTAATTGAGATGGGAGAGTGTGTGTGTGTGTGTGTGTGTGGGGGGGGGGGGGGGGGGGGGGGGGGGGGGGGGGGGGGATGAGGATCCATATGCACATCTCATTCAGCATTTGCTGCATGCTTCTGCAAAATCGATGGTTGTGTTCAATATTCAACAAGATCGCGCACTTACTTTTCAGAATTTCTAGAAAACACTGAGGATTGATGGAGAAAATCGGTTTTCAACCTTGGTAGAAACCCCTAGTGGTGTCAGCGCTATAATGTATGGAGACTCAAATAGGTTTGCTACGCAACACGTTGTAATGCGCAAATACCAAGAAATCCAAATAAAAACACTATTTGTTGAGATTATTTATTGGACACAACTATGGGAAATATTACAAGGGGATTAATAGGAAAATAAATAAACACTTTATAAGCCACAGAGAGAGAGAGAAAGAGAGAGAGAGAACTCACATAAAGTGTGAATACAACAGCAACAACCATTATAGAAATTCCCAAGTGCTGAGAAAAAGCATCCATCAGGTGTCTGGCAACATAGACACAGAAAATCGACACAGGAGCAACAATAAGGAATATTGTCAGCGCCAACGATCTTACATCCGGTCCAAAAATAAATCTCCCCTGAAGAAAAAATATCTGCACAAGAGCAATGAGATTGGTAAATACAACAGCAGAACCAAGGATATATTCTTTGAATCATCTTCACAAAATAAGATCAAAGTTCAAAATATCTAAACTACCTCAATGTCAAATAAAAAGGCATCCACAATCCCAAGATAAAAATACAAAGTATAAACAACCCAGCACGTAGTGTTACTCTACCTTCTGATATATCTAAACTACCTTTTGAATTTTTATTTTTTTTTAATAAAAAAATACAAAGTATAAACATTTAATGCTTTCATAGTGTCACTCTACCAAGGTGTAAATCAAACTTCAGAGAAACTTATAAGTAATAAGAAACAGTAATGTTTTTATTTAGTGCTACCTGTGCAGCTATTGTTTGGGCAATAGGCCACGCAGTGAAGCAATGAGATCACAAAAATTAATGCAATTGAGATTATCCACAAACACGCCTACTCCATAAACGTGCCTACCCTAATTAGAACTCATTTTGATTACTACATTGGTCAATGTTTCAATTGTATTTCAAAAAATGTAACATATTGGCACCCTTTGTCATCTTAACGTAAAAAACTTGAAATAGGGGCATCATACACATTTCTTATAAGAAACATATAGCAATTGCACGTATCGAGCACCTTTGTGATCTGGTTCAATCATGGTTTTTATTATTATCAATTTATCATCTTGGTCATGTTCATCAAAGAAACCACAACCAAAATATTATCAGCTCGATGACTTTGATCTTTGTTTATAGGGAAAATATGTATAAAGGGGTTCAATCGGAGGGAACTCTTCAACATTGCCGCTCTGGAAATCAATCCATCTCAAGCTAACAACTAAATACTCCGTATTTATTTATTTTTTTTAATAAATAACGATTATTTTAATTATAGTACAATTGCCAATAATTGTAATTTGAGTAAAAAACACAAAAATGGGAAAATGAACAGACGATAATCTTACACCTCCCCCCCCCCCCCCCCCCAACCCCCAAAAAAATAAAAATAAACAATAATCATGGAAAAATAAACAAACAATAATACTACCAACGAAAAAATAAAATTGCAGGAAATGTAAATTGCCTACAGAAAACAAAACTATAAAGACGACAGAAACAAAACCCTAAGAAATTAATATAATAAATACATTTATATATATATATATATATGATTTTGTGCGGGTGTGTGTTATGCACTTACATTACTGCCTTTCCATGCCTGGTAAGTCCTCAAATCATCCGACCCGGCGGTTGATCCGGATCCTCGAGAAGGAGGTGGAACCACATACATCTCTCTCTCTCTCTCTGCGTCTCACTCCACTTGAGATCCCCCAATACAGTATATATTGACTATAAAGACGCAAAAGTTAAATACATACAGAAGGACCGAGAGCAGAAGAACGCTTTTAGGGTTTGGACTTCCCCGCCATGGAGTGAGAACCCAAATGCGTCAGATTCCGGCCACACTTTCGCAAGGAATCTCGCCGGCGGCGTAACTCAACGGCTACTTTTCTGGCGCCGACAAGGACAACAGATAGGGTGTGCGTGGGTGCGAGGGTTTCCTTTGCTCCTTCTTTGCATCGAACAGAGATTCCTCTCTCTCTCTCGCTCGAGAAATCTCAGTGTGTTGTGTGATTGTCTGGGAGGAAGCGCTTTACAGGATGGAAGGGGTGACGTGTCGGGGCTTTATTGGGAAGTCTACTATGGAGGACCTGTTATGGTGGGTCTGACCATATGCTTTTTTTCACAAACAGGAGAAAATGACCCGCTGGTGATGGTGCTGATGATGGTGACGTTAGTGCACCCTCTGAATCTCTGATTGCGCCACAAAGCCCGAGTCGGATCGGTCATCGGTTCGCGGTTCTCGCATCCTCACATTCAATTGACCTTGCTTATTCAGAAAATTACGACAACACCCTCAGCAACGTTGCCCAAAAAAAAAAAATTTTGCTCGTTTTGAGGTTTTTCCTTCTTCTTCTTTTTAGATGCTTTTTCCTTTCCCATTTTTTTTCGTTCTTTTTTCTTGGGAGAGCATTTTTCATCATAGTGACTAAAAGGTGTACATGCGTTCACATTTAAGAGTGTCATTATTGGAATTTGTTATGTGAAGGATAAAAAGAAAGGTTTGATGCTTTGATTAATGCGGCTCCTTATCATTACATTTTATAATGATGTATGATCTTGTCTTTACCATTTAAATTTGTATTTTTTGTTTAACAAATGGAATCTCAATTATTGAAAATGTAATAATAGACTATGACATTCATATTTTTCATAAAAACCTATTACTCTATTAGCGTTTTAGGAAAGATTATTGGCACTCTCATAAAAACTTCACACACTCCCCTCAATAAGAGAGTGAGAATGAGTGTAAAACGTTTTCATGAAAATATCAATATTAAATTCTTGTTAATTATATGTTGGTATACCGTGTGACATGTCTAGAGCATTAGTTTATGAGCCAAGCTTTAGTAAAGTACTTCTAACTCGTTAAGTTCGTTAGTATTATAAATAACCAAATAACTTGAGTTCAACTCGATAAAATAATCGTTCAAATTTACTTGCAAGAAAACGAGCTAAATTCAAACCTAGATCTTGAGAGGTTAATTTAATGAGTCTACTACTACTCAACTTGATTCAAGACGGCACAATTCTTTTGTAACCTACTAATGGACTTGATTATGCACAACTCAACTCATTTATAATTATAATTGTGATTAATTAACAGTAGCGCTCCTATACATAGACAAATCAAAAGTGGCAATTTGGGTGACCTTTTAAGCACAAGCCCTAAGCATGTAGATGATTGGCGAGTCCCAATTAAGCAAAGCACTGCCAAAGGAAAACAGAAGCCAACAAAAAATATGTTAATGCAACAACAATGATGACGTGCACCCTGCCCCATATGAATGCCATGATGGGAGCATACAAATTTGAATATTCCCAATTGCTAGCTCAGGTGATCAACGAGCGGGGTATGCTTCTGTTTTTTTCTTTTCTTTTTTCATCTTCTCTTTGGGTTCACATCGTCTGCTACATAAACGCCACATATTCGAGTAAACTGTTGGGGCTGCGGTCGAGTCTTCATCCGAATGGTTTGGGGTGACACTGTGGAGGGTAAGGGAATTGAAGAGGAGCAGAATGTGGTGTGGAGGTGAGGGAAAGGGCTTCAATCCAAATGTGTCTCAACCGCAGTCCACAGACTTTACCCACATTGAAGCCCACTTGAATGTGGAGATGGGTAAAGGAGAAAGGGAAGAGGAGCGACGGCAGCTATTTGAGTCGACAACTGAGCATTAGGAAAAGAGAGGGAGGAGTCGAGTCAGCCAAATGAGTGGAATGAGGTGTGGCGAATGGAGTCTGAGAGCCGAAACCACCAGATAGAACTCGGGAGTCTGCTGTTATTGAGAGAAGAGGGAATAACCGAATTGAATCTGGTGGCAAACGACGGTGTCGATGGCTGCTGTGCCCAAGGCGGAGGAAGAGATCCGAGCAAAAGCCGCCATTTTTATGGGATTAAAAGTTTTTACAGCAAAAATGCCGCAAAAAATAAATTTAAAAAATGAAAGCAGTGTTAATAACACCGCTTTCAGTGAAATAAAAGCGACCTTACTAACACAGTGTAATAAACGCGGTGTTATAACACTGCTTTCAACTTACTAACACCGCTTTCCATGTAATAAAAGCCACTTTTAGTTAAAGTTTTTTTTTTTTTTATTTATTTTATGAATATATTAAACTACTATGATAACACATACAACATAGAAGGAAAAAAAGGAAAAAAAATTGTGTTTTATATATGACAAGGGTAATGCTATTTATAAAAAAGAAGTAGAAGAAGAGGACTTCGAAGACAAAGTTATATGAAATAATTATATTACCTTGTTTATAGAATGAACGAAAAATTTTATTAATAGGTTTTCTTAGATCCGTTAGCTTTGTTATATATGCATTGATGTAATAATAAAATAGGATGCTATGGTCAACTGTGAACTGCTTGCAGCTTAATTGGTACGTGCATGACACATGTTAATATAAATTCAGTATTTTATCACAATTATAATTATAAATGAGTTGAGCAAAGCTGAGCTTAATATGCGTCGATATTCTCAGTTGATATCTCACTAGAATTAATTCAGGTTAATTATAAGTTGCTAGAGGCTGATAGTGACACATGAAATATCCTAAATGTTGCGTTATAATGCAAGAAAAATTTGCAAGTTCTAGATAACAATTTTGAGTTCAAATTAATAGGATATTATTGACTTATGTTTTATAGTTTTTAAGTTGTAGTATTAAAAAAAAAGAAGAAGTTATAGTATAATAATAAAAAATATTTTCAATATAAAATTACGAGTGCACCGAGTGTGGTCTTTTAGCTTGAGTGCTATGTTTTACAAGCAAAAGTAGCAAATTAAACATCAAAAGGGTTCTATGGTGTAGTGGTTAGCACTCTGGACTTTGAATCCAGCGACCTGGGTTCGACTCCCGGTAGGACCTTTGCTGCGCTTCAATTTTACCTTTTTCACTGATGCCTCTTCTCAACATTGGAACAGAGAAGGGAACTTGAGGGAGGCATTTCAAAATTTTCCATCGAACGAATAAGATCTGAATATAATCCACATGTTTTAACAATTCTTAAATTATTTCAAAATTCTCGAATTATTCATAATAATTATAGGACAATGAACCTTTTAAGTAAGTTAATTTACATTAATTTCCTTACCCACAAATTGTTCATTGATTTTTTTTCCCATATTATTTTTTATTTTTCCCTCCCAATAATTTCTTAATTATGAATTATTTATATGGCGAATAATTTTATGAATCTCAAATTTGTTAATTTCGTTAATTATGTATTCGGTAGTACTTTCTGCACTACCAGGACTGGTACCCTGGATTGAGAATGTTGTTCCCTGGGGTTCGTTTTTGGGCTAGACTAGTTTTTCCCAGGTTCTCTCCTTTTCAGAAAAATTAAGCCCAGTAGGAAGCTAAAGGCTTGAGTCACATTGCTTCAAATGGGTTTGTATGTAATTTCAAATTGGAAGGTACAAAGTACAATCATTGGTAAGGGGAAAAAAAGAGAGAATGTTGAATAACTGTAATGACATAAGGGGCCAGAGATTATGAGCCCCAGATATATGGTAGAGGTGAAAACCCTCAAAGCATTTTGGCACCAACAAATCTCCCAATGGATGCCTACTTGGTACCCTATTGTGTCATTACATGTGCCATGTGTTTAGACTATAATTTTCAGCATCCACTGTGTACAGACGCGCGCAGGCACGCAGATTCCCCATTGTTTTTGCAGATTTGTAAACAATCCACACCAGGGTGGAAATGTAGGCACAAGAAACATACAGCAATGTACAATCAACAGGGTGGAAATGCAGGCACCAAAAATGTGTTCATTTCTTACAATTATTAAAAGCTTACCCAGCAGTGTATTAGGGGTAAAAACGATCCCCTTCATTATGAAACAAGTACCCTCATGCTAACAATATCTAGTAATTGAAGACTCTAACTCAAAAAAGAAGCATACAGCAAAACTGCGTCTCAGGCTTAAGGTAGCTCCACTCATGTCAGTTGAAGTGTCAACTTGATGAAAGATTAGCGCTAATGCAGCATCAGCCTCAATGATGAATTTTGAGACTTTTCCTCTACCATGCTAGAGTCCCATCTACCTTTTCTATTCCTGATTAACCTCTTCAAACAAGCCCTTCCTCGTTTGTCTTTATAGAACTATTGTCTATGCTGAATTTTAGCCACCCAACTGAAGGAAAGATCCAAGAAATGAGCCTAAGCCCCTTACCATTGTTCTGAAGGCAAAGGAATGGAGTGCACAAACAATCTCAATCTCTTACTCCAATTGTTTTTCCACTCTAATTTATTTTCCCAAATCTTCTGTGATGAAAAAATTATTGTATTTTTCAAAATATTTTTAAGAGCGAAACATGGGACATTGTGTGGCTACCTGTTTAAGCCATCAGAAACTACTTTGAGCACTTTGTCGTCTCTTTTCTCTCCAACTCTCGCCCCACATCTTGGCCTCTGCAACAGCTCGCTCTCGATCTAAATCATTGTTTAACATCTTTGTTGTTTCTTTTGGGGAGTTAATGTTTTCAGTCCACTGGACTTCTACCTTGCTTATAAGTCTTCGTTCTTCTTTCTCCGATGTCCTTCCTCCTCTCTCACCTATGTAAGTCCCACTACTACTTTTTGTTCTCTCATCCTTATATCCATCACCTTCCGCACAACTTTCAGGAGCCTCATTGGTGTTGTACTGGACGAGATGTCAAATAATTCATAGCATGCACCACATCTCTCATGGAAGGACGGGTACTGGCACTTTCTCGTAGACACATGGATGCCACTTCCACAGCCTTGTGTAGGACAGGCTCTGGGAACCGACCTCTCAACTGTGGATCTGCTAATTGCACAAAGTGCTTGCGGTCTTTCAACATGGGGCGTGCCTACAAAGACAGCGAATTTGGATAAAATTAGAAAAATAAAAAATAAAAAATTGTTAAATGATGTATTTTGGCAAACTGCATCATTGTAATTCAGATCACACAGAGAAGCTAAATCATCATGTAAAACTAGGAAACCTCCAAGATGAATACTATCAGTATTTGCACACACAACAGACACTACTATATATTTTGTCAATGGCTTCTTCGAGGGACTAAGGGTAGATTGAATTCCCTCAAAAATTTAAAAAGTCATTCCTAACTGAGAAGATATGCAATTGATTTACAAAACAGTAATTATGATTCAATCAACAGATAGATTCAGATGTCTGAACCATATAAAGCAACCATGCATGTAAAAGATTGGTTATTCCTGTAGATACTCTGGATCAAGAGCAGCCTAATTGGATTATCACAATTCACAACCATCCAACTTGCAGAAGTTAGTCAAGAAGCACTTAAAGGTGTTTACTTCCTCTATCATGTGTGTCTGATGTAGCTCTGCTGTCACAATTGGTAAAAAGCTCTGAACAATAAGTAGATATCCTTTCCCTTGAGAATCTAATCAGAGTACATGTTTCGGAAAATTGACAGACATCTAGAAAAATATAAAGTGAATTACCCAATCAACAAGTTGTTGTTTTCCATGACCACGGGTTGCATCAAGTGCTTTGTGTCCAGTTATCAGCTCCAACAAGACTACCCCAAAGCTATAAATATCAGACTTTATTGTCAGTTTTCCACTTGTGGCATACTCAGGCGCACAATAACCATGAGTACCCATGACCCTGGTGGAGACATGTGACCTATCTCCACTTGGACCAAATTTCGCAAGCCCAAAATCAGAAAGTTTTGGGTTAAACCCTTCATCCAACAATATGTTAGACGATTTTAAGTCCCTGAATATAACAGGAGGATCTGCTTCATTGTGCAGGTAATCCAATCCTTTGGCTGCACCTGCTGCTATCATCATCCTTGTGTTCCAATCCAGTGGCTCCTTATCAGGTATTATATCTGCACAACAACAGAAGGGTCATCACTCTTGCATGTCACTGAAAATATATTAAAAGGATAGCATATGGTAGGTATTATATATACTCGCCATGTTCTTAGTTTCTACTGTCCAGTTATACCTTGTGGACCTCATAGAGATAGGACCGTATAAAGAAACAAGATCAGAACTTATCATGAGAAGATAAATGAAGAACAATTTCTATTATCCACTTAATATCCACAATGTTTCTTCTGCAGGAATAAACATTAAATTTGAAATGTATAATTACAGAGTGAGAAAAAATGGCATAATAGAAGGCTAAGAAATATCAGATTGACAAGATTAGGGTAACGCAAGTATATGCAAAGCAAGTGGTAAGAAAAAATGGCATATATATGCAAAGCAAGTGCTAAAATGAGAAACTAATTCTTTTTTTATTTTTTTTAAGAACTGAAACTCTTAATACAATCTCAATTAATCCTGAGAACTATAATTTGTACCAACTCATTTTTCATTTTTGCCAATTTTCATTTCCCATTGTAAAATTAGAATAAATTAGACATAATAATTTTTAAACATAAGAGAAGCCAATTATTAATGGCTTCGAGAATTTTACCATGGAGGTGATATTCCAAGGATCCTAAGGCCATGAATTCATAAACAAGAAGGCGCTGGTCCCCTTCAGCACAGTAACCAATCAAATTGACAAGATTAGGGTGACGCAGAAGAGAAAGCATGAGAACCTCTACCAGAAACTCCTTGTCCCCTTGGAGACCTGTCTTATTTAGTTGCTTAACAGCCACAACCTGCGAACAAGAAGAACACATATTAACTGGAAAAGGAGTAGCTCACCTATTCAAAGTTATCAAAGAATAAGAAAAACCATAAATATTACTGGGATGATGCAGCCAAAAAGGAAAAGAAAAATGAAAAAAGAAAAAAGGGGAAAACAAGTCACCCCTGTAAGAGAATGACGTAGAAAACAAAAGGTTCATCAGCTATAGAAAACTTTACCCGACCAGTGCTTTCTATTAGCCCTTTGTAAACAGACCCAAATCCACCTTCCCCTATCAGGGACTCTGGCCTAAAATTATTTGTTGCAGTTGCCAGCTCTCTGTAGGTGAATATCTTATTATGAGCATCGGACTCATCTTGTGGAACTGATGATTCCATATTGATTTTTGATCCAAGTGCATTCGCTTCTACAAAGTCCATTACACAAGTAAAAGTAGATCCATAAGCCCAGTCAGAAACTAAACCATGCCAGTGTTGAGGAAATTCTTCAAAAATGCAAATCTTGATTTTAATCAGCTCAGTTACAAAGAATATACTTAGGTGTCTTCTATGCCAGTCTAAGTAGTGAAAGAAAGAACACAATTACAAGTTTTCTACACAAATTCAATGTGGACACTCATGCTTAGGATGTATAACATAATGTAAAAGAGTACGTTTGCACATTGTTCCTATAATATCAATATCAAGGGTTGGCCCATACGATAACTTAAGCATGAATTTCCATGTTCATCTCGAGAAACCTGTATAATGGAGCAGCCCCCAAGCTTATTTCCAAGCTAAAAATGGTGATGAATGGACTTGAAGAGGTGCCGTAAGTCTAATTCAATTTGTTTAGTTCTTCTCATCTCTGATTTTCTCTGCTTCATTCATAACTTGTCCCTATCCATATTTAATCAAGATTCCCATTCTTCTTCTTCTAACTCTATGTCAACCATATAATATCAAGCAACAACTGATATCTTGTCTATACATGAATTTGTAGATAGAGTTGGGAAGTGAGTTTAATATGAAAGATCATGGGTGAATTAGACTATATCTTGGCAATCGAAGTAATTCAAACACCCTTTAGGTTGAATTTATCATGAGAGATGCACCAGGGATTCACCCGATCCAGCCAGAATGATCAAATACTCAAATGAAAGGTATTCAACTCCATTGGTAATAAAGAATTGCATCAACTAATGAGTTACCCTCTGATGGAATTTTTTTCAAACGTCTTGCAAAAGTAGTTCAATATCTGATCATTTCTAGGTCAGGGCTAACTCATGGAGTCAATCGTGTATGCTAGTTCATACATGCACCACCATTAGTCACATGCAACTCATAAAAGTATACAACACAATCTTCACTATGTCTAAAGAATGTCGAATTTTGGATTTCATTTTCTCCCCAACTCCAACCGATACACATTGAGTTGGAATACCATTATGTCAAAGATAAGGTCACTCTAAGATATGTTGTCAATTAATTCACTCTATCCAAATAACACCACGACAACATTTCAACCATATCACTCCCTACAGATTGCTTCTGCAGTTTAAATCTACCATGAGTTCACTCTGCTTCCCTCCACAATAGGGAAAGTGCCACATTCTAGTTAGCCCAACTCAGAAATGGTTATCCAGAGTCAGTTTTGAAGAGTTTCATTCAGTTTTTGAACTACTAAGGTGCATATAAATAAATACTCCGTAAATAATTTCATCTGGGTAACTCTTTACAAACTCCGACAATTAGAAAACCAATTTATAATATATGTAGACAATCGATAAAACCTACCCCTACCCCTAACCCCCTAATATCAACAAATGGGTATAAATGCTCCTTCATGAACTTGAACCTGATATCACTCACTCAACAAGTAAAAAAATTACAACTAGCTATCATGCCATTGGCAAAAATAATTAAGATCGCACTACTGCCACAATATATTACCAAATACCCATTAACCCAATAAAGATATGGTCTCTGTAATGAGCCAAATAGAGGGGGGGAAAATAGAGAGGGTAATTTTGATTAAAAAATTATCCTTTTTTTTTTTTTTTTTTGGTTCAAACAAAAAAAAAAATGGCAATAAATAATAATATAGACAACATATTGTCAAAGTACCACCAACCCAATTGTCAAAATCATTGTAAATTAAAGAACATATAAAACCATATTAAATTAACAATACTTACCGGAACATGATTCATTAGAGGTCTGTGGTGGCTGGCATTCATCCTTAACATATCTCTCATAATAGCCCTTCAAGTTCTTCCCCCTCCTCGAACCAAAGCACGGACAACAACCCATTTTCTCTTATCAATCAGAAATCCTCCATGACAAAAGATTCAGAAATCACAAACCACCAACATATGTGTAATTATATATATATAGAGCCATGAGAATGATTTGGTATTTGGGTTCATGGGAGAGAGAGGTTTGCAGAAGAAGAGAAGAAGAGTTTTTTCGGGCTTCAGTTAAATCATCACACACATATGTGCGCATATATAACACGCTACCCGAGAATAAGACGAGCGCACGCTTTCATATGGAATCTGCTCTTACGGCTGTTCTCTTACTCTGTAATCACGTAACCTTCTTCTTATAAAGGAAGGAATAAAGACGAGTGGTACCCGCGTATATATAGATGGAAAGTCTAATCACCTGCGATACGCGTTGATCTGAGTCGTTCATGAAAATCATGTGCAGTTAAGAACGGGTCGGATTCACCGCGCCCAAGACAGAGTAACTCATATATATATATATATATATATATATATAGGATGATGATCAGGTAAGCACGTGCTGATATATCTTATATCAAAACCTGCATTGGGAGTTGTACCTTGTGCATTAGTGAGATGTGAGGTGCATTGAATCAATGCAAGGGGTACAACCCCCAATGCATAGTGCTGATGTAACTTATATCAGCACGTGCTGATGGGATCATCTCTGTATATATATATATATATATGGAGGATGATGATCAGGTTATCTATACTATCTATAAAAAGATGAATGTAATAAAAACTTTTGATTGACTAATATACCCTTATTTTAATTTTTAAATACACAACTACCCACCCTTCTGCGTATATAAGAAATATAGTAATTCTAAAACACATATCTTAATATATAAAATACAAATAGGAATTCAAAGGAAACATAAATTATAATTCCTATATGATAAATAGAAATATATAGGAATATGGAAACTATAATTCTAAAACACATACCTTAATATATAAAACACAAATAGAATTCAAAGGAAACGGAAATTATAATTCCTATATAATAAATAGAAATATATAGGAATATGGAAACTATAATTCTAAGACACATACCTTAATATATTTTAAAACACATACCTTAATATATAAAGCACAAATAGGAATTCAAAGGAGATGGAAACTATAATTCCTATATAATAAATAAACAGCCGAATTGTAAATTCCACTTTCTTTATCAAGAGTAGCTGCGACTTCTCCCTTCTCAGGTTAACGGCAACTTCTCCCTTCTCTGGTTAATGGTGACTTCTCCATTCTCTGATAAGTTTTACTCCTGCAAATTATTATATATATATATATATATATATGGTACTGTTAGAGAATAAGTTTGATTTTTGATGAATTTATAAGTTAGATAGATTAATTTATAATCATAATAGGTACTGTAATTAAAGAAAGAAAAATCATTCAAAACGAAATACCCATAGTTTTGAAAAATCGTTTAGACTTATTAAACCGAGGAACAAAATACAATACATACCTTCAAGAGTTCCAACTGAAACTCAAAAAAGATGTATGAAACCCAAAAAGGATGTATTCTGAATACATGAAAAACCCCTCAAAATCGATTTTCCATTGCAGACATATCTAAACAAAAATAAATAGATTAGTGGAAAAAAAAAAAAAAAAACTAATATTATTTAAAAATATTCACGTGCAACGCACGTGTGCTATATCTAGTATATATAAAATATAGATGTTTTTGTGTTCGACGTGGTGAATCCACGAGGATGATCTACACCGTTCGTGATAATCACGCATTGATCTGATGACAAATACAATGAGCCATCGACGTGGTGGATCCACAATGTTCATTTAAACCATTCGTGATCATCACGCACAGATGTGATGACAAATACGATTGGGCCATGATTTGCTTGGCGTATGCAGTGCACCTCATCATTACGTTATACATGTGTATTAGTGCTAGGTACGTGTATGTAAAATCTGTTACTCTAGATATTGTGCCAGGTAATTAACCTAGTTTCCCACCTAATTCGGTGATCCAAGCGTTGGAAGCTGGTGAAACTGGACGAGTTCAATCTTCAGTCAAAAATTTTCCCAGTTATTCTCAATTTACCATCAAATTATACATGCCCATGTTTGAAGATCTTTATGTATATAGATCAGCTTAACGGGTTACAGGCCCTTGGGGCTTGGGGCTTGGGGCTAGTGGTATCGGGGTGGGGTGAAAAATTACCAATAATTGATATATACATCAGCAATGGGTGTGTGTGTATTCGAGTGTTTGTGTAGGCAATGCAGCTCATGTGAATGTTATGCAACTGCATGTTTTATGGAGCTATCTGGTAACAATTCAAAGAAGAAAAAAAAAAAATCGTGTAGGGAATTTTTATTTATTTATTTACTTATTTATTTTATTATTGGTTAAAACCTGGTGTATTTCCAAAGCTTTTAATCAAGAGACTAATCTGAGAAGAAAAACTCGTGTAGGGAATTTTTTTTTTTTTTTAGGTCGAAACCCGGTGTATCCCCAAAGTTTTCAACAAAGGGATTAATCACTATCGCAGTAGGAGAGCAAAAACCGCTGACCCAGGGATCTTTTTTGTAAGGTGCTAAGGTTCAAACTCAGAATCTTTCACTTCCACTCGAGTCAGCCACCCTGAGACTGAGATGCCTTACCACTCAGCCAACCCCACGGGTTTCGTGTAGAGATTTAATGCGTTATTAAGTGCAACTCCGATTACTAGGGAAGCTACCAAGAAAGCCTAGCTCGTGTAGGGATTTAGCACATGGAGTAGACCATGCCATAATCCGGAAAATAACAGAAAAAAAACTCGGAACACCATAAGAATGTGAAAGTAATGCGTGTAATTAAGTGCAACTCCGATTACATTTGTGAGATTGGCATGATTATCACAGCATTTTTCTTGGAATCACAGAAAGACCGAAGATAGTTCTCATCAAATGTGCCAAAACCAGATAATTGGATGCCGTATGCTTCCATCTTACGAATGTCCCGTGGAATGGGAGATTGCCAGAGTCCATCCCACCATGCAGGAGGGAGAAGTGGTGTGAGAGCGCATTGATTGGACTGGTTTTGACAACTTAATGGACCGGCAAATCTGCTCCAGACATGCCCCCACCCAACTTGATTCTTCAAACCTTCTGATAACAAATTACTATGGAAGCTGCTGAAGAATGAAAAACTTGAACCAGTAGAAGAATTCTCCCCTGAAACAGAAGAAGAGAAACAAAAAGGAGTACTTCAGCAGCATATTTTTGAAAAGAAATGATAGGAGAGTGGAAGATGTAGGGTACCAAGTTTGTGTGCTGCAGCCAGTGCTGCAATTAACTGTGCATAGGTGGTTCCAATGCGCCTGTGAGCACCAGAAACAACAGCATGTTTTGCACGTGATGCAAGGAAGAAGTCCACGAATGCAACCCATCTAGGAGCGGGACCCCAATCCTTCACTCTAAAATCTAAATTTTGCAATCCATTTACTTCAATGGATGTATTTCCTTTGAAAAGTTCATAATCAAAATGAAGAACCTGTAAACAGCACAACTAAATCAGAAGCAAATGGGCCAGCTTGTTCTTTAGTAGAATTTGCAGGTAAGATGACCAAAGTATGGCTTTGGGATCTTGGGTTTTTTAACTCAGCTAGCAGAAGAACAGGATATTGAAGAAAACACAGCTATTTGAAAGATCCTAAAGGATCAATGTTATTATCTCAGCACCAAAAAACAAAAAAAAGCAAAACAAAACAAGGAGGAGGAGGATCAATGTTATTAAGGTTAAACGAGTCGTATGATAGTGTTCAACTAAAAGGACATGTTGTGAAGCCATTTTCGGGCATTAACATAGGTTTTTCAAATCTTATTCTGTCCAAGGAGTTGACATGGCAATTGATAATATTACTTTACTGACTACACCAAGGTAATTACCTCGGCAAATTCATTTACAATTGGTGTGATATCTTTTATAAGTGAGGGCGTATCTGAAACCAAAACCACTCTGGGTCTTGACACCTGATGAAGATTGCGCATGGCTTTTCTGATGCAGTCCAATGCTGCACTTGCTGCTCTCACAGACCTGAAACAAAGCATGCAAAATCCTGTATCAATAATTAGTTGAAGTCATGCCTTCGTGGAAAATTTAGACATCTAAAGAAAATTTGATCATTCCCCAAACTTTTACACTTTCCTAGAACTGCCACCCCCTAGTAAGATTTTAATTCTTCCACTAACTTATGTCTGTATTTGCGTGATATGCTTCACATTTAATGAAGTGACAAAATAGCTTACAATAGGAACTTTACTCTTTATTGAACTTTACTCTTAAACATTCAGTCGCAATACCTATTCATAAGCATACGCATGTGCAATGAAATATCTGGATCCAACCCAGCCTTAAGAACCCAATTTACTGCTTCTTCAACATCTTCTGAAGGAGATATGAGAACTCTCATCAACTCCCCAAATACATTAGGCCTAGACTGAAGATAGTCTGGCAGCCCAAATAAATCAGAAGCAGCATTCCTCATCTCAGGGTGTATGTTTTTCAAGAAAAATTGAGCTGCCGTGGCATCTGTTGCACCTTGGAACCTGCTGAACTTAGGTCAAATATCATTTGACGGTACCAGAAATGAGTAACAACTGATTAAAGAAATTGCACTTTACCATATGATAGGTTGCTCCCATTCCCTCCAATTGCTACAGAGGACACTTGATTGTGCTGGCTTCTGGAAATTATCAATCCTCACAACCAGATCCCTTCCATAAATTTTCACACAACCATTCAGTCTCCAAAGATGCTTGAGTTCTCTTAAGGTAAAGGTGTGGTTGGTATAAGATATGTAATCCCCAAAAGGATACTTGCCCCTGAAAATGCACAAAATAAATCCATTCATATGACCGTGATTTCAAATTAAACTACATGTCCCCTACACTCAATTATGCTATCCTATTATGGGGTGATGTTATTATGCTATCCTATTATGGTAAATCCTAGACAGGATTTGGGGAAAACATGTCCAAGGTGGACTGCTTCTATGAATTTTTAGCCTTCTAGCTAAAATGTTCTATCCCAATTTTTAGCATTGAGCAAAACCAGCAAACATTTCTGATGCCCATTATTGCACCCCTTGTATGTGATAGCATAAAGCTGCAAAGAAAACTACCTAAGACTCTTAAGAGTGATTATTTGGTGATAAGCCACAAAATTAGCGTTTGTTAAAATTTAAAATTGTTATTAAAGAAACAACTGCAAATATAATTCAGAAAGGCTTGAGAGAGAACCAATATGCCTGGTTTGCCCGATGATCAGAGACCGGTTTAACATGATACTCAATGCTGCAGCAGTTAAGATCTTGTACATTTCATTCCCAAAACCCGCTTCTGATGCTTTCCCTATCACGAAACCATGTCTGCAGAACTGCTCTGGAGGAAGGCCTCGAACTCTTGAAGCACCTGAAAAAGGAATAAGACGAGTGAGCATCTGACTCTCAGAAGTGTTTCAAAGGAGGCACAGCTTTCTCACTCAGGAGTAACGGGTCATTATACTTCACACAGGCGAATGTATCAACAAAAAATGATAACATAACTGTAGCAAAAAAAAAAATTGGAGAGGAGGGGGGGGGGGCGGGGAGCAGAGGAGAGGGACGAATGGGGCAGTTCTTATGGATAATAGACATTTTCATTTAATTTTTTTTTTATAGAGGTAATTTTATTTACAAAAGGAAGTGCCAAAACCCATATACATGAGTATACCAAGAGTATACCAAAAACCTGAGATAATAGACTTAACCGTAGAAACAATTTCTTTCCCAGCAGAAGATGTCCAAGCATGGAAAGCAAATATTGATTTTTTGAGCAGAAGAAAGAAGCATTGTGCCTAAATTCAATAACATGCGGCAGCAGTCTCAAGCTCTAATATAATCTTTTCCCAAGAATCTAAATCACAAGCTTCTAAGGAGAAGATTGGGCCTAAATTCAATAAAGAATTAACTTCACACATTTTCCCTCTCCACCCATGCCCATTTTTCCAATTTCTTAATAAAGATTGGTTTGGTACAAATCCAAATCATCTCACTCAACTCTCCTTTATTTCAATCACCTATTAAGCTACAGCTAAAATTTCACACATGTGCTACCTGCCAAGCTTATCATTTCTATCTTAGCTTTTTTCCTTTTTCTTTTAATGCATAGTTTTAAACCCTAGACATACCCAACCCCACCCCCCTCCCATTTACCCCCTCAGCCAAAGCGCAGAAGCTTCATCTTTATTCAACTCATTTTTCTCATCTTGCTTTATAAACATGAGTTTTCTTAGATGGTTAGATACTTGTATTCAACTGTGAGATGTACAGTTTGTCCATCTGTCCCTACACATAATTTTCCTTTTAGTTTGATTTGTTGTAACTGGTAATTCTAAAACCCAAAAGGCATCTCTCCACACCCATCTATCTGTAGGCAACTTGTACAAAATTGGAACTGGCTTATTACTTTACAAATCCTCTAGAAATCGTTTGTACACAAATACCATCAATTTTACTAAATTTCCTCACAAATACCCTTGCACTATAATGTAGGGCCACTGGATGGAACTCAAATGTTGGCCGACTTCAATTGTGACTTCTGACAACTTTTTTGCTAAATACTTGTAGTGGAAAAGAAAATTGGATACACAAGACTCTGCAATCAGGAATGGAAGGCGAGGAGTAAGCGTCTCTCAGATTTAATGCTTGTTTCCTTTTCAACATTCTCTTCATATTCTTCCAATTTCTAAAAAGTTTGTCCTTCAAGTTCACAGAGTTATTAAAACCTAAACCTCAACATCTCACAAATTTTCCCACCATCAGTTGAGAATCGGGCAATATTTCTCTTTTGCTTGTAGCTAGGCTCCTCTCACTAGACTCTAGGATTGCAAAATGAGTTGGCTTTTGTTTGCTATAAACTGTGGGTAAATAGCAGTAATATGCTATGATTAACAATACAAAAACGTGGCATCAAACTACAAAACCCGCTTAAATCCTGCAGCTTCACCCAAAATCCATCATATCCCAGAGCACCTACTGCTTATATATGCATGCTACAAATCATTAAATTTCAAAACATGAACAAATCCAGCTTTATTTATATCCAACAACCAAGCAGAGCCTAAAAGAGAGTAAATCCAGCTTTATCGAATTATTATATACTAACCCTCCGTTTGGTTGCTGAGAAAAGAGGGGAAAACAAAATTCTAATTGTATTAAGCTAAGTTGAGCGGAGTTTTTTTTTTGTTTTTTCATGACCTAAATGAAAAATTTTGGGATTCAAAACGTAAATGTCTGTTCTTTTCCTACACTTTCTCGGCAACCAAACAACTTCTAGAAAAAAAATATATAAATAGTCTGACAAATATAAACAAAAATACATAAAGAATCGAATAATACCATGCAATGCGAAGTGATCTTGAATCAATTGCCTCACTCTAAGACTTTCCTTCGCAAACCCTCCTCCAAACACCTCCCCCATCTCTTCCACCGTCGCGCACGAATTCGATCTCTCATTTCTCCCACTGTCTGACCTCACACCGCCACGAGAACCTCCACCTCCTTCTTCGAGCTTGATCGGAATATATATGCTCGTCGAAGGATCGACGGATCTCAGAGTGAGCATTAGCAGGCCAACACTAGTAAAGATCGCACACGTAAGAAGAAAAACGTGAAAGGAAAGCCGTCTCCTTCTAGATCCAGCATACCTCATTTTCTCCTTCCTTTTTTTTTTCCCCCTTTTTTTTGCACACTATTTGCTTCTTATAGTGAGGTATGCGAGTGACCTTGTGCTGTTGTGCATTTAGTTCCCTTTCTTCTTTAACTTTCTCTAATTTTCTTTCTTTTTCCTGGTTAGCAAACAGATCCCCTGCCGACGTGTTGTGGTTACGTGGAGGACCGGGCGTGGTCCGGACGGGTTGTGGGTCAATATGTCCGTTTAGGCGGGTCATATAGCCTGCGGAACATTCTGAAGCTAGTCAGCAGTCAACAATTCCAAACAGATACACACAACAAACGAAGAAGCTCTCTCTGTCCATATTTTACGCCCGTACATCCCCTACCTTCCCTCTCCGCTCGACACCCAAACAACGACCACTTCAATCTCTCCTTCCCTCTCCTTCACATCCGCTCGCTTCTTTCCCATCTCTTGTTCTTCTTCCAAAACATATCCATCTCTCTCTCTATATTCAATATCTAACTCACAATAATTTACAGTGTCAACAACAATGGAGAAACACCTTCATGAAAAATCCGGCAGCTTCACCCATAAGCAAGACGACAAACTCGACAAGGCCTGCCATATGCCGTCGCCGAAATGCACCGACGTTGACGTGAAATCAGCTGATACAGAGACGGAAAACAGAGAAGAGGAGACGGAGAAAACAGAGGAGTCTCCTCCCTGTGACCCCGAATACAGTCTAGCTAAGGTTTCTGAAGAGATTGATCGGTTTCTTTCAACCCCGTCCGGTAAAAGCGACGATTCTGTCACAAAAGAAATCCCAAATTTCGTAGAGAAGTTTTTGGATTTAGTGGAGGCGAAGATCGTCAACTACGGGTCCGGCGAAGGTCCGACGAAATGGAGTCAGAATCCCGACGGAGATGCCTCCTTTCTAGAAGCTTTGGATCGGATATCGAAGCTGACAACACCGTCTGGTGACTTCGAATCGGAATCGGAGCACGCTTCTTCGCTGAATCGCATTGGAAGCGTTCTACAGAAAGCGATGTCGTTCTTGGAACAAGAATTCAGGTCGCTTCTAGAAGATTCCAGATGCTTCGATCCAGATCAATGTGACTCGTCGAAGACGAAGCAAGATTCAGATCGTTGCGTCTTACCGTCGACGAAATCTGAATCTACTGGCGATGTGGATTTCCCTGGCTACTCAAACGACGTCGTCTCCGATCTGAGCAGGATCGCGAAGGCGATGATAAAGGCAGGATACGAGACAGAGTGTTGTCAGGTTTACGTCATTGTGAGAAGGAACGCGTTCGAAGAGAGCTTGAACAGGCTAGGGTTCGAGAAGTTGAGCATCGACGACGTGCAGAAGATGCAGTGGGAATCGCTAGAAAGAGAGATCTCCACGTGGATCACTACCTTCAAGCAATGCGCCACCGTATACTTCTCTGGGGAACGTAACCTCTCTTTAGCCGTCTTCTCCGACCATCCGTCGATCGCCCCCAGCCTCTTTGGCAATCTCGCCCGTGGTGTCGTGATTCAGCTTCTCAACTTCGCCGAAGCCGTCGCGATGACAAAGCGATCGGCAGAGAAGCTGTTCAAGTTTCTCGATATGTACGAGACATTACGAGACATGGTTCCGGCCATGGACGGCTTGTTTCTCGATGAGTCCGCCTGTGAGTTAAAGGCTGAAATCTCGTCGGCGAGCTGCCGGCTCGGCGAAGCGGCGATATGCATATTTTGTGAGCTCGAGAATTCAATCAAGTCCGACACCGGAAAAACTCCTGTTCCTGGCGGTGCAGTTCACCCTTTGACTCGCTACACCATGAATTATCTAAAATACGCTTGTGAATACAAGGATACACTCGAACAGGTCTTCAAGGATCACCAGAAAGTCGAACGAGTCGACTCAGCCTCCAAGTCGGAGTACGAGATATCGAGTCAGGGCAATAATCAGGTGGAAGCGCAATCCCCATTCTCAGTACAATTGACGAGAGTCATGGATCTTCTCGACACGAATCTGGAGGCAAAATCGATGGTCTACAAAGACCTCGCATTGAGCTCCATCTTCCTGATGAACAACGGACGGTACATTTTACAAAAAATCAAGGGATCAAACGAGATCCACGAGTTGATGGGCGACCAGTGGTGTCGAAAACGGTCGTCGGATTTGAGGCAGTACCATAAGAACTACCAGAGGGAAACATGGAGTAAAGTGTTGGGCATTTTGAGGGACGAAGGATTGAACGTGAACGGGAAAGTGTCGAAGCCGGTTTTGAAAGAGAGGTTCAAGAGCTTCAGCACCATGTTTGATGAGATACACAGGACGCAGAGCACGTGGGTGGTGAGCGACGAGCAGCTTCAGTCGGAGCTCAGGGTTTCAATATCGGCGGTGGTGATTCCGGCGTACCGGTCATTCCTGGGGAGGTTCAGTCAGCATTTGGATCCAGGTAGACAAACGGAGAAGTATATAAAGTTTCAGCCTGAAGATATAGAGACTTATATTGACGATCTGTTTGATGGGAATCCTGCGTCGTCCACGGGAAGAAGGAAACCATAATAACTACGTACGTCCATAGCCATGCAAGAGCCAAACGTTTTGTGTGAAGGAGGCCGGAGGAAGGTGGTGACGGGTGTAGATTACTTTATGAAAATCCATTCAGATTAAGCCACGTCTGTTACTGGAGTTGGAATAGTCATGGCAGTTATGAGTTGGGGGTAATATGGTAATCGATGGGACTTCGCGGGACAATGCATGGGAGTTGGCCCTTTGTATTGAATTCATGTACTTTGTTTATTCTTGCATTGATTGCGTACCCTACATTTTTGCGCAATAGGAATTTAATGTTACTCCTGCGATTTTAATTATGTATCTTTTGCACAACCTCAATCAACTACATGAATTCTGATATTCCATGGACCACGGACACAAATATGTGACACAAGTATGATATGATACGAACACTCTTTTATGATAATTTTTAAAAAATTTAAGATTTGATATGATTGGGACACGACAATAATTATATTATTAATTAGGATAGTGCTATAGGTAAAAATTAAATATAACAACAAAAAATAGCAATTGACGTGACATTTTCTAATAAATAATCGTTAGCACTCCCTCGATTATCATACGAATAGCATATACCAATTTAACATACGACATAAGTTGTTGCAATTCGTTGATATAGGTAGCATTTCCCTATTAATTATTATTATTTTATATTATTTTCGTCACACAAAGATAAGCCAAGTTTCACAAAACATGCAATTTAAGAAAAATTATCATTACATTGATTTCTCATTTATTAAATTTCATCTTTCCAAGAATACCCTCTCTTACTTGGTACTGGGTTTTTGTGTTAAAAATCATTATTGAAATAACAAAGGGCAATATAAGAAAATTTAAAGATTTAATTTTATGATTTGGCTTTTCAAAATTGACAAATATTTTGGGATAAAAAATAACAAAAATGGCCTATTTTTGTGGAATAGAGGGAATATATATATATATATGTATATATATGAGGAAATTACTCTCTCTCTCTCTCTCTCTCTCTCTCTCTCTCTCTCATGAATGAGATATTGAGAAACTGAGAACTCGATAAAAGCTGCATTTAACATACTTTTGTGTTTTTTTGTTTTTTGTTTAGGCAAAAACCACTAACAGTAATTAAAATCTACAAATTTTATGTACTTGATTTTAAATCAATTAAAACTTATAAAATTTACTTTGCCATGTCCTCGAAGTGTCCAAGCCGTGTCCCTTAAGTGTCGGAGTCGTGTCTAGGAAATGTCCAAAATTAAATTATTACTTTTAATTGTTGGACCCTTTGGGGCCATGTTCGACACATGTTGGAGGTGTGTCGGGTAAGTGTCAGTGTCCGATATGCATCAACACAAATACGACTACGCTGGAAGAGTGTTTGTGCTTCCTAGCTGATATCAAACTCTTCCTTCCCCTTTTCCATTTTTACTCGGGGATTGTTTTTGTTTGGATTTCCTATTCTCACGTCCTTTATTTTCTTACGTTTGAAGTTTGAACCATAGTCATTTTATGAATTGGCCAAACATCCTCCTAGAAGTGGATTAATTAGCTTACCATTATTGCATGGAAGTCACAAATAAAGTACATAAACTTAATTGCACATACACGAAATGACTGAATTTCAAGACATGAATAAGGGCAAAGTCGTTTGGAGGATTAAATGAAGACATAGCATTAAATGCATAAAATATATCATTTGAAATGATAAAATTTTAATAAAATAAAGACGGTCGTCATAAATGGTAATGAAAATTAAAAATAATCACAATTCATGATTTTCTAAAATGTGATACTATAGCATCACCATAGTACCTAAATTACCCCACCCTCACCCTCACAGTTACTGAGGGCGAATGGTTACATAACACCCTTTTTAAGGTGCTAGCTAGAATTTGATAATATGCGAGGCTCCATTTAACATCGGTTCCACGAAAAGTTCATGAAAAGATGTGTTACGAAATCACTTACGCTAGTCCTGACACAAAATCACGTGGAAACGGCGTCACCCGCAACCAAGACACATAACACGACGTCGTTTCGAGTTCCCAGTTTGGCGTCCTTCACACCATCGTCATCATTTCATAATAGAATCCCTAACATAAGGGTACTTACGGAACTCAAAGTTCACACGTTCAACACCGTACTGAACCCCGAAGCTAAGAAGCCCAACTTAAAAAAGAAAATAAAGCCTCTCCACCCCCCCAGAGGACCTCCTCCTCCCTCCCACCGCTCTCTCTCTCTTTTCTCTCGCCTCCGATTCCACGGCTCCTACAGCAGAGCCGAGCATCGACTTCCAATTCCCCTCCCTTCAATTCGTACACTCACCTTATCTCCTTCGAACAAGATTATCCCCCTCACAAATCCCTAATTCCCCTCCTTAAACCTCCATTGATGAAGAAATCGAGCAGCTCATCTCCGCCGTCCATGGATTCTCGCCTACCTCCACTGCATTCTGCTTAACAGGTTCGTATCCTCTCGCCTCTGCCATTCTCTACATATTCCTTAGACCACTTGCTGCTTCTAATATATATTTATATTGCTTGTGGTTTGGGGTTTTGCTAGCATGTATTTCGCCGCAATTTTTCCTTTTTTCTGCTCTATCTGCTTAAATTTTGAGTCTTAAGCACCTTAAATTTTGAGTATTTGTTGTGCTTATTGAGGAGGCAGTAATTTTTTCGGCATAATTCTATGATGTTTTTTCTCTCGGTTGTCAACTTTTGGTGTGCTATTTGCTGTGAATGTTTAATTTTTGGGAGTAGACGAAGTTAAGAATGGTAGTGTACTAGTATGTCACCAATTAAACAGGAATTCATTGAATTGTGGAACAGTGAAGTTACCTATGAAGGGGGGGGGGGTTTGGTGCAATTAATTGAATCGTTACACGCGGTTGGTGACTACTAGACTCGAGCAGGACTTGAGTGGATAAAGGTTGAATTCATGTTAGCGTGCTTGTGTTTGTGAGTTTTTCTCACGTAGGCTTTAAGTAATGACTCATTTGGCCTTTTTTTCTCACAAGCAATTATCTCTGGGCAAGCTTATATCCCTGAATTGAGTGGAAGCCCTCTAAAATTTGCATTTACAATATGAGAATTTCATACTTTTTGAACAAGATGGATGTGAAAGCTTCAGTTTTTGTGACATTAATTTTTAAGTTGAAGTGAAAAGGAACGAAAGGCATAATAGAAGCCTGGCTATGTGGGCTTCATTTTATACATGGCTGCCTTTATTAATCAGTTGCAGTAATTCTTGTCAAATATACTATATTGTCAAGATGCTTAATACGTGATAATTCTAGGTTTGAAAACTATGATCCAGATAATCATGTACAGTACTGCTTAGAAATCCCAAGTACAAATACAACTGGGAGAATTTCAAGAAAATTTGGCAACACTAAAATGCTAGTTTTATACCAACCTTTTTAGGCATAAAAGCTACCCCTAATGACATCAGAAATTGAAAATGAATGGGCATGTTGTAATTGCGACAAAGCTCTAAGTTTGAACTAATGTTCAATCATCATTTTATGTCGCGTTGTGGTGTTTGATGTGGTTCTGTTGTCGTGCGTTGTGGCTCCCTGTTCCCTTGCGGTTTCGTCTCACCAAAGGCTCTGTTCCAAACCAAAACTGTAAAATCCTCTTCTGGACATGCTTAGTTTAGGATTAGCACTATAATCTTGAGGTTGATGGCTTCATCTACCCTTGTATCTCATTTGAAAATATTTTCGTATGTCAACAAGCTTAGGCAGTGCTCTTCTTGCATTGCCAAAATATGTTGCACTGACAATTTATACTAAGTAGCGATAGATGCATCCCTTATGTTAGATTCTGGTATCCCATGGGCTAAGAAGCATGGACACTTTTCTAAAGGTGCCATGGCGGTTTTGGACACGACACTCCCACAACACGTCTCCGACACAACACCTCTCTCTTCCTATCCTTTTTTTCTTTTTCTTCTTCTTCCTTTTTCATTTTTGTCCTATCATATCCATGAATAAATCCACTAGGATTTCCATAAATGATACAAATGATGCATTTTTAATAAAGGATCTGATGCTACATGGTATTATCTAGTTATATAATATATGTTTTATTAATGTCGTGTCCTGCTGTGTTGTATCCTAGATTTTGAGAATTTTCTGTGCCCATGTGTCCATTTCGTGTCATAACCGTGTGGCATGTCAGTGTTCGTGCTTCTTAGCCCATCTGTTTTTATATGGTCTATATTAGAGCCTCATGCCTGCAACAGACCTGGTTACGTGATCCATTATTCCATAACTGGATAACATTTTTAGTAATTTTCATGGAGCATATACTCACATACATATACATTTGGGCATATTGTCAGTCTCCTGCACACGAGGGGAGGTTAGTACTGTTCCCATTCTTTATCCTTTTCTGGAAAAAATTTCCCTTGGAAATCTAATTTTTAAGATTGTATTTTTGCCATTTTTTTCTATGCCTCTTCTTCAGGCTGACTGTTGTGAACTCTTGATAGCCCTAATTCAGGGTCAATTGAGAGATAGATGTCTAAAAATTTGGGGGTTCAACTCAATTGAGAGAGAGAGAGAGAGAGAGAGAGAGAGAGAGAGAGAGAGTGCATTCTGGGTTGCAGTTGAGAGAAGCTGAGAAAAAGTTTGTGGAAGAAGTTGCATCCGTATCATCATTCATTTCAACCAAAAGTTATAATAACAATTAAGAGAGGCATTTTGGTCCATAATTAGGCCATCTCTAACATCCTGTAAAGGAAGTTTGTCATCAGAACCTTGTAATTTTTAACCATCAAAGGAACTTCACGACTTTTTTATTTTGTTTGATATGGCAGAGGTACTGACTTCTTTTTCTTTTTTTCTAATACGTTAATTCTTTTTATCTGTGATATATTATATCTCAGAATACATCCTAATTTTGGTTCTTTATCTTCTCTTCTCTCGTGTAGGTTTATTCTCTTTTGGAGGTCTACTTCTTGTCTTCTTAGTTGGGCTGTCTTTTATCAGTAAAAATGGGCAGTACATTCAATCCACAGATTTTGATGGAAAAGCTAGCCAAGCTTAATAATTCACAACAGAGCATTGAAAGTATCCTCTTAACTACATTGTATGGATTGCAAATGTAATTCTCTTCCTTCTTATGCTTTATCATATGTTGTTGAAGAAAATTTCTGTTGGCTGTTTTCACTTCTATAGTGGGGTCAGCCTTTTATTTTTAGAGTTATAGTGGCAATATATATATATATATTTACCATTATGCATCCAATCGGTTCTGCTTTGGCAACAAGTGTCAAATTTCAGTTTGGTTCTGACAACTATGGTTAGCTTATGAATATTTACTGGAATGTTACTTCATGCTGTGCATTGCTGCTGTTATTACATGATCAAGGTTAATATATCATCATCATCATTATCATCAACATCAACCAACAACCAACAATCTTTATACCATGACTTAGGCTCTGTGTTTTCTTTCAAGAAATTGATGGTTTTTTTTTCACACTTGCTAGCAATTTTTATGCTTATCATTACTACATGCTCCGTAATGCTATCCTTAACACAATTTAGCTTTATCCCACTGGTGTATTTTCCATATGAATAAAGCAAAACTGGTTGTTGAAACGTGGGATAGGCAATTTCATTGCTCCCCACGTGAGCAGCGATTGGCTTTTCTATATCTCGCAAATGATATTTTGCAGAACAGTCGGCGAAAAGGTTCAGAGTTTGTTGGTGAATTTTGGAAGGTTCTTCCAGATGCACTTCGTGATGTAATTGAAAATGGTGATGAGTTTGGACGAAATGCTGCACAACGTCTGGTATATTTATCTTTGAATTTTTATACTTTTAAATTATCATTTGTATGTCTCTCAGATTTGCTTATATAGTCAAATGATATATATCTTGTGTATCAAGTCTTGATATTTTTGTTGTGTGTTTAAATATTGATGGGGAAAAATATTACATTCAAAAGCTTATCATTCCAAAGCAATTAAAATGCTCATAAAGTTTTGAAAAATAAAATAAAATTGGGCCTGGTGCTATTGATCCAGTTATATAATTTATTATTATATTTTGTTATTTTATTATGGGTTTTCTTAACGTGTGCCCTAAGGGCATATGTTAAGCTGCAATTAATGTCCCAATCATTACATTGGGACCGGACCTTTTATTAATGTCCCAATTAATAAAAGAGTTAAGAAAACCCTAATTTTATTATTATTTATTTTGTGACTAGACCCTCATTGTAGTCGGCTAAGTATAATTTATAACAGTTGGGAAACCACCCTTGTTGATTTTTGGTTCTGTTGGCTTGAATTTCAGGTACCTTCTCATGCTTCTCTTTGCTAAATCGTGCGTTTATGTGTTTATGCGCCAATAATTGTAGCATAACAGATGTTCATTGATTTTACTTGGTTGTGAAAGTATTTATAGCAGCCAAAGTCTATTCTTCTTGGTGCACGAGCACATATCAAATTTTTGTGAACGTTATGAAGTAGTGTTTCGATAAGCAGAGCAGAAGTCAAACTATAAATGTTGAAAGTCCACTATATGGCTCACCAACAGTCTATTCAGGCTGATTTGGTTTGTTAAATGTTCGAATGAAGTTGGAAATTTACACACAGTATTTTAGATATATTAATAAGGGTTTGGACATGTTGAATCTGAAAACAGGGTGTACTAGGGTAGACTACCAGTATCTGCACAAATTGCTTTGCTAAATTGTCTTATGGTTCACTCTGGTTGACAGTTCAACTGGTTGATTGGTCCCCATTCTGTAGCGGTTAGTAGCAACCTTGTTAAAGGTGGTTATTGTTAGTGGTATGCATTGCCTTTTTACCCTGGTCGGCTGTGATTCGACCGGCTGATCATGCACTTGTACCTATATTAGAAGTTGTTTGCTTTAGTTAATACATACTAAATCTACATAATACGGTGTGTGATAAATTTAGGGCAATTTTCAACATAAAGGGGGAGTGTACTATTTAATGTTGAATGTAAATATTACTGCATGTTCATTGTGAAAATTAGTAAGCGTTGTAGTTTTAAGTGTATTGTTGAAGCAGGATGCAGGCATGCAGCTAACCCAATTGCTGGGATGAGGCCATGTTGAGTATTGGAGTTTCCTGAGCAATATGTGTCTTACAAATATTCAATTGAAGGAAAGACAAGTTTATGGTTTGAGGTGGTTCTATCATGGATGGTTTGGAATAGGGCCAAACTGTTGATTCTTGGGTTTTAATATATAATGAGATTTTGTTTTGGATTTGAAGCCATTATGTAATATTGATGTTTCAGTTAGAGTTTGTGATGTTTGACATCAAAGTTACTCTCAAAATTTTGAAAACCTTGGCAAAATCAAACTACTGTGTGGTAAATATTAAGTGTTTTAAAGGGAATGGTCTGATGTTCTTTGGTTACACAATGCATAGAGTTTTAGGCGTACTATCTTGCTAACATAGCTTTTGCTAAAAGAACTTCTAGAAGAAATACATCCCTCATTCCTATGTTGGATATTTTTAGAATGTCTGGCATAACTTGTTACAACTCTCTTGTTTATTCAATTGTTCTTCTACCTCCCCTTTCTCGTTAGAGTATCGAACACTTGGAAGTTGTTGATACTGAGAATTAGAATGATTCATTGCTTATTGATGCTTATTCGCTGTTTTTACCTCCAGATTGGTATATGGGAAGAAAGAAAAGTTTTTGGTTCTCGAGGCCAAATTCTCAAGGAAGAGTTTGTGGGAAGGCACCCAGAAAATAGTAATAGAAATGGGAAGCATTTAGGCTTCAAAATGGTTAGTACTCTGTGCTGATTGCATGTTTCCTTGAGTCATGCATCAATGTGTGTGATTTAATAATTAATACCATTCGTTTTTTCCTGTGTCAAACAGAAACAGACTGCTGGAAATACATTGGAAAAAATAGTTTCGGATTATCAAGTTCTTTATGGTGGTGAACTGGATGAAGACGTTATACTGAACAAATGTAGGAATGCTATTAGCTCTGTTGAGAAAATAGAGAAGGGAATGGGTGGGGATATCAGTTCAGGTATTTCAAGCACATTATTTTATTGCTTAGTTGTTTCTAATTCATAAAGGCATTTTTAAGCTCACAATCTATGCCATTAATTAATGTAATATATGTATGTGTCTGAACATGTATGCATGTTTCCAATATCTAATATGATAACTTGATATTCTTTCTGTGGTTTAAAGTTTAGCAGTGCATCATTTGTGTTATGATGTTAAACTTGTACTTGGTATTGCTATTTTTGTTATACGAATCATGGGAACTATTTCTTGCTTATTGTATATGCATTCTAATGTATCATGATTTGGAACCAACTCAACTGGACAGTGATAAATTGTGCCCATGGGCGTGTGTATTTGTTTTAGTTTACTTGTTTAAATGAAAATTGAGAAGTCGGAGGTAACATTAATCAAATACTTTTTACAAGATACGATTACTATGGTGTGGCCATGTGCCACAGAGACCAATTAGTGCACCAGTAAGGAATGACATGGTTTCAAGGTGCTGCGAGTCTGTGACGACGAGGGGAGGACTTGAAAGGACATTGGTTAAGGAAGTGAGAAAAGGCATGTTAGCATGTGACTTAAATGTAGGTGATGTCCTAGAGTCAACACGCAAAATTTGAGGCTATCATTGTTTGAGCTCACTGTTACCTTTTATAATATGAAAAATTGGAATCATTTTGACCAGATGAGGAAGAGGTGTATGTTGCTGCTGGCTTCATTATTTCTTCATTAAAAGAAAATCTCAAAGTTTCATGACTTGTCTCCTTGAAATGTTATGAAGAGCCTGTGATCTGTACTTTTATTAAGGAAACTTGATTTGGTCAATGCATATTCGGTTTTTCTTCATTTAGATTAGTAACTTAGCCTGCCTTTGTTGAGATGACGAATCTGCAAGTGGAATTGATAGATCACATTGACTATCTACCTTAAATAGTTAAATATGAAGATTTTAATCTTTTCGTTGGCCTGGACCTAGCCACTATATTTATGGTTTTCAGATATCTTGATTGAATTCATGAAATTTAGAATGTTATAAAATGATATCTTCAACCATTATGAATTTTTTTTTATGAAGACATTTGGGATTCTGGGCCAGTTTGCGGATATGATTAGACTAATTTGATCTACACTTGTAATCTGTCTCTTTCATTTTAGTAGGGCAACTCAATGGATCTGGATTTGTGGAGGAGCTGCAGGGGCAGCATGCTGCCCTGAGAGAATGCATTGAACAACTAACAGCAGTTGAATCATCAAGAGCAAGTCTTGTGGCTCATCTGAGAGAGGCTCTGCAAGAGCAGGTTAGTTTATCAGCATAGGCCATGAAATATTTTGAGATATGAGATTTTTTTATCCCCTTTTATACGTTTTTTTCCCCCTTTGATTTTTGTGATGGAGGGCTGACATAGTTTCTTATTCAGGAATTTAAGCTTGATCAAGTTCGCCATCAGCTTCAGGTAATTCTTTGGGCAGTTATATCAATCTTACTTGGTAGGAGTACTATTTTGCTCTCAAAATATTTTTCTTCTTTTTAAAACCAAACATGTGCAATGTGATCAACTTTGGTTTTATCAAAAAATAATAATAATTGTGATCAACTTTGGTTGGAGAATCCATGTATGTCTGTCTGTCTGTATATTCTTGCATTGATCTGGAGAAGAGGTTCATACTGCTTTTGATGTGTGGTTCTTATTTTTCTCTGTATAGTTAAAACTGTTTTCTAAATTTCAGTTGATTTGTACTTTTTGATATTCAGGGCCTTAGAATTGTTGATAGCATTTAAAGTTTTAAACAGCACTTATATAGGCTGTCTCCTTCCAATCAATGGGAAATTTCTTTGCATGAAATAGAGACAACAATTTAATGAAGGTCTATTTGCTAGAGTATGTTTTGAGAAAATTTATTCTTTGGGAAATACTTCTAAAACTGCTTGCAGGTTGGGGCAGCATTACTTTCTAAAAGTAGGATGCAGCAAACATATTTTCTTTCTTACTAAAATGATGGATTGGGGAGTTTGTGTGGATTGTAAAGTAATATCTGGAGAAAGTGTAGCCACACATCATAATGTTTAAAGATAAAATATTTGAAGAAGAAAAACGGTATTTAGGTGAAGAGACTAACACTATGTGTAATGAAGTGGTTGGTTGCATTACGAGAGTTGCAAAAGAAGCTCTTGGAGTATTTAAGGGGAGTGGACCAACATTTAAGGAAAGTTGGTAGTGAAATGAGGAGGTTCAAACAACAGTTACGGACTTTGGGCATACAAGCATGTTAGATAAAAAGAAAGGTAAAAAGGCAATAAGTCAGGTGGAAATCAGGGCGTATGATGAGTTTTGTCATAAGTCGGACAAAAATGATGGGATTGTGGCAAAAAGATGCTTGTAAATTGCTAAGAAAAGGGATAAGAAAAAGGAAGATTTAAACCATATTAAGTGCATCAAATGTGAGGACTAGAGAGTTGTGGTAAAAGAGGATAAGATTAAGGAAATGTGGAGGAGTTGTTTTAATAAATTATTTAATGATTATCTCACAAATAATTTGAGTTTAAGAGAACATAGTAGCCTTATAAAGGATAAAAATTATATGTTTTTCCAAGAATTGGTGTATCGGAAGTGAAATAAGTTATGAAAAGATGAAAATGTGAAATAAACCATATATTTTGTGCATGGAGCTTCGGTTTTTTTCTCTTGTATATGTCTCATGTACGAGGGTTTAATCCCTTTTATTTATAATACAATTATTACCTTAGAAAAAAAAAGAAAAAAAAAAGAGATGAAACTAGGAAAAGTTGTCCAGTCAAACAGGAATTCCCATTGAGGTTTGAAGTGCTTGGGTGACGACGATATGTTTTTGCTGACTTAATTGTGTAATAAGAATAAATGACCAAATGGATGCATGAATGGACGAAATCCTTTACTACTGTTATAGAAGGACAAATGTGATATTCAAAGCTGCACTAACTTCTGTACTGTGGCATTAAGCTCATGAATTATGTGACAAAAATTTGGGAGAGTGTGGCTGAACGAAGAATAAGACTTGAAACAATGGTGTCAGAGAATCAGTTGGGTTTCATGCTTTGAAGATCGACAATTGAAGCTATTTTCTTACTTAGGAGATTGATGGAAAAGTATAGAGGTTCCTTAAAAATAAAAATATAAAAAAATAAACCCTTCATATGGTGTTTATTTGCAGACGATATAGCATTTGTTGATGAAACAAAGTATGGACAATTATGGTGAGACACCCTAGAATCTAGAAGTTTTAGGTAAAGTAGGACAAAACAGAATATGTGGAATGTAAATTTAGTCAAATTAGAAAATAGAAATGAGGGTATATTGCAAGTTTATGGCCAAGAGATATCTAAACGTGGACTGGAGAAGTGCATTTGGTGCATTGTGTGTCAATAGAATACCCCATGAAGTTAAGGATAAATTCTACAAGATGGCTATAAGAGTAACTATGCTTTGTGGTATTGAATGTTGACTGATTAAAAATAATATGTGAAGAAAATGAGTATAGTAGAAATAAGGATGTTAAGATGGGAAAGTGTGATATAAAAGTTGCACCCAAAAAAAAAAAAAAAAAAAAGAAAGAAAAAAAAGAAGATAAAATAAGAAACGAATTTATTCATGAGTGATACCAATTGAAGACATGATGAGGGAAATTCGTCTATGGTGGTTTTGGTCATGTGCAACGAAGACCTAAGAATGCACTTCTATGAAAATGTGACTTGATTGAAGTCAAAGTCCTGAAAAGAACTAGATGTAATCTCAAAATAACGTGGTTAGAGGCGGTGAGAAAGGAAATGTATGCTAAGAATTTAAGAGAGGATATGACCCTTGATAGGTAATAGGACTGAATGGCATGAAAGGATTCATGCATTAGACCCCATGTAGTTGGGATTAAGGCTTTATTGAGTTGAGTATATTTTCTGTGCACTAAGTCGGGTGTTAGGTTCTAATGAGGGCTGCCAATTCACTGTCTTTCAATCAATCATAGATTTGTAATTATTATTTCTTTAAAATTTAATAGTTGGACCTTTTATTTGTGACTTGAACTAGGTATGATGAATGCTTTTATAGGGTTTAATGTATGAGGTTTTATTTTTTTCATCTTCGAATTATTTGCAGAGAAATACTCTAGTATGTGATGTGGTTGGTGTCATTTAGTCTTTCAAAAGCAGGAATGGTCTAATAATACAGCATACAAGGAACTTTAGGAGTTGTGTTGAATTGATTGTTAAGATTGGCTGACTTAGAGATGTTTCCTAGTAGGCCTTTTTTACTCTAAACTGTTTCTGTTAAAAATGCGCAAGGTTCTGTTCAAATTGTTCATTAGTAAGAGCTGGTCACATATTGGAGTACAGCAAGGTTTATGTATACCCATTCTAAGTATGTAGATGCTCTGTCATGCATTTGTCATTTTTCAGGCTGCTCATTCTCAGTCAGAACAGACGGGTAATATCTGCCAACAGTTACTAAACGGCAACAATGTTCAGTTGGTAGCTGATCAGAATTTGAAGGAAGTTCACACCTCTAAAGCAGCCTCATAGTTTTATGCCACGTGATGGAGAACAATCAGTTCCAGTAATGTACACACGACAGTTACCTTTTCCTGAAAAATCTGGCCACACTGAAGAAGATCCTCGGAAATCTGCAGCTGCTGCTGTGGCGGCAAAGCTCACTGCATCAACGTCATCAGCCCAGATGCTCTCTTATGTCCTCTCCTCCCTGGCATCCGAGGGTGTCATTGGCAATTCAATCAAAGAATCTTCTGGTGATTACCCTTCCGAAAAGAGACCTAAACTTGAGAATGACCACTCGTCTTACATACCACCTCAGAGTGTTCAACCACCAGTTCCACCTTTTCCACATCCTGACTCACTCCATCACAATATCACAACCACCACCCAACAATTGACTTCAAATGAGCAACCACCTCCCCCATCATCCTCTCCTCCACCACTGCCACCACTACCACCTATGCCACCATATCCAGTGCCTCAATACATGCAGACTGCTGGATCCATGACTAGTGTACCATACAGCTATGGCATGACCCAACAACAACCTCATTCCTTGCCTGGTTATCCTACGGTTGGGGCCCCTGTCACTGGCATTTCTCCCTATACGGTCCCTCCTACAAATCCTTACCAGAGTTTTCAGGGATCAGAAGGTGGGTTCTACAGCCAACCCTCATCCTTACCAATGGCACCGCAGTAGAACTCCCCGTCTAAGGTGGTGCTTGGAAGGAAGAAGGTTTGACGTGGTAGTGCTAGGCATTTTCGAGAAATGAAAGAAGCTTCTGTCAACCTTCATGGGACCCTAACTTGTGTTTGTACCTTACACAATTAGATTTTGCACATATTTAAGTAGATGTTTGTATTCATAATTCCAACTGCATTTAAATTTATGGAGTTAGAATTATTTCATTGGATTGTTGATTTGAGGAAAAAGTAATTCAACCATGTTGATCAGGGAGATAATTTGTTGTGGGATTTTTCGATCTCAACTACTGCCTACAATATTGGGAGGCAGCAGTTAAAAATTGTGCTCTGATCCAATAGAAACGGCCTTCTGGCTTTGCTGCATTTCTTTTGTTGTTTGTTTTAATTAGACTCACTGTTGTATCTTTTGAATGGCCAAGGGTTGTAAGATGAGTGAAGTTATTTGGGCTTGGCTTGGTGTCAACTTGATTAGAGGCTTGTTGGAATTCGCTTGTAAGACAAAGTCAAGTTGAGACTTTTTTTTTTTTTATCACCCAACTTATCAAGCCAAGTTTGAATAAAGTATTACTCAGCTTGATAAGCTCATTAATATTTAAACAACTAAATTATTTGAGCTTGGCTAGAAATTGGTTCTAGTTAAGTGGTAAGATAGACGAGTCAATCTCATATTTATTTTTGGGCCCATTAATCTATTGAGATGGGCCTCTCCGAACAACTTTAAGCTAGTGGTTCTACTCAACGGATGTTTGCATGAGAGTATTGGGATACTCTCTTTACCCGTTAAATTGTTTACGGAGTATGTGTTTGCAAAAGCACAGCCCAAAACAGCAACGGGCCTTAGTTCAATAGATATCAAGGTGGGTTGGGGGTTGGATGGGTTTAGAATTCAATGCCCAAAACAAAACATAGCCTGAAACAGTCATTCCTTGAACTAATTCTCTAAAACCACGTATTATAGAGAGAGATTTTCTTGAATTCTGTCGATCACAATCACAAACGCATGCTTTTGCAAATTCCTTGACTTTTGATAGATGGTAACAATATATAGCTAATGTAGCAATAGCCAGACGCAGATACAGAAGAAGAAACTGGCAATGATGCTTATGTAATCAAGGATTAAATTGAGCACACATTGTCAGCAAAACCCAACTTGTTCTTCAAATGGTTCGATAAAAGGTTTGTTTGAGCATGCTTGTATGATAAAACTGAGTCAAGCTCAAATTAATTTATCAAACCGAGAATGGACAAAGTCCCACCTCGATCAACTAGTTACTAATTTAAATGACGAAATTATTCGAGCTTGGCTAAAGAAATGCTTTGCTTGGATTTGCTCGTAAAACATCTGAGTCAAACTCAAACCTTATCTTCAATTACACGTTCAATGACATTGTCCCATGATATTACTAAAGACTTTCTCGAAATTTTGGTGGCATAGACATGAGAAAATAGGGATAGTAAAAAGGATGATGGGCAGTATCAATAGTTTAAGGCTGACAATATATGGTCGGTGGTGATGAAAAGATCACGTGTGTATGACGTGCCCAATGAACCCTTTTAACAAATATATTGTAAACATCTATGTTTACATGTCGGTTGGACAGTGAGGTGCCAAAAAAAAGGAAAAAAAAGAAGAAGAGTTAGTGGAAATGAATGCAGAGCACTTTGTCTCCTTAACAAAAGAAGAGGAGCACTGAGCACAGCCTTTTGACCGTAGAGGTCTCCTAGCTTGTGGGTCAAAACACTTGAAGGGTTCCATGGCTTTGGGATTGTAACTGGGTTGGAAGGTTACTTAAGATCAAACCACATATACTACTTTGAGACAAAAAGTAGTTTAAGCACTCAATAAAACCTTTGTTTATTGCCACTTCTGTCTCTCAAAAACCCCACTTTTTTTTTATTTTTAAAAAATAAATAAGGCCCCACTTATTAATTCCTCTCTCTCCCTAAGACCCTCCCCGGTACCATTACTAACATCACCATCACCATCACCATTTTCACCACTAGGGCTATTCTTATTGGGAATTAGTTTATCCTTCTGTCCAAGACCTTCCCGCTGGTGCTTCGCACTAGTATTAACTTTCCTCTCCCTGAGACACCCCTAATACTACTACTACTGTCCTTCCTGAGAATTACTTTAAAAAAGATGAATGTATAGGTAATAAGGGTATTAATGGTTTTGATTAAAACTGAGAGTCAAACTGAATCAAATTAAATCAGGCGGTTTGATTTGATTTTTTTGTCATTAGGTTTGGTTATGATTTTAATTTTAGAAAACCGAACTCAATTAGTTTGGTTTTGGTTTTCAGTTTTAAAAAACCAAACCAAACTAAAAAACTGAAAAATATAATTAATATATATATATATATAAACTTAAAGTTTGACATATTAATATATGTCAATATGTTTATATTTTGATACAATGTATAATGGTTTTTTTTTTGTTGCTAATGTAATACTTTTATTAAAATGTTTTTATTTGGAGTTTGGCTTGTCATTTTTTTCATTTTCAATTATTTGTTGCTACTTGATAGGTTAAAACCGAAACCGAAACCGAATCCAAACCAAATCGAAAAATTTCGGTTTAGTTTGGTTTGGTTTTTTTATAGTATGATTTGGTTTTGGTTTAATAGGAATAAAACCGAAGTATAATGATTTGGTTTGAAATCTTTCGTAAGACCGAACCAAACCAAACCATTAACACCCCTAATAAGTAACTGTCCCAATAAAATATATCCGATTTCTTATTCTTACCTTCAATTGGGATAGCCTAATCATTGTAGGCAAACAGAGAAAGCCAGTTCAGAACTATAGTGGAAAAGTAAAGTGTGGCCGGAGGATAAAAATTGTGTTACCCAAACAGGACCCCACAACAAAACAGTCAACCAGACAGAACAGTACAGTAATAGAACAGTGTCGTAACACAAGGTGAGACAAAAGCACCGTCAGATCCCAATACCGATATGAACTGTAAATATATATTTTTATTTATATATTAACCCCTTGAATTTACAAATTTTACACAGCTGAGGGGAGCATGGCCTTGATTTTGTAGCCCTCTGAGATAAAAATAAATATGAATATGACTCCAAAAGAATGTCGAAAGAGGAAGCGACAAACGGGAGGCTCATCGCAGGGTGGGGGGAAAAAGCAGTAAGCGGAGGGGTGACGTCAGGGGTATTTGAAAGTGTGAGGTGTGAAGTGGTGGAGGGTGGAAACAAAGGCTGGGAAAAAGCCGTCATGTCGTTTGCTTTAACGGCTGATGGTAATAATTACAATAAAGTAGGGTTGGTCTCAATTTTTTGAAAAGGTGTGTGCGTCAGATCTGGCTAAGCAAATCATGATTGATGCATCCACCCATTGTGTGTGCGCGCGAATATATATTATGTATATGAATGGGGTTGGTTGAGCAATGAGGATCGAATTTTTTTGATTGTAAAGTTTAAATTCGATCTTCGTTATTAGTAGGATTTTATTTTTTTTTAATTTATATAACGATTTTTAAGTCCAATGTAAATGTAAGTTTTTGCTGCGATCTATAATTTGCTTTGGTCCTAAACTGGGATAGCTTCCACTAATCTAAAAGTTTTTTCACAATATATATATATATATATATATATATACAAAAAGGTGTATTGAGGACCCTTTTCTTTCTTTTTTTTTTGTGTCCATTTTCCACATCGAGATATATGGAATAATTTTAAGAATTTTACCTTTTATTTGGTTTGTGGATTTTACTACAAAAACAAAAAGGAAGAAAATAAAAATAAAAATAAAAGATGAAATCATACTAAATCAAATTATTTAATTATTATTCTTCTACTAATTTTTCATTGTAACAAAATAAAAAAATAAAAAAAAAGAGGTACTATTTGTCGTAATTTTTTTTTTTCTTGATAAAATCTACAAATCTATTAGAGCCTAAAGGAAGGTAAGTTTTTCTCTTTCTTCTTCTCTTTCTCTATGTAACTATTTCACCCATTTCACTTCACTTTGCTTCAATTAACTCATAATACCACATTACCCATATGATATACACTGCCAATTACATACAAGTTTTTCTCACAGCTCTAATGGCCCAGACTTGTTTGTCGAGAGATGATGAAAGTGGATAGACCTAAGAACATGGAAAAAGCAGAGACGAAGAAGGGACAGCACACCCCAAGCAAAGCTTCTGTTTGGCAACAGTTGCTGACGGAGCCCTAACATGCATAGAAAGAGAGAAATGCCGGGGACCCCACCCTTTCTTTCTTCCCGCGGCGTCCGTACCCCGCCGCACATCCCCAGCCTCGCGTGTTCTGGCAGAGGCCTTTTGTATCAGCTGAATATTACAGACTTAGCCACTGCACTTTTGGAGGATTCAATCGCTTGCCCAAATGGCCCAATGGCCAATGGATTTTCAGGTGAAATTCTTTTCTAAGTTGAATCCCAAATTGAAGATTCCATGCTCACCACCCCATGAGGTCACCTCCTGCCTCGCGTGTTCTGCCCCTACACCTCCTTTTGTCTTGCCACTGCACTTTTCGAGGATTCATTGGCCTGAAATGTGATGGGGCCATTTCTTTTTTTGAGGTGAAATTCAATCCCAACTTATCTATTCCATGCTCACCATCACATAAGCTCACCTAGTGGCTCCGACTATAAATTTGTGTATGGTTCGAAAAAGAAAAGAGAAAGAAAAAGAAAAGGACAGAGAGAAAGAGATTCAATGCTAGATTGTGTCCAAATTGTCTTGGAAAAAAAAAAACAAAAAGGGTTTTGAAGAGGGGAACCCCTTGAAAATTGACGAGTTCCCTCCATTTTAGGGGATTGCCTTATGGCTAAAAATATTCTTTTAAGCCCTTTTGGAATTTTGGGTGTTCAAATGAAAATCAAATAATCTTAATATATTTTACATGATATTGAAGTACAAATTTATTATCTAACTTCAATGAAACTAAATTCAAAATAATAGCATTTCGTAATATCAACTAATCAATTATATTATATAATTAATGCTCCAATTTTTCAAAATATTCTAATTTAATGTAATCGATTTGTAACTTCAATACTATGTAAAATACACAAAATTAATAGTTTATTTCTTATTTAAACATTAAATATCCTGTAATGAATATAACAACAGAGCATGTGTCTTGAATTGAACGCTCACAATAGTTCGCAAGTTCAGAAGAAGATGAATTCCTTCGTCATAGCCCAATGCAATTATTTATATTTATGTACATTTCTATGCACAAGCAATGAATGCGGGTTCATTCTGTTCTAATTTATTTTCTTTTCCATCGCTATAATACATAAATAATGAACCGGCTCCAATGGCTTAATGTGATTACGATGCATGTGGATAGTTTAGGGCTCGAGTCATTTCAATATATATTTGCCCCTAAAAAAATTGTCAATAATGAAAATTAGCTTGTGAGGGTGCCACTAGCTAGCTAGGAAGCATAATGACTCATCACTGGGGTAGTGTGGTGGTGGTGGATTTTCCTTCAACCTTTCATGATTTAGGGGAAAAAAAGGCAAACAAAAACAAGCAAATGGCAGGTTTGGTTGAGTTGAAACAAATAAGTCAGATGGAGAAATAGTTAATAGTAATAAAATCACCCGACATGCAACATTGGCTTATGATTTTAATGGTTTGTCGTGCGCACACCACCTGATTGTCACCGGCTTTTCGCGGCGTCTTGTTTCCTACATGCCTTAACCTTCCCAAACATCATTCTCACGCCTTATAAATAAATAATCAGTCCTCCAATGGATTATATATATCCTTTTTGCACGTGTTTAGGTTTTGAGTTTTTGCATTCTTTACCGTAGTTTTTCTTTATTATTAATTATTACTTTAGATTTTGGTGGACTTATTGCTTGAACACATCTTCAATTGTACAGCTAATCAAATTATCATCTCATGTCAAGAAGAAGAAAAAGGATTTGTTTCCAAATTACTAGATATGCTCTACCCTTGTTATCGTAAAAAAAAAAATTTGTAACTCATCTACATTACATTTTTTGTGGCCGGTTGTATTCCATCGTTTTATTGAACTGCATTAAGATTGCCACTCGCGTTTTGGCAATGTGACCTAGTGGTAACCCGATGGAGTTATACTGTTTTGGCATTGGTAAAGCCTAAGGTGTAGGGGTTGAATCTCTTCCAATGAAAACCCAAAAAAAGAAAAAAAAAAAAAGAAGAAAGAAAAAAGGAAAATTCCCTTTAAATGCTATTTCATCCATTTTATTCACCCATGATGGGTGGATGAGTATTTTCATTTTAGATATAGGTGGTCATTTCTTTTTTGGGTAACAACCCAATATCCAAACCCATAGGTTAGTTATCACCCCATCTCAATTTTTGAGATTGTGGGATCAAACCTTAGCTCCTATTGTGATAGACAGGGAGAGATCGATGCGAACTATACTGCAAAGCAACCAACATATATAGGTGGCATTTTCTTAATAATAGCAGACCAGCAGTAGTACAGTGGTTTCCTGGTTAAAAGGACCCATCATCTTGTGAGGTAACAGTGGCATCTAATGATGTGATCAACCCAAAAACTTTGTTCTGATTATGTGCCATAGTTTGTCCGCATGAGGTGCATGCTTTACTTGTAAACGGTCAATCCTCGTTTGGGGCATTTTTCAACATACTCTCTCTCTCTCTCCCCCTCCTTTTCTTTTACTTTTTCTTACTGTAAAAAGGGAAAGAGGAAAGCAAAAAAAAGAAGAAAAGGATAAACATCATGCAGATAAAAGTTGAAGATGTGATCACGCTCATGTTTGCAATTCTACAATGCTAGCTGTTAATGGCCGCGGCCACCATATCCTCGCCATTTCCTCACAAAATAACAAACCGTACTATTGGAGTGGGATCCATGCATCATTATATCCATACACTATCATAAGTCCATAACCTTGTGTTTGACCCTAATAGTCCGTTGTAGGAGTGTAAATCCTTCATAATCTTCTAGTAGTTCTTGTGGCCGTAGTGATATATAGCAGAGCGAGATGCGTGGGATGAGACTCATTTAGGATTTTTTTTTAAACATAATTTATGATTTATCTCATTTGTCAAATAATGGGCAAAGCTTAACCATATTGTCTTTATTTTTCAAACTTCTTTTTTTTTTTTTTGCCAAAAAATATAAGAACACATTCACGTAGAGTCGATATCATCACCTCTGCAATAGGACATGCTACTAAACTCAAGGGTCATTGGCATTTTTTGAACTAATTTGAAATAAGTATATGTGTTACTCTTTTCGTCCCACAAAAATAGGCCAAATTTTCTACCTTTTTTATCTCAGGATGTTTGTCCACTTCTAAAAATCAAAGAACAAATTTTTGAACTTTCCTATATTGTCCTTTGTTATTTCAATAATTACTCTCGTACAAAACCTAATATTAAAAAGGAGAGGTATTTTTGGAAATCTAAAATTTAATAAATGATAAATCAATGCAATGATAATTTTTTTCAAATTAGATATTTTGTCAAGTTTAACCTATCTTTATGGGACGAAGTGAGTATTATTTGTGAGTTTTGTGTCATTGATCGATGGATTATCCTTGATTCACACGAATCCCTAAGTCAGGCCTAAGGGAGGACGAAATCCTTAGTACCAAAGGTAGGTTTACATTCTTCGCACCTAATTAATGTTGCAGGACACTAAAAGAGTGCAAGTACTTGCCATATCCCACATATCCAGTGTGTTACAGTCCAGGCACTGTCCAAACTGCAACAAATTGAAAGTCGGTCGATCATCAGTCTTCTTCCCAATACACCCTTTCTCAAAAGCAAATTCACAGTTTATACAATGAAAATAATGCACAATAATGAGGGTATTTCGGTCAAGAGAAACCTCACCTGCGATATACGTACATGAAAGCATATATAGCATACGTATGAGGTAGAAAATGACCCCGACAAACACAATCGAATAATATCGATTTCTTTTTCTTCGCCGGCCATCTTTTCTCCTCTCTCACTTGAAACATGACCTTCCATATGTCTGATGTCCCTTCTCTTCCATCTGCGAAAAGCCACCCCACCACAAATACCAAAAATGAGTAACCTTCTTTTCTGCTCATCAAAAAAAGAGTAACCTTCTTTTCTTCTAAAGCAACACCCTGTACGGATGCCACCTCCTCTTAAAGCTTACTTTTTAATATATATATATATATATATATATATATATATATATATGTTATAAAGACATTGATACAGATGAGACATGCATACATGTCTTACCACTTATGGGGCATGCCCGTATGGGTGCCCTTTGCACTTTATAAATAATATAAAACTTATAAACATATGTATACGGGCAAAATGTGTACATATACACGTGCTTATGTGATGGTATGTCATTGGCAATGCAGACATTTGTCTATGTAGACATGTCCAATGTTCGTTGTGTGAGAAAATTCTGACCCACCAATGATCAAAAGACATGTGGCAAAGTGCTCAACTAAACTTCTTTTTATTTCAATGGAGAAATATCAAACCAGGAAACTCAAAGAAGATTGCTTTGGTAAATTACCTCTGTTACCTAAGCGCGAAAAGTGTTCCATCCCGCAGTTCTCGGCTACCACCAAACCTTATCCTTGGATCAAATCTGTTCAGGTCCAAGTTTGTTCGGTCCATAACTATTCGACCTAGGCTTCGTTCAGGCCCATGCACTTGGCTATAAAAGCATTCGATTGCTAAACAACCATCTCCTCGGTGCAATGATCCGAGGACCAAGGAGGGATCCGGGCAAGGTGGACTCTTATCCTTGGTCAATCCATTCTCGGTAGATAAACCTTTCGGCCCTCAACTATCCTCGGCACCAGTAACGTCATTGGACTGTAGTCTTGTTCGGCCTTCGATCTACCTTTTGTTCGGTCCTCGGTTTTGGTCACTTGTTTGGTACGTGCTTCTGAGTTGCCCACTATCCAGATCCGACAAAAGAGGTTCAGTCATTATTAGAGTACGCTCTTGACAACTGAGTTAAGGCTGAACAATTGTCAGGCGACCAAGGCCTAAAACCCTAAGTTGACCGTGATCGGGTCGAAACCCTAAGTTAACTATGGTCGGGTTAAAACATTAACCTAGCCCAAAACCTAGCTCTTCCCTATAAAAAGGAACACTATTCATTCTAGACAAGAGAGGTACGTCGCTCTCTCAAAACACTAGCTCTCTCTCTCTCTCTTTCTTCTTTCTCTAGACGCTGAGAACTAACTTGATCGTCGGAGGGTCTTCGGCCGGAACAAACCCCAACCTCCCCTGACGCGTCTTTGTGCTTTTCAGGCTACTATTCATCAGAGCACCAAACACTACTGTTCATCAGAGTACCTAGCGCCATTGTTCATCGGAGCACCAAGCGACACTGTTCATTAAGCCACCAGCGCCATTATTCATTTGAGAGCCCTAAGTGCTATCTCAACTACTGCAACTTTCTCCTACCATCGTGTCGCGGCGCTCTAGATTGTTGAACCACCTTCCTTGAAGCGGTCCACCCACTGTCTGAATTTTTCCCCGTACATTCGTAATTATCATTGTAAAATCAATGACATGTAGTATTAATGCTAGCCAAACTTTTATATATACACATATATATGTATGTGCATATACATACATGTATGTCTATTGAATAAACAATATTTTTTTATGACTCATACATTTCTACTTCAATGATCGATCTCGAGACTATTTGACATTTAACAATGCACGATGTATAAGAAACATGTGTCATTGCATGGGTACATATTATGGGAACAATTAAACCACTAGGTCATTGATGCTAACAGCAAATTAGTACTAACAAGATTGTGAAATTATCTTTGGTTTTAGCTTAAATGAGGATAGCGTGCATATGTTCTATATATTTATACTACCTATAAAAAGCTGAAATCTTAAAAAAACTTTTGAATTCACCAATATAGCCCTTATTTTTAAATTAAAAAAAATACATATTTACCATTCATTTAATTGAAACACATAATAATCATTCTTATCATTTGGTAACAAATAAAAGTTAGATTTTAACTCAAACTCTTAACAAATTAAAGTTAGATTCGTAGTCGATCAAATTCTTTTTCCTAGAGCAACTATCAAGTTGCATGATAATACATATGAATATAAACTCTCTAAATATTTCGTTTTATGAAGAAATTTTTTTTTGAATATATATCCAAAGAGTTTCTAATCTTTCGTCGACAATTTTGATATAAAAAAAAATGTACTTTTGAATTTTAAACTTTATCTTTTATAAAAAAATATAAAATCTTTTTGTATTTATTATTTTGTATAACAAATATTATTTAAAAATATTCACATGCAATGCACGTGTATTATATCTAGTAAATATATAATGATGAAACAATTAATCGGATGAGAAATAAGCATTACGAAAAAGAAAAAGAAAAAAGCGTTACCTATAAATGTGGTAGTACTCTCTTTGAAAACCAAATATTAACTTTAAGTGAATGTTTGGGTGTATAAATCAAAACTAAATTATTCGACTAAATTTTACATAATATCAAAGGCACGAATCTATTATCTTAAATGGATAAATTCAAGAAAATAGAATTGATCCTACGTACTTTAAGTACAATAATAGCTACCAATTTTTCTAAAATATTGTAATTCAATATGATAAAATCTTTCTTATATTTAATATTACGTTAAAATTTGTTGAATTTTTTAATTACAAATAAATAAGCATAAGAGCGTTGACCCAGCTAGAGCTACTTCAAAATTCTCAAATAGGTTCACATTAATGAAAAGAAGACCGTACCCTTCGGGCTTCTACTTTGAAGGAATAAAATGTGTCAAAAGATTTATTAAATAAAATCAGGAAACTGATAAATGGGCATCTCCCAAGAGAAAAAGCTTATCCCAAGTGGATAAACATAAATTCGTGTCACCCATCTTATTTGATGCTCAGTATATAATTTTTATCAGAATATCCCCGCATGAAATGAATGAATATATATATAATTGTACAATAATATTCTTTTTTTGCTTTGAAGGATTCGTTCCGAAAGTAGGGCAAAAAACCAAAAAAAAAACTGGAAACCGTCCAAATCTACAACAAACGCCACATGTAAGATGCAGGGACCCTTATTCAAATTCGGGTTAATCTCCTCTACTTTATCATAATTTATTAAAGTATTCGAAAATAAGTAAACAACTTACAATTTACATATACAAAAAATTTTCAACAGAATAAATTAATAAGTAGACACCAGTAATAAATTAAAAATTCATGACTTTTTTTTTTTATTAAAAAAAAATGTTATGGTATTTAATGTTGTGTATAAATAGAGATTAAGATTAAGGACACAATTTATATATATATATATATATATATTTTTTTTTAACACCACTCTAGCTTAAGTTTCATATCCAGTACTAAACGGAAGTAGGATTTGGTGCAGTTAGTCACTTTAAATGCAGCGTGAAGTTATTGTAGGATGAGCGACACGTGAAGAGAGTTGAGATTGAAAGGCTTGAGATTGAAGACAATCATTTCTTGCACTTCAATCTCAACTCTCTCACATGTCGCTCATCTCACTGGTAACTTTACGGTGCACTACATCATAAATCAATAATATTCCACAGGTTTTCAAACTACACTCCCCACCCAATACATGATCATGTCACGTGGTGATCGATGTTGAATCGTTCGTGACAATTACACATAATAATGATTATAAAGAAGCGAATAACTTTTATTATCACTCAAAAAAAATGTTATTATTGCTCACCTTGTAATAATCATGAATAACTCCAATCGTTGTACACGTTACAGGAGTTAATCGTAGCCAAATTAAACTCCATTATATATAATTTTAAGAAGTTAACTCTAATGACAAATCGATCACAGATAAATACCTCAAGTCTTAAGAAATGCACGTTACGGGAGTTAATTGTAGCCAAATTAAACTCCATTATATATAATTTTAAGAAGTTAACTCTAATGACAAATCGATCACAGATAAGTACCTCAAGTCTTAAGAAATGCACGCCGAATGATCTTGGAACTACAGTAGAATCTAAGATAACATGATAATTACTTGATACCAGCGGATGAGAGGAACAAGCATGCTCCATGCTTATTTATTTATTTATTTATTTTTGGTGTGTCAAGAGAGAAGGGTCGGGGTCTGATTAAGGGGAAGGGTCGGGGCTAAAATGCGCTCGAAGGTCATGTCAAAAGAGAACAAAGGGTTGCGATGGCCACGTTCTGCCCTTTTGATCACGTAGGGCCGACAAGAAGGACGGACACAGCCGTCTAATAACCAACAACTCCCTTCTGAAAAAGCCTGTTCTTCATGTCCCCCCATTTCTTCCCCCCTATTATTTTACTATTTTCTGTCCAAAACTATTTTTAAGAACTTAATTTTGGATTATTATAATGATTTAATTTTAAATTTTTGTTTTCATGTTTTTTTGAAGTGTATATCACAGTGTTAGATAGAGAAATTAAGAAAATAGGCATAAAAAGTACTTTCCTTCCAAACCAAATGTTTTTCAAAGCAATTTTATGTTTTTGAAACCAATTTTTGGAATTGACAGCGTGTTGAATGCATTATGAGTTTATGACTGCTGGTTTAGATTTTCTGTGTACTCAAATGGTGGGCGACCGACCCCTAATCAAATATATTACTACCATAATAAGTTAATAGCACAATAATTAAACACTCACCACATAAAGCAAAAAAAAAAAAAAAAAAAAAAGAAGGAACAAAAGAAAGCAAAAAACCAAAAACAAAAGAGGAAAAGAAAAAAAGAAATCCATTTGATTGGTTGTTCATTACTCATATTACAGTAAAATATTTATCCACTCCTCCGACAGAAGCGTGACTCTATCACTTTTTCTAGGTCTAAAATGCGAGATGACCCCTCTCCCCCCCTCTCTCCCTCCTCTCTCTCTCTCTCTCTCTCTCACATGTCGTCTTTCCCTTGCATGCGCTGACCACTTGTAAAGACCAGCTTTATACCAGTATTTTTTTACAAAGACTAAACCTATATTTTCTTTAAAAATTAATATTGAAACATAACCCACTCTACACATTCCCAAACTTGGACCGTCTTTCTTGCAAAGCCACCTCTATAAATAGCCACCCACCCCTTCCACCATTCCTCATTCAGCTCTCACTAGCTCACTCACCTCACCCAAAAATCCCCAAAAACCACTTTCCCCCACATTCACCATCTCCATTTCTTTGCTACCCATCTCGATCCCTTCCTTTCTTCATCTACGTCCATTTCCGTGCAGTACTACTAGCTAATACAATATATACGATGCATTACCAGACTCAATCATGGGGTTCTTATATTCCCACAAGGACCCTAGGTGACCCACTGGAGCGTATAGAGAGACTGGCTTCGGAGAACGCGGTGGTGATCTTCAGCATCAGCACCTGCTGCATGTGCCACGCCATAAAGCGGCTCTTCTGCGGCATGGGTGTGAATCCAACTGTGTACGAGCTGGACGAGGACCCGAGAGGTAAAGACATGGAGAAGGCTTTGATGAGGCTTTTGGGTGGGTCTTCTGCTGTGCCGGTTGTGTTCATTGGAGGGAAGCTGGTTGGTGCCATGGACAGAGTCATGGCTTCTCATATTAATGGGACTCTTGTGCCTCTTCTCAAGGATGCTGGTGCTCTCTGGCTTTGATTGGTATCTCCTTTCTTGAACTAGTTTTAGATGAGAGAGAAAGAGGAGTTCATATAGTAAAGGAGAGAGAGAGAGAGAGAGAGAGAGAGAAGGAGGAGTGGGTTTAGTGAGTCTCCTCCATTTTGGATACACTAATGACTAATGTGTTAGTTTCCTATAATTTCTGCCTTTTTTTTCCTACATTTGGTGCTTCATGCCTGTTGCTTTGCTTTGTGTTACTCCGTATTTTTACTAATTCTAGCTGAGTTGCAGAGAGAAATGTAATTGCTCCTTCCTCTTGTATAGAAAAGGAAAAAAGGAAAAAAAAAATAGTTATTTCTCCTGAGTTTCTTACCTCAATCTTCATCCCTCTCCATGCTTTTCTTTTTCTGCACTTTCATCATTTTACTCTCGGGCATAGAGAGAGAGAGAGAGAGAGAGAGATTGATTTAAATATCAATTTTATTTTATGGAGTTTTGTTCCGGTTTTTTTACTTTCCTTTTCACAGTTTCTTGCTTCTTTTTGCAGCCTTTCATTTTTGCCATTGCATTAGTCCATTAGACAATTAATGGTCCTTCAAAGATTAATAACTATAATTAATTAATTAATTAAACGTCGTCGTGTTGTGGCAAAGGAGTTCCGACGTCGTTTCTCCGAGTATAAGCTATGATTGCTCCATTTTTTTTTTGTCTTCCACAAATCACAATATCTGATATTGCGCCGGAAAACTCGCCGGTTACTCACCCACCTTTGGAATGTATGTTTCTTCCAGTTTTTGGACCCGTCCAAGACTGGCAGTACCCAACTTCAGGTGGGCCCAGATCCTTTCGTGGACGGCCCAGATGCCACTAACTTTCCGGTGAGGAGACCCTCACCTCGTGGTGGTGGGGTAGTGTAGTCTTTTCACCTTTTAGGGATAGGACTATAGGACTATGGAAATTGGAAGGTGCTCTCCGTACTACTACTGGGTCCCACCTCCACGTAATTTGAATGACTTCACATGTTCTTAACATGACACGTTTCATTTAGGCTGACATGGTTGTACAGACCGTGAACCCTGTGTGGCCACGTAACAGACCTAGATAGGACCCACGGGACAACGGTCGCCCTTTTTTTTGGAGGGGTACCCTTATCTCGCCTGAGCTTCTTTCTTCTCAGTTTATGCCTATGGGCCACGTCACTATAATTCCACAATTCCGTACATTCCCTTTGTTATTGTGGCCACACCATTTATCTACCTTCATGATAATTGATAAGGTGCTTTATCTTTAGACTAGTCCCTTTCTTGTCAAGTATCAAAATTATTCGTCTTATTATTATATATAATTAAAAAAATTGAAAGAAGATAAAATTCTCAAAATAAAAATACTGTATTATTTTTAATTTAAAGGATTAAAATAAAATTAAGGTTGCACCATGAATATTTTGACTTTCCCTGTAAAATGGTCTACGAGAAGAAGTTTGCATATTATTTATTTATTTATTTTTATTTTTTTGTGGCCATCTACTTCAATTAGCATCCAAAATAAACTTGGGCTGAGGTTGGTGAGCAGATTCAATGCTGAGCTTAAATGATGCCGAGGTGATCTAGACCATCTACCTTCGATTTTGGACAATGGATGATTGAGATTGAAAGATGAAAAAGTTATCCCCAGAAATTGAAAGATGAAAAAGTTATCCTGAGGAATAACTTTTTGATCTTTCAATCTAAACCATCCAAAAACGAGATAGATGGTCGAGATTACCTTGGACACCATGTTAAGCTTTTTAAGCTTAGCACTGAATCCGAGTTTGGCTGGCTGGCCCAATGGGAAAATGAGAAGCCAAAGCTAAATTTTTTTATTTTCTTGATGCAAAAATCTCTAAAACCACAACCCCGGAATAAACTCGATTAAAATTTGGGTTGAATATAAAATACAAGGTTACAATTTGGGTTCAAAGTAAAATACCTAATGCACATATTAATTTTCAAAATAATGACAAATTAGGATAAACCTTTAGGCTGCATGTGGTTTGCCAAAAAGTTGGCATGCATAGTGGATGGGGCTGGCCCCAATGCAAACTGCCTACCTGAAAATTGGATTGGATGAACCGTATCGGGTGACATTGGGCTTGGGCTGAGATTTTTCACTTCTAGGTAGGGTCATATGACTCCATCATGGCCCGGCTGGCACCTAATGAAGCCAAGGTGGTAAAATATTTCGATCACATGAAAGATTTCACACTACCTAATTATGCTAGCCCCTTTAAACTCTTTTCTAAACATTTTTTCGTGAGGATTTGCTTGGGTGTCTTGAAAGGTGCACGAAGATAAGTCTACTCCCTCAATGTTATTTGCCTTTCAAGAAAACTAACTAATTATTGTTCTGAGAATTGGTATGTTTATACCTAATTTTTCGATCAAGATTAGGTTTAAAATCATTGGATTGTATATGTAGACTGTCATCCTCCACTTACAAATGGTTGTCTCAAGTTGAAGAGGTAACCCCAAGCAGACAATATATATATAACTTGTGCGTACCCTTAAACAATAGGGTGTGACCAAATGGTATGTGTGGTACTTTAGGGGATTGGTGACCAATGGATCAACAGTCCAACCGACCTCCTAAGTGAGGTCTATGTACTTAGTATATTTCTGTCCTAAATAATATATTGCTTATTTTTGGATATGATGCTCTTATATAAATCACTCTAAAAAAAACTGAAGAATCAAATCTAAAGCAAGTCATGTCATATCTTTGTTCACATTAATATGTTCGGAAAATCAAATCTAAAGCAAGCCATGTCATATCTATGTTCACATTAATATGTTCGAAAGGACAAGAGGGTGGTGATTCTACAACAAATCAAGATGATGATTGCTAGTTTTTTTATTGTCTACCTCTTTGGCACCATTGACATTCTTAGAATTATTGTCTCTCAAGATAAAGAATCTAGCTATCTATTGCCAATAGCCACCCTAGTGGATGCATTTGATCTATGTTGACTTGATTTTGATGCGATTGTCTCTGCAGAATGTTTGCCTAGAAAACCAAATGGTGTGCACGAGAATTTACCCAAACAAGAAAAGGTATAAAGGCATGATAAGGATGATTTTTTAATGGAGTGATGACAAGGTCGGCCTCCAATCCTTGGTGGTGCTTACATGGCGACACGTCACTACTGGGACCTTGGAATCCCCACTTGGGGACGTGGTGGTAGCCAATGTGCAGTTGCCATGTGTGTGACATGATGGACCTCCACAGAGATGGGCTTATAGTTCACAATAATGGGCTTCCGTAAACTGGGAATGGGTTATAAAGTTGGTCGAGAGAGGACAGTCAGGCTTCTGATTGTCGAAAAAAGGAGGACGGGCCTAAAATGACAGATTTTGGAAATTTTTTTTATTTATAATGTTTTTCAAAATGACTATTTATAATGGATAAAGTGATCGGTTTTTTAAAAAATCTTTTATATTTTGATAAGACTTTGAAAAAATAAAATAAATAGGAGTGCAAATAAAATTCAGGGACGGTAATAACCACCCTCTAACAGTATGTTGGACTTCAGCACCCAATTGCACGAGAACACTCAGTTGATTTTAAGTAAACTGGCTCACATGATATAGAGACTTGGGTATATGCACAAATATTTGGGGCTTTTTGGTCGTCTCATGTTATCGTTATTTTTTATTTTTTATTTTTTAGTGGTTCTCTCATGAAATTTAAATGGCTTCATTTTGCATTTCATCCAACATCTAGGATAGGGTTTGGTGCAATTTGGGAAAGTTTGAAATAAATAAACAAATAATCGTGGGACAACCAAAATGCCCTTTAAGTTAACAAAAACAAAAATGTGATAACTAGAAGAGGGAACCCAAAAGAAGAAGAAGAAGAAGGGATAGATAAAGCTAATACTATTACTAGGTTAGTCACCATTTTGGTGGGCGATATTGATGAACAAGGGCCATTCTTGTTTGCAAGATGGAGCATAAGCTTAACAAAAGTGAGAGAGTCAACATCATCTGCTACTGGATTGTGGATACCGCGTAGGGAAAATGGATAGGTGCCTTGTGGGACGCCAAAACTTACTCAAACAGGGCTTCAACACCGCCGGAATTGACGTTTAATTGGACCAAACAATTGAATTGTTGGAAGCCAATCATACCCATATTTGGACCAACTTGTGATTGCGCCACCATTTTTATGTTTCGTAGATGATCAAACTTTCCAGACTCGTATGTGACATTTACATGCGTAAGTGACTATTAGGAATGTGTAAAAAATCGTCTAATGTGTCAAACCAAACAAATCCACTCCATATCGCATCAACGTAGGTGGTTTGAGTGGTTAGGCGGGTGCGGTTTGGGTGGATTGAGCAATAAAATTGACGGTTTGGTTTGGTTGACAGGTTAAACGTTTTTAAACCGCTAATAAACCAAACCGACCCGTCTTTAACAACATATGTACAAAATTATAAAAATCGAATAAAGCAATCTTCTTATAACAATTATTGATGGCCAAATAGATAACCCTAGGCCTTAGATTCCCAAGTCCCCAAATGATATATATCAATTCATTAATATGGCACGATTCATATACCTAAGTCCCCATTCTAAAACACGGAATTGGATTGCATATTAGTGTATTTTGCTATTTCTTATTGCTACTTTGTTTGATTGCTATATTTTGGGCCTTCCAGTAAAATTCGAAGTTAATTTAACATTAATTATCTCAAATTTCATCTACATTGATTGAGTGTTTATTCTCACAAAGTCATAATTAATTTACTTATTTGGTATTAAGATATTGTGAAAGTGTGTATCAAGCTTTAACCAACTAAAATGGTTAAATTTTTTGGATTTATTTACAACTCATCAATTAAGGCCCATTAAATATTAGAAAATGCCCAATTAAAAATAGCATGATAGAAACCGTCAAACCCACCTAAACTGTTGATGACAAACTGCCTAAAAATCAACCAACCTACCGGTTTTTAGCACATACGGTTTGACAATGGGTTGAAAATTTTGTAACCTGCCATTATTATTATTTTTTTTGCTAAGCAACGAGGTGTCCGAACTGCCAAAACCCGACTAATCCCCGCTCCCGACGCGGGGCCACCGTCCCATGAGGTCGTTTAACGTCCAGGCTAATAGCCCTAACTGGTGACTGGCCAAGAGAGATTGACTGGTTTCGAACCCGAGATATCTGAGTTTACAGTTCACCCCTTTGTCGCCAGACCAACTCTTATTGATTAACCCGTCATTATTGGGTTGGTTGATATTTTGTCTTTAAATCGTTCCAAGCCAACCCGCGCACATCCCTAGTGACTATTGTGTATTATCCAATTCCTGCATGTAAAATGGGCGGACCGTCTCATGAGTAAGAAAATTGGAGTTTGTATATAGAAATGTATGTATACCGGGTAAGTGGGATTGAATTTCGTGGATTTTGAATGATTAATGTTACTAACTTTGTCAGATTAACCTTTTTTTTTTCTTATATTTTCAATCTATAATTTATTTTCCGGAGTTGGCATCTTATGGAAAGCTCTACGTCGATATTCATTTTGAAGATTATTTGAGATTGGGTAGTATAGTAGTTGTGACAACCTAATTTGGGTCAACCTAGTTTTAGGTAGGCTTTTATTATTACTTTTTAAACAATTCCATTTTTTTGGGGCAACTTGGAGCAGTAAATTGGACTGTTTTCCAAGTTGTATTGACTATTGAGGGTATAATTGTGAGCAAAGTTTGTCCCACATGAACCTACAACCTGCTTCATAATGCCACGAGTTGAACCAAACTTTATTATTTTTTTCTCCCACTAAATGTGTTTTAATGAAATTCCAATGTTTTAAATGTTTTTTTTTTAGGTATATTATTAGTTTAGGACACACTTGAATTCACATAAAATTAAATTGGTTCGTTATGAATAGCCGAATAGGTTGAAGGTTCCTCAACAAACATAAATTCTAAGTTTCATAACATACATAAATTCTTTTGAGAAAATCATATACAGTACTTGACAAATCATGTGCTTAATGATGTGATTTAAGAACAAAACAAAAAATGTAATAATTGCAGGATAAAGTCCATGATAGTGGCTTTGAAAAGAAGTCATGGGAGTTTAACCTAAGATATTTTGTTTAGCTGAAAACCTTACAACTACTTGATCCACCCCTCAAGGTCAATCTCTAACCATTTTTTTGATTCACTGAATTTGTGTACTTGCCACATAATTCTTAAAATCTTATTTACAATCTCTAAAATGAAAATATAAAAATTAAATAATTAAATAACGACTAAAGAAAAAAAACATTTTTACCATCTTTTAAAAGCATCGGGTTTTTGACACGACTTGCTTTTGCTAGGTATGCGTGAACATTCCGATATTTTGAAAGGTTTTGTATATTGTATAAATTATTTTTTTCACTTTTTTAAAACAAAAACATAACCCGATAGTTCAGACATCTTGTCACTTGGTGTAATAAAAAAAAAAAAAAATCAAAAACAAAATCATATAAAAAAAATGCTTTAAACTTTGGCTCAATTCAAAATGCTAACCAAAACCAATTTCTTTTTATCTTCTGCAAAAAAATTTGAATAATGAAATTAAAATTTGTCCCCGTGCTAATGGCTCGTGCGAGTGCCGTTTGTCTGAAAAGCACGCTCGACAACCGCTCACGCGCATTAGATCAGCAAATTTGTCAATTTTCTCACCGACGCGTAAAAACCCTCCCCACTAGGAATTTGGTGGACAGTGACGGTTCCTCTCCCATTCTCCACTCTCAATTCAAACAAACCCAATCCTTCACCAACCGTATTAGGCCACATCAACACACCTAATAGACCAAACCTTTCCTCGAAATTGAGCTCTAATTTCTCCCAACTATTCAAACTTGGCTCCAGATCTGTTCACCAAAAAAATTTATCTGATTTTTGCTCTTTAAACAAATAAGCTCAGCTCAAATCTTATTATTGGGTTCGTTAATTTATTAAACAAATCGTTCAGCACATTAACACTTGAGATGGCAAAATTATTTGAGTTTGACATGAGATCAGCTTATTCAAGCAAACCCCGTAAGATAAACGAGACAAGTTCTAAACCTTCTTTTAACTATTTAACTAAAGTCAACTCATTTACGAGTTAAGATCCTTACTTTCTCCAATTATGTTAAGCTCATGCCCCGTTGCATCATAGCACCTAAGAGCATCTAACGTGTAAAAAAAAATATAGACACATTTAGTCATTTTGATTATGCTTCATATGTCTTCTTTTTTTATCTTTTTTTAGCTTATCAAATGCTCTCTCAAATAATACGATGTGTCATGGAAGAAAGTTAAGTACGAATCCAACCCGCTTTAAATAAACAAAGGAGCGAGACTCCTTTATTACAACTGTGGAATCTACTTACAAAATTCTCTATAGATCATATAGTGAGAAATTATTGGTGAGAGTATCTTAAAACAAAAGGCACGACCGTAGAGTCACCAACTCATCAAGTCCTTCTTCTCCTTAACAAGGCTGATCACTGGCAAATTACTGACAAATTACTGACAAATCCCCCAAACTTTTGTCTACAATCTACGGACAAGATTCGAACTCGAAATCTTAGTTTCCCGACACGGCAATAAAAGAAGGGGCAAAACACCCGAGAAAAGAAAAGAAAAGAAAGGAAAAGAAAAAGCAAGGAAATGAGCCCTGCTTAAACAGTAACACCCATATACATACATATAATTATTAACAAAAGTGGGCGTAAAGATCGGGTCTAGGGTTCCGCGGGATTTCACCTTCCTCTCATCTCTTATCTCTCTCTCTCTATCAATCTCTGATTCTATCTCTCTTCTTTTGGAAAAACCCTAGAAAGAGCTCGGGAATCGTTGGCTTTGAGAACAGCTCTCACTCGATCGATTCTGTAAGGTATGAATGTGTTTAATTGTTGTGGCAATTTATATGAATTTAAGGTTTGGTTTCCGGGAAAGCTGAGGAAAGGAAAATATAATTTTGATTCAATTATTATTATTTTAATTTTGTCTTGCTTTCCGAGCTATTTTATTGCAATAGGCTCCAATTGAGTGAAGGTGTTAGTTTCAGATTGGATGTTTTGATTAATTTATATTTTTTTTACGCACTTTCTTAGCTACCAAACGCCGTTTTGAATTTGTTCGATTTGAGTTTAGTTGTTTTGGTGTTTGGTTCCCGTGAAAGCTGAGGAAGAAAAGAAAATTAGGCTCCAATTGAGTTAAGGTGTTAGATTTGTATGTAAGATTCGAACTATTAATTTCTTTTCATTGTCTACACCTTCTCAGTAACCAAACGTGGTTTTAAATTTGTTGGATTTGTGTGTAGCTGTTTAGGCGTTCTCGTGGTGGAATTGAACGCGAACTTGGGAAAGGGTGTGTGAAAGGCTTCTTGTTGAGGGTTTTGAATTCCTGGAAGAGCTCAAATGCCGGAGGAGGACCAGGTCGAGCTTAAGTTTCGCCTGTATGATGGATCAGATATTGGTCCTTTCCGGTATTCACCGGCTTCCACGGTAGCCATGCTCAAGGAGAGAATTGTCGCCGAGTGGCCAAAAGGTTAGACCTTTGTTCGTATTGTTGTTTGTGATTTTGGATTAAGAAATTTATGGGCCTCTTATGCTGCCTCTTATTCTGTAATATGAATTAGTTATTTATACCTACTGCATCTTATGCTGTTTGAACCTGGAAGGAAATCTTGTGTCAAAAACTTAAATTCAGTGTGCTTGTGTTATGTGTGTGTGTCATGTGTTCAATGGGTACTGTGATTTACATTAATCCGGTGAGTAGTGATTTAGATTGCGTAATCCAAATAATAGAAGGCTTCATTCCAATATCTTGCGTTTAGCTGTGTAGAAAATTTCTTCATTTTGTTTACAGTTCCTCTTCTTATCCTTCTTTAACAGGGGTTGATTTCGTAAGTCATAAATATTTCAATTCATTCTATTTTGACCTAAATTGTTTATTAGCATCTTCATTTGGAAACTTTCTGGTGATATGCCCAAATGGCATATTTTTTCAGTGTTTCGATACACATGCATTATAAAGATAACGGTCACTACATTTCTGATAGAACAACATGACGTCTCACATTTATGTTATGCCTTCCACATTAAGGTGTGTTTGAAACATCTTTGAGGAAGAATGACTTCTGATAGCCATTGAAATAATTTTTAGTAGCCTTTTGATCAGACTTCGTATTTGAAGGATTGAAAGTAATGGTCGACATGTTCTAATTTGAAATGAATGCCTTTCTTTCAGTCCTATAGACCTAAGCACCTTCATAGTATGTTTGAGGTGGATTTCAGAGGTTTTGGGCACTCCAAAAGGGCGAAGGTTCTGCGGAGTGGTGCTATCTTAGCCATTTTATGAGTGATATGGATTGAGCGGAATGCTAGAATTTTTAGGGATGTTTATGAGGACTTGGACAGTATTTGGGATAAAGTTTGCTTTCTTGCTTCCTTATGGGCTACGGTGGAAAAATCTTTTGAGGGTATCCTGTTGTTTCTTATTGTTAGTTAACTGTGAAGAGATTTGTGCTTCGAAGCCTATTAAGAGTAGAGCTAGTGGGAATTCTTTTTACCTTCCTTGAGGTGTTTTGGAGTTGGTTTTGGTTTACCTTTCATCTTGTTGGAGAGGGTTGCTTGTGCTTCTTAGCATGTTTTTTTGGTATTGTTTAGCCTTTTGCTGTGTTTGGCTTCTTGGTTGGACTCCTTGTCCATTTTTTTATTTTATTTTTAAATTTGATTTATACAATCTGTTCTTTATCAAAAAAAAGAAAAAAAGGAAAAAAGAAAGCAAGTGGTCACAAACTCTTTGTTTATTCTTTCAACGTAGAGAATGGTCACTAGTTAAATCATATGTCATTGTGTCCTTTCTCACAAATTTGTCTCATGTTATTTTTGGAATTTCTTTTTGTATTATATACAAATTGAATCAAGTTTCTTCTTGTATTGATGACGTGATTGGCTTTTGTTGAGCAATTGAAAAAAACACGAATTTTCCAAATTAATTACTTAAAAAAGCCATTATTGCATGCAATCTAGTAATTAAATTTGAGTCGCAACTCGTGTCATAATGATTCCATTCCATGTACTACTGAACCAAAATAGCTAGGTTCATAATTATGCTAAAAGAGGAATAATTTTGAACAATTCAGTGTATCAAATGAGCAATATGTGTTCCGTGGTATATAATCTTCTCTTTCTTTCTTCTTTGGGCATTCTGTATAAGGGGTCTTCCCCCCCCCCCCCCAGGGGGGGGACCCTTCTCCCGGATTTCACTAATTGAAATATAGACATGTATGATTAGATAACGACATTCAATATTGTCAATCAATACAAGTGATTTTTACTTTTTACCTGAACTATAAACTTAAATTAAGTTTTTTTTCTTGTCTTTTATAGCATTTCCATTGACACGGTAGTCTCCAAAGTAGGCGTTCACCAACAATTATTTCCTCTGTTTCATATTGACTGCCCCCTTTGATAAAACACGTTTTTTTAGAAAACCATTTTAAATGCTTTCACACTATATATAAACTTTAAGATTCCAATTTTGCCCCTAGTGTACAAAACATTAGCAAAAAGTTAAATTGAATCAGCCCAAAATGGAAATGAGGAAAATCTATATGAAACAGAGGGATTTATCAAAATTTTGGCGGTGAGTAAAAAATTACTTTTTAAAGAGCAGCTATATAACTTCACTTAAATCTATTACAAGCAGTAATTTGAATGTGTTTTTTGACTTTTTCCTTCTAGATGGTTGCTTCACATTAATTGAAAAATAAATTAATAATCCACCTCTTGAATTTCTTTCGGCTTCCTTAGGTTTATTAGTCTTAACATGTTTTGAACTTGTACATCGCATTCCAATTGGGCAAACTCAAATGTGTTGCCTCATCTCTCTGTTTTCTTAATTCACATGGATAATGTTATGCTCTTTTAGATTTTAATTATTGGAAATTTTTTGATGATTTATGGAAAATCTATGATGAAAGGAAAAATAATGATTATGAAGGTATAGTTATCAAAAAGGCTTGTTTTTGTATTGGGGCTTCTACTGATGGTTTCCATCTTCCTTATATCTTGTTTATATAGATGTTCAAATATATGCTGTTGGCCTATCATTTTCTGGTTCATATTTGTCTACCATACTGATATATAGATGTTATTCAAACTATGATACTTATATTTTTTACATTTAGAATGAAAGACCCAAAGCTGAAAGTGGAATCAATTAACCAGGTGTCATTCATCCTTGAGATGGGCCAGGTGATTAGGAAGATTTCAAGTTCCTTCTTAGTTCTTACATTTGGAAAACCTTGATATGAATGTAACATAGAGCCCTTTGATTCAATTTATAAGAAAGATCAAAGAAGTATAAAGGAGGACCTAGGGTCCTCCAATAAGGAATAAGTAATCAAAAGAGAGACTACATGAAGCGGATAAAAGTGACCTCTAAAATGTGTTTTTATAGACGCTGCCCTCTGAGACAAGAAGTGAGCCTCGTTATTCCCAGATCTATTGATCCAATCAGAGGTGATATGCGTCAAATTTGTGCAATAATCGCCATATTTGCAGCGATCACCCAAGCAACAACCCTTGATGTGTCTCCCTCCACCATCAGGTGACTCAACCTGAAGTGAGGAAACTTCTTTATTTTCTCTGGCTCAGCATTAATAGCATCACCCTGTCCCTGGGGTTGGAAAAATCTGAATTTTTTCCAATTTTTTTAAGGCCTTGGAGATGGAAGATACAAAGGAGAAATATACATCGGAGTTTACCCAAACACTTACCAAATTTAGTGTCTAGGGACAAACCTGCTTGCGTAATATATGATAAGTAGAATTCTTTTACTTGATATCCAGTGTTAAAATTTAAAAAATCTAATAGGCCTTCTTTTAGTTTTCAAGATTTTTAAAGTCTTTTGCTTCTCAAAAAAAAAAAAAAAAAAGATTTTTAAAGTCTTTTTTTTTCCCTGCATCATGGGTTACTTGGTGGCTTAGGGGGTTGACTCGCACATTTGATTTGAAACTCTAATGTATGTAGTGGTTGCAGTGTTGCAATTGCCAATATGTCTCCTATTTTGTCTGAATCTCTAACAGACTATTTTAGATTTAGGCGGGCAATGCTAGCCAAGCAATGATATGCGAGGCCTCGGGAACACCTAGGTGATGTAGTAATCATCACCTTGTAAGTATTCTATTTGGAAATGTAACTCATCTAGCTTTTCACTATGTAAATTTTGGGGTCAGATTCATTATAAATAATAACATGGTTGTGACCGTATGTTCAGGATCAGGATACAACTATGTAAGATTATACATTTCTGCTCTTCACATCATTGTAAATGAGTATTATAATGTTTAAATGACACATCACCATTGCCAATGGGTGATGAGAAGAGTTGACAGTGCATGTATATTCAGCAATCAGCAGTCAAAATGAGTATTGCGTCATTGCTTTCTAAATTTTTTTGCTTGTATTTATTTAAAATTTCACATCCTGGTTGAGGATTTATATCAATCTCTTGCTTTCTTACTGATTTTTTGTAAAAAAAAAAATTTTAATTTTCTTTTTGGTGTAAAACAATGTCTTCACATGAATGTTGTGAATTCCATTTCCTTGTCCTTCTGCATATCTCAATGCTTAATATTAGTCTATTCATCAGATGGTATTTTATTCAATTGATTAAGGACATGATATGGTTCTCTAATTCTCTTCCTTAAAGCTATATCTGCATTTATTTATTTTTTTGTCTGTAAATTCTCACACTTCATAAAGGAAGAAAGTAATATAAGGGTATTTGAATTAAATCAGTAATACATATTATTTTGCTTCATTTTACATCTTCTTTGTTCTTTTTGGTTGCTCATTATAGTTATTTTCCTCTAACATTGAATCTAAATGTTCTGGTTTGTCTCAGATAAAAAAATTGCACCCAAGGCAGCAAATGATGTCAAACTGATAAGTGCTGGGAAAATTTTGGAAAACAACAAGACTGTTGGCCAGTGTAGAGTACCTTTTGGTGAGCTTCCAAGAGGGGTTATCACCATGCATGTTGTTGTGCAGCCATCCTTAGCAAAAGCAAAAACAGGTAGTTTCCATTTTGGTGCTGATATAATTGATATGCTGTTGATAGGTAGGTTCTTGTAGGAGAGAGAGGTCAATTGTTTGAGTTAGTAACGTCCAAGTTGATGAGATAGCAAAAGGTTTTTGCAGAGGGGAGAGCTAGGCAACAAGGGGGGAGTCTTGTGAGGGATCCAGAGAGTGAAAATGCTCTAGTCCTTGCAATACCATAGTTGTGAATCCTTTTTAGACGAGCCATGTATTGACCTTTATATAGGAATTTCAAGCTCCCATGTGGTGGAATTCTATTGATTGAATTCTCTAACCAATGGGAGACCTTTCCACTCATGGTGCTTGTGGGCATTCATAGTTGCAGGCCCATGACCTCATTCAATGATCTTGCACTATGTGTGGTCTGTATCCAATGGACAATATGGACCTCATCACCCAAGGCCAAAGGCATGCCATCTCGTTTACGATGCAAGCTGCTCGAATATCTCGGCTAGCCCTTGCTCTAGCCACTAATCTAAGATTCTCAAGTTTTCCCAAAAGAATGGGTTAGGGTAGCATGTTTTGATGCTCCGGCCCGTATAGAGTCCTAAGTAGGACTCCTCGGTTGTTGCCACCAGCCTGGGCAGGCTTGTGAGCGTCTAGTTGCAAAGAAAAGATAAGGGGCGGGCCTGTGAGGTTTTGAATAACCTTGAATCCTTGATAACTAAGGATCTACTTATAAAGGAGAGGCCTTGAGCCCATATAATCTTCTCTTGAAAGGGGGAGCCCACATAAGCTTCTATTCAAGGAGATGGGCCTAATTGAATTGAGATACTACATGTTGGCTCCTCTTCGAATATTTATGCAATGTAAACATATGTAAATGTTATATGCCTTCACGGATTCACACATGCTGGATTTTTTTTGAGGAGTTGTTGTTTGCATATGATTATGTGGCACGCAATACATTCTCTGGAGTTCATGCCTGCTGTCTTATGTTCTGCTATAAATTAGTTCTCTTCTTGTAATACATTCTCTGGAGTTCATGCTTGCTGTCTTATGTTTTTTTTTTTTTTTTTTTTTTTTGATAAGAAACAATTTGTATTGATCAAAAGAGGAATACAAATTGGACAAGGAGTCCAATGAAAAGAACCAGAAAGGAAAACAAAAAAAGAACAAACCACAGCCCCACTCCTAACGGCGAAGCATCAAAAAGAAGCAAAACAGGTGCTTATCAAAAAAAAAAAATGCAAAACAGGGAGGACAAAAACAGCAAGCACCCTGCAAAACCTAACAGAAGCAAATCAGGGAGGATAAAAAGAGCCTCCCACAGCCGCTCTCTTAGTTGGTTTCGAAGCACAAATCTCAATCCAATTCCTCACAATCAAAAAAAGAGGAATGCCTTCAAAAGATTTGTCCACCGAAGCCCATAAGGAAGCAAAAAAACACACCCTATCCCACAATCCATCAACCTCCTCATGCTTATCTCTAAAAATCCTTGTATTTCTCTCAATCCATATGTTATGCTATAAATTAATTATCTTCTTGTTCTTAACCCTTCTGAAATCATAATTTTGTCATGTTTGTTTCTTTGCAAAGGATTGGTATCCTATCCGTACTCCCATCATGGGAAATTGGGGGTTTAAGACCTGCTGGGCTCTCACCCACCTAAAGTGGTGATATTTTCCTGATAGCATTCTGGTTTGGGTATGTGTGTAGGTTTGCCTTATCCAAAAACCAACACAGTGACAACTTTGAAAATGAAATGAAATGATATCATAGCATTTTGTTTCTTCATATGAATGCCTTTTATAAAATACAAACCTAACTATTTTTTTATGTTTCAAGTAATACAGTGATGTGAATTTTTTGTTATCCTGTTTGGTTATGAGTTATGACTGCCTACTGCTATTTTTTTCTTTTTTGATAAGGTAAATTTGTATTGATGAACAAAAAGGGCTTAGCCCATGTACATAAGCCATATACAACGACTAACCAAAATATCCTCTATAGCTTAAAGTAGTCAATAAATTCAACAAAAGAAAGGTTACGGGTATTAGAGTAACTAGAAAACCACAGTGAATAAAGACTTAACAAAAGAAGACTTAAGCTCGATGATAGACTTCTCAACACCATCAAAAGTACGAGCATTTCTCTCTTTCCAAATGCACCACAGAATAGAATGTGGAGCCATATACCAAATCACTTTAGCCTTTTTTACTTCCTCCTTTAAACCACCAACTCGCCAAAAGATCATAAGTAGACAATGGAAGCACCTAATGAACACCAAACATGTTAAATAAAAGCATCCAAAGGCTTCTAGCCACAAAGCAATGGATAAATAAATGGTCCATTGTTTCCGCATCTTGTTTGCAAAGAATACATCTATTTGGCACACTCCATCCTCGATGAGCTAAATGATCCAATGTCAAACACTTATTATTTCCCACCAACCAACAAAAAAAGACAACTTTAGTAGGAACCAAAGAAACCCAAATAACTTTTGCTGGAAGAAATGAATTCCCAATAGGACTTAAGCAATTGTAGAAAGATTTTACGGAGAATAACCCTTTAGAATCCTTACGCCAAACCAAGGAATCATTCTCTCCCTCTAAAATCTTACTCTCATAAAGAACTTGATAAAAAGCCATAACTTCCTCCAATTCCCAATCATTAAAATACTAGACAAAAAGGACATTCCGATGGCGATTCCCAATATCCCCACCCAAACAATCCATAACTAAACTCTCTTTGTTAGTCTTAATAGAGTATAAAGAGAAAACTCTACCATAAGAGGCAAATTAGAGCACCACAAATCTTCCCAAAACTTCACCCTACGACCATCACCCACTAGAAACTTAACTTCTTTTACAAATTCGCCAAAACCTTGCATAATCGCTTTCCAAAGACCCATTCCATGAGAACCATTAACAACATTAGACCACCACCCTTCTCTAGAAAGACCATACTTCCAAATAATAACATTTCGCCATTAGCCTTGATCGCCCCTTCCAAATCTCCATAGCCATTTACCCATGAGAGCTTGGTTGGTACGAACAATAGATCTTATCCCTAATCCTCCCATGAATTTAGGAAGGCAAATGGAACTCCAAGCAACAAGATGGAACTTCCGCTCACCACCCAACCCATTCCATAAAAAATCCCTTTGAAGTTTTTCAATTCTATAAGCCACGGACTTGGGGATGTTATGAATGGACATAAAATAAATAGGTATACTTACTATTACTACTATTATTGTTATTATTATTATTATTTCCTTTTAGTAGTGGTAGTTGAGCATAACGATTCCATCTAGGCAAACTTGGTTTGGGTTAGGTTGGTTTACCGTTAACCTAGCTGCAAACGGACCTAGGTTGGTTCTTAAAGTAACCATGGGTTGACTCATTAATCAGAATAGCTGAGTCAAACCAAATTGATGAAAGGCTGGTTTCGTTGGGTTTGGTCTTGGTTTATTGAATAAGGAATCAATATACTGATAGTAGATATCTTCATCTCTATATCAAGCTAGCTTGTAAACTGACCCTTTGTTTGTCTTTATTTTTCATTGGTTTTGTCCTTGTGTTGCATCTGATTAAGTTGCTCTCTTCATTCTAATTGTTAATACCAAGTGAAGACATACTAATTCAAACACTAACTTATTTACCTATATGAAAATTTTATAAGATTTGATGCATAAATGCGTTGTTGGTTTTCGTTGTGTTTCTTTTCCAATTTAGTTGCTGAAAGTTTGTCTTCTTGTTTGTCTGAACAGAAAAGAAAGTCGACGAGGCCCCAAGGAAAAGCATCTGTTCATGTTCCATATTGTAAGAGAGTGAGTTTTGTTTTAGATTTAAGCTTGGTGGGGTTGCTCGGGGTTACGGTGATATCCTGGGCCTTGAAATTAGCTCGAAAGACAATAATTTGTAAAACAGTGCCATCCCTCATCGTTGCATGTTTGTAGGGGGGGCATATATGTGTAACATTCCATGTTGTTGATGATGTATTTCCATTCTATAAAATGGGTGTTTGATGTAACTTTGTAGCTGCAGTTTTTTCTTTTGTCACAAGTTTTATGGTTATTAGTAACCTCTCCGTTTTGGATATTCCTAAGGAGAGGAATTTGTCATCGAGTCAATTACCGTTTATCTACCTTTTTCCCACCGGTGATGGTATCCATATCAAGGGTTTGCGGGGAAAAAATGGAGAAATTTTAGCATTCACTTTTCCATGAGCAAGGAACCCTTCTCATAATTTGCAGAGGTATATGTTAGTGGACCAGCTGTGGGCAGAATTGCATGAAGCCTGTGAACAGTGGAACCGTTCTATGCCAGACCGAGAAACACGTACATGAGCGACTCTAACCCCTACTTTTAAAGTCTCTTTCTTACGGAGTTTCTCACAAGGGATAGGATTTACACTCATGTGGGACACACGTGTTGTCAGCATAGTTATGCTGATGCGGCAGTAGATTTGGATTTTGACGTGGCATTAATGTTATGTCAATTAATTTGGTATTTGAGTTAAATGTGGCAGTGTCCCTCCATCCCCCAAATCGGAGAGTGGTGATGATACCAGCATTTTTGTCATTCGGATCCTTGTCATTGTGTGCATTTTAACCCAGAAATTGTCTTGCACATTGAGCATATAGAACTTCGAATCTTTTACCCGAAAAAAACAAAAAATAAAAACAAAGAAAAAAAACCTTCGAATCTTGGCCCAATCCAAATGAAGGAACACGCAAGGGATGAAAGACTCATTGTCAGATGGTGGATCTCAATTGAAAGCAATACCTGACTGGCCAAAAATGACAGGGGATGGGGTCCCATCCATATGCTATAATAAATAAATTTACATGATTGTATAGCAAATCTAAAAAAAACTACTTGGTAATCCTTTTATTTTAAAGCAAAGAAAAATCACAACGATTTCGTTAGTTTCAAAAGTACTGTTAAAGGTTGTAAACAATTCTCACTTCAAAGCAAAAAGTTCACCATAATTTCATTGATTCCAAGCCTGTTGTGAACAAATTGTCAATCATTTGTGCCCATCATTGGTCCATTGGTCCTGAAAAGTATTAAGGTCTGTTTGAACATTTAAATAGAAATTAAATAATTTTAGTATATTTTATATAATAACGAAGATTCAAACTCGTCACACTGAATGAAAAATTTTAAGAGGATGATAGTCTTTCTTCTTTAGATATAGCTCTCTGAAAATACTTACCACCCATTTCCACCGTCCGGCATACAGTCCAAAAGTTAGGACATCCGAGACGCTTATCGGATGTGCTGAACCTGTATGCAATAAAAAAAATCACTTTTTCCCTCAATAATCAACAGAGATTATATAAATAAATTAATTAATATTGACCTAATCCCTAAGGTCATTTTCTACCAAAAAAAAAAAGAAAAAAAAAAAGAAGGAAATAGATTCATTCTCTTCCCTCTCCAACCCTCTTTCTTTCTTTCATTTTTTTTTTTTTTTGTTTTTCACTCGCACTTTTCTTGGCATATTTTTTGTCTTTTTGCATGGGTTTACGTTCACAAAATAATACAACGCTACGTACCAAACAAAAGCCAAAGAAAAGCTCAAATACACGTGAAAACAAAAGATTAGCATCGCCATGCAGAAGCAGCAATGATGGCTCTATCTTGCCACCCTAAAAGCAAGCAACCCTTGTCCTCCGTCAACCTATAGCCATCACAAGAATACAAACCCAACAATATCTTCGACTGAGTCACTGCGTTTGCACTCAGTGGCACCCCTTTGAAACCTTTTCCTTCCATTGTCTTCCTCCATTTCTCCAATCTCTCATGCCTCATTACCCTCTCCGCCCCCTCGCACGCCACGATGTTCTTTATCTCTGGCAAAAATATGTACTGCTCCACCTTGGCTCGCTGCTCTGAGTCCGGTGGGAATGTTGCATCCAACGAGTCGAAAATCGCTGAATAATAGTGTAAAGCCTCAAGGAATCTACCCAAGAAGTAGGGTCCATTATGACTTGCATCTTGTTCAACAATGGTTACTATATTGGGTGCTTGGTCTCTTATCATTACCAATAAGTTCCCGAGGGCATTACTGGGAACTCGTTGGAGCCGGTTGACAGAGTTAACGGCGAGAGCCTCGCCGACCCGCCTATTGAACATGTGGGGTTTAAGGTCTTCGAGTTCTTCGCCAACAGGGTGGAACTCGAACGGGATATGGAGAGAGTGGGCTAGTTCAGTCAAACACCGGCCGGTCTCCTTTACAGATTCTGGAGAAGTGCCGACCCCGGTTATTCGAAGAAATGGAGCCCCACCTGTAAGGATGAAGCTAGGAATTTAGTTCAAGGTTAAGGAAGGCGAAGTTTAGTTGGTTGTTAGTAGTTTATCTTATTTCAAAAAATTGAAGAAACTTTAGTTCAAAAATAAAGGGTTTAAAAAAATTTAGAGGTTTCAAATTAAATATAGAATTTCAAAAAAGTCTAAGGTATAAAAATAGAAAAACTATAATAAAATCAGGGGAGGCAATTGTCCCCCTCACATCCATGTAGCTTCATCCTCACCCACCTGGTCTAGCAGCTAGGGCTTGCATGAAAGCTGGCCATTGGTATCCTTGGAGGATATCTAGGTCGATGACATGAACACGTTCTTCGGATTCAAACGCTTCGAAGATGGCTTGATTCGCGGTAAAATGAGCGAATTTTATGTATGGACATGCTTGGTAGAGAATTTGATAAATTTTGAGGATTTCCATTGAGTTTGGTGGGAAAGGAGTGAAGGGTTTTGAGGTGGAGGTAGTTGGTTTGGTGGTTAGGGTTGCAGCCAGCCTTGAGCCAAGAGCTTCCGTGAAGCATGAGGCAACTCGTTGCATGGAGTCGCCATCAGGGTTGACTATCCGATTGAGGTGGTGGAGGTATCTCCTTGCCAACATGTAGTCTTCTTTGGCCACTGCTTCAGCACAAGCTAGGAGGAGGTGCACCAGTTGAAGCCCACTATCTTGTTCCTAAAGAAACAAAAGAAGTTGATAAGAAATGAGTTAAATGGATTGAGGAAAATAAAGACTTCAATGAAAGGTAAAGATAGAAACCTCCGAGCATAATTTATTTGGCAAATTGGACTTCTTGAAAACTAGAACTTTAATTAATACCATATTATATTTCCAAACCTAAAAACCTAAATTATTAGTCATAGCACTTAAATAGGTATATAAAGTCATATCGGAACTAATATTTGAGCGATGTGAGATGTAATATTTTTCCAACACAACAAGTCAGCCACCCACTCAGGCTTTTTAGACTGAGTAGGCACTAAGTGGGTGGTGGCCTTACGAAATAGTCCGAGTCAAATGTTTAGACAGAACGATAGCCAAAGAAAAAAAGAAAAAGAAATGGAGATCGAGTGAGTTACCTGATCAGGCCCGATAGGAAGAGGAGCCATTAAGCTATGGTTAAGGCTCTGTTGCTGGTGCTGCTGCTGTTGTTGCTGTCGCTGCTGGTGCTCCTGTTTCTTCTCCTGCTCGTATTCTTGTTGCAGTTGTTGTTTCAATGGAGCAGTTGCAATAGAGCTACTTATCTGATAAATATCCGTCTCTTGAGTCAATTGAGAACCTCCGGCCGCCCCCTCCCCTGACGCCTCACTCACCGACCCACAAAACCTCGAAGAATTATTCGGCATTGGCAAGCAATCCAACATTGCCGGAACAGTGTTAGGCATATCATAATACTGCGGCGAAGACATCTTCACCGTGGGATAAGCTCCGAAATCGATTTCTCTGCACACATCATTCAAGAAATCCTCAATCGCCGGCAGCGAGAGGCTCTCCGAATTCGTAAACTGGTTATTTGGAGAGTTGAAAACCTTATGAAGTGGGCTCATTCCTTTCCCTTTATTGGTGCTGCTGAAAGCACCAGCGAGAGATGAAGAGCGAGGAGAACAGCCCAGAAGGGTGTTTCCGTGCATGGGCTGAGCAAAGTTGTAAGTGTAATTATAATTCGAAGTCTGCGGCGACGGAATATTCCTCACCGGCGACGAGATCATGAAATCGGAATCCAGTAAATGATCGGCGAAGAAAGATTCCCATAAGGAGCTGTCGGGGGATTGGACTTCGACATCGTCGTCGATCTCGAACTTGAGGCCTTGTAAGTTGAGGCTAGAGGGGGTCAAGCTGTTCTGTTCGAGATTGGAGGATGAAGGGGTTTTTTTGATCTCTGTCACCGACTCCTCCATGGGAGGAGTTGGTTGTGGCAATTTGGTGCATGAGTTCTCACTCTTGAGTGAACCCACGCTGCCACAAAGAGAATTGATCATTTTTTGCTCTACTCAAAAGAAGAGTATAAAAAGTTCTCAATAACCAGAGAGTTAGAAAATCTTGCAATGCTCTCTCTCTCTCTCTCTCTCTTTTTCTCTCTCTCACATTAATCTCTTGGTGTTATGGTTTAGTCCAAGAGGTGGCATGGTATTAGAGAAAAAGCTGAGACCAGTGCTTCCCTCTCTTACTTATTTGGAAAAAATTTTCACTTTTGCACCCAAAAAAAAAAAAAAATATGAAGGAAATTTGTCACTTTGTCCAGCTTGTATTAGAAAGGGAAAGAGATCCAGAGACAAAACCCAACTCTGATTTCATGTGTTTGGAAGTTTTTGGATTGAATTTCCTCCATTTTATCACCTCCTCTACTGAGCTTAGCTGTTTTCTAGGGGTATAATTTTGTCATATTGGGGTACCTGTTTTAACCTTTTTCTACTGAACTTTGGAAGGCCTGTGGGTTTTAGTAGAAGACAAATTCCAGTGGTTGGGGCCCCACTTTTTTCCCTGGGCCGGCCTGGCTGAGAACAAGAGAATTGGAATAAAATAACACTTTTTTCTTGTTATAATTTATAGTATAATTTTTCTCGTTATAATATAGTATCATTGGTTGTGAATTGGGGATTGGTGATAGGTTGAAGGAGAATGCTAGAGAAGGAAAAGGCCAAAGAAAACATAATTCAATAAGACAAATGTCATAAAAGGACCCAGTAAATGTGGCAATTGCAAAAAAAGAGTTCAACTATGCATAATGAAGAAAGGGAACGAGATTTGTTATTTTTTTCACTTTAATGAGCCGGCCCCATTATTCCAGCTTTGGCTCCTATCATTTAGACTGAAGGAGGATGGAAAGTTCTTCTAAGCTGAAGAGGATCTTCAACGTTACTAAGAGAAGTTTTCATGGCGACTCCTTCAAGTAAATTAATTGTAATTTATAAAGAAAAATATCTGTGAGACATTCTGTCATTGTGAAGAACAATCAAATAAACAAATACGTATTCGATAAAATCACATAAAATCACAGATGCCTTCATGTCAAAATGTGCCTATGTGTATAAGTATTCATCATTTCAAAGGCAATGAAAAACCCATACTAGCTAGACTCATTTATAAATTAACAGGACCTGGCCTATACCCAACCAATTCAATGCTTATGCTAAAATTAAGCACCCATAAAGAATTTCACCAAGAGATAACACCAAATCATAATGACACAAGTGCGTCAATTGTGCATGCCACTTTGGTTTGTTTGTGTAAATATACGAATGTAAACAAGCTAAGCAAGTAGTAGTTTGCTCAGGTTAATTTGGCTTGTTAAATATATTAATGAGCTCAAAACGGCTCGGCTTGTTTAGTTTATAAGCGAACTCAAACGAGCCTTTTATTGAGCCATACTCAAATAATTTGATTCTTCAACATATTAATAAGCTCATTAGTTGAGTAACACTCTCCTAATTAATGAGTTCAAAAATGAGATTTGAGATTGACTAGTTCATTTTATGAGTGAGCTAAAAAAGCTTTTTATCGATCGAGTTGATTTGGAGCAAAGTCGATACAAGCTTAACTGATCATACAACCCTATGTGTGTGTGTGTGTAGAGAGAGAGCTAATAAGGTATCCAAATTAACCTTTAACCTATCTAATCCCCTAAACACGAATAAGATGACTAACCTAGGATGAAACCAATTGATGGTACGTTAAACCCAAGAAAGAGTGTGAAGTCCCCACGACCCTTTGGTCACTTGTTGAAGCATAAGTCCTAGGGTCCATTTCTTGGGATAGTTAACAATTAAGTAAGATCTATCCTAAGGACAATATTGCTAATATGCAAAGCTTGAGTCCCCTTTGGATAGAAGACATTTTCAGGAACTCGTGTATAGGAATTTCCGTAAAAGAATGGGCAAAACGTGAAAAAGAGAGATGGTGTTGGAAAGAGGCAAGAAGCTGAAGGTGGAAAAAAGGGACAAAAAAGGAAGACATAGGTGGAGTCGTCGGATATGGCGTCGGTGGCGCCGCCTACGCCTTGGATTTGCCAAAGGAAAGACCCTCTTGTCTCCAACCTTCCTCCACCTTTTTCCTCAGTCGGCATCTCTCTCTCTCTCTCCATGATATGACGTCCTTTCACAATGGCAACACGAGCCAGCCTCACGTGCCACTTTCATCGTCATCATCATCATATGTTGCTTCATGATCCATGCATGCATTTGTCAGTCCACAATGTTGTACTTGGAGCCGTAGTTTAGGGAAAAAACTTGCATGAAACCGTTGTATATGCCAGATGGTGAGACCAGCCAATGAGGAGAGAGGAAAGTGCCTTTATCAGTGTACTTTTTGCACTGATAAAGGCACTTTCCTCTCTCCCCATTGGCTGGTCTCACCAGCTGGCCATACAACGGTTGTATGGAAGTTCTTCTCGTAGTTTAGATCTCTTTTTGCTGAAAATGATTGTATCAAAAAATCCATCACAAAATGGCATCACCCATCAATGAAAAATCATTCCAATCATACCATTATTAACTGGTTATTGAGTCTAGGCTGCAAGCAGGCACTCCCTAGTGCAGATTAATGTATATTAAGATGTCATAGTTGTCCTCATGTCATTTTTTTTTTTTTTTTTATTAAATACCAAACAGGGGTATCTGATACCTACTCCTGTTGAAGTTTGGATTCAGATTAATCCCATGAATGCCCCATGCATCAAATAGTGAGGGGGCATTTCTATAAATTTCTTAATGATTAACCATAATTTTTGGGATGGATGGACTATTGCTAGTTTGAGGTTTTTTTTAGCTATTTCGTGGTCACTTAATACAGTTTATTGGACATTTAATTTCACTAGAAACATCGAAAAAGCAACCATAATGACATGCACCTTATCCAAAGAGGTTGATGACCTCATCTAGATGGGACCGGCCCTTAATGTTATAATAAAAGACATTAGTTGGTGATCAGAGTACTTATACAATAATTCTCTCAAGCCATTCTTGGCTAATAGGAATGGAAATTTAGGAATGGGAATGGTAATTGGGAAAGAGAATTAGACCCTTTTACAATCCCTAGACATGAGAATCATAATTTCACCGAGGGAGAATGAGATTCCTGAAATATATTAGAATCTCATCCTCCGAGTAATGGGATTCCTTTCTTCATAGCATGTCCTGGAATTCATATTTATATGTCAAACTTCTATTATGATTATTATTTTGGTAATAAAATAAAGCTAAACACAAACCTTGTTTTGTAAAACACTTTCTTAATTGTAAGCTTCCAAAAAAAAAAAAAAAAAAAACCCTATAATTGGCGGTCAAACAAAAGGTAGTTGTTTACTATTTCTCCAAAACCTAAGAAACAAGGGCCACTATGAAAGGGTGTGAGCTCTCTTCCAAATGTGTCCTTCATGACTTGAAGATCTGCTTGGATTATTAAGGACCCATGAATATAGCCAGGTCAAAAAGAACTGCTTTGAAATCCATACAAGGCATATAGATATCCTTGCCTCTATCGTCATGCCCTTTCCGTACCATGCCCCACAATAGCATTGCAAAAAATGATTTGAGGAAACATCCATATATATGGATTCGAGAATATATATATATACATATATATGCCAAAAATGTATCTCCTAGACTTACTCCTGCTGAAATCAATGGTGAGAGGGTGAAAATTCGAATTTAGGACTTTCAGTTCCAAAGTTGTCATTCTTTGCTATCTACACTATCCTTACAAGTCGTGATCTGTCCATACATCGGGTTCTCAAAAGATCAACTCACTTGAATGATATTAGCCATTTTGATTTTAAATATTTTTTTCTCTATAAAAAAATAAAATAAATAATGGTCACAAACCTTATTACCGTCAAACAATCAAGGCGATTTTAGACTATATAATGCACATAGTGGGACGCACTATCTGGTGGGTTTCCTATTTAGGATGAAAGAATTTTAAAGGCCCATGACAATCTCACACTGCCTTGACTGGAGTGAGTTTTAGCTTCTAAGTCACTGGCTCAATTGTAAACCGTGAGTTGAGGGCCTAAATATATGTTTGGTCCATAGAGCTCTCTTTTAAAAACTGGCCAACAATCACTGAGGAGGCTTTCTGAGGTAAATGAGGCAAAGGTGGGCTTGAAGGACTGATGAGAGCATGAGCCCATTAAGTGTCCAATGGGCCTTCAGGTTACTCCCCTCTGAGGGGAGAAGAGCCATCTGGCCCACAGGCCATTGGCAGATACAACTTTTTGACAAAACTAAAAAACAGATCGGTCCGGTTAGGGGCAAATGATTAGAATAAGTCGTCATTGTTAATTAAATTAGTAGTAATTTGTATTGATGTGTAATTATTTGCTTCTAGCCAGACCAATCTATAATTCCCTCAAAACATAATTGGGTCGGTCCACCTATGTTGGAAAGTATAGGGCCACTTGATACTTCAGGCTGTCCTTTCAGTGTCTTGCTTTTCCGATACCAAACGTGGTAACTGGTAAGGTTGATGCAGGACTAGGGTTTGGTAGGGAATTGCCTGGGCTTAAACTTCTTGAAACTTTGATTTAATTCACCTTAGACCTATATTTTTAAGACATTATTTTCGTGTTGGAACTCAATTCCTCCCTCCTCCCAATCTTGCCCTTGGTCCATAATAGTCACCGTAATGCCTTATTCCCCTTTCAAACAGAACTCACAAAGGTAGCATAGATGATAAAAGATCATGACTCATGAATCGGAAGTTCTAAGTTTGAACCTTCGCTTCATCATTTATAAAATAAATGGGTTTGCAGGTAGATTGTATGTTGCAAGAAACTAGTCTGAACCCAAACCTTCACAAAAGTAGGCCCAAGACATTTGGCAAACAAACACAATCCCTCCCTCCCCTCCTCTTCCTCCCCCTAAAAAATAAAAAAAATAAATAAAAATAAAAATAAAAATAAAAAAAACAGAAGGAAAAAAGATGGAAGAAAGTAACATTTAAATGCACAACACAAACAACTCAGATCCCCATCATCCAGCATGTGACGATACCTAACCCAACCCATTCAGCATTCATGTAAACCAAATGAAAATGCATGAATGGATTCGACAGCGGTGCAGAGTTAACTGCATGGACATATCAATATTTCAGTACTTAATAACTAATGAATTCGGTTTTTGCAATTCGCATAACGTGCAAATCAGAGTTTGATTCTTGTTCTTATTCACTAATTTGATTCTTCTTCATTTTTTTTTTCTCTCTGGGCAGTAGGTTTGATCCTTGTTCTCATTCACTAAATTGATTCTTCCTTTTTTTTCCGTTTCTTTTTTCTCTTGGTGGTACTGGGCATGAGTTAAAACAACGTGCGAAAAAGAGTTTGATTTTATTCTTCTCCATTTTTTTAAAAAATAACTCTTGGTGGTATTGGGCAATGGTTAGATCTTAGGAGGTTCCAAATCAAGCACCACCACCCGTGATTCAGCCACCACAAACCTCTCTCTCTCCCTCCCTCTCTCTCTCTCTCTCTCTCTCTCTCCTACACATCAACTCCACAACCGCCAAAAGGACATTCACATGTCTTTGTTTTGTTGTGAAAAGATAAAGTTCTTCCACCTTTTTTTAATAACAGTTTGGTCCTCCGCCAAACTCCCAGGGCTCATCATCCACACAAGCAGCAGTCTCATCTCCAACTATATAGCAATGCTTTGTAAAGCTATTCACAGAGTAATAACTATTCAACATATATGGAAAGCTCTATGTGGAAGCTGAAGTTTGCAGCCATGGAACCATTCATTCTCATTCTTCTTTCAGCTTTGTTAACTCAGTCATATGCTTCCAAAGTCGAACCTGCCAAGACCAACTCCCAAATTATGGTAATGGGTTCTGTTTATTGTGATATCTGCTCCAACAACTCCTTCTCGAGACACAGCTACTTCTTACCAGGTAATATATCTCAAGCATTCCTGCAGATTTAAGTTATATAAGGACTTTTAATCTTTGCTTTTCATCTTTGATCTATAACAGTCAAGATATAATCGGTCTTACATAAAAAATAAAGGACTGAAATTAGAAGTCCTTATGTAACCTCCTACATTAGGGATCCCCTAATGAGATTGGATATGATATATCTCAACTACCCATTAACTAGTTTTTAGTAAGATTTTATTTATTTATTCGATGGGGTACTTCAAATGCAGGGAACAAAATCTTATGGCTTTTTTCATAGTTTTTTTTTTTTTTTGGTGGGGTGGGGGGTAAACAGGTGCAGAAGTCAAAATAGATTGCAAATTCGAAGCAATTTCACCGAAAACAACAGAAGAGATATCATTCTCAGTCAAAAGAACTACAAATAAATTTGGAATTTACAAGTTGGAAATACCATCGGTTGATGGAATTGAATGTGCAGAAGAATCAGCCATCGCGTCTTCCTGCCAGGCAAGCTTGATGTGGACTTCATCTTCTTCATGCAATGTTCCTGGTTACAAAACTACAACAGATGAGATCACAATCAAGTCAAAACAAGCCAATCTCTGCATATACAGCATGAATGCATTGAGTTACAGACCATCCAAGACAGATATCACCTTATGTGGAAATTAGAAAGAGATCTTCTCAGGGTTCTTTCCACTTAATATGGTTTTTCTTTGCTTCCTTCCCCTGTTGAACACCTCTTGCCCAGTTTTCTTCAATTCTTTCCCCTTCAAACCTCTTCATTTCAAATGCTTCCCATTTCCAACTTTTATGCCAACTTCTACCATATTACCCCAATTTCATTTCCAAAACTGCCATCCTTCTCATCATCATAACCACCCCTTCCCCTAACCTCAATCATCATGATTCTTTCCACCCTCACCGTCTACACACAATGTAAGAGATCCAGTACCTTGGATACCCTTTCCTCCTCCTCCTCCTCCATTTTCCTTCAAAATGGCATCAGTGAGATTAGTTTTTATTTATTTTTTATTTTTACCACATCAATGGTTGTATGAGCAATACTCTTGTGTCCTCAGAAATTTCATGTATGTCAAGTTAGGGTGTATAAAGAAAGTTGATTTTCCAATATTCATTTAGATTCATGTCTACTATAATATATGGAATTCATATACTGTATGTTGAGATATTATGAAGCACAAAGAGCATATGTTTAAAGTTTCTATAAAATAAACACAACTTGGGCACACGCGCATGCACAAAAATGACATCCACAGAATGTCAAATTCCCTAGAAGTACAAATTGACAAACACATAATGCTAAACTCCCAAGAAGGTGGTTGGATCAACAATCTTGGGCCCATCTTGTCAAAATCACCAATTCTCCCACTTAAAACCACAATTCTCAGCTTTTAGAACAGAAAGTAGTACAATGAGATAAAATAAGCACCAGCGCGTGCGCGCACACCACAGAGAGAGAGAGAGAGAGAGAGAGAGAGAGAGCAGTGTTCACATATTATAACTTTACAACAAAAGCATAAATTAAAATATCAGGTTCCAAGATACAAAATGGTTACATACCAACACATAGGAAAACTCAGTATAAGAAAAGTATAAGGGAGCAACTCAGGCTCGTAGTCTTACAAAAAGGGGGTAGAATAGTTAAAGAGGGGGAAGGAAAAAATAAAAATAAAAATACAGAGACCAACAAAGCAGATTCACCGGAAGCTTTCCCAGCTGTTCCCTGCACATAAACCCAGCCTTAAAGGAAAAAATGCAGAACACAAAACCTTCATCAACATTCTCCAAAAATTCCTTGCAAATAATGGTAGTGTCACTCATCTTTGCAGCCCCAAAATCGTAATAAGACTTTCCAAGGAAAAATTTGAACGTCCAAAAAAATATACCAGCCACACAACTTGTGCCCGGCCCTCTGTCCAACTACTCATAATTACTTGCTTCTTTCGACTGTGTGTAGACGCCACCTGTCATTGGGAATGGATTCCTACCTAAATGTCCCATGCTGGTGCATCGACTGCCTCCATCTCCATGCTCTCCTGCTCCATAACTAAACCCCAAGTGGCAGGCACCATCAACAATCTTCCTAAGTGATGTCAGGTAAGGACTTGTGCAAACATACTCCCCAGTTCAACCATAAGCTTAATGAAACCCATTATGATTGTTCTCAAAATACAAGTTCAAAAGTCACAGCAGCAATCTCGCCATTTTATGCATCTCAACAAGGTTTACCACAGTCGAAAGGTCTTAAAGGAATAAGATGCAGGGTCTCAAGTACAGCGGCACCCGTGGAAATCCAGAGCTAAAGGGTGGCGACCCCACTGTAAGCCTTGACAAGGAATGGGTAAGCAGATCTTTTGCCAGCTGGAATGAATGGGTCAGGCAGAACACAACCATGCATCCTTCTATCACAAAGTTGACAAGCTAAACCTACTTGATGATCAGAAGAGCTGATATCACCATCTCTACTAGCACGTTTCTCACACACACAGCATGCCAAAGCTTGTGCCTGCAGCCTATCTTCATTGCCCTTAGAATGCAAGTACTTGCATTGTGATAGGTTAATGTGGAATGTTTTGAATATATAAAATTTGAATTTCAAGAATAATTTATGATCTTATCTCAAGCAATAATTAACAATACATTATGAGGATATATAGTAAAGATTGGCATCCACCACATGAGGACCTCACCTAGTGTATTGCTCAGACAAATACCAGTTATCCACTCTACTGTCTCCTTGGAGGCATCAGCAGTTTAGAAAAAAAAAATTCAATGTCACATAAGTTTGATTATCTGATCAGGTTGATTTATTATCTGGGGATACTCTAGGAATCATGAAATCCCAAAATTTAATCCATGTTCGGAATCTGTGATTACCCTATAGTTGATGTCCAAAACACCTGAACATATAATTCACCCTTTCATTTAGAACATCAACTCCTCCCCTCCCCCCAACAAATAAAAAAAAGGCCCGGAAGTAAAGAAATAGTAGTGACAGGTAGATCAGGTAAATGCCGCAATATTAAGCTCAAAAACTAAGATAGAAAAAACCAGCAATATCATGAAAAGTCAGACAAATCAGCATTATGACTAAATGTATTCTTTAAATATAAGGCCTATGTCTTCTAACGATGAGTTCAACTATATCTAAACATGCTGATACAAAAAAAAAAAGAATAAAACCACAACTGCCAGAACATGAGAATATTAGATAAAAACAAATAGTGAGAGTTTTAAATCTCTACAAAGTCCTTTAGTCAATCAATTATGGTTTAAGTTAAATTGGACAGCAGATATGTCACAATGGACCTACCTTTGGGTGGGAGAGTACCAGAATTCCAATATATGCTAATCTCTTTCTCTGCTAAAGAGCCCGCCTCTGTTGGCAGTAAAAACCACTATCAAAGTGTTTGGGTAGACGAGTTCCCAATCTACACACTTATTTTAGCACGGGTCCATATGCTATAAGATTTCCATTAAAGAAAAAAACTAATTTAATCTAGATTATCCAATAATTTTTGAATTAGAACCTTCAGAGTTGATAAATTTTGTCAAAGGAAATGAGAATAATATAAATGGTAGAGGATGGTTCAACATTCTCTAACTTATTCTGCATTTTTTAAAATAATTATTGTCAAACTTTGCCATCAATATTGGTTTATGTATTCGCTCCTAAAATTTTAATCTTGAAATTTAACTTCTTTAGCTGCAGATCAATATAGATCACAAATCCTAAAATTGAAAAAGTTCACAAATCCCAAAATTGACAAAGTTCATGTCCTACAAAAACTCACTTCTAAGACTCCATAGGAACTCAAGGTAACTCTTTTACATATAAGAAATGGTTTTGCACTTTTTCTAGATGACCCATATATGGGTCATCCCGTACAGACACAAGGGGGGTAGCGCCCACTCCCTGTGTCTATACGGGATGACCTGTATATGGTCATCCATCATTTTTCTATGAGAAAAGACAATCTCCAATTGCAAAGTGTTAATTCAATCGCTCACATGCCTCCAAACTAATTAAACTAATGGTTGTTTGCCACATCAGAAAAAGTCACATGAGCATGCACATGATCACTTAAAAGTAGAGTATGATCATGTGCAAGTCATGTGACTTTTTCTAAAGTAGCGAACAACCACTAGTTTGCTTGGTGTGGAAGTGTAACGGGTTTCATGCAGATGCTTACAGTTGAAATGTAAGACTTAGGAGGTTAACCATCAAAAGCAAGAAAACTATTGTAGTTTATGGTTACAAGAAAATGAGAACACTTATTTGCTTTTTACCACACTCCATTTTTATATGAAAAAATGTAGGGAAGAAAAAGTTAAATTATGAATATATTTTTATTATTTGAAAATACCTTTTATTATCAGGTACCCAAGAAAACAAAGGCATCTCCTCAACTAAGCATAGTAAAACTATTTAGCTTGATTGAGGTGGGTTCTTTCATTTTTTAGAACCCAAAACAATATAATAATTAATATTCAATATTTTCTTTCCTTCCCCAAAACTTTCTCAAAAACCCAATGGAGGTTATGGAAAAACGCCAAGTAAAGCAGCCTATGGCCTTTTACTCTAATAGGCAAGACCAAAGCACAGTTTGGAGAGCTCTTGATCCATGTAAATCAATGACAAGTCCTATTTATGCAAAGTAACTTCTCAACATGATTAGAGCACCACCACATGGTAGACGATTCAGAGAACCTAAAAACTACAAGAAGTGGGACAACAATTGAATGATCATAAAACTGAGACTATAATTTTCCCCCGCACACAATTTTCCAAAATCAGACCACATAATGGTCTGCTGAATGTAAGGTTGTGAGTTGGGGTCCATTGTTACATGAAAAGATGCATCTGAGGAGAGGCTTGGTCAAATCCACTAGCTTGATCATATTTTTAAAGTATGTATATAGACCAAATGTTATCATGTAGGGCTTCTAATCTCAGACCGAGCCATGTGCAAGTTGGATCACAATAAATATTACAGTGATAGAATAGTTTGATAGTTTTAAGGTGCATAAGTAATCTCCTAACTAATAATCAACACGAAGAGTTCATATAAACTTCCACTTGCATAAGGAAATTCAACCAATGTTACCAAGAATACATATTGGCAAGTTACACTGGAATGGGAACGACTATGCAGTATGCCACATACTACCAAAAGTGGTATGATGCTATGCTGAAAACAAAATACATAATTTTCATGTGGTAAGAGAGTATCAAAATGCAAGCTTAGTTTTCTTTTAGACCAATAGAAGAGGATTAATAAAACACTTGAATAGGCAATTCTCATCTCTATCAAGGATTTATTTCATTATCATTTTTACTCATGAGAAAACTTGTGTACGACCGTGATACCATGTCACCATGCTGACGTGGTATCACAAGCCAATAAAAACACAATAAAAGGGCATGTGTCATTTGAAAGGGCATGTGTCATAGTGACCCATACTTTGACACATGCCCTCTCTTTTACCAAACGTTGACACACGTTATTTTTACTGTATTTTCATTGACCTATGATACCACATCAGCGTGATGACGTCGTATGACTAGTAAACACTAGTTTTTCTACACTTTCTACACGCTTGTATCCAATTCTCTGCTCTATCAAGGTTTCATATTATTATTTTTCATTCCTCTAAACACATGCATGGGGACGTGCACACACACGAAAACCATAAATTAGGTTTGGTTAGCATTTCAAAAGTACTTATATTGCTTTTGAGAACCAAAATGAAAGCAATTTTTTGCTTCCAAAAGCAAGAAAAGTAACTTACAAAAGGCTAACCAAACAACTAGATTATACAGCCAATTTTCCAGATCCAAACAAAAGGTCTACTTTTATTGAGATTTCCACTGTGTATTTAGACTAATATTTGATAAGTGAAATAACAATGCTATATTACCCAATTCAAACACTAACCCATTTCACAATAGAGCTGTAAATACAGATCCAGGACATAAAAACACAATTTTATCAACATACAGAGACATATATCCACGTATATGATGGGTAAGAATAAGAGAGAGAGTGGGTGTGTCCATACCGTCGCTTCAAGAATCAGGAGATATCCAATGTTGCCATTGGCAGCTCCTTGGTGTTGCTTTCCTCATCTCTCACACCTGGGATTTCGACTTTTAAGCGTATCAAACCCTATGGACCCTTTTATGAAGGCAGTGAACAAACGGCACCTGTCCTGTAGGATCCATTGAACGGCATCCGAAGTTCCAAAGCGCAAACCTTTTCAATAAACGACGCCGTTTCATGTCGGGAAGATTTTTATTTTATTTCGGGTGGTTTGGAAAAGAAAATCAGTACCCACACAAATTAGAAGTATCAATCAAATCTTCTTAGAAATATAAACGAGATTTTAAAAGAGAATTTTTCTCCCAAATGGGTTGGACGCTTTAACCATTCAGCCTTGGATGCTTAGTGGGAGAGATATTTATTTGTGTAAAAGCGATATAATATAAATTTATACTATATCGATCTCTTTTGCTGGTTCCAAATGTGTGTAACATCAATTACTAATTTGAATTTAAACGGTATCTAAAAACATATTTTAGGATGCCCTAAAGCGGTCATGTTGTTAGTGAAATATCTCTTTTTAAACGCCTATAAAAATAAAAATAAAAAAGTCAAACTTATTAAACAAAATGTCTATAATTTTGCCATGTTTAACTTTGTGTCTAGTATATTAGGAATTGTAGGTCCCGAATTTAAGTCTTCAGTTACTCCATGAACGAATGCATGGGTTTGTGGGTAATTTATGCGTCACGGGAGATTGGTTTAAGACTCTGAGTTTAATAGTTTGGGATATTCCTCATTTGGCACCCAAAAAAAAAAAAAAAAAAACCAACACAAACTAACAAACTTTGTGTTCAGTGTGCCAGCTTTAATTTCCCCTTCTGCTAATAGCCCAATAATCGCCCATTTGTAGTGGCCAAAATAGACGATTTTGGAAACAGTTAGACCTGCTAGATTGATCTGATTTGAAAACCAAACTAGTAATTACTGTTGGGGTCTTAGAGCATCTCCAAGGGTACTAGTTATTTTTTTTTGCTATTTTAGCAAGCAAAATGATATTTTTTTAAAATAGTTAACTAGCTATCCAAGTGAGTATTCCAAGGGTACTAGTTATTTTTGAGTTATTTCAAAAATTTTATTAATAATCGTTCTTTTTTTTAATCATTTGATGTAGAAATAAAAATGAAATGATAATAAAAATGAAATGATGCATAAAGAGAGAACAAGTGTCACTTTTTTAACTAAAAATAGTTTAGTTAACAAATGTTTGCTAGCTAAATGTAACTAGCCATAAGATAGCTAAAATAATTAGCCATATAACTAGCTCCTTGGAGAAGGAAATAAGTGTTTTGACTAGCTAAAATAGCTAACCCATTGGAAATGCTCTTAGATTTTGGGTGTGGAGAACTTCTCTTGAAGAAATTTATTACAGATATTAATTGAACCCTACCTCATCATTCGTTTCATGTTTTGCAATACCAATCTCATTCCCATAGGCCAGCTAATGGCAGCTAAACTGGTCACATGGCAAACCCTTCCTAAGTTCTATTCTGTGTGAATCTAATTATATATTCTTCTTGACAAGGTGGTCTCAACTTTCAAGCACTTTTGCTCAGCCTGAAATGATGCAAATGCATCTCTATGGCTCTATTGGTATCTTCGGAAAGTACAAGGGAAAGGAAAGGAAAACGCTAAAAATTGTTTTAGGAATCAAAATGGAATCTCTCTAAGGCATTTTGAAGTTGTTCTTCTCTTGCTCTTTATGTTCAACATATGGATATTTGCCAGGTGTTTTTGTGTTCCTGCATCTTTATTTCATAGAAAAAACTGATAAATCATAACTAGAATTTCAATGTCTTTTTAATGGAAGACACACTTAAGAGCTTGCTGATACAAATTTCAATAAGAATATATGTAAATCCCCACCTAAGAAGAACAAAAGCAAAAGAAACCCAGAGAAACCTGAATTTGCAAACTTTTTGTTCCAAACCCACCCCCCTGACCATATAAATTCACATGGATTGCTTGTTCACATTGCCTCTACAGGGAGGGCAATCATAATATTTATTTGCTTAGATCAACGACATAATCTGGGACAACTACATCAATCAAGAAACCAAAGTAAAAGCGTATTAGAAAATACGGCGGTGGAAGCAGAAATTATTTTCTATGATGATATGACAATATCTAGATCTGCATTTGCTCTTGGAAGATCTTCATGGCAGGAGCTGGCAAACCCAAAAGCACATTTATGCTTTTCCTCTCTTGCCCATGAGACAGGAACAAAATCACTTCCTTCTCAGGCAATGCCACTGGACCTGATAAAACAGGCTCTCCCCATCCAAAATCTGTTGTGTGGAATGATAGCCTAGACCAAGTGGTAATGAGAAGGGTGGAAGCCAAAGAAGGCCTAGCTCTTGTCACTTCAAAATAATCAATGGCTGATCTCATATAACCGTCCGTAACCATCTTGACTGCCTTTTGAACTAGTCCAACTGCAAAGGATGGTGGGTTTTCCAGTAGTTCACCTGCTTGGCATAGAGAATTTGTCAACACAATACCATTACCAAAGTACCCTTTTGGTAGTGGTGGGTTGAATTTGGACCGTCCATCGACTGCAAATAAAAGTTTTGTTTCTTGGTCAGGCTTCATCATTAAGGCCTGAGTTCGAGCTCTCCAAACGAACGCAGAGAGGGCTTCAAAAGTAGTGCACTTGTTGAGAACCCCATCTTCCATGGCTTTCATCTTGAGTTTATAGAGTTTTTCAGGGTCAAAACAGAAGGACCTGTAGAGCATTTCATCATTGTAAAGGTTAATGGTGCTAGACTTGTCTTCTATCTCTGCAAATTCTTGGTGCAGGGACTCTATTTTTGGTGGGTTCCGGGATTTGAGTATGCTTCTATCTAGGAATGGGGGGACAGATAATGGCAAGCCTCTGGCTGTTTCACCCCATGAATTAACAAATTCCATAGCTCCAAGCCCATCAAACATACAATGGTTCATGCACAACCCAAGAGCAAATCCTCCACATTTGAACTTAGTCACCTGAAAGATCAAAAAAAAAAAAACAAAAAAAACACTTTGAAATCTTCGAACTTTACGGTAAAAAATTTATGCGCAACTTGAGAGAGAAAAACAGGGAAAAGTCTCCAAAATCAACTCTCACTCCTTACTAATTATAGCAGATAATCAATCATAGTGTTTAGTAAAAGAGATGATCAAGATGAAGATGGCTATATACACGAAAGAATACATGTATGCTAAAGATTTAACAGAAGATATAGCCCTTGATAGAACTGAAGGGATTCATGCAGTCAACCCCAATTAGTTGGGATTAAGACATGGTTGAGTTCAGTTGAGTTGAGTCATCTACATGAAAAGAGTAAGCCCAACTAGAAATTTTGGACGATTTACAAACCTGAGCTACCAGAGGAGGCATCTCCAGTATGTTCTTTGCACCATGAATGTCATAAACCAGCTTCCCCAGAGTCACAGGATCAGGCTTTGTTATGTCTCCAATCTCATTCATGGCGCAATCCGATTCTGCCTCAACGAAAACAGCGCCTTCCCCATTGCAATCCACAATGAGCTTTCCTTCTGAGCTGATCGTTAGCCGCCCTGCAAGCGGGTAGTAGTGTACAAGAACCTTTGCCAGTGCATTCTTGATCACTTCACTAGCCATCTCATGTCCCATCTCATCTGACTTGAAGCAATAAATTGTACGAACAATCACCGCGATGTTTTGGTCAAGGTTTGAAAGAAAATATAGTCCCTTCTGTGTCTCCTCTGCAGGAGGAACCAAGGTTGGCTGTCCTTGCTTCACACTGAGTTGAAACACATTTCCATTAGTGTTCTCCATCGCAGCAGGCTCTCCAAATTCTACACCCTGTATCACAGAACCAATAATACAAGATATGTAAAAAAAAAAAAAAAAGGGCAATATATTTGCAGAAGGAAGAATATGGTTTTTATTGAATGACTGTTAATGCATTGTTCCTTTGATTGTGAGAAAACAAACCATGTCTAGCTGAGCTTGCAACAGCAGAGTTATCCAAGGTAACTGAAAACAAAATATTTCTGAAAATGTTACACAGCTCAAGATATAGTGGTAACCAAAACCAAGTCGATCAGAAACACATGGGCTGCTTTAATACCTGAAAATCTGTGACAGAAACTGAGATGGTATGGTACCTTTTCCGAAAGGGTCGGGAGATTTATATAGGAACTGAATAGGCCCATGCTCAATTATGGTTGGTTTTTTTCACTTGTTTAAGGAAATGAAAAAGAAGTAAAGGGACATGTGTTTGTAGCTGATTGGCAAGGGTACATGCCAGAGGGGCATATAGATAGAGAGGGGGATATCTTTGTTTGACACGGTCTTCTGCAAATTTAGATTTTGTTATATGGGTGGGAGTTGGCCACTGGTCAAGGGACCCAAATGCATAATCAGACAATTAGTCTGGCGTGAGCGAGGAGGACATTGTGCTGGGCTTGGTTGGTGGTGGGGGTTGGCATCCTAAAGTTTCTTACTTGGTCTATCAAAATCGCAGAACTTCAATCTCCATTAAAATTTATCTAAAAGTTATATGACAGTTTAAATTATGATTTTAAAAATCAGTCGTTGCTAAAAGATAATACAAGACTAGACAGTCTGTTCATGGCTATAATTGCTTTTAGACCTCAAAAATGTAATCACGGGCCTTAATTGGACCGTCGTCATAGCACAATAGCATATTGTCATGCTAATTGTATTATCATTCTTCTAAAGAGTAGGAATATCAAGTCGTTTGCTTTCAGTCATGGAATTCTAATGCTCATATATGGTACATCCATGATAACCCAAATTCTTCTTTTTGAAGAATTAATTGCAAATTTGCCGTGACAGTTCTAAGACCACCATTTGTTAGCAGGGCTCGGTTAAACCAATACTGGTTTTGGGACAACCATCACGAGGTCCACAACAAACCCACCCGACAACAGATGCCTTCTCGATCAACGTAATGATTAGCTTCCATGGTCTCATCCAAATATTTTATGAAAATATCCTAGTCCCAGGAGACGGGGGTTGTGTCATAATTGTTAGTTAATCAGGTTCAGTTATAACTTAAAAATATTTTCTTAAGCGGATTAGTAACATGATTTGTTTTCCGAATTTTTAATTTTAATTTTTTTTTCAAAAGAGTATTAGTCAAACAAGGAAATACATTGTTTTTGGATACCAAACTCGTTGGGAAGTTGCAATCAACTTGGAGTGCTGTGGCACTCTTCTCCCTTCCTGATCATAATTAGATCAACAAGAAATCCTAAACTAGGTATATCTAACTTATATGCGTGATTGTTCATTGAATATATCCTCATTCAACTTAGATTTGAACCAAAATGGGCATGTGATTTAACTGTTAATAATAACAAGGGCTTGAGTTCACATAATCATCAGCCACCCAAAAAAGGATTTACAAAAATGCAAAATGAAACACTTTGAAGGGGAAAAAGGAAAAAAAACATCAGGATTCATAAAGCATAGGTCGAATGGATTGGTGAGGTCCATCCCATGATCATCCCAGCATGCGGTGTACATGGATTTATATACGGTTCTTGGATCAACTTGATTTTTGGCATAGATCACCTATATGAGAAAGCTATTTAATCCAACAGTCAAATTCGCAAAATACATATCATTAAGTAGAGTTCTAGAGTGCACCTGTTATTAATTAATATCAAGTGTGTATCTATACAAACACACACTCAACCTCAACACCATTTGTATTTTAGGAAAACAAATGAAACCTGAAAAGAACTAAGACATTGTTCCAAACAAGAAAAATATTGCAAATTCATATTAACATTAAACCTCATCCAGTCACAATGCCCTGAAAGCTCACTCTGCCAAAATTTACAATAGCAATGAAGGATACAACACGCATATATATATATTTTCTGTTGGAAAAAAGAATACAACATAATAAAGCTTTTGCTGATATTTATCATAAAATTAAATCACCACCATGGACTGGCAAACTCTTTCCAGTATGCATACTACACAGGGACCTAGTCATGGTAAAGTTACGTGTTCTTATAGTGCAGATGCCCTTCAAGATATAGATCTTTTTTGTTAGCCTCTCATGCTTTTGCAGGTAAAATGATATTCTCAGAAGGATCCCAAACAGGAAAGGGGGTTGCACACTGCCATAAAAAGGTCATGCCTGGCCACACTTGCTTAGACAAGCAACTCCCTCTTCCAGATAATCTTGTCTGCTAATCCAAAACTCAGGTGCATCCTGCATGAATTTACTACCACAGTCAAAGTTTCCCCTAATTATTAAGTGATTGAAAGGCAGCGTGTTCCACTGGCAAGCCTAGAAGGAGGGGAAGACAACGTGAAATATTGACTTCAAAGGTTTTGTGGCTGCTTTATACAGTCATGCCTTAAAGGTTATATAAACATACACGTGTGTGTGTGTGTGTGTGTGTGTGTGTGTGTGTGTGTGTGTGCGCGCGCGCGTGTGTGTGTGGGTGTGGGTGTTTAAAGGTTTTGTGGCTGCTTTATACAGTCATGCCTTAAAGGTTATATAAACATACACGTGTGTGTGTGTGTGTGGGTGTGTGTGTGGGTGTGGGTGTGGGTGTGTGTGTGTGTGTGTGTGTGTGTGAGAGAGAGAGAGAGAGAGAGAGAATAATGACAAGAACCTTCATAATTCCTGCAAGAACTGCACCTCCAAGGTACACCATATGCTTTCTTCGTGGTGGATCCTCTATCCGCAATCGCAATTTCTGTTCGTCACATAAGTAGAACAAGAGAAGGAAAAAACTTGTTGACATGATACAAGGAAACATGGAACAAACTACAGAACATAAAGACAAACTTTGGACATTGAGAGATTTTTTGGAAAAAGAAAACAGTTTTCGTTGTGAACATGGTTCACATATTTTGACTGTTTCCCAACCTTTTTCTTCCTTTGCTAAAGGAGGAAAAACACACAAATGTCTAGGCAAAGAGACTCTAATGTACTGAGAATTTCAAAATTGCCTTCCTAGCTGAGAGAAGAAATTGCTAATTAATTCCTGTAAGGCATCATATGCTTCAAATTAATATTGGAGTTGCCTTGTAGATTTATTCCCATGTCGTTAACATGTAGCCAAAAATTTTAATGTGCAGAGTGAGAAATCTTTCTCCTCCAGAAAGTATTATTCAAGAAACTCTAATACCAAATTGAGTATACTCCATGTCATACGCTGTTACAGAAACATAACCCAAGATGTATGATAAATGTTATATTAACAATCAATATATGGTGCACACTGAACAGACTGTAATCCATAACACAGAACAGATATCTTACCTTCAAACCATCTTTGTTGCCCTTCAAAACAACTTCAAGATAACGATCCAGAATTTCTTTCTCCAGGCTGTTAAAAACAAATTACAAATGCACAAGTTATTAATCCAAGAACAGCCATTCCAACTAATGTTTCCTGCATTAAATGATAGGATCCACGAAGTTCAACATTCAAAAGGCCATGAAAAATCCCTATGTCCAAATACAAACGATCCAGGAATATGTTGCCTCATGCATGTGTATGTGTGACTTAAAAAACCAACACAAATAAATTATAATATTGATCATCTAGTGATATAAGGAGCCAGTGGAATAATGATTTAATATTAATACAACATACAATATCTCTTTGTAATCGTCAAAATAACAGTGGCCATTAGAATTTCTTGTGCATCTCATGTGTGTATTTAAGATGGCAAATGTCATAAGTCAAATAAGCCTATGAAGACCCTAGCCAATTAATCCATGCAAGGGAAGTTTATAAATCAGCTGACACAGGTTAAAACTCCCTTCTAATTTGTTAATTTATATTTTCCTCATAATCATTTCCTACTCTTATTTGCTGCATTGCAAGAATTGTTCCCTCTTAATTAAATAATATATCAGATAGGAGACGCTATGCCATAACAGAACCTGAGACTTTAAAAACATTGCAACTCTGAGAGAGAAAGAGAGAACATTTACCGACTAGGTAGTCCAGGATACATAGTACTCCCTCCACTCAAAACAATATGCTGATACAGCTGAAAAAGATAAAACAGATTTGGAATTAAAAAAATACATAACAAGAAATCCACATGCATAACAAATTGAAGAGGAGATTGGCATGGGTCTCGTCGTTAAAGGGGCCTGCCTCTAAAGTTGCAGTGGATGTACTCATTATCTGGATTCTCCAGTTAATAAAACCTCCTTTAAGGCTAACTTAGAAAGTGCAGAAAGCACCGCTCATTCGCTCCTAAATATTTAATCAATCAATCTGCTACAAGTTATATGCAGTGGCAGCAGCCACGGGGTATCTAAACAAAGTCAGTCCTGAAATGCTGTATTTGGGATACAGCGCATGTAAGAATTCACAGCCCCAGTAGATGAGCAAATATACAATTTGTGGCCGCTCTATCCATGATATGACATGTGAGCTATTAAAAGAAGACAATGATGATTAACAAGAAAGAAAGACAAATAGCTGAGATGAAACTTATAGAAGACAAAAGGAAAGAAAGCATGGCAAGTACCCGTTTAAGTTTACTTCAAACAAAAAAGTCATCTTATGTCAAACTTTTAGCATTAATCTCTCAGATAATTAAAAATCTTTCCTAAACCTATCAACAAAATAATTAATACTTGATTACAGAAAGATATATAAGTGTTATATTTCAGAAATGATCTCAGTACCATCATTCGGTTATCAATATCCATTTCCTGAATGCAGCGAAATACCATGTCAGCCATACCATCACCTTCGACATCTATGAGTTCCTGCAAGAGGAGAGCACCTCAAAACTTTCATAGTTTTCAACCTACTAAAACTAATATTGCAACTGCATGGCATCAGGATTCTAGAATAAAGATTCACTAACAACTCCAGAAACCAGCATTACAGGTGTTGAGATTGCACAGAAACAGTAGAAACAAAATATTAATATGTGTTAATGTTGCCAACATTGCCAACTTCAGAAAGAACTATACAATCTGGGTAAAGTCCGATCTTCAAATACAATTTATGGCCCTTATAGCATACCAATCTAATTACATAAGTAACTTGCAATTGCCTTTGCTTGGGATAATCTTAGACACTGAATTAACATTTGGTAGTACTTAGTAGAGAGCCTCTGATCCACCAACTTGCTCCCCAATTTATTGCCATAAAATATATTAAAAATACATATATTAGAGTAAATTTTAGATAGAAATAATACTTATCAAATTGGCATATAATTTTGGTTGATGTCACTGTAAGAATAAATTCAGCGTCACTTTTAGATTTAAAGTAACCCCCGGCGATCTTATTTCACGCACAAGCTTTAAACTAAACAATGCCATCTACCAACTACAAGAGGACAGCTAACAAATCCCTTTTCATAATTAGCTCTATCCAGGGTATGTATATTGTTAAATTATAGGCTGTCACCCACTAAGTCTGAACTCTATATATGGAAAGAGAAAGAAGATACTGATCATTATTTTCAGATCCGTTTGTATGTATACAAATGTAGGCCCCTATGTGATATTAAATATAGGACACAGATGCAGTTCAGAGAATGCCCAAAGCTAAATTACATGGTTTGCAGTACACATGGCAGCACTTTAGTATATTTGACTGCTAAGTCAACTGCAATTAGATGAGAAATCTAATTTGGTAAATATGGTCCAATTATAATTAAGGTTCTCAGTAGAATGCTGTGAATAAAAAAAAAAGAAAAGAAGAAGATTAAGATACCATTGAATATTTAGACAAAGAAAACTAATGGGAACTACAGCTTACTGGAGTAAAAAGAGCCTCAGGAGCCTGGAACCGTTCAGTGCCAACTTTAATAACTCTTCCATCTGGCAGCTGATGGAATTAATTCTTCTCAATATGTTAACAAAAAACTAAAGATATAATTGTTATCAGAGATATAGTATTTACAACATAAAATAAAATAAAAACTACACAATAAAAAATATCCAACCAAAACATACAAGAAATCTACAGAAACAGTTTACTGGTATAATATTCAGCATTGTAAGCACATACAAATATATATGTGGGTATCATTAATAAGAAAAAATAAATTCATATTGAACAGAACTTCCCATGGTAAACCTCTTTAGTCATGTGATGCCTAAGAAGATGGAAAATCTAACTTTTCTCTAAAGATGATTGTTTAAAGAGTTACAAGACAAAGCATAATAAAGTCGACTTACAGTATAATTCTTAACAAGGATGGTGGTCTCAAGTCCCAATTGATATTCTCTTTTGTAATCATAACTGCAGTTAAGTAGATATAACATCATGTAGTTATGCAAAAAATTTACCAAAAGCAGACTTAAAAGTGTTCTTTGTTCACCTTATATAGCAGAGCTTCTCTTTAATTTCCCTAACGGTCTCAAAGTCAGCGGTCCTATTCATTGCATACCTTCAGGAAAGAAAGTTTGTTGTTCTGTCAAAAAAGAAGTAACATTTGAAGAACAGAAAGAGTGATAATCACATTGATATCATTGGAAAGAATTGGCCCTCACCCTCTTCGTGAAAGCAAATCGACAAGGTAAGATGTTATGTGACGACCAGCTACATTCATTCTCTTTGTAAGATGAGGGAATGAGTAACCATCAACAACTGGAACCTGGAGTAAAATTTTCAGGTAATTATACTTAAAGATTAACCTGCATAGTATCAAGAAACGCACTCTATTTGGTGTCAAAGTGCTACCAGTTCTTTCCCACTTTAAACTCTTACTTCTATCCTGACTTAATTAACAAAACTGTTTATGACATATCAAATAATGCAAAGTGTTAAGGTGATACCTGGCAATCTATGGATGCACAGTACACACAACAAAACTCAATTTTTCCCATACCACAACACGAGGAAAATAAAACTTCATGTAAGGAACAATATGTGGAGGCCCAACTAAATATCCTACCTATTAAGACTACGAGTATTTCATGAAAACAAGTCTTTTTTTTTTCTTCCTCAAAGTGATACGACCTCAATTTTGTGATGTGAAAAAACATCCATTTTAAATGCCAGTAATTACAGGCCGTCATAAAATACTAAGGGTGCACTACATGCCAAGAAGTAGAATCATTACAGTTATGTTTTCCAATGAATTATGAATCTGAAGGCACAAATCCATCTTTTACAACGAGGCCAATTTTCAAAAATATAGTAGAAAGAACTAAACCACATCATTTCATGATAGTTTAGAAATGATACTCAATTCAAATGCTTTGGAAAACAAAATGGCCTTGTTCAGAGTCCAGATGCTGCATATATGCAATGATGCGAGTTCATTTCCACAGGCATCCATAGAAACCATCAACCCAGATAAACATTAAATCAGTAGAATAAGTTGGTCACAATACTTTTTAAAGGGTAATGTAGATTTAGTTACTTATTTTATTTTATTTTTTTATGGGCAAAAAGGGCAGAGGGGGGCAACCAACGGTAGCAATCCACCTGGGGTGTTACCATCAAGATCCTCTACTCACTGAGGAATGTCCGGTGAGCCATAGCTACTATACCGAAAGGGCAAGCCCATCTCCCCAGCCCCACCAAAGGTCTTAGTGGTTACACAGCTGGCCAGAATGGAAGGGGGTCCAAAGGGGGCGCCATGCCTTGAACCCGCGACCACCTGATAACCAAAGCCTTCACCACTAAGGCTACCACCCTGGGTGGTGATTTAGTTACTTAATAACTTACCACATGAGTGACACCATCACCAGAATCAATAACTAGTCCAGTAAGCAGACCTGTGAGAATTCAAGGTAGCGTTGAAAGAAGAAATCAATCAAATGTTGTTAATAATAAAAAATTAATATTAAAAAGGTAATAATAAGATGGGCTATGTCAAACATGAAATCTGAGGAAGTCACTGTGAGTAATTTCACTGTTTCTGTCTATATTCTCCAGACTTCAGAATGCAGTAGTAAAAAATCCAAGCCACATATTTGAAAATGAAAATTTGAACTTTTAACCTTCAATTGTCTTTATAAGCACCTTGAGCATACAATGTTAAAACAGCTTGGATTTGAATGAAGACGCCATCAAAGTTGTACTTCTCAAACATGGTCTCAACCTGTAACGTAATGTCGAATGCAAATCAAGTCATGCAAATTATGTATTTATGTCATAATTGAAAATGTTATTTTTGATGTGGGTGACAATAACAAACAAGATTATTAGAAAAATGAATCACAAACCATTTTTTCACGGTTTTTGGATGGATTGAGAGGCGGGTCTGTGAGTAAAATCTTACATTCAGTTGGATCAATCTGTTCATAACAGAATAGCAACAAATTTAGTCTAGTAATTGCATAATTATATTAGAAAAAGTAAAGCTTTAATTATGGGTTGACACACAAATAAGAACATCAGGACTTTACTTTTAATTCATTGAAAAATGCATGGTCCCACACATGACCCATATCATCCCAGTTTTGCACGATACCATTGTTAACAGGATAAGATATATCAAGTTGATGCCGCAAGTCTGCACAAGCTTCTCCTACGACGATATCCTGTATGAATGAGAAATAAAGAACGGTGTTTCAGAAATAAAGAACTAGCTACAAGCTGTCAGTGTTAAGCCATGTGACTCGAGACTTGCAAGGTGCACTATACAGCATACAACAATCTTAATGAATATACTAATCCACATTAACTTGATAAGAAAGAACAATAATCTAGAATTTCTCCCCCATATGAAAATATTTTCACCTTCAGCTCTTGTTCCGTGAGCGATTCTTCATACCGTAGCATGGGCCTTCCCACCACACAAGGGAACACAGAGGTGGGAAAATTCTCTCCGGCAAATCCGCACTTGACATACTGCATTGGATTACTCTAATATCAGAAAGTAGACAAAACAAATCTCCATTTGGGTCTCCTAAAGATTGAGAAAAAAATGAAAGGAAATACATAGAACCGCTTAACTTCTCTAGCATTTTCCTTTCCTTCCCTTCATAGTTTTCAGGAACCAAACGGAAAGGCAAATATATATGGAAAAAAAATTGCTTTAGTGCTACTGATACATTTATTTTCCTACTTTCTCATTTCCCAAATACAAATCAGAATTCGCAGTGTTGTGATCATATCTAAATTTGCATATGTATATGTCTGTATCTCGTGCACGTAATTATGTAAGTCTGAATATTGAGCCTTCAATCGATGCCGGTTATTAACTCAACAGAACCATCTTCCCCAAAATTGAAGTCTAATGAACTCTTAAATTTACCCACATCAGATAATTGACAGCAATTAGCAGACCCTTCTCAAATTGTGCTATACATACATATCTACCTCTAGAAATGTATATAGCTGTTTCCTACACATTGATTATTGAAAAATAAGCATACCCATGATTTAATATCGGAGATCCTAGTTGTTTATTGATTTTTAAGGTCTTCTTCCCCACCAATTTTACTCATTTGATGAGATTAAGCACCCAAATTTCCCTAACTTTATGATGAACATATGATTATTTCGGTTTGATCTAACCATCTAGCCGATCGACCAGCAAAATATGAAAGAGTAAAACGATACAAATCATAAAAACAATAATTATTACAACTTGTTTAACATTGAAGCTGCAGATATATATACATAAAAATAAATGTGTGTGTGTAGAGAGAGAGAGAGAGAGGTACTCCGGTGCCATTGTCGCAGACAATGACATTTCTGTTGTCCATGTATTATGATGCTACACCAGTGAGTTCTTCTCTCCTCTACCAGCTTTGTTGAACCAGTGGGGGTGCGTCCAAATGCAGGAAGGGATGCGTGCGTTTTGACTCTTGAGTTGTCCGGTGATTTGGTAATCTTCAAGCGCTAGATTGCGGGTTTGCAAAGACCGACGTCGTTTGCTAATTATTTTCCTAGTGTTTGTCTGCTGGGTTAGGTTACTCCAGGAGCGTAATACATTGCCTAATCCAAATCGGTTTACTTAATATTTTTTCTTTTTATATTTTTAAATTAATTATTTGCTAAACACACAAGAAAAAATACACACCACACAACAATAAGATTTTAAAGATAATTTGCATTCACTAATTCATGTTTATACTAAGCATAAATTTATTAAAATCATTGTTCATTATGTAGTGTTTGCTAGGGAGATTATACTATCATAATATGCTATAAGAATGATAAGCACAAAAAATATGTCTAAAATCTATTAAAATCATTGTTTGTCATGTAGTGTTTACTAGGAAGATTATACTAACTTATCCTAGAAAAGGAAGATTATACTATCATAATCTATTATTGGAGTGATAAGCACAAAAAAATATAAAAAAAGAAGGTGTTTTTATCTGAAAAAAATTATTATATAACGATTTGTTATTGTAAAAATAATGATGGACACGTTACATGAAAACACATTTTAGTGGGATTTCATGTCTCATACATAAATCACATCGTATTGATTACATATATAAGTTCTAAGTCTCAAATAATTTTTCTCATTGGACATGTTTTTCTCAAATTCTCTCAAATCTCGTAATCAATTTAATACCGAGCATCAATCTCATTATTGTTTATCACACCTAAAGTAAAACCAAACTTGTTTATCAATGTAAATCCAAATAGGTAAAGCCACTGGAACAAACTTAGTAGTGAGGGATGGTAGGATTAATGATAGAAGTAAAATAGGTTAAGAGTTCAAACTCCTCTTATTCTACGAAAAAAATCCAAACAAATAGTTACATATAATAGTTAAGGATTAAGATAACCTAGGATCTATTTCAATAAAATTCTACTTCTTATTTTTTTACTTTAAAAGTAAATAAACAAAAATTTTTGATAATTTTTTATAGTGTAAAATTTTAATAATCACTTTTAAAAGTTGAGATTGCAAGAATTACTTGCTTCATTAACTTTTTAAAGTAACTTATAAAATTTTTTGCAATCAGAACTTTCAATTTTTTTTAAAAAATAAAAAATAAAAAATAAAAAAAATAGAAAGTTCATCTAAACGGGCTAAATATTGGTGTAGTCCAATTGCCAAACAAACTCTCATGGAACATTTGGAACGAACAAAACGGTGCGTTCTGCAACTTCATAATAAGCGGCTTGGGTTGTATGAAACCCAGAAGGAAATTTTCAAGCAGACTACAAAACGCCGACGTATAGGGGACTTATAAAGTCACTATGCAATCCCCGCCACCTCACTTTGTATAAGGGTTTTCGCCTCGCCGTTCGCAAACCCTAATCACAGACCACCAAGGTGAACATAAGGAAGCGCATCTGCAAAAATGGTGAATCAGATCTCTCTCTCTCTCTCTCTCTCTCTCTATATATATATATATATATATTTATACAAAACATACTGGTCATGAGCTCTGGTATTTATTTATTTTTAATTTTTCTGTACTTTTAATTTGAAGGCTCCAAAGAGAGGTGGAAAAGCTCCTGCAGTACCAGCTAGGAAGAAGCCGGTATAGTTCCAAGTTTTTAATTTTTTATTTTCTAAAAAAATGTTAATTCCGGCATTTTCCATTTTCCATTTCCCAATTCCTTTTCCATTTCAATATATATGTGTATATATAGGTATGATTTATTTAGTTATAGTGGTATTATATTGGTCTGTAGGAGAAGGTGGTGAACCCACTGTTCGAGAAGCGTCCGAAGCAGTTTGGAATCGGAGGGGCATTGCCACCAAAGAGGGACCTGACCCGGTTCGTGAAATTCCCGAAGACTGTTCAAATTCAGAGGAAGAGAAGAATCCTCAAGCAACGGTTGAAGGTCCCGCCGGCTTTGAACCAGTTCACCAAGACCCTCGATAAGAACGTTGGTAAACAGTCTTTCGAAATCTTGTGAAAATCATCTCGCATGCTTATTTTAGTCACATTGAGTTGGGAAAGTAACATAATCTATACAATTATACAAACTTCTGGGATTCTGGCAGACAACCACCTCAATTAATTAGGATTCTATTTGTGATGCTGAACCCATATTTTAACTGTTAAAATGGAGACTTTATTTGATGAACAAGTTTATTAGGAGGTTCCATTGGGTGGAAGTCCAGCTTAATGTATATTTGGACCATTGGTATTAATTCTTTCTAAAATATTGGGAGCGTTTCTTGGTTGGCATAGGTTATAGTCTTAAAATGGTGGTTCAAGTTTGACCCCATTGACTTTTACAATTTTGGTGTTTTCGTGGCGAGATTGGGCGTCTTCCACTTGAAATTAGAAGTTTTGAAAGCTATTCTCCCATGTATTTTAGTATCCTATTGAACCCCGTCAATGAAACAACATTATTTACTTATTTATTTAATTTTTATTATTTTTTTTTGTTTTTTTTTTTTGGGGGGGGGGGGGGGGGGGGGGGGGGGGGGGGTCGGGGGGTTTGGAGGGATGGGTGATTGAAAGTTGAAACGTCTGAATTACGACTCTTAGAAGCATGGGTCACGCACGACACAACATTTTTTTTATTCGCCTTTGTATGTCTTTTGAACAATGTAATCATATCATATGTATAAAAATGTATATTTCAGTAATTTTTGTTTCCACCATGTTGTATCCTATATTTTGAGGATTTGCTGCATCGGTATTTCTGTTTTAGGTTGTCCATGTCCGCGCTTCTTGGGTCCAACTCTATGGTCTGCCTGATCGCTTCCATATTATTTTACATATATTTTTTTTAATTATCTGTTGCTCGGGTTCTGCCCAGCTTGCTTGAATCCTCCCTGATATGATCTCATCTATTCTTGCATTTGTGCAAAAACCTTATTGATGTTGTGTTCTTTAGTTTCCTTTTACCTTTTACTCATCTCAACATTTGGGAATAATATCTTGGTGTGTCTACATTGACTTAATAAAAGATAAATTTAAGATGGTCTCTTTTGTAAACCTATTGGCAGCAACAAACCTGTTCAAGATGCTTCTTAAGTATAGGCCTGAGGACAAAGCTGCAAAGAAGGAGCGTCTCTTGAGGAGTGCTCAGACAGAGGCTGAAGGAAAACCAGCTGAGGCTAAAAAGCCTATTGTTGTGAAGTATGGTCTCAACCATGTCACCTACCTTATTGAGCAGGTCTTGTTTTACTTTATTATGCACATGCATTCTTGTTTTGCTTTATTATGTGCATAGATACTTTTTCTACCACTGCTCACTGCCAGTGGACCTCTTTCCCAAAAAACCATAACCCAAGTGCATTTTCCTTGCAGAAAAAAGCGCAATTGGTTGTTATTGCTCATGATGTGGACCCGATAGAGTTGGTTGTCTGGCTTCCCGCATTGTGCAGGAAGATGGAAATCCCATATTGCATTGTGAAGGGAAAATCACGCTTAGGAGCGGTAATTGTGCCTGTAATCTTTTGTTCTCAATATTTATTTGTGAAAGTCAATGATTACATACTAATTTTTTTTTTCCCTTTCTGACAGATTGTCCATAAGAAAACTGCATCAGTATTGTGCTTAACTACAGTGAAGAATGAAGATAAATTGGAGTTCAGCAAAATCATAGAGGCTATCAAGGTAGTGTAGGATTAAATATCGTATATGTAATATACTATGTGAAGTACTACTAGGAGTGGTTTGATTTCATTTAGTGTGTTACTTTCTGCATCTCATTTGGTACGTTTCGTTGTGCTGTTTCAGGCCAACTTCAATGATAAGTATGAAGAGTACAGAAAGAAGTGGGGTGGTGGCATCATGGGTTCCAAATCTCAGGCCAAAACTAAGGCCAAAGAGAGGGTTCTTGCAAAGGAAGCAGCTCAGAGGATGGCCTAACAAGCCAGTTTTATATATTGCTTGTCACTTGCGTGATTAAAATCAGTGGGCTATTTTCTTCATTGATCTTTGGCAATATTGCGGTTATCTAGAGTAACTACAGAGGTTTTGTTTTCTTTATAGGCAGAGTATAGTGATCAAACTAACAGGTAATTCTAGGTGTATGAACTTTAAAGCTGCCTCACTGAGTCACTCTTACATCTGTTTGGGTTAAACTTAATGCATGATGCTTGATTTGGTAGAAAATATATTTGTCCCCAACCCTTTTGTAAAGTCTATATACATGGGAAACGGGACAGACCAATTCTATTTTCCCATCTGAAATAGGTGATTCTGTTTCTTAAATTATGTACCGATATAGCAGAACGTCTTAAATCCTTTGCAATAAGCTTTTTTTGGCAGCTTAGAAAACATGGGAAGAGAAATGAGAACTTGGAATTCAATAGGAGTTTGGTCTTGGGGTGGTGGCTACGAGATTCCAAGCGCTTGTTTTCCTTTCCTATGACGCCTAGCAATCAAATGGAGTAGTATCAATGATGCCTTCAAAACTTTTTAAAATAATTTACAAATACACACTCAGAGCACGCACAAAGTTATAATGGCGTTGTATAATTTGAAAAATAAAGTATAACTGGGACCTTTGCAGTGCGTTTAAAAGTATCTTTATACTGTTGTAAATCAATTGCCTTTTTGCTTAAAAATCCGGCCTTTTCGCATTTTTTTTTTTCATTATATTTTTTAATTGTGCCTTTTTATAGGTGACTTTCTTGTGCTATGCTAAAAGCTTAAAAATCTGTTCTTTTGATCCCCAACGTTTTCATGAGAGATATTGGTGGACGTTCAAAAGGATTAGCAATCCAGAACGGGTAACTGAAGAATACTCTCCTAAAAAATGAAAACTCCTCGATCAGCCTTCACCTCATACGCCCTGTAAATTTTAAAGCCAAACACCCCCTCCCCACTCTCTCTAAATGCTTTTTGGTAACTTGCCAACTTATATTCACAGCCCCACTGTCATCATAACATTGCCATGTGCTGCATATAAGGTGAAGAGAGCAAATTGGTTTCAATAATGAGGATTGGTCTTTCCTTGGAGCAGAAATCTAAAGGATTGGCGGAACAAAAGGAGAGTGGGAGGTGGGGGTGGTTCATTAATAATGGGAATTAGTATAAGAGAAAATGAAGTATTGACTTGCTTTGCCAATATTTAAAGGGACCTTACATGAATTTCAAGACACGTTTAACGTTTGATCGAAGTTTTGGCATACAAAGTTTAAATGCAAAATCCTTTAAAGTTTTTGTATTTAGGAAATGCTTACATGACAGACTGACAGTCAAATCATGAGTACAAAAAATAATAAACCATGAGTTTTTTTTAAGAGGAGTAAAACCCATTTGTAGCAATGATAGTTTGTCATGGTAGCATCACCCTTGTATTTTTCAGCCAAAAAGGGGAAAAAAAATAAAAAATACCCTTTTGTATCGGAGATAAAGAATATATACTATCCGTAAAATCGATCGTATGACTAGTCATTACATCACTATTTGGAAGATGGCTTGCTCATGTCTCACAATGGAATCGGATTGGACAATTTAGGCAGCTAGGCTTAAAAGCAACCGAGCATATTTCCTCCCTTTATTCAAATCAAGTGAAAAAAACTCATGTTTTTCTCCTGGGGGATGCTAAAAATTCATAATAAGAACAAGTGCCGACACACAACCCCATGAGAAAAATAGCTTTATCCAAACTAAAAAGATGAGGAAAATGCTCTTTTCCATCTAGCAAAAGAAAAATGCATGCACTATTTTCGTGTCCATCTCCAAACAATTCATGTCTAGCACGACTCATTTTGTTGTTTTCGAAAACCACATTTTAAAGAATTATTATTTTTTGAAAATGGAATATAGAAAATGATTGCTGTGAATTGGAAAGTTGAACTCGAGTAATGTGGTACTCGTAATACATTTCTACGCCTACTTCAATAGGAGTATAATAACAATGGGTTTGATCCAAGGTTAAATATTTTTACAAAATATCTCATCACAGTTTTACATTATTCTCATTAACTCTTTTTTTTTTTTTTTTTTTTTGTTGGATTACATATTCCTCTTGTACACGCACTTGGCTGGTAAATATTGAGTTGATGGGGGATTAAAATATGTTTTGTCTATAAATGTGATATTTTAATGGATTAGAAATGTAAGTTTATGGAGGACTACTATTGGTGTTTGATTAATAAATGTTTTATCTATAAATGCGAGAGGGTTTTTTTAATTGATTTATGGAAGACTAGAAGAATCTAATTCATGTGAAATTTTGAATGCATGCCATACATAAATAGGATATCTAATCTAATGATAGATTTAACAAAAGATGAATCATATCAAAAAATAAAAATAAAATTGCTGAGCTATTGTAAAAATGAAGTTATACTTAGATCTTGACCCAATAATAATAATAATTACATTATTAGATTAGATAGTCCTTTTAATATCAAGCGCACCAGGTGCACTCAAAAACTCTAATTGTGACTTGTATTTTGCGAAACTAATCATTGGATTAGATAATTTTTTTATGTTAAAAATTAAATTGATTCGAAAGTTATTGATATTCAATTTAAAACTTATATTTTTTAATTAATAATAATTACTCATTTACGAATAAAGCAACTCTTAATATCGGATCAAGTTGATTTTTAACATGTATGAAATCCATATGAAGTATATATATATATATATATATATATATATATATGCATCAATTGGATTTAGTATCATAGGTAAAATTTTGAAGGTGCACTTGATATTAAAACGACTATAAGATATATATGGCCATTGAGTTTAGATTAATCTTCAATAATACACAAATCATTGTCAAGCCCATTAATCCAATGATGAAGGAGCAAAAACTCGATCATTGTTGAACTGTAATTCTTTGTCATTTGCGCTATTCACCCGGGTTAACTATAGAGTATATATGTATATATTTCCTTATGGTGCCAATTAAATACATTCTAAATTTACCTATATATGGTTTTCTGAAAGCTCCTAAAAACCACACTCGCTTTGGCTGTTCTGATCCTACACCCAAACCCTTACCCTCTCTCTCTCTCGCTCTCTCTCTCTCTCTGTCTCTGTCTCTCTGTCTCCTCTCTGCCTCTCTCAATCAAAAGCTTCCAAACACTGCAATTCCTCAAACCCTAGCACTCTTTCTCTTTTTCATCATCCTCCTCTTTCTGCAAGGTCTCTCATACCAATTCATTTCACACACAGTATATATATATATTTCTCTCCTCTCGTTTCTGTCCGAGTTCACGTTCTGTTCCTCTCCGATCTCTCTCGAAATTCGTGAATTTTTGCGTGACGATGGCTGAAGGAAAGGTCGATCTGCCGGACGATCTCCTCTCCTCGAAGACGGCCGATGAACACTGGTCCGTCAAAGGTATATATAAGGTTCTTGATTTTTTTATTCTTTATTTTTCCGACGGCATTGTTATCTTGACTTTTTTCAATTGTACGTGCATATGGTCTTTGTTAAGTTATGTGGTCGATCTGCAGCATATGATGTATGCGATTGTTGTGATACAGGTGAAGGATTAATCATGTATATATTTTCATTTTTTGTTTTTGTTTTTGTTTTTCTCGTTTATTTGGTAGTGCTGATCATTGGATAGGGTTTAGTGGGGGATAGGAGGGCAATTTGTGAGTTCGAATTGATTAACCTGTTCAGTAAATGGTTTGCAATTTAGGGTTTTGAAGATCATAAAGGATGCTATTTATGTTTTGAGTGCCGGTCTTGAGTTCGAATTGATTTGGTTGTTCAGTAAATGTTTTGGAAATTTAGGGTTTTCGAGATCATATAAAATGCTATTTATATTTGAAGTGAGTCCTACTGGATTAAAAAAGGGCATAGCCTTTGTACATGCAAAAAAACAAAAAGAGAGCCCTGTTATAGAGCCTAAGAGAATCCAAAAAATGAACAAATGAATTCCTTAATTTATCCCCTTTAGTGCTACTCCAAAAATAAAGATTCTTTACCACATAAGATTTTGAGTCAATCATAGTAGTTTCCACACTATTGGAAATTCATAATTATTTCCAAGTTAGGATACTCTACCTGACTCTGCATGCTATGATTGTGTTTGACTTTGTACCATAACACTCCACATTATGGTATCTCATGTGATGTTAATGTGGCGTGCTGTGGTGCAAAGTCAAGTATGATTATAGTAAACTTTAGTCAGTAAAACATCCAAACTTGTTATACCTTGTTTCGCGCATGATGCTGTTGAAGGTTGGCGTAAATGAACCCATTATCCTTCTTGGGTGTTTGCGGTCTTCCTTGCATTAGAATGAACTTTGTCATCATCACTTGACCTAAATGATATACCTCTTCTACATTTGATTTTCTGATATAATAGTCGAAGCTATGGGAGAAAGTGGTGAGGAGAAGGTGGTCGTGCTCACGGGGTTACTTGATGAGTCAAAAGGTAGTTGCCTTCCTCCTTAAGTTTGCAGTTTTTGAATGTTAACATAACTTGGCGTGATGCCAAAATTGAGTTCTCAATTTGCTCTAATATTTCACCTTCTCTTCACTTTTTAAATTTTTTGTTTGCATGTGCACTCATTTGTATAGTTGGCTGTTTAATATTTTGTTTTGCTTGTTGCCGCAGATCAATTAGGGTCAGAGAACAACATACCTCTGTCACCGCAATGGCTTTATGCTAAACCAGTTGAGGCTAAGACATTAAGTACTGGCGCATCAGGGGTATAAAATCTGAAACATTTCATTTTATATATATTTTAGTCATTATTTTTTTCATTCTATATTGGAAATAGAAGGGGGGGGGGGGGTTTCTTGGTTTTTATTTGACTTTAAAATAATTTGTTTGCAAGTGTGACTGGACTGTCTTTTGGAGGCTTTACTACTACAATATGCCCTTCTGTCCCCAGCCCCAAATACTTGCATAGCTTTTGCAGATTTCATGGCATTTGCTCCTTATGCAAGTTTAAAGTGAATTCAGTTTCACTGTTTTAGGCTCAAATTATGATTTGAAAATTTGGCAAAAATTGCAGAACTTAAATATGTCTTGCATATTTTCTGAGAAATGTATATATATATATATATATATATATATATATATATAGTTAAATACACATCTGAAATGTAATGATAATGATGGATTTTTATTGATGATCTTCCTCCAGCCTAACAAATCTAATTTGTAAAGGGCGTGTCAGGATTTCCTTTACCCATCCCAACCACCTAGGATATAGGCATATAGCCTATGATTTTCAACTTAATGTGTAATCTACTACTGTGCAGTTTCTATGTTCAATAGATGCCATGTCAATTTCCCTGTTTTTTCTTAGTTTTGAATGGTTATTAGCAAAGTGGAAAACATTCATATTGTTGCACAGCGCAGCTTATACGATGCTCAACGTATGAGGAAAGTTATTCATATTGATATCATGTTGAAATCCTAATACTGTCTAATATGCTCATTAGTTGCTCATTTCATGGCTGTAAATCTTCTTGGGTTGTGTCATATGTGGGAATGGATTTTGTGAAAATTATTGGAAAACTTTTGGCCTTTTGATTTGAAATGAAGGAGAGATTTTTTATCAGCATCATTTCTGATTTAGGATGGAGCTCTTCTAGAAGCCAAGCATTCTTGGGTGTTTTTTTTTTTTTTTTTTAATGAAGTAATTATGTGTATAAATAAAAAGAAGCAAAAGGGCTTAACCCATGTATAGAATACATATACAAGTGCTAAGAACCAACTCCCAAACCCAACCAAAAGGAATCGGCAAAAAAAATCAGGAGGGAAACAACCACCCCCCACCCCCCACTCCCATCTAAAACTTAAGGGATTCAACAAAAAGATGAAATAGTTTGCATAAATACATAAATACTAAAACATGAAATAGTATAGCAAATCAGTGAAACGAGTTCATCTTCTTCAATTCATAGTCATCCTGAAATTCATATGAAGCTATATCCCCATCTTCCTGTAAAGACATTCCCCATCTCCCTCTGTAGCTCCATCTGCATTTGGTCGATTCTATGAAGCTATATGCGCATCTCCCTCTGTAGCTCCAACCGCATTTACTCAAGCATCTGAAGCTATACCCCCATCTACCTCTATAACTATATCCCCATATGCACATCTCCCTCTGTAGCTCCAACCGCATTTACTCGAGCATTTGAAGCTATACCCCCATCTACCTCTATAACTGTATCCCCATTTGTTCAATCCTCTAAAGCTACATTCCCATCTCCCTCTGTAGCTCTGGACTCATTTGCTCGAGCATCTGAAGCTATACCCCCATCTACTTCTACAACTGTATCCCCATTTGTCAATCCTCTAGAGCTATGTCCCCATCTCCCGTTGTGGCTCTAGCCGCATTTGCTCCAGCATCAGCATTATTTCGAGTCGGTCTGTTCCCATGGACAAACAATTCGGTCAAATTTGCAGTTAGATAAGTCAACAATCCTAGGATGAAGAGCAAGAAGAAGATTTCAAAGATCATCTTCCCTGCATTGTGAGCATGGAAATTGCCAGAGCCAACAGATGAGAGATTAGTGATAGACCAGTATATCGATGTCACATAAAGGATCCACAGGCTCTGTTTATGGAAGTCTTCCATGGATGCTCCAATCCAAGTCCTTTTTGGATCATGATATTTTGCAAGCAAGAAGGTAATACAAGCATCCTGGCATGGTGAGCCGCACAAAGAGTGACATAAATAAGTTTTAATAAATGAACCCAAGTGTTTTTAGAGTTCCTCGCTTTCTCCAATCCTGAGAAAAAGGAAGTGACTCGTCGGAGATGCCGGAGGCGAAGCATGTTGAATAAGCCATATGAGCGGAAAATCTTCAGAGCAAGTATAGAAGGTATTGTGGATATGATGTCAAAGCTAACCAGGATTTTGTATACTTGTAAGCAATCTGATTTGGGTTCTCGACGAGGTTGGTGTCTTGAACATGGTAAACTAAGAAGAAGGTTACAACAATATCAACTGCAAAAAAGCCATTGACGACATCGTCTATAATGAAGAGTGGTCCACTGGTTTTTTGAGGAATCCAAATTCAAAGGGAGATGCCCAAGCAGTATAGAGGGATAGTAGAACCAGAAAAGCATTCCAGGCCCTGAAACGCGGATCATGAGGCAGGATAATGAGCCTGTTGAGTTCGAATCCATGAGTACTCCTTGTGAAGAAACTGTTATGGCTATTACCTTATCAAAAAAAAAAAAATGAAAAAGAAAAAGAAACTGTTATGGCTATTAATCTCTTCTTGGCTATCCATAAAGGCCCTAAAAAAATCTTTGCCCCTTAAATCCACCATTGTTGACTCTCCAATGAAGCTCCTCTTATTGCAGTGTCCCTTCATTCTCAGTGTGGAGCTTTGTCCATTCTTGGGTGTTTTAGTTTTGATTACTGTTATTAAAGTCTCAGGGCATTTTGTCCTCAGCCATCATTTAAGTCTAGTCTATTATTTGGAAACATATCAATTACTTTACTTTATGTTATTAATCATTTGGTGGACTATCAGAGATGTGACCTTACTTTATATTATTGATTATTTGGATGACAATAAGAGATGTGACCTGCAACCTTTTGCCTTCCATTTGATTCTTTTTTAGTTTGAAACAATTATATCTTTAGCTTGAGGTACGTGGCTGATGAAATTTTTGGGAAAGTGAAGATTATTTTTCTTTTGTAACTCGTTAATGTGCAGAAGTGACTACTTAAATAGTTAAATTATTATGTAAAATGCTATATTTTGCTATTCTTTTAGCATTTTTTTTTCTTTTTTGGAACATTGGTCGTATTTGATCCTTATTCTGTTTATTTTTTTCGCCATTATGAAGTTAATCCTGTGAACTTAAGATATCTATGAATATATGATGCCCTTGTTGGAGGGAATGACAGTAGTCTTTAAATTTGAGAGAATCAAGAAAGCTTCTTTACTATAAATATCCCTGATTTCATAGTTGTTGATTTATTTCTCAGGATTTCAGTCTCTCGAATGTTGTAAATAATTTTGAAAACTGAACTAGTTAGCCTCATTTTTCTACACAGATCTTCATATCCCACCAAGTATTTGCTGTGTGTGCTATTGGCATTTCCAGTCTGCATATATCTAGTTCACTCTCATAACATGTTGTCCCTCCCAAAACAGGAATTTCGTGCGTCAAATGTTTTGCTTCAGTGGAAACTCCACCGATCTTAATCAGAAAGAGGGTTGGCGCCTAGATGGATCTCAGGACAAGAAAGAATGGAGAAGGACTGTGCCTGATGTTGAAACCAATCGTCGCTGGCGTGAAGAGGAGAGAGAAACAAGCTTACTTGGTAGAAGAGATCGTAGAAAAGAAGATCGCCGTGCTGATGGCGTTGCATCTAGGGAAATTTCTGAAAATAGAGCTGTGTCTTCTGATCGCTGGCATGATATTAATAACCGTAGTTCTGGGCATGAAACCCGTCGAGACAATAAATGGTCGTCAAGATGGGGTCCTGAAGATAAAGAGAAGGATCTTCGGACTGAGAAGAAGTCCGATGTGGAGAAGGAAGATACTCACAATGAAAAGCAATCTTCTACTGGTGGTAACCGCACAGCTTCTGAGCGTGAACATGATTCTCGTGATAAATGGAGGCCACGTCATCGTATGGAAGTTCATGGAGGTGGGTCGGCTTCGTACCGCACTGCTCCTGGATTTGGGTTGGACAGAGGACGGGTGGAGGGTTCAAATGTGCGATTTGCTCCTGGACGAGGAAGGTCGAATATTAGTGGCAACTTACAAATTGGCAGGCCCCCCTCTACATCTCCTATTGGTTTTGTTCCTCTAGATAAGAATGACAATGCATGTGGGAAATCTGGCCTCTCCATTGACACATACTGCTATCCACGGGGAAAGCTTCTTGACATTTACCGTAAGCAAAAGACTATTTCAACTTTTGATGCCGTACCTGATGGGATGGAGCAAGTATCTCCAATAACACTAGTAGGCTCTACTGAGCCATTGGCTTTTGTTGCACCTGGTGCAGAAGAAGAGGTATCATTTATATGTTCATGCATTTAGATTTGTGCGCGTGCTTCTGTGCATTTTTCATATGAAGATTTTATTTTAGCACTGCTCTTTGTAACTGACTTGTGGCTGTTGCTATGCGAAATTGGATTATGCGATGCTTGCAGGCTGTCCTTGGAGACATATCAAAGGGAAAAATCACTGGCAGCGGAGTGTTACACAACTCATTTAGGGACAATAATGGGAGATCAAATGAAAATTTTACAGGTAATTAAGGATGCAGTTTCTTTGACTCTTTACTAATAGGCTTCTCTTTCTGATACAGATGTTTTCTTTCTTCAGGTGCTGGTGACATGACACTACTTGAGGGAAAAGGGAGTTTTTCAAATAGTACTGAAGAATTTGGTGAAACTTTCAGAAAAGCTTCTGTAAATACAGCTTGTCAAGGTAATGGTGCGGAGGTGTTAGATACTTGTCGATTGCATATAGATATGGTTGGGGGTAGGAAAATGTTTTTATCAGCCTTTGACCATTGTGGTTGTTTATGATAGTCTATGTATGCCATTCATTATATCCTCATGAATTGTTATGCACTTCTTTCAGGAAGTGAACCCTATAAAGAAGGTGAACAGAATTCTATGACAGCAAGTGGTGTGTTGGGAACTGAAGGCTTGATGCGAGAAGTTTCAGATAACTACAGGTTCAGCAGTGCCAGGGAGATTGGTCTTTCTGTCAATGATGTTGCTGAACTGAAAGCTGTTGAAAATCTGCAATCAGCAGATCCTGCTTTTCTAAAAAAATTTAAGTTGGACAACATTGAGTCAACTACTTCTGAGACTGGTACCCAGCTTCCTGATGAGTCGAGCACTCTCTTTGATTTTTCATCTACGCATAAAACTCTAAGCAGTGATCAGAACTATGTACAGAGCAATGATGAATGAACATCAATTGGAAAGAGTCACCCTTCCTGAGGAGTTGAGTTTATGCTATCTTGATCCTCATGGGGTAACACAGGGACCATTTTTGGGGATTGACATCATTTCATGGTTTGAGCAAGGCTTTTTTGGAACTGATTTACCAGTTCGCTTGTCAGATGCCCCAGATGGATCGCCTTTTCAAGAGCTTGGTGAAGTCATTCCTCATCTGAAAATTAAAGCAGGGTCTTCCTCCAGCACTAGTCTGGTCACTAAGTTTGAACCAACTGATCCTATTGGTGGAAGCTTGGAAGAGAGTATTCCTGATCCAGCTCCAGCTTCTGAATTTAAGGGTTCAGCTTCTTACAAACAACCAGCAGTGGGCATCTTCTGGATTTGAGGCTACCACAGGTGTTTATGGTCCGGCAATAATACCTAAACGGGCTGAGCCTCAGTATTCTGATGATCAAACATTTCAAAATTTTGTTTCACAAGATGAGGGTGAGCTACATTGCTTGGTTGTGTTTATAAATTTTAAATCCAATATATGTGTGTGAGCGCACATGCGTGTTTGCAGATATTTATATATATTGCCACTTTAATAGCCCCCCTTTTTTTGGTTTCTTTTCACAGAAATTGTTTTCCCTGGAAGGCCTGGAAGTAGCAGTGGTAACATTATTGGAAAGCCTTCTGCTAACATTCATGGTTTATTTTCCAATCCTATAAGTCACCCTTCTCTTCCAAATGAGTTTGCAGAAACTAGTATGCCTACTCATGAGGAGGATAAGTTGCATCCTTTTGGCCTGTTGATGTCTGAGCTCAGGGGCACTCAGTCGAGGCGTACTCAATCCTCCGATATGTCTTCGAGCATAGGTGTTCAAGGTCAGTTTTTGGATCCCCTAATTGAGAGAGACTCCGCTCATGCGAGTCGGAGCTCATTTAGTGCCATGGTTGATCAACCTCCCTTTGCGGAGACATGGTCTGATGATTATGGAAGAAATACTCTTTTGAACCCTAATGCACATCAAGGTGCCATAGATGCTCGTCGGTTATCTCGCATGGAGCAAGAATTTAATGGTTTTGGCATGGCAGAGCACTTGATATCTCAAAATTTGCAAAAGGAACAACTTCAATCACAAAATCGTTTATTTCCTCATTCCATTTCACATTTTACTGGATCTGGTCCAGAGCAATTTCCTGGGTTTTCTCTTTCTCAGAGCAAGCACCCCCCTCTCCAGCAGTCCTGTCCATCATCCAAGTTCAGATATGGAACATCTTTTGGAACTCCAGTTTCAAGAGCAGCGGCAGATTGAGCTTCAACAACAGCATCAGCTCCAGCAGCTGCAGCAGCAGCAGCAGCTTCGTCACCACCACCAAATGAAACTGCAGCAGCAGCAGCAGCAGTCTCAAGTTCAGCAGTTGATGCTTGAGCAATTGCTGCATCATCAGATGTCCTGACCCTGTTTTTGGGCAGTCGAAAGCGGATCCCATGGGAGAGAACATGCTTGATCAGATTTTATTAAGGAAGCACCTTCTGCATGAACGGCAACAGAATTCCCACACTTCAAGACACCTTGATCCGTCTGTGGAGCAGATCATCCAAGCGAAAATTGGTCAGAATGCACACCGTGCCCGGCAGATTGATTATTTGGACCTCATGTCTCAGGTGAAGCATGGGAATGTGCTCCCTTCAGAGCAGCAGCTTCGTTTTCAGCAAGAACATTTGCAGGCACAGCAGTTATCTATGGCATTGAGGCAGCAGTTGGGACTCGAGGTGGAGAGGCCTACTAGTGGGGTTTGGTCAGTTGATGAAACTGGTCAGTTTGTTAGGACTCCGGCTGGGCGTCATCCAGGCGCAGTCAGCAGGATCTAACGCTCCAGATTTTTTCCAGCAACGGCAGAGGATTTCCTCCCATGAGGAGCAACTGAATCATCTTCAGTGGAATCTTGCTGTGAAGGAGCAACTTCATCGAGGGTTCGTTGACCCTAGTTTAGCATTTGAAAAGTCAACGTCTCTTCCCACTGGTGCTGCTGGGATGAACTTGGACAATGTAAATGCTCGTTTTCAGGGCCTAGACATGCAAGAGCAGCGTCCTTATATACACTCCACAGATCAACGGGGTTCTATCTCTTCTGGCATATATTCTCACCACCCACAATTTTCTGATCAGTTCAATGCTTCGCATCTGGATGCAAGAGAGAGCTTTTCTTCTCGGAACAATGGGCAGCTTGAGAATAGCTTGATAGAAGCACAGATGAGGCAATTGCATCTCGATGCTGAGCGACAAAACAAGGAGCCAGTAGTTACTATGGCTTCTGCAGATTCAAGTTTTTGGGCTTCAGCTGGAGGTGATGAGGAAAAATCAAAGCGAGTCTTGATGGACTTGCTCCACGCAAAATTGGGTACTCAATCTGTGCAGTCATCGGGGGTAGACCATCGGCATCCTAAGTCATCTTACAGAAGTGGGGAACCTTTTCGGCTGTTTTCTGAGTCAAGCTCTTCAAATCTTCCTTTAAATTTGCTCCCTGATCAACAAGTTGGTCTTAATCACCCACATATTGAAGGGCCTCAGAATTCCAATTCAAGCAACTGGTTGCAAGATCACTTGGTTAATGGGGGTTTGAACGAACAATTTAACAATTTGGGAAACATTGAGAGAGTCTCCCTTAGATCTAATTTTGGAGGATTGGTAGAGGAGCGGTCATTCTTGTCAGGCACTAATGAGATTCGTCAGGCCAGTTATGTCGATTCTAGCTTAATTGGGATGTCGACTCTGGATAATGACTTCTCAGAGTTGGAGGGAGAGAAGGGGATTAAGCACGGGCCCAAAGTCAAGATTACAACAAGCAGGTCAGTTGCAGATGTCGAAGACAACTTGGCTGTACAAGAAGAAGTGGCCATGGAATGTGGGGAGCTGCCAATTGATGCCCCAAGCCGGCATACTTCACTGAGCAGTACGGGTAATTTTTAAAATATGCCCCTTTCTTTGGTAGTGTTGATTTTCATTTACATGAATGAATGTTGGAAGCCCTCTGAAATGATTAGGTGGAAATGCAGGCTCATACAGTTACGAGATGGGATTAGATAAAGCATCTGTGGAAGAAGTTTCTAATGATAGGTCAGTTTTTCTCTCAATTTCTTTCTCGTCGCCACTCTTTCTCTCTCTCTTTTCTGTGTCTTGCATAGTTAGAACACAGTTTTTAAGACCATGGAAATGTATTTTTCAACTAGTTTAGTGATGGTAGATGTATATAAATACATTTAAATATAGCTGGGTCTTGTCTTTTAAAAGTTTTCCATGTCAGCGTGTCCATGTCAGTATGGTTGATGACATGCAATTGAGTTCAGTTGTTTTAAATAATGTAATTTTAGAATTTCATTCTTTCTTTCTTATTTTGGTGCTTGTGGTGATGGTGCTGTGTTACGATATAGACTTTCCTGTTCCAACACAAGTTTAAGACATAATGGATTAGTTTGATTTTCATGAGATGTCCAGTCTCTAACACCCTATTGGTATGTTGTTCAAGTAAATATGGAAGAACATATCAATTTTCAATATGCTCTCTCTAATTTTATGTTAAATATCCTCAAATCACATGTCTGTTATTTATAATTGTTTTAACATAACTTGGGCATCTTATGGAAGCAGTTAATAGTGCTTCCACTTCATTCAAGTAAATACTGAAGACCGCATCACTCCACTTTGATGGATATGTCATGTCATGTCATCTTAGTTCATTAAATAGCAAGGTAACAGGATTTTTTTTTTTTTGTTACTGCATATGATTAGTTATGCAGTTGAGTAATGAAACATGACATTGAATATCAATAGCCCTAAGATTATTTCTTCTAAGGTAATTGTTTTTCTTTGGAATGGTGCTGGTTTTTATAGTTGCTTTGAAATAGGTCATGAAGTTTTCATGTTTGAACTGCCGCATTCCTAATTGTGTTGAGTTTAACTTGCAGAATTTACAGAATGGCAAAGTAAGGGCTACAAATTATTTTTCAAATTTTAATGTGTATTTTCTTTATTTGTTTTGACAGGATGCCTTCTATTTTATCCAAAGGGCTTGATAATTCTTTGCTTAAACGCCCTCCGGTTTCACGGGCCTTGTCTTCCCAGGATGTTTCATCTGAGTTGGCATCTGCTCCGTTTGTTAAGCAGAAAAATCCCATGGGCCATGCAACTTCAGATGGTGTGTTTAACTTAATTACTTAATTATTTTTACATCCTTTACTTCCTAATTTATTTCTCTCCGGAGTGCTCTTGCAAAAGGCTTTTACTTTTTTATTTTAATTTTTTCTGGGGGTGTTATAATTTGTGGTTAGTAAATTTATATGGGCAACTTGGTGACTTTCAGAAGGGAAACGAGAAACCATTGGAATTCCAGCAACTGTCCATATTTCTGAAACTCAGGCTTCCGGCAAGAGAGATGCTCATTTTAGACGGACCTCATCTTGCAGTGATGCTACTGTCTCAGAAACATCATTCATAGATATGCTTAAAAAACCAGTTCCAGAGGCTGATGCTGTCAATGGGGCTGCTTTGGAGTCATCTGACGGTGGTCCACAAGTAGGGCGGAGTGGTAAGAAGAAAGGGAAGAAAGGAAGACAGATTGATCCTGCTCTTCTGGGTTTCAAGGTCTCCAGCAATCGCATCATGATGGGCGAGATCCAACGCCTCGAAGATTGATCCTCACATGTACACTCTCCTTGTAAAATTTTGTTGCATATTTTTATAGATTTATAGTCTGTACAGTTCATTTGTAAAGTGCAATTTTGTCCTAAATTTTTTTTCATTCTTTCCCGTTTTGCTCTTTACAATGCGCGATTGGACAGAGTAAACGAAGAGGTAAAGCTGTGTAGAGGAACATACCAACATTTTACTCTTTTTTTTTTTTTTTTTTTTTTTTTTTTTTTTTTGGTGTATAGGTTTTTTGTTTTTCTGATGAGAGAAGGTGATCAAAGAATAGAATTTATCACATCATATTCCCTGTCTACGTTGTTGCTGGTTTTAATGTTTATAACATGCAGGCCTTAACATAGTAGTAAAACGTGAATTATTTCTCTCAGATATGGAGGTTTGAGTAGAAATGGTCGACTCAAGCTGCGGAGTTTGTGGCACATCTTCAAGCGGATGATGGTATATCGAGGCATTTTATGAATTCTCAAAGAACAGTACTTGCCTCCACCACCCCACCACCAGGGTGGAAGAGCTCCTCTTGACTTCCGGCCATTCATTTTTTGTCAGTGTCATAAATGTTTTTTTAAAAATATAAATTTAAAATCACAAAAAAACATATATGCGATATGGATATGTGAATATATATTTATGTTAACATAGATGTATACACACACAAATATGGATTTTTAAAAATAGTGCTCACAATTATGTATATATGAAAATGCATACATACTGTCAATTATCACTATTTATTTGGACAAGGATGCAATTGATCCATAGTTTCAAAGATGTGTAATCAGCAAACGAAACCATTCAATTTTCATGAAACAGCCAAGCAAACTCATTAATCCTAATTATTATTTATTGATCGACTTTGATTAGAATAGGTGCTTTTTAGTTTTTATAAATTATTATTATTTGGGGCCAAGCCCTGTTACACCCGAAGGCACCCAAGTAAAACCACCCCAACCAAATCCCCCTGAAGTAAAGGAGTCAAAGCTTGGCTGAGGATGGACACTCCAGGCGGAAAAATTGGTACATTTTTACTGCTAAATCTTAGAGTACTTTTATTTATTTGTAATTTTTCTAATAATGTAATTGACAATCTGGGTTGGTTTGGCTTTAGATTGACTCGACTTTGACCTATGATGTGGATTAGATCGATATGGGCTAATATTTGCAATGACAGAGTGGATACAAGACATGCAAGCTCTCTTGTATTTTTGATGTCAATCACAAAAATAAGTTCAATTGTCTTCTTTGAATTATACACAAAAATTGAGCCTTCATTGTCCAAAATTTCTTGAGAACAACAGCATTAAACCGCATTTATTTTATAGCGTTGTGATGAAATGGCAAAGACTTATAGGACAATGCTTGGTTGGCTCTTCATAGTGGAGGAGCAACTCATCCTCCCTCCCACTCATATTACATCACGTGTAATAGTTAATTTTAAAAAATATGGATATATGGATATAGATATGTGGACACGTGAATACAAATATATAGACACATAATCATATTCATTTGGACACATTAACATATATATATATATATATATATATGGACACATAGATGTATGTTTATATTAACATAACATAGAAATACATGTACATAATCAATTCTCATTTGTTTGTTATACACGTGGTATAATATAAGTGAGAGGGAGGAGCAGTTAGTCTTCCACTGTGAGGAGCTAAGTATTATCCAAGACTTTATCGGCATGGGCACCTAACAAACTCATCGAGCTTGAAAATGGAGGGTCAGCTCCATTGCTTTGGATGGTTGATATTCACCCTTAGTTTGTTGAAGTCATAGTTGATCTGTCAAAGCTAGGACGTCTATGCGCATTGCGCTTAGTTCGTTTCTCTTCAACCACCCTTATGCCTCTCATTCCAATCTCTCTCTCTCTCTCGATCTCTGTCTGAGTTTTCATCTTCGCAGGCGGTGGCGGTGGCTGTTGCACCGCCGAAGAGGCGCGCTGCAGTTTAACCCATGGGTTCAATAGCACAAGAACCGCAGGACTTCGCCTATACGGGCGGATCAGATGCATCCAAGAATTTTACAACCATCTGCATGGGCGTGGGAAGGATCCACTCGGAAGGTTATTTTTATGGCACAAATCCTCTTCATTACACTCTCCCTCTTCTGTTGCTTCAGCTATCTCTTGCTTCCACAATCATCCTCCTCACTGGTAGACTTCTCAGGCCTTTAGGCCAAACCAGTATGGTTCCCCAGATCCTAGTAAGCTTCTCGTCTACACGTTTTTTTTTCCCTCTAAAACCGTACTTCTCAAATAAATAAAAAAAGGTCCAAAACCTTTCATTACAAGAACAGTAAAAAAATGGGCAATTACCCAGTGTTCCTACAAAAATTGGTCTAAGTAAGGTTAGGTTGAGAGCTCTAAGTAGTGCTATGTGCACCAATTCTCTCCATCAATTTATAGTGGTTGATGATGTGACATTGATTCATTTAAAAAAAAAAAAAAAAAAAATTATCCCATCATCTCATTTCTCACATGAATTGATATAAAAAGTTGGTGCAATCCCGCTTGACAATCTTAGACTTTAACCATTGTACCATATATACTTTTGTATTTTGGATTACAAGAATGTTCGGCATTGATAACATTGATTTGCTTATGACCATATATACCAGGGTGGAATAATACTGGGTCCTACTGTTTTGGGCCGCTGCCCCAATTTCACAGACACATTTTTCCCATTAAGAAGTTTCATAGTGCTCGATACCCTCTCCTCATTCGGATACATGTTCTACTTCTTCCTCATCGGCGTCCAAACGGATCCATGGTTACTCAAAAAAATGGAAAAAAAGACATTTGCTATGGGCATTTCCACCGTGGGTCTTCCCTTGATAATAAGCACAGCCTGCTCTTTGGTCATGACACGCTTTATCGGCGTAGGACCCCAAATAGCCAGCTCACTCCCGGTGGTAGCAATGTCAGATTCCGTTATCTCCTTCCCTATAATTACCCACTTCCTTGCTGAGCTCAAAATCATAAATTCCGATTTTGGCAGGGTGGCAATGTCTTCGTCCATCGCCAGCAACTTGTTCAGTTTCTGCGTGGTGATGGTCAGTGTTCTATTAAAAGAACATTCCAATGAAAAATTTGAAGTGTTAACAACATTTTGTACTGGGATTGCGGTCGCGTTGATTATCGCTTTTGCTGTTCGACCGGGGATTTTATGGATGATAAAGCATAATCCACATGGAGAGGAAATGAAGGAGGAGTACATTTTTGCAGTGCTAATAGGCGTTTTGGTGTCTGGGTTTTTTTGTCAAGCCACCGGTTTGAATGTCTACTATGGTCCTCTTGTTCTTGGGATGGCCATTCCTGCTGGACCTCCATTTGGGTCAGCTCTAGTGGAGAAGCTTGAACTGATGAACTCTTGGTTGTTTATGCCACTCTACTTTGTGAAAAATGGGTTGGTGATTAATGTTTTTGGGGTCAAACCAATACATTATGTGGCTGTGCAATTCATCATCTTCATTAGTTGTATTGGGAAGTTTATAGGATCCTTTTTGCCTGCACTTCTTTGCAAAATGCCCATGAACGATGCTGTTGCACTTGGCCTAGTCATGAATGCCCAAGGTATCCTCGAGCTTGGCATGTTTAAAATGCTCAAGAAAGCAAATGTACGTATGTTCGAAATTCATCTTTTTAGTTACTGGAAAATACTGTTCGACCCATATATTTTAACCCCTAATAAAATCACTTATGACGTAGGTACTATATATGATGCGAGAAATGAACTTTTTAAAATCAAATGTGTTTTTAAGCCTTAAAGGTACAACCATGTCATAGGGGATCTTATTTTGAGTTTATAACATGGATCAAATAGCATTGCATATATGCTCTTACTTACCTGCTTCTTCTTAAGTCTAGACAACCCAATAAGAACATTGTGACACTAAAATGTAATATATACCAACTTCGTATCTCAACTTTTACGCCAACCATGTAAAGTGAGATCCTCTAACCCCTCTAATGCCCTTTTGCATGATTTTGGGTCACGTTAGTATCTCTATCCCCCAACTGTGTCACACGGTGGGGGCTCACACATCTGGTGTGAAAGAGTTGAGATAGTAGGTGCATAAAACATTAATACTGGGGACACACTACATCCCAAATTAGGCAGAGATAGAAGTAACCCAAATTCATCAAATCCTAGAAAACATTACAAGAGTATTGGATAGAGCCCGTCCTCTACTTGATATATATATATATATATATATATATATATAGAATGCCCGGCCATCTGATGGAGAATTTTGTTTAATTTGTAATGCCATGCAGGCACTAGACAATGAAGCTTTTGTGGTCATGTGCACATCCATGGTTCTTGTAACAGGGGCTATCACACCCTTCGTCAGACACCTTTATGATCCTTCAAGGAGGTACGTAGTCTACAAGAAGAGAACAGTAATGCACTCAAGACCCGATTCTGAACTCCGAGTAGTTGTTTGCATAAATGACAAGGAGAATGTCCCTGCCATCATCAACCTCCTTGAAGCCTTTAATCCCACAAAGCGAAGCCCTATGGAAGTCTTTATCCTCCACCTCATCGAGCTAGTTGGCCATGTCAAGCCTCTCCTCATTGCCCACAAACCCACCAAAAGGCCTTCCTCTATGGCCTCTCCCTCCGAACACGTTGTCAATGCTTTCAGACAGTACGAGGAAAACAACCACAGCGTTGTCTCAGTGCAACCCTTCACAGCAATCTCTTCTTATGCAACAATGCATGACAATGTGTGTACAATTGCACTAGACAAGAGGACTTCCCTTGTAATACTTCCTTATCATAGGCGATTCGCTGCCAACCCTGCATTGGGGACATCCAGAAGGGGCATTCGTATCATGAATAACAATGTGCTTGATAAGGCGCCTTGCTCAATCGCGATTCTTGTTGACCGGGGGCTGCTCAACACCTCGAGGTCTATTTTGGAAAGCTGGTCTCCGTTTCGTGTGGCTGTTCTCTTCTTGGGTGGAGTGGACGATTGGGAGGCATTGGCTATCGGGACAAGGATGGTTGCACATCCAAACATCAACCTAACAATGGTTAGGCTCCTTGAGAATGGAAATGTTACTAGTGATGATATGAGGAAAGGAAGATTGACAATGAATTGGTGAGTGAATTTAGAATGGGAATGCAAGGAAATCATCGGGTCATGTACATAGAGGAGGTGGTGATGGATGGGTCAGGGACCGTCGCTGTGATCAGATCCATGGAGAACATTTATGAACTTGTTATTGTAGGAAGACGCCATAATAAAAGGTCAGGGCTCACATTAGGACTTAGAGATTGGACGAATGAGCTATCGGACTTGGGAGAAATAGGGGATGTATTGGCTTCATCAGATTTTGGGGGCAACACCACAGTGTTGGTGGTGCAACAGCACACCAATGTAGTGAGTGAACGACATGAGGACCAGATAGACAACCTTAGAGAGCAAAACCTAAAATTGTTTCCCGCAGATACGGTAGAAGAGGAAGCAGACGATGTTCCAATGCAGAGAAGATCTACGTAATGGTCATCATCCGGAAGGGAGATGATATTAAGATATGTGTATGATGGATATATTATATATACTAGCATTTTTTGTTTTTGATTCATCAGAGACACACTTTACGCCCACCAATCTATATCTATATACTTATATGTAACGGAGGAATTGTAACACTAATATGCCACGTGTCGCCTTAAGTAAGTTTTCTTTTTTTTTTCTTTTTTAATTCCTCTTCTATCTCCCTCTTCCGTGTCTTCTCTTTTTTTTTTTCCTAAAATATCCTCTCTCCTCTTCTTCCTTTTGCCTCTCTCTGCAACAATGCTCTCTCCTCTTCTTCCTCATACCTTCTCTTTGCAACAACGCCCTACTCTCTGGTTCTCCTTTTTATTTTTTATTTATTTTTATTTTTATGGGTTTGAACACCACTCTCTTTCATCTCAACTCACTGACAGGTACCCCATAGTTGGCGTTGGTGATGAAGAAGAAAAAGACGCCGGTGTATATGGTCCTTTTTACCTGTATATACGAAAGCCCCCAATTCTCCACCATGCACACATCCTGATCTGAAGTTTGGGTTTAACTTTTAGCATATCAAACCACAATATACAAGCATCAAAAACCTTTTTCCCATCTCAGATCTGGAAAGGATAAGCTATGGCCCGACTTGGAGTTTAGCTGAGAAGACAGAGCAAAAATCCTTCATTTTCTTTAAAGGGACCAAACAAAACACAAAGCAAAAATCTCAGAACCAAAAAAAGAAAAAAAAAAAAAGAAAAAAAAAATACAGACCAAAAACTTATTTGTGTGACTTCCACGTTCCAATGATTTCTTCCTACGTATTTTTGTTCCCACACGACCATCATAGTTATGGTAAAGTGGTGAAAAATAAATTTAAAAAAAAAAAAAAAAAAAAAAAAAAAAAAAAAAAAAGGAAGAAGAAGAGAGAGAGGAGAGGGTTCGTTAGTGACTGAAGGGGCTGCTGTAGAAGCTCTTATTCCTTCCTTCCTTCCTTCCTTCTTCTTCTTTTTTTTTTTTTTTTTTTTTTTTTTTTTTTTTTTTCTATTTTTTGGTTTGGGTTAGTGATAAAAACTGAATTCAAAATAATGTGGTTTGTAAGGACGGAATCAAGATTTTATCTTGGAAGTGGCCAAAGTATGAATAAAAAAATTTTACCATTCAAGTATGAGAATCGTGTTAAGATTCAAGATTAAATTAATATATCGAATGAGAGGTAAACAGTTGACCTTACTTACAGTTATCAAAAACCATGACAAAAAAAAAAAAAAAAAAAAAAAAAAAAGATACAGAGGGGTTGACGGTAGCAATTAATCTAATGAAGAAGAGAGGTAAACAATTGGACCTCATTTTGGTAACCACTTTCCAATGTAATACCACAAAAAACACATTTGGTAGTCATTTGTAGTAAGTTGATAATCAATGTGTAATAAGTTAATAGGTAAAACCCTTTTTTGGTATTAGATTGGAAAGTGGTCACAATATATACTTTACTAGAGACACTTTTGTGGAAGTTTTTGTTGCCATCCCCCGGGCACCGGGGCTTGGCTGTAGTTTTGTCTTTGGTGGTTTGAGCGGCGACCATAGAAGCAAAACCATGGTTGTGGCAACATGGAGCTTGAAGACATGCCCCTCCCATATCCCCTTCTTTTTCATTTTTTCCTTTTTTCAACAAGGTTATCCAAAGCTTTGTTCTCAACTAATCCCTTGGATATGTACGTGTAATCCCTCCTACACACATCTAGTATTATTAGGCCCTTCGAACTTTATGGTAATCGTAAAGGGGATCAACGCTTTTATGGAGTTTCTAATACTCAATTTACGCTTTCTGAAACACTCATTAAGGTTCGACTTGCCATTAGGCTAACCCCTTGGGATTTCCCATGTCCCAATTGAAGAAGGCGCTCCCACATAACTATGATGTAAATTTATTGGGCCTATATAATATTGCACCAAAATAAAAAAATAAAAAAATTTCCCAACATATATCAAAGTACTATTTTTAATCTTTACAAATTATATTTATTACTCAAGAGTATATTTTATCATATAATATTAATTTAGTCAAACACACCCATGCATCGCACGGGATAAAAACTAGTATTCCTGAATAATCATTCCTAGTGTGTGTTTATTTTTATTTTTTATTTTTATTGGGGGGGGGGGGGTGTGGAATGAAGGGTAGTCAAGGGTGGTCATAAGCCTATTCTCACTGAGCTTTGGATCTAACCTAGTCCACCTGTAAGCCCATGCATTCAATAAGTGACAAGGCGGAAACTCAACTCGAATTTGGGGACCTCGCCAGTTCATTCCTTATTTATTATTGAAGAAATCTCCAAGATGAAATTAATCCCAAGTTAATCTATTTATTATTACCATGCAAACCCTTTTTAATCTTTTTGCATAGCTATAAGATCGAACTGTCCATCAAATGGCTAAATGTAGTTGATTTTCAACATAGGAGATTCTTATATTTTCTGAGTGGCAACCAAAATTGGAGATGGCATAATGCCACCAGAAACATACAGCAATTTAATGTTCAATTAATACGTTTATGCTCAGACGAAAAATGAGGTTAGTCTTATGTTACAGAGAAATACAACGAGAATGATCAACCTCATCGCCCGTCCCGTGGAGGAGAACAGCACAATACACTCAGATTTCAAGTAAATTTAAGAAAATAAAACCGCCCTTGTAAATGAGTGATTTAATTATCTATAACGGGTAGTCAAATTCATACAAAAATCTAGCTATTTTCTGGCATGCCACATCATGATATTATCTCATTGAGTCCATCATACCAGCATAATTCAGCCAAAGATATGTTGAGATGAGCCCACAAACACGGGTCAAAGTTCACAGAAATTTTTTGGTCATATACTATCAAATGAGAGCTCAAGCTTTAACCAGTAGGTTTGATTAAACCATGTGACATTTAATGATGAAATTTTGTAGGTCTTGAAGTTATTTACCTCCAAGGGCTTGAACATCTTGGATTGAGGCAACCCCAACTGTTCTCGCCTCTTCTCTTCTAGGTGGCGTTTGATGCTAATCGAGACCAGGTTTTAGTGAGAAAATGAACATCCCCAAGGAGCAGGTACGAGTACTAACATGGTGGCTGAGCTATGGGCCAGAGCAACTGGTCTCCATGTGACTTGGCTTGGGGGTTACAAGAGGGTGATGGTGGAGACAGACTCTAAAGCTGCTGTCTCTCTAATTCAACGGAATGGATTCTGATGACCACCCCCAAGGCGCTCTTCTTCACTTCTGTCTGACTATATAGTCTACATTTGCAGCAGGATTGGCAATGTAATCTTCGGTGTGCTTATTGTGAGGAGAGAGTCCCCCTGGAGCTCCAAAACCTCCTGTGCCGTGTCTTGGCAAAGCACAAAAAATGGTATAATTCCATTAACAAGTAGACCATTTGATTAGTATATGCACTGGGTATCCTCTATTATCATATCAAGGAGCCGACATATATGCTTGAAACTTAGAGACAGCCTTAGATCATCCAGACTTATGGCATGAGTATGCTAGCCAGTTGCTGATCTGTTGCAAAAAAACTTCATAATATCATTGTTGGAAACTAAACATTCTTCTTGCATTGCTTGAAACAATTGCAGGATCGGCTCTGGTTTTGAAGAAGAAGAAGAAAACGATGCAAAAAGTTCAGTTGATATTGTTTGCAACATTGAAGGGGCAGCTGTCTGCAACCTGTTTTATATGTTTGATAGCAATTGAAATCTCTCTAGCATCTGCTAAACATTTAAGCAAAATCACATGGGAGTCTGAATGTCTTATATCATCAGAGAGACCAGAGAGTAACTCAGAGGCAGCAAGAAAATGACCTGCATGGAGCACATCAACTCGAATAAATTAAGAACACACCAGCTACACTATGAAATAATATCAGATATGAATGTTCAAATGCGAATTAGCATACCTTCCTTGCAAAGATAAAGGATAAATGTGCTCAAGATGGATCGTGCAAGCATTACATCCTGCTCAACAGACTTATTGAAAACTTCAAAAGCAGCCTTAGGATTTTTCTCTTGACAAAGCTCTTCAAGGAGTGACCTGTAAGTCGTAGCATCTGGTGCTACCCCTTTCTCTAACATGTGGTGAAAGAGCCGCTGAGCCTCTTCAATTTGACCCATTTCTGAAAACTTCTGGATAAGGATGTTGTAAGTCCTCAAATTTCCACCAAGCCCACTTGCAAACATTTCATCCCACAGCCGTTTTGCAGGACGCAATAGATCCTCTCTACAGCAGGCTTCCATAAGAGAATTATAATAGGAGACATCTGGACCCAACCCTTTCTTCTTCATCTCCTGAAGAACCCCATAAGCTTCTTTCACTTTCCCCGCCTTGCACAAGAACGATACCATCACATTGTAACTCTCCAAATCCGTGAAGTACTCGTTGGCAGACAAAATTTGAAACATCTCCAACAATTCTTCAGTTCTGCTATGCTTACAGAGATTCCTACTCAAATTGCTCACTGTAAGAAGAGTTGGTAATCTCTCCTTTGCAGTCATAAATTTTAAAAACGATATTGCTGAATCAGGATCAATGGCTGAAACTGATCCAATCAAAGCATTGAGAACATCATCCTCAATTGGGAAATTCCCACTCACAATCACTTCACCTAATTCTTTCGCTTCACATATCCGTCTCTCTGAAATCAAATCAAAGATAAACTCCCTATAGTCATTAGCCCTTGGGGCAACCCCAAGCTTTCTCTTCTTCTTCAAAGCCTTCTCTACTTCTGCTATTCTACCCATCAACCTAAAAGCTTCTGCGACAATTCTATATGCCATAAAATCAGGTTTGCACTCCCTACTCCTCAACTCCTCCAATACCCATAAAGCCTCTGACAACCTTGACGCTTGACAAAGCCCATGAACGATCAAAACTGCAATAACAGACCCATTAATCCCCGAATTACGCTTCTTAACCTCTTCTAACAAACCTAAAATTTTACCCATTTCAGCATTTTTACAAAACCTCCACATAAACACACCAAACCCAAGAGTACTCAAAGGGACACCTCTGAGACACATTTCATCAAAAACCTTCTCTGCCTTATCAATATGCCCATCAGAAGCAAGAGCAGCTAAAAGCGAATTACAAGTACCGGGTCCAATATCATAACTCAGCGAGCTAACTTCATTAAATATCAAAAACGCGTTCTGGGTTTTCTTCCCTATGATCTGGGAAGCAATCACCGAGCGGTAAATCGAAGGGTCGAGATTGATTTTTTGGGTTTTGACCTGTTTCAGGAGCTTATCTACGGCGGAGAATTGGCGGGAAATGGAGAGGGATTTGAGGATGGACTTGGTAGGTGAGGGAGGTGTGGGTGAAGCCGGGTTGTTGAGAAGCCCAATTGAAGAAGCCGAGGGCAAGGGAATGTTGGTGCAGGAGGAATGGATCAATGACTCGGGCGACGAGTGAGGGTGTGAGCGAGTCGCGGCAATTAAGTCGGTGAAGGGTCAATTCCAGGGATGGGTTCCATGATCGAGTGGGTGCGGAGCGGTTCGAAGCGGAGATCAGAGCTCTGCCTATCAGAGTAGCTGCCTCGCTTGCCGAAGCTTTCATGACTCATGTGAGAGAGAGAGAGAGAGAGAGAGACGTTGTGTTTTGGTTGCTGTCGTAGCAGCAATGCGTTTGGAGATGCACGAAAACGGTGCGTTGTGGCGGAGACTGGAGATGTTGAAACGGTGCGTTTTTCTTTGCTTTTTCAGTTTTTTTTTTTTTATTTTATTTTTAGGCCTGCATTTTTTGCCAGTTGGCTTCTTGCTTCATACACTAGTTGGCTTCATAGGGTTTTTTGATTTTTTTATTCTTTTTCTTTTTTTGAGTAAAGAAGGAAAATTAACACCATAGCAAGTTGGATATACCTGTCATTGCCCTTGTGACCTAATGATACCGGGGTGGGGTGGATGTGGGCAGTTTAAGGTTCGAATCCATATAATAGAAAAAAATAAAAATAAAATAATATACCCATTAGGTCTCCCTAAACAAAAGATAGAACCACAACTAACATGACGAAAATATAATTTAAGTTTGACATTCATACCATTTTCAGAAATAATTCTTCCAATCGTCTTCTACAATCATGAATAATATTTTTTAGGACATTGTCTGTATTCCAAAGTTTTCCATTGCATCACTTTCTATGTAGATATTTTGAAAATTCTTTTTTTTCCTAAGAAGAGCTCATTTCTCAATCCAAAAATGTCCATCATTGGCACAGCAACATCATCATCATTATCAATTGAAGTCATTTGCATAACAATAGATTTATCATGCAAGACAAGACTATCTCCAAATATAGCGCCTGACTATCTTTTCTTATTTTTAATCAGAACACCAAAACTTATCATAGTTTGACTAGCATCATTCATTCATTTCCTTGATTGCTTTAGCTGCATTTATGAAAATATTCAGACAAAAAATGGGTGCATCCTTTATTAAATCCACATTTATTCCATCTTAATCAGTCTCCAAATCAATGATCAAAACTAAGCATTTTCTCAACAACCGCCCCCCCCCCCCCCCCCCCCCCCCAAAAGAAAAAAAAAAGAGAAAAAGAAATAGAAAAAAGACAATCCCAACAGATTTTTTTTTTCTTGCTACAACTCTCCTTAAATGAAATCTTCCTAGGCTCGATTGCCACAACTGAGGAGGATCCATATTGGAGATTAACACGAGATTCGAGATGACTTAGGGAACAAATCAAAAGGTGTTTTCCATGCAAAAGTGAAACTAATGGGGTGGCCTTGGACAATGGGTTTACCATTGTTGATCAGACAGTCTTCAGGGTTCAATTGCTTAAATATGGCAGGGTCCACCGTTTCCACACTGCTGAATCCCAAGCATCTTAGTATCAGGTCAGATTGAGCACAATGGCAGGTGTTAGAGATAACAACTTTGAATTCTGGGTTTCCTTCCACAACACGTCCAGTTTTTGCCGTTTGAATCTTGATGCTAGACAGTTCACAATTCTCTGCAGAACCTGCATAATGTTTGGTAAATTAAACCATTAATTAGACACTGGCATCAATGAAATCCAACATTATAACCGGCCCTTGTGGCCCAGTTGTACCAGGTGGGGTCGGGGTGCGGGTAGTCCAGGGCTTTCTGTGTTTTTTTTTTTTTTTGGGGGGGTGCTAACACCCCTAGTTGTCTAGACCTTTTAATTGATCAAACTATTTTTTGGCCACCGCACTTGAGTGTATAAATTAATAGTCAAGAAAACCCAGGTAGTACGTGGATGAGGATGACTCCTTGGATTACGAGGAGTTAAAGCCAATATCTTTTGCTACCTGAGGCATTGGTACAGAACCAATAGAATTACTTGCCGATTGGTTGTCTAGGGATCGAATCTACTCTAATGTCACCCGTCTCCCCAAAAGAAAGACATTATAATTTTTATTTTTATTTAAAAAAAAAAAAAAAGAAGCAAAATTCAGATTGCCATGGTAGCATCACCACGCAAGAGTTTTGACAACATTAGAGGTTGACTAACCTTGTCCAAATGTGAAGATGACAAGAAGAAAAGCGAAGGCAACCTTGAGTCCTGCCATTTCTTTTTAGCTCCCTCTTCTCTGCTTTCTCTTCCTTGGTTTTAGGTTGTCTATGACTCTGTATTGCCTGTGCTTATATATATAAAGGGAGGAAGATCGATATGAATGCAGCAATTTAAGGAGCTTAGCGCGCTAGGCCGCTGGCTGTCCTATACTTCCAGATATGTAGTTACGAAAATTAAATATGTTGCCTAATGGTTTACAAATGTATGGGTTTATGTATGGAAGAAAGGTATGAGAAATATATGGAAATACATAAGAATAGAGACACAAAAAGAAGGAAATAATAAATACAAATCAATATTCTTTGACTTTTCTCCTTAATATTCTCTATTTTATTTATTTTTCTTCTTATAATCCGTCAATTTCCTTCCTTGATATGCTCTCTTCATTAATTAAGTGTCTTTAATTTTTTTTTTTTTTGGGGTACAATTAGAGGTGTTTGAACTGTCTTTAATTTTAGAGAAAATGATAGAATAGTGGGTTAAAATAGAAATAATTCCAATAAGAGTGTCAAAATTCTCATATTCAATTCAAAATGGTAATAATAAATCTTAATTCCTAAAATGGGATTTAGGATTGAATGCATATTATACCCACTTGGTAAATATTTTAACATTACCCAAATTTTTTCACCAACCCATCTCAACTTTCTTTTTTTCTTTCTTTAAGCATCTCCTTTTTCCCTCCATTTTTTTGGGTGTCTTATTTTTCATTTTTACAAACAAATTGTGTTTTCTTCCAACTTTTCATAATCATTTCAGTTTCATTTGTCATCTTTATAGGATTTAAGATTTTATTTCTTAGAAGTTATAAATATGCATTTGGTGGGAAAAATTTCTTAAGATCATTGCATTGTGTTCTTTTGTCTTGTGTAACCCATCATTGTCAACAAAAAAAATAAATAAACGAAAACTCGTTTCATACTAGAACTCTTACTTTAGTGAAAAAGGAAGAATCATATCAAGGATACTAGTTATAATAATAATTTTATTTTATTTACATTCCAGTAAATCCCAAATCTCATTGCATTGATAAGCATTTTTTCAATTGTGATATGTGGGACCTTTACTTTAGGAGAGCAGGAATGGGTTGATGGTGGAGTAAAAGTAAAAATTTAAGTAAAATGGCAAACTGGATATTATAGAATAAGAAATGATAGATCCTTCTTTTAAGAATTAATGTTTATTATTACCATTTTGAATGAAATATGAGTGTTTTATATCTCTTATTGAGACTATCTCTCTCTTGTCCCACCACTTTATTATTTTTCCTTAATTTTATTCAATTTCATATTTTCTTTGTTCCTCCCTCAAATGTCTTGTCTTCATTTATTTCCTCGATAAGAACCAATGCAAGTTTCACGAGATTCACAACTCAGAAAGTGACCAACCTCATCAAAGTACGAAGATGACAAGAGAGTTGTTGACAGACGAGCCGTGTGGAGCTTGAAGAGGTGAAGGGCCTTGTAATATGAAAGAGTTTCACAGTTTAGAAGGTGACTAACCTCGTCCACTTATAAAGTCGCATTAAATTCAAAATTTAAGTTAGAAAATCTGACAGAGAGTACCCAAGAAAGAAGTGAATGAATGGGTTTCTGCAACCTGAGGTTGATATCTACCCAGTCATGAACAGGTCTTTTATACCTGAACAATAATGTCAAAATTCCTTGACAATCATCAATGTAAGGTGAACAAAGAGGATCAATTCAATTTAGCACAATGCCAAATAAATTCCCAATTACTAAACTGAACCACGCATTATAAATAATATCTACATTACTTGTTCATAGACTTCCAATATCTGTACAATCCTTTTCTATATATATATTTTTTTTCTTTTGTACAACCCATGCAATATTACCCTGTACACAATATGTACCCAGTTTACTTACAGGACTAAAAGATTTACATAGGCCAGCAGTAACTTCTATAGTGTAGGGTGGTTTCTGAGTTTCACCTAATTCAGTATGAGAATATAACACTAACCCCTCTGCACAAGAGGGGAAGATGGGTATTTACAAACTTCTTTGGTCACTTGGTACTTTTTTTCTAGTTGAAAGTTGAAACATCTAATATTTTCTGCACAGTTTCTAGTTCTAAAACTATACAGGGAGACATTAAGAGTAGGATCTAATCAATTTAAAGTTCTGGAAAGTTCGCGCCTTAAAGAAGTTCCCGAAGAGGAAACCCATTGTTGTTTCTTTTGGAGGAGGCTTCGGAGAAAGACTTGAGTTCCGTTTCACCTGAAGTGTAGTTTGTCCAATCTGTCTACGAATTGATTCAATTGTCTTGGGCTCGACAGGGTTACCAGTCACATCTGTGACATAGAAAGTGTCTTTGGCTTTCCCACCTTTGGTTGAAATTTCTGCTCTTTTGATGCACAAACTATTCTCTCGGAATACCCTGGTAATATCTGAGAGGAGCCCAACCCGGTCTTCAGTGCACAATTCTAGCTCTAAACCCTGCAGGACCAAGCAATATCCGTTAGAGCATGATAGTAAGTAGGTTTACTGCGATGGAATTTTCTTGCTCAGATTGGTTACTAACCTCAGAAGCTCGCCTTTCAATGGCCGCTTCAAGACACTGAATAACACGTTCTCGCTCAGCTTCTGAACCTATAGGGAGCCCATCAACATGTCGGATATAGTATTCCTACATCCAAATGAAAATGGGAATCAATTAAAATTAATAAAACATTTACACCTAGTGTGCAAACTGCAGCAAATCCAAGTGTGCTCCACTAAGATGGAAGGTTCCAACTTAATAGTGAAACAAGTCAGCAAAAGGTTTGAAATAGTCATCCATTTCCCAAATTCTACACAGATTTTCAAGCTTGATGAATCTGATTAATTTCATAAATCAATTTAGGCCCAATCTTCGTTTCCAAATGATAATTTCTCCTAAAATTTATCATACCTGATAAGCTTCCATCCTCCCCGTATTGACCATTCCATGAAAAACTATATACTGCATGTCAGTTAGAGTGCACACAATATCAAACAACAGCTTTGGCCGATCTTTTGACTTCATAATAATCACTGTGTAATCCCTTTCAATACAATCCAATACGGTAACATGGGGCCTTGATCTATCATCTTCAAGTCTCCCCAGTTCGGCTCTCTCAACCCTTTCATAGTCTCTATCCGCAAACATTATCTGGTGTAACCTTCTCTCCCTATGTGTAGCTCCAGGGGGTGAGAGAGTCATCTTCGCTGTCTTCAAGTCATTGTTTCCTTTAAGAACATTGCAAAGCAGTTCCTTTATCATTGAGAGCCGTTTTGGATCTTCAATTGCACAGCCTGTGGAATCATCTGTGACATTAACCACAGCCGCAGCCCTGGCATTGTGCGTCCATATCTCAGCATTAACCACATTACAATGAAGGTCAGCTAGAACTGCACATACTTCAGACAATAAACCAGGCCTGTCAGTGCCCGTTAACTCAATTGAGGTGTGCTCTTCCGAAGGCATCACCCCAACAGACCCTCTTAATGGGGGTGCAAAGCTGGCATCACTTTCAAGCGTCTGCAAAATTGAAGAGTGACATGAGGAATAATGAAGTTTTTCAGAATTCTAGTTCAAGATATTAAACATAAAGAAGACTGTTGTAAGGACAAGATCAGATGGGGAAAAAAAAATCTGAAAAATCTAGTTCTGCCATTCTGGAATTGTGTTCATCACAAGAAAATGATAATTAGATAAACATAAACGAAAGGGGCTTTGGAAAAAAATATTAACATGGTGACTGTTTAAGTTCAACAAGTTGAATTTTTAGCTAAAGCTTAAGAGATTCAGCTGACCCTAGGCAAAGTTTCATCTGATCAACCAAAGCTTTGTTAATGGATCCTTTTATTTTTTCCTTTCAATAATTTGGATTTGAGGGAAAAGGGAAGAGGGAGGGGGGAGGGGGAAAGAAAAGAGATTTCAGGAGGGGAGATTGCTAGAGCAAAACCAACCCCTCTCTCTCTCTCTCTCTCTCTCTCTGAGTCACACACACACATATGCACGAACGTGTGTGTGTTTTCTTTTCCTTTCTTTTACCAAGGAGGTGTATAGCTAGTATTCAACTAAATTAAAGCACATTAAATGACAATCATTCGGCATCCCATATAGTACAGATACTCTATGATGTCAATTCATGGGTTCCTTAGTTAAAGGAGGACTGTGAAAAGAACAAGCATAGAAGTAGTTGAAAGTTGCTTACCTTTTGGATATAATTGATAACCTCTTTATCTCGGATTTTGTTCCCATCACGATCGATCACATTGAAAACTGAAGAAAAAATTTTAAAGTGAGAAAAAGATGAGAAACAAAGGAAAGATATTTGAGTTATTTTTAAAAATGATTTGGGCAGTAAACAAGAACCAATACCATCCATGAACCATCCCCCGTCAGATGAAATATATGCTTTTGTTATTACAAGGTCCAAATCCATAAGCACTTGGACAACTTCCAGGAGGATTCCATGCTTGTTAACACTATCAACCTGAAAAAGACAACCCATGTATTGATCTTAATATGCTAGTTCGGAGTAATTTTGAAAAACCCAGACCCATTGAACCCACACACAAAAAAGAAAAAAACCAGAACCAAATTGGAGGAAGACGCAAGCATTACCTGAATAACAGTGGCATCCTCACAAGCATCGTTATCAACCACAACCCTGTAATAACAAGAGGCAAATAGATGAATCAGCATCCACTGCTTCCCTCTTTCTCTCTCTCTCTCTCACACACACACACGAAACACCCCCCCCCCCCCCCCCCCCCCCCACAAACATAAATAAACGGACCAGATCATATTATGGGAAAAACCAAGAAGGTTCCTGAAGAGAAGAAAGTCTAAATGAAGATTTAAAGTCCAACTACAGCTCTAAATGACAATCATGGCAATTTAAACCAATATGAATGTTTTCTTGGTGAAGTTAAACCAATACGAATGTTATGGAAAAAGGTTGAGAAAGAAAACAAAATTTTAAGTATCACCTTTCAGTTGTTTTGATTTCGGAATAAAAAAAAAACAAAGAAAAAAAAAAAAAAAAAAAACAAAACTGCAGCTTAACTAAGCTAAGCGAAGTAGGCCTAGTTGAATTGGAGTTTTTTAATCTCTCTGTTCCTAATTTAAAAGGATTAAAAAACCAAAGTTTTGATTTTTCCTTTCTTCTTCTATATTTTCTCAAAACCAAACAAAGCCTTAAAAAAAAAAAATGGCAGCACTTGTTATATAACATTCACACTAAAGGGGAGAATAAGAGGAGTTAGGAGATCAGTCCACCTAAAAATACAAAAATTCATCAAAATTGAAAATCTATGGAGCATACGGAGCCCTTAAGGGAAATTATGGTCCCAACTGCTTAGATTCTTAAAACTCACTAGCCTCACTTGAAGTGGAAGGGAAAAAAAAAAAAAGGCTCTGTTTGGTTGCCGAGAAAACTGATAAGAAGAAGAGGAAAATAAACTTATATTATACTACTCTCCGCTGTCAAATTTTACGTTTTTTTTTTTTTTTTTTTTTCCCTTCCTCTGGTTTCTCAAAAGACAAACAAACAAATAACAGAGGGGGCAAAAAGGCAATTAGACTAAGAAACTAAAAAAAAAAAAAGAGGGACAACTTGCAAAGAAATTCATAGTTATTCTACTGCTTCTTTTCATACAAAAACTCTAGCCTCTGTTTGGAACACGGAAAAGTTGAGGGAAAGGAAGGGAAAAAAGATGAAAAATGTTCCGGAAATGAATTTATTTCTAAGCAAAATTCAGCATTTTCCTTTCCTTTCCCGAGATCCAAACAGAGCCTTAAAGAAAAAGCTAGAATTCACAAGACCCTTCATATAATTTCAATCACAACACAATAACCACCTAAAATCCAACATATTCACTGAAAATCCAAAACACCCAGGTGACAAATTCGAAGAAAAGAGGCTATATTTATAAATTAGAAAAAAAAATTGTAAATACCTGGGTGGGTTCATCCTCCTGATAAGCTTAGCATACTCATCATCCATTTCCAAAAAAATTCTCAGAACACCCCAGAACTAAAAAATACAGAGCTTTAAAGAATAACCCAACAGAGTGAAAGACGAGAGACTATGATATACAAATATACAATGACGCTTCCAATATCTATGGAAGAATAACAGATGATAACAGATGATAGAGAGAGAGAGAGAGAGAGAGTAAAGGGCAGAGAGAGAGAGAGAGGAAGAGGGTACACTATAAAAAGTAGGGACTTTTAGCCGTTTAGAAAGCAGCACCTGTTAAACAACAAAATTTCAATGTGACAGCCCCCCTTATTTTGCCCGGGAGCTAACCTACGCTTTTCCTCGTGACGTTTCGCATTCTGATTGGGTAAATTAACGGTTACGCTGTGACCGGACTGGGGAATTTGCTGCCCGCGAAGAGTGAAGTGTGTTTTTTTTATAACTTTTTTTTTTTTTATATATGAGTTCTCTTTTTGTGTCCGTACGGTGCCCGGGGACTCAAGCCACGTGTCGTCTGCAGTTTTGGTCGGAGGTTTGCCGGTATTTTTGGCGGCAATTCCAGCGTGCCCGGCTGGTTTTTCTTTCCCACGTTATTTAAATTGGCTAACGGCTTTGATTTTTTCAGCTCATAGGTGTGAGAAAAACTTCCATTCAACTGAGACACAGGCCACGTGGGGTGACGTCACGGCTCAATGAGAAAATAAAATAAAGTTATTAGAATATTTTTTAATCTCATAATTTTATTTTATTTGATTTTTATTAACTTGTGACACGTAATTATATCATAATTACATGAAAATTTTTCTCCATATCTATGCTATCTCGTCTGAACTCCCACATGGGCATTCAAAAAAGTGGGACCTATGTTACTCTATTCTTATTTTTGTTTTTGAGTTTTTTAATACATGTAATTTAAGACATACCCCATTTTATAAATTTTAGTCTTAAACCCCATTCAAAAAAATATGTCATTTACAATTTTAGTTTAAGGCCATAATTTGTGTTGGTTAATTCTTGATGGAGGAGTGATCTCGAGTTCAATTTTAAGGAGTATTGATTCTCTTTTATTGATATTAAGAGGAGTTAAAGGGAAGTTAAGCATTGGCCTTCAACAAATGATTATCAAAATTTGACTCCCTTTAAGTAAGGGAGTCAAATTTTGAAAATCTTAACCTTGTGCTTTACTAAAGGAAGATATACTATTTAGGTCACAAGCCTAGTCTACTTGACATATTATACAAGAGAAATAAATGATGTTTGGATATATATATATATATTTTGGGGTTAAATAAATTATCTTTGGCTTGACTTATCATTTTAATTTAAGTAAAGTTGTATTGCTCAAATATTTTGCGTAAATTCTATTTCTCAAATGAAATGAAAGTTGGGTTAACCAGTAAAAAAAAAAAAAAAAAAATTCATGAAAAAGATCAAACAAACTTTAGGCAAAACTTTAGACAATTTAGAATTTTCTTTATAATTTTAATCAAAATTCTAAGGTCTCCCCCCAAAAGAAGGCATCTAAATAATTGTAAAGTCAATCTCTTTCCATTTTGTATCGTTGACATACCAAAATTCGAATCATGCAATTGGTCTAAATTCTCAAGAGCATATTAGATTTTTTTATGTGAAATGAAAAGACTAATGGATTTCCAAGAGAGGTGGGAATCGGAAGTAATGACAAACAAGCCAAGCCCTTTCAATTTTGGCTAAAATTATTGGATAAACCCCTCAATAGGGTTTCATATAAATGAGTCAGTTTTTGCGTTGAAAAGTTTCACATACAGTTTAATTAAGACCTGCTTGAATAGGACCCATTGTTGCTGCCTAGCTCTTACTGGCTGCATCGTCCATCGGGTCTATAGTCTCCATTTCTTATCTTTGAACGGAGAGGAGCTGATATCTAAAAGAGTGATTTAGAAGCCATAAACGTGGAGTTCCTCAAACAACAACACATGGACATGTGCATAGAAATTGACAAGTACCCACTACCAATTCATTTCCAACTTTGTCTCCATTTTTGCCCTCTCAAATATCAGCTAACAAGTAACCACACCATAAATTGTCTAACATGTTCGCAAAAATAAACCTAGCAAAAAATAAAATTAAAAATAAAAGTTTGTAAAATTAAAATGAACACTATCATAAAGATTTGATCATGTATGAGATATCTCAGATATCCCGTTTGATCACGGTCGTTCGTGAACAATACACGCGGGTATGTGAATGTGTACGTATTACTCACGGATGGCCATAATCGAATGGGATGCTCCGGAATATCCCGCATATGATTAGTCTTCTCTCTCTCTCTCTCTCTCTCTCTCTCTCTCTATATATATATATATATATATTAATTTGATCAAAATCAAGAGGTATAATTTTTTGCATTTAATTAATTTGTTGAATGGTTGGTGCAACTTAATCATGTCAACTTTTAGAATACCGTTGGTTCTTGTGAATCCAATGACTTCGGATCACGTGAATTCGATATCTTAAGAATGATATATATAAATATCGTGTCTCATCATCTTGATGTATGTATATATTCACGCACTTACAAACCTGATCACTACAATTGTGTTTATGTTGAAGGAAAATTAACTTTGATGATGATTGATAGGATGAAAAATGTCAATCAACTTTGAACCAAGTTGACACCTTGCTAATTAGTTGCTTACGTGCTTGGGCACGCTTTAGTTTATAGGATTTCCTATCTCACTGTCAGTCAAATGCTTTTGATATGTAGAGTCAATAAGCTAAGAGAGCATCTTCATCCCTTTTATCTTGAGTTATCCTACTTTCTTAATTATTTAGGACACTTAACCAAAAATTCGCCTATATCATCTTTTTTTTTTTAAAAAAAAAAAGAGTATCCAAATGGATTCACATGAAACTATATTACATGAGAGTCGAGAGTGTTGAACTTTCATTCACACATTATTTAATCATATGAAATTTTATAATTTTTTTAAAAAAAATGATAAAACGCTTATATATTTTTTTTATAAGCAATTCTTAGATAAAAGAGGAAGAACACATAGCACTGTTTCCAACTCTATCAAATCTATTAGCCAAGATAACAGAATTAGGCAAGTAGCTGATGGGGATGGAACCATAGCAATTACAAAAAGTTACCCAAAGGGCAAGTTCATGGGCTGCTGTGTTAGCTAACCTAGAAATACATTTAGCAACCCATAAAGGAAAACAACCAAGCAAAACTTTGGCATCAACAATGGCAGCACTAATAGACCAATGGGGGCAGGTACTCCAATCAGACAGGGGATCCATAACAAAGGTTTAAAAAATGATAAAACGCTTATAGGCTTCTCTAAAAATCTACGATCGATAAGTGCGTCTTTTTCATATACTTTCTCTCAGACCGGTTTGGCTACTTACGGGCTCAAAAAGGCCACCGGCCCACCGCTATATATTTATTCTAGGTGGAGACTTTTAACCTAACTTTCTTATTTTTGACAAGGACCAACCTAAACCTGACCCACCTAAGCTACAATTATCTGCATGATTACTGGGTTTTCGACACGTGGCTATAATCAAGAAGGAGCATCAGCATCACTTGATCCAGCTGTGATTGATGAAACGTCCTTATAAAAAAAAAAAAGAATGGAGGGGGGTGGTGTGTGTTTGGTCATTTGTGAGGGGAATAAAGGAGGGCTAATGGGGAAAAAGAAATGGAAAAAAAATGAAGGACGATACATAAGGGAAAAGCGCCGCCCATGAGGGCCCCCCACAAAGTAGATAGATATACACTATGTCATGTGAGAACAAATGTGGGTCCAAAACATTAATGTTGGAACTTGGAATAATTTATATACTAGCCCAAGTTGACAAGGAGCGGTGTGATTTGTGATGCATTGTGATGGAGACTATGCACTTTTTAAGATATTTTATTTATGTGTTTTGTGCATAAATATATCTTTATTGATAATTTCCTAGGATCGCACACCTGGCTTGCCGCCCTTTATCCACAATAAGGTCAGTTTGCATAAAAAGACCCATTGAATCTTTGTGTAGAAGGGGAATGAGAATCGTTGGTGAGTTGCCTTTTAATCTAATTATTGGGTTAATTTAAGTAAAAATTGGCTTCGATTCTTGGGTTTTTTAACTTGTTCAATTTCCTTAAAGGGTAATGCTTTATTAGTTGGTGGTGTCTGCAGCCTAAAGTATTGGTAGAACATAAGATTTTGAATAGGGAAAAAGGATTTTTTAATTAGAAAAAGAAAAAAGGTTAGGTTATGTTAGCATATTTCATGGAAATTGTATAGTTCCATCAGATTTTGCATATAATTTTGTGAACAAATTTATCATTATAAATAGGGGTCATTCACTCATTCGAGAGAATATACGATAGTTTTCAATGAAAAAAGAGGAGTAAAATTTTGAAATGTAAGCATTTTATGAATTCTTTTAATGAATCCCCACATCTTAGTGATGACTCTTTAACTTTTTTGAATGGCTTCGTTAAAAATGATGGATTTGTACATTCAATACTAATAGCAATATTCATCAAATTGTAGGAATTCTAGGAAACAACAAAACAAGCCCTTAATAAAAGTCGTTTGTGTGGCGAATTAAAATGATTGGATTGGTGGATTTGTAATTGCTAGTTTCAATTAGAGTATAACTACAAATCTAATCAAAATTAAATTAACAAGCAAACAAGTCTTTTTTGGTAAGGACACCCATCTTTATTCTTCTAAATTGTCGACTATATATAATAATGGTTTATGAATTTCTTGCCCAATACCCCAAAAAAAAAAAAAAAAAAAATCTCTTCAACAGTAATAAGGAATGAAATTCCGATTAGGTGGGACAAGGAATTTAATACAATCCTAGAATAGTATATCCTCTTTACTTCTTCAACAAGATTTTGAGTTAATATGGGCAGAATCTACCGCTATCTACGAATAAGACCTCAAAGTTGACATCTTTTATAATTGAATAGAAAAGTAATTGGGCATTGACTAAGAGATTAGAAGTCACCTTAAAATGTGATATCATAATGGCCTGGTGGCCCTCAACAGTAGCATATGTATTTTTAAGTTCTATCATTTATTATGGTAAAAACGTGCTATTGAAAATGTTTGTGTGACTGTTGTTATTATTATTATTATATTTTCTTCTGTTTTTCTTCTCTACTTTGAATTAGGCTACAGTTATGGTTGCACCTTTCATATGCACGCAACAAATACATAAATGTTCATCTTGACTTGGTCTTAGAATTTCTTGAAACAAAGTGTAAACGAGGATATTATAGGACCTGTTGGCCTTGAAACCTAATGGTATTTTTTCCCGTTTTTGTAATTAAAAAAAAAAAAAAAACAAAAAATTAAGAGAGGGCAGTTATGGTTTGTGAAATTTGATCCCAATTATTATTATTATTGTAAAAAATGTGTGAGTTAGGGCCTAACCTATTGGTTTGGGTGTACAGTTGGTATCATCAAACTACAATTTTATTACTGTAAAAAAAAAAAAAAAGGAAAAAAAAAAAAAGAAAAAAAAAAGAAGAAGAAGAAGAAATAACTTTCTACTTCATCTGGAAAATCATTCAAAAAAACCATGCATATAGCATGTTTTATTGTTTTTGCCCCAAAACACAAACGTGTGAATAATCCATTAAATAATGTCAGAAAACTATGAGCCATGTTTAGTGACTGAAAAATTAATAATAATAGAGAGAAAAGGAATCTCCATGTTTATCACAGATGAGAAGAAAAAGGCAATAATGCAATTTTCAAGCATAGGTTATAGTATATATATATATATATATATATATATATATAGATTCTGATATCAATCACAAAACCGTGTACTTCATGTATAGAAGAAAAAAACAAGGCAAACCCACTAAAGCACGCTAAAGCAGAATCGAATTAAAGATTCTGAGTGCCACCTTCAAGAATAGTTTATTGCTGAACCTTATTTGGACAATCCACAAATTCAAGTTGCTTTCATGGTTCCCAGCTGTGATGGGGCTGAGTCCGCCAATGGAATTTCAGTGTCTAGCTCAATCGTGGGGTCCCATGAGTCAACAATATGATCATTGGATGATATATAAAGCCTTGTGTGAAGGGAAACGTACCACGCCTTCACTTTGGTTTTTTCGATAATCAATGTCTAACCACAGCTAACTAAAGTGGTTTTATCGTTTCCCCCCCCCCCCCCCCCCCCCCCTTTTTTTTTTAAATAATTTATTCCCATATGGTAGGGCCCTTCTCTCTAAATTTTTATTTATTTGTTTTTTGTTCATACCACATAGTGCACCTTAACTCAGAAGAAGGGGCCGGTGGAGGTGCTGAGCGAAGCAAAATATTTTGTTTTTTGTCCGATGAATGAAAACTCAACCCAAGTAAGCCAAATGCTTACTATTATTAACAGTGTAAGTTTTTCTATCCAATGGGTCTTTAAATCCTTTTGTTTCCTGCTCCTCTACAGAGCTAGCTCATGAAAAAAGCTGAGAAGTGTTATATATAAGGAGGGAACCAAAAAAAAAAAAAAAAAAAAAGGGGCAAAACTTAAAATCGAGATGGGGGTCATAATGTTAAAATAAAAATCTAGAGGAGGGCGAATTTACAAATATTTAAGCACAATTAAAAATGAGAGAGAGAGAGGGGGGGGAGGGTTATTTGGCTCAATAAGCTTATTAACATTCTAAGTAAACAAGCCGCTTGAACTTGGCTCAAGATCAATTGGATAAAAGGTTTATTTGAATTTGATCATAATATAAACAAGTCAAGTTCAAATTCTATTTTAAAACTCGTTAATTTATCTAACTCAAATTTGATCAACCTATTATTCAGTTAGACACAACTCGTCTACCTTAGCCAAAAAAATAAAAAAAAAAAAAAGCACAAAACTTGGATGGTGGTCATCATGATAATATGTTCTTTTAATTGGGGTATTGTTTCTCAATTGTTTTGATAAACCCTACCATTTAACTTCTCCTTGTTCCCTTTTTTTTTTTTTTTTTTTTTTTTTTTTTTTTATAACATAAATAAAATCTATGACAAAAAGCCTTCTTATTAGTAGATCAACAATCTTACAATATTCAAATCAATCCCACGGGATAGCATCGAGGGTGGTGGTTCATTTGGCTGCCGAGGGATATATAGCGTCGAGGATATTTATTAATTTGGCTCCTAGTCACCCTTGAAAGGGTTTATTAGCTTGTAGGTTTTGGTTTCAACGATAGTAGGCAACCCTTTGGATTATTACTAAATCATCGCCTGGTCCCCTATTAGGCCCTTGGTAGCTATAGGACATTTAACTATTGTTGGACCGGTAAAATGAAACAGGCCTACGTGTAGCAAGGGTCACTCCCCACAGGATTATCATGCGCCCCTCTTACCCAAAAAAAAAAAAAAAAAGAAAAAATAAAGGCATCAACACCACTGGATAGAACCGGGATCTTGGCTAATCGGGTTGAACGTCCAGCTACCCAAATGCAAAAAAAAATAAAAAAATAAAAAAATCTAGGAGATAAAAGATCAATGTGGCGTTGAGATTTCGAAATCAGGTTCCATCTACTGATGGATGCTGCTGCCCCTACACACGTTTTCCACATGTTTAGTAGTCATCTCTGAGATTTCATCAAACACTTTGGAGCCCAATAATGCATTTCTACATTTGATCAAGTGGAGTGGGATGGTCTTCTTGTTGGGTTAAAAAAGTTGACGTTGAGAAAATGTCAGCAGCAAGTACCCATCAACCCATGGCCCCTCTGTGTGGGGATCGGAGTTAGGTGCCGATGAAATCAACATCTGCATTACAAACTCGTTTTGTTAGTGTTTTGTTTGCCTTTTTGGCAAGTGTGCGTAGGACCAATTCCACTAAAGTAATATGGTATTAAAACTAAAGAAATCTACGTGTGAAGAAAAAAAGTATAATGGGTCATGATCCATTGCCGCCAGTATCTTCCTTTTGTTGATTTTCCTTTGGAGGCGGAAGTTTGAGGCAGCTCTCTCTACACCTTGGAAAGTGCTTGCGCTGAATCACTTTGAATGGATTTCAATGGAGCGACTTTTAGGATGCGCTTGGCCGGACATCCCATTGTTGTTTCCATAGATGGTTTGGGCGACTCTAATAGTCTAATCTCCCCACTTTTCCTTGCACCCTTTTCATACCGAGAGATTATCCGAATTGTATAAATCTATACCAACGTCTAGAACTTTGATTGATGTACAAGTGGATTACCAAAAAACTATCTCAGTTTTAAATAAGATAGAGATTAATGGGATTAGAAAGGTCTTTCAAGTAAAGACTCTTAAATAAACTCTTTAACTTAACCAGGGGTGGAGCCAGGATTTATCTCCAAGGGGGCACTGTGCTATGATTTTATGAAGTGGGAAGTGGGAACTAAAAGCTTAGAAAGCAATTTTTTTAAAAAATAACTTTTTAGTTATCATTTTTCAATTTAATACCAAAAAAAGGATTTTTGTCAACTTATTACAAATTGACTGTAAATATACTTTAAAATGACTACTATCTTCCTCTTTTTGGCATTATGTTTAGAAATAGTCATGAAATGGTAATATCTCTCCCAAAAAAAAAAAAATTGGTTCAACCGGGGGGGGCCACATGCCCTCCAAGGCCCCCCCTGGCTCCGCCTCTGAACTTAACCACCCACTATCCTCTTCCTTTATTTTACTTTTCTCTCCTTTTATCATAACTATCCTCTTATTCTCTTTCTCCTTAACTACTTAATATCAGTTTCTATTCTCATTTTGAATTCGAAATTTTTATTTATTTTCTAGGGGATTTTTGTCATATTTTTTTCGCACACGCAACGCTTGTGTTCTGACGTCTAGTTTTTCAAATTAGCTTAGATAGTACTTCTCCCTCTCTTGGAAGGGGGAGGTTGGGTGTTCGAATGTGGACCATGCTTTTTGAAAGTTTGAGATTGGAGAAATATAGTGTAAGATTGTATGATGTTCTAGACTATACAGAAGCAGTTAAAGGCATGGACTGCACCAAATCCAAATCCTATAGAGAAATAATAATAATAATAATAATAATAATAAAAACACACCGTGGATGGAGCATTTGCAAAAGAGGCCCTCTTTCTTTAAAGCTAGGGTAAATTCTTGGTTCGGATGGGCCTTTGACATCATTTTTGCTTTTCCTTTTTCAGTTTAGCTCAACCAGACCAGAATGTTTTGTATCTTAAATAACTACAACATTATCATGTCATATAAAGAGTCATCATCTTTGTTACATGTTTTCATATATGGATTAAGATCAGAGGATTAAGTCGGCCTTCCCCTACTCCATTGCAGCAAGGATGTTGGGCCTGCAGTGGTTACCTTAGCTCAGACCATTGTACAGGTTAAATTTTGGGCAGCCCACTTAAAGCAAGGGAACGGCTATTGCAACCCCCCATTCTTATAATCCCACCTCCTTTCTTTTTAGTTTTTAAGATTTTATGAAAAATATAAAAGGTTTTTGCAAAAACCGGCCACTTGGTCCCTTAGAAAACATCATTTTGAATAACTTTGTAGAAAAAAGTTTTTCCAAAATCTATTGTTTAGGTAGACTTTTTGGCAAAAAACGAAATAAAAGCTATAAATGGCCAAAAAGTATACTTAAACGATAGATTTTGAAAAACTTTCTTCTACAAATTGTTCAAAATGATGTTTTCTGGTGGAATTCAGGCCATTTTTCATAAAAACCTTTTATATTTTACATAAAACCTTAAAAACCTAAAGGATGAAGGGGTGGGGTGATAAAATGAGGGGTTGCAATAGCCATTCCCTTAAAGCAATTACATTTGATCGAGCCAAACTTAGCCACCCTATTACTCGGCCTCAGCTCTATTACGGACCAAAGTTGGGTTTCAAATTATTCAAATCTAACCAGGATGAAGTAAGCTAAGATGTCTGCAACAAATTGCCAATGTTGCGAAGATAAGGCTTACCAGCGTAGAACAGTATAAGACATTTATTGACGCACTACGTACATCCCTTAATTGTAATAACTTTCACTTTTTTTGGGCGTGTGACACGCATTACTATAAATTGATGTAAAATCTTGGGGTCATGATTAATTGCAAAAGCTCGAAAGACAACAGATGAGGTCATATGTGTATTCATTTGGGTGTCATCTGTTGTGTATGCTCAAATTTCAGGAGGTGGAATTACGAACTCACCCACTTCATTTGTTTCGACATAAGCATCTCTCTCTCTCTCTCTCTCTCTCTCTCTCGAGCGCAGACACGTTCATGTGAAAAAAACTGCTCTCATCAAACCAGTTTACAATTACTACTAATAACTTGTTTTGTGTTGGCATGCATTAATTGATCCTTCACATGATTTTCTCCCGTGAATTAAATTCTTGTCACCTTCTGTTAGGTTTAATTTTTGGTGGGTACTGACCCTATACCCACTCCCATAGGCTTGGTCCCCCCCACTCCCCTCAATTTTTTTTTTAAAAAAATAAGATCAAAATTCCTAATCCCTAGTCTCTTCCTTACAAGAAGAAGAGAGATACCATCATGACAATAGGATCAAAATTCCAATCCCTAGTCTCTTCCGTACAAGAAGAAGAGAGAGATATCATCATGACCATATGGCCGGAGGTACCTCGTGTTTGATTTGTTATTCAAATATTTTGCCCCCAGTGTACAGAGTTGTCATTCTGTAGATTCACCGAAGAGAATTAGAATCTGTGGAAGGGTTTGATCATTTTTTTTTTCTTGTTTTGGAACAGATGCATATCAGATCCTGTCCAGGCCATTACTGATTACTGTAGATCCCCAGAGAAAATTCAGTGCCCTGTGCTCCCAAAGTTCGTATAAAGCTTATTTGCCTCCTTGTGGTCATACAGATTGAGATAGTATTATGTGGGGTCTGATTATCTGCTTGTTTTCCAACCACGATCTATACCATCCAAATGGTGGATCCCAGTCATGAACGGTGTAAATCTTCTCCAGTATTAAGAAGAAACAGAGCACCTGTTGCCAATAAAGGCCATTTTACTCTAGATAGATGACGTGAGTTCAATTCTACCTTATAATAATAAATGATTAAAAAATTGGAATACAACAAATTGATTAGTGGGGAAATGCTACTTTCTAAGATTTCAAGGTATATTTTATTTCAGTTGGATGCAATGATTATACACATCAATAACTTGGGAGGACACACCACCCACCTAGGTATGCCTCGTGTCAACTAGAAAAAGCAAGGAAAAAAAAAAGATAGCCATGTTTATAGCAATGATTTTGTTGCATGTAATTTGTCACATCTTTTCATGAGATTTATATTCCAGGAGACAGAGTTTAGTGGATGCAGCAGGTACTATCCTAGCAGTTTTCATAATACACACACAAACAATGCACCCTCAATTTCTGCAGGTGGCCCTTGTTGCTCGAATTGGTATTCAGCTAAGATAGGGCACTCTGACTGATCTCAATGACAGCTTTATACATATAAATAAATACATATAGACCAAACAAGAAATTGGGTCCCACATTTCCCAGTCAGGAAAATACACCCAGTGTGTTGCTTTCAAACCATAAAAAAGGAAAAATATCTTATCAGGGACCACAAACCTACTAGCCATGAGTGGTGATCATATATGTATTGCCTTCACCAAAATTTTCATGCCAATTGCTGATGTGAGAGGAAGAGAGAGACACTTGGCAAAAAAAAAAAAAAAAAAAAAAAGAGAGAGAGAGAGGTGAAGAGAGAGAAAGAGGTATATCAACAACTCAAAAGCAACATTGACAGACAATGTATATGAACACCACATGCAAAAATTCACTAGGTGAATGTGCCATTACACTCCTAGTATCAATATCATGAAACATTAAAGTCTACTCTTTTTTTTTTCTTCAACTTTCTATAAAAATTGAAATTATTATTCTTAAATTTGAAATATATGCACCCACAAAATTCGGTTATATGCAGATAAACGTCAATGTAACTAAAATAATTCAGGATGAACAAGTCAATGATCGCAGATAACCATCATAGAAGATGGAAAGTGGAATGAAATGCTGGAGTGAGGAAGGGGTAATGGGCCAACGAACTTTCACAATAGCCAGTCAACTAATATGTGCTCGGGTTTAAATCAGATCATTAAGTTTGATTAGGAATCAGAGCTAGAATGAAAGCAACTGCTTCTACTGGGCTACATGGAAAAGGAAAGAAGCCAAACTGTTGCTATAGAAAAGTAAAATTTAATCTTGAATTGTTGATATGATGCATAACCTCAAATAAGTCTTAAAAGATTACAGCAGCGATGGTTTTTGACTGACCACATTTTCTTGTTGGAGGCAAATCCCACATGTGAGTTAGTTTTGCTAGCAATTGCATTCAAGTTTTCAACCATATTGAGCATCAGCCCAGATAGTAAAACAAAGAACCTGGCTCAGTACGTGGAAGTATGATGTTTTTATCAATGTCAAAAGTAGCTGATTGATTGCACAATGAAATTGAGTCCTTAATCCTTCTCTCAAAGTTGGGTACATGGAACAGCTCACAAATGACATAGGAAAGATTACATGAATGGAGAATTTGGAGTTAATGTTGAAAGCTGGCAGAAAAGTAGGGAATTGTTCAAAGATGTGAGAGTTTCACAGGTAAATGCTAGAAATTTGAGATATTCCAAATTTTAAAGGAGGTTTAAGTGCAAAGCTATTCAGTTTTCTCATGGTTTTTGGTATGTAAGTTGGCTTATATTGGTAAATCGTATAGGCCAGGTAAATATCTGCAAAGATCATTGAACCCTACAAGACCAAGAGGGTGCATGAAACAAAAGAATATTAGTTGTGTGGCAAACCAAAGAGAACGGCTGTGAAGTAAGCTAAGCAGGAAAGAAAGTCCATGTTATATGTTGTCAGAAGAGTGGTCTGTCACAATGAATGCAGGAGGAAGAACAGAAGCGGAAGGAGTGAGAAGAACAAGACGAAAGAGACTTCACTGCCGACAGCAGGAATGGTTGAGAGGAAAAAGTTAACAAAGAATAGCACAGTCCTTACATGTATTTTTAAACACACCCCCACCCCAAAAAAGAAGAAAAAAAATCCTCTAGCTTCTTACTGCATAAGCTTCACAATAACGTGATTGCGATGGATTTTGTCCAGTAAACATCTTCTATTTCTTTTTGTGACAATTGACAATTCAGTTATTTTTCTGTTTCACGATGATACTTTTATCTAGACTCAATTATATGCAAGTGCAATTTGAAGATTAAAATTTTTGTCCAGTCTCTTTGATGCTAATTTTGTGACAATTTGCCAACCTAAGCTTGACTTCCACCCAGAAAAGTGCCAATACGTGATTTATGGAATAGATGTGTCTTGATAGTAGAGACTAGAGACTAGAGACTTCACCCTTGCTATGTTCTCAATAGAATTTGATCAGAGGTAATAAAAATTGGGAAAGAATAAAAGGGGGTGCCAATGAGAGTAATTTGAACCCTAAAGAACATCTAGAATTCTAAATCCTCTGATCCACGTAAAGGATTGTCATGGATCAAGGTGATCTATATAAGCTGAATCTAGAGAGACATGCATTTTGGAAGGGACTAGTCTAACACCAGAAGGAATAAAGGGAAACATCAGTCTAATACCACAAGAAATATGCAGAAAGACAATACAGTGATGCCTGTAGACATATGAGCACCAACTCTGGTGACAAGTACCAAGTGACAATGGTTATGACACAATAATGACTGACATTAATATTTGAAATTACGTAGCCTAAAAATCGATTTCAAGAAACTGATGAAAAGGATCATGAAGCTTAAGCAGATAATGTTCTTCATTAGCAGCTTCCAGGAAATGTTAGCCTCTTATGATTTGGAACAGTTCAAGTAAGGTGTTTGGTCACTATTTCCCAAAAACCCACTCATACAAAGGGATAGAAGGAAAAATGGCACCGAAGGTGGGATGATAATTTTACCCTAGCAAATAATTGGGATGCAGGTCAATCAATTGTCTCAACATGCTTACTAGATATTTACATCATCAACCTGAAAATGACCGTTTACCGTTTCCCACTGTGTAAAACGCAAAGAATAGCCATTATGTTAGCCAGGGAGAGAACAAACATGGGCAGCTGAAATAGTTTGTATAGGCTACACAGCTACATAGAATGAAAAGATGACAAATTCACACCACTAGGATGTTATAAACTTAAAACTCTCTCCTCGGGTCAAAAGGTGTTTGGAATCTTGAAAAGGAAGAAGTAAAGAAACATTGGTTACCACTGACTCTTCTAAGTTGAGGTTGAGGCCCTTCATTAAAGGTTCAAAGGTTTTTTCTTTTTTTTTGAGCAAGAACAATGTAAATGATGGCAGTTTTAGAAAATGGAGGCTGTGCCAATTGCATTCTTGTGAATAGACATTCCTTATGGCTTTGCTGTTTTTCAAAGAGATCTCGGATTGAAATAATGCAGTTATAAGAACTTGGCAAAAATTTCAACTATAGAAGGTACTACGCTTTTCTATTCATGAGTACCAAGAATTGTGAAAGCAAAGCTCAGCAGATACTGTAATTTTGAGTGATAGTGAAAAGCAAAGAGGAAAAAGGATGATGGATGAAATCCTTGAAATGAAAACTCATAAATAAATAAGAAAACGAAATGGTATCGAAGAGAGAATTTGTGGAGAAAAAAAATGCTGAAATGGGTTTCCAAGAGTAAATGAGGTTGATCTAAATGGGTGATATTTTGAAGTGGAAACTTGGAAAATAAGTTTTTACACCGACATAAGGATGCAGGTGAAAGAGCATGTATCAGACAGCTAGATGTAATAAGTAATTGCCCCATTCTGTGCACAAAGTAAAGACATCTTAGATAATCAATAAACCTTACTAGATCTAAGAGAAAATTGAACAAGAATGACTATGAAACTTTATGTTTATTTTCACAAACAAGCTGATCACCACTCCATCCAGACCTAAGAAGAGCAAAATAATTAAAGATGCCTTACATTATAATCAACACACCTCTGAATTAAACAAGAAGTTAAGCCCAAACCCAAGCTATTTTGGCTCTGCACAGGTCCACCTGCACATTCCATACCACAAGCATCACAAAGGTAATTAAAACCTCTAAAATTTATACAATATAGCTGTCCAAAATAGGGGAGATAAAAAAGGACCCAGAAGCACCTGTATATGGAGACTTGGGGTCAAGCTGTTCACAAAAAGAAGGGGCAAGGCAAACCAAATCCAGTCCCTATGAATGCTCAGGTATCTCTTTCCTCACTTTTTTTTATCCTTTTTTTTTTTTGCAATTATACAGTACAGAAACCATTAAAACAAAAAACTCAGCCTCTCAACAATGCTAAATTCTTTAATGCTCACCCCAAATTCTCTCCCTTTATAACCTCTACTTCACCCCAAATCTATTGTCCTGACCCTTGAGAATCATCCTTAGCAGAAGGTTGCTGCTGGTGGTGCTGATGCTGATGCTGATGTTGGTGTTGATGCTGGTGCTGATGCTGCTGTTGCTGGTGCAGTCTGCCTTGCCCCATCTGCTGGTAAATCTGGCTCAAGGCTTGAGGGTTCAAAACCCCAATATGACCATCCTGAGATAACCCAAGCTCCAATCCAGGTAGCTGCTGGCTAGCACCACCCAAAATTGAAGTAAAACTCATAGGACCCAGATTGGTGGCTGGCAAGTCAAACCCAGGGAACCCAATTTTTTGCAGGTAATTAGAACTTTCCGTCCCCAAATTTGGTGCTGATGGACCAGATGATGACTGAAACCCAAACCCACTGACAGGGGGCCATATCCCTGTGGCCACATGGGGTCTCCCCAAATTTCCACCTACCATTGTCCAACTGGTCCTACTACTTCCTGACCCAATACTGGACCCCCCTAATTCATCAATCTTTTGATGCAATCCAGCTGATAAAGAAGCCCCCTGTTGTGAAACAGAGCCCCCTGCCGCTGCTAAAGCCGACGCCGGTATCGTTCCGGTCCCCGTTGCCGCGATTATCGATGGCTCCGCCTGCTGCAACAGCCACTGTATGGTTTCACCATCAGATTTATGACCCAATTCTCTGGTCAATTGGAAAATCCTTGCTGCACAGAGTGCTGGCATCCTTATTCTCCTCCCCCTGCCTTCCACCTTTGTATGCCTATCCTTGTTTGAACTTCTCTTGGGCGCTAGTTGCTTCTTCCCTTCTTCTTTGTCTGCAATCACAATCTGAAAGTCTTTGATTTCAGCTGGCTTGTTATCACCCATGTTTGGTTGTTGTGTGGGGAGGCTCAAGAAGTTTGGTACTTCCTGTGGTGGCTGCTTTGAGCCCTTGGGATCCATGAAACAGGCCAAAACCAAAAATTAAAATTAAAAAATAAAAAATAAATAAAAAGGAGTCCTCTTTGATTGAAGAAGGTGACCCTGAAAAAGTCCTAGACTTTCATGAGTTTTTCACTGTTTTTGGTAAGGAATAAGAGACAAAACTAAATAAATAAATATTGAAAATCCAATGTACCCATGTCAAAATTACTCTCACTCTCTCTCTCCTCACTCTCTCTCTCTCTCTACATTCTTACCTCTTTTTTCACTGTAGTTGGTTTTGACTATCCAGATTTGAAAGAATCCTCAAAAACACTTTAACTGCCAAATTTCACCACCTCTCAGACACTCCATTAAAGAGCCCCATTCCCACATTCCATGAATTTCCCACTCATTATTTCTCTACCCCCCTGCATGCTATTATTGCAAACACCAACATATGATGCCATCTCTTGTAAGGGACTCAAAAATGCCTATGTGGGTGCTTGAGAGACTGACACCTGGAAGCACATGAATGGGTAGTGGGGTTGCTTCTAACCCACTCTAGGCCCATCCTTAAAGATATATTTAAATAAATAATTAAATAGAATTTAAAGAAAGAAAATAAATAATGGAATCAGCAACCACTAAAAGAGATGGACTAGAGGGACTGGTGTTGCAGTTTATGAGATTGAAAAGGGTGTGAGTTTTTTATTTGTTTTTCTGTTTGGAGATACTACCTTAGTGGGCCATGGACAGTGGGTTTCTGACAGTTTTATGGGCCCCCATCTATAGAATCCCCATATTCCCATCTTCCATGCGAGTGAAATGTATAGGACTATAGGGGTTTGATTCACTCGGAACTTTCCTTTGGAACCTTCAATCACGGGTTGACACACATTAGCCAAAAGCAAGAATAATGTAAGAATATGTTTCAAAACAAAAGCAAACGTTTAGGGGTCTGTCTGCCGTGAGAAACTGCGGATGCCCTCATCCCATTTTTTTGAATTCTTTTTTTTTTTTTAAAATTACTATTTTGGATATATTATCTAAAGCATGTGTCACGCCGATATATTAATTCAATAAAAAATAAATTAACATGAGATTACATGCATGGTCAAAGTTGATAAAATTTTTTGATCATATTTATGAATGAGATGTATTCTAAATTTTGATTGACGTGTGTGATCAAATCATAAGAAATTTTTTAAAAATTTCATTAATGCGGTTTTATAATTGGGAGCCTTAACAAATCCTCTTTCCAATGCTCAAAGATTTTTATTTTTTATTTTTGACAAAAGAGTATAAAATGCAATGAAAATCCAGGCATGGTGTATCCCATCCTTGTAAGGGTCAGCTGGGTTTTTTGGAAAGGGATTGGGAGGATCTAGTTTAAGCAGTTGAGTGTAAGGTCGGTACCCAAAAGAAAAAATGAAAAATAAAATAAGGGGAAATTGAGAGAGAGAAGAATACTTTGTTTTGTCAGAAATGCACACTTGTCAAAATAATTAAACCCTAAGTTTTGAGTGGATAGCAATAACAACTCAAGAAAATGACAGGAAGTCCCTTGAATTTCTCCCATGACAAAGATGCCCAATTTCTTAAAGAGGGTAGCCCCATTTTTCAATTCTGCTCTGAAAGCGATTTTCTATGTTTGTATATGATAATAGAATAATAATATATGCCCAACCCTAATATGGGGAGGAGAATAAGAATTGTTGAGGTAGGTGCATGTGTTTGTGTGCGATTTGTACCATTCATAATCTAATGGGTGAAATTCCTAAATGTTTGGCCACCAAAACTCCAATATAACAAGTTATATATATATATATTGAAGATGTCAAAAAAAGAAAAAGAAAAAAAAGATGCCCTTCAAACTAGAAGGTATACTATTAATATGATGAAAGTGCCATATTAAACTTGAAAATTGAATTCATTACTCACATATGTATAGGTGGACACCATAAATTTTACATCTATGAAATATCACACACACACATATATATATATATATATATATATATAGTCCATTTTTAGGGATTTGTGTGATACCCTTCGTTAACATATGAAGTATCATGGTTTTATTTCTTTTAAAATTTATGCAATATAAAAATATTCACTCGACAAGTGAGGAACTACTAAACTATTATGTCATCAACTATTTTCTAATTAGTTATGCTTTATGCCAGACTCTTGAATGGAAACCCCTATGGTAAGCTATGGTGGTCAGTTTTTTTTTTTTTTTTTTTTAAATCTTCTATTAATTAATATGTAAAATCCAAGAAATGGTAGACCCAACAATTGAAATTTCTACCTAACAAGTTTAATAGTCCGCGAAGCACTAGATTATCCCATATCATTTAGAATTAGAGTGATTATGGAGGGTAATTAGTTCAAAGTTCATTGTCAAAATTCAAAAGTTTGCAAGTTGATATGATCATTGTTTCCCCTTTAAACTGTAGAAGAACTACAATTAAATCTAAAGGGAGGGGAATTAAACTTAAGTCGGTCATACTTTTGCGAAATCGCTTCCACGACGAAGACACGTCACATAATTTCCATTCTTTTCAATATTAAAAGGAGACACATTTAGTAAAGAAAAAAAAAACTGGCAAACAGTCAAAGTAAAGCTGTTCAATTGATTTCCATTGCATGGAAAAACCATGCAGTTCTTGGTCACTATAGTGGGAGATTCATTATTATTTTTTCCCCTTTTATTTTTCAACTTTTTTCTTTCATCATTCTCTCAACTTGATTACTAAGCAACTTGAGAGGGTATTTTTGTATGAGTCACAGAAGGGTGTGAGAGTATGGCTTCTTCTTCTTTTTTTCTTTTTTTTTTTTCTCTTCCTTTTTCTTTTTAAATTTTTTAGCTTTGCTTTGATGTGGAGAAGACCAATTCATTGTTGTGTGATGATAATAATGGTAGGATGGGGTATGTGTGTGTTGGTGATTGAATTGCTGGTCACATGTGTTTCCCATCTTGGAGACAAAGGAGGCCCCTCTTTGAAAGCTAGCTGTTGAAATATCATCCCAAAAACCACAGAAATTCAAAGCTTGAATGGGAAAAAGATCTTGCTTTCATATGGTTTTTAAGACATTTTTTTCTATAAGAGATAAGCTTAGATCTATGTTTGTCTTAATCATTTAAGCTTCCTACTCCAATCTTTTTCAAACTTTTGTATAGCCCAATTGAATTACAAGGGACTAGGGAGATGGTGGTATATGATGGAATCAAGCCCCAATCAACCCAACCATTTCTAGTAATTTCCTATCAATCGCATGGGCTATGGTTAATACTTAAATAATTTTCTAATCAAACCACTAAGATCTCTCTCTCTCTCTCTCTCTCTCTCTCTCTCTCTCTCTCTTGTTGGGCCCTTCTCTCTCTTCTTGTTGGGCCCTCTTAGTTTTAATCAGATAAGAATCTTCCGAGTATTTCCCCAAAAAAAATATAAAATAAAACAAAATAAGAATCTTGTGTGTAAAATTTTAAGGATGCCCAATCATGAGAAGCCACCAAAGCAAGGAGTAAAGATTTTCAAATATTCCGAATAGTAATTTTCCCCATTGTTGGTTGGCCAAAAAAAAAAAAAAAAAAAAAAAAAAAGGCAAATTAACACTTGTCCATCGTGGTTGGGCTTTCTTATAATTTTCGGTAATAAGATTGTGACCTGAATATTTTTAATTTCTTTTGTCTTAAAATCTCCAACACCACCACTTAACCCGATGGCCTAGTTGGTATCTCCTCTTTTTATTGGAGAAGGTACTGGTGGAATTAGTCCTATTAGAATTGAATGACTATGTTTATTTATCAGCCTAACACTGCCATTTTAAGTATGGATCAGCCATGATTGGCGTTGAGACATTTGTATTTTAGCTTTGGGCATAATTGCCACATCTCCTTGTCAGCCAGAATTCAGCTTGATCTATTTATCAGGTGGTACCTGTGTGTGCATGAACCACAATGATGCACAAAAAGCCACAAATCAATGCCCATTTTTCATCATACTAGCATTTCATACACACACACACAGTCAATACGTTTGCGTTTTTTAATGTCAAAATTGACACAGTAAACGTTTGTGGTTGCAGTAGAAAAAAAATAAAATAAAAACCACAACATACCCCCAACAGAAAGCAAGCTGCATAGGTTGCCTACCAATACGTGGGATTTGTGGGAAAATATTTGATCCTTAAAATTTTTTCTCTTTGGGAAGAAAATGTGTAATCCATAGTATATTGAGGAATATACTTTTTAGAAATTGTCGAACAATTATAATTGGACTGTCCTGATTGTTTTGGTGGTAGGTTTGGTGTATCAGTTAGTTTTTTGGGTCTGGCGGTATTTGGTAAGAAGGTGTACTAATCTCTTTGGAATCTTAACAGTAAAGTTTTCTATGGTTATAATGAATATTAAAATAAATAAATAAAATTATAGTTGGACTTAGCATAAACACCTCTATAAAATTAATATTCCTTTTTCCATTTCTTTTCCCAGGTAAATAATGATACTACTATATTTGCAAAGTCTAGAAACATTTTTTAGCAACAGTATTTTTTTATTTTTTTATTATTATAGTACCCATCAACTATTTCAATTTTTTTTTTCAATTTTCTAAAGACATTGCCGACATTCAAACCCTAATTTTCAATATATATACTTATAAGAGGAAGAGAGATACAATCATATTAGTTCCGAGCAAGTTTTCTGAGTAACACTAGAAAAGTGTTAAATCAAATAGCTTACATGCAAATACACTATCTTATCTCTTGAAAAAGATTTATATGTAATTGTGATATGACTGATATGATATCACAAACCAATGAGAGTAAAGTGAGATTGTCATATACTTTTTGACCTCACAATCTCATTTTACTTCATTCTCATTGGGTTGCGACACTACTTAACTGTCCCAAGAGAGTTACTCCAGTTGGTAAGACGAGAGCCCCTCTATTCTATCAACTTGGATTCGATTCTTTTGGGAAGCATTTTAGGAAATAATTCTTGAATGTACCAAACTGATGTGGGGGAGTGCGTCCTTAAGATCGCCTAGAAAAGGATTTAATCGAGGTCCGCATAAGCTGGCCTGGACACTCTAACCATCAAACCCAAAAAAAAGACACTACTTGGCCATGTCATTGTTTTTTCTGGAAGATTCACTCTATTTCCCTTTTTCTCTCTCTCCAATTTTTATGACATCATATGTTTCTCCTTTATTATTTTTTATTTCATTTAATGTTTGCTTTTATTAGTGGACTCACTGTTGAGATTAGGAGCAATGAAAATGGGGGGAAAAGGTTAGCTCCTCCACATTAATTGGGAACCACAGCAACCAATCACTGAGCTCCAATAAAACCAGAATCTCTAACCAAATGGGTCGTTTTGATAAGATGACCCTCACCATTATCCTCATGTCACATCTCTCCTATGAACAGCATACCTTTCTTTTCCTTTTAATTTTATTTTTGTTTTCTTTTATTCTTTTCTTTTGTGTCTCTTTAATTGCTTCTTCGTTACGGAGTAATATTTAATTTTTGATTCAAAATTTTAATGACCCACGTTTTCTATCAAATTAAATGATTTAATTTACAAAGTAATTTCATAGTATCTTATTACATACAATACATAATAGTCATTTTGATCTAATAATAATTTATGATCATTGTGAAATAGACGATATGATGTAAATTCAAATTATGTTCAGTGTTTATAAATGGAATAGAATCAATGGATAATTTTTGTACATAATTTTTCGTATGTTTACATCTAAAAAAATCCAGTTGTTTTTGAAAAAAATGATTAATATAATAATGAGACTAATATGATGACTTAAGAATCATAGAAAATTATATATAAAATATGTGCCTTAATCTTAACCTACTAATACACGAAATACAACCTCTAATATAAGTGTTGATATAAGTCTTATCAACACGTGTTTACCTAATTGTCATCCTTATCTATAATATTAATTTTTATTAGGTCAGCACGTGTTAATATAAATTACATTAATATCAAGCATTGTGAGTTGTACCATGTGCATTAGTCAAATGTACCATGTAACTCACTAATACATTATGCATAAGGTACGATTCTCAATACGAATATTGATATGAGTAGTATTGGCATAGTACTCACCCAATCATCATCCAATATCAGTCTTGATCAGATGGATTACCCACTTATCGCAATATTTTTATGTCGGTAAGATAACCCACCAAATGGGTGGTCTAGATTGAACCCAGTGAATTTCCGATGTGATAGATTCCAATTGGGGGGGTTTTAGTGGGACCGCCCACCAATGAGATGTCACAATCTGTCATGTGCCTGATGTGCAACCCCTTTTGTATAGGAGCGTTTGGGACTTTAGAGTCTGCTGGATGGAATTAGATTTCCTTTTCAGCATAGAGAATCTAATTTCGTAATAATTTGAAAATGTATAGTCTTCTCAATTATTTGAAACCTTTTACCCAAAAAAAAAAAAAAAATTTATTTGAAAATTTTAATTTGAAAACTTATATGTACTGTCATCTACCTTCTACCAATCCTAATCCTGCACCTGCATTGCACCATTCCAGTCTTGACCTTCAAATTTTTTTTTTTCCTTTTTTCTTTCTCCTTTTCCAATCAATTTCCATATATTTTCTAGTAAAAATAAAAGAAAACCATAATGCATATATCTTCGATCAATCCTAATAATGACTGCTAGTTTTCTAATCTAAGTGGTATTGTTTTTCGATCCCTTTCTCTTGAGACTAGTTACTAATAAAATTTATTTTGAACATTAGCAAAGGGTATGATGTTCTTATCCTTGTTTTAGAGAATTATTCAGACAAAAAATTGTGAATAATAATCTTACCCTCAGTTTCAAAAGATTAGTCAAACTAAAAGTTTAAATATCCTTGCTGATGAGAAAACAAATAAATAAAATTCAAAATTCATGGGAGAGACTTAACCCATGAGATAGAATGCATAATTTAGACCTCCTTCAAACCCCCCCCAAAAAAAAAAAAAAAAAAAAAAAAAAAAAAAAAAAAAAAAAAACACCCCCAATTTAGTGTAAAAATTCATGACGACTCGGTCTGTGGCCACACGTAGCCTTTTATTCTAGTGACACCTTCACTTTTGGTGCCCTTTTTCACCACATGTCACTGCACTGAGGTTAGACTAGCCTCCCCAAAACCGGCACCCTCTGTGAGTCGAACACCCCAACTCAAATGTAGGGCTGTCATTTTTCAATTTGACCAAATGATAGAAAAAAATAAAATTCCACAAAACTCACTCTTTACATTGGGCCATCGTGGTTAAGTGTCAAATTCAAAATCCTTCTCCTACAAGGATTAAGGAGAGGAGAGAGACACCCCTAGGTCAATAAACCACTAATTAGTCTTGAGTGTATAGACTTCATAAAATACCAGATGTTTCAAACCTAATCAATGGCCATGGAATATGGGTAAGGCCCTACAAAACCATTTTTTTTTTTTTTTTCCCGGGGGATTAAATTTTGGCAACTGAAGACCTGCTATCTACCCAAGACGATGTATAGGATAGACCTTATTGGTTGCTGGTCCCAATAGAGTGAAACTTTGAACCCAAAATTTTTGGTTTCTTATAATAGAAGTTTTGGTCCATGAGGTTCGTACGAACCGATTGGCCTCATGAAATATTATAGCCTGTAGATCAAGTCGTCCCACTTAGAATGACTCTTAGCAACAAAGCTAAGACAAATTTGGAAATCCAATAACTAATTGATCAAAAAGCTAGAGTAATTAAAAGTCATCATTTTTTGTTGGGGCCTAGGGGTGGATGATGATGTTTTCTATTAAAGCGTCACCAGAAGTATCCAAAACTTACAGAAGCTTTACAAAAGCAGCACTTGTACATTTTTATGCCCAACACAAGTCTGAGGGCTTGCAAACGTAGACATGATGTTTGGTTGGCTTTTTTTATCAGAGTTACACTTAGATTTGGGAAAGAGACAGCGGCCCTTAGCCACCCAAAAAAAAAAAAAGAGAGAGAAAGAAATGGAAAGAGACAGGGGTCTCAATCAAATGAAGGATTAGCTAGTGGCTGGAGGCATCTGCCTCATCTGGTCTCAACCACTGGTTCAACCATTCTTAGAAATTAGTTTTTTGGTGTTTGCATGGTAACGGCTTTAATTCTTTTTCTTGATTCTTATATTGGGTACACAAGACTCAATTTATCTTCCATGGGGGATGAACCTATCCCCTCATCAATGTGTGGTAAAACATGTCTATGGAACATTATCAGAATGTATTGCCTTCGTACTCCAGCAGCATGGTGAATGCTCCACCGTATCTTTTTCAAAAATCTTAACTGGTTGACTCCAACGACTTACTTTTTCTTTTTGGCTTGTCAATTGTTAATCGGATTTTAATTAGTTAGCATGAAAATGAGTTTCAAATTCATCTCTCTTATATGATGTTGATAGTCTAGGACATCTTCTAAGAAGTACGGATACTGATACGCGATACGATTACGATACGACATGAAAACATCGATATAATATATAAACACGACACATCGAGGATACACCATTTAAAATCCATAATTTAAAATCTTTTGTATTGTTTTTGGAAATCTTAGTAGAATTTTTCATTGATAAAATAAGACAAAAAGGAAAAAGGAAGAAGAAAAAGAAGAAAAATAATGGAAAGAGAAAAGTTTCATATCAGAGGTCAGGCTTTGCTCTTCATTTGTTTCTCCTTCACTGATAAGGTCAAATCGACTTGCTAAAACCAACAAGATGAATTTAGCGATTTATCTTGCTTAAATGTTCCCTTCCATAGCAATGCTATGCACAAGGTCCACAGCTATGCAAGGCTACTCACATGAAGGTTAGGTTCTCACATAGTGCGAACCCCACCTTCAGAACAGAAGGTTGGGGCAATAATGGCTTAAAAGAGTTCCAAGCGCATAACATTTTTCTAAGCACCCCTTACATATTTTAAACTTTTCAAGGTTTTATGAAATATATAAAAGGTTTTCATAAAAACTGGTTGCGTTGTACATTAAAAAAATCATTTTAAACAATTTTGTAAAAAAGGTTTTTTCATAATATATCATTTAAGTTGATTTTTTTGATTATTTTTAATGAAAATTTTTGTAAAAATGAAACAAAGACTGAACCACTTAAAAAAAAAAATTTGAAAAAAAAATTTCTTCTACCAAGTAATTCAAAATGATATTTTTTAATGGACCATGCTTCTAGTTTTCATGAAAACCTTTACTTTCATAAAACCTTCAAAATTTTAAAGTTTATGAAAGATGCTTACGACTTTTTGTGGTGACAATAACCTTCCCCTTAAGTTTTCCAAGTTATATTTTTTCAACCCTTCGTCATGCTTCAAACAATAACGTCATGGGGTCGGGATAGACAAGAGATAGGGTTTCAAGGTCCCTTTACAACAACATAGAATAATCATAGAAACAGGACATGATGGAAAACACGCGAAGAAAGAAAAGACATGGGATGGAATGATATTTTACCAAAAAAATGGCAAAAGAAGAATTCATGCGCCTTTTTTCTGGCCTTAAAAGGCTTTTTCTAGTTTAAGATAAAGCAAGTGAGAAAGAGATTCATTGATTTTTTTTTTTTTTTTTCCTTTCATAAATTCATACTCGAGACACATTGAAGACATTGCCAACCATCATACATACCAGCCATATTTACAGAACCAAGTAAGGCAATAACCATTCCAGTTCAAAGAACAGATAATTACAATGCAGCATGAGGCATCTGTGCTCAGCTACTCGAAGAAGGCCCAAAGTACATGCAGATTGGTGGATTAATCCTGAAAATAGAGAGGATTGCTGATGGTATTGTCCAAATTCCATCACCGCATATTAAACCCGACGCAACTGCTCCTGCATAATCTTCTGAATCCTTCCGATTTATTCGTTCCCACACAAACAATATCACAGTACCAACGAACATGTCAATTGCAAAGTAAGCTCCAATATAAAATGGGACTGCCATTGCCATTGGTATAGGAATAAATTGCGAGATCTTTGTTGGGGTCACGTCCCTTAGAAGGTTTACTACCACAGCAGCCACAAAGAACCCACAACATATCGCAAGGCAATGCTTGGGTAGCTCAGAGAAGCCCTCAATTCCTAGAATCGCCATTTCTCTGAATATAACAGCATATGGTGCTTTGTACGGACCATCAGGGGATCCAATATCAAAAGCAGTCCAATACATCCAGAAAGTAAGTGGAGCAATGACACAACCCATGGCTGTTCCTACTAACTGGCTTACAAACATAGACTTAGCCGATGATAGAGTGAGGTAACCAGTCTTGAAATCTTGCATAAGATCGGCTGCAGTGGCGACAATGGTCATCATAACCCCACAAGCCACCAACCCAGCTATAACCCCGCCATTGGAGCCAACCAGTGATGCAATGATGAAAAGACCTATCTTTCCATAAGTTGAAGCCAAACTCCAGTCTGTGAGCCCAGTGCCATAGGAGTTACAGAACGCAAGGGCAGGGGCAATAATATATGAGCAAAGAACCAAATACCACTTCAGGGGTGGAAAAATCATTGGTATTGTTGCAGTAGATATTGCAGCCAGGCCCACATACCCAGAAGCCGCAAACCAGGAGGGTATCCTGTCTTTGAGAAATATCTCATCTCTTTTTCTTTGCTCCATTAGTAATTTGGAACTATCACTATCTGCCAAATCATGCATTACAACAATTAATTGCCAGCAGAGGTTGAGGTTTCTAACAAACAAGAAACATGCACGACTGTCTATGCATTTTGCACTCCAAAAGAATTTAAAAACATTAACAGAAACAAGTGAAATGTAAGAAACAATCTTATTCTCCATTGACATAACTCCAATGAAGGCCTGGAACCCTATATTGCTCACCTAGAACCTCCTGCACTGTGGGAAGGTTTTTCTGTTTACTGCTGCTGTTGCGCATTTCCTTAGCAGTTATTGCGATTATCTTGATCAAATTGTAAAGACCATCCCCAAGGATAAGGGATATAGCGATGAAAACCTGCAAACAAGAGATGGGTATAAAAATCCACTTTCAAGCCTAGTTATATGAATAGATATTTCACCAAGGCAGAAATCAAACAAAATAACACATGAAAAATCTACTATGTTTACAGCGTTCAAGTTAATTCCATAAGGGACTTTATGTAGCAATTCTCTTCCCATCGAACAACTTCTAAATGTATCAAATAATAACCAAGTATTAGTTGAAACAAACTATTAAAACTAGTGAGTCCAAAATTTGTGATAAAGTCCCCTAGGTGTCTGCTTCCAACACTTTGAAGCACAAGCCTCAAGTGGCAGTGAGCCACATATATCTCCAGACTGTACCTTGAGGTGTGTTTTCTTGACACACTAAAGATATAATCTACAAAATCCATCTACAATTATGAACTTAGGATCAAAGCACTGAGGTTGTTTACTTTAGATAAAAAGATCAGCCATACCTTATATCCATAAAGACCTTTAAAATCATTGCTACCAAGATCAGCCGGATACCAATCCCCAGCATGTTGGGAAATAAAGGGCCAGAGAAAACCCCATGATATAATTGCCCCAAGAAGAACTGAGCAATTGACTATGTGAGGACAAATAAGACCACACCCAACGTAAGTCGGACTGAAGTCAAAATAAAACCTGCATGAAGGTAGTAATGTTAATCACAGGCAATATCACCACTATATATCAGTCATGATATCAGCAATGCCGTGCCTGATATCTTATGAAAGAATAAATGTACTCTCTATAATCTATATGCACAAAAAAACCTATATTGAAACACCTCAAGCAAAATGAAACACACGCACACACACATGCTAAGATAAAGCTTGACAACACATCATGCTCATTTATTCTAAGAGGCCCCATCAAGTAACTTCATCATCAGCAAGAAGAATTGCATTCTCTATAACCACTTCATAGTGCTTAGCACGTAGCCACGTACCATCCAGACGAATGGCTTACCAATACATTGCTCACCAAGGTTTATAGTTAGATTGCTGCTATTCTCATCACCACTTTTACCATCTCCCATCAACCACCTAACGTGGCGTGTGACGTGACAATGTCATGTCAGCTCAACAGGTGACATGGCATGCCATGTCGCCCACCACATCAACAAAACAAACATATTAGTGCTAACATGGCTAGTAACATGGTAAACCACGCATCATGAGACCCGCCACATCAACAAAACAAATATATTAGTGCCGACATGGCTAATGACATGACACATCATGTCAATCATTGTGATGACATGACATTGCCACATCACCCGTCACATCAGGCGGTTGATGGAAGATGGTAAAAATGGTAATGAGACTAGCATTTTCCTCATAGTTATTCTACAAGAAAATGTTTACCTTCCTGTCAATTTTCTTGTGTGGGTCCCATCCCATGTGAGATGGATGGAAAGGGAGGTAAGAAAATTGATGAGGAGAACGGCTCTGCCCTATTTTATATGATGAGTAAACTTCAAGACACTACCTTTGTTGAGCATGGCAAAATACCACCACAGGAATGGCTTGGTTACTACCCCCTGCACTAAGGCAATAGTAACCTAAGTCATTAGGTTGTCAATATATACTGTATATCCCTTAAGAGCTGCAACTTGGGGGGTTTTTCCCTTTTTTTATTTTTTATTTTATTTCTTTTGGGGGGGGGGGGGGGGGTGGCAAGTGTTTGTGTTGGAGAATAAACATAAAAACAAAAAGCACAAGACCCTTACGTATTCTTGAAGAGCATCAAGCCAAGGGTGGGGAAATTATCAAATCCACAAGAATCCCCAATACCACTGAAGAACCACTTAAAACAGCTCCAACACAAACTTATGCTTAGATATTTTCCAAGACAACTGACTTGCTTCCTGTAAAAATTCATACAATAGATATTTAATAAGAGCGTAAGCAACTGCAATGATCAAACAAGAGGTGACGGCAAGAGAAATGATGGCATGAAAATAGAATACCCTGGCCGTGTATGTGCTATTATAAAGCACTATCTTCATTATCTAAACATGTCCAAAAGCGTTTTAAGTTTTTGTCATAGACTCATACTAAGAGACAAGATTCTTATGTTTTATAATTTAAACCTGTTTGATTATATTAGAATAGAAACTGAATTTTTTTTTTCCTCTTTGTAATGCTTCTTTGAAAGCCTTAGTGCTTCGAGGTCTTTTTTTCAATGTGTATCAGGTTATAACTGTTCCAGACTGCTACATGAAATCAAAAGGCCTCAAATGGGGAACGATGTACATGAAAAATTGATATTCAAGATGTGCAGAGAGTAATGTTTATGGTTCTTCAGAGATACTGCTCCTTCTGAAGGGTTAACCTTTTACCATGTGATTTTTCACATATAACCACTTCTCTTATTCTCTATCCATTCTCCATGATTCGTTTCCATTTCTCTTAAAAGACATGATTCTGGGTACTTTTCCCCCATCATTTTACACCAGGAGGAACTATATCAAAATCTAAAAACAACAAAGAACTTTGAAGGTCTGTAGCTTACCCTGCAAGCTCAGCTCCTGTTTTTGTGTGGAAGCTATTTATCAACATTGCAGTGGCTGTCCCACTGGGGTATGTAAGCTTATAATCCATTACCATAACCTGAAAAATACCCATAAAAAAAGAAAGGAATGAGAAGATAAGTCAGAACAGAAATGCCAATCATTGTTGTCAACTGGCTTGCCAAGACTAAATGCCAATTTTTGTAATGGGGTTTAGACAAAAGAAGACACACAAATTTCACTTCTTAGGTTAAAAATCTGATAAAACAAACACCTAGAGATTTACATAAAAATTATAAACCACAAATCAATCTCTTTATTTTTAAGTGCACAGAAATAATGAAGCACAAAAAATTTATCTAGCCTAAGATTTATATTAACATTGACTCATTCCTCCTACAAGTTAGGGCTAAAGAAAATTAAAGAATTTAACAATTCTCTCTCTCTCTCTCTCTCTCTCTCTCTCTCTCCCCTTTGGGTTTAAAGAACAATTCAATTTTAAATCATTTTTTACTGGGACTAATAAAACCAAAATTACAGCAGGTAACATTCAACCCCAGAGGACCAATCCACTGAATCAATGGCTAGATAAAAAATCGTCAACCAAATTTAGGAACACAAGATTAGATTTATGCTAAAAGAACATAAATTTAACCCATGTCAAACTTATCATTTGCATCCATATGAGCAATTTCATTGAACTATCCAAAAATAATAATAATAAATGATGTTGACGTGTCTGGAAATACCTTACGAAGTGGAACAAGACTAAAAAGCCCAAGGAAACTGACGACAAACATAAAACCGATCATCCACCCCAAGGCTGGGTTCTTAACATCTTCTGCTCGGTTAGCCGGGTAATCAACACCAATAAGTTGGTATGTTCTCTCATCCATTGCTATCATATATGAGCCAAATCCCCCTGTCAACAATTGAATGTTGAGGAAATATATCAAACTCGAAAAACATAATATGCAAAAGACAGTTAGAAAATATTATGGCAAACAACTTCTTACAATTAGAAAATGCTAGAGATGTCAGAAAAATAAAACCAGTTCATAAAGTGGCATAAGGGGAACGATGATAACAATTTTCAAATGAGAATGAGAATACATAGAAGCACTTATCTAAAAATAATTCATTTTTCATAACTACACACACACACACACACACACACTATAAAACTTACACAATAATAATTGAGCAATTATTTTTTTGGATAAAGTAATGAATTATTATTAACAAAAGGGCGCAAAAAGCACCAAAACAAAAGGCCAGCGGCCCCTGTACACAGGCAGCATACAGCAAGCTAAAGGGTTAGACTATTCAATTAAAATAATAATTGAGCAATTATGGCCACTTCAAGGTGCAGAATTCCACATATGCCTCTTAAAAGGGGCTAAATCATTCTAATTCCTAGACAAAATTTCAAAAAAACACTCACTTTCTTTCATTGTATGTTGCATGTTAATAATCAAGTCAATACTCAATACGATAGGTCAATAGGTTTCTCCAGAATTGATTTCCACCAATAACTACATTTTCGTTGGTCACTTCCTTACAGTAACCAAACTGTACCATTTACTTGTTCATCTATTTTCATGTGGGGTCATAATATTCCTTCCCCATGGAGGAGGGATATTTTCCTAACCTCTGGCTTTTATAAAACTCTCAATTAAACCTACAAACTCTATCATAGAAAAGTGCAGTGGTACCAATAGATAAGAACCTGTCGATGGAAGAAAAGAATCACCGTCTGTTATTAGTAATTTTAACGATATGGACACTGTGAGAGGGTCAAACTCCATATATGCATAAATTTCTTGAGAGGTGAGGGGGGAAATTCCTCTTGCTCAGCACAGTTCCAATAAGTTTCTCTCCTTTTTCTCACATTGCACACTGAACACTTACAACCAAACCAGAATAACAACAAACCACTAGTAATTATTTCAACAACAGCCACCCTTCCACTTGTCACTACCTTACAACAACTAACCCCTATACAACAATAAGAATCATTACAGTCATTCTATTTAGTCAATCAACCATAATTTTTTTAATTGCATTTTTCATTTCAAAACATAATACACTTGAAACTTCTTAATGCGTGCTTTTAACATTAAGGTTACAGACTTACAGGTTATGATGAATAGCATAGTCCATCCACATCTATGATCATTAGGACCAGGAAGTAGAAAGCATATAGAATCTTTAAAAAAATTTATTTATAGTTGACCTATACCAAACAACCAAGCCTCATTCCCCACTACATGGGGTCAGCTACATGTATCTTTTTATGACATTACGTTCTATCAATGGCCATATTTGTTATTAAATCTTTGGCACACATGTCCTTTCTCACCACTTCTAACCATGTTATTTTGGACCTTCATCGATTTATAGTTGTAATTTAATAATGTAACAATATATGTGTAATTCAATTGCTATTAATTACTAAACCATTTTCTACCGCAGATCTTAGTTAGCTAATCTTTACAGTTAACAACTATTGTCATTTCAAATATAATTTTTTTTTAATCAAAAAAGAAAAGATTTTTTATAATATTAAATGATTGCTATTTTCTTTCAAAGTAAAAACTTTTAAAAGCGAAGGCGTGATCTAAGAAAAGAAATCTAAATAAGAAAGTTCCAAGATAAACCTCCTGAAGAGGTTCAAAAGCATAGCTTCCCATACAAAGCGCAAATTGAAGCCTCTAGTAGATACAATATCGAACCAATCTTAGTTACCATGAAGGAGTAAAATCTCCCATCTTCAAAGGAATCACCACACATAAATGCCTTTAGGATTCAATAACTATCCACACACGTAGCATGCTAGCATGTGCATCATCTTACTACCCTAGACAAACTGACAAACTACCCTTCTTAGAATAACCAATCGAATCATTATTTTCTCCAAAAGATAACTACACTTCCATTATTCCCGTTCATGCATCCGAACAAAAGTGGAAGAGTAAAACATAGAATTAAATCATGATGACGTATGCAACAAAAACATGGATCACAAGGTTCACTAACCGAAAGGAGATCACGACGAATCACAACTAAAAATTACATCATAAAATTTAAGTCCTGCAGCTTGCATACAAACCTTGGATATACTCCAACAAATCAAAGCCAAACAAGAATCACAATCCACAAAATTTCAGGAAATTAAATGCATACACACACACACACACACACACTCAAAAATGTTGACCAGCAGGAATTTCATCTGTAACACAAATCGCAGCCATTGATCATGTGTGCGTGACCAGATGCAACAATCATGCGCTCATGATCAACAGCTGCAATTTGTATCGCGGATGAAAATTCCTGCTCAACATCACGCAGGTGAACATGCCTCTGTATCTATGTGTATGTGTGTGTGTGTGTATATATATATATATATATATAGAGAGAGAGAGAGAGAGAGAGAGAGAGAGATAGCAAATGAATCAGATTTCATTACGCTTCCGTTTGGTTGCTAAGAAAACGTGGGCAAATCTATGAGAAACAAAAATTTGAAAAAACAAAACTCCAATCAACTCAGCCTAAGACAGCTATTTCGCTGTTGTAAGTTGAGCTTTTCATTTCTGGCAAACCAAAACAACATAAGCAAAAGACACAAAATTTTCCCCTCCTCAGTTTTCTCGGGAACCAAACACAGGGTAAAGCAGAGAATAAAAAAAGTTACCGCTAAATGCGAGGCCATAACAAGCGACGACACAGGTCTGGATAACAGTGTTCTCCTGTCTAGTAAACGGCTGAACCGAAAACCCTAACCTCGACAAAAACCCAGTCCACGACTTGATGAAGAAGAAGCCCAGCAACCCAGCGCCCACATTCAGAGACGGAATAATCCCGACCGTCAAATTGAGCTTATGCGTGATGATACAAAACAGAGTCCCCAACACAGCACTCGCCACCAACCCTCTGACCGTGATCTGATCCTTCCATTCAGGAATTTTCTCCGACGAGTCGGAATCGACGTCGTCCCCGATCTTCTGCGATTCGAGAAGCAACGGCTCCGATATCTCGACGGCGGCGGAGGCGGTGGTGTTTTCCGTCCGCATGGTGTGAATTGTGCTGTAGCTGTAGGTGGGTTTTTTTCCGAAGATGTGCAGAGATCTAGAGGGATGATGATATATGGGTTTGGGGCAATGGAATGGGATTGGTCATGGGGTGAGGTGCGTCAGACGAAAAAGAACAAAAGAGGTTTGGCTTTGAATGGAGGTTTGGAAAGTTGGGTGAATAAGGATGGGATTGAGGATTATGGGGATATGGGTAGGTGCCTTATTGTGAGAAGCAACCGCATGTTTGTGATGTAACTTGTAAGGTTTCGCTACTCTTATTGGCCATGGACCATGGTTAGGGCGTCGTCCACATGACTGCATTCATTAGAGTCCCCCATTGTTGGACATAATTGCACACATCTCAAGTATTGCTGTGTCGCTATCTAAGATGACCCAAAAGGGCTGGAAACGAGTCAAAGCTGAAATTAAATTGTAAGCTGCGAAAACTTAGCTCTATGGATTAAGAAAATAAGATTTGAGTTTTACTCATTTATATCCCAACAAGATTAAATTTGAGATTGTAATCTAATTAAAACACTTAGTTTATTTTCGTTTTTATTTTTCCTCAGGAGTTTCTGCAATGTTTACGCATTCTACTAAACTTGTTTAACTATTAAAGTATTAACAAACTTATCAAGTTGAGTAATACTTTATTCAAGTCTGATTTGATAAATTAATGAATTTAAATCTAAGATATGAGTTTGGTTTGTTTGTCAAATCTTTGACCAAGCTTAAATAGACTTTAATTTCAATCCAAACTACAAAGATCTATAAACTAGGGTGAGGAATGTGCTACATACGTGGTTAATGTTATTTGCCAATTAGTCATGTCAAATTTAGGCTCTCAAAGGTAATGTTATATGTTAAATTATTGCTTATTCACTTGCTACAAATTGACTATCAACATTATACACATTGACTACCAACTTGGTATCACTGTAATACCTATAATAAACAATGGCAAAACCATCATTTTACTGTAGATGAACAGTGTTTCTACAGTAAACCCGCTTATTCTATTTTATTATAAAGATATAGAGTTAGATTATAAAATTCTATTATAAAAATGATAAATGGTATAATTACATGAGTTTGATGTTCTTTTTTCATCAAATGGTGTTTACCCAGAATTTGTTTTCAACTTGACTGGCGAGAGTGGACCCATTGTAACATAAATTTTGCGTAATGTAATTGGTAGTATTAGCTCATTATGATTTATATGATAATAACATAGCGTATGTTTTTTTTTTTTTTTTTTTTAGTAAAATGAAAATTGCATTAAGATAGATTAGTCATACATGGTTCTAGGATATAAAATCCCTCTAGCGTCATTACTTAAAACATAGCACATATCTTAAGTTTCATGTCCAAAATAGTTTTTTGATAAAAAAAATGGAAGAGTTCATAGGTAAAGGGAATGAAATTACCCTCGTGGAGATGAACATTTTTTATTTTATTTTATTTTTAAAGACCTTTTTAAGTTATGCATCAATGCATGTATATTGTTAGGTAATTGTTTAATGGGTTTTCTTAACATGTGCCCTTAAAGCACATGTTAAGCTGCAATTAATGACCCTATTATTACATTGAGAAATATGTTTTCACAATTTTCTAAGCATTTTCACATCTTTCCAAGCAACTTTCTCCATTATTTATGCATTTTTACCATTTCCAAGCAATTAATGAGCCATGCAATGATGGGGTCCAGGGCCGATTCTGAGTTTTTTGAGATCCTAGGCAAACTCTTAAAATGGGCCCTTCATACCCGCCCCTTTTTTTTTTCCTAGTACCAATATAAAGTTTGTTTGCATATCCCACTGATTTTAATTTCTTAAGATTTTAGAAAAATATAAAAGGTTTTAAAGAAAATTAACAATGTAATCCACTAGAAAACATCATTTTGAACAACTTTGCATAATAAAGTTTTTCTAAAATCTTTCGTTTAATTGGACTTTTTGGCCAAAAATTAAACATAGATAGTAAATTATCAAAAAAATCCACTTAAACGAGAATTTTTTTGGAAAAACTTTATTCTACAAAGTTGTTCACAATGATGTTTTCCAGTGGATTATGTAACAAATTTTCATAAAAACCTTCTATATTTTTGGTAAAACATTGATAAATAAAAATTAGTGGGATGTGCAAATAAAATTAAGGGGTTGCAATAACCATTTTATTTGGAAAAATAAAAATAAAAATTCAGCCTACTACAAGGGTTAGTCCCAAAATGAGGCCCTCATTTTTTAGCCAAAATGTGGGGCCCTAGGTGACTACCTTGCTTGCCTATCCCCAGAATCGGCCCTGATTGGGTCAATAATTGCAGCTTAACATGTACCCTTAGGACACATGTTTATATGTTAAGAAAACACATCCAGCTTTTTTTCCAACTTTGCTCTTCTCATTTCTTTTTAGTTTTTATCATGCAGCCCTACTCCTCGACAATTTTGTAGCAGCCAAAGAGGCTTCGATTTTTCTCAATTCATTGGCAAACTTAATTGTAATAAGGGGTGAAGTTATGAGTTATCTTAAATGGGGGCACCATGCTATAATTCTGTGAAGTGGGAACTGAAAGCTCGAGAGAATCTCTTTTTTCTTTGGAAAAATTACTTTTTGGTAATCATATTCTAATATAATACCAAAACAATGATATTTTTTGCCAACTTATTACAAATTGACTATATGTATGCTTCAAAATAACTATTATCTTCCTATTTTTGGAATTATGTCAACAAGTGATTATTAAATGGTAATTTCTCAATTCTATTTGAACCGGGGCACGTGCCCTAAGGGCCCCTTGGCTCTGCCACTGATTGTAATTACTAAGAAGCCAAGACATGTCAAGTAGGAAACTACGATAGAACTCAAAAATCTATAGCAGAAGTCACCCACACTATCATAAAAGGGTTTCCAACCTATCTTGGGCATTTCCATATAGACTCATATAATAAATTGCAGCTGCAGCTGCAGCTGCACATGCAGATATCATCAACATCATGATAGCTTATTAGCCTGAAGAAATCCACAGAGCAGGCAATGAAAAACTCGAGGGTTTGAAAAGCATTCACAGAGACACGTAGCGACGATGACGAAGACGACAACGTCTTGTGGTGTTTGGGTAAATGGCAAAATGGTCGAAGGAGGAGCTTATCCAATGTACTGATCAAGAGATTTGGGGCGTATATCACCATTAAGATGTCCAATATCTTTTCCTTCTCCCTCCAAAAGATGAGGGGTTTGCTTTGTACAACACCAACGAGAGGTTTTTGCGATGTCGATTTGCCACCAGGCGGTATCGAAGTGAGGTCTTGAGGGAGAGAGGAGGGGTGAGGGTTAGCGCCGTTGACTTTGAGAGCAGTGAAATCTCGAGATAGGAGAATGCAACGTTGCCGTTTTGCCGCTCACGGAAGAGTTAACGCCAATAGCATTAAGTCGCTTAAGGATTTGCACGAAACAACCTTGTTTGGCGGCGTTTTACTAGTGAGCCGTCCTACGCCTAACTGGGCGACGTTTGTTACGTGTGATTTCCAACTAGAGCACCATGTTGTGATATCTCACAAATGACATGATGAGGTCCGGGATCCGAACGTCGGGGACAAATGGCATGGCTGGAATAATGCATGTCATTCATGCGCACACGCATGATCCAATCATGTGATTCTTTTGAATGTCCTAGACTTGGTCAAGTTTGTGGCACCGTTTGGTTGCATTTTTAAAAGATTTTTTTTTTTTATAAATAGAAAAAGTCAATTTTTATTTTCTTGCTTTTTGCTTTTAAGTAAAAGTAACAAAATCAAAAGCACGTTTGGTAAAATTGATTTTGCCGGTAATGTTTTGGATATAATGAGAAACTCTATTAAATTATCGTTGTTAAAAAAAAACCCAAAAACAAAGCCTAGTACAGACACAACATTTCTCGATCGTAAATTTTTCGACTTAAGATCAAACTCGTCCGAAAGATAAAAATGACTTTTAAAAGCAAATTTTCATTGTTTTTGCTTAAAATCAAATATTTTGCTTTTTGCTTTCTAGAAGTCCTTTTTAATTCCTCTAATCAAACAGTGATTTTTACTTTTTCAACTTTTTGCTTTTAAAAGCAAAAAAATTCTTAAAATAAGTGTAACCAAATGGTACCTGTACGGGGTAAAATCTTTCTCCCCGAACTACGTGTTGATGATGGAGCTTGTTCCCTCGCCTGGACCTGCAATCACAAGCTTGGAAAATGGGTCAGAGGGTAGGCCAAGGTGGGTTTTGGCCGTGCCCTCTCCGAAGCTTAAGTCAGAAAGCTGCACTGTGGAGAATGAGGCAAGGAAGAAGATGAATCTCAGAGAATTAGGGTACTGTAGCTTACCAAATTAGGCTGTATCGTATTCTTTTTATACCCACCTGTACGGACTGACCATGTGAGGTCAGATAACTGCTTGGGTTAGGTCAGATCTGACCATGGTTTGCCCATAACCGTCTGACCATAGTTTAGTGACTATGGTTGGCCAGAGAATCGTGGTTTCTTGTAACCGCTGTGTCAGGAATTACAGCTGCTAGGACAGTTTTGGACTGTAGTAGGATTTGGACTGTAGTATGAGTCATAAGACAGGTGCCCCGAGGTGAAAGCCAAGAACCGAGTTGGGAGATCACGTGCCCTGTAGCGGGTCCCACCGTGTAGGCCTCCCACGTGTCAAGTGAAGTGTTTTAACTCCTTGCCCCGAGCTGGATCTTCGGAGGCGAATCACGTGCGTTGTGGTTGGCCTGGTTGAACAATCTTCGCCACGTGTCAGCGTTTCAGACTTGAACCTTCCATCCCGAGTTGAAACCTCAGTTCAGATATATTTCCACACAGTACCTATATATATGTAAATATATATATTGCTTTTGAAAGTTGAAATTCAAAAAAGCAAAAAATTTTATTACGCACAATTTGGTTGTGCTTTTTAAAAGTATATATTTTTATTTTTATAAACAAAAAGTTAGAAAATTAAAGAGTCTTGTTATAAAAATTAGAGGTGCAACTCAATTCGGTTCGAGTCGGTATGACCTGAACCCAAAACTAAACCGGCTAAGGGTTAGTTCTCATTTTTTAACCTAAAACCAAATCATATACTAAAGGTTGTTAGGCATCCAAATGAAAATGAAACAATTTTAATGGATTTTGTGTAGTATAAAGGCACAAATCCTTCACCTCGAATGGAAGAATTAATTCCAAAAAATATTAGTGGCATTTCATAATCATAATTTCTAAAATTTGATATTATAACATCAATTATATATAATGATGACTTCAATTTTTTTTAAAAGTAATCTTATTTGATGTGATAAATTTTTGCATTCAATACAATATAAAAATACACAAAATTTTTTCAATTTCTATTTGAACACCCAAATGGGCTGTACGTAATAGATAAAACTAACCCAACACATGCAAAGTTCGGGTTAGTTCAGTTCGGTTTTCGGCTTGACTTGTGGAATATTTTACATCTTCTTATCATAACAAATAATATTTAAATTACAAAAGACATCAATTTGTAATTTTTTTTTCTTTAATAATGATAAATACATTTTCATATATTGAAGAAAAATAAATATTGAAATTGGAATAAAAAAAATAAATAAGTACATGCACTGATGTAATATCATATAATATTTACACAGAAAGTTAGTTCTCGGGTTGGGTTGGATTGTCAAACGCCTCAACCCTCAACTTAAAATCAAATTAAATAGGCATTGGTTCTTAATTTTTATTTAAGATTAGATCAAGGTGGCTTAGGAAAAAATTTTCAGGTTAGTTGAAAATTTGATTTCGATCAGTTTAGTATTCGATTTTCACTTGACCAAGTTGACCCTTATTATCAGAAATGACCTTTTCTACTTATTTAATTTAAGTAAGTACTTTCAATAAGGGCCTATTTGGATGTCTAATTTAAGGTTAAATAATTTAATAAATTTTACACAATATTGCATGAAAGCACAAATCTATCACATAGATGACCATCATTTTAATTAATTATTTATTTATTTATTGAATTTGTAAATTCAAGATAATGGATTTGTACTTTCAATACAATATAAAATTTATTGAATTGTTTAACCTTGAATTAGACAACCAAATGGGCCCTAACTAAAAAATAGAAAAGCTACTCCTGAGTAAGCAAGAGTCTACTAACAAATATCTAGTTATTTTGTTATGTTCGTTATATTGTGTTAGTATTTTTGTTATATTCCGTTAGTTAGTTACTGATTGATTAATCGTATTTTATATATATATATATATATATATATATATATATATATTCTCTGTACCCGTATATTCATTTCTCTCATCTTCCTTCTCGGATGTTAACCTTGCAACCGGCAACAATGGTAACCTCTGCAAGTCTTTGCTTCTTCACTATAATTCTATGGTACGGCTCCTTATTATCAGTTCTTCTTCTCTATAATTCTCTGCTTCTTCTCCCTTCTAAATTTCTTCATTTTTCTTGATGTTTTTCCTTCTTCTTTCTTTTTATAAATAATTTATGGATATCTTGTTTTGTAGTTCAATTCTCGACCTCACTGTGATCACTTTTTTTCTTTTTTTGATACGATTTGCAATTTGCAATGTTGATTTTCAAATGTTATAGTTGTGTGCATGTTTGATGAAATGCAATAATGGAAAAAGGTTACAATTGTATGTTTATGTTTATAAGATTGTATTGGATTTTTTGAAAAGAACATGGCAAAATCGTTCTGCTTCTTCATAACCAGGACAACGAATTTGGTAAATGCTCTTCATAGGGAGGAATTTGAGCTCAATTTTCCTTTTTCAGCTTATATTTATCCGTGTTTATTATGCAGTAGAATCATGTATTCTTGGATTTGGCGACTACCCTTTGTTTTTAATCAATTGGGTGTTGTTTGGATGGTGTGTTGGACTACATTTTAGCACTCTTTCCATGCCAAAATCTTGAACATTTTGAATACATTACAATTAGCAGGGCGTGTTCCTCTCTCTCTCTCTCTCTCTCTGGGGAGGTTAAACATGCATAATGACACATCATAGCATAACCCGCTAATGCATGTTGTTTGCTTGAATTCTCTGCTCCTTCACTGTAATTCTCTGGTACAATAATTCTCCTTATTATCAGTTCTTCTTCACTGTAATTCTCTGCTATTTCTCCCTTCTAAATTTTCTTCATTTTTCTTGATGTTTTTCCCCATTTTTTTTCTTTTTATAAATAATTTATACAATTTCTTGTTTAGTGGTTCAATTCATAACCTCACTGTATTCACATTTTCTTTCCTAACCTCACTGTAATCATATTTTTTTCCTTTTTCTTTTTTTGATATAATTTTCAATGTTGATTTTTATATGTTGTAGTTGTTTGTATGTTTCATACAATGCAAGAATGGAAGAAAGTAACAGTTATGTGTACATGTTTGTATTGGATTTTTTGAAAAGAACATGGAAAATTGTTCTGCTTCTTCATAACTAGGACAACAAATTTCGTAAATGCTCTTCATAGGGAGGAATTTGAGCAGCTAATAACTTCAATCTTCTTTCAATTTTCATTTTTCAACTTATATTGATATGTGTTTATTGTGCATTAGAATCATGTATTCTTGGATTTGGCAACTATGCTTTGTTTTTAATCATTTGGGTGTTGTTTGGATGGTGTGTTGGACTATATTTTAGCACTCCTTCCATAACCAAAGCTTGAAAATTTTAAATACATTACAATTAGCAAGGCGTGTCCCTCTCTCTCTCTCTCTCTCTCTCTCTTTCTTTTAGGGGGTTGAAAATGCATAATGACACATCTTAGCATAACCCATTGAGGCCTGTTGTTTGCTTGGCTATAAAAGCATAATGAGAAACAGCAGGATGCAGAGCGTAGTGGCCTCACAAAGACTAATTTCTTTATCGACATTGATGAATTGAATTAAATAATTCAAGCATATAAACTTTGCTGGTATTTCCTTCTCGCTACAAGGACTAATTTCTTCTTTCTTGCCCCATTCACTCCTCCAATAATTCTAGAAGTAAAACCTACTTCTGAAATTACTTCCGCTGGTCCGAAATCATGTCTGCTCAAATTCCCATTAACGAATATCCCTTGCAAGAGCAACACCTTCAAGGGCAAGAGCTAAAAACATTTAAGAGGATGAGCAACAGAGCCCTCCTACGCAAGAACATAACCTTCAAGGGGATCAACCGAACCTTCCACAGCAAGGGCAAGTCAACCTTCCGGTTGATGAGCCAAGGTTTGTAGGTGTGTTAGGCAGGATGGATACAAATCCAGCTCCATATGTCGTGTGGTCTAAACCAAGGGCAAAAGCAACAGAGCTACAAAACATTTAAGAGGATGAGCAATAGAGCCCTCCTATGCAAGAACAGAACCTTTAAGGGGATCAACCGAACCTTCCACAGCAAAAGCAAGTCAACCTTCCGATTGATGAGCCAAGGTTTGTGGGCGTGTTAAGCAAGAAGGATACAAATCCAGCTCCATATGTCATGTGGTCTAAACCAAGGGCAAGAGCAACATAGTTACAAAACATTCAACAGGATGAACAACAAAGCCCTCCTATGCAAAAACAGAACCTTCAAAGGGATCAACCGAACCTTCCACAGCAAGAACAAGTCAACCTTCTGGTTGATGAGCCAAGCTTTGCAAACGTGTTAGGTTGGATGGATACAAATCCACCTCCATATGTTGTGTGGTCTAAACCAAAACTTTTCTTTTACCCTTGCGTGTTCGAGAGAGTCTACTATAAGATTTACCCCATTGTTATGATAATCCTGTCTACTGCTTTTTTTACTACAGATGTACTTGAGAAGGAAGGGGTAATGGCCTTGACAACAGTCACTACAATCATCTTTGTTTTCCTCTCTTCTTTAATGTTTATCTTCGATGGAATTCATATTTTTTTCTCCAATAGGATACCAAGTGAGTACACCAGCCAAATCTGGTGTAATGAATTGCTGATTAACATTTTTCAGGAGGATGAGCAATAGAGCCCTCCTACGCAAGAACAGAACCTTTAAGGGGATCAATTGAACCTTCCACAGCAAGAGCAAATCAACCTTCCGATTGATGAGCCAAGGTTTGCAGGCGTGTTAAGCAGGATGGATAAAATCCAACTCCATATGTCATGTGGTCTAAACCAAGGGCAAGAGCAACAGAGCTACAAAACATTTAAGAGGATGAACAACAAAGCCCTCCTATGCAAGAACAAAACCTTCAAAGGGATCAACCGAACCTTCCACAGCAAGAGCAAGTCAACCTTCCGGTTGATGAGCCAAGGTTTGCAAGCGTGTTAAGTTGGATGGATACAAATCCAACTCCATATGTTGTGTGGTCTAAACCAAAACTTTTCTTTTACCCTTGCGTGTTCGAGAGAGTCTACTATAAGATTTACCCCATTGTTATGGTAATCCTATCTATTGCTTTTTTCACCACAGATGTATTTAAGAAGGAAGGGGTAATGGCCTAGACAGCAGTCACTACAATCATCTTTGTTTTCTTCTCTTCCTTAATGTTTATCCTCGATGGAATTCATATTTTTTTATCCAATAGGATACCAAGTGAGTACACTAGCCAAATCTAGTGTAATAAATTGCTGATTAACATTTTTCACATTATCAACAGTGCCTTCATCACTTAAAAGAAAATAGAAGGAGTAGGACAGAAGATTCTTGCAGCAGGCCTGCTTATAAGCACATTAGGCATTGTGCTTCATATGGCCTACTTCTTTTGTGGTTGTTGCAGGTTAAAGCAAATTGCTGGAGATCAACACCGACTTAATCTCTCTCCAGAAATTTCTAGCCCCTCCACTTATATTCTACCCATTTATCTTTCTAGATTCTTCCAGATTTTTCTTATTCTTCTCTTCCTATTCTCCAGATTTTTGTTTCTAGAAATCTCCATCATCTTCTCTCTCCTTCTCTATTTCTCATTTATATCCTATTCTCTCTCTCTAGATGTTTCCTCTTCCACAGCCATTCTCGAAAGATTGGGTAGCTTCAATTCAGCAGTGAACCGACTTTAAGAATCAGTGATAACAGCTATAAAAAGGGAGGGGGTGAGCCTCCATGGTGTGTGAGTCATGTAAAGTGAAACACAAGGGTGAACGAGTCTTGCATTGTGTGTATGTGTGGTGTGGGAAGTCACTAAATCTAGGTGAGTGTGTTATAAGGTGGTGAAGGTGTTATGAAGTGTAATGTGTGTAGAGTGAATCTAAGTGTGAGTGTGTAGTGTTCTTTGAGTGTATGTGAGTGTAGTATTTTTAAGGTGTAAATAAGTGGTAAAGTGAGGGTATTTTAGTGTGTTTGTAGTATACCAAAGGTTAAGGTATGAGTGTCCTGAACAAATAATGTACTATGTATTCTTATTAATAAAGAACAAAATCAAACAGCATTCGAGAGAGAGGACTAGAATCCAATATATATCCAAGTGGGTTTGAGTTTCATTAACTTACAACGATTGGTGTTTGAAGCTATGTGTTGTGTACTTGTGGATTGGTGACTCACTCTAATATTATTCTGATTAAGTCTAAATTCTTTTTTTTTTTTTTTTTTGTTAAAGTTGATTTTGATGCTATCTAGTATTTTTAAAATCAAACTTCAGCTACTATTGGATAAGGGAGATTAATGCCTTGTTTTTTGGGATAAAGAAGACAAAGGGTCTTATCAACCATTAATTTTTATTTTTTTTTTTTGGGTAAAATGCAAAAACCCCCCTTCTATTGTTACCCATTTTGCAGGATACCCCCCTCTAAAAAAAAACCCAACAAAAAACTCCCCATATTGTGCCAGGGGGGTACGCCGTTAAAGGTGATGTTCAATGACCATTATACCCATGTATGGAAAAATATTAAAATATTAGTTTTTGATATTTTTAAATGGTTTTTAAAAACTATTTATAAAAGTACCCTTTTACCCTTGACTGTTAAGCAAAACCAATGCCTCCCCCACCCTATGTTTGTGGATACTCACTCATACCCATTCTCGCGATAGTCCACCCCTGGCTTCACCTCCGACATCGACGCCTAGCAAATGAGGCGTGGATGGTGCACCACGTCGTCAGCGACGAGGGTTTGGGTTTCAGAGTTTGGGTCTAATATTTATCAACTCTTCATCGTTGGAAACCCCCCCATCCCACCCTCCCTCTGCACCCACAATGTCAATAAACCCAAACCCTGGTACCGATGTACTCAATCTATAGTTGTCGATCCATAGTCACTGTGATTCACCATCGAAAACATCCATCAAAACATCGAGCTTTAGATTCACCCAAAAAAAAAAAAACTGAAGATAAGAAGAAGAAGAAGCATCAGGAGGAAGGGAAGAAAAAAAAAAAACGCAGAAGAGAGAAAAAGATGAAGCACCACCACCACCAACGAAAAAAAATGGAGGTTTGGGCTTCTTGAGATTAAAGAGAGAGAAAGAGAGAGGGGAAAACAAAGTAAGAAAAAAAGGGGGGGGCGAAGGGGAAGCCATGGATGTCGGTGTCTATGGTCTCCTTTTTCTACTCTGTTTTTTGTTTTTTTGGTAAAATCCCAAATCTGGTTCTTGAGCTTAGAGAGAGAGAGAGAGAGGAAAAGAAAGAAAGAAGGAAAGAAAAAAAGGGGGCGAGTGGGGAGCCATGGATGCCGGCGTCCATGGTCTCCTTCTTCTTCTCTATTTTTTTGGTAAAATCCCAAATCATCTTCTTTCTTTCTTTATCTATGGGTAGATGGACCAAATTTGGGGTTGGCTTCCACAGTCACCGACGAGGGTGAGGAGATGAGGAGAGGAGGAGAACGGGGCAGCGGATTTGGTGGCCGTGATCAGCCATGGCTGTCGTGGAATAAACTGGTTTGACGAACCAGCCATGGTTGCCTACTGTTTTCATGGAGAGTCAACATAAAGGAAAAATAAAATAAAATAAAATAAAAAGAAAGAGGGAAGAAAGGGCATTTTTGTCTCAAAAATTAATAAACAACATCGCGTGTGCCGCACGTGATGTTATTCTGTTAAATTGCCTAATGGCAAACATACGGAGGGGGGTATTTGTCAACCCTAAATAATATGGGGGGGTTTTGTTGGATTTTTTTTTAGAGGGGAGTATCCTGCAAAATGGGTAACAATAGGAGGGGTTTTTGCATTTTAGCCTTTTGTTTTTTTGGGGGTTTCAATCGCTATGTTTTCCAAACAGTTATTTCAATTTTTTGAGAACTTGAAAAGGGTTCGTCAGGTTAATATGACCATGTGGGCAAAGACTTTCATGTAACTGTGATATGATCAGGTAGTATCACAAGCCAATCAGATTCAAGCAAAGTGGGAAAGTGGGACCAACAAGTATACTGATATTCCCACTTTGTTTGAACCAGATTGGCTTGTGATACCTCCTGGCCATAGCACAATTACATGAAAGTTCTACTCTAACCATGTGGCCCACTGTTTGATGGGTGAGAGTTGAAACTTGAAAGTCTAGTACCACTAAAATTTGTTGTTATTGAAATAAAATAAATAGAGTCAATGGTTATTAGGTTTAATGACATGTCCCGTCTTAATAAGCTTAATTCTAACTTAACAAAATAGTGAGATTTACAAAGGTTTTGATTTCAACTATATGCGGGTGTGTTTTATCCTATCATTTGAAAGGAAAAATAAAAACAATGGAATAGGATTTGTAATGGGCAAGGTGCGTCAGGCAATACCAAATAGCAGCAGCTGATCCAGAGGCAGGAAAATATATATATATATATATATATATATATATATTTTTTTTTTTTCTGATAATGGGTGGGAAAAGCTTCTAGTTGTGCAAGTTGTCTTACAACTGTCTATTGGATGAACAAAACCAACAAAAGTTTACTATAGATCAGAGAGAAAATGATTCAGAAAAATTAAATGGATTTACTTTGATCTATTCTGCCAAATTTATGTATTGAAGTACAACGGCTGATCATGAATGATTGATGCAAAATCTATACTGAAACTAAATTTCATAAAATTAAAGTAAATGTTTTTAGATCTTCCTTAACATTTAACAGCCCCACAAAAGAACTCCTATAATGTGGCGTCAAAGGGGGCTTTTATTGGCACCCAAGACTTATTTTTTATCCCTACTTATTTTATATTTTAAGATTTTATGAAAAATATAAAAGGTTTTCATGAAAACTGACCACGTAATCCATTACAAAACATCATTCTAAACAATTTTGTAGAATAAAGGTTTTCCAAAATCTTTCATTTAAGTGAGCCTTTTAACCATTTATGAAACACAGACCCAAATGACAAAAAAAATCCATAGTATTAAAGTACATCATTTTTGGGTCCGTTTCATTTGTGAGCTCATTTTTGTTGTTCACGAATAATCTATAAACGTTTTACTAAATTAATTATGCCTCATGGACGCGAGTGATTTTTATGTGTAACTGTGATACGGCCACGTGTTATAGAATTGTACAACGACACTTAATTAAACTACCTTTAATTCTTCGTTTTCTAACATTTTTCTACCTTCGCAAATGCATATAACATATGTAGAACAAGAATAGTTGGGCCTTGTATCTATATTTGGTTTCTAGTTGTATTGCTCTACTCTAACGGTGGACTTGGTACCTATAAAAAGATATTGATGGTTGTAAGATAAAATGTTTTACTAAATTAATCCTGCCTCTTGGATGCAATTTGAGCCACAACCATTTGTCAACAACATTGCACAGTATGTACTAATACAGAACCAATACAGGTTAACTTTGCACCAACACTAATTGATACCATTACATGTCAAATCTAATAAACTGAATCTTCGTTAGTTTGCTTGATCAACCTGCGTTGATCTCAAGAACTTGAGCCCAAAAAAGAAAGGTCTACCCTGTGTGATTGGCCTTCTACCAGTTCGAGATAGATGACCAATTCACATGCAGGGATACATGTAAACTTCTCTCTGGTCGGACATCCCATCTCAGCGAAGTTGGTCATGGGAATGGCAATTGAATCCATTTGGATAAGCCTAATGGGGCGGTTTAACTCATGAAACCATATCTAGCTCTTGTATAGAATTGTAAAACAACCTCTGTTCTTCTTCCAACATTTTTCTACCTTCACGAATGCATATGTAAAGGTGGCCAAGAACATATATAGAACAAGAATAGTTTGGCCTTGTATCCATATTTGGTTTCTAGTTGTATTAATCTACTATAACCCCCACCCTTTACTCCCAATATCAATCCCAACCCTCAAGAAAGATGCCCAATTAGTCATTTTAACAAGCAAACATGCACAACTTACAACAATGCTATTTTAAGAGGAAGAAAAAAAATCTTCGTATCGAACCAAAAATAAAAAAATCTTAAGTCATAGTGTTTCACCGTCAGAAAGAAATACATACATATATATATATATATATATATATATATATATATATAATAAAATAAAAAGAGGCAAAACAAAAATTGAAAGGAAACTTGGAAATTGGAACACATTCTGTTTTTACAAAGTTTTTTTCTCTCGTTTCCACCTATCATGCCCACACTCTCCTCGATCCTTCAGTAGTAACCCAAGAGGCTTCGATTTTCCACAATACGTTGGCAGAATTGATTACAATTACGAACAAGGCAAGACATGTCATTTCGAGTTTCCCTCTCCCCCCAAAAAATAAATCCTAAGTCATAAAAAAAAAAAAAATTAAAAATATAACAACAAAGATGTCTAGCTTGTTTCTATACTTAGAGGATTAGACCTTTTTTTTTTTTTTTTTTGATCAACAAAAAAAATATTATTAATTAGAGAAAATGAGATACATGAAGTAAATACAATCCATTCAAATTGGAAAACACCAACCACCCCAAATGATCACCCAGCCAGACAATTCTCAATAAAGAGTTGAAAATAGACTACAACTTACAAAATTGAAAAACCGCCTAATAGAAAGTCGTCCCAAACCAAACAACTCAAAAAACACGGCCAAACATAAACTATACATCTCCCATCTAATACACCACAACCCCAACGAAACAAAAAGCAAAAGAAGATCCAAAAATATGACACCACTAGAATCAGCTCAAAGCCAAACTAGAAAATTTAAACAAACAAGACAAACTCAGCGATGGTATCTTGGGCTAGCAAACTCCAAAGCAACTCAAAACTACTCCTGAAACAGGAAAGTATTACGTAAAACATTTCCTTGGAGTGATTATTTTTTAGCATTTTCATTTCCTTTCCTTTCCCTTATTCTTTCTCTTTCTGAAATCCAAATATAGTTTAGGCTCTCAAACTACGTAATACAATTTTTAGTGTTCTAACAATAGGAATTATACCTGGTGCCATTTATTCATCAAAAGAAATGGCTCTAGAGAGAGCATGCATAATGGTAAAACAAACTTCAGCTGGCCGACCCAGATGGTTGGAATAAGACTTTATTGAGTTGGATTGAGTTGAGTTAGGAAGTTATACACCAATCAATTTTTTGAAACTAACACACAACAAGGTATGCAAATAATAATAAATAAATAAATAAAATTTATGAAAAAGAAATATGTGGATATCAAAAACTAGAAAAACAATAATAAATATAAAAAAAAAAAACCAAAAACAAAAAACAAATACAAGCAAACCGAGGATTTACGTGATTCGGCTAATAGCCTACATTAGCCGGTGATAAAGCCAAAACCCTAGAAAGAACACAGAGCAAAAAAGGAAGAACTTACAACGATTGGTTTTTGAAGCTTGACGGAAGGAGAGAATTTTAATTAAGTAGAATTTTAATTTGAGTAGAACTTACAACGATCGGTTTTTAATTTGAGTAGAATTTTAAGATTACAAGATTTTTTTCAATGCTTTTCCAGGACTAGTAATAAGATGTAGCAGAATCAAACAGAATACGTACAAGAAAAAGGTTGGAGTTGCATTAACTTACAACAATTGGTGTTTGAGGCTTTCTGCTGTGACTTGTGGCTTGTGGCATGGTGTGGTGACTACTCGGTCACACTATAATAAAATAACTTTTTTTTTATTTTAAAAAAGGGTTGTACTCGTATATTTCAATGCTATCTGGGTTTTTAAAAATCCAATTTCGATTTCTATTGATGCCATTTTTTTTTTGGATGAAGTTGATGACTCCTTGCTTTCCAAACAGCAACTAAGTTAAACCCAGCCTCTATGTTTTCCGAACAGTTATTTCAACAAGTTGTGTTAAGACCACGAGGCGTCTCACTTTTTAGATGAAGTTGATTAGTCCTAGTCCCTACTAGAGGAAGGTTGAGACTCGCGCAATTCATTGTGGGGTTATTACAATTTTACTACTCCTAAATAATTTTCCTAAGAGGGAGGGAATCAAAATTGCTAAGAGGGAGCCCGGAGGCTAATGCCATCACATAAAATAATCTAAGTTCCCATTTAATTTACATTTTTTAAGGTTTTATAAAAAATACAAAAGGTTTCTACGAAAACTAATCACACTGTCCACTTGATACATCATTGTGAACAACTTTGTAAAAGAAATTTTTTTCAAAATCTATCATTTAAGTGGACTTTTTGGTCATTTGCAATCTTTGTTTCATTTTTACAAAATGTTACATACAAAATGGCCAAAAACCCCATTTAAACGACAGATTTTAGAAAAACGTTTTTTTTTTTACTAAATGTAAACTAAGTAGGGGGCTTAAATACTTTATGTGTGGCAATAGCCTAACCGTTTTCCTAATTCCCAAAAATATAATAAATAAGTAACTTTCCCAATAACGTACTCAAATAGAAGATCACGTATTAAGTATTGGAGGTCCAAGTTCGAACCTTCACCCTCTCTCTATCATTTTTAGTTTACAAAATTATTCAAAATAATGTTTTCTATTAGACAATATGAGCCATTAACAGTCTATTACCTCTATTATCAATCTCTATTTTCTGTCTACTTCATCGCCTGATTTTTCACTCTACATACCCTCTCTCTCCGTCCTGCCCTCATTATGTTTCAAGCACTTTTTGATTAATCTTAATTGAAAAGATAGAAAAATATTTAAATGAGTCGAGATTTTTATTTTACGCATTCTCTTTCATTTACCAGTAGAGTATCCAGAATTTTGGTTCCATTTAATCTTCGAACAATTAGGAAGGTCATCTGGCTTTACATTAGTTAATGTTTAGCCGTTTAGGATAAGACGGTAGAACTTAGCATTTGAAAGGTTAAATTGCTGGGATGAGTGTTGCCCCTTAATTTTGTAGTTAGTAACAGAGTATACTACTCCTGAACCGTAATAAGAACTAGGCTTGGGCAAATAATTCTTGTGACATGATCTTCTTAAGTGGTTATTTTTCCATTTTAAGACCTCTCTTTTCCAACCCAAATTTTTATTTGTTTAGATTTGAATTTGATTGAATGCTTAAAATCAGTCACTAAACTTGTAAAATAATAGCGGCTACGAGGATAGTGTTGTTTGTAAAGATCACTCGAAAGTCCCGACTTCAAATCTCTGTCCTCTCACTATCCCGAATTCAAATCTTTGTTCTCTCAGTATTGGATGCATGGAGTTGCTTGTTGACTATGTATTAGCATAAGACTAATCCAGCCTAAAATTTAATAAGAGTAGCTTGAATGTGGACTTGCAAGCCAATGGGACTTATAACACCTAGGCCAGCTAGCATGCTCAGTAAAAGACATCAAAATACTCCGTGAAAAGCTATCATAAAATTTGGCTTGCATAATCTCTATAAGAGAAATATTTAATCCAATGATGGACTTGATAAAATATGAAGCACATGAAAACTCGCTTATGGTGGTAAGAGATAATGTTTTACTAATTCAACACCGATGGTGGAAAGATACCAATTAGTCAGTCAACATAACAACATGGACAATTAGAGTAGTGCAATTTCATAAGGAAGAGAAACAACCGTCGAAATTTTTTTTCATTGTCAAAGGGAACCGCAAAACAAGAATTGAAAAGAAACTGGTGTGACCTTCATTTCCTTTTTAGCATGCCCGCGTCCCATCGCTTATGGATGGTTCAGCAGCAGCCACAGAAGCTTCGATTTTCCTCAAGTGATTGGCAGAACTGAGCATGGTTAGTATCAAGGCAAGACACGCCAAGTAAGAACCTATGAGAGGAGGAACCAATGTCCCGCAGAACTCACCTACCCTATCACAATAGGGCTTCCAACCTGTGTGGACGTTTCCATGAAGACTCACATGGTAAACTGCAGTCGCAGCCCCACATGCAGATACCAGCAATATGATCATAGCCTGTAAAATACAAAATCAGGCGAAGTCAATATAAACCCAAAATATCCTCTCATTCTATCAATTCCTCTTTCCTTTAAGACTTCAATCTTTCTTCTCTTTTCTTTTTTAATACTTGCCAATCAACCCATTCAGGCATACTTCTAATAATCTATATCTATCCCATTATTATATAGTTATCTCTGTTCACGTGTGCAATTAATTAGGTAATCCTCTACTCCAATTCATGTAAGAATTCAATTACATTTCTGTATTATTTTATTCACATGAACTGAATAAATGAAGTTTAATTAAAATAATTTATTAAAATTTTAAGAATCAACATATTGAACAACGCTCTCATATCAAACATATTTTATGATCAACGGATGCAACATATGTTTTAATCTTCTTTTAGATAATTTCTCCAATCGTCATTGTTGTGGATGCATCTCTCAGATGCTACTACCACTGCCATTAAATTATGCAATTAATCATCTACATCCAACGACTGCACTCGCAATCATTTTGACTCAACTTTTTAATTAATTTCAAATTTTGATTGCCCTGTCAGCTAGTAAGAGAGAGTGGATGAACTTATACAGTATTTTAGCATATCCTTAGAATTGAAGGGGCATGGAAGAAATAGTGGATTCAGTTAATTACCATATCAAGCATAAGAAAGAAGCCGATCTTGGGATGTCTTGGCTCATTAAAGAGGGTCGCGGATTTATTTATTAAAGCCACAATTGACCACAGAGAGAAAACAAGTACGATCGCATTCGCACCAAGCAAAAACCTGCAAAATAGTTATGGCAGCAATACATCAAAATACTATATAGCTAGGGGAATTATTTTAAAGAAGCAAAACCAAAACAAAAAAACAAAAAACTTTAGATCCAAGAATGCTTACTCAAATGCTGGTGAGTAGGTAAAGTGGGCATTAAGCTTGTATCCAGATGATTTGCCAGGTTTAGAAATGGCAAGCGTAACAACTGCACCTAACGCAAATCCTGGTGCGAGAACTCTCATGATAAGCTCAAACGAAAGTCGTGTGCATTTTGATTTGCGTCCTGATTCCGCCATCTCAAAACTGGGAGGATTAGGAGCAGGGGCGAAGCTAGGAATTGAGTCCAGCGGAGGCATAATTTGGTTGTTACTTTGTCCTATTTCGAAAAAATCAGAGATACTTCCAAAAAAATTTGAAAAAAAAAAGAGAGTAGAATGGGAAAGAATAATAAAAGGGTTAAAGAAATTAAGAGGTTCAAAATACTCAACTTATAAAACAAATAAATAAATAAATAAGTAAAAGGGGTTTTCAGGTGAGGCAAGTGCCCCCACGGCCCCACCTAGTCCTTCACCAGCTTCGCCCCTGATTACGAGGGGTAAATACAAATACGGAACTATATAAATAAGGAGGAAAAAAAAAAGAAAAAAAAAGGGAAACCCAGAGCAAATTCTTTTTAATTAATTCCCTAAATATTCTTCCTTTTCAATTCCAAACCACCACCCCATCTCCTCTCTCTCTCTCCAACGCGAGAAGCATGTAAAATTTCAGGCTTCCTTTCTTTTTCCGCCACTTTGTCAGCGCCCAAACGGAGCATAAGGGGGGAAATCACTAAACTACCAGAAATCCTCAATGGAGCCACCACCAAAAACCCTTAAAAGCCCCCATGTTCGACACGCTTCGGTAAGAATTATAAAGTGATAATTTTTCATCGGTAGTAGTTTATCTGCGGAATCCTCCACCATTTCTCTCAACCCAGATTTTCTCTCACATCCAACAATCCAACCATAGCTTGATGAAACCACAAAATATATTATTGTTAAATCATAAATAAGCATACATATTCATTATTAGAAAAAACAAGAAGATTGAACACATACTTGCATCCATAGTGATTAACAAGCACACACGAGTCTTTAGACAGGGAAAGTCTTCTACTCTCTTCTCTCTCCAGAGGTTGCACAATTCAATAGGTAGAAGGCAACTAGTTGAGTGAGAGTAGGGACCAACCCTCTTTATTTATAGAGAAACATAAGGCAAGTCCTAACCCATCAAGGACTGCTAACAATAGGTCCACACAAAATAAGAAACACCATACTAGGAAACAAAAAAACACTAACACGTAATAAGGTGCACCATAACTCAATGAACCGAAAGGTGGATTACTAACCATCCATTGAGCCCAACAGGTCACTCCTCACTAAAGTCAGACATTCTTACTAAACAAAATATTAATGAACTATGTTTGCCCATTCAGGAATAAATTCCAACATAGCTTTCTCAGAGCTTTTCCTTCTTTTCTTTTTTTTTCTGAAAATTAAATTGTATTGAAATTAAGCTATTAAAACTAATAAGTTACTGAAAGAATTCTCATTAAACAATTTCTTGACACAAGAATCAGTTGCATTGTTTAGGCCATTAAAAGAAAGAAATCACCATCAAAATAAAACAGTGCCTTAAACACAAAAATCAGTGAATATAGCTGCAGAATTGGCTTAAGAATATACTTGGAATTGTAGCACTGTCAGCACACGTACTTAAACTCATGAACATGTACAAAATAACAGCATTTGCCATTTGCCTTACATTGAACTTCTAATCTTGCACAAAGCTATTTATTGAACTCTCTATCAAATTGATCGAATTGATTCTACTTCTCCCATCAGCAGCTTCAGTTTTGCTATGACATGTACGACTGTTATGTCCAGGTACCTCGCAAATCGTACATTTTCGTGCATTTTCCACAATCTCAAATTTTGAAGGATCACGTTTTGTAGGACTTAATTCTTTTTTTTTTTTTTTTTTTTTTTTTGATCCTCAAAAAACCAATCTAACACAAAAGAAAACCAAAATACAAACCAGGAGGGAGAAAATGGCATAACACAAAAGAAAACCAAAATATACCAGCACCCAACGAAATACGAAAAAGGTTAGATGTCAAAATAATTCTGATTCTTTTGAACCTAACAAAATAAACTACTAAACAATTGAAGAAACTTAGTGCTGATGTCAAATATATACTTGTGGATTCTTTTTTTTTTTTTAAAAGGTTAGATGAATCTATTTTGATATCAATAAAAATTCCGAACTGAAATGAATGCAGAATAAGAATGTTTACCTTGTCGGAAGCTTCGTCGGAAATTTAGTCGGAGAAGGGAACCGTCCTAGAGTTGGTCCGAACGTGAAAAGGCAGTGTAAGGAGGAGAGAGAGGGGGGCAAGGGAGAGCGGTGTATGGGGAAGGGCCTTGTGTGAACTGTGAACGAGGGAAAAGAGGCTCCGGTTCCAAAAACATGAAAGCTGGAGCCTTTTGTTGCATTGGACTTTCAAAGGAGGGTAAAATGATCAAGTGAGACCTTTATAAATCTTGGAGCTGTGGAAGAAAAGAAAATAGCTCTGGCAATAACACCTCCCTATGTTATTTGTGCCATTAATGGGTTAGGTTATGTCCAACCCAATTACCGGGCAAACCCAAAACGAACTGACCCAATTATGGCCCGGCACAGATTTAAACTCAATCCAGACCCGACCCATTACATGTTAAATCTAATAAATTGAATCTTCGTTGGTTTGCTTGATCAACCTGTGTTGATCTCAAGAACTTGAGCCCAAAAAAGAAAGGTCAACCCTTGTGTGATTGGTCTTCTATCAGTTCGAGATTGATGACCAATTCACATGCAGGCTAGGGATACATGCAAACTTCTCTCTGGTCGGACATCCCATCTCAGCGAAGTTGGTCATGAGAATGGCAATGAGAATCCATTTGGATAAGCGTAATGGGGCGGCTTAACTCATGAAACCACATCTAGCTCTTGTATAGAATTGTAAAACAACCTCTGTTCTTCTTCCAACATTTTTCTACCTTCACGAATGCATAAGTAAAGGTGGCCAAGAACATTTATAGAACAAGAATAGTTTGGTCTTGTATCCATATTTGGTTTCTAGTTGTATTACTATACTATAACCCCCACCCTTTACTCCCAATACCAATCCCAACCCTCAAGAAAGATGCCCAATTAGTCATTTTAACAAGTAAACATGGACAACTTACAATTTTAAGAGGAGGAAAAAAATCCTAGTATCGAACCAAAAATAAAAAAATCTTAGTCATAGTGTTTCACTGTCAGAAAGAAAAAAAAAAAAAAATATATATATATATATATATAAAGAGGCAAAACAAAAATTGAAAGGAAATTTGAAAATTGGAACACATTCTGTTTTTACAAAGTTTGTTTCTCACATTTCCACCCATCTATTTTTACAATGTTGATATATAATATAACCAACATTGCAAGAAAAACATGTGGGAGGGACTTTGTGGTAATGTGGTATGTATATATATATATATATATATAAAAAGAGGCAAAATAAATATTGAAAGGAAACTTGGAAATTGGAACATATTCTGTTTTTACAAAGTTTGTTTCTCACGTTTCCACCTATCTGTTTTTACAATGTTGATATATAATATAACCAACATTGCAAGCAAAACATGTGGGAAGGACTTTGTGGTAATGTGGTGTATATATATATATATATATATATATATATGATTTTTACCCTGAAGTATAGTGTAATTTCAGTAACATTACACACTATAATATATAACACAACCCCAAAGTTGGCAAAAAAATCTTATCAAATGTCTGACTTACGTACAATTTACAATTTACAATATTCTAATGTTACCTAGGGGTGTTAATGGTTCGGTTTGGTTCGGTTTTAGGGAAGATTTCAAACCAAACCATTATACTTCAGTTTTGTTCCTCCCAACCAAAACCAAACCATACTATAAAAAAACCAAACCAAACCATTATATTTCGGTTTGGTTCGGTTCGGTTTCGGTTTTAACCTATCAAGTAACAACAAATAATTGAAAATAAAAAAAATGACATGCCAAACTCCAAATAAATTTTTTTTTAATAAAAGCGTTACATTAGCAACTAAAAAAAAACAATCATTGTATCAAAATAAAAACATATTGACATATATCAATATGTCAATATCACACACAACATTAATACACACATCATTAATAATTAGTTTAATACATACTAATCTAAAAAAAGGAAAACAATAAGAAACTTAAAATCAACAAAAACAAGCCCATTACCTATTTTACCCTTATTAGAATTGGGAATTTACAAATTTTAAGTTTATATATATATATATATATTATATTTTTCGGTTTTTTCGGTTTTCGGTTTGGTTTGGTTTTTTAAAACTGAAAACCAAAACCAAACCAGTTGAGTTCGGTTTTCTGAAATTAAAACCATAACCAAACCTAATGACGAAAAAACCAAACCAAACCGCCCGATTCGGTTTGGTTCGATTTGGTTTTCGGTTTTAACCAAAACCATTAACACCCCTAATGTTACCTCGTATAAAAAAAGGTACAATTTACAATAAAGAGACCTCGTTTTTTATCACATATTCTAATCTAATTTCAGTCACATAGTAGATTGATTGGCCTATAGACCTATTGCATATTTGCATGCATAACTCTGTGAACAGGTTTAGGTACTTTTCTAAAAAGATCGAGAGTGGATAAGACGAAGACCCATTTTAACGTAAGAAAAATATCAGAAGCCCACTTGTTGAAGAAAAGAAAGAAAAAGATGGTTGGAGGTCCAAGGTGGAAAATCCATATGGGAATAGCGTCAACAATGGATTGGGATTTGATGAAATTTGGAACTTTAACTGCATGGTGAAATTACCGCTAGATTGATGCTACTTGGCAAGAGAGAAGAAGGGACGGTTCAGATTCGTTGGTAGCAAAGCAATTGAGACCACAAAATCTGAGAACTGCTTTGCTACCAGCGAATCCAAACCGTCTTTTCTTCTCCCTTATCACGTGGCATCAATCCAACGATAATTTCACCATACAGTTAAAGTCTCAAACTTCACCAAATCCAGATCCGTCAAGAATAGCCTAGATGCTCAATGCAAATCTAGCCCCACCCAAATCATTTTCTAAAACAGGCTATAAAAATGACGAATGGAATTGAAAGGACTGCCCTTTGGCTCAAATGAACAAAAATATAAAAAATCCCTTGGGTTGTTTCTTTTCTAATTTCCTTTCCATCTTTCCCCAGTCCCAAAAGAAAGAAAGAAAAAAACCTTTGTTTGTTTGTTTGTTTTTTTCTTTTGGGTAAACAAAAACCTTTGGTCCTTACTTGTGTTTTTTTATTTATCATCTATGTACCAAAAAACAAGATAAATTAAAAAGGGATAATAACGACTACTTTGGCTTTAATGTTTTTTTACCTTTTTAAACAATAGTATTAACCAATGGAGAAAACTTATAAACTTATTTATAACTGTACGGTTAACGTGGTATCACAAGTCAATGGGAGTGAAATAAAGTGATAATGTCAAGGAAATTTTTAACCTGATGGTCCCACTTTGCTCCACTACCATTGGCTTGTGATACCTTGACATATTTTAGTTACACTGAAGATTTGCGAGGGGTTGACGAAGAATGGAATTTCTAGATATTGCTAGAGAATGTAGTTGCTGATGCGTACAATAGGGATACGTAGCTAACAGCCATAAACCAATTTAAATTTTGGGCAATGCTATACGTAGCACTATAATACAACAACATATAGATAACACATAGTTGATGTGGCTATAGATTTTTTGTGGCGATAGTGACATGATACTCAATAGTTTGGAGGGTATTTTTGTCTACCAACTCATGCCACGCTAGGTGCTATAACTAGGTGTTGTAATTAAGAATTGTTTGTAGCATTTCACTTAACTTTTATATGTAATTGATTGAGCATGGGCTAACTCAAAGAAGAAAAAATAAATAAATAGAGAGAGAGAGAGAATTATGTACTCCCTTCTCACATTAATACAAAATAAGTCATTAAGAGTTTATTACTTTATTATCTCTATTTTCAGTATACATCGCCTAAGAGAGGTCTCACTCTATATACCCTCTCTCTCCGCCTCATTATGTTTCAAGCACCGGATATTATAATTTATTTTTTGATTAATCTTAATTAAAAAGATATAAAAAATTAAAATAAATAGAGATTTTTATTTTACGCATTCTTTTTTGTTTACCAGCAGAGTATCAATCGGATGATTTTTATTTTTCGCCCGACTCTCATTTTTATTTTATCCCTCCTTAGACCTTGTTTTTCCTTTTATAGTTAAAATTATGTTTTAGATTATAGCATAAGTACATAAGTGCATCAGTCATAGTGTTGGGTGTTGAAAAAGGAGTGCTGGACCTTTTCTTGGGAGCATGAGTTACGCACATTTGCTTCTACTTCTTGTTTTGGCCTAACAAACTTCTTAAGACTTCTTATGAAATTTCATTGAACCTAACTATATTCTTTGTGACTTTAAATGCAATTTATGATAGAGAACAAAATATTGTAAATAAATTTATCAAACAGCTATACGCTTATATATACATCTATTTACCAGCCTTTAAATGATACGATGATTTTTTTATCATTAATTTATATTTTATGGCAATCAAATTATCAAATTTAGATTATAAAATGGGATTTAAGCTTTTTGATCAAATAATGAAATAAAGAATGTTATTCTACCCTGAACCAATTTGGGGGCTTTATCTCCCCAAGAGTTAATTTCTCACATTCGAAAATCATTTAGAAACCAAGACAGTGGTGGAAAAATAGGGGATTTTTGCCATAGCCCCATAGTATAATATTCATTTTATTTAGAATTGAATCACAAACAAAAACGTTAACCTCATAATCCCTTTTAAATCTAAACGAACAAAAATATTCTTATTTTAACTTTCACAATATCCATCTACACTATTCATCCTATAAAATCTGGGATTACAATATACTAATACTAAAGAACAAAATATTTAAAAAAAAATGTAAGCAATAACAATATACTATTTTAACACAAATGAATGCATCAATTTACTACTTGCTCCGTCCCACAAAGATAGGCTATTTTTGTTACTTTTTATCCCAAATTGTTTGTCCACTTTGAAAAATCCAATCATAATTTTTTTTAACTTTCCAATACTATCCTTTGTAATTTCAATAATTACTTTCAACCCAAAACCCAACACCAAATAGTTGAGAGTATTTTTAGTATGGAGTTTAATAAATAGCAAATCAATGCAATTATGGTTTTTCTTAAACAATGTGTTATGTCAAACATGGCTTATCTTTGTGGGACGAATGAATATTTTTTTACTTTTTTATTTTTTTAATTTTTGCTAAAATAATAAGTGAAAAAACATTCAAAATAGTGACACTTACTACTCAAAGGAAAAAATAGTAATAATAATATATATAATAACACCACAAAAATATTATGGAAAAAAATCAAGTTTCCAGTAGAATGGAATTTACCAAGAGCAATATCACCACCCAAAAGAGAAACAACTTCTACACGAATCAAAAGAATGACAGAATACACTGATGAAAGTGTAGGAATAAGATTTGCTAAATATATATATATATATATATATGATTAAAAAGATGAGTTTTTGGATCGAATGGCAACAAATCTCGGATCAACTTGATTTTTTGCGTGTATGACCTATGTGGGAAGACTATCTAATCCAACGGTGGGTTTGACAAAATATGAATTGGAAATAGGTTATTTAAAAATTTGTGTAAGAATTTGTGTAAAAAAGTGTGTATGTTGATCCTAACCCTATATATATACATACAAAACAGTAATAATATATTATTCAATATTAAAAAATCTTATGATGGGATTACTCTCAAAACCACTCTACTAATAGAGTAATTGCTAATTTCCCCAAGGGGATTTTTGGCCATAGTCTCATAGTATAATATTCTTTTTACAATTGAAACATAAATAAAAATTATAACCTCATAACCCCTTTTGACCCTAAACAGACAAAAATCCAATTATTTTAATTTTTAAAATATTTACAATTGTGCCACTCAAAATCCATTTACATTATTCATGTCGTAAAATCTGTGATTATAATATACTAATAACACTAAAGAACAAAATAAAATAAAATAAAGTGGTAGGCATAACAATACACTATTTTAACACAAACGAATACATCAATTTACTACTCTCCCATCCAACAAAGATAGACTATTTTTACTACTTTTTTCTTTCCAAATTGTTTTTCCACTTTGAAAAGTCAAAACATAAATTTTTGGGATTTTTGGCCATAGTCCTATTATATAATATTCATTTTATAATTGAATCATAAACAAAAATGTTAACATCATCACCCCTTTCGATCATAAACGTATAAAAATACTATTATTTTAATTTTTAAAATATTTACAACCGTACTACTCAAAATCCACGTGCACTATTCATACTATAAAATCTGGTATTACAATATATTAATAACACTAAAAAGCAAAATAAAAATTAAAAAAAAATGTAGGTAATAACAATATACTATATAAAACGAATGCATCAATTACCTCCCTCTAGCTCATCCATCCTGTAGAGTCATTGATATTCTGAACGTTCTAGATGTCTTACGGTCTATCAAATCTAATCCAGCTACATTTGTTATACCTTTCAACCCTTGCTTCTTATATTCTTATGTGTTTTTCATAGGGTTTATTACAAGTTATTTGCTACCATGTTAATGATCCTAGTCATTGGTTTTTTCTTAGCTGGCATGTTTGAGAAAGAGATCGTGCCAATATGCTCAGAGCATGTAGTGAGTACTAGTATGTTTGTTTCACTCAGTTTCATATTGTTTTTGGCCTACACATGCCATTTTTTCTGCTCGGATGTTAACGTACAAGAAGATAATAAAACGTTCAAATGGCTTCTCGAAATAGAGCTCACCATTACTCATATAGCCAATGGTACTTTTGCAATCCACAATACTCGTACTAACAAAAAAACTGGAGAAATCCACCAAAATTTCATTGGAATAGGCTTGGGTGGGAGTACTATAACATCAAAAGATGTAAAGATCTCCATAAATTAACCAGAGTTCCCAAATAAAATACTATTGATCATTGTGGCAAAGTCTTTGCAAGAGTCAATGCTTCAATACAACACCATATATATCAAAAGATGCATCGCATAATGGAATCAATGGGAGGGGAAAAGTTTCAGGAGTTTATTACTCAGGATCAAGAGTTATGGAATGAATTACGAACCCTTAATGAGTTAGTTTTGAGGCATTAAAAGTCTTATCTATATTGGTGTATTTTGAAGAGTAGGAAACATGGTAGCTAACCGACTATGTTTATTAAATGGTGTGTGTATAAAAAAAAAAAAAAAAAAAAAAATGTGGTGTAAATAGCCGTGCCTTTTTAAAGAAACGAAAGGATGGTTAATCTTCTCATTTAACTTATTTATGATGGTTACATTTAATTTAATATATTGTTAATGCCTTATAACATTAATCGTCAATGCCTTAATTTTTAATTTTTTTATATTTTTAAAATAATAATAATAACATCTTATGGTGCGTAACTTAATATGATTGTTAAATTTAATTTAATATATTGTTAATGCCATAATATTAAATTTAAATTTATTATTATAACATTGATTGTCAATACCTTACTTATTTTTTTTTTTCAAAAATAATATTAACATTCTATGACACGTGACTTAACGTATGTAAGGATGGCAATAGGTCATTCCAATCGAGTTTCCCGCATCATCCGACCCTATTGGAACGTATTTGATATGATTCTAAATGAAATAAGGGCAAGTTTGATATTTTTTTTTTTAAATCCCGATCGGGTTTTGGAACAGGTTTGGGTTGAGGGTGTCACCCGCCCTGCCCTACGTGTAATGAATATATACGTGCTATTCTATATGTTGCTTAATGTAATTGCCACCCCTTCCATTAGAAATTACCAAAAAACCTAAAGAAATTTACTTTAGAAAATACTCTTTTTTGCTTTGGGTTTTGGCCCCACTACACCAAAAAAAAAAAAAAAAAAAAAAAAGGGGAAGAGTGTTCTAGAAACGTTGAGATACAAAACACCAAAAAGAAAAGAAAAACGTTTAGCTCACCATCTCACCCTCTTCTCTCACAATGGAATCAATGGGAGGGGAAAAGTTTTACGAGTTTATTACTCAGGATCAAGAGTTACGGAATGAATTACGAGCCCTTAATGAGTTAGTTTTGGGGCATTAGAAGTCTTATCTATATTGGTGTATTTTGAAGAGTAGGAAACATGATAGCTAATCGGCTATGTTTATTAAATGGTGTGTGTATTAAAAAAAAAAAATTATAAAAAAAAGTGTGGTGTAAATAGCCATGCCCTTTTAAAGAAAAAAAAGGATGGTTAATCTTCTCATTTAATTTATTTATGATGGTTACATTTAATTTAATATATTGTTAATGCCTTATAACATTAATCGTCAATTCCTTAATTTTTAATTTTTTTATATTTTTAAAATAATAATAATAACATCTTATAACACGTGACTTAATATAATTGTTACATTTAATTTAATATATTGTTAATGCCCTAATATTAAATTTAAATTTATTATTATAACATTGATTGTCAATACCTTAATTATTACTTTTTTTCAAAAAATAATAATAACATCTTATGACACGTGACTTAATGTATGTAGGGATGGCAATAAGTCATTCCAATTGAGTTTCCTGTATCATCCCAGCCCTGTTGGAACGTATTTGATATGATTCTAATGAAATAGGGGCAAGTTTGCCCTAAGTGTAATGAATATATACGTGCTATTCTATACTTGGTATGTTGCTTAATGTAATTGCCACCCCTTTCATTAGAAATTACCAAAAAACCTAAAGATATTTACTTTAGAAAATACTCTTTTTTGCTTTGGGCTTTGGCCCCACTACACCAAAAAAAAAAAAAAAAAACAAAAAACAAAGGGGGAAGAGTATTCTAGAAACTTTGAGATACAAAACACTAAAAAAAAAAAAGAAAAAACGTTTGGCTCACCGTCTCACACTCTTCTCTCACAATAGAATCAATGGGAGGGGAAAAGTTTCACGAGTTTATTACTCGAGATCAAGAGTTACAGAATGAATTACGAGCCCTTGATGAGTTAGTTTTGGAGCATTAGAAATCTTATCTATATTGGTGTATTTTAAAGAGTAGGAAACATAGTAGCTAATCGGCTATGTTTATTAAATGGTGTGTATATAAATAAATAAAAAAAGTGTGGTGTAAATAGCCGTACCCTTTTAAAAAAAAAAAGAAAGGATGGTTAATCTTCTCATTTAATTTATTTATGATGGTTATATTTAATTTAATATATTGTTAATGCCTTATAACATTAATCGTCAATGCCTTAATTTTTTTTTTTTTTAATTTTTTAAAAATAATAATAATAACATCTTATGACACGTAACTTAATATGATTGTTATATTTAATTTAATATATTGTTAATGCCCTGATATTAAATTTAAATTTATTATTATAACATTGATTGTCAATACCTTAATTATTATTTCTTTTCAAAAAATAATAATAACATCTTATGACACGTGACTTAACATATGTAGGGATGACAACGGGTCATTCCAATCAGGTTTCCTGCATCATCCCACCCCTATTGGAATGTGTTTGATATGATTCTAAATAAAATCCCAATCGGGTTTCGGAATGAGTTTAAGTTGAGGGTTTACCCACCCTGCCCTACGTGTAATGAATATATACATGCTATTTTGTGCTTGGTATGTTGTTTAATGTAATTGCCACCCCTTCCATTAGAAATTACCAAAAAACCTAAAGATATTTATTTCAAAAAAATACTCTTTTTTGCTTTGGGCTTTGGCCCCACTACACCAAAAAAAAAAAAAAAAAAAAAAAAAAAGAAAGGGAAGAGTATTCTAGAAACTTTGAGATACAAAACACCAAAAAGACCCATCTTTAAGCTTTTGTCGTCGTGAAGAATTTCCATCTCCAAGCTATAAATACTAGCTATAAACACTAGATGCGGTTATAACTATCAGTCTCCTATAGTCCTCTACCATCTCTCTATCTTTGCCAATCTTAAGCCTTCAGTCATCGTCAAGAATTTATTTGTAACCTTGGATTTAGGCAAAATATGGCAACCTGTCAAGGTAAACGGGAGAAACCAGCATAAGGATGGGTTTGCCTTCTCTATTTGCAAACGAGGATGGGAATTTAAAGCCTTACCCATGTGGGGGTTTGGGCAGGAATAGGTTGAGTGGTTTTCTTATAAGAGAGGGGTCCAGATAAGGGAGTCTTGTCCCAAACCTGCCTCGTTGCCATTCCTAAACATATGAATTCTAAGCTTAAAGAACATGTTCACTTCAACACCACATGGAGGAGAGAGAAATGTAGGCGAATGTTACTTCCTCCAAAATTCCTAACACCATCACCTACCATTGAAGCTTCCTCCAAAAACGTTTCCTCTGAGAACGCTTCCACCACCACCGCTATTAACCATTCTTTTGGAATCACTACGAACAACATCGGCGTTGTACTTTCCTCCAAAATTCCTAACACCATCACTGCCATTGAAGCTTCTTCCGAAAACACTTCTACCACCACCGCTATTAATTAATCTTCTGAAATCACTACCAACAACATCAGCGCCATACCTTCCTTCGAAATTCTTAACACCATCACCACCATTGAAGCTTCCTTTGAAAACACTTCCACCACCACCGCCATTAATCATTCTTTTGAAATCACTACTAACAACACCAGTGCCGTACCTTCCTTTGAAATTCCTAACATCATCATCACCATTGAAGCTTCCACTACCACTACCGTTAGAGTCATTGATATTTTGACCATTCTAAATCTCTTACGGTCTATCAAAACCAATCCAACTACATTTGTAATACCATTCAAACCTTCCTTCTTCTCATATGCTTGTGTTTTCAACAAAGTTTATTGTCAATTATTTGCAACAATGTTAATGATCCTAACCATTACTTTGTTCTTAGCTGACATGTTTGAGGGAAGAGGTAGTGCCAATATGGTCAGCAATGACTATTGCTATATTTGTTTCACTCAGTTTCATATTGTTTTTGGCCTTACACATACCATTTTTTCTACTCAAATGCTGAGATAGAAGATAATGTAAAGGTCAGATGGCTTCTTGAAATAAGGCTCATTATTACTCACGTAGTCAGTGGTGCTTATGCAATCTATAGTGCTCATACTAACACAAAACTTGGAGAAATGCACCTAAGTTTCATTTTAATGGGCTTGGCTATAAGTGCTCTAGCCTTCTCTATTCATATTTTTTTATACATCAAAGGGTGTAAGGAATTATTGTCAATTATTTGCAACAATGTTAATGATCTTAAGCCATTACCTTTTTCTTAGCTGACATGTTTGAGAAGAGGTAGTGCCAATATGGTCAGCAATGATTATTGGTGTGTTTGTTTCACTCAGTTTCATATTATTTTTGGCCTTACACATACCATTTTTTCTGCACGGATGCTGAGATAGAAGATAATGTAAAGGTCAAATGGCTTTTTGAAGTAGAGCTCATCATTACTCACGTGGTCAGTGGTGCTTATACAATCTACAGTGCTCATACTAACACAAAACTTGGAGAAATGCACCTAAGTTTCATTTTAATGGGCTTGGCTGTGAGTGCTCTAGCCTTCTCTATTCATATTTTTTTATACATCAAAGGGTGTAAGGATTTCCATAAATTAACCAGAGTTCCCAAGGTAATGCTATTGATCATTGTGGCAAAGTCTTTACAAGAATCAATGGCTCGATACAACACCATATACCAAAAGATGCATAGCACAATGGAATTAATGGGGGGAAGTTTCAGGAGTTTATTACTCGGAATCAAGAGTTACGAAATGAATTACAAGCCCTTAATGAGAAAGTTTTGGGGCATTAGAAGTCTTATGTGGTATATTTTGAAGAGAAGGAAACATAGCAGCTGACCATTTTGTTAATCATGTAGGATCCTATGGTTTATTTTATGTTCTTAACTCTGCTTGTAATTAGTTTAGGTTGGTTTGCTTTGTGTTGGTTAAGGCTATAATGGGCAGTCCTATACTATCTACTCAAATCTTAATTTAAAGTAATATATTTCTAATTAAAAAATATAATTGCAATATATTCTTTACTGAGTATTAGTTATCTTTTTATAACCATAGTTAGACTTGTGCAAATATACAAATATACAAAAAGAAAAAATGATTACTATTTTAAACATAACAAATTTGTTAATAATAATTTATTAATATTTTAATCGAAAAGATAAAAAGGGTGATTAATAATGATGTCCTAAATGAAACAATATTATATATATTCTTGAATTTTTGGTCTTGAACTTTTTATTAAAATTAGCATTGTACCAGTAGATGCTCGTTCATAATTTTTACCATTTTCGTTCTTTTATGCCCAACTTTCTATCATATTTTATGAAAAAAGAACCGAATTATATTTTGTACGTATTTGGTTCCATATTTTCCATCGGCTAATAAAATTAAAGGATCTATTTTTCAACTTTTTGGAAGTCTTGCTATTGCTATGTCCACGTTAATTTTAATAGGATCCATTTAGATAAGTCACCTCTATTCTTTAACTAGACCAATTTGGGAATGGAGATGATGATAAAAGATCAGGATGGAACTTTGAGTATTTTCTATATTTATCTAGAGCTATGTTCCATGTGGTGTTATGTTTAGAAGGGTTTGAATTTCTTTTTTGTAGAAAAGAGATCGTTATACTAGAGAATTATGTAGTACCGTAAGAGTGGTTTCTTGGGAAGCTGTATTTGGCAACTCTTGAGGGAATATTTTTTCTTTTATGTCATTGGGTCTTCCCTAAGGTACTTCTTAGTTTGAAGCAAGTAACAACAATAGCATAAATGATCATTAATTCATTGCAGCTGCAGCAATGCAAGCTTTCAATAATTGGACAAAGTAACAAATAGATATGATCTTGTTGTATTCACTTATTAGTGGTGAACCCGTGCCAAAATGCAATAATAATAATAATGATAATAATAACAAAATTTAAATTAAAAAGGACGATGTGCGAAATTGCAAATGTTCCAATCTTATCAGGTTTAGGAGATTCCCAATCTTAACCACTATTTGCTGCACCATCAATCATGCCAATTTCCAACAATCACTAGAGTTGCAGAATTTGAGCCGACCTTGTTGCGGTGTTCTCAACTTTTGAGAGGAATTATGTTATGTGAGTTCTAACAACAAGCCCTCTCTCCTATCCCTCTCATATTCTCTTTGACAATAAAAATCCATTTAAAAAGAAGAAGAAAAAACAACGATAAGTTTTAGCAAAATTGTTATTTAAAATTGAATTTTTTTTTTTTAAACTTACTATAATGGACCATGGACAATTATAGGTTTTAAAAAATCAATCATCCATCGTTCATTATAATAGGTTTTAAAAAAAAACAATTTATCTAGAAAAATCAATTTTGTTAAAACTTATGTTTTGATCAAATTGGTACAATTCAGTGTAGTTTAGAGTTAAAATTATGGGAAATGATTACTGTGCCAATTCTTAAAATCGACTCTTAAAGCCAAATTCAACATTTGACGGGTTTACACCCCCGTCTTTCACTCCCACACTTACTTTATATACAAAAGAATCTTCAAGAAAACACTCTCTTTAGCCATCTATTTGTATCTGGAAACATATGCACACGCACACACACACTCTCTCTCTCTCTTTCTCTCTCTTATGCACACAAATAAATCTTCTAGAAACCTCTCCTTCTACCCATCTCTTTGTATCAACAAACACAACGCCCCCCATGGTTCACTTCACACCGTTGAAGCCTCAAATCCCCACGTTACACAACACCCCCTGCTCTCGCAATCTGCCGTTGCTGGAGGAGCTTGATGGGGTGCGATTTCTACGGTGGGTTCACCTCCATCCAACCAATGGGTTCACCTTCCCCCCCCCCCCTTTTTTTTTTGCTACCAGGTTGTATCATTTATCTTGTCTTTTAAGATAATTATTTCAAAATTATATTGATTATTCAAGATAATTATCTTCAATTTCTAAATAATTATCTTAAGTATTTGGATTTTTTTTTTTCAAGATTTTTCAGCCTACTGGTTAGATCTAATTTTATCTTGATTTTTATCTTTGATGTCTTGGGTCATAGATCCAAATTTATGATTTTTTTTAATTTGTTCTTCATTTTTTGTTCTTGCTGTTGGTTGAATCTAAAAGAATTTTTTCAAGATAACCATTAAGTAGAAGAAGATATGGTAGAATCGCGAAGATGGCGGAAGGTTCCTTTTGTGGGTTTGGGCACTCTAGTCAAATAGGTTGCTAATGAAACAGTAATATTTCAAGTTAGCCAATTACAAAGAAGCTCCACTAGTCGACATACAAATTCGTCTCATATAAATTGTCCCATGTATCACTACGTATATTTTTTTAATTATTTAATTATAGGTACTTAATTGGAATTAAATAAAAAATATAAGTAGTATAAGTGTTTATTTAATTATTATATTTTAACTATTCTTGACACGTAAGGATGCCATATATTTATTCACGTGACGACACATGATGTGTCCATTAACTATTTGTACTGCATTTGGGGTTGGGATTACATTTAGGCACGTAATGAAGTTTAGGTATTAAATTGGAATAAAAAATAGTCTAAATACCACATTGGGATTTTTGAAAAGTTTAGAGTACTAAAATAATTTTCTCTTAAATTTAAGTGGGAGAGAGGAAAAGGCTGTAAAATTGAAGAAGAGAATGGTTACAACAGTTTTGACCAAAAAAACTCTATCATGGAAAACGTATATTTTATTATATTTAAGGCATTAAGAATGCCTCTAACATACTGAAATTTTTTTTAAAAAAAAAGGATGGTTAATCTTCTAATTTATCTTATTTATGATGGTTACATTTAATTTTTAATATTGTTAATGCCTTATTACATTAATTGTCAATGCCTTAATTTTTTGTTTTTTATTTTTCAAAAAATAATAATAATAACATCTTATAACACGTGACTTAATATAATTGTTACATTTAATTTTAATATATTGATTAACGCCCTAATTTTAATTTAAAATGTATTATTATAACATTGATTGCCGATGCCTTAATTTTTGATTTTTTTTTTTTCAAAAAATAATAATAATATCATCTTATGACACGTAACTTAACATATGAGCTCTAAGCTCAAAGAATGCGTTCACTTCAATGCCACATGGAGGAGAGAGAAATTTAGGCGAATGTTACTTATATATATATATATATTATATTAGAAAATCTTCTTCGTGAATGATGGTGACATTTGTACTAAGCTAGAGAGAGGAGTGAGAAGAGAGAATGTGAGGGAGAGAATTTGAAATTGAGTCTCGTTTGTTGACACAATTTGGGCTTGTTTGGAAACTTAAAAAGTGGATCAAATTGGGGCCACTCCATAACTGTAATTTGGTTTTTGAATAAAATAACTCATAGTTAGTTTAAAAAAAAAAAAAAAAAAAAAAAAAGAAAGAACTGTATTTATATCTTATTTTTAAAAGAAAGCTCAACAGATTAACAGGAAAAAAGGAGTTACCAATCAGTATAAAATCAAAACTAGCCATACTTATCTTCAGCTGGTCAGATTTTAGGTTTGCCAAACAGCCCCAAAAGATCGCGGTTGATCAAGAGCATCGGACTTGATGATTGGGTTTGAGACTCAAGCGCAGGCTGATTTGTTAGGAAGGATTTCTCAAAAAGGGCAGCTATTGCAACCCCTCAACTTTATTTGTACACCCCATTTATTTTAAGTTTTTCAAGATTTTATGAAAATATAAAAAATTTTCATGAAAACTGATCACACTGTTTACTAGAAAATATCTTTTTGAACAACTTTGTAAAAGAAAATTTTTTCAAAATCAATTGTTTAAGTGGACTTTTTGACCATTTATAATTTTCGTTTCTATAAAAATAAAGTAGAGACTGTAAATAGACAAAAAGTCCTCTTAAATGACAAATTTTGGAAAAAAAAATTTCTACAAAGTTGTTCAAAATAATGTTTTCTAGTGGACGTTGCGACCAGTTTACATAAAATATATATATATATATATATATATATATATATATTTCATAAAACCTTAAAATTACATATCATAAAACCTTAAAAAGTAAAAAAGAAGTGGGGTTTACAAATAAAGTTGAGGGGTAGCAATAGCTCCCTTTTTCTCAAATCCATGAATTTCGGGCTTTGAAATCCACCCATAGATTTGGCCCAAATCCAAATCATTTTTTACACAATCCTTAGTTTCATTGAAAATAGTGAAAATTTTCATAAAGCAAACAGGCCTAAGTGATTGAGATATGAGTCATCTTCCAAAGTCCAACGCAGGTTAAAAGATTGAGACACTAATCATCTTCCAAAGTCCAATGGAGGTCCAAGTATTAGGGATAGTAGATTTTCAGTCAGGCCTTATTCGTGAAACATGTTTGGAGGCTAATAGAAAACTATAATGGAAGAAGGCCTCTATTAGCACCCGAAGACTTGCTTTTCATCCCTCACTTATTTTACATTTTAAGATTTTATGAAAAATATGTAATGTTTTAGAAAAACTGAGCGCAATGTCTATTAGAAAACATCATTTTGAATAACTTTTAGTCTACTTAAACATCATTTTAGTCATTTATGATACAAAGACTATAAATGGCAAAAAAGTCTACTTAAACGATAGATTTTGGAAAAACTTTCTTGTAAAAAGTTGTTTAAAATAATGTTTTTTAATAGAGTATGCTATCAGTTTTTATGAAAATCTTTTATATTTTTCATAAAACCTTAAAATGTAAAATTAATGGGGGATAAAAAACAAGTCTTGGGTTGCCAATAGAGGCCCCCATAATGAAATCATTGCCAAGGCCCCTCCGAAGCAACCTGGCCCAGAACTGTCCTCTCTTTGGAAGATACATAAATATTCCAAGGGACAAGGGAATTCGTAGACATGATGAGCCTGGGACAACTTATTGGGATAAATATAACAGGATCATGAAATACCCTAGACTATGTAGCAAATATTCATTGGCGCCGTACAAGAGGCCTGAAGAAAAAGAATAAAAAAAAAAAAAACAGACTCACTAAGGTGATAAACCTAATAATTGTAAAAGTATGTTTTCATAGAAGGAATTCTTGATCGGAGGACATCTTGATAATCAATTGGTTCACTAAATCTATATATTTCTTTGGTGATATCCAAGGATAAGTTAATCTGGGATAGGAACAACATAGTCGTGCATGTAGTCAGATTTGGATAATGTTTGGGGTGCTTCTTTAAGATTTGATGCACACCATTCTAATTCATTAACACAGTGGCTTCTTGAGTTTCCTGAATCTACCGATAGAGTCGGATATGAAGAAAATATCACTGCATTTATGGGATTTCTCTTATGTGGGGTAATTTGGTGTTAATGTTATAGAAAAATCAGGTGGTTTTCAACCAGATCCCCTCCTATTGCCCTCGTCTATTCTTTACTTAATCTTGGGTACAATCAGTGTCATGAAGCCTTTGTACAGGCATGTACTCCAAGCCACGCCTACAAGAAGATGACAATCGAGTAAAATGGTTTTCACCAAAAGCATTATTTGCTGGGGACATAAGGCTTCTTAATAAAAAAAACACTACTTTTTTCGGTTAAAAAAAAAAAAAAAAAAACACTACTTAATTATTATGCTGGAGACAGATGAATGGTTGGGTGCAATTCAAAAATTGGAACAAAGAATAGGTGCAACTGCTAAATCAATTAGAGAACAGAAGTCACTCCAAAAGAAAGCTTGTGCTTGCTTTGCTTTGAGATGGGCTATCAATTACAGTCAGTAGTTAATTTATGTATTAATATTGGTACTTTTAACTTGGTGGTGCAAATTGCCCACTTTGTAGGAGATCTTTGGCATTAGCATGAATCATTTGAACATTCATATCTACAGGCAACGGATATCCATCTATGGTGAATCCGATACATATTGCATTTTCGATTCATTTAGTTTGCTAGCTCCATGCAGAAAGGGTATGGACGTATTGTGCTTGTGGAGATCCTTTCCCCTCATTCCAAATTGCCAATATCAAAAGGCAAACCAGTCAATGAGATGTAACTCGTTTACTGACTTGGTACGTGTGATTTTAGAATTTTATTATATATATATATATATACAATTTGATAATAACGTCATACAAATCAATGGCCAAAATTGATCGAATATTTTGATCTATACGGATAAGATATGTAGGCTGAATCCTTTTGCATTATTGGTTCATAATATAAATATGCTGGCTCCATGCACAAAAAGTTTGGTGTTTCTGGAGACCTGAAATACCTATTTCAGTCATGCCCCAATTGCCAAATTGCCAATTACCAAACGGGGGAACAAGAAGATTTTCTTAATCACCACGTGAAATCCTGATGTCACCGTCTGTCCATGGAGATAGGCAGGTTTTGTGTTTGTTTTGGTTTGGAAAGTAGAAGGGGGTGGGTGAGGCTCCTTTGTCCCTTGTTCGTCACAAGTCCCTATTCCCGTGTTTTATAGTGACTGCTCAGTTAGCTAAAAATGTGGATTCCTCGCCACTCTTACCATTATAGGGCCTCGTGCCTAGGAAATTTATTCATGGTTTTCGGCAGGTTTGTCTCTCTGATTTCATCGTTGCTATGAATTATGATGTGTGGGACATATATATATATATATATATGTATGTAATCATGTTTAGGTGCTGAGACGGTGTGCATACATGATGTCAATCGTGATCGTTCTTCTTCGTAACACCCAAGCATGATTGTCATGAATGACCCCAATCGGCATCACACATGAGCAACACCGAGCACCAAAACATTTTCACACACACATACTATATGTATAAGAAAACAGCAGACCCCAGCTAACAATCACAGAACACAAAGACACTTAACAAGATTGGCATAACCCTTAGTTACGTTCTACTTTTAGAAACGATAAAGACACTGTAGTACAATTTATGGGTAGCAGTGGATCAATCAAGGTCCAAAAACATCGTTGAAAGTCTAATTTTATCGATCCCAATCAATGCACAACAGAACATGATTGAATGACCTCCTCAACAGCCAAATATATTTGTGATTTGGCACGTAAATAATTCAAATTATGTTTAGTTAAACATAATAATTCAAAGATATTCGCATCATATTGATGCGGATTAAGGGTAAAACAAATATATATTGCCCACGATCATAAACTTCACTGAGAACTGTTGGGATGACAATTTCAGCATCCTTGGACGTGAAACCGAAATTTCTGGTAGTTTTTCAAGAGCTCAAATGGTAAACCAAATGAATGCGACATGTGCCACCATCTCCATGTCCCATCAAAAATAGTATCAACTGCGATCAGCGATTGGAAACAAAAATAAAATAACAATACATAGTTACCGCGCTTCCAGCTCTCTCTTCTTGTTGCTGATCTTCCTGGTAAGGATTGAGAAGACGCATGCAGATATGCCCATGTGAATTGTAATAATTTTGTTGGCACCCAAAGTCTCTAATGGTGGACAAATCACGAGCTTGAGCTGAAAACACAGAATCAAATTAGAACTAGCATGTTCCGCACAGTGGATCGAATTATACAAACATACTAAATAAAGTGCTGTACTTTTTCATGATATTTGTCTCAGTTTCATTATTTCTAAGGTTCTTTGCCTGTATTCCATAATCATCCAACACACTTGTAGACAAAGGTATCAGTCAAGGATGACTGCGTAGCCTTTGTCTTTGAGCTTACAGCAACTTTCTCCTCCTCAATCCACATTTTTCACTTTCAAAGATGCTTGTGGGGTATAATGGTACTTCAAGGCCGACACCCCCGTATAGGTGGGCTTCTCAATCATAAATCACTTTCCATTTCCATCACGGAGGCTAAGAAGGCAAGCTTCTACACCTATTAAATGTCGCAATCATGCGTGTATAAAGGGGATGGTACAATGATAAATTACAGTGACAAATCATGCCAAAATAGCTTTGATGGCATCACTATGGGGTGAAGGCTCTAGTCTATGAAAGCTACAAGTAGCGTTCTATAAATGTGATATCGAAAAAGCTTAGTTCTGTCCAGGGTCCCAAATGCCGCAAAATTGCATCAGCTAGGAAACATAGCTTGCACAGATCCTAGATAAGGGTTCAAGATAATTTTCTTGGGTCTTAACCCATGCTCTTCAGGCCAAAGACTAGGCAATGGATTATCTCCCTCTACATTTAACTGTGCAGCACTCATAATGGAGCTCCAAATCATAATTACTTTGAAAATTATAGGATTAATTACTCTTTTATACCATCAACTTTGGGGGTAATTTCAATTTAGTTCACAAATTTGACATTGACTCAACTTTGGGACAATTCTTAACTTTATCTTTCAATGTGGGACAAGGGGTGACAGAAGTTAAGATTTTTAACAGGGCAGTCAAGTGCCCCGCATGTGCTGCTGATGTGGATCCCACATGGCATTAAACTTTCTGAGTTAATTTTGTGTTTCAATGTGGGATAGGCGTTGGGTTTTTTAACAGAACAATCAAGTGATTATTTAAACAATTATTTTAAAATTTTAAGAATTTTATGCATTTTTGCATTTTTTTTTTTAATTAACAATTAGGAAAATGATTATTTGAACAATTATTTCCCAAAAATCAATTTTTAAAATCAATTTCTAAATTTTAATAATTTTCTAGATCTTTTTAAAATTAAAAATTAGGAAAATGATTATTTGAAAAATTATTTCCACATTTTAAGAATTTTCTTCATTTTTTTTTTAAATAAAAAACATAAGGAAAATGATTATTCAAAGAACTATTTCCCTAATTTTTTGTAATTTATTGAATTTTTTAGATTTTTTAATATTATTTAACATTTATTTAGAATTTTTAAAAATTAAAAACTCAAAATTATGTGTGTGTGACACAGTGCAAGGGAGCATCATCTCCTTTCTTAGGATAGGTTGCAAACATACCCGAATTCTAAATGGGTCTTTTTTGTTATCAAATTTTCAACTTTGTACCCTTATATCTTCTTCAATTCTTGCTCCGTTAAAAATCCTAACTTTGGTCACTTCTGTCCCACATTGAAATACAAAATTAAAAATTGTCTCAAAATTGAGTCAATGTCAAGTTCGTGGACTAAATTAAAACTACCCCCAAAGTTGATGGTAAAAAAAATAATTAACCCAAAAAGTTTAATGCCACATGGGATCCACATCAGCAACACATGCGGGACATATGACTACTTCGTTAAAAATCCTAACGTCCGTCACCTTCTGTCCCACATTGAAACACAAAGTTAAAATTCATCCCAAAATTGAGTCAATATCAAGTTTGTGGACTAAATTAAAATCACCCCCAAAGTTGATGGTACAAAAGAGTAATTATATTAGTAGTATCTCTTCAAGATAATCCATAAATACCAAGATATCATTGTGGGGATTTAAAAAAACAAACACACACACCCAAACCCAGGCTCGCAGTTCAATTCGCCAATATAACACGCCATAACCCGTAATGGCCCTTCTAATTAAGAACACTACAGAATTTATCATGTATAATTGATTAATTGTCACAGTTTCTGGAGTTATCATATACCCACAGATGCTAATACGAATATAAACTATGGGAAGATGAAGGAGTGTGTCATACATCTTAAGTGAGCTCCCAAGCCAATAATTGCAATGGCCCAGAATGTAACCGAAACACTACTTGCAAAGATATTTATTAGGGGAAATCGCGGTGGTAGTGGTAAACCTGATATGGATCTTACCAATTAGGATTTAGGAGTACCTTTTATTGGCTACATTGGGAGGGGATTCGAACCCTAACCCTATCTTACTCCTACCCTTTTTCCCCCACCCTGTTTCACCATTAGGCTAGCCCCAAAGGCTTGATTTAGGACTACCTTACCAAAAAAGCATGACCTTACCAAAACCTCAGAAAAATTTATCTCCCCTATGGTGTCCCCAATAAGTAAAATATCTACATAATTTAATCATCTTCGCACCAAAAGATTCAATAAAAACATTTCTTACATTCTAACGAATCACGATGGGCCTTTCCCCTCACCACGTATTTCGTAGAAGACATGATCACCACATCACGCAGAGAGTGGATGTCAATTCAGATCTGATTATATTTATATGTCCATGCTCACTAATTATACATGTCCATTAGCAATTGAATGTATTTATGTGCATCTGAATGCATAGTTTCATCAGACGTATGGCCGACATGATATTTGCAATTACATGCAAATACCTGAGCTGATCAATGGCTAATTGTGCATAACTTCATGTACACATGCAACCTACTCCACGCATGCACAAATGTGCACGGAAAACCTTGCACCAACTTGTGGGTCTCAAACCCACTCCTCAAAATGTCCACATGATTTGATCATGATAAGAACAGCTAACTACAATCTTGGATCTTTCTCTATGTTTCCCTCTGCTCACCACTATCTCAAACCCTTCTAGCAACCACTGACATCAATTTTATTAACATTCATAATCAATGACCCTCCACTCTTTCACTCTTTATCAATCCTAAACCTCTCCCTCTCAAACACCCATTTCCCTTGCACATCTAAATCTCTTTATTTGTGTCTCTATGACAACCAAAGCGATCTAAAATCAAGTCATTTATAGAAAGTTCACGATGAAGGTAAGTCAAATCTTTCCGTATTAAGAATAACACAAATTTCTCCAATTCTTCACCCATCATTGTGGCAGGTACTGAGTTGGATGCACCATAAGTTACGGCAAAGTAGCATTGAGCCATTCAAAGATTTCACAATTGGTATTCTCCCTGTCCTCGACCACTCTTAAATGCTGAATACAAAGGCTCACATCAGTTGCACAAAACCATGAAGTTATTAGGACTCAACACGACCAACTATGATCATAGCCCATACCCCTCCCAAATCCTAACATCATGATTAAGCTCTAGAATCTACTGTACTGGCTCAATTCAGTAACTACCAGTTTGCACAAATATTCTAACAGACTAGTCCCCATCTCAGCAAAGGTTAAAAAGCAGGGGGTCATGATGACCGCCAAAGATGAACTCCCCACATATTATCAGCCAATGATTTATATCAGAAACATCAAACCTCTTCAAATTTTCGGACACTGCAGAAATATGATTGGCCAAGATCACCCATCTTCAGTGGTCTCAAGGCTAGTTGATTTTTACTCAGCAAAACTGGTTAAAAGGGGATCAGCAGATAGTGTCGTTGCCACCTTGTAAAACAAGTCATACAATTCTAATAGGTTACCTGCAGAAATTAACCACCCTCCTCACCAGCACGGTCACTTCTCATGTAGAGATGCAGCCACCCATACCCGATTACCCTCTGCAGGTAAACAAAAGAAAGAACAGAAATAAAGCCCACGAGTCTTGCAAAAATGCACCAATGAGTCTTTCTTTACTGGTAATCTTCACCGATGTCTTAATTTCTTTTGGATTTTTCTGGTTTCAGGGAACTGCTGTACTTGCCTTTCCGTGCAGCCATCGCTCGATGACCAACTATTCTACCCAAATCCAAGCTACGACTCCAGACCCTTAAAGCAGCTGCAAAAGGAATGCCCAGAATCTTTTCCCAAACTTGATGTCAAGAGGGAAGAAGATATTGAAGAAGAATCATCTAATGTCAAACCTGAGCTCTTCCATGGCTTTCTTGCCATTGGAACTCTTGGTTTCGAAACAATCATCAGTGAACCTGAAACACCAATGTTTACCATGTCCTCTCAAAAAATAACTCAGAAAGAAACAGAGGTGACTGAGAATGAGTTGAAGCTCATCAATGATGAGCTAGAGAAATTCCTCGAGGCTGAAGCTAAAGAAGAAGGGTACAATGAATCATCAGGGAGGAACAGCATCGTTAGCACTATTACACTTAGCAGCAAGCATATGGAAGAATCCGATGCCGAAGAGCATGGAAAGATGGCGGATTGTCCACTCCAGGGATATCTTTTTGGGTCATCAATTGAGCTACCAGATTCAATGGTAGTGCTAAAGAAGGAAAAGGCATCCCTTGGGGAGCTGTTTGAGAGGACTAAAACAGCAGACAAGTATTCCACAGTAAAAAATGAGGGAGGCAATATGCAAGCCAAGGGAAAGTATATATCCGCTGTGCATCTCATGAAGAAGATGCTGAAAAAGCTGCATGCTTCTTCAAAGAGCTCTGCTGCTACTCCTGCTGCTAGCGGTGATGCTCCTGATTCTGTTTCAACCAAGAGTAAACTCCATAAGGTGGGCCTCCTAATACTAGATCTTCTTACAGTGCCCGTCAACAGTAGGTCCCATTGTTGTTAACTTAAATCAATATCATCGCATTTTGATTATCTATACTCTAATGCCTTCTAAGAGGGCACTGCCACAACATGCATGACAAAAGGAAGTCAAGAATTCCACCCTCTCTTGACCAAAAAAATTGCCATAGTAAGAGTTTGAATGGTGATTTCCTATTTTCAGTGTTAATAAAATCTTCTGTTGTTGCTGATCAAAAAAAAAATTTCCTATTTTCAGTGTAAACAAAGGGTGTGGTAAACAAGGTAAAAAGTAATGAGTACAGCACAGACCTAGTTACCAATCACCCACCAAGTTATGTTCGGATCTTACAATACAGACCACCTATTTATTTAGCTACTTTTTAAAAGGCAGCATATTGCCTAGTGACATTATCTAATACTGCTAGCATCACATTTTGTGATCACAACTGATCATTGCACTTTTAAGAAGATGTCGTGATGCACATAATGTTTACAAAATACCATCAGTATGTATAAAATACTTTGACCTGGACTACAGAATATTCTGTAGAAGATGGGGTTTTCTGGATACACTAAATTATTGGAACAACAATTTTTGAAAGTAGTTTTTAGTTTCTTTATGTGTGGCATGCAGATCCAACGAATATTCCACAGAAAAATTCATCCTGAAAGCTCTACAGCTGCAAAAGAGTTTAAAAAGTCCAATAAATATGAGATCAACAACAATCCCTACAATGGTGGCTATCATAATGGAGATTCGTCACTCCCAAATGAAGACAACAGAAGGTTTTCTCAGGAATCCATGTCAAAGGAGGGGGTCAAGTGTCATAATACCTATTCTAACTTGCCCCAAAATGGGCTCAGCAGCAGTGGTTCAAGTGAGAATAGGGAGCACTGGATCACAACAGATGCAGAGTGTAAGTACAGATGCATATTACATGTACCACCATTGCCATGGACTTGATATACACCCACCAATACCGATCATCCAAATTATATAACACTTAATAAATAAATTATTACTTTTAGTCATTATTTGAATTATCAATTTCTAAGTTAGGTGTCATCCAAATCCTTTATTTGGATGGAAAAGATTCTAAACAGTCAAATATATGCAGTTATTATTAATAGATTCACAACTATACATGTGCTAGATATGTAGGGAACTGGACCAGCCCTTCAAGAAATAAAATGTCGATGTCAATTTAAAACACCAGTTCAAGAAAACCAAACTAATAAATAAAGAGAGAAATAAAGGTTTGGAGTTAGTAGTAAAATGTGAAAGTTTTAAATGAAACATTAAGAAATGCTTAAGAGATAATAGTAAACAACCTAGAGTCAAAATATTGTAAAATAATTCATACATAACAAGTATGTGACCTATAGCACCAAAACCTAATAAAATATAGAAACTTTGGGGATTCAAAGTTATCATCTCCATATTGACCTGCTCAATAAAAATCATACTCCCTCTATTCCTAATTGACCGTCCCCTTTGAAAAAACACGCTTTTTAAGGAAACTCTATTAAATGCTTTCACATCAATACATATGTTTTGACATTCCAATTCTGCCCTCAAGTTTACAAAACATTAGAAAAAGAGAGAACACCTTTTTAAGGGTATTTTAGGAAATGAAATAAAAAGAATCAATCACTTTTGAAATGTGACAATAATTTAGACACATCCCAAAAAGGAAAGTAGGCCAATTATTTAGGAACGGAGGGAGTAAATATCATTTATTTGATTTCAATCCCTTACCCTTTTTCTTTTTTTTTTTTGGTATCTTATTCTATTAGATAAAAGTTTTATAATCAATCTTCTTTTGAAATTTACACAACTAACTCTATTAGATAACAAATTCTATAATTTATTAGTTAAAAAGATGCTTTCTGTGGTGCTAATGCTATCACATAATAAATTCTTTAGTTTACTCTATTATTGTAACCATTCCTCAGCATGTGTTCCATACATGCAACTGCCACTATTTGGGGACCTTAACCGTGGTCTGTGAGATGAAGTACTATTATGTTATGTTTAATGATGCATACATCTACACCTTACTACTATTGGAATTGCAGACTTGGTGCTGGAGCTGTAAATGCAGAAGCTTGAAGGAAAGATTATAAGATGTCATCCTTTTGAAGTAAGAAGTGTAAGTGTGCTGTTTGATAAGATCATCTATGTTGTTAGTCATTAAGTTGTGAGTACTTAAGGTAATTAAGTAATGATGAACCCAAGAAAGAGAAGAGTTTAATCCCTCTAATCTCTGTTGTGTGGTAATAAATCTGTGGTCCCTCAATATCAAGTTCAATGTAAGCTTCATAATTAGCAAACATGATTCAATTATCTGAAAATGTACTTTGAATTGTTGAAAATCATTTTTGGTGTCACGTGAACCAGTATTCCACCAAAAAAATCTGTCATTAAAGCTGAGGAGAGGTATTCCAATTCCTATCTAGCGAGGTCACTCCTACCATTACTGTTTTTGTCGTGCTAGACACCCCATACCTGTACCGGACATTAGCACCAGCGTTTTCTCAATTAAGGGTAAAATTCAAGTGGTTCCATCCTCTTGCAAAAAGTAAATAATAGCACAACTAAAATTTGGAATGATAAGCAGATGGCTGTATCACATTCAGCTTTTGGAAAATTCTTTTCAGACACCTCTATCCGTGTCAAGCACCAACAGCCGTGGCTAGTTCCTTGTTACATAGTTCAAGTGTTTAAATAGGTCCAGCTCCGTCTTGAGACTCCAGTCCAAAACCCACATCAACTGAAACAAATCATGGAACTTGAAAGAATTGTAATGAAGGGTCTGGATTCTTGGAGCTGGACTAATATTTCCATATTTCTTTATGTTATACGAATTTTTCTCAACATTGTCTCAATCTTCCTGGAGTAAAAATACATAAAGAACTAAAAGCGTCAGGGTCAAACCTCATGGCATTGCACATTTTGACGCAGGCAATAGTAGGATTTCACAATTAAACTGGCAGAGACTCTTCCTTAAGAACTCCACCCATTTCCATTCTCCAAGATCGATCAACTAGAGCAGCTAACTCTCTGAAAGATGCACCAGAAGCTTCATAAAAATCTTAATTAAAATAAATAAAAATAAAAATGAAAAAACACCATATGTGAATAATCAAAATTCAAATTTTATATATATAAAGGGTTATCATTTTTTCTATTGATGGGGTAGAGACCATGTAATTCAATTCTGGAACTCATCATTGGATACAAAAGTTAATCCAGGAAAAAATGTTCAACGTAAATAATAAGAGAATTGGCCATGTTGTCCAAGCCATTCCAACAGAAATCGTATTTTGGTGCACCTGAAATATCCTATGGAAATGGACAAGTCCATTAATGACTTCAAATTCTGTTTTCCATCAGTGACTATGGTAATGTGTTAAATTACACAACTCACTTGAATATTGAAATGCTTTGTAAAACATTTCTCACTCTATTTTCATAGGAAGTTCAAATGCCTCATAATGAATATCCTATTTTCATTGTCAGGCGACAACAGATTATAAATTGTGGCTTTTGAATGCTATCAAACAAAAATCTGATAAAAACAATAATGAGGATGGAGATTCGCAAAGGGACTTCCTTTGGCGTGTAAGGGTGATATGTTTTACGTTCCAACTTATTGATTGGCAAATGCAAATGGTGCGCTACTCAATGGAGGTCAGGGGTTTGGTATTTGGAGCTTGACTTTGGTAATCAAGCTCTTTTGGGAAAATGGCTTTGGGGGTTGATCTTTGAAAAGCTATAATGAATACTTTTAGATATTTTGCTGATGAGGTGAGGCTTAGGGTGAGGGAAAGTGCGCGAACAACATTTTGAGAGGATGGGTGTTGTGGGTAGGTGGGCCCTTAGGGAGGAGTTCCCTAATCTTTTTTTCATATCGAGATGCTTGGATAAAGGATAATGCATTATGGACAGGTGATGTGCTGTCTTGGAATTTTTTTTTTTTTTTTTTTTTTTTTTTGTTAAAAATTTTGAAGATTGGGAGTTGAAGATGCTCTGTTGTTTTTTATAGACTTTATTTGGCAAAGTTGGTTAGTGAGTGGAAGATAGTATCATTTGGAAAGCAAGCCCAAATTGGTTGTTTCTGTGAAATCATACTTTAATGTTTTATGCAGATTTTGCGGTGCTTTTTTTCCAGCTGTTAAGGTTTGGTCGCCGTTGGTGCCTTCAAAAGTAATTTTCTTTACATGGATCTATGTTTAGCTCTTGAATTCTGATAATATCATTAGTGGAAAAAATTTGTTTGTCAGACCAGTGTGTTATGCATTAACAAGTGATTGAGTCCGTAGATCACCTCTTTCTGCATTGTAAAATGACCCTTTGTTCGGGTAATTTTGGGTTTCATTGGGTTTCGCTTCAATTGGTTTTTCATTTGGTTGATAATTGGTGGTATAGGAATACATAGGTGGTATACATAGGTGGTATACTTTTATCAGTGTGGGAGATGGTGCCCCACACTATTTTTTCATCTCTTTGGAAGAAAAGGAACAGAAGAACTTTTGGTAATGTGGAACTCACACTGGGTAAGTTAAAGCTTATAATATTTAGTTTTCTTTTTCAGTAGATGGACCTAGTGAGTTGGGGTAACCAGGAATCTCTCCATAATTTTCTTGATATGTTAACTTTGTTTTTGTTCTAATGTTCTTGCTTTCTTGTTTTCTTTGTATACCCCACACAAACGAGCCTTTTGCCTCTTTTTTTTCCCATTTGTGATGCCTTTACTTCATTAAAAATTAATAATAATAGTAATAATAAAATAACAGAAACAGTAAATAACTAGCCAAGGGAACTAGAAAGACATGCTTACTTGAGGTCATGGCTGACAACAATTATTGTTAATTCTTTTTTTAGATGCTTTAGCAGCTTCACAACATCTGCACGTGCCTTCCAATCTGATCTCCAAAGTAGCATCAGAACAAATTTAACAATATTAATGCAGTAGTTTGGAAATGGTAACACAAAGAATGAAGGAGCTAAGATCCAGATATTTAAAAACAAATCAGAACTCAGAAGCACAGGGTTGATACATCAAGTTCCAACAAATTTCCAAAAAATATCAGAATTTCCAATAAACTCTCAAATTCTCAATAAATCCTTGTGTTTGATCTTCCACTTTGTCTAAAAATTGGAAGACAAATACTAACATAGAGCTGAAAGGACTAAAGGCTGCAGAATGCATCTTCATACCAAGACCAGCAAGAGGCTCATCCAATATCAGCAAATCTGGAATTTGTACCTGAAGAGAAATCAATAAGTGTTCAGCAGAAAATCATGCCACAACTTTGAGCAGCACTATAGGCATTGATCATATGAAATCATATCATTGAAGTATTTTACAAACATGTATTTCATATTTATAAATATGTTCTTACCAATTGAATTGCCAAGGCAAGCCGACGTTTGTAGCCACCACTTAGGGAGTGAGGATCTTTATCCAAGGAGATTCCATTCAATCCAACCTTAAGATTTTTAATTAAATAAGACTTGGTGTTTACATTAAACAGAAACACACAGTATAGCAACCGAGACCTAGATATCATAGCATTATCATGCACAATTACCACCCAAAAAAAAAAAACTGAGATCACAAATACCCAATTAATAGCTCTTTGGAGTCTCGAAGCAAGATGCTCTTTCAATTGGAGGCCACCCCTTTGCCTTGGCCACCCAAATGTAACTTCATCTAGCACATTGTCTGCCACAAAATATCTAACCAACAACATAACATATTCTTATTTTGTTAACAGTACAACACTTTTTCCTGAAATGAGTTGAATAATTTAAGGATATAAGAGCACACTTATGTAATTTATACACAGGAAGCTAACAAAAAGGACCTTTAACCAAACATGTAAGATCGAACCCAAAGAAAATTTGAGTTCTGTGCACATGCTAGTCTAATAAAATTGATGTTTTCACAAATTTGAACTGTCCTTTCCTCAGTCACTCAACAAGCTTGACTTATAATGGAATAACTTGGACTTGACTATTATATTGATAATTAGTTGAAAAAGGTAGAATAGAGGTACACTAATAATGCATAGCCAGAAAATGGTGAGGTAAGAACCAATGTTGCCAGAAGGCTGATTGTATAGGTATGCAAAGTGGTACAACAGGGGTAGGCTTATATCAATCACCTAATTTTAATGTGATAAGCTACTTCTAAATGGCAGAGTGATTTTCATTTTAACTGGTGGACGATAAACAAGACATAGTATCTTGTAAAATGAACAGATTGTCTATTCACTTTTGGAAACCTATTACATAGGCCCATTAGTGTGTGCAATGTACATAGAGCACTTGATGTGCTATGGCTCTTGTATTCTTCGTCCTAAAATAAATCTCTATTGTATAGATCTCTATTCATTTTTCTTGATGATTCGCCTCATATAAAAGAAAACTAAGGGAAGAAATAAAAGAATATTTTTGGGTTACTTAATTTTAAAAGTGTATTACATTGGGATCTGGCAATCTGAATTCTGAATGTAAATCATCAGAATATTAGCATGTTTAATTAACTCTGATAAGAACAAAAACAAAATCATACCTCAATATCAAAAGGAATTAAAGGAAACGGAGTAACACTAATAAACCATCAAAAGGAGATTAAATAAGTTATTCACATTGATATTACGTAATAAAAGCCAACTAGCATAAAAATAAAACTAGTAAAAAGGAATTACAAATTTTTTGCTTTTATATGACTTCCAAAAATCAGATGCTGACACAACTACAAGTTTACATTATTCAATGATCCAAAGCTCTTATCATAGGGAACAAAGAAAGAAATATAACTATGTTTTCCAAGTAATAGTTAATACCTCTCGGGAAACTGAAAGACAATACCGACTCTTTCTGGAGGTAACAATTCAGGAGGCTGATTTGGATTGCCATCATTTCCATATCTTTGAATGTGGATGGAACCTGATGTTGGTTTGCTTAGCCCTGCAAGAAGCTGTAAAAAGGGTGGGAGGGGGGGGGATGCAAGATAAATCAAGGGCAGAGATAGAGTACAATGAGCGATGAAATTTTCAGAGAGATAATGCACAAATGAAGAGGTAGACCTGCAAGAGAGTAGTTTTTCCACTTCCACTCTGTCCAAAGATCAACCCGAAACTACAGTGATCAATAATTACCAATTATCAGGAATGCCTTTCTTGGAAGAAAATTGGAGCTACCCTTCAATCTGAACAAGACCAATCCACTAGTGCATCATAGTATAGAACTACAGATGGTCAAATTTGAGTATAACAGAAAGTGTCCCAACATCTTATGGGTCCATCCTACTAGATTTTCAGAATAAAATTTGACCAAATTGGATGATAGATTTTCATAACTATCACATTCTTTTGGATGGTAAAATATATATATATATATATATATTTTAAATGTCCACAAAGAGTATCCATTAATCTGATGGTAAGGATAAACTGTAACGAATGATATCTTGCCAACTGCCAAGGGTAACTCGTAGGCAAAACCAAGTGAATGGATTATTCCAAACCCACACCAGGACATTTGGGTGTCCACATAAAAAAAAATACTTATTTATATTCAGATTACATTACATGTACCTTTTCTCTGGAAGGGAAAAGTTAACTTCATTCAAAAGACTGAGCTGGGTCCCTGGGGGTCGATAGCTAACATCCCTAACCTTGAAATGATCAACGGAACTGTTTCAGTAACTTCCAGTACTTCCAGATTTCCCAACAAAAACAGTACTCTAATGCTTATTCACAAAACACAAGGTTCCAAAGGTAAAACTATTGAGTTGCTCGTTGTAAGAAATAGAAACCATAGTCATGCTATCTGCTAAAAAATAAACGCATGCTTAAAATATATTTTTGATTTAACTAATTTTACATGACAGATTTAAGTTTAAAATTGCAAACTAAAAACATCAACCTATAAATCTCAAACACAATCATAACAAGAAATGAAAGAAGCATACAATAACACACGTGACATTTGATAAAATGTGAGAAGGAGATCCTAAAGGAGATGGGAAGGTATATATGAGTCAGAGAGCTCCTATAGCATAGACGTAAGGTGCAACCATGCATTCCTGAGGACTCAATACGAAAATAATGATAATGAAGTCATTTATTTTCAGATAAAAAATAGCCAAGAAACTACAGTCAAAAGACGCAAGATCTTAAAGCATTGGCATACACCAATAAGGTATAGTTGTGTAGATAGAATTCACACAACAAATATAATGTATTGCATCAGTTCCCAGACGGAATTGCACTTGGATAGTACTTCAAAATTAAATATCAAAGGACGAAAGGCCCAGACAATCTATAATAAATTCAGTATAATATGATGAATTTCTGCATGACATTGAGATTTCTCTATATGGTTTGCCTACACTGAGGCAGATGGGTATTTTCCTTTTCTTCTTCTTATTAACCTTTACCCTTCCCTTTGGGGTTAGGGAGAATGGGATGTTCCCTTCCCACTTCCCCCCTCCCTATCCCCCCTCCCAAATATAACAAAAAAGAAAACAAAAACCCACCATTTTAAGGCCAAACAACACTGCGTATATTAAAAAGAAATAATAATATAAGTCAACTAAACCCTTATTGTTTGCTTGTTCACCTACTTAAACCCCCGCTCATATCAACAGCACTTTTGTGGTAATTCAATATATTCTGACATTTTATGCCATCAATAACAGACACAAACACCCTCTACACAGCACTGTCCTCCTTGTATAGAGACAACACTGCCATTAAAATTGAAATTCAAAAACATTTTCTAAAGATTCTTTTGATGGTAACAAAGGGTAAGACCATCTCATAAATAGTAAATGATAAACATAAGGCCCTTCTTTTATTAATACCCATGAATAAGACTTGAGGATTTTTATCAAGAATGAGTGACTGTGTGGTATCGAGGGGGTATTCAAGGATGAGAGAAACAAACTATAAGGGGTTTTGGTGCACTGTAGAAACATGAAGGGGACACAAGTATTTATGCCTAACTACATGTGGTGGTTTAGTAATTTACCCTGTTAGAAATCCAAATAATAACAAATTATAACTACTAAATACTCCTCCCTAAAAGAAGGAATCACTTTAGAACCGCAAGCCAATAAAACAACTGGCCTATTTTAGGTCACTGATGAGCATAGCTAGTATGGGGAACCTGAAAAATATGGCCAAGCTACTGCAAGACCATTACATATCCATCACAACAGGATCATTACATCTCAAAGGTGATTTTCCTGCGACCCTAAAATGTCTCCTTTATTTATTGTATCTCGGACTGATGATTCTTTAGTTTGGATCGAGAAATAATTTCATTACAGACTGTTTAATAAGAAACACCAGAAAATTGCAACATTGAGGGAAAATTATAGGGTAGAACTTATAAGCCTCTTTTCAAGAGACCTTTAACAAAGGTTTAGATCATTATAGGCATATGAAAAACTCTTTGAGCACTTTGCTGGGTAAGATGGCATCAAACCCATAAATAAAAATTCAAGCTGTTCGTACAAGCCAGTGATTTGTTCATTTCAGGTAGATTAATAATTAAAACCCACTGTTCATAAGATAGTCATGAATGACTCTGATCACTGCATGACCGTTGAACATCACAATGGTGATCAAAATCTATGATATCTGTGTGTGTGTGTGTGGGGGTCACCATCAGCAGACAAAATTTTATAAGCAATTCTCAATAACTTTTTGTGAGACTTATATTATGTGAAACCCACTGTTAGATTAGATACCCTTTTCATGTAGGTCATGCATGCCAAATATCATATTGTTCAGATACCAATAGCCATTCGATTAAAAAAACTCACATTTCTTATCAATAAAAAATCTCACATTTATGGATGAAGGCATGAAGCAACTCTTCATCTCTAATTGACTCGATATTTAGCAAGCATAACGTGTATGGAAGGCAAAATATAAGTCCCAAAAAGGGATAATGAGTATAGTTGGGGGCGAAAAGTGTAAAAATTTGTGCCCCTGATCCTAATCCTACATTACAAAATACAAATATATATAGTAGAATCTTACATATGAAGATAACACACCTGGAGTGATGATAAAACCCTAAGAAAGTAAACCCATTACTTGAATTCTTGTGGGGATTTCAGGATTAAATAAATTCTTCTAACTCGAATGAGCTCAATACATATTCATCAATTGGAAACTGCTAAAAGAAGTATGTGTGTGTATTGAAACAAGAACTGAATGAAATAAGCTTACTTCAATGCAAGAGTAGTCGGAGGAAATTTGAAGTGCTTGTGTCTTCCTGAAATTCAAACTGTAGAAGGGAAAGAAAGAACCATATCGAATCAAATAATTGTGCGAGGAAATGGCGGATTTTTACTTAATTTTTAACAAGATGAACTGATAATTGTGGAGTCAATAATCTAAAATTGAATGAATTATTACACTTGCCAGCAGCATGATTTTGCTGGGATTGCGATTGATGGCTCCAGCTTTCTCCAACCGAGGGGGGACGGAGACGCAAACCAGGAGCTCGCCATCTGTCTCTCTCTCTCTCTCTCTCTCTCTCTCTCCTCGCTCAAGATCACTCGCACGAGAAACACTTCCATGTAACTGTGATAGGACTAGGTGGTATCATAAGCCAATAGAAGGCTTGTAAAGTGGGATTGATTGTAAGGCCAAAAAATACACTAATAATCCTACTTTACAAGCCTCCTATTAGCTTGTGATACCACCTGATCTATCACAGTTACATAGAAGTTTTTCTCCACCCTCACACGTACAACTATTATTGGATAAGGCTGCTACGAGCCCTCATGCCTCTCTGCCTCTCTGGTGAGCTCTCCCATTCTTTTAGCTATTTTTAAAATGTGTGATTTCATACACATGCCACATCATCATTTTTTTTTTTTTTTTTTTTTTAGAAAATTATTTCATGTGCCAGACATAATAAGTGTTTCTCTCCCATTCATCTGTCATATAATTATAATTAGCACATAAGATATGGAATATAACAGGAGGACGCAATACGTCCGATACATGGAATAAATTTTTTTTCTATTAGTAAAAATTCAATGAAACTTCTATTAAAATGAATGCCCATGTATCCTTTAAAGTTGACAAAAATTCTGATCATGCACTTCTAGATGAAACTAAAGAGAACATCAACTTTGATCAGCAATGTAATCAAATTAAGTGGGAAAAAAAATTATGACATTTCATACGTAGGACTTTTGAAGATACCTTTATATAATGTCTTAGCACAAAAAAAATAAATAATAACCTCTATCTAATGGTGAAGAGTCTAGTCCCAGGATGTCTAATTGTATCTAATATCTTTTAAAATAGAGAACAATTCGTGAATGGGGGCTTGTATTGGCACCTAAACACTTGCTTTTCATTCTCTACTTATTTTATAATTTAAGGTTTTATGAAAAATATAAAAGATTTTTATAAAAACTAATCGTGTATTATATTAGAAAACATCATTTTGAACAACTTTTTTTTAAGAAAGTTTTTCTGAAATCTATCGTTTAAGTAAACTTTTTGGCCATTTATAGTATTCTCTTCATAAATGACAAAAAGGTCCAGCTAAAACAATAGATTTTAGAAAAACTTTATTTCAAAAAGTTATTCAAAATGATGTTTTTTAATAGGATAACATGCGATGAGTTTGTATGAAAACCTTTTATATTTTTCATAAAATTTTAAAGTATAAAATAAAGGAAGAATAAAAAGTAAGTCTTTGAATACCACCAAAGGCTTCCTTCATAAGAATTGGCGTGAAGTGGAGCACAATTATAGGGAAGGAAACTTTGCAGCGGACTGCTTTAGCTAATTTGAGTCACAGTTTGCCTCACGGGCTTACTGTTTTTAGGTCCCCTCCTCCTGGGGTGTTGGAGATTCTTAAGGCTGATTTTGGGGGAGTTGCTACTCCCAGATTAGTTAGTCTTTTTTCCTTTTTCTTGTTGGGTTTTTCCTACACCCATGATACGCGGGACCCACGATTATAGGTAAGTAGCTTTTCTCTCTAATTTTTGAGGTTTGGCCCGAATGTTCAGATGCCCAGTGAAATTTGGCCATTTTGGTATCGTGTTCGGGCCTACCATTTGTAACGTATGAGTTTTTCTCACATAGATAACTTAGGCCCGTATGTCCAGATGACCAGAAAAACTTGGCCATTTTGGTAATCAAGTACTTGGGCCCACCATTGGTAATATGCCCAATAATATGCCTTGACAAGACATAAAGTCCCACGTGGGCTCCATCTAAATTATCTCCTTCCAGGTTTTACTATGTGGAGTAACAAATTTTGAAAATCCTGTAGATTTTACTGACATAATCAAGTCAAAATAATAATTATTACACAATGTGGCCTATGAGAGACGGTTGAGCGGTCGTCGTCTATGCAAATGGGAATTTAAAAATCTCATGTTTTTGGGCCCATACAAAGCGCAATATGTGAACTCAATCTTAGTGGAAAGTTTCTACCATTTTTTAAGTTATGTTGTCACAAATTAAATTATTAGATATAATACAAATGTACGGTCGGTCCACGAAGTTTAAAAGATTACTCCTCACTATGAATTCCTAGTTTCCCACCTTGACATATTAATCAAATCCCACTTCAATTATTCCCCAAGTCCACCCCAGGTCCACTCAATATTTTATTTTGGATGGGATGCTCGCATCTTGAGGTAGATGGAAGCATGGAATTCTTTATAATAATAATAATAATAATAAATAGTGTTCTCAATTGGTTATATTTGGTGGTTAAGGTTCATTTTAAAGAGGGAGAAATTTAGATTGGTCGGTCTACCAAAAAATAATTATGGTGAGTAGTTATTTATTAAGAAGTTGGTAATGAATTATAATTATTTTCTTGTATCTCGATCAATCTAAAATTCTCCTTTTAAAGATTGATGTGACATAGAGCGGTGCTGAATGACCCTAAGTGGATCATCTTATACAAATGCCTTAATCTTAGATATTTTCTTTTTATGATGTGACTACGAGCATAAAACCCATTTAGATAACACATAAAAACAACAAACTATATGTTAATGTGGGTGTTGTAACATCACTATGAAAAGTGGAACCCAAAAATTAAAAAACCAAACCATCACTATGAAAAGAACTTAAAGTTAAAAATTAAGGATAAGTAACACCGCTCGATATTAATTTGCCATCATTATACTAACCACTAAACAAAGCAAATGGATTCATTAAATAGCTTCGACGTCTTCCATAAATATAAAAATAAGTGATTTTTTTTTTTAGGTGTTAATAGGCAAACTTAATTTTCAAGGAATATCACATTTTTATGATCAAACCATTAGGCTTCCATTCAGTTGGGCGTCTTAATGGAAATTACTGCTAAATAGTTTAGTATATTTTCCAAAACATTGAAGACACAAATTCATCTTCTTGAATGAGCCTATTTCAAAAAGATTGAGATTATCATTACAATTGATGGTATATTAATAAATTTATGAAATTTATGAAATTATCACTATTTTGAATTGCTATTCTCATTTGTGATGATTACCATTATTTTCTTTAAAAAAATTTATCAAATACGATGGATTTGATCCTTCAATGCTATAGAATACATTAAAATTATTTACCAACTTTCATTTGGACACCCAACCCTTAATAACTGACCTTGGGTCACCCTCAAAACAAGCCCTCTTTTTCTTCTTCTTCTTCTTCTTTTTATTTTTTTGGGTAAAACTCTTAATGCCATATTCCTTAGCGCAAAGAAGCCTACCTTGAAGAGCCTGATATTCCATAACATGAACAGTAATAGTGCCTATTGGTTTAATGCATTTCCCTTTTATTAAAAAAAAAATGAAAAAGCTCCCACCATTAGATATCGATTGTTATCTATAACAATAAAATCTCTAGGCTCTAACTCTGCACTCCTACGTCAACGAACTAATCCATTGCAATTAAGTTTGGAAAAGGAACAACTGGAGCCACTCATCTGACAAATTTTTACCCTTGTCCTATCTATTTTATATCTATCATCTATTATATCTATCTGAAACGGAGGAATAGGTCCTCCTGTAGCTGCCACGTGTCAGTTCTTTTTTTTTTTTTTTTTCTTTTAAATCACATGCTCAACAGTGAATTTTTTTGAGAAATTACCTTTTGGTGATCCTTTTATAACTTAATACCAATAAAGGATGTAACCTGTCAACTTGCTACAACTTAACTATATAGATGAGTGAAATGACTACTAATTTATTTTTTTCGTATTACATTGAAAGTTGATCACTAAAACGTAATTTTTTCAAAAAGTTACTTTTAGTGACTTTTGAGGAAATTGTTTTTTTCAGTGACCACTTTCCATTTTAATACTAAACAAAAGTTTTTTGAAGGAAAAACTTTTTTTTGGTATTCTCTACTCTTTTTCATACAAGTAAATTATCGCTTGGTATTCACCATATATCTCTTTGTTTTTATGTGAGAGAATTGAAAAACCTATACTATACAATATTCATCTCAAACTTTATAAACTATCATATTTATTCGTTTTCTTTATACCTATTCATCTTCTCTCCAAAAAATTGAACGTATAAAATTATAAATAGTCATAATCAGAAAGAGAAATAGATAGAGGAAAAAATGATTAAAAAAAAAACGACACGTCGAAATCTTCAAATTCTCCCGATCTGTCTTTGATGAAAAAAAAAATTATTATAATCAAATTATTCAGATGGTTTATTACCTAAAATTGAAAAGATTATATATTCTCTTATTTCTTTTCATTCCCTCTTTGCTCCACCCCTTCTCTCTCTCTCTCTCTAAACTTTTTTTTCTCCCTCTCTCACTTCCCAACTTAATAGCAAACAAAGGAAATTGGTGGTCATTTTAAAACATGTATACAAATTTGTAGCAAAGTTGATTGATAATATCCTTAACATGTGCCCTTAAGTTATAATTAAGAAGAGAATCATTATATGGAAACAGTGAAAATGCATAGAAAATGGTACAAATTACTTACAAAATTATAAAAGTGCTTAAAAAATTGTGCAAATACATTTTTACCAAATAAATGATGTCTCAAACCGTTAAACCCAAACTAATCCCTCATGATGCATAAACCATTAGCAAGTCTATGCATCCGATAATAAGGAAATGAAGACACGAACTCGAAACTGGATTCCTGAGTGACCTGATCAGTGCTATATATATATATATATATATATAATTTTTATTTTTTATAATATTTATTTTTACAAACTTCCCCCGTGCAACGCATGGGTTATAAACTAGTATATATATAAAACGGAGGAAAGGTAACCTTTTGTGTGCCATGTGTCAACTTAAGAATTTTTTTTTTTTTTTTTTTTTCCTTCCACGCGCTGAGATAGTGACGGTAGGAGAAATTTTTTTGATACAATTACTTTTTAGTAATGATTTTCTAACCTAATACCAAAAAAAGATATTATCTGTCAACTTACTACAAATTGACTACCAATGTGCGTCACTATAACAACTAATTTTCGTTGTTTCGTATTAAGTTAGGAAACAGTCACTATAATGTAATTGTTCCAAAAAGTTACTTTTAGTGACTTCTGGGAAAACTAATTTTAGTGATCACTTTCCAACTTAATACCAAACAAAGGATATTGTTTGTCAACTTGCTACAAATTGACTCGATAAGTGCTTCAAGAGAACTACTAACTTTTTTTGTTTGGTATCAAGCTGGAAAGTGCTTACCAAAAGATAAATTCCTCACCCTTTTTTTTTTTTTTTTTTTTTTTTTTGTATTACTTGCTCTTTCTCACGCGAAGAAGGTAAGTTGATGCTTGGTATTCACTGCATATCTCTTTGTTTTTATGTAAGAGGATTAGAAAACTCACACTATACAATGTTTAACCCAAACTCAATAGACTATATTATATTTCTCTGTTTCTTTATGCCTATTCATTTCCCCTCCTAAAAATTAAACATATTAAACTATAAATAGTCATAATTAAAAAGAGAAACAAACAGAGAAAATGAGGATTAAAAAAAAAAACACAATCCGCCAGAATTTTCAGATTCTCCCGATTTGCTTTCAATACAAATAAAAAATTTAAAAAATCTATATTAATCAAAATTCTTTATATGATTAATTACATAAAGTTGAAAAGATTTATACTTTCTTTTATTTTCTTCTCCTTCTAGCTTTTTCTCCTATTTTCTTTCTTAGTTAGACTTTTCTCTCATCTTTTTATACTCTAATCTCAAGCATATTTTTGATATTTTTCCCCATGGTTTTTCACTCTTTGTGAAACCTACTCGAAATCTCATGGAAGACCAAGATTCATCATTGTCATGCATTTTACAATCTTCACCGTCAGATTTTGAGATACCTTTCAACGGGTATACTTGTTTTGGTATATACCAACATATTAAAACCATTATTGTGGGATGGGTTAGGCTCTAGAGAATTTTAATATTTTTCCACCAAATATCATAACGTATTAGTTCTTTCATTTTTTACAAGTTTCTATCATTAAATTAATTATTTTTCAAAATAATTTATCTTTTTCAGGAATATAATTAAATTTTGTGTAATACATTACGCTAACATCACACCAAAGATTATTTTGATTTAACTATTTCATTTATTTTTGTCTATATCTTTTCAATTTAATTGACATATTATATTAACAAATATATTTTACTATTTTAGAAAATAAGTGTTCTGTTAAAATTCTAATTTACTAATAATATTATTTTTTATAAATTAATCCGTGCGAGTTCTAAAGCTAGTTTTCTAAAAAACGAAGATAGGACCCCTTCTACTCTTATTCTCTGCTGATTACAAAGAAAAAAGGAAAAAAAGGTAAAAAGAGCATGGAGCACTAGAGCTAAAAGTAAAATAAGTACTAGTAGCACCACTACGATACTACCCTTGTAGTCTGGGGTAGATAAAAAGCAGAGATCCAAGCGAAAACAAGAAAACAAAAACGCAGGTAAATCAATTATATCATTTTTGATGTTTTCTTAAACGTGATACCGGCCTTCTTTGTCCCATAGTAGCATAAATAAATAAACAAATGGAAGCAAGAAAAAAGGTTCATGCTGTTTGGGCTCTACAAAGCACAAAAAATGTGAACCAAATTGGCCAATTTTAAGTCCGTTGTCTCACATTAAATTATTATTATTATTATTATAATACAAAAAGGTATAATTGGTCACCAAGATTTAAGATAAGAAATTACTTCTTCCACTATGAATTCCCACTTTGGCATAATATTAAAATCATAATCCCACCTCCGGGCCTAATTATGCTGCCCATTGACTCTCCGGTGCACTGAATATCTTATTGTTGACGGGCTGCGCGCCAGGTGATGCCTGCGTCCCAACACCCCAGTGGCGGAATTTAAAACTCCGAGACGCGCAGAGCTCCTGAGAAAAATAATTTTAGTGAACAAAAGTAAAGAGTGTCGTTATTAGATTCTTATTGGATTCACCTACCTCACATCTGAACTGAAATAAATATTTTTATTAATGCTTGTGCCATATGAGTGTGTGTTTCAACGTATCATCATGGATGCAATCTTAAAAGACGGAAGAAGCGTGTGTGCCACTAAATATCTTATTGTTCTAAACATGCTTAAAAGAGTTTAATTCAGTATTTTTTATTTTTTTAAAATTTTATAATGAAAGGTGATTTTTTTATAGCTGATGCTTGGCGTTGTACCTACCATTTTTAAATCTTTAATACACTGATGACTGATTATACTTTGCCTAAAACGGAGAGTGTTAAAAAAATCGTGATTTCCTTAATTGCTGTGGGGAGTGATTTTTCACGTGTGAGCGGAGAATTCCGTCGTAATTCAACCAGTGTGCCATGTGGGCTGTGAAATGTAGGAAAAATTCCTCGGTCGAGAAACCAGTGGTACTTCCTACCAAACCTTTCACTTTCTCTTTAGTCCAAAGTCCGAGAAAGGTACATCTGTGGTCTCTTAGTTTTATTCTTCATTCAAAATAATTTTTTTATTTTGAAAAAAAAAAAAAAAAAAAAAAAGGTAGAAAAACAAACAAAGTTTCATACATCCAAGTAAGGCAAACTCCCTAAGATCTTCTAGCAACATATCACACAATTTTCTAAGCAAGCTATGCTCCCATAGAGTAGTCCCATTGAAATGAGCAAAACCAGTAAGTTGTCCTATTAACTCGTCGGCAAACTTGTTTTATAGCTACCTTCTAAAACCGAGATAAAAGTCAAGAAATGTCCTAAATCAAAATATTGACATGGTTAAAGTCAGGAAAGATCCTAAATAAAGTTCATAATATAGGACTTATGTAGGCATAAGTCATTTCTAAAATCTTATACGGCCTAAAGTCTGCTAATATATGGAAGGACAAAAATAGCCATAGGTGCTCTCAAACAAACCGCTAACCTATATATGGTTATTACTCCATAAAGAACGATGACATTACGCTAGAATGCATATCGGAGCAAACCTAGATATGGTTATTGCTCCATAAATAACGGTGACATTAAAGGCATTGTTTTTTATAGGAATCTTCTCCACACAACTGTTCCACAATTAAAGCAAGTAAAGCAAATTTTGCTGTTAAAAAATAAATTCGTTTTGGGGTATTGAAAATAGTTACGCTAGAATGCATATCGGAGCAAATAGTTACAAATTTTTTGTAGTGGCTTTTGTTTGTTAAGGCATTAGAATGCACATCAGAGCAAATGGTTACATAATTGTGATATTATGTAACTATTTTACAATAAAATCCATTGATTTACAATAAAATTAAGAAACTTATATTTGCATCGGAAAACATGGGAGAGAAAAATGGAAAAAATCACCGCAAAAATGGGAATCGCGTTGAAAACGGTTACGCTAGAATGCATATCGGAGCAAATAGTTACAATTTTTTTGCTGTGACTTTTGTTTGTTAAGGCATTAGAATGCACATGTTAAGCTATAGTTAATAACCCAATCATTATATATAAAAAAAATGTGTTTTTACAGTTGTCCAAACATTTTTACATTTTTTCGAGCAACTTTCAAGATTTACAATGTATTTTCATTATTTTCAATGCAATGATTGGGTTATTAACTGCAGCTTAACGTGCACATGTTAAGAAAACCCATTTTCTAAATCACCAATTGAGAGTCACCTTCAATTTGTGATGTGATTGGACTGCATTGGTACGCCATCCTACTTCGGCAACACTGAATCATTCCCCCCTCCCCACACCAAACGTTGTTGGTTGTTGGAGCTCATAGATGCCACGAATGTGTAGAGAAACTCTCGGGAATACATAATCTCCTCCCACGGTCCACAGTCCACGGCCTACGCGTTCGCACTTCCGTTATAGTTTCACCAATTCTTCGCTGTTTCTTCCTTCTATTTTTTTAATGTTTTTCAAAAAAGGGAAAAACCTTAAGAATTCAGGTCCTCCTTTATTCTCTATATAAACCAACAACCATGAATCGAAAGACACTCACTTCACTTTCTCTATCCTCTGTTTCACATCCATCTCTCTCTCTGTAAAATCTTTGGGTTTTGTCGGTTATCTCCAATTAATTTCAGGGTTTCATTCTACATCTTTTTTGGGTCCTATTCCATTCTCCATTTGGTTTCGAGAATGCAAAACTCAGCAAAGAAGGTGTTGCTTACATCCAATGGCGACGAGGTCTCGCAAAACATTGCTTACCACTTAGCTAAACAGGGTTGCAGGTTTTCTCTCACACCATTAATCTTCTTATTTTGGGTAATCAACGACTGTTTTATAACCTTTTTTCGGTTTTTGGTTTTGATGATCAGGTTGGTTTTGATGGGGAATGAGAGCAGTCTTAGGAGTATTGGGGAGAAGATAACGGGTTCTTTGAAGGGTATTTATCCGGTGGAAGTGGTTGGGCTGGATATGGAAGATGAGAGGGAGGCGGGGTTTGATCAGGCGGTGGACAAGGCGTGTGGAATTTTGGGAAATTTGGATGCTTTTGTCCATTGTTATACTTACGAAGGTATATTTGATTTATTTATTTATTATGTTTAGTAGTATTCTATAGAATGGACAAATGACTTGGTGTTGGAAAACTTAAGTTTATTGATATATATGGAAAAATATGTGGTACTTTTTCACTTCTTGGTCTGGTTTTCTCATTTTGACTAGACTTCCTCCTTTTTCCCACCCAATAATTTTGGTTCTTGGTCTGGTTTCTTCCTCAAATTGGGTTATTTTCACTATCGTCTCTCTCCAATGGCATTTCTTGTTTTGGGTTGCTCCTCAAACTGGGTTAAGTTTAATTTTTGGTGTAGGAGGTTGATGAATTTAGATTCAGAGAATATGGTAGTGCACTGGTCTTTAGCGACCTTAACTTCAAGAAAACTCAATTTGCTTTATTGGGATTGTCTTTGGATCATTTGGGTGACAGAATTTGGAGTATAAACTAAGTACAGAGTAATAGGACAGTAATTCTATACATTTCATGCAAATTTTGAAGTGGGGAATTTATTTGGCCTTATTACTGGGTAATCTAAAATCTTAGCCTGAGTTTGATATCTAATTAATCTGTGCTGATTCCATAGCTGTTGACCCCTGAAGTAAATTCTTATCTGCCTGATTCGTGATGGTGAATTGTCAATGGAAAATGTAGGTGCATAAATTTTCTGATGGTTTGAAGCTATAGAAAAGTGAATCCTTGATGATACAAATAATTATATATGATTACAAATTGATTTGCATGCGCATTTAGTTTTTTGTTCAAGATGATCAATAGGCTTTTAAGTCTGAGAAGTAGATAATTTTGCTGCAATAGGAAACAATTTTTTATCATCATTCCAGATTCTTGCCCAAGCTTGGAAAGGGGAAGATTGATTTTGCTGCCATAGCAAACGATTTTTTATCATCGCTTTAGATTCTTAACCAACCTTGAGAAGGGGAAGTAATCCCATCTAACAATGTAGCGATTCTCTGGCTCCATTCCATTGTCTTCTAGTTAGTGGAGTTTGCTTATAACTATAGAAAATATGGAATTCAACATTATGCTACATTGTCATCTTGAATATAAGCATAATTTTAGAGCTTCACTTGATTCAGGTACAGTTAGTGGAGTTTAGGGCATGGGAAGAACGGTTCTAAATTTCTATAAGTAATATTAAAATTGAAGTCTGAGAGGTGAGAGCACATTAAAAAATCTGTTTCTTTCCCTCTATGTAGCATTTCATTCAGTCGCTCGTGTTTCTTCTGCGATTAATGATGCTTTTGTGAAAAAAATATATATATATATTTAGATGGCTTCCTATTATGCACACTTTTTTCTCTCTTATTTGGAAAAAAAAAAAATATATATATAATATTGTAGTGGTTGTGGTATAGTTAGACGAAGCAAATTTATCTCTTCCGATTATTTGAAACAGGAAAGATGCAAGACCCTCTACAGTTACCTGAAGACGAGTTTAAAAAGATAGTGAAAATAAATTTCATGGCTCCATGGTTTCTATTAAAGGCTGTTGGCCGAAGAATGCGAGATTACAAATCAGGAGGGTCCATTGTATTTTTGACCTCAATAATTGGCACTGAGAGAGGGCTCTATCAGGGAGCTGCTGCGTATGGTTCTTGTTTGGCAGGAGTGCAGCAATTAGTTAGGGTAAGCAAACTTTCCTCAGCATTCCTTTGCACTGTTTTGCATATACGGTCTACATTAACGAAGTCCTTGAAGTCTTGGGATCTGCTAATAAGTGATAATTTCAAATTAAGTATATCTTGTTTTTTGATATCCTGCTCCATTACATAAATTTTGTTTCTGCTCGATGTTGCTTTTGCTTATATAGACCATGATATTAAATGTAAAGAGGTGGTGTCATGAAACATAAGTACTGGGAAATATATGTTCTGAGAGAGTTGCTATAAGGCATGAAATTGTATTTTGCTTTCTTTACAAACAAGCTTTGATGCATCTTGTTTCTTGTGTTGTATACGTAGGCTTTACCCTTGATCATCATTGTTTAAAGTATTTCTAGATACTGTAATGTATTGCCTACTATGTATCGATCAAAATGTTTGTTTAGTGAAACTAGGAGTGTCCGATTGTTGGATAAATGACCCATAAGGTCACTGAACTTCAAGGTTTTGATATCTAATTTCTAGTGGACCTTCATAGTTTTGAAGTTGCATGCATTTAGCTTTGGGTGTATGTCCATTTGGGGCATGACACTACACATATGACCCAGACAATCTGCCATGTATTTTTCTAATTCCTGAAATCAAAACAAGTTGTGAACTTCACCGATCCAATTCTTGCTAATGAGAATATGCTGCGACTGAGCTGTAGAAAACAAGACCTACCTTAGTGAAAGGGAAATCTACTAGGGGTGTCTTACCAGAAGATAAAGCATGTAGAAAACAGTCAGGTTAAGTTATGTCAATCATTGACCTTGATTGCAAAATTAATACTACTTCTGCTATGGGTATAGCCTAGAATCAATTTGATTGAATAACCTGAACTTCGCCTCTGGTTGATGATGGTCCAGATCTGTGCATTTTAGGTATTAAAGGCCTTGTGGGCTGCAACCATATTTTAAAACTAGTAGGAAATATATTTTAAAGTACGTAGTCTATTGTTGAACTGTTCGTGATATGGGCATGGGCATGGTCACATGGGTCAAAATTATGGTCATGTCAATCATGTTGGATTAAGAATTGAATATATCACAGTGCAAAAAGGAAATTTGGTATTTTTCTATATTATATATATATATATTTTCCCGAGTTGAATTATTTTATCATACTCTAATGATTGATTAATATTCCCTCAGACTTCAGCCTTGGAGCTTGGGAAATACAAGATCACGGTCAATGCAATCGCCCGTGGCTTGCACCTGCAAGATGAATATCCCAATGACGGTGGGGAAGGAGAGGGCGGAGAATTTGGTCAATGCCGCAATGCCGCTCCAGAGATGGCTTGACGTTAAACATGATTTGTCATCGACGGTCATCTATTTAATCAGCGATGGCTCACGCTACATGACTGGGACCAGCAGTATACGTGGATGGAGGTCAGTCACTGGTGAGGCCTCGGATGCGATCTTACATGTGATTCAAGTCACAGTACTTTTTCGGTACATATAATGGTTTAATTACAGAACCATGAATGATGTGCTGAGCCTCAATAGTTGAAATGCAACTTCTTTGGAGTGTGATTTTTTATTCATAGAAAGAATGCATCGCTTTGGGTCATTTGTTTAAGATTTGCAATAAATTTGCGATTTCTATTTATTATTATTTTTTTTTAATGTTATTTTGGTTAATATAATTATGGCCATTTGACGCCAGTTCTACAAGCTTCGGGGGCCCTTTTTTTTTTGACAAGGGTGGGTCCATTTGCAACATTTATTCCGTGCCGGGTTGAACGCCTTTAATAATAACGGGTGGTAGGTCCATTCGCAAATTTCACGCTGGGCAAGACATCGCACTGTATCACGTGATGAGCGCGTGAACGGATTTTTATTAATATCATATTATTTTTAGGTGCTTGAACGGGTTTAATAATGGGTGGCGATTACCAATTGCAATATTTAAATATTTATTTTGGGCCGGGCGTATACGCTGGGCAAGACGTAGCACTATATAACGTGATGAGCCCGTGAACGGATTTTTTTATTTGTAATTATTTTATTTTCGATGTTTGACAATTAATAGAATTTACTGTTACCTCTAACTCTTTTTAATTTTAATAAATAAATATATCAATTTTTTTTCATTAGTTGGAATTTAATATCACTTACTTAACAAGTGAGGCAAATGCCACTAGTATTTTTGTTACAATTCTATATTTTCACAATCTCACCAACCAAAAGAAATATAAAAATCAATGTGTACCCCTGCTCACTAGAATAAAAACTCATATCTAAAGCTCCCTCAAAAATATCCCAAAAACTCCCTCAAAAATAAATTCATATCCAAAAACTCTATTAAATATTTTTCCTATCCATCTAATCCAAATAAAAAAGAATCATATCTATTAACTCTAACCAGTTAATTTTTTTGTTTACTGTTGTTAAAAGAAAAGAGTGATCTAACTAAAATACCTTTATTTGACATTAATATGTTTAATGAAAAAATTGCATATTTAAATAAATTTCTATTTTTATCCTTTCTAGTGTAATTAGAAAAAAAATTAACTATCATTAATTAATTCTTCTTTAATGTACACATGAGGGGAAGGGAGAAGAAAAAGAGAGAGTGGGAGAGTAGGTATGCATGTTTGGGAAAAGATGAGGCAAAGAGGAAAATTCACTTGAATTTGCATTTTTATCATTAAACATATTATTGTAAAAGAATGGTATTTTAGTTGGACAACTCTTTTCTTTTTAACCGCATTAAACAAAAATTTAACTAAGGAGTTAATGGATATAATTATTTTTTATTTGGATTAGATAGATAGGAAATATATTTAATGGGGTTTTTAGATATGATTTTATATTTGAAGGAAGTTTTGAATATTTCCCCTAAAAACTAAAGGAAGCTAGAAGAGAAAAAACTGACATGCATGCATTTTCTATTGAAGTCCTTGGAAGGAAAATGCTTACTAGAATAAAATATAAAGGAAGAAGAGAAAAAATCAACTAAAAAGAAATGGAAGAAGATAAAATTTAAAAAAACTAACATGCATGCATTTTCTATTGGAGTCCTTGGAAGGAAAATGCTTAATGGAGTAAACTATAAAAGAAGAAGAGAAAAAACCGACATGCATGCATTTTCTATTGAAGTCCTTTGGAAGGAAAATGCTCGCTAGAATAAAATATAAGGTAAGAAGAGAAAAAATTGAGGTCATGCATGCATTTTTTTATTGAAGTCATTAGGCTACGTTTGATTTAAGTGAATAAAATAAAGAAGGAATAGAATGGAAATGAAAAAGAAAAAGGAATGAGAATGATGAGAATGGAATGACATTAATGAATTATAAATAAATAGAATGACGAATCCTCTTTGTTTGGAAATTAAATAAAAATAACAAAATTCATATTGGTTGGTGAATGAATATGATAAATTTACTCAGTACAATGTCTTTTACAAACATATTAATTTTATGAAATCTTTAAAGGTTTTTTTTTTTTTAAAAATGAAATTAAATATTATTTTATGAGTCATGAGCATGTCATTATTACTCGATGATTAATGCCCGAAGTTCACTTGTAAGCTGCACCCTTGGTACTCGAGTAAATTTTGTTTTATAACAGAATCTTGTAAGGAAGATGAAATTCTAGTTAATAACAAATTTTATAAGAAAAATGCTTTTGTGACAATTTCTTCATTGTCAAAAATAATGATAAATACATGAACATGCTATGCATATAGAAGTGTTAAGGTTCATGTGGTGGGATGGAACTCACAGGTCAAGACAAGTTTCATGTCTATGTGTTGTCATGCTAACTACACTCATGTTAACTATAACTACCCTAAAAGCATTTTCAAGTGGATTTTATATTCTTTCTTATTTTGAAGAGAAAAATGTTATTTTCTAAAATTAGAAGCTCACTTCCCAACAAAGGGTCGGTTTGCGGAGGTATTAGTTTTGACTATGCGTGGGTATGCAAGTTTTATTATTATTTGGGTAAAAAAAAAAGAAAAAAGAGTTCCCTATCAAAATGAGGACTCTAAGAAACTCCTTATTTCTTTTGCTATTACTCTATATATCTCTAAATTTTTTTCTACTCCGCAATTTATTACCCTAATAATGTGATAGCAGCCATATCTACACATGGTGATTTTTCTGTTTTATTAATGCGCGCACATCAAATGATATTCAAAATCAAGAGAAATATTGAGGGTCACCAGAAACCCTCTGATGTTCAAAATCAAGCAATGTCCTTCTCCCTCAATGTTCAAAATCAAGCAAGATCCAAAATGATTTTGGGGGAACATTTCTTGATTTTAAATATCAGAGAGTTTTTTTGTTGATCCCCATACCTCAAGGGCTTATTTTTAATTTACCTAAAAAATTATGTAGAAAATATTAGATTCTAAATTCAAAATATTAAACTTTCTCTTGCAAAAAAATTTTAAGGACCTTCATATTCCGTACAATGACTCCTAAGTGTTGAGAACTTAATATTTAGGAAGCTTGATAGGGAGCCACTCATAATAAAATAAAAATAAAAATTGAGATTTCCTCCCTACAATGATGAAGGAGGTTAAAAGAGAGTCTTCTTGGAGATGCTCAAAATCCATAAAACCACTCGATCTCATCGTAGGGATCCTCTTTAGAATATAAAAAAAAAAAAGTGGCGCATTTTCAAACATCGAATTTTTCAGCCTTAGGGTCCCACAAGCTTATATTGTCTATGTCCAAAATGATTATCCATCCTATGATTTTTGTGTCGTGGATTGTTGGCATTTTACCTCTACTCATAGCGTTCGTAGGTCGTGACTCATGAGCACCTTTAGTCAATTCAAAGGGTTTGTTTGGCTGCCTAGCTACGTACAATGCCATTTTTCGTCCAGAACAAACTATTTCGTATGATGTTAGGACATGGTGACGTTATAATATTAAATCCCAACTCATTTCATACAGTAATAAGTATTGTTATTTATCTATGATGAAAGGACTGATGATATGGCAATAGACACATTAACACAGGGTGATTTTTGTGTTTTTAAATGCATGCCACGTAACTATCATGCCACTAGCTTAAGTAACCATATCATTAAGAAAAAAATTAAGAAAAAAGATTATGGACTAATAGTATTTCCACTATCTATGCCGGAGCAGGTAATCCCTACCCGGAAGAGAAATATGTAATAATCAGAAGGGAGTATTTCTTCTTTTATGCAAAAGAAGGGTCTTAAATCTGTTAACTATTCTTTCTTTTTTCTTTTTCTTTTTTTGAATTTGACAGTTAGGATGTCTGGGTCAGCTTGTGCGTACCTCAACTAAATCTCTTCTCAGGCTGATCTTAAGAGCGCACTTCTCTTACATCGACCTAGTGCATTCAGGAATTAATTCCTAAGGTGCTCTCCAAAGGAATCAACTCTTTTAACTTCTTGTTAACATATACTATTTGTGGCGTGCAAGCACCCTTATTGTAAGAGAAATATGTAATAATTAAAAGGGACTAAATGTGTTTTATGCAAAGAGGAGGTCTTAAATCTTTTAACATATCTTCTATCGTTTGACCAAAAAAAAAATCTCTTAAAGCACTAAGGACCCAAAAAAAAAAAAAAAAAAAAAAGAAAAAAAAAAGAGGCTCCATAAATAAATTGAGAATAAAATCTCTCAATACAGTGTCATACTAGTTGTACTCTTTACATGATCCAAATATGCTTCACATTTTGATCAAAATCTGTTAATGTGCCGTCACATGAGACAATTACAAGCACAATTACATTGAGAAGATTGCATGATCAAATTGTGCTTCACAATTTTTTGTTTTTTGGTAATTGAATGTGCTGAACCATTTTTCTCCATCCGAGTGGGGCCATATTTAGCATATGGTCCACATCGATGTTTATGAAACAGTCGTGTAAATTGAGTTCATTGCTCACATAAGCTTGAATATTCCAAAATTAGAACACGTAATTCCTCAACAGGTTTGAAGTCTAGAAGTCTAGATTTCCTTTTTTTTTTTTTTTCCCACAAGAAAGCATGAATCATTGCTGAGTGAAAGCGAGCCAGGGCGGAGCCAGTAAGGCTCCAGGGAGTTGGTTGGCCCACTCGAATTTTTTCAAAAAGAAATTTACTCCTATAGCTTTTTTATTTTTTATTATCTTAGATTTGACCCTTCTCAAAAATTTTTTTTTTTGGCACCCTTTACATTTATTTATTTTTTCACTTATTTTGTTTTATAAATTTCTTCATTTTGCAACCATTTAGATTTTAGATTCACCATGTTTTTTTTGGTCCTTCTCCATTGTAATTGTTATTTTATATATGTATATTTATGCTATATAGTCCAATTTTTAGCCAAATTTATTTACTCAAAAGAGATTGCAACTTGGCCAATCAATCAAAAATTTTATTAAATGCATGACTGTTTGTAATGGGTAGATTTAGCTGCCTCATTTTGGACAAAAAATTGAGCCCTATAGATATATCTTTTAATTGTTTATCAATAAAAGAAAATTGTTGTCAGTTTAAAATTTTCCTTTTGTTTTATTGTAGTGGAGTAGGAAAAAAATTATTAAAAAAAATATATATAGTTATTTTGAATTAAGATAAAATCTAAAAATCAATCAAAAGTTTGGCGCTCCTAGACCAAATTCCTAGTCCACTCCCTAAATTCGAAAGCACCGGATATTGCTTCCAAAGATAGCCAAAATTGTTCTAGAAAGCATGGCAGGCCGCCCTGTCGCTGTTTATTTGTTCAAAAATGTCAGCTGCTTGTTTGAATTTCATGGCAAAATCCAACCGGGGGTTTAAGCAAAGGAAACGTTGATTTAAATATATTCATGATTGCCCATAAAAAAATATATATATATTCATGATTAGACAAGATGCAAACCGAACATATAGCCTCGAATTCTCAAGATCTATATTAGACTATCTGGGGTCGTTGATAGGGCCGGCACCCACAGGACCATCATTTTTATGTGCATGTTTTCCTTTTTATCTTCCAAATTCATGAGAATAAATTTCCACGTGGTTTTGAAATATAGATTACTCTACCTTGAGTACTTTGATTGTATATGGCATACCATTCATTGAATCTGATTGTTATGATATATTTGTTTGATTAAAAATAGGGAAAATCAAAATGAAATAAAATGAGATTTCAACGGTAAACCCATTTCATTTTTATTTCGTTTCTATCTGATTCCGACCAAACACCCTAAATGAATATCCAAGAGTCTAAGCCGGAGTTCGAAAACTATTAAAATTTGGACCTATGTGCCCTTTTTTTTTTCTTATTTTATTTATTTTATCACAAGACCCTGAAGGCTCTCTTCCGTCTGCACCTTTGAAAATCCTCTCAATTAACATGCATCTCTTAGATAAAATTATTTTTGTGGAAAATTTTGTGAACAAGAGGGGAAAAACATAACATTAATTTCATGCACCATAATGGTGTATTTGTGACCTATGACCGAGACAGATTCCTCTCTGTCTCTCTCTCATGGTTTGACCCTTTTTCATAAATCTTTGGTTTTCAGCCTTAGTTCTAGCTGGCTATAGGGACAACAATTTAATACCTGGTGGTAGTTGAAGACAAAACACCAATGTCTCATTAATGCGGTTGTTAAGCCAAAGCCAGATTTCACTTCCCATCAACCAGGTGACATGCATGTGAAATGTGAAAGTGTAATAGAATGAATTAGTTTTGTTGACTGGAAATGCTTTTGATCTTAAAATTTTAAAAAATTTTTTTTTTTTTTCAATGACATGTATTTAAAAAACACAAAAAATGGTATTTGTTAATGTTGTACTAAAAAAAAAAAATTATAGATAAATAGCACTGCTCTTCATTTCACATAATATATATATCTATATATATATATATATATATATATATATAATGAAGTTGTATGTTTCAAGATTTTGATGTCCATATCTTAAAAGGTTTTGGCTATTCAAGTACAAATTTTGTCTTACCCATTATTCATTCATAAGAGCAAATAGAAGGTACACCCCGAAGTTCCTATCCTCTCACGAGGAGTAGGCCCCCCGTACCACATGGGTGTGGATCCCAGTGCATCGCAACATAACAATGGTTCTCTTGATATGGTGGTCCAATCCTGGGGGTAGCTCGGCCACCTACTCAAGATGAGCACATGGTCATCAGTACATGCCGGGCAATTCTTATAACATGATTTTTCTGTACTGTACGACTTACTTTATATATGACGTAAGAATGCATCTCTTTGACGATTCTAATCGTGTTTGAAAAGAGAATGGTAGAGAAGCAAAAGGCCTTACACCAACCCATATCCGCCCTACGAGGGGCTGTGACTTTTGACATTTTCAACCTTGATTTGAATAATCCATGGCTGTGCATCCACTTCAGATTCAGGCTGAAGGGAAGGGCTGCGCGTACCTGAGAAGAGAAGTAACAATTCCCCAGCTAAAAGTCCTTCTTTTGTCAAATTTCAAACTCACGTGCCCTCCTCAGGGTCCAAATATTGGAACCTAATCCGCAAACACACGTACTACTACTCTTGGTTTTTCTTCGCAATTCCTACGGAAAATCTCTTTTCAATTCAATTTCAGTTTCTTTTTTCAAGGGTGTAAAATATTTTTATTCATATTCTAAAAGGCAGCTTTTGAAATGGGATTCTCATTTACAAAATGTTCCTCAAAAAGAATGTTTTGGAACTTACGGATGGGGGCAGCAGCAACCCTCTAAAACCTAGTGATTTGTGATTTTAAAGGCAGATTTACTCAAAAGGTCAATGCACTGGATGTAAAATGAAAGGTATTGAAATTGGACAAAATCCCTCCAAATTATTAAAAGTGATGAAAAAACGGTGGAATATAATAGTTGGTTTCTAGAATACTGCACGGTTGTGAAAAACGATGGAAAGCAATAGGTTTTAAAGGAGATGAAAGTCATCATAGCATAGCACTGATGGTAAAAACATGTATGACGATAGGAGTAGGTCGAGTTTAACCCTGGTTGAAGATAATTGAGAAAGAAGGATTACAAGCGGACAAGATGTACTGAAGGGACACAATGTCCTTTTAATTGCCAGCTCATGATCAGTACCAAGGTAAATGAACCGCCTTTGCACTATTGAACTTGACTTGACTATTATTATTATTATTATTTTTTTATTTATTTTCAAATGATAGCATTATTGATCAACAAAGTCAAAACCTCTGCAGATCCCACGTCTTTATTGAGTTAAGGCACATCAAGCCATCAAGATCAAGGAGCATCAGAGTACTCTTGAACTTGATCGAAGAGGAAAAAGAAAAGAAAAAAAGAGTTAAAAGAGGGGATGAATCAACAGGTACGAATGGTTCGCGGGGCCATCTGGAAGATTTATCAAAAGTTATTAGATTTATATTTGACTAATCAAGTTTTTATATTTTCAGAACGATTCTTAAAAGGGAGTGGGAAGCCAAATTAACATAAGATCTTCCGCTTTAGACGTAAATTGCATTATTGAAAAAGAAAAAAAAAATTCATGTTTATGACTACCTCGAGATCTAGTGGCGGAGCCACATGGGGAAGCAAGGGCCGCTAGCCCCACAATCTTTTCTTCTTCTTCTTCTTTTTTTTTTTATTTTTTTTATTTTTAATTTAAATTTATTTTTGCACGTAAGTTTTCTTGCAATGTTTATAAATTAGCCTCATTAAATTTTTTATTAACTCTTGGTTCCCATTTTATCACTTTGTCTCCACCCTAGAACTTAATTTAAGATATAATTTAATATATCAATCTAGTTTTTCCATATTCAAATATTTACTTATGCCATCAACGACCCTTGGTCTAATGGCATGTCATCCCATCCTTATAAAGATGTACGATTTACGGAAGTCTCAATTTTGACTCCACGTGGATTCGTGTGTTTTCATATTTTTTGACAAAAAAAAAAAATTTTAATTCATGCTTTTATGGAATTGGTAACCTAATGAACAGGATACTCCTTATCATTTTTTAATTTGACTTTGAAATAGGCTCGATTCAAGTCTTGTATTGAGCCCTTTGACAGTACTAGTTTTGGTTTGAGGCTAGGCCTATTTTCTTCTTCTTCACTTTTTTTATTTTTTATTTTTTTATTATTATTTATTATTTATATCATAAGATTTTAGATATTTTGCACCTGATTAATCCTTTAGCCTCATGTTATCCTCCCGTCCGACATACACCGAATAATTATAGGACAAACCTTAGAAGTGCCTTAAAAAGGAATTGTGAGAGTTGAACCTAAAACTTCTTGATTAGCAAGAGGCCCAAAGACCACTCAACTCACCACCCAAGATTGAAGTTTGACCTATTTAACTTATTGGGTAGGGCATAGGATTGTGTATATATATTTTTCCTCCATTAAAAAAAAAAAATGATATATATGCTTCATCATCATTGACGTGTTACCATATATTTCGTAAGATAGTAGTTAAACTATTAACCTTATGCTATAAGACAAAACACTAGGAACTAACTTAGACATTACCCTCAAAAGAGTCAAATTCTAGCTTCTCCACTATCCATAATTCCAAATCTTTCGTTTTTTCAAACCTTAAGGCTATGTTTGTTACGAGGGAATAATAGAAGGAATAGAATAGTAATTTCATTATCTAAAAAAATGTGAGTACGTGTGTAGTTGTACAAGAGAATAGAATAGTTATTTTTTTGTGGATGTATATTCCCTCAAATGAGGAAATAATCATTCTTTTTCAAACAAAAAAGAATGTATATTTCAATCTTTCAAAAAGTAAAAATTATTAAAAATAAGTCCCAATTAATGCCTTTTCATTTCATTCCTATGTTTTACCAAACATTGGGATGGATTCCATTTTATTTCTACTCTCATTCCATTCTATTATTTCAAACCAAACGCTGCCTAAGTCTCGAGAATCACTATTCCTCTGTCTCTTGCAATTATTGGGGTCTTATTGTTAATCCATGGAACTTGAGGGGCATTTGATGAAAATGCAATCCGAGAACATTCCGGCCAGTTGCATAATATTCCACCCCCTCTTCCTTTTTCGATTCTCTGAGGTAATTTTAGTCAAAATCCAACCCTCTTACAGTTTCAACATGTATAAAAAGTCAAAGATGTAGTACAGCAAATGTACACGTGGGGCATCATATCGATCAGTCCAGAAGGCATCTGCGATTGGTCTATGCTGGGACGAAAGCAACCATTTCCAACATTGCAAACTTCAATAATACCACCCTATCTTCATGCCAAGGATTTTCCACAACACCAATATCCTTTTGATTTATTATCAAATAAAAATATTATTAGATTGATTAATAAATTTCTCTTACTAAGTCAGATGTCTTCGATTTTAATTCTCACCACATTTTTTCTCAAGACCATAAACTCAATCTTATAAATTTTATTCTATAATTTTTTGATGCATGTAAGACGTATGGGTGGACTACATGTGTCCATGAGATTAGTAAGTTGCAAACTAACATATGAAACCTCTTAAAAAATATTAATAATTTAATTTAATTTAATTAATCAATATTATTGTCTTAATCTTAATCATGAAGCCCGCCACCATTTTCCACCATTACTTTCCATACTCACATCGTTTAATTCAACGTTTTACGTGCCGTTTACGACACCTTTCGTCCCTATATATGTCCTTCTTTGACATCTCTCTCTTTCCTTTAACCTCCATAAGCGTCTAGTGCATTAGTAGGTCTGGCCATTCAGCCGCCCCGTAACTTTTTCCCTCTTGTACCTTTACCTTCATAATCGTCTTCTTCTTCACAATATAATAATAATAATAATTATAGACTTTTTAATGGAGAATTATCCAATGCTCTTCCCTTTATCATCCACGGCGGCGACATCATCAGCTCCTCCTTTCCCATCATCGAACAACATGGCGAGTTCTCATATTTTCAATAATTTTCATGGTAACAATCCAAATGGGTACTTGGGGTTGAAGACAGAGGTCCATGCAGCAAGACCACCGGAAGTTCAAAACGTTTCTCAGAGTGAAAGCCTTGGTGGGTCTGAAAATGAGGTGAAATTAGGTAAAAAGAAGGGTGAGAAGAAGGTTAGAAAACCCAGATATGCCTTTCAAACAAGAAGCCAGGTTGATATACTTGACGATGGGTATCGGTGGAGGAAATATGGCCAAAAAGCAGTTAAGAACAACAAATTTCCAAGGTTAGTAGAGTTTTCTTCTTAGCTTAATTCTCAGATTACCCTTCTTCTTTTTTTTTTTTTGGTTAGCAAGTGTGATCGTGATGGCTACTTTTTTAAGATATGATTAATCTGTATATATATAACCTCTCAGTAGACCCCGCCATTATCCCCTACTGGAAGATTTCTATAGAACTAGTTAAAATAACATATGTGCAAGTAGGGTTAAATCCAACGACACAATTGCATAGTTTAACCTAAGTAATTCCTTCAGCGCTCACATAACTTACAACAATTCATACATTGGCATAGCATTATTTGTTGATTTCTGGGAATTAATTGGATCATTATCCGACACTGGGATAGTGCGAGTCTGTCAAATTCATGGATACATAAAAGCCATAATTCATCTACAAAATGAGAGTTTATTAAATTTAGCCTCGATCTGTTTGGATATCAGAAATCACGAACGAAAGCAAAGGAATAAATTTTAAAAAATGCTTAGTAATTAATACTATGTTTGGATAAAGAATTTCTAGGTGGAATTTATATTTGAGATGGAATTTGTAAAATTTTTATACGGAGTTTTTTTATAAAAATTTTACAAATTTCATTTCAAAAACAAATTCCACCTCGAAATTCCTTATGCAAACGTAGCGTAAGGGAATTCATTTGGAAGCAATTTTCTATTTCTTATTTTTTCAATGGTCGAATAGTATGTCTATGAAGCCAAGTGCTTGAATTTGAAAAAAAAAAAAAAAAAAAAAAAACATTTCAATATCTAAACTAAGTTGGAACCCTATATATAGAATTATTTTAATTTTTAATTTTTAATTTGTTGTTCCTATTTACAGAAGCTACTACCGGTGTACACATCAAGGGTGCAATGTAAAGAAGCAAGTCCAACGCCTGTCCAAAGATGAAGGCATTGTGGTGACTACTTATGAAGGGGTGCATACGCATGCTATAGAGAAGCCTACTGACAATTTCGAACATATCTTGAGTCAGATGCAAATTTACACCCCCTTTTGAAATTCCTCAAATACATGTATGATCGAAATTAAACCTCGAATGCTCGCTCTTGTAAAGGATACATTAATTTTTACTTAGACGAAGGAAGGATAAACCTGTGCTTAATTATGGGAAATGTCAATTTTTCCCTTTTTGTGTAGGTTCTGTTTTCTTGTGTTAGAGTCGGGCCTCCTTCTGGTGTTTGGTGTTGCTTGGGGTTTGTTGTATTGCTGCTGCTTCTTTAATAAAACTGTTTTTATGAAGGCATTAGTATTGCCGCTGCTCCTTCTGGTGTTTTTCTTTTGGTTGTTGTTGTTTTTCTTCAGAGGATTTTTCTTTGTTCAAGAGGGTTAGAAAATGTTATAAACAACTCATAATTAGTTACGGCACGTACCATCCAAGCTATTTCATATTGCCACATCAGATGCTATACATTTATGATGTTGTATTATGATACTATATATAGCATTGCCTGAAGGGGGTTTGTTTGTTGTTTTGGTTAGTAGGTGCAGGTGGTTTTGTGTTGTGGTGTAGTCTGTCTTTGTTTGGTTTATTGGCTAAGGTGGCAGGGTGTAGTCTTTCGTGTTCTAATTTGGTGGGATGTTTTTCTGTTTTTTTTTTTTTTTTCAGTGTGAGGTTTTGTTATTGTATTAATTGGTGGGTTATTTTGTCTCTCCATGTTCTCATATTTTTATTAATAACTTTATCTTTTGCTGATTAAAGAAAAAAAAAAAACTGGATAATTGTGGCTTTTGTGCCATAGGCAATTTTAAATCAGCCTGACACCAAGAATTATGCCTAGGTGAATTCTCATGGGAGCAACCTCTTCATCAAACTTATTAATTCATGGGCCGTACTTGTATATATATAAGTTGAATGGATTTGCTCATCTCTGATTATAGATGCTAGAATCCTGCCCTTATTTTGCTTGTCATGGATTGTTAGGTTTGTTTCCCATCAAGCCAATAGTGCTGCGCACAATTTAACTTCTTGAGTTGCTGCTTGTGATGGATTTGGAGCCATCTTTATCTCTGGCTTTCCTTAGTCTGTTCGGAGGTCTTAAAAGGAGATGTTGGTGCTCCCTTCTTTTAATTCAATTTGCTTATCCAACATTAAAAAAAAGCAAAAAAAAAAATGATCTTGACTGAAAAAGAGAAAAAAAAAAGAAAAAAAAGCAGCAGGCTTCTTTAGTTCTTCGGACCTAACTCTTGGCACCTGTCACGCCATCAAGGACAAAAGAAGCACAGCTCAAGGAAAACGAAAGAAAAAGCCTTTTTTTTTAAAAAAAAAAAAAAAAAAAACCCTTCGAAAAGGGAATCTTTGGAAACTACCTTCACAATATTATTTTATCTTTTTTACTCTTTTTTGCCTTTTTATCTTTTTGAGATCTGAACAAAATATTAGCTTTAGCTCGACAAATAATTTACCCACTAATCAGAACTAATTTTTACGTACACTAGCTTGTCGTGTTGCATCTCAGATCGATTTCAGCTTTTAATTGATTAATTTTAATGGGCTTTATTCGTACCCACGTCACTCGAAGACCAGTGAGCAATGTAATTTGTATAGAGCATATGTTAAAAATCTATCATGCATATTGAATGAGATCGGTCGAAAACGTTGCAGCTACCCTTTAGCATGGTTTCAAATTTTACTTATATTCGTTATGATGATGGCTGGCTACCACTTGGAACTTTTTCCATTTCTGATGATAAATTTCTTCATTAAAGTACATGCAAAATAAAATAAAACAATCAAATGGTGGGCCATTTTTTTTGTTTTTTTAAATGATGAGGAAATCTTCCGACAAACCCATAACACATATAAAATCTCACAACCCATATAAATCAAATAAGTTCAACGCTTATGAGAACCATAAAATCTTGTAAGAATGCATAATTTCAAAAGATTTAATAAAAATCAAACTCAAAACTTACTTATCTTGAGACATGGCCCCTTAATTACCAACTAAGCTATCGCTTAAGCCTTTAGTGACGCTTGTTAACAATTTCGGTCATATTTTGGGCCTTGTTTGTGGTTGAATGGTTGATGCCACCTCTATCATTAGGGAACGGCTATTGCAACCCCCCATTCCTATAAGTCCACCCCTTATCCTATAGGTTTTTAAGGTTTTACGCAAAATATAAAAAGTTTTTATGAAAACTGGCAGTAATGTCCACTAGAAAACATCATTTTGAACAACTTTGCAGAAGAAAGTTTTTCCAAAATCTATCATTTAGGTAGACGTTTTGGCAAAAAATGAAATAAAAGTTATAAATGGTTAAAAAGTATATTTAAACGATAGATTTTAGAAAAACTTTCTTCTGTAAAGTTGTTCAAAATGATGTTTTTTAGTGGACACCATAGCTGGTTTTCATAAAAACTTTTTATATTTTACATAAAACCTTAAAAACCTAAAGGCCATGTTTGTTTGGTTGGAATGGAATGGGTAGGAATGGAATCTGATTCCATGCTCAAAATAGTCTGGAATGGAATGAGATTGAAATAAACATTATGGAATGAAAATCATTATAATTCACTACTATTATTTGATTCCATTCCCATTTAATTACCTCATCCAAACACATTATTTGGAATGAATTGGAATGTGATTCCATTCTATCCATTCCATTTCAACCAAACAAACATTGCCAAAGAATGAGGGGTGGGCTTATTGGGATGGGGGTTGCAATAGCCGTTCCCCTATCATTATTATTTGGAGCGTCTCAAATCTCGAGGCCTGATGTATCACTCTCGTTGACAATAAGGCCCACGTTTTTTAAACATAAAGTGCAGGCGGCTCTTAAAACTCACAACGTTTATACAAACAACATTATATAAAAGGGTAATGCAAATCGACGAATCACGTGGCATGTGATTTTTTTTTTTGGTCATTTTCAACTTCAATGTTGATGTTGAAAATGACCAAGAAAATTGCCAGATACACCTTCTTTTAAGTTTAAAAAAAAAAGAATTAATAAATTTGTTTAGGATAGGCAGAGTGAGTTGGTCATTTTCAACTTCAATATTGTTTTAAAGCAAGAACCTTTTTTTTTTTTTCTAATAAAAAAAAGTATGGTTCCATGGCTGTTTGAGGTGGCTCTATGAAATATTACACTCAAAACACTATAAAAGCAACCAAGTAAAAATGCTACATAAGTAGTCAAGTAGCTCTGAAAATGACACTTTTTGCTATTTAATCATCAAAGGTGCCCTCATTTTGAATGAGAAGAGATGCATGAGAACAATATAAAAACAAGCAATGCTATTTTACCTAACTTATTTATTCCATTTTTTTTTTTTTTTGGATTAATCGATGTGATAGTTAATATGGTAATCATGTCTAAAAATAATATACATATATAGGATCATATATAAGAAACCTTATAATGTTTGGTCATTTTTCAGATAATGTTCTAAATAAAAAATGGTTATGATGTCTCCCCCAATAATTTATTAATGACACTAATTCTTAATTTATAAGGTTTTAGAATGACATTGTAAAAGCATCTTCAACCGTATGAGGCATGTATGTAAGTTATATGCATTTTTTTGTATTGCTACGATGTAAAAATGTATCGCTACAATGAAAATGTATCACATAAAAAAAAAAGGAAAAAAAAAAGACTATTCCAATACATGTAAGCCATTTTTTTGCCTCACCTACATTTCCCTCCACCTCCAACCACCTCCAACAATTTATTGCAGGATAATAGTGGTAAATTTGCATTTGAGTAATTTATTTAGTCAAATATAACTTAAGATTTATCTCAAATTATATTTGTTTCATTAAATACCTCACCTATTGGAACACCTACTTTCACATGTGAGGCAAAAAATAGGTTTGCCTCATCTTTTGTCTTATGGTTGAAGATGTAAAATTTTTTTTCTTTAGGGAAAAAGGGCCAAACTTTATGGGTTTGTTGTAATTAACCCAAAATTTTATTAATAAAAATAAGGTAACGTTACATCAACACCCCCTTTTTGTGATGTCAGATTGACCATTAAGTGACACATGCCATTAATTTCGATCGTTTTTTGAAGCTTGTTCGCGGATGGAGCCACTTATCTCCTTACTCTACGGATTTGGTCCGTGTCAATGCCTTATTTATCTCTCTCATCGACAATAGGGTTCACCTTTATTTTATTCTCTCCCTTTCAAATTGGTTTAGCCGTCTTGAATAAGCAAATAGACCTAAATTATCATGTGCCTTATTAATTTTAATTGTTTATTTTATTTTGTGTTATATTTTGAATAATTATAATTTTAAATATAGAAGAAAAATATTAAGAAAATAAAATAATATTTTATCTTGACTTTTAATAGACTTTTCAAACTGCAAATTATTATCAAATAAAGTTAAACGGAGGAAATATTTATTTTTTTTACCAAAGAGGTTTTCTTATAGCATCTCCAACAGTGAGTTGTAATATGTGTTATTATTATATTGTAGCATTTAACACAAGTTGGGTTACTCCAATGGTGTGTTAAAAATAGTAATAACTCATCATTGTATCAAATATAGCACAAAGGTAAGCTATTGCTATATTTGTCATGTCAGTTCTTCTTTATTTCTCAACAACTAAACACAGCAACAACTGTAAAAAAAATACAATATTTCTCTTTCAAAATTTTCTCAGTAACCAAACTTCTTGTAAATAAATACAATATTTTCAAAAATAATATTGAAATCTTATAATAATAATAAAAAAAAAAAAAGTGTTGCATACGGGCAAATCTAGTTAGCATCATAACTAGATTTAAAAAAAAAAGTTACATACGGACAAATTTATTTAGCATCGTAATTTTATGGTTAGAACAATGAAGGTTTAACTATGGTAGTTAATAGTTTGTAAAAAATGAAAGGAATGGAGGTTGTAAAAACCATTGATCTTCCTCTTCAGTCTTCACAAGCTAAACCGCATGAGGTCAGAGCATAAGACGTTTACACTAACAACGTTACAGGGCCCACGTTTTATGTACGTTGAGTAAATGCTCTATAAACGTTTACACCAACAACGTTATATAAAACGTGGCTACAAAAGGATTAGCGCTCTTGCACTCTCGCCACGTTCATTCAACCAGGGTTGTTAAATTGGGTGACTGGCCCGCATTCAACAAGTTTCTAAGTCAAACTCTTTTTTTTTTTTTGTTGAATACTTGAATGTCTACTTTCACCACATTTTTTTCTAAAACGTTGTTCATGTCACGCTGTTGAAGCCCGTATTTTTCCTGTAGTGACGAGTAAGTGGTTGGTCATTGCTAACTGCTGCATTCAGCTTTTCCTATGCCAAATTCCTTAATATGGGAACTCTAATAATTGCAATCTTCTCTTGGGAAAATTGACAAATTAAGTCACCTCTTTTTACTTTATTTATTAGTTTTAAAAGGAAGTTTGTTGAGGATAGCCCGAGCTAGTTGGTCATTTTAAACTTTAATACTGATTTGAAGTAAGAACTATATGAAAATAGTACATATTAATTTTTAGATAACCAAAAACGGGCTTGTCAATTGTCCTAGTTTTTTAGGATTCGGATTTGGTGCAATTGGCTACTTTTACTGCATCGTGCAGTAAACGAAGAATCGATAACACGTGGGTAAGGATAAAAAAATAGAAGGCTGTTAGGCGTGGTCAAATGCATCTCTCGAATTTTAGTCCTCCATTTCTCCTATTTACCATATATCATCGATCCTACGTTTACTATACCATGTAGTAACTGTACCAAATCCAAATCCAGTTTTTTATGCATGGGACAGCTGTTTTAGCTATTTCACGGCTTTTTAAAGTAGCTAAATAAACATTCACTCAAAACTTTATAAAAGTGACTAATTAGGTGAAAGTACTCCAAAAGTAGCCTTGCAGCTATATCAATATTAACACTTATGGCTATTTATTCATGACAACTATCTTCATCTTGGAAGTACAATGCATAATGTGGTAAAAAGAGTAATGTTATATATTTTGGCCAACTTATCTATTTAAATTTATTTGGTCATCTAATATGACAGCTGACACAGTAATCATGTCAACAATTAAAAAATTTTATTAATAAATTCGAGGCAATGATACAACAACCTCAGTTTTGTTTCCAGGATGTTGTGGCATTTACCCTTTTTTTTTTTAAACATAAGAGAGGTTTAGTTGTTCTATTTTGTTATAATCATACCACCAACACTTGTAGGTAAACATAACTAGTATATACAACCATTAAGTTTGTGTGTTTGACGGTAAAATCAATCCTTGCTTTCACTAAAATGATTTAACAGAAGAGAACCAAAAAAATTAAAAAAAACCAAATAGTGTTGGTAGAATCTCCAAATTCCTGTAATTAAAAAATAAAAAAAAAAAAAAATTTATCGGACCCAACGGTTCCTGTCTGATTTCATGGAAAGGTACATGCCAACAGCCAGCATAAAAAGGAAGCATTATACATCTTTTTTGGATGTAGAGAGTATTTATATTTTTCATGCAGTCACATATTCGTGAGTTTTTCAGCTCCATTTCTAGGATGCATTATTGGAGACAACCAAACAGTCCCTGCCATGAAATGTGAAACATGCATAGTGTAAAGTAAAACCAATATATGCTTGCTTAAAACCTCTCCTCATCTGTTTTTCTTTGGTACTTTTTCTTTTGTCACCTCCCCTCGTTTAAATAAAGTCTTGAAAGCAACAACACCCTGTCCCTTTCTTAACCACTCGTTTCCTTCTGTCTCTCTTCCTTTTCCTGTACCTCAAAATCACTACAAAATCAATGGTTCCAAACAAACCCTTCCAAAAGAGACAAACAGTAAAACAACACAAGTAACAAAACATATCTCACTCTGAATCCCTCAACTGGTCCTTTCTATTGCTGTTATTTTCAGCTCCCCTCTCTCAGTAGTTTCTACTACACTTCATCTCTCTCTCCCTTTCGCTTTTTCTTCACCTTCCTTCTTTTTTAGGTTTTTTTAAATTTTTTTAATGGCATCCAATTCAGGGAATTAATGGCTATAAAAGCCCATATCAGTTTTCTTGTGCAGTCCTTTTCTGTAAGTATTGTCTTGTCTTGTTTATTTGTTGTATCTCTTTCTAACTCTCCTTTCTTATTTCCCTTCTCACTTCATTTGCCAATTCTCTCATTTTCTTGGAAGTTCTTATGCAATTTCTTTCCCTTGTGGGTGGAAATTACCATTTAAGGCCGAATATAGCTGCTCTCTCTATATTTGTTATTTCCTGTATATATATTTAGAACATTCATTTGTTCTGTTTTGTGTTATCTGCAATAGGTCATCTCCAATTAGACTATATCAAACTTGCTACCACAAAGCACAAGTGGGGTTTTGATGTTTTGGATTTCTATAAGCAATCCATTCATTTAGTAAAATTCTGAAAGTATTGGGATGATGAGATGAAAAGATAGAGATTTAGGCGTAGGGAAAGGGAGGGAAAGGTGTTATGGACCGGAACTTGAAGGCATCTGCTTGGGATTTAACTGAATTGAACCAACAAAACAATACCCTTTTCGCTTCCCTGGTTGAGTCCAGTAGCTTAGGAGGGAATAAGAAAATAGGAGAATTTTCAGTGGATTTGAAACTTGGGAGATTGGGTGATTTAGGAGACAGGTCAGTGGGCAAACTGAAGAACCTAAAGGCCTCAACAATGGTTTCATCACCCTCAGGGTCATCGAAGAGGATTCGAACACTTAATGGGACTCAAAATGTGTCTTGTTCCGTTGATGGCTGCACTTCGGACCTCAGTAGGTGCAGGGAGTATCACCGGCGCCATAGGGTCTGCGAGCGCCACTCTAAGACCCCAGTTGTGATCATTCGTGGTGAAGAACGACGGTTCTGCCAGCAATGCAGCAGGTATGAATTGGCCATGGTTTAATTGGCTAGAAATTTGTTTGAATTTTGTTGGGTTTATGATAATTATTGATTTTGTTGAAGTTTTTGGAATACATTTTGGGATTATAATTTTTTATGACATGTTTTACTTTAATTTCACACATTGCCCATGGGGTTTGCAGTTGATTTGTACCATTAATCCAAGAATTTGTACCTATGCATTTAACAAATCATTGTTCGCCTTTTCACCTTTGCTAGGATCATTCCAAGAATTGCTTCTCATTGTCTCTCGACACTTTCTTATCCATGAAAGCTATGAGAAACTTCAAGCTTTCTATTAACCATCTTTGGCGACTTTCCTGCTTCTTGGTGCTGCCTCAAGCTTCTTGCAAGTGCATATATTTCTTTGTCCGATCTTCTCTTGTATTGCTACTCTAATATCTTGAAATCCTCATGTCAGTTGGCATTAGCTTATGTACATATTTCTTGACTACCCAACATTCCATCCTGCATTAACTGGATGGCCTTATATTCATATATATTATGAAATTTTCCCTTTATTGTGAAAAGTGAAAACATATCATGTGCCTCCATAGCGTACACACAACAAAAACAAAAAGCAAAACCCACATCTCTTGTGCCTAAATCATTAAGATCTTCACCAAGTTGATAATCTTGTTGTAGATTCCATTCTCTTGGGGAGTTTGATGAGGTAAAGAGAAGCTGCAGGAAACGTCTTGATGGACACAATCGGCGCAGAAGAAAACCCCAACCAGAATCCCTTTACGTGAATTCTGAAAGCTTTCTGTCCAATTACCAAGGTTTGAATTATTTTCTAACACTCTTACCTGAGATAGCTAATGTTCTAATTATTGTCTAATAATGACCTCAGCCAAAAAAAAGGGGAAAAAGAAAAATTCAAATCATGGGGGTCAACTTATGATTGGGTTTAGGAATGTTGTTTGCACCAACTCTTCGCACCAGCTCACATAATTGATGAGCTTGTCTAATGCGATGTGTGATCTTGTGATTAGCCAAAAAATAAAATAAAATACTCCGTAATAGAGTTTGTGCCGCATCATTAGCCACATGAGTTGGTGCAGAAGGTTGGTGCAGTGAGTTGGTGCATATATGCCACTGAAAATAGTTTGTAGAAGGAATGTTCTGTCAATTTCTTTTTCTTATGGAATAGCTGCTAAGGTGAAGTTAAATGCGCAAAACTTAACATGGTCTATACTCAATCACTAGTTGTTTGGGCAGATGTTCAATTATTTCACTACGTATCAGTCTTTGGAATTTTCATTTCTATGCAAAATTAGGTACTGGATTCTTGCAATTCAGTAGTCCACAAGTAGATGCAACCACTACTGCACGAAGTCTCGCATGGCCTATGGTTGCTAAAACTGAGGACAGAGCTATGCTTTATCAACGCCACCAACAGCTGCATCTCCTTGAACGACAAAGTCCTCCAAGTTCCTCCTTCTCTGGCATCTACAATGGTGAAGATGAGCACTTCTTGCAGGCCAATGACCTTAAATTAGACAAGAATGCAACCCATGAGGTTTCTGTCTGCCAGCCTCTTCTCCATACCATTGCCTCTTCAGAAAGTTACCAGAGCCGCCATAGAACATTATCTGATGGGTTAACTCAATCTGTTGACTCGGATTGTTCTCACTCTCTTCTGTCAACACATCCAACACAAACTTCAGGGTTCGATTTGAGCCACTTGTTGCAACCCAATGTGACCCTTCCAGTGGAGCCTCTAGGCTTGGGATTGCATTTTGATGGCCTAGCTCAGTATACGTGCTCGCATGGTGTGGGCAGTGAGCCAGTGGATTTGGTTCCTCATGCCAGCAACACCCACGTTCATTGTAACGAGTTGTTTCCAGCCCCGCCTGATGGCTTGTGGAAAATGGGGCCTCACAAGAGCTTTCAATTTCTTGGCAGTAGATAGATTTGTTTATTTGTTAATTGTGATGTTTTTGAAGATCCTGAACTATTTTTATGGGCGTAGTCAGTCCAAGAAAGCCCCCTGGTTCTTGGTCGTGAAATTTTGACAGGTTCTCTAAGATCTTTGATTGATTTTCTTTTCGGACCAGGGTTGGCTTTGGCTCTCTGCACATTCTTCTGAAACAGAGAAAATAGTAGAAGAAAAACCTTCAAAAATAGCAATCAAAATAATAATAGCAGCAAGGTTTTTTGTGCATGGGGCCAGACTCATCTTCCAAACTTAACTGCAATATATTAGCCTTCAATTTTGTTAAATAATTAGGCACCAAAACGAACACTTAATTGGTGCAATCAGCTGCTTGCTATTTTTCCCCCCTTATGGAAGATAGTTAAGGGAAGGGATTCAGAGGAGATAGTGGAGAACATTAGGAAGGGGTCCAGAAGAGACCAAAGCACACATAGATTGAGCAGCAAATGCCTTGCATCTTCATCTTGCAACCAGGTATTATAAAAGACCGTGGATGAATAATATACCAAACTAACCAAGGCATAAAAACAAGATTTAAACTTTGGCAAAAGTGGGGAGCAAAAGGTAAAGAGCCAAAAAGGAGGAGCTGTGGTACGTGCACGGTCCAAACGCATAATACAATTCTCTGATGGGAAATTTCACAAACTGCTAAACACACACAAGGTGAACCTTTCCTGATGGAAATCCGAACGCATAAAGCAGGCAGATTTGAGTGCTGATGTTCCCGGGCCAATTTTGTTCCTAGTCAGACCAGTGACAGTAATTTGCTTGAATCAAAGATGGAATAAACAACACCTTCACCAAAAGTGATATAGCTTTGCTCTGAAAATTATATATATCAGAATATTATTGGGAGAGTGAAAAAATTGCTACGGAAAATAAAACAAAGATTTTTCAAGGTGCAAGCATTCCATGACATTAAACACCAGAGGAAGAAAAAAACTGTTGTAATAGAAGGTAATTCTGGTACGTAAACCATAAACCCCTATATAAACACTAGTGCTTGTCCTCCTTGGGAATATCTTTCTGAGGAACCTGCGTTTCCAGTTCTTTGGGCTTTACCTTCTCCGCTGCCCTGTAAAAAGATCCATCATAAGTTATACTGATGTTTAGAAGAAAGGATTGCATGAGATAAATAGATAAAAAAAAATTTTTCTAAAAATAACTGAACAAATTAACTGCCGAATAGAGCAGCCACAGTAATACAGGTCAGATGTGTCAAAAGAACATTTCAGTGGATTCATTGAGAACACCTAGGTTAGTTAATTATACCTTCCTTATAAATAAGATTTTCATTATTGAGGAAAAATTTGTCTATTAAACATAACACCATCCGGTTCAGAATTCATTTTTAATTCTCTCAACCAGTAAAAATACTTGTGATAACTAGTAAAACAAAGGCAATGAAACTCTTAATGAAAAAACCCTGTCACAAACTGTGTGACTCCTCCCCAAAACTATGATATTTTTTATTAGTAACATATAGATGAGGTTAACAAATAATGTGAGTTCTATCTATAGGATGATAAAAACTTGAAGAACCTTTTAGCTAAGAAAAAAATATCAGGATATTTACGAATTACTAGCAATCAAGGGAAAGAAAAAACAGTTGGCCATCTCAAGTTCTTGAGGTACGCCACCTATTGCTTTTCAAACAAAACCACACCATCTCTAAAGAAAGCTTTGTTTTTTTGTTTCTGTTTTGTTTTTTTTTTGTTTTTTTGTTTTTTTGTTTTTTTTTTTTGGGGGGGGGGGGGGGGGGGGTGGGATACTGCTAAATGAAGTTAAACGATTTGAAGATTCAAACTATATCATGGCATAAGCATATTATTCAATTTCAAGACAATACGCAATCAATGAAACAACAAAACTCAACTCAACAAAGCCTTGTCCCAACTCCCAACTACTTGGGGGCAGCCACATGTTTCCTTCTTCACAATTATTCTCTATGGCCACAATACCTTTAACAAGCAGATCATTATGTTTTTCCTCATTCCAGCTCAATAACATCAAGAAAGAACTTACATAAAACAGTGAGCCAGTTGCCAACAGGCTTTGCTGGTTGAACATTTCAAAACATAAGATAAATCATGAACGAATTTGATATGAAGTTCAATAACAATACAAACCTAAAGGAAAAAAAATGTAAACGTAAAGATAAGAACATATCAGTGCCTAATATTTTAGTAAACTGATTGACTTAAATCAACGCACAGATAAAATTTGAATTACCGTTGCTGAGTGGGTTGGTTAAACCAATTCTTAAGCCTTCAATATGTCTCAAAATAACCTAGAGAGCTTGAGGAATACCGACTTTTATATTTAGTGATGAGAAAAATATTTTTGGATTTCATTTTCAGGTTATCACACAATCAAATCATTCTGAGTAACAATAAGAGAAGCCTCAATTTAAACAGTGGAATAATGATACAATGGTCTCTCCAATTTGAAAAGTTCAAAATTCCTACTTCAGTGCTTTCTTTAAGTAGCCACATCCACCTCTATGTATACAGGAAACCATCAGCAATCTAGCCTTTTTCAAAATTCAAATAGCCACATACAAAACATTTATTTATTTTATTTCCTTCATTCTTTGAATTGAACATATTCGATAGTGAACATTAAAGCATCACCTTCAGATGCATTTATCAACATACAACAATAACCATAAATTGACAGCCAAACATGTTTTATATGTTATGATTCCCAAATTGAGAATTCCATACACAAGTAAAGTTCCTAAACTGATAAATTGTGTGATATAATCCACATTTACCCTGATCACACATTAGACAAGAGTGCCAAGTAAACTAAGTACCCAAAGTCCCATACAACTACCAAAGTGTTTTCCATTATAATTGAACAAAGTTGAAGGCGAGTATTAACTACTTCCATGTCAGCTTGTTCAAATGTTTGCATAGGTACAGCAAGCTTATCACTATCAGACGAGGCTTGGTGAGTTCAATAAGAATTACTTGCCAGTCTTATGATTCATGTAAGCATACAACTCAAAAATTTGATTCAGGCATAGGAAAGTAGACATAATGCCTCTTCATGCACCCTATATTGACTTGACTACAACTGGACTGCAAGTGTAGGATCAGTATTAAACACATAATGGGTCTTCAGTCTTCGCTGTAAGATCTCCATCCGGCGAAGACCTTGGACCCTTCGATTAAACTTGTTTCGATTCAGAGGTAAGTCAAAAAAATTTGCAGAAAGACACCGGACAAAAATCCCCAAATCAAAAGTCTACTGATTTAGCTCGGTTTCTTAATCACCCAAAACACAAACACACAACCCATTTGAAAATTTTGATGAACGATGATTCTGCTTTTCTTATTCAAATTTACAGAGCAAACAGTGTCATATTGGGTTTTCATCGAGTTCAATGTTCTCCTATGATGCAGAGCATATATATATATATATATATATAAATCAAAGCAGTAATCATGGGAAGTATGAAGGGATGGGAAGTTTACTTGGTGGCAGAAGCAGATTCTTCTTCGAGCCAGTGGCGTATTTGACGGACGTTGCGCCTGAAAATGGCAGCAGATTGTTTCACATCGCTCCTCAATAGAAGTACGACGGCACTCACTCCCGCCACCGTCAGAATAAAGTTCGTCAAAGCCATTTCCCCTTCAAAACCCTAACCCAAAAGTCCCTTTTACAGCTCCAGAATTGATCGAATTGGGAACGAGCCTTCAACCTGAAACAGAGTAATCGAAATCGTAATTTAGGGTTTAGGACATGTGAGAGCGATGGGGTTTTGGATGGATGGAGGTACTTCTCCTCATAACGATAGCGGTTCTGATTGGGCTAGTCCATGGGCCCAGGCTGAACATTTTAATCTTTGGAAACTGAGATGGGAATGGCTATTGCAACCCCCCATTCTTATCAGCCCACCCCCTATTCTTTAGGTTTTTAAAGTTTTATGCAAAATATAAAAGGTTTTTATGAAAACTGGTCATGACATTCACTAGAAAACATCATTTTGAAAAACTTTGTAGAAGAAAGTTTTTCTAAATCTATCGTTTAAATATACTTTTTAGTCATTTATAGCTTTTATTTCATTTTTTGCCAAAAGGTCTACCTAAACGATTGATATTGGAAAAACTTTTTTCTACAAAGTTGTTCAAAATGATGTTTTCTAGTGGACTAAGCTGATCGGTTTTTGCAAAAACCTTTTATATTTTTAATGAAATCTTAAAAACCAAAAGAAAAGGGGTGGGCTTATAAGAATGGGGGTTGCAATAGCCGTTCCCAACTGAGATTGGCCTTCTCAATATGTGCTTGCTGTTGTTTGGGTCGAACTCGTGACCATTGGGCCACCTGTTCATGTGATGGACCCAGGTTAATTGGGTTGGGCTTAATTCATCTCAACGAAACCAGATCCAAAAGAAAAAACAAAAACAAAAACAATGCAAATTAAGGTCTGGAAAATCCGGTTCGTTCTTGTCCCCATGGGGGAAGTCAAATTTGGGACTTCCTTTTTTTTTTTTTTTTTTTTTTTTCTTGAGGCATAGCCATGAAGACCAATTGTTCTTCCCTCTCGAATTCTGGAATTCTAAAACGGGATTAAAATAGTTGATTTAATGGTTAAATTTAGCCCACTACGAAAGAACCTAGGTATCGATAATTAGATATGCACTCAAGTAAATTGGATTGTACTAAACAATGTTGCAAACCCTAGTCCACTCATGCTTTTCACAAGTTGAATCTCATAAATGGGGTAGAAATAAGAGACCATAGGCATTTCTCTTCCCCCCCCCCCCCCCCCCCCCCACCCACAAAAAAAAAAAAAAAAATGCATAAAAAAAATCAAAAATTGAAGGATGAAGTAAAAGAAGAAGAAGAAGAAATTGCAACTTGCATGGAAACAATTATCTACTTAATTCATTCTGAACTCTGAGTTTTAGGGCTAGATATTGGGCTTAGCCGGCCTCATGCCTGGACCATTTTTCGTTTTAATTTGGGTGTGAATAAGAGGATGGTTGAATGGTTGATTTGTAAGCTATGGCCCTTTAAATTAATTAAGGATTTATATTTGAATGGTTGATAGTTTTAGAAAACGCCAAGAAAATTGGTACTTCACTATCCTTTGAACACTCCAAACACTGGACTCCCTTGGTGCGTACGACGATGCATGGAGTCATAGCCCAAATCCAAATAGAATAATATATACATAAATATAATAATACTAGTGATGATGATGATGATAATGATGCAAGAATAAAAAATTATAGCACTTGCTGAAATCTTGAAATGATCTTTATTTTGAATGATTGCTTAAAACCAGCTAAGAACCCTTCAACTACCTTTGTAGGATAGAACAATTGGTAAGTAACTACGTCTCATGAAGTAGAGGTTCTAAGTTCAACTCTTGTTAAATCTTTAAAGACTATCACACAAAGTTTCAATATTTTCATGGGCAGCAGAAAAAAAAAATAATAATAAAACAAAATAATAATAATAAATAAATAAATACCAAACCCTTAAAATAAAAACCAAACCCTAGCCTTCAACTTTATTATAACAAGTGCTCGTTCGCAAATCTGTAAATCAGCCTCTTCAAGATAGGAGTAAGGTTGCTACCAGACCTGTTACCGGGGGAAGCCTCTTGCACTGGGTTCAACTTTTTAACAAGAGGCAAACATGTGAAATACTATATATGAAACAATTCGAAATGGTTCAATAATCATGCTTGTTCCCATTGATCCCTTAAAATCTCAAGGAAAATAATATGGCCTGTTTGTTTCTTATTTCCATGAGTAGGCTCAATAATCACGCACATATAGTCCCCAATAGGCTGCAAACAAAGCAAGAATAAGGATTATAGGGTTTTGGCATACTTTAAATACTCCCCTCTCAAAGCAAAGAGAAAAAAAATATTAGAAAAATAGAATCGAATCCCAATTGCCCTATCAGGAGTGGCTAGAACCAGAATCGATCGTTGAGCAGAATCAGAATTCCCCCTTTTTCTCCAAAAGAATAAGGAAAAAAAGGTAGAAAAAACTAATGCTTTCCTCTCCTTTTTCTTTTTCTTCCTCTTCTTTTTTTGTTTTTTTTACCATTTGTAGTTCATTCAAATGTTGCCATCTCATCTATAAAAACGAGAGAGAAGTTCTTGATGATCATTTAGTTCAACAGCATTAGGATGGGGTTGTTAATGGAGTCAATATCCTGGGTGCATGCATGCATGGTTCATCCCAATTATAATGATATGATCAATGATAATATAGAGATGAATGTGATATTGGCACGGCTCAATCAAACTAAAGGACCCAGTTATTGAGACCTTTGATTTGGTTGAGCCGTTCCAACATCACAGTTCCAAGTATTCAATAAATAAATAAATAAATAAATAAAAGAGAAAAAAAAAAAAAAAAAAAAAAAGGAAGAAAGAAAGAAAGAAGAAGATAATTAATAATTAATGAAGGTAAGAACAATCGATCCATACATGAACCTCCTTCGTTGAGTTTGTGTATGCTTGAATTTGATTGCTGCTCATCAAACTTCTCCACAGCATTGATAAGGATGATGGGAGAAAAGAGAAGAAATGAAATTATAAGAAATCAGCAAGGGATCAAATTGCAAGTAAGAGAGTACTTGAAAATGAGGATTGGCAGGAAGGAAGAATGGTTGAGACGTCCATATCTTTGCTTTATATAGGAAAGGAGTAAGTTGCATATTAAGTCTAAAAAAGGTTTCCAAATAGTGATTGAGGTTGAGAAGATTCAATTCATTTTCCTTCAATCCTTCCCAATTTCCCAAAAACACCTGTCTTATAATATTGTCTAATTAAAGGTCTCGATTTTTCAGCCATAATTTTGTTGTCATCGTAGCATCATCATTGGTGGTATAGGTTCTCTACGGACATTAGCCCTTTGCGTTTTTAGTTGTCGTGTTAGGCATATACAAAATCCCTAGAGTTATTATGAAGACTTTTTCTATTATTTATCAAAAGAGAGTTGCTATTTTCACCAACTCTCCAGACCAAATCACTTGATAGATGAGACAACGCTAAATGATTTTTTTTTAGAGTTGGACTGATCATGTAGGCCGACCTAGCCTCGGTAGCCAAATCCTCTTACATTTGGCTGCTGGTTTCACCATTGAGTTGCTAGATTCAGAGTTCATTCTTCTCCATCACTTTGGATTTGGTGAAGTTGTGAGCATGTAGCTCTTGTGGCCTAATGGTACTTAGGTACTCAAGTGGGGGATCGAAGTATGGGACTATGGGTTACTCTAGGAGTGGAATCTGGTCCAATGTAACCAAAAGTGAGAGCACGTACATATGTAGTCAAGACTCTTCAGTATAATCCTAGCTCTTCTTGTCTAATACCTTCGGAAAAATCGATGTTGACAGTGATACTTAGGTCCTAGGACTGTCACACAACAACAACTTAAGATTCCACTTGTCCATCAAATTTGAATGCATTTTCTTGCATTTCTTCAATAGGGATTCCAGTCATTGATGCTCACAAAATATCACGTCTAGGCATCTAGCCATCTAGGCATTGTGTGGACGGAATCTGAAGAGCCGGCCAAGACATCACGTCCTTACGTAATTAGTGCGAAAGGTCAATAGGTTCCTTTCATAGAGAAGTATTGTATCTTAGGCCAAATGGGTCTTTTAACATATGATTTGGGTTTGCTAGGGTGCTAATATAGTTGGGATTCTAGAATGGTCTATAATGTCTGCAATTCTTTTATGATATATTTGGATAAGGAATTTGTAGGTAAAATTTGCTTTTGAAATGTAATTTGTAAAATTTGCTTAAGGACGAAAATCCTCATAAAAATTTTACAAATTACATCTCAAAAGCAAATTCCACCTACAAATTCTTTATCCAAACATAATGTTATTATTTATTTTTTTTTTATAAATAAAAAGGCCAAATGCGTATTTTATTTGAAATTTTAAATAAAATGGGAATTAGACTTTTTTATCCAAGGAAAATACTATTGATTTTTAATATTTTATATAATTTTTTTTCTAATGGGTCGAGTACATACATGACATGCATTTTAAGAATACAAAAATCACCATGTAGTGACGTCGTTGTCAGGGCCAGTTTTGGGGCAAGGTGATCGCCTGGGACCCACATTTTGGCTAAAAAATGAGGGCCTCATTTAGGGACTAACCCTTGTAGTAGGTTTAATCTTTTTTTTTTTCTAAAGAGAATGGTTATGCAACCCCTTAATTTTATTTGCACATTCCACTAATTTTTATTTATTAATATTTTACCAAAAATATAAAAGGTTTTTATGAAAATTTGTTACGTAATCCACTAGAAAACATCATTTTAAACAACTTTGCAGAAGAAAGTTTTTTCAAAATTTATCGTTTAAGTGAATTTTTTGATCATTTACCATCTTTGTTAATTTTAGGCCAAAAAGTCAACTTAAATGAAAAATTTTGTAAAAACTTTCTTCTGCAAAGTTGTTCAAAATGATGTTTTCTAGTGGATAGCGTAGTTAATTTTCTTAAAACCTTTTGTATTTTTCTAAAATCTTAAGAAATTAAAATCAGTGAGATGTGTAAACAAACTTTTTGTTTGTAATGAGAAAAAAAAATTGAGTATGAGGGTCTCATTTTAAGAAGGGGGCTTCTATTGGCACCCCAAGACTTGTTTTTCATCCCCCAATTACTTTACATTTTAAGGTTTTATGAAAAATATAAAAGGTTTTCGTAAAAACTGATCACATAATCTACTAGAAAACATTATTTTGAACAATTTTGTAGAAGAAAGTTTTTAAAAAATTTATCTTTTAAATGGACTTTATAATTATTTATATAAAAACTATTGTAAATGGCCAAAAATTTCACTTAAACAATAGATTTTGAAAAAACTTTATTCTACAAAATTGTTCAAAATGATGTTTTTCAATGGATAGCGCGTCCGATTTTTATAAAAATATTTTATAATTTTCATAAAACCTTAAAGTGTAAAATAAGTGGGGGATGAAAAACAAGTCTTTGGGTGCCAATAGAGGCCCCCTTTCAAGAATTCGCCTAGGGCCCCAAAAGTCTCAGAAGCAGTCCTGGTTGTTGTTCTATTCATCCATCAAACCAAAGAAATTAAAATCATAGTATCAAACTCAAGTTTTCCTCATTAATTTTTTTTTTTAAAAAAAAAAAAATTGTTTGTTTTTATCTTAAGGAGAGCTCAAGGGGAGGATTTGCAATTGGCAACCATTTACACAAAACTAGCACAATTTAACTGATCATCAAACTATATGATCAAGTAATTAACATCAATTGGATTTTTCTTTTTTTAATTTTTTTTATTAATTATTATTTTAGGAGCTAAAGAAGAGGCGAAACATACTCTTGAGCTACACAACTAGAGGCATCCTCTTCTTTACCTTAAACCCATGAGTTGAAAATTTGAACAATCACTGTAAAGGAGGAGAGACACTATTAAACTAGGATATTTAATTATTATTGTTATTATCATGTCAAGGTTAAAGTTGCAAACGAGCACCAGAAGCACTTTCGCATAAATATTAGTCTACTAGTGTGAAAAAGCCTCGCCATAAAATTAATCCCATCAGGTCTTATCATGGGATCTAAGACGAATCCTTGCTCACTAAACTTGAAGGTCATTGGATCATTTTAAATGAATCCATCTATTAAGACTTGTATTTTGTGTTAAACAATCACAAAAGTGCTTCTGCTCCTCACTAAAGAGACAAAGAAATCAAGAATTAGCCAAACCCATCAGCTAGATACACAATCTAACCTAACGCCTTTGTCTCTTGTTTTTTTTTTTTGGGTCTAATGCTTTATGAAGAAGCTACTTTCTCAATAATTGGACGCCCATGGTGCCTGTCCGTCTTTCAGGAAAAATGAAAGCAGTTGAAGAAGTCCAACCATCTCATTATACGAAGAAAATTTGATGCTAGCAATTATCGCCTGCTGTCTTTTTTCTACTGAAAAAAAGAAAAAAAGGTTACTTATATTAAAAATGACCACATGCTTGAGTCCAGAATGATGTCAGTACGATGTTAAAAACCAAGCATACATGACCCACCTAGTTAATCTGGGCCCGCAAGTAGCCGGCAGGATTGGGATATCATTCAAAATATTTGGTCGGTTGTACCACTCAGGCCAATCTAATCCGGTCAGATCATTTGATTTATTTATTAAACGACGAAAAAAGCCTATGCTTTTTGTCAATCTAACCCGTGGATTATTCTTTAGCCATGTTGTTGGAATTTTTTGATATATTAATTTCAATGTGTTTTAAAAATTATATGAGTAATTGGACGTTTTAATTTACATTTGGACTTTCCATGATTAATGAGGTTTATCATTTGATCTGTTTAAATGTGCATTAAAGTTTCAATGTGCTGGAGCATGGTCAATTTTTTAGGCAACTTCCATCCCCATAATCATAGGTTTTCAGTTTTCACTGCTGGAGAGATGTGGCTTCAAATCCCTAGCTTGCGGCTTGGGGCCAAGATGCAAATTGACCCATATTCAGGTCCTTCAACATGGTTCCCCCAACTCCCACGATTGGAACGCCGTGGTTATCGGGATTTACATTTTAAGATGTGGAAGGTTCTCAATTCGACTTTCTACTCTTTAGAATCAACAATCGGCCACCAACCGAGTTTAGTTTGACATTAACCAATGAGTGTTGTCCAAAGAATTTGTCCGGCCGAAAGATGAATCAACATGGGTTTGGGGGTGGTGGGTTTGGAGAAGATAAGATGAAAGCGCTGTGGCTTCTTATCACTGAGTGTGGGGTCATTGTGCTTGGCGGTCTCAGTCCGGCCCAAAATTGCTCCTGGATGAAGTTTCCCATGCCTTGGCTATGTTTGTTATGAGGGAATGAGGGAAGGGATGAAATGATGATTCTATTTTCCAAAAAAAAGTGAATTTGGTTGTACAAAGGAATGAAATGAATATTCTTTTGCGGGAGTCTATTCTCTCTAATGAGGGAATAGCCATTCTTTTCCAAACCAAAAGAAATGACTATTCCCACCATTCAAGGAGTAAAAATCATTAAAAATAGATCTCGCCTATGTTTTTTTCATTCTATTTTCACTCTTTACCAAATATTGAGATAGAATGTCCATTCCTATTCCTTTTCTCATTCCATTCTGCTCCCTCAAACCAAACACAGCCTCCTCCTTTGCTTGTACTGACATTACAGTCCCCATGGATGATGTGGCAAGCCGTGACATGTGACTGGGGCCTGAGAACCAGATACTAGTGGGCCTTCACTCAGGGCTCAGACCCTTGCTTGGGCGGACACAGACGCGAGCTCAGCCACTCACCAAGGATATGGCAAAGAAGTCAGAACTTTTGGATGGGCCTGAGGCCCATTTTCAAGTCAGCTTTGAGAGCAATGAAGAAGTAATTCCTGTGGGGTGCAACTTGGTTTGGGAAATTCTGAGGATCGGATTGTTTCAAGCAATTCAGTCTAATCTGGTCTGGAACAAATAGTGTTCGGTTCAGGACTCGAGATTTTTTTCCAAAACCAAATTTTTGCAGTCTGGGACTCGGTTTAGGGGGTTTGAGTTCCAGCCCGGACCAAATTCTAGAATTTTATATATATATATATAACTTTTATGTTTCTATAAAGTTATGTATTTTTTATAATATATAATATAATAATCTAATATTATATATTATCCATGGTCAAATTTTTTTTTATATTACCAAAACAAAAACCAGGAATTCGGTCCTATTTGGAATTCATATATTATATATTATAAAAGATACATTTTACTGAAAAATACAAACGAAAACCGAGTTCCAGACCATCCCGAACCGAGAAAACTTGGTCTAAGACCAATTCCGTCCAAGCCTACATTGGTCCGATTCCGGTACAAGATTTAAGGTTCTGAATTACTTCGGTCCGGGACAAAAATGCCCCTGTCCGTACCGAGTTGCACCCCTAAATTCATGATGGAAAAAACCAAAGAAACCATGTCTTAAGTAGGGAGTCAACTCCCTAACAAACTTGTTCCTGAAATTAGTCATAAAATCCTTGAAAATTTTCAGGGAAAATTAGTTTGACGGCATGTTCAATCAATCATATATCATACATTTTCAGGAAGAGATCATAATACATGCCTATATATGTCCAAAATTTACTCATTTGGAATAGCGACTTAAAGACTGAAATGTTCAAAAAATATCCAATGATGTGCAATCACTCCTATTAATTTGCCTGGTCGCTTGCACCATCTCATAGTACCACTTGTGTCAATCCCTCTTGTAGGTATTTCATGGCAATCAAGTGTGGGGCAAACATGGATGCTGATGAGATTCCTCTAAAATTAGGACCCCCCACATAGGAACGCCACTAAAATGTTTGCAAATAAAAATTAAATTTATATGAAGTGAAAAAAGAAAAAAAAAAAAAAAAAGGAAAAAAGATGATACTTATATTGGAAATGTAGGGAAGATTACCACCCAAATACAAGGGGGAAAAAGTTCAAAATTGGAATCTCATTTAATTCTATACTTGAAAAATCACTCAACTCTCCAATAGCGGTCAATAAAACAATGAAAAATTCCACTGGCAAAAAACTCTTCTCTACATGCATCTTAGAAGGCTTAAATGGAATTAGAAAATTTTATTTAAAATTCAAATAGTGAAAACTTGCTAGTACTTTAATGGTTTTCGAGTCGAATGATATGTTCCATCCTAATAAAAATGTGGGATTTGTGGAGGTCTTGATTTTGAGTCCGCGTGGATTTGTGTGTTGGTGTATGTTCTTTTATCGTTTGATAAAAATAAAAAATAAAAAATAAAAAAAAACCCCTAGAGCTTCGTATTAAATTTCCACCTTCTTCGTATGAAATTTCTTCATGCAACCTCTTGGAATCACATCTTGACGGTCTTCAAACGGAACTCTACTGTGATGAATGCATGTACCCCACCGTTAAAAGCTTCTTTAATTTAATAAGACAACATACTGAAAATATTTAATTTGAGTCGGCGGAGGGGAGGTGCATGGACCCCTCGTATCACCCAGGCCAAATGGTAGGAAGCAAAAAGAATGCACTTTTTGCTGCATACAAAGATTCTCACTTTAAGAATTCAAAAGCAAAACGAAGACTGGGAGGTGATGAAGGATCGGAATACTTAGCCCCCTTATGCTTTGGTCATGATGAACACAAAAAGGCTAGGGACTTGCGAGCGATGTTTCCTGGATGCACCAAAACTGTGGAAAATGAGCATTGGGTTCATTCATCTGAACACTGGAAAATTGAAAGAATCCCAAACAAACGCCCCACTTGCAAAGGTGCGATAGAATATCTTATCTATAAAAGGTCACAAACATGGAAAACTTTACCAGTGTCAAGTAGATGTCTGAATAAAGCGAACCAACCCAAGTTGCACGACTACTGTACCATCCTTAACCGTAACTTGCTCCATCGCAGAAAGTAGAGATAGATGTACATGCTGATCGTAATGCATACCACTTAATTCCCACCTTTATTTTCAAGAAAAGTTGAAAGGGCAAACTACAAATAAGGGGCCTAAGATTTTACAGAAATATAGACTTTACATTTAATTAGTTCCAAAAGCCACTTGGTAACGAGCAATGTAAAAGCATAATTAATTGGTGTATAGATGCAATAACTTAATATGCGAATCATATGTAGTATTTCTTGTGTTGTATAAAAATATATTCAGAACATTATGCCAAGGGAGATGGGCTATATATATATACTCCTGTTATGTAACCCAAGGACCCATTAAACTCTCCTACGAACCCCAAGAAAAAAAGAGAAAACACCCGGAATGAAATTGAAAATAATAACTAATATATGATTAGATAGTATGGCATAATTGCCTACCCGCCGAAGAGATTGACAAGGAGAATTCATAACCTTTTGTAGGGTTATATAGTATTTTGCAATTGCCCACAAGACATTTATCACTACAAATGCAGCAATTAGGACTTAGGGGTGCCAACTTAATTAAGAAAATAAATATCTATTGCTTAAATTGGGTTACCTTGAATCCCGAATCCAAACACCCATTGAATCACGTACCCATCTAATATGCCATCGAGGAAAAGAGGGAAGAAAAATGAGAAATGTGATATACATGCTTAGTCAGGCAAAAGTGCATGCATATCTGTGTACTAAGTGTGTATTCGTTGAAACACAAGAGGTCGTACTTAGTTCTTGGACAATGCTAGCTCCTATGGGAGAGTGGAAGTTGATCACAATGAAAAAGACACTATTCTTATCTAATATATATCCAATATATACCTTGAGTCACTTTCTAACATCCAATATATCCCTTTACTCCTTGAGTCACTTTTACCTGTTACTACATTACCATGATCTTTACTCTAAAGTGTCAATTTATTGGAAAAATCAGAGAAATCGGATTATTTATCCACATAAATATTCTCGATCCATGTGCTAACACAAGAAGCACGAGTGCATGACTGATTATAATTATTTATTTATTTTTGGGTAAGTTAAAACTTCTTCTTCATTATTTTTTTTATTTATTTTTTTGGGCGGTGCAACTTGAATTATCCTTAAGGATCAAGCAAGGAAAAGATAAGCCACTCCCATTAAGGAATTAGTGGGACATGATTCTATTGTTTCTCCTGAATTCTACGGTTACCTATGTACTGGGGGGGGATTGATGCTCGGCACTAACTTAGTGCCACGGACACAGCAAAGTCACTTAGCCAAGCAATCTCTTGATGTGGCCCTCTCTTTTAAGGGCTAGTGCCCGGTTGAGCTGTCCTCTATTATGGCACTACTTGATCAACCGTATTTTGTGCCACAAAATATGTAAGGGTGAACCACTGAAACAGAAAACAAAAAGTAGGGGACTTTGTCCTAGGGGCCAGCCACCCATTTGGATTTTCTTAACTAATTAGAAGATTAATTAAGTGGGCGGTGGCCCTTGTTTGAGATCAAAGAATAGTCAGGTTAAAGGTCAAGACACCTTGGACGACAAGAAAATAAAAAAAAAAAAATGCAAGCGACTTTGTCTTTCTGAGATGGGCTTTATTTACAGGTGTGTAGGGCTGGTATCTGTTTCTATAAACTACAATAGATAGCTCAAATGTTTCGGCTATGGAAGTAATATCTTAAAGTAGATGCCATAATAATCTTTCGGTTGGGGTAGGGTATACAGAATGATAGAAAATAAACCAAGTTCTCCATATCTGGGAAAGGTTTTAAAGGCTCCCCACAAATAATTGAGGTAAATCCGTAAATATCTACCCATATATACATAGTCCTAGATATAAAGGAGATCATGGTTCAAGCTAGATACTTGACCAAGGGACCACAACCCATCCAAATTTCATGTCTATCTAAAACTCTTTTTTTAAAAAAAAGTACCCCAAACTAACTAGTATATATAGACCTCCTCCTGGTACTGAAAAACTCACCATTTGGTTCTAAGACTAAAGTGCCATTTTTCAGGTTAGGATGGAGCAGAATCGTAAGCGAAGAGGGTGGAAGTTGGTGACGTCGATTTATCGACCAGCCAAGCCTTCCTCAACGGTGCAATATAGTAGCAACCGGGTTAAGCCAAGCCAGTCTTCTCCTTCAACTGCTTCAGTGGGTTACCTGGTCGACCAAGATTTTGTGACTTCTCAGCCAAAGCCAAAGGTGTCGTTTATTGTACCCGATAACGGCCGCAACTCGTATGGCCAAATTGATAACTCCTTTGGTGCTAGTGCTGGTGATGAGAATGTTGATTTGAAGGCAGCAAGTTACATCGCCACTGTCCAAGAACGTTTCAAGCTTGAACGAATCAACTCGGAGCGAAAGAAGTATCAAGACATGTACTAGCGATCACTAATATTCCTACTAGTATATAATAGGGATCGATAACTTATAGTCTTATTTTTCTCAATAAAAGCAAATCATCTGGCCAGAGAGATAGGCTGGCTCATTTGTGTAGAGAACTAGGAATTAGGAAATGTTGCATTTGTTTATGCATCTCTAAGTACTTTTTTTTTTCTTCTTCAGTTTTTGGGTCAGTATCACTAAGTATAGTTATGCCCTTGGTTAAGGCATTCGAGTTTACTGCATGAATGTCTCTCCAATTATTCAAATATTAGTGATAATTCATTCTAGTGCATTCTTGTTTTCCCTTAAAAGCATTACTAATTTATTTGCAGACTTTTCTTTTTCAAATTTAGCAAAAATGAGAAAGGTCTTACCAACTTTTTTTTAGGCCCGACTTGCATGAGCACCAAAGCTTCTCCTATAGAGGATTGGATCCAAACTAGCCTTAAGGTAAAAAATGAGAAAGATCTTAACAAATTTTCCTTTATACTTCTTTGGGCCGACATGCATGGTTTTTGACCTTTTTACTTCTTTGGGCATATTCTTTGGGCCCGACATGCATGGCACTTGAAACTACACCCACAGAAGTTCCAGATTAGCCTCAATACATAAGTCACCCATGAGCTCATCCATCCAAAGATGAAAATTCAAAGTCGATCAGACCTTTGCTTCCAAAACCTTACCAACTTCATTTTGCTTGATTTTGTAATTATTCTCAAATAAAATGTATGGTTAATATCACACAACCTTCTCCTTTCCCAACCCCCTTTTTTTTGTTTTTGTTTTTGTAGATAAGTGAACAAATCAAACCTTATACATCTTAAATAAAGCTTAGGCCATGTTTGTTTAGCTGGAATGGAATGGATGAAATGGAATTTCATTTCAAGTCATTCCAAACAGCATATTTGGATGAGGTCATTTGAATGAGAATGGAAACAAATAATGTGTTTAGACAACCATTTCAAATATTTTTTCACCAGAGTATTTCGAATATGAAATCAGATTTCATTTCTATCCATTCCATTCCAGCTAAACAAACATGGCCTTAATGCGTCTATATAAATTAAGACTATGCTTATATGAGTGCAGCTTTCCTTCAAGGCTAGGAGGGATATATTGTAAAATAAAATTGCTTAAAACTAGATTATGAGCATTTTAATTTTTTTTTTTCTCTTTTGTTTCCCCTTACACTTTCCAATTAAGTTCCCTTTTTCTTTTTCTTTTTTTCTCCTTTTTTTGTAACACTTTCCAAGATCCCAATAGAGAGTTAAAGCTTCAAGTACTCGGAATGTAGAGTAGAGTTGTAGAATTCCTTGGCGTCACTCCACTGACCTTGTTTACAACCTTACAAGGCAAAACTGTCCATCACTCCCTGCTCATATTTTTATTTATCAATTAATTTTCTTGGGATGACAGCTGGAAGTTCAAAGTGAGAATAAATTAACCTCCTTTTTTCCCTCTATCTATTTTCCTCTCTTTCTTTTTTATTTTTAAAAGATATTTGGAAGATGTAGACGTGGATATCTACTCGGATATATTCCTCTTTAAATAATTTCTCCTGAGAACATTTTTTCCTTTATCTTTTTTCTTATGTTTTGCTTTCTGAGGGCTTTTCCTGTAACATTATATATATATATATATATATATATTGTAAACTGGATAATATATAAACAAAAAACTAAGAGTTTAATACATCACGGTGTATAAAACATTCCTAGTATCTGCTTTTAACTGTAAAGTAATCTAGTTTGGCGATTATCCAAAATAGTACAATCGTAACCAAAGGTTACTTTTGCCTTCTTTGCCAAAATGTTTGCACACTGATTCATTATATATGCAAAAGGAAGTGGCAATCAAAGAATATCCCATCTTTGAAGTCGAATATATATTTCCCTTCCAAGGTCGGATATTTTTATTGGCTTGATGTGAGAGTGAGAGAAAGAGAGAATTCTAATAGTATAACCATTAAGGAATTCATGGAACAATGTTTGGAGTGCACGCCTAATTCGAAAATTAGGTGAGGCTTTCCATTAATTTTAACCTGATTAGTCTAACGGCAATCATTGTAGACAGACTAATTCTTTAATTTAATTACAAGGACGAATATTTCATGCTTTGTTTCTTTTCCCTTATAATAAGTAGAGAACTTATGCAGAAAACTCATGGAAGAAGGTTTGGTACGAACACTTTCTTTCTTTTATTTTTTATTGGTAAATGGTATAATTGTTAGGTAGTGTAGCTTTCTTCTTAAAAATGGTAGGGCATTAATGTAACATGGATCATCATCAACAAGGCTAATTAAGCGATGCTAATGTAATTATGCACTCATTGAAGAACTAACTACTAGCTGACTCGCACCTCTCTCTCTCTCTCTCTCAAGGGGTGAGGTTTTTTTTATCTTTTTTCCCCCGTCTTTATTGGTCCTCATAGCTCAAGGAGTTCTGAGCCTAGCTACACTCGCAGGTGAAGCTTCCCAGCAAAGGCCCATGAGTTAAACCACCTTGAAAATGCCCTTCAAGTGAGATGAAACATCTTAAGTTCAAATCTTGTCGCACCTCATCCCATGGTTTGAATGTTTATACAGCATTTGTCCTCAGTAAAAAGTGGAAACACACTAATTATATATATGAAGTGCGCTTGTGTATCTCATAAACCACCATAAATCAATTGGTTCATGGATAATATAAAGTCATAAACTATTTTTTCAAATGTGCGAGAAATGGAAAAATTATGGATGACTCTCCTCTTCATGGAAACTAAAATAATCTTGCCACAGTTTTTACATAAATGGATTAATTTGGTCCATCCCATAGTAATCTTGCCACAGTTTTTACATTGTTAAAAGTGGTTGCACGTATTTTGATTATAGTCCCCAGGGCTGGTTTTGAGTTAGTTGGGGCCTTAGGCGAACTCCTAAAATGGGACCCTTTTCCTTCTATACATATTCTTTAAAAAAAAAAAAAGTTCTAAATATCAAAAAAAAAAAAAAAAAAAAATTCCTACTACCAAGTACCAACATAAAGTTTGTTTGCATATAAAATTACTAAAATTTGCTTTTATAAATTAAAATGACAAGAGATGATTACAAAAACTTATAAAGATAGAATACATATAACATACTTCTTATTTCATAATTGAGTAAAATCCATTTTTACAACACCAAAAAGAAAAAAAAACAAATGCCAAATAAAATATAAAGCTATAATACCAAAAGAAATTAATCAATTACAACAAAGTGTCATTTAAACATTACTCTTCTCACATTTTTAGATGCAAAATTATTAATTAAGCTAGTATAATCAAGCTTTTCTACCATATCCTTTTCAATAGATAATATAACCAATCCGGTCAATCTTTCTTGTGACATGGTTGAACGAAGGTAAGATTTGATCAACTTTAACTTTGAAAAGCTTTTTTCTGCAGAGGCAACTGTAACTGGTATAGTTAACAATATTCTATAAGCAATCCAAGCATTTGAGAAACAACCACCCATTTCTTTCAAATAATTCAATACTTGAATTGGATTTTTTATATCTGTAGGAAAAAATTCTTTCAAGACCTTTAATTCTGAATGGGAGGAATGAGGAGACTGGAGAGTGGAGAGACTTAGAGAGAGTGAGATTGTGAGAGACAGAGAGAAACGTTGTGAATAGGGAGCCAGTGGAGGAGATGAGAGACAGAGAGAGACGTTGCGAATGAGGAGCCTCTCAGATCTTAGATCTAAGATCTAAATGCAAAACCCTTTGATTCCCATGTAAAATATTTTCTTATTTTTTAGTTTTTATGCTTTTGGGTTGGAATTGGGCTTAGTAAAATAAGACCCCTTTTGCTTAAAACAAAAGAGCTGGTCCAACTAGAGAAGTCTCTTCTTTGGGTTGATTTTTGAGCTTTAATAACAAGCAAAGGGGGATAGGTATTTGAGGGCCTTTTTTTAGCCCAAAATAAGGGGCCCCAGGCGGCTGCCTTGCTCGCTTGGGCCCAGAACCGGGCCTGATAGTCCCACTATTTTTTATTTATTTTTTGACAACAAGTTAAACCTTTGGAGTTTGGACAAACTATGGGTCCATAAAATATCCTACAATCCATATTTGACCATGTAAGTCTAGGGTTTATGAGCATCATAAGACCTTGTATGGGTGGCTCTTATGGTGTTTAGCAAGCTAGAGTCAATATTTGCTTACTGGAGCGTGGTCCCTTGGACCCTTATCAACAGAATTACCCCTTGGGGTTAGCCCCACTTCGGCTAGATGGTCCATTAAGCATTCCCATAAGGTAATGGGTCTCAGTCCAGAGTCCAGATTTGAGGAAGTTGAGGGAATACAAACTTACTGGGAATATGGAAAGGCCTTGGCTATTGCCCCCCATTTTGATTAGCCCCATATGTTTTAGGTTTTTAAGTTTTTATGTAAAATATAAAACGTTTTTATGAAAACCGTTTGTTTTGTCCATTAGAAAACATCATTTCGAACAATTTTGTAGAAAAAAGTTTTTTCAAAATCTATCGTTTAAGTAGACTTTTTAGCCATTTATAGTCTCTATTTCATTTTTTGCCAAAAAGCCTACATAAACGATAGATTTTGGAAAATTTTTTTTCTACAAAGTTATTCAAAATGATGTTTTCTAGTGGACATGGTGGCCGATTTTCATAAAAAAAACTTTTATATTTTGCATAAAATTTTAAAAATCTAAACTAAGGGTTGATCAAAATGGGGGAAATAGGCGGGGCCATATGGAAATGAGAAGGTCGAGCGCACTGGCTCTACAAACTGAGCCTGGTCCATCTCTTATTGGGCCACCGTCACCATCCTGTTCTAATGACTTGAAGAAAACTGGGGCCGATCATCTTATAAGACACATCTCACTATTACGGAGTATTATTTTTTCAAATTTCAAATTTATTATTATTATTGTTTTTTTCTTTTTGCTTTTATTGAGGTGAGAAAAAATTAAAGAGTAAGAGGATCATGTATTGGCATGACTGAAAGAGGTAATAGAGTGACACACCTCATGATATTAACTAAAGCTCAATCGGGTTTTAAGTGGCAAAATTTTAAAATTAGATGTTACGGTAAAATTTTAAAATATTTATCACTCTTAAGTCTAATATAAAATTTTCAAACTCAAAAATTATAATTTCAAAACTCTAAATTTTTTGTCCAAAAGCCATTACCCATCTAATTTTGGACTGTAACTGTCATAAACTACCTAGCTAAGATATAATTTTAGTACATGCCGCAATTCTGATATATATATTTATTTGATTATATGATATGATAATCAGGATTTATTGTGAAAATTCGGAACGAGATATTACTAGAATAAGATTGTTACTTTTGTCAGGGATGGAGTCATAATTATCTTCTTTTGGATGTGCTCTTTAAAAGTTTTTGTTTTTACTTTTCATAACTATCGTCGTCCTGTGTGTATGTATGAGACATCTTACAGGGATTGTTTAGAGATTAGTCTAGGTTCAAATATTGAAAGGAGTAAGGTCTGAGACATTCCTAATTGCTAATAAAATAAATAAATAACACTTACAAAAGGAAAATGGGCTAGATTACAGAGACAAAATGAAAATGAAAGGAATATAAATCTATATTACTTATAAAAGTTTCTTTTAAGTATAAATTTTTTTGATTGACAATAATATTCTTATTTAAAATTATAAATACCTTTTCACCCTATATGATCTACACGATTATGCTGCTCCAAACAAAACAATAAGATTTCAAACCACTTTGAGACCATCCTTCGGTCCGAGCAGGTCAAGGATGAACTCATATTGGATGGGAATGATATTGAACTTGTTTCCCAGTCTGCTGCCCTGATAAATCAGAAATGCCATGTTATAAACAAAGATCTCAAAAAACTTCCTTGATGGTACCTATGTCAACGCGAAGGGCACAATGGCTGAAGAGGATAGATTAGTAGGTATAGCACATTCCTAATTGTCCTATAATAATTACTTCATTGGAGTCTTGGTTTGTTCACTGACTCAATGCCTAGCAATCTCAACCCAAACCCGTAAACCCATCCAAATTCACCCGTAATAAATGAGTTTGGATGAAGTAAATTTTTAATTGGATTGATAATGGGTTACTCATAACTGACCCAATTATAAATGGGTTGGTTATGGGTTATGGGTTATGGGTTAACCGCTGGACTTGTTGGGTTTTTATTGGGTAACTTAAACTAAAGGGTAGGGAGAGGGAAAGAGAGTGAGAGAGAGGAGGGGGTGTTAGGCAGCAGCGAGCACTGGTGTTGGGCATTAAAGACACTGAGTCTTTTTGCCTCCAATCTTTTGGCTTTTGTATTTTTTTTTTTATTTAAAAAAAAAAAAACAATTTAACTATAAAAAAGAGAAAAGAAAAGGTTTATTATTCTAAATAAAGAGATTTTTTAATTTAAAATGGACCTTTTGTTATTAGTTATGTTAATATGTCTTCAATCTATTTATTAATTGCTTGGTATACTCTGCTACATATATGGACTTACCGTTTTCTAACTAAATGATGTTTCCTCATGAATTTGGATGGAGCACTATGCCATCATAAGTTGTCCCATTTAACTTTTTAAAATTTTGTTCACTCATTCATCCTTTTATTATTATTATTATCATTATTTTTGCATGAAACTTACTACCTAGCTATCAAATTATTTACTGTTCTAAATTATTTAATGGATAATTATCTAAAGAAAAACATTGGAATTTAGTGGAATAAGGTGTCTAGGTAGAGTGCATGCCACCCATTCTAATACGAAGATTGTTGTTCACCCCATTTATTTTTATAATTTTAATTTTATTTTATTTAGTGGTAGCAGTCACATTAACGCATGGTATTTCTTCTGTTTTTCAACTACATGCTCAATAACCCAATTGTTAACACGATATTTTGACAGGTATCATCAGCAGTTTCCTCACACTATATATTATGATGTGCGGCATGAAATTTAAAATAATAATAGAGATAAGGACAGCGGCACGTACGGTAGAATAAGACCTTTTTGTTTGGACCATTTCTTTCGCGAGGCAAAACAAGAATAAAGTTAGGTGCGAGCTCGAATAATTTCCTTGATAAGCCAAAAGGAGAAGAAAAATCACTGAGCCTTTTTCACAACCGTACGATCTGATTTTAAAAATTCTGGGTTTATATTGAGTTCAGATTTTAATTCTGAACCTATACGACCCGTACACGTGGCAGCATCTTTTGTTTTTTGTTTTTTTTTTTGGACAAAGAGAGGCGGGAGCGCTATGTTTTCTCCGGTTTTCTCCAGCGCCTCTGTCCACTTTCACCATCGTCTTCCCCGGCACGCATATACGCCCATGGTGCAGGTTTCTGCTCGGAGATTTGGAACAGAGATTCGTGCTCAGGCCGGAAGTCGAACCCCAACCAGTAAACCTCTTCGGAGCTCCACCGGCTTTCCGGTGTGAATCCAAAACTCAACCACGGATTGACGGCGGCGTTCCAGAACTCCACCCACCTCGGCGTTCTCCCACCTGTGTCGAGGCTTTGGCGGGAGAAATTCGATGACGACGATGATGATGAAGAGGATGACGATGACCCTACCGTTTTGTCAATGAAGATTGGGTTTCCAAACACCCTTCATTGCCATCTGCATCAAACCCAGCTCCACCGCCTCTAAGCTACCGCCGTTGAGTCCACCATCGTGCGAGCCTCTCCCGCCAATCGCACTTTAAGAAGCCAAGTTTCATCGCCGTCTGATCGACTCCCTGCCGTCGTGTTTTTCCGGCAACTTTTGCTGTCGAAAACCCCCTGTCGGCGACTCTTTGCTGTCCAGACCCCTCTACCTCTTTTCCTCCATCAAGAGAATCAACAGGAGTTACTTGGGCTTCTATTTTGCTCTTTTTCCTCTTGGATCTGTTACACCATGGGCGTGTTTGCTCGCCGAGGAAGAGGACCTGTGAAGGTCGACAGCTAGAGGTGCCGGAAAAAGTCAGAGACTCATTTCCCAAAAAAATAAAATAAAAAAGAGGCTGCCACGTGTAGAGGTCCTATAGAATGGGAATTAAAATCTGAACTCATATAAACCCAGAATTTTTAAAATCAGATCGTACAGTTGTGGAACTCGAAAAAACTACAGTGAGGGCGCACCTTATGTCTGAATCACTGTAATGATGGACTCTCCCTTAGCTTCAGAAATACGACAAAGATTCCAACACACATCATACATGGATTCCAAGATACATCATACACGTCTTATCTTAACTAAATTCCTATACGGATTTTATACAGGACAATAAAACAATAATACTTCTCAGTTTAATCATACATATGGATCAATCAAAATTTATTGCTCATTCACACTTAATCCAGTGTCATCAAAATTGGGAAACTGTATGGACATTTCAATAAAGAGAATAGTTAAATGAGCACTAGAATAAGACCTATTTGTTTGGCCATTTCCTTCGTAAGCCCAAACAAAGGGAAAAACGATGATGATGATGGTGCACCTTCTGTCCTTATCAGTGTATGGACAAGTTCATCTTATCTTCAGAGATAAAACATAGATTCTAAGGTATTTGCCTTTTTTTTACAAATATGTCATTGACAAATCAATTGATACATTCAATTGATAAATCTACTATTATTTCTCGAGAGATGAAGGAGCCCTAATCAGAGGACTCAACATTTAATCGGGGGTTCACCCGTCCAAAGAAAAAAACAGAGACAATATGAAGACCCTTTTTGAAGTCCGTAAAGGTGGGAAGGGGTCTTTGGTTCGTGGTGGAGCACACCCTCTATGGTCCTCGGAACAAGGTATCAATGCCGATAAGGCCACATGTGGACCCCACATGTTAATGGCGAGAAAAAGCATAGTCTACCCACAATCAGGAAGCATAACTGATGGGGAATTTTAGGTTCAACAGATTAGGAGAAATAATTACAGTTAAGTTTACAATTCTATTAACTTTTTAATAAATGACTACTAACTTAACTAATAATAACTACTAATTGTAATTATTTTCTCATAATAGTTTATCAAATCCATTAAAATGGAAAGAAACAAAGCTAATTACCAAAAAGAGTTGGCTTAGCGGCAAAGGGGTCAGCTGTAAATTCAGACATCCCGGGTTTAAAATCAGCTAATTTCTCTTGGCCAATCACCAATCAGGACTATGAGGTAGAACGTTAAACGATCTCATGAGATGGTGGCTCTGCAGTTTGGACACCTCGATGCTTGGCAAAAAAAAAAAAAAAAAAAAAAAAAGGAAGAAAAAAAATATCAAAAAAAAAAAAAAAAAAAACCAATCCCCGCAACCCCACAAGCCACTCCCTAATTAGAATTAATTTTCTTAAAAAATTACTAGTTGTCGGGCACACGCGATATGTATGCAACAAAATAGATAAGTGAGAGAATTTTGACAGGTTCTGTAGTTTGTAGAAAAAATATACGAATGTGGGGAGAGAGGAATTTTTTATTTTTTTAATAAAAAAAATTAAGAGATAAACGTGATAGAGAGATAGAGAGTTAGAAAGTGAGGAGAAATTGAAGAAAATGTGGGGTGGTAATTATTTTCAAGTTTTGAAATTACTAAATTATCTATTAACTTAATGAAATTTTAAGAATTTTTTAGTAATTTTAATTATAATGACAAAGTGAATCCTCTTAATAGAATAAATAAATAAATAAGTAAACGAATAAGGGAAAATTCCTTACTCGCTCGACACACACGTGTGATCCACTAGCCATTCGCCGCTTACGCTGGAGTCTAAAAACCGGCGCAACGACACGGGAAGAGGCATACTATAAAAGATTGGCACGCGTCGATCAGGAACCCCGCCTGGTGGGTTCCAGATGTATCAGTGTATCTCACTCTTCCTTTTCGCGATTCCACGATGCTTCATAAATGTCTTGAGTCTCAAGACATTATAATGCCTCCTTTATTTCTTCCACAAAGGAAGAAGAAACACTCCAACGTTCTTTTTCGTTTCGCCAGACACGAAGTGGCCGTCTAGGGTTAGGGCTTTGAAGAAAGAAAGAGAGAAATGGGGAGGGGAAAGGTGGAGATGAAGCGAATCGAAGACAAGAGTAGTCGCCAGGTCACATTCTCGAAGCGTCGAGGCGGATTGATGAAGAAAGCTCGCGAACTCTCCGTCCTCTGCGACGTCGACGTCGCCCTCATCGTTTTCTCCAACAGAGGCAAGCCTTACGAGTTCTATAGTGGCAACAGGTACCATCTTTGTTCGTTCCTCGAGAAGCCTGTCTTTGTTTTTCCGTGATATATGGTTGATATGTTTTCTTTCTCTGGTGCAATATCTTGCTTTGGATCTCACCAAAAAAAATATCTTGCTTTGGAGATTTTCTTTCCCGTGTTCCGTAGTCCTTTTTTTTTTTTTTTTTTCGTTTTTGTTTTGGGTGGTTCAGGTGCCAGGTAGTTTTTTGTTATTGGGAGTTTCTGCACCTTTTTTTTTTTCTTTTTTTCCAAGATCAAACTCTTTTGGGCCTAGTTTGTACATGGTCTTCAACCTAGTTGGAAGCTTCTTCATCATTTCATGACAACATGGCACCATGATCTTGATGTTTCGTGTGGGTCCCGATGATTTCCAGTCTCTGTTAGTTTCCAATCACATAATAAAGAAATACCAGTAATTTTTTTTAACACATTCTTATCTAATACGCCACCGTACGTTCCTACCTTTGTACGATAGTAATGGCGTCTAGGATAGGTGGTCACGCGATTTCATTCTAGGATAGTAAGTGCATGGTTCATATTTTGAAGAGCTATGGACAAAAACTGAATATCCTTTATTTAGAATTAGATATATAGTTCATCAACTAGAGATTCACAAGATGATTGGTGTGGCATCATTAGAATATGAACAGTTTTGCCTTAGATACACCCGACTCCTTTATGTCATTGGAAGGGACATTACCACGTGTAGAAGTACTTCCGTAGTAGGCTGAGGTGGAAATCTAGGTGGTTTCTTATTTTAATCCCAACAGGTCTTCTTAATATGTTTGGGAAGCTTATGTATGGTACGATAGCCCTTAAAGTAGTATACAATACTGTAATCTACAATCAAGCATAGGTGGTTCGGAACCTTATTTTATTTATTTATTATTATTACTAATATAATTATTTTTTAAGGATCTGTAAAGGGGATAGTGGTCTAAGGGCTTGTGGATGGATTAAGGGTTCATTTGGTGATGTTTTATTTATTTATTTATTTATTTATTTAATGCTTACTAAAAAACTTGGAAAAGAACGAAATTTTTTAAGTTTTTTAATGTGAAGTTGTATATAAAGATATTGTTAGGATTTATAGTGAAAGAACAGCTTTATGATTGAAATTAAGGCTAAAGAAAGGGTTATTTGTGGTTAAAAATAAATTGTAGTTGTGCTGTAAATAAAATAAAAAGAAAGAAAACCACCATTAATTGAATGCAAAAGTTGTAGAAAGCTCTCATTATTCAATTGTTGTAATTGTGTTTATAAGCCTTGCTTTTATAGAAACCATAAGATGCACTATTTAAATTCAACTGCTAGTCAAACTAGGACTTGTAGACTCTAAATTTGAACTCCTAAAATAATTGAAAGACCTCTTGATAATAACTAAATAATACTCAAGTAAGACCTTAGAAAATAAAAATTTATAGAAAATAGAAAAGTTTAAGAAAGTAAAAACTTCTTAGAATATGAAATTTCTGGTAAATAGGAATTTCTAAATTTTAAAATGGACTTAACTAGTTCCTAGCAAGGATAGGAATTGACTAAACTTTTAATTAAATGTCTACTAAATATGACAACAAATAAACCTAATTCTATACTAAAATACCTTTTTGCTAAAATTTTCATATTTCTCAAAAATCAAGGAAGCTTGAACCATGTTGAAAGAAATTGTGAGGATGATATTAAGAGATCAATCTTTTTACCCGTGCCATTGAATTTGTAGGAAAAAACAAAATCAAAAGTGATTTGTATAAGAAGCACATCCATGAATTGATTTGGAACATGAATTGCAGTAGTATGCCCACTTATTCCAATATCCTTCACTTTTTTAAGGTGTTCTTTTGGCTTTTTGTGAAGATTAGATATCTTTTTAACCTAGCTACAAACGAGATTGATGTAGGACAGCCATTGAAGTATAGAATATGCTTGCCTATGTGCGTTATAATCTTATTTTCTTTAGGATTTGTGAAAGAGATGGTGGTCTTAGGGCTTGTGAATGGATTAAGGGTTAATTTGGTAATGGCTTGAGAAAGAATATGGTATGATGTCAAAAGAAAAGGTTTGCTAAAAATTTTGGACAAAATGAGAATTTTTAGGTTTTTTTTAATGTGAAATTGTATTGAAAGGTAGGGTAAAAAGATAATGGTTTTAAGATTGAAATTAAGGCTAAAAGAAGTGGTAGTTGTGAGTAATAATAAATTACAACAGTGCTTTAAATAAGATGAAGAAGAAGAATAAGAAGACAACCACTTTAAGGTCTCACCTAGAAGAAAATTAATGGAATTTCATTATTAATTAAATGCGAAAGTTGCAGAAAATTCTTATTATTCAATTGTTGTAATGGTGCCTACAAGCCTTGCTTATATAAAGAACCATTAAACCCACTTTCTAAATTCTCCTACTAGATAATTCATCATACTTTTGAAAGTAGGATTTCTACTAAAATAACTAAAAGACTTCTAAATAACAAAATAACACTTAAATTGAAACATTAGAAAATAGAAACTTGTAGAAAATAGAATATCCAAGAAAACAGATACTTCGATCTAAAAATAGGAAATCTCTATTGTAAAAAGACTTTCTAAAATTTAAAAAGGACTTAACTAATTCCAACAAGGATTGGAATTGACAAAATCATAACAAAAGGTCCACTATCTTTGACAACAAATAAACTTAAATCTATAACACCCCTCAAGGAGGCTTGAACAATGTAGGTTCAACCATACCATCCCGCAAAATATAGTCCTTTTCATATAACACTTATGGTGAAGTGATTTTGCATTAGTAGGCCCACACATGGACTTAAATATCCACCATATTTTCGATATATCCACCATATATTCGTGTATCTGTACCCCTCGATATGACATCTAACTGATATATCTTTTTCGCAAAATATCTTTACGATATTGTCAATATTTTCGATATTATTGATAAAATCTCGATATATCTCGTTATATCCATAATATCTTTATTTCACATGGTATTATCAATATATCGAATATATCTATTATATCGAGGATATATATCAACGGTATTGAAATATTCATTTTTTTGTTATTGTGTCAAAATTATCACCTCTTACTCTTTAGTATTGATTTATATAAATATTTCAATTAAACTAATGGCTTAAATTAGTGTTATGAAGTAACAACTTTCATTTACTTTGTTAAAATATTCATTCTTTTGCATAGTGTGGCACAATTTTCATACCCTACATAATACAAACTTGTCTAATACACATTTAAATTACAATATTTTGATTTTAAACTGTTTATTAGAGTCTAATCATTATTCCCAGAGTTTCAATGGAAGTATACGTGTTTAACTAACAATATCTATCATATCTTTGAATCGATATCGAAATTTTTGATATATCCATCGATATATCTGATATATCCGTGTTTTTGGATCCTCGATATATCCATTGATATCGATATTTAAGTCCTTGGGCCCACATAACCTCTGTGAATTTTCTAAAGTTCTTTTGCATCATAAGCTCATAGTTTTTGCATTTAATCTTAGCCTTTGTATTACTTCTAGATGCCTAAGTAACCTCTATACCCCCAATATAATGACCTCCACTACCTTTTACTCCTAGATTCTCTCGATCTTTTGTGAAGTAATGGTGAAGTGTGCGGTTGTAGCATGGTATTGCATTTGCTTTCTTCAATTTGAAGTTATGCATATATTGATTCAACGACAGAAGAACATCCTTGCCAAATACCTACACATGAGGTTATTCATACTTAGAATATAACTCAAATATCTGCTCTAGTTTGCCTAAGGTGTAAATTCCTTCGAGTTTCCTCCTTAAGCATAATTGCTACGGGTTGCTTAAAATGGAAATTCCTTTCGATTGCGTTCTTAAACATAATTTTTTTGGTAGCTCTAGTTGTAAATTCCTTTAGGCTTTTTTTTTTTTTTATTTTTTTTTTTTTTTTAAAGCATAATTCAATCGGGTCACCTTAGGTGTAAACGAATTCATAATTTAAAAAAAAAAAAAAAATGCTAGACTACTCCCAAGAGGGATGGCTAGAGGTAGGGTTTGCCTTCTTAGGAGTTTGCATGTACGGATCTTGACGTTAGAGTCTGTGCGGCTAACATTAGTACTTGTTTTTTTTCCCGAAGTAAACTCTTCAACTATTCTTCAATCAATTTTGCCAACTTTGGATGTCTTTGATACCAAGTTAAAATTGATTGCTACGATATTTTAGTCTTAGATATTAGAAGAAAGAAGAAAAAGAAGAGAAAACGAGATGGCATGAAGGAGAGAAGTTGTTCTTTATTTAATCAGTTTTGTCTAGTATTCCTATTTATTATTTGTCTATTTTAGAATCCCTTCCAAAGTGGCCTGTGTTTTAGCGGAGCTTATGAGATATTTTTTGTGAGAGGATAGAAGTGAGGGTTGTTAAGTTTCCAACTTACAAGCCTAAGCTTATAAGTGGAGGGCCCAAACAAGTATATGAAGACATGTTAAACCCAATATTTGGGCGATGTGGGATGTGTTATTTTTCAACACTCTCCCTTACGTGCAAGCTTAATACACCTTGCATGTGAGCAACAAATAGAGGCTCAATAGGCCCAAAAACAATATGCTTTGATACCATGTTAAGTTTCCAACCTACAAGCCTAAATTATAAGTGGAGGACCCAAACAAGTATATAAAGACATGTTAAACCCAATATTTGGGCAATGTGGGATGTGGTATTTTCCAACAAGGGTAAGAGAGATTACCTGTTAGGACATTGTGTCTAGATCTGGAGAACAAGGGGGTTTAGCTTTGTGTAATATTAAAAAGAAAAATGTTGCGTTAACAGCTAAATGGCTTTGGTGGTTTCCTTTGGAGAGAGATTCTTTATAGCATTCTATTATTAAAAGTAAGTATGGAGTGCAGAATAATAGATGTAATGCTTGCAAGTTTTAGGACTTCGGCTAGGTGTCTTTGGAAATTTATTTCTCAAGGGTTGGAGTGCTATGTGGCTTACAGTTCTTTGTCTATTAGGAATGGGGTTCAGTCCGTTTTTGGGAAGATCTTTAGATTGGTTAAGCTCCCTTCTCTTCCTCCTTTCCTTGTTTGTATAAATTGTCTTTGGTGCATAATTCTTCTATCTCTTCTATGGTGTCATCTATTTCTTCCTCTTTTAGTTAGGATTTTAAGTTTTTCTGAGATCTCAATAATAGGGAGTGCATTGAGCTTGTGCCATTATTATCTTGTTTGGACGGGTTTTCCTATAAGGGAGTCTATCCCTGATAGGAGGGTTTGGACAACTTTTTCCTCTAGCATTTTTTCTTATAAATCCTTTCTTGAGAAGTTGATTAATGGTCCTAATTTTCTATGTTTTCTTCCCTCTTCTTTAATTTGAAATCGAATGTGCCTCTTAAGGTTTGATTTTTTACTTGGACTGTGGTTTCATAAGAGAGTTAATACTAATGAGATGCTTCAAAGGAGGAGGCCTTCTTTGTTCCTATTTCCTCAATGGTGTATTATGTGCAAAAGAGAAACGGAGAGCATTGACCATCTTTTTCTTCACTACCTTGTGGCTAGTTGGTTGTGGTAAAGACTTTTTAGTCTTGGTGGTGAGTCTTGGGTTTTGCTGGAGTGTGATTCTAGGATGTTTTAGATCTATTTTTAGGGGCCTTAGGAGAGGCAAGAAGGTTGGGATTATTTGGTGATGTGCATTTTTTTTTTTTTTTTTTTTTTGCGGTTTTTTAGGTCTTATGGCTTGAAAGGAACTTAAGAACTTCTGATAATAGGGAGTCATCTATGGTTTATTTATGAGACATAGTGTATTTTTTGGGTTCTTTCTGGGCTCATTTTTTTAAAGAGTTTAGGGATATTCCTTGTTTGTGTTAAGATTGGATTTGAAGGTTGTATGTTGTTAGCTTTTCTTGTTTTTGCCTCTTGTTGTTCTTCAGTTGGACTTCTTATCCCCCTTTGTACCTTTCTTTTTCATTAATAATCCTTCCTTCTTTGTTGATGATCAAACAAAAAATAAAATAATAAAATAAATTTGATAGAGGTATAAAAATAATATAAACAATTTAATCGGGATGGGTCTCCAAAAAAAAAAAAAAAAAAAAACAAAAACAAAAGCTTTGGTCCCTAATTAGGGATGGCAATGGGGAAAGTTTGGGATGGGAAGCCCCCTCTTATCCTTAACTCTAATAGGAATTGTCCGCCCCAATCCCACATTGGGTTTAACATCAAATTTTCCTATCGTCCTTGTGAACACTACGTCCTAAACCACATAACTCGAGAATACGCATTAGTCTTGAAGGACTACCATGGAGAGGAGTCGCCACCCAATATTGGGAACGAGTGAGCCCTAGCAGGGTCTAACTCGTCATAACCAGATATTCAAGTTCGGAGTTAGGGTACACTGTTGGGAAGGTGTTTGGCACCCAGCTACGCCTGGTCGGAACCGGCCCGTACACATGATCAATGGCTTTACTTAATTTAAATGCTCAATTAAAATTAACCCTATTTATTCAATAATAATGGCACACACAATGACCAAAATAATTAATAAATAAAGAAAAGAGAATAAAAAATATATCAGAAAGCAGATATCAGAATATACAGAAGACCAACCAAATACTAATCAACTAGGAACAACACTAAATAAAATAATAAATCTGTCAGCCTGAAAGAAGGTGCGTACGCACCTAATAGGCATTTCACACAGAATCGCGGAGCTCACATATCAATCTATATCATGCATCCCAAAATAAATAAAATATAAAAATAAATACAAATATAAAAACTAAACCTAAATCATGTTAATCATGCTTTAGACAAAAATAAAATAAAATAAAAATAATAAAAGAAGAACTAGAATAAAAAGCTAAGTAAAATTGAATTTACCGACTTTATACTTGTTCGTAGCCCCTCAAGCCTTTGGATTGAATCAAGTCAACACGAAGCCTCCTCTTCATTAAAGTGTTATCACAACAAAGAGATCAAAACTCACTCAACTTTGAAAAGAAATAGAAAACAAAAGAGAATACGAGAGAAAAAAGGTTATTTTCGTCACTTTGCAACAGCAGAAACTTCAATCGCGTTTTTGGGTATGAAAACGTTGGAATTGGACAAAACTTGTGAAATACAAAGTTGTAGAGAATTAAAATATCTTTCTAAGAAGACCAATTTCATCAAATTCCGAGTTCAGAATCAAATGTTATGATTAAAATACGCTTTCTCAGTTTTCAACAAAACTGCTGCTGAATTATGATGAATTTCATTCCCTAAAAACCCTATTCTCCTCTTCCTTCTCTAAGGCATTAAAAGAGTATATATATCTGAAAATTAGGGTTTTCCTTTCCTTCCTAAAGGTTTCTTGGTGAATAATCAAAAGATATTTTATAATGGTAAAAGTTTTCTAATTTGAATAGGAAAGAGGAATTGCCTTTTCTAAAAATTTCTAAAAATTAGGAGAGTGACTGCTAACACGCATGCACATGTACCGTAATGTATGTACACACACTTATCACATACGCACATGTGTTAGTGGCATGATAAAAATAGCTAATTTAATAAAATAATTTTCCTTTCATTTGAACCAAAAATCTCATGCTATGATTCGCACTAATTCTTAAAGGATAATTCGTAAATAACTACACTAAACTCATCATCGGGGCCACGAGACTTAAGATGACAGCCGGTACAAAATGGTATGTCCACAGTTCTAATTAAATTTGAAAACTTCATTCTCATTTGACCCCATTTATGCTTAGCGAGAAAAGGATGGGGTGAGGGGGGAGGGGAAAGGGGAGGGACGGGAAACCCATTATATCTAGCAGCCTAGAATTGCTTCAAAAATAGCAAAAATAACATTGAAGGATAAATTATTTACGTCCACCATCCTTATCTGGCAACCTAATGAGAAATGATGCACTGAGGGAGAGACAATGAACACCCAAAAAAAAAAGAGTCTCTTTGCTACAAAGGACGATGAGAATTTGATATGCTTTTAATCTCAATATTAAAATTTTAATATATTCAAACTATCCAAATCAAAATATTCACAAAGATTTTCGTTTTCATGAATATATATATATATAAGCAATGACAATATTATTGAGAAAAGAGAAGAATGTACAAGAGGACGAGAAGTCCTACAGAAAAAAGAAAATAAAACAAGTCCTACATTACACAAATCGTCAACCAATTCGATGAAATGAGAAATAATGGAATTCCAGAAAATTCTTCAGAACCCGAAGCCTAAAGGATGGCTAAAAAAACCACCCTTTCCCTTAAAATTCCAAACTCCTTTGCCTTGTTTTTAAACATCCTTGCATTTCGTTCTAACCACAAAACCCAGAAAATGGCAAGGACCACACATCTCCACAAAACTACCTTCTTGGAGCTCCTACCGAAACCACAATAGTCAATTACCAACAAATTAACACAAGAAGCTGAAGGAACCCAAAAAAATCCCAATCAACTAAAACAATGATGACCACAACGAAAAGGCCACATCGCAATGCAAAAACAGGTGATCCAAGCTCTTATTCGACCTCCTACACATGCAGCACTATTGAGGTAACAGACAAAACATAGGTCTTCTCTTCTACTACAAATCATTAGAATTAATCCTTCTATGAGAAATAGTCCTTGTAAAAACTTTAACTTTTAAAGGTACCTTTGATTTCCAAATCATCTTAGAAGGAGGAAAGGAGGACAAAATAGGATCATCAAGAATAACATCCAAGAAACATTTACATGAGAAAACTCCCGATGAACAAGGAACTCACCTTCTCTTATTCGACATCCAAGAATTAAGAGTGACCCCATCAAGCTCAGATAACAAAGAGGAGAACTCAACCAACTTCCTTATCATTTAGGTTTCTAAAAAAATGAAAAATCCCACAACAAATAGGTACCGAGGGCTGAGGCTACCATATTCTAGATAGAAAAATCATGAGCAAGAGAAAGATTATACAATCGAGAAGAACGAGCTAAAAAAGGACCACCATCTCTCCAAGAATCCTCCCAAAAATGAATCCTTTCCCTATTCCCCACCCTAAGTGATATATGCTCCAAAAAAAGTGGAAAACCCTGAATAATAGACCTCCATGGGCTCCGGGTGGAAGTCCTCACACCAACCCTATAGTCCCAACCATTATTCTGCAAGCCATATTTACTTTTTGATAACTAAGTGCCATAAAGAATCCCTCTCCAACAGAAATCTCCAAAGCCATTTACCGAATAAAACAATGTTCCTGGCAACAATGTTACCCAAACCAAGCCTCCCTTTACACCTAAATCTAAGCACCACCTCCCAACTAACCAAATGATCCTTCTTTCCTTCCCCCTTGCCCTCCCATAAAAAAGTCCCTCATCAACTTCTCAATCCCCGAAGCCACTCCCTTAGGTATCTTAAATAAAGACAAGTAATTAATGGGAATACTAGCCAAGACCGACTGAACTAACACTAATCTTCCCCTTTTTGAAATTAATGCCCTCTTCTAACCATCCAATCTCTTTCCCACCTTATCAATCACTAGTTGCCAAAAGTTAGCATGTCTCGGATCCCCCATTGAAGGCAAGCCTAAATATTTCAATGGCTAGCTCTCTACTGAACACCCAATCTCCCTAGCTATCCTACCTAACTTGTCCTAAGAGCAATTCACTCCCGCTAAAGAACTCTTACCCATATTCACCTTCAACCCGGGCACCAACTCAAAAATCTGTAATATGTATTTTAAACTAGTAATATTTTGTTCATTGCTAGATGCAAGAAAGAGAGTATCATCAATAAACTAAAAATGAGAAATTGAAACATTATCCCTCCCAATAGAAAACCCTTTAAACAACCTACACTCCTTGGCTCTATTTTTTTTTTTTTTTTTTTTTTTTATTGACAACAACAGGAAAATTTTTTATTAAAAAAGCAATGCTAAGAAGAGTACAAGAGGAGGACAAGATGTCCACCAAAGACTAAACAACTGCACGAAAAACACAAAAAACAGAAGAAAACAGAACAGCACTTAAGAACAAACCGCCCTCTAGTCAGCCTTCACTAGGAACAAAGGAATATCTTGAAATCCCTTAGTGGAATGAGCCCAAAAAGCACCCAAAAAATGCACTCTATCCCATAAAAAATACAAGGAAGACTTCTCATCTTAAAAAATCCTCGCATTTCTTTCAATCCAAATAATCCAAAACAGAGCCAAAAAAGCACAGCTCCACAGAATTACAGCCTTTCTACTCTTCCCAAAACCTCAAAAATCAATCTCAAAAACCTCCCTAACACCAACCGGCTCCACCCAAAGCTCCTCCCCACAAGAAAACAATTTATTCCATAGCCAACGAGCTACAGAACAATGCACAAAAAGGTGGTTTGTGTTCTCTTCAGCTTGTTTGCACATAACACACCACTGAGGTCGCAAATAAATAGAAGGCCTCCTCTTTTGAAAGAATTCATTGGTATTAATTCTCTTTAAAACAACTGTCCAAACAAAAAACTTTACTTTGAGGGGCACACTCGCCTTCCAAACTGCATCAGCAGGGGTAAAAGAATGAATAGAATGACTCTCAATCAGTTTATTAAAATAAGATTTGCACGAAAAAATTCCTGAAAGAATCACTTGTCAAAACCCTTCTATTTGGAATAAATGAATGCAAAGTAAACCCTTCTAATAAACCTAGCAAGGATGCAAGCTCTAAACTCTCCCTATCATTGAGATTCCAAATAAAATTGAAATCCCACCCAAAAGAAAGAGCGTCTGAAGAAGCCATGGAAGAAATGGGAACATTATGAGACAAGGAGAGACGATATAGATGAGGAAACAATGTACAAAAAGGGGGATTGCCCCTCTAATGGTCTTCCCAAAAGCGCACCCTATCTCCTTTCCCCACCGACAAAGAAATAAAACCCAAAAAATCTTCCAAACCCTGTGCAATAAAGTTCCAAGGGCATCTGGCCGAAATTCGAGAACTTGGTTGAGCATCCCATCTGTTAGCTAGCACTCGATACTTGCTTTTAATAATAGCATGCCATAAAGACTCACTCTCAAGGGGAAATCTCCAAAGCCATTTACTAGTTAAAGCAATATTCCTTGTCACAATGTTTCCTATAGCCAAACCTCCTTGATACTTGGATCTAGACACCACTTCCCACTTAACTAAATGATCTCTCTTACCCTCCCCTCTCTCTTCCCACAAAAAATCCCTCATCAACTTCTCTAAACAACCCACCACCTTAATAAGAACCCTAAAAAGGGACAAAAAATAGGTAGGGATACCGGACAAGACTGATTGAATTAAAAGTAACCTACCTCTCTTAGAGATTAAAGCTTTTTTCCACCTATTCAATCTTTTCCTAACTCTATTCACAATCGGACTCCAAAAAGACTCCGAATAAGGATTCCCTCCCAATGGTAAGCCCAAATAACTTAAGGGTCATTCTCTAACAGAGCAACCAATCCTCTCAGCTAAAATCTGAACTTTAACACCCTCACAATTGATCCCAACTATGGCACACTTATCTAAATTAACTTTAAGCCCCAAAACCAACTCAAAGGTTTGCAAAAAAACCTTGAAAATTTAAAAACTTAGACTCATCCCCTGAAGAAAAAAATAAAGTATCATCCACAAATTACAAATGAGAAATCTCTACTCTATCTCTCCCAACCACAAAACCTTCTATCAAACCAACTTCCTTAGCTCTATCTACAAGCCTTCCCAACACATCTGCTACCATAGTAAACAAAAAAGGTAGATAAGGGATCTCCTTGTCTCAAAACCCTGGATGCCTTAAAAGTATTCCCTGGTTTCCCGTTAACAATCACCGAATAATTAACAGAAGACAAACACCCAAAAATCCACTTTCTCCATCTCTCACCAAAACCCTTTTTTAGTAAAACAAAATCCAAAAAATCCCAATCCACATAGTCATAAGCCTTTTCAAAATCTATTTTGAATAACAATCCTTCTTTTTTCTTAACCCTATACTCTACCACTACTTCATTTGCAATCAAAGCCAAATCCAAAAATCTGACGCCCTTCTACAAACGCACATTGATTTCCCGCAATAGTTTCAGACATCACTTCTCTCAATCTATTCGACAGAACCTTTGCCAAAATTTTATACAAAGATGTAATTAAACTAATTGGCCTAAGGTCCTTAATCTTAATAGACTCACTTTTCTTAGGGATTAAGCAAATAAATGTAGCATTAGTACACCCATTAATAACCCCACTCTCAAAAAATTCAGAGAACACCTTCAAAAGATCACTCTTAACTACATCCCAACATTCTTGAAATACTGCAATTGTTTACCCATCTGGGCCTGGGGCCTTATCCCTACAACAATGAAAAATAGCCTCTTTTATTTCTTGAAGCTCAAAAGGTCTCTCCAATCTCTCCGCTCTACTACCACCCATAGGAGACCAAAATAAACCTTCTAAGCTTGGTCTCTCACAATTTCCCACACTATATAGAGAAGAAAAGTACCTGAAAATCTCATCAATAATCTCTACTTCATTATCCAACACTAAACCGCCATCCAATTCCAATTTATTAATCAACTTCCTTTTCCTACTACCATTTGCCACCCTATTAAAAAATTTAGTATTATTATCTCCCTCTCTCAACCATTTAACTCTTGCCTTTTGGGCCCACAAAATTTCCCCTTTAAAAATAGCCTCCTCTAACTTCTCCCTCAACTCCTTTCTTGCCAACCTTTGAACCTCATTAATAATACCCCCTCCTCCAAATGATCCAATTCCTCAATTTTCTTAGATATAGAATCTTTTGCTACCCTAAATGTCTCCAAACACCTCTTTATTCTACACTTTAATGTGTTGCTTATTCACCTTCAATCTTCTCATGAATTTAAAACCTTCCCACCCAACTACCTCACAATTCTTCCACCACTCCTCAAAACACTTCCTAAATAAATGATGTTTTGGCCACATATTCTCAAATCTTAAAGGAGAAGGACCCTAAGAAAACAACTCACAACCCAATATAATTGGCCAATGATCAGAAATTACCCTTGGTAAGCAACCTCCTTCACATGCGGAAACACCTCTTCCCAATCCAATGAGAATAAAAATCTGTCTATCCTACTACACACTAAATTTTCCTGTTGGTTGGATCAAGTAAACTTGGCATCGGTCCCTTAATGAACATTCATTGATAAAATGATTAAATTCCCTCATACTTCTAGTAAACCTACCACCACTAGACTTCTCAATCATAGACCTAACAACATTAAAATGCCCTCCCTCCCCAATACCCATCTCGGACTGCACAAACCAAAAAGACTAAAAAGTTCAGTCCAAAACTCATTCCTATCTCTAGGTCTATTAGGCCCATATATCCCCGAAAGCCACCACTCAACATTACCAGAGCTCACAAATTTGACTGAGGCCGAAAAGACTCCACACACCACTTCTAATGCAGAAACCACTCTCTCATCCCAAGAGATTAAAATCCCACCCGATCTTCCATACGAAGGCAAAAAGGACTACCTTCAATACCTAGATCCCCAAAGGCTCTTAACCACTTTCCTATCAATAACTTCTAACTTAGTTTCTTGAAATACAATTATATCTGGGTTAATTTTTCGCAAAAAATCCTTGATAACACTTCTCTTTCTCTTTGAACCAATCCCTCTTACATTCCAACTAACAATCTTCATCTAGAAATCACACCACCCTTACTAATTTCGTTAGCACTTGGCCCATCATAAGTAATATTAGATCGAAGAGCCTTCAATTCTCTCACAACCCTTGTTGAAGTACCCCTCTTTTTTACAAGAGCCAAATTCATTCTACCTAAAAATTCTTTTTACTGATTCCACCCATTCTCATTAAAATTATAAAAATACTACCTCACTACCCTCCTTACCCCACTCCAAACCTTTCCTGCCTAACATCTCCTTTCCATGCTCTACCTCCAAATGCCTCATTTTCACTAACCCCTCCTGATGCTCAACTAACAATGGCTCTACCTGATTTCTCCCCCAAGACTAACTCTTTACAAACACTCTATACAATACTTTTAGCATGAAGAACAGCATCAAGTATGCCTTCAACCTTAGAACCCGAAATTTGGCCAAAAACCTTCCTAAAGTTATTTTCTACAGGGACAGAATCGATATTTGGAGAGACATCAACATTAGCTATATTTGTTGGAATTAGTTTAGTAGAAAGCCCCAAAATTCCCCCTTCTGCATTTTTTGGAATTAGAGATTGCCCCCCAAAATTTATAGCTTTACCTGCTTGAATGTCAAGAGAACAGTACCTTTGAAATTGAATAAGAAGAAGAGTCAACCTTATTTGCGAATAACTCTGCCATGCCCTCCAGATAATCGTGATCCACCTTCGCCGGAATATCGACATTTGAATCTGTCTCACTAACCTCCGTCTCTGATGCACTTGAATCGATGCTCCCTTCGTTACTGCATTGCCGACCTTCTAGAGAGTCCTCCACATACCTAAAATCACCTAAATGACTCACCTCTATCTGAGTTTTACACTATATTCTCACCATAGGCCTCCAAAATCGACTTTGAAACATCGACACTCCTCTTATTTTCTCCCATTGATCCAGAGCACACCTTACCTTGACAAAATCTCGACATCTGACAACAAACGATCACCTTCCACTTCGTTTAGTCCTCCAAAAACCCTCACCTTTGCTACAGGATGACCAACATAGTGGGATTCTCCCAAACCAGCCCCACGAACCTTCTCTGAATCGCAAACGTATCCCAATTGAGCCCTTTCTTTATTGCTAGATTAAGGGAAGGAAAATCTCTTATGTAAATCTTATGTTTTGGACTCAGTACTCACGTGTCCGTCTTGCTTCCTAAGTCCATTACCCTTAATAATTAAGCTATCTAGCCCATTCAAAGTCCTTTTCTACCCATCAGACCTATTAGGCCCAACCAAATTGCAATTCAACCCATCAGTTCTGTTATTATTTTGGCTCATTATGTTTTTCTCAATTACTAGCCCATCTGAAAGGGCATAAGACTGCAATACTCTAAATCTTGACCCAAAACTCCCTTTCCCGAAAGGTAAGCCCTCCTCAAAAAATCATTATTATTTAGCCCATTCACACCTTCTTCATGAGTAGCAATATCGGCATTAATTAATGCTTGCTTGAAAGACTTTTGGACTACTTTCTTTGTACCACTACCGTTACCCTCCTCACCACCTTTAGAATTGGAACCCACTCTCCCCAGCTCGCCACGTAGAACTGTTACCCAATTTTTGTCAACTTCATCCTTCCAACTGGTGTATTGAACAATTGTCCCTTCACCATTCTTCTTCCTCCATGTTTGAACTCCTCCATTCTTGGTTCTATATTTGCTGATAAAATTACCAAGCGCTTTAAACATATTCCGGTTCATTCTTCTCAACGGCCAGTACCATATATATATTCCCACCAATCTAAATATCTAAATAATTAGATAAAAAACAATCTCTTAACCTTTTAATTTTGATTTGAGTAGAAAAGATATTATCTATAATCAAAGTCTTTCTATCAACTTCAATCAAGCCTGCAAAATTATCAGCAATCTTGGAAAAGACCTCCCTTCTCCACAGATAAAAAGGTAGACCTTCAATGGAAATCCAGCCCCCATCATAACAGAAACGCTGACTTTTGATATAATTAATCCCAGGTTCCCATTCCCCTAACGTAACAGCTAAGTCACTCTTAAGAAAAGCTCTACCCAGAAAGTAGTATGCTTTATCAATGTTTGTACAAAAGAAGACAGCCCTATTCACCTGGAATGGCATCAGTACTATATTAGACTCTAGCAATTTGCACAATTCCGTTTGAATTGTAGCCCAGCTATCAGAAACTCTTTCCTTTTCACAGACGAAAGCCTTCTCGAATCACCTTCCAACCGTGCTACTGATCTATCATTGAAACCACTATTTTTACCAACATCAATCAACAGGTTATCTTGAACATTATTGGCTACCGTCTTCTGCTCAGGCAATTTGCTAGACTCAATCAACCTCCTTTTATCATCTCTTTCTGTTTCATCTCCTTTAACAAATTAAGCGAAGAGTGTCCAATCGTTCCCATCATATCCTTCTGGAATAACAAGAAATCTGCTACTCCCAGGCCTGGTAATCTCGGTCAATCTCCCATATCTACCAAAATCTATTCTGATGAAGCTCTAAGACCATGTGTTCTTGATACCTCTAAACTTTCTGACCCATCCATCATATGTATTACCGCATCCCATCTCTGACAAACTTCAATACAACCAATCACAACAGCCCTTATCCAAATAGATTGAAATCCTCATACCTCTTCCATTGTCAAATATTTTTAAAAAATCCTCTTTGTAACCTAGAAATAAAAAATCAAAAGATTTATGATCGATTCTAAGAAACTTTTCCGACATGGATGGATTACCGCAATACTAAAAATAGATCAGAGAAAACTATTCTAACCTTGCAATTGTGGTTAGCAATTTAACATCCCTTTTACACTCCTTGGCTCTATCAACTAACCTACTTAAAACATCCACCACTAAGGTAAATAAAAAAGGAGAGAGTGGATTGCCTCAACCCCCTAGACACCCTGAAGACCTTCCCAGAATTCCTATTCAACTCCATAGCCAGGTTTACAGATGACAAGCAACCCAAAATCCACTTCCTCCACCTATCCCCAAAGCTGCTTCCTCTCTGGTACAAAATCCCAAAAATCCCAATCTACATAATCATAAGCTTTTTCAAAATCAAGCTTGAAAAGGAAACCTTCTAAACCCCTAACCCTATACTCATCCACTGCCTTATTAGCGACTAACACTACATCCAAGATTTGACGCCCTTTGACAAAGGCACACTAGGAACTAGAGATAGTTACAATGAGCACTTCCCTTAGCCTATTAGCCAACACTTTAGCAATAATCTTATAAAGAGAAGTGACCAAGCTAATAGGTCTAAAATCTTTCAAATGTAAAAACCTCTCTTTTTTGGGGATTAAACAAATAAAAGAAGCATTAGTGCAAGCATTCACCACCCCATTGTCATAAAACTCCAAAAAAAACTTTCAACAAGTCATCCTTGATCACCTCCCAACTGTCTTGAAAAACTGCCAACATAAAACCATCCGGACCCTATGACTTATCCCTACCACAATAAAAAACAGTACCTCTGATTTCTTTCAAATCAAAAGGATGCTCCAACCCTAGCGCTTGCACCTCATTAATTGGGCTCCAATCCAATCCCAAAATACCAGGCCTCTCCACTTCATCTGAAGAGTACAACCTAGAAAAAAAAATAAAAAAATCAAACCCCTCATTAATAATAAGATATTCATCCTCCAATACTTCACCATTGTCCTTTACTAATTGCTTCACCAAATTTTTCTTTCTTTTCCCATTTGCCCCTAAATGAAAAAACTTTGTATTACTATCCCCTTCTTTTAACCACTTAAATTTAGATTTTTGACTCCACATAACCTCTTCCTTAAATAAAATCTCTTGAAGTTTATTCTTTAAATCCATTTTCTCAATGCTAAACCTATGCTCCAGAGAACCACCAATCTTCATAGCATCCAACTCATCAATCCTCCTAACAATGGAACCTTTCATCTCCCTGATATCACCAAATACCTCTTTATTCCACACTTTAACTTTATGCTTCACAAAATTAAGCTTCTTCATGAACTTAAAACCTTCCTAACCTTGTGCAACACTCTCTGCCCACCAAGATTCAAAGCAACTCCTAAATAGATGATGATCTAACCACATATTCTCAAACCTAAAAGGAGTTGGACCCCACTTAATATAACAACTCTACAAGATTAGTGGACAATGATCTAACGTCACTCTAGTCAAAAGCTCTTGCTTGATTTGAGGAAAGTGCTCCTCCCACCCACAAGAAAAAAGAAATGTGTCAATTCTAGTACAAACAAGCCTATCTTGCATATTAGACCAAGTAAAACTAGCATTCAACAAAGGAGGATCTCTCAAATTGCAATCTCTAATAAACTCATCAAACTTCCTCATACTAGAAGCGACCCTAGAACCATTGAGCTTTTTTGAAACCACCCTAATAACATTAAAGTCCCCCCCTAAGCACCAAACTGGTGAGCATAGACCATAAAGATCAAAAAGTTCCTCCCAAAATTCAGACCTCATATGAGGGTTATTAGGCCCATACACTCCTAACAACCACCATTCAAAACCATCCAATCCCTTAAATTTAACCGACATAGAAGATATGCCTAAGACAAATTCGAAACTAGACAGCACTCTGAAATCCCAAATAACTAAAATACCTCCTGCCCTAGTGAAGGTAAAGCTACCCAATCTTTGAATCTATAACCCCACAAACTTTTAACTATTTTCCTATCCACCTACTCCAACTTTGTTTCCTGCAACATGACTACACCTAGACTTTCCTTGACAAGAAAATCCTTTATCAAACTCCTCTTCCTTCTCGAACCTAAACTTCTAACATTCCAGCTAAGAATCTTCATCAAAACTTATAACTAGCCCCATTCCCTTTCCTACTACAAGATTCACCATAGTTTACACTCCACTGTAAATTTTTCAACTCCCTAACAACCCTACCCCCCATTGTTTCCCTTCTATTGCCAGTATCGCTACCTTCCCACCCTTGTCAAACACCCCTTTCTTACTTCTACCCCTCCTTCTTATAAGAGTCAAATTCATTTTTCCAAGAAAATTCCTTAAATCAGCCCAACCTTCATCTTTAAGAAAAAAAGAAAACGCCTTCCCCCTCTCCCCTTCCTCCTTTTCACCCTCTGACAAGCACGCATCCGCATTACCCTTATTTTCTTTTTGTCCATCCCCTCCTAGTCAATTGAGAACTCACTATGATATTATTGTCTAGAACATCACCCACATTAGGTAAATTCTCTAGCTCAAAACCCCTATCAAAATCCTCCTTATGGCACTTGTGTTCATTAATGGAAGTTGAATTGGAACCCGTAGAACCATGGCCATCCTTAGAATTATGTGTTTAAACCGCCCCATTCCTAGAAGAGACTACACCAAAAAAAAAAAAGAAAAAAAAAAAGAGTATTTAACTTGGAAATTACATCACACCCCTCCGCTGAATAAAAACCAGTGAAAGTCCTTCCAGATGATTCATCAACCAAGAAGTGCCTTAAAGAATCAGATTCGCATGGAACATAATGCATTGTAGAATTACATACCTCACGATTTTGAACAGAAGAGACCCCAGAATTATGTACCTTCCTTCTTTCAAACAGCTCTTGGATCCCATCAAAAGTGTCCGCAACAATTGGACCTTCAAACTCAGACACAAAAGAAGAATTATCCTCTGAAAACTCCTCCCCAACGTCAATACTACTGGTCTCTGCCCATCTTCCCTGAACCCTTTGAATCGTACCTGATCCAAACTCCTTGACCCTTATCTATAATCTCCCTTGCCAATACCTTCATCAAAATGGAAGATTAATTGATCAACATCATCTAAAATTGCAACCTTCTTTTGATTATTTCTTATCAGTGATACAGTACTAGAACCTTCAACAATTAAATGATCGGCAAACTTTCTTCTCTCTCCAAAATTAGCAACTCGAGATGATGAACAATCACCTTCTGATTGCGCCATTCGATTTTTGTCCTCCCTTATAGCCACCGACTGCACCAACCCCTCGTTGCTTGGCCTCGCCCCACTGCTTGTTCTGTCGAGAGTCGTAACTCTCACTTCATCCTTCCTCACCTAACAAAATGGGAAAAAGTCCTAGCTAACGAACCACATCAGAAATCGAGCTTCCAATTTTGGTAGCTTTAGCCCCTCTCAAAATCTCTATCGATTGATTCCTTCGGATCAAACCTCCAAGCCCAAGACTTGGAGGCCTAATCTCCCAATAATTCCCCGGATTGATAGAAATAAGCCCACCCCACATGTTTTTCTTTTCTTTCTCAATTCTTATAACATGCCCATTAGCAGCAGACCCACTAGTTTGAAACCCAATAGCAGTGGGCCCAATAGCCACAGGCCCAAAACCTACTGACCCGTTTTCCTTTTTAGATTGTCTCTGTGTTAAAATCCCTAACTGCTCATACTTATTGGTCTGCGACCCTTGATTATCCAAAATCATGCATGAACCTCTCTAGTATCATAATAAATCTGCTCCTCCCTGCATTGGATATCTCTGTAAGACGACCAAAACTGCCGTTGGCATTTCTCTACAGCTCGAGTAAAATGGTGGTCCTACTACATCTTAATTTTCTCACCCATCTATCACCACCCTTCCATCTACCCATCTCATCCAAACACCCATAAAGCCATCTAATGTATCCTTTTTCTTAAAATATCGAAAGTCTGAATCCTCTTCCATTATCGAAAACTTTTACCCATTCAATACCAGCTTCCACACATAGAGAAAAATCGAAAGATTTGTTCTCAACTTGCAGAAATCTATCAGATTCCCTCATGGCTCTTAAATCATGATTCTAATCAACTAGGTCTTCCATACTGATAGCTAATCTTTTTGTATCTCAGCCTTTTAACTCATGTATTTGGCAATGCTTTCTGCTCATCGTTTCCTGTGGTCGATTTAGGTTTGAATTTTTGAAGCAAGAGGTATTATTTGATGTACATCTCATACATGTTCACTCTATTTATAATTCTGATTATCCTTCTATTTATATTTATAACACACACACACACACTCACTAAAGGACATAGTCGTATTATTATAAATTGGCAAGGTATAATTGTAAAACTAAGTATCCTAAACAGGTTTTTTTTTTTAATATTAATTTTAAATTTTAAATCCCCACCTTACCCTAAACTGGACAAAAAATGGGTATACCAGCTCCTACTCTATTAAGTAGTGTGCCAACTACTTCCCAATAGAATTGGACCTTGAATTAACCTATCCCATTAGGCCATTACCATCCCTAATTGTGACCCTGATATGGTTTTTAATAAATTTTCATCCCATTAATTTATATCCCAAATCTATTCCAATAAGGGAAATGTGGGGCCTTAGATAAATCCCCCTTGTTGCTATACCTAAGAATATAATCTAATAGGACAAGAGGCGAAAAATAACTACCTAAATTGAATGTATTCATCTCTGTAAATAAGTTTATAAATATGCATAGTTATAATTTAATGTTTGTATGTTTCCTTAAAGATTTTTATTATTTTCATAATGTTGCTTGTGATACAGTTTAAAAAAGGTCCTCGAGCACTACCAAATTCACTTAGATGCAAAACATGATGCACGTAATGAAGCTAAGGTTAGTTAAATTTTCAACTTCATACAAAGTTACCTTTTATTCCAAATTTTTTATTTTGAAGTAGAAATTTAAAAAATTTCCATATTTAGTATCATGAGGTTAAAAGGAATAAGTTTGAACATGAATGATCCTCTTGTCGTACATGTGGTTGTTGATTATCCAATATATCAAGAAACGGAGGTTCTGAGTTTGACTCTTACTAATCCACTTGGGGCCACCTACACAAGGATTTATGGTTCTCATAGGCTTTGGATTTACCTGGTCCATATGGGTTGTGGGGTCTTAAATGGGCTCGGGGTTTGCCCTAAGGATTTCCTTGTTATCCAAAAAAATAAAATTAAATAAAACAAAAACAAAAAATAAAAATAAAACAAAACAAAAAACAAGGGTTTCCTTGCTTCCATTCTGCTGCTTTGCTTGTAAGGGTTGAGCTTTGTTCTTTCTTTTCAATCCCTATTTGGACTCCTTGTCCCATTTTGTATTTCTCTTTTCAGATTAATACAATGATTTTCTTATAAAATATATATATCCATGTGATTAAATTGGCTAGATGAAGAGCTATTTCAGTCCCTAAGTCATGGCTAAGGGTGTTTCTTATAACTTAAATGTTTGAGATTTGATAGTGCTACTTATGTAGGGAAAAAAAAACCAATCTATAAACAATAAGTTTGTCTACAATCAAGTATAAGTGGGTTTGAACTTTGCTTTTTTGGTCTTTTACAAAAAGGGAAGATGATATTAATGGTGTAAAAGATTGTGTTAAAATTAGGGTGTAAAAGCTTAGGGTATAAAAGCTCAATTTCTCAAGCTCAACTTGAGCCTTACGAAACCTATTTGAACTCAGCTCAATTTAGGCTCGGTTAAGACTTAGGCCCTTAAAAATTAGAATTTCAAGCAAAAATAAGGCCCTAAGCATCATATTTTCAAGCAAAAATTATACATAAAATACATAATATTCCACCAAATATATAACACACACATAAACACACACACATTAATTGTCATTGACAATATCGACGAGAATAACTGCAAATCAATCCAAATTTCACAAATTATAGCAATGAAAACGATAAAAAGGCAAACTAGAAACTCATGCCATTGCAAAGCTGGTGTCGAATGATAAGGGCTAAACTACGGGAGACGATGGTGATGTGGCAGACAATGGTGATGTGACTCCAATTCGCAATATAATCTGCACAACTATTCCCTTTATGCAACACGTGAGATATCACACCCCCAGTGAGCCTCGCAAGCAAACTTCTGTAGTATGAAATTAGAGGTCCTAGAGGATGGAACTCAAGATCCCCACTAGATATGAGGTTAATAGCAACTAGACAATCAAATTCAACCAAACTGGTGTGATACCACAGTTTAGAGCCAACTTAACACCCATTCTAATACCACATAATTCTGCTTCAAGGCTGGTTGCTTCCTCTAAATTGAAGGCAAACCCCAAATCCTCCCACCTTGAGTTTAAAATAGCCAGTGCATCTTAAATTAGGCCTACCTTCTGTGGTGATTGTTGGCAAGAGCTAGAAATTCGATAAGAGCTAACATATGGCGTGACATCTCAAATTAGGCTCACTTTTTTCAATTGAAGTTTACTAGGCCTAAGGCATCTCCCTTTCAAAGAGATTATTTGGACCTAAGCCTTTCCTTTAATAGGAGTTTATTAACTAACAGGGACAAGGCTTAGATTCAACACCTCATAGCCCTGTCTCTTACCTACATGAACCTATCTATCAAAACTTGGGGACCACACTTGGGGACTCCACTGAGAGGTGATTTTTTTTATAGGTTAACTATGAGGAGTAATCGCCTTATTGTAGAGGATTGTAATCCCAGGTGAATAACCCTAGAAGGGGGTGAATAGGGTTTTATGCTAATTATGGACTTTAATGCAATCTCAAAACAAATATTGCTAACAAATGTAAATCTTAGCACAATAAATAAGATAAGCAATAAAGAGATAAAGAGAGTGATTGCGAACAATGTTTTAAAGAGGTTCAGCCTTCTTGCCTACGTCTTCGCCTCAAGAACTTTGTTTAAGGATTCCTCAATCCACTATACTAATCTACTTTCAATCCACTATATCAATCTACTTTCTGTTTTATGATTTTCTGGTGGACTTCTTGTCCTCCCTTGTACCTTCCTTTTTCTTTCTTCTTTAATAATATTTACTCTTGTTGTTGATAAAAAAAATAATAAAAAAAATCTACTTTCGGGTGTAGATCAAACCTTTACACAATATCCTTATGGATGGAGATCAAACCTTTCACCAATCTACTTACGGGTGTAGATCAAACATTTCTTAATCTACTTGAGGGTGTAGATTAAACCTTTACATACAAGAGTTCTTCACTAACACTTGCACAAGAGCTAGGGTTCACACAACCTTTTGAATACAACTAATTTGTAGTTTGTTTTTGTGCTAGAGAAACTCTCTCAAAGAGTAGATACTATAGAAATTTACAGCACACTCAGCTAATGATTGAATCTCAATAAATGCTCACAAGAGAATTAGGTCTTTCTAATGAATGATCTTGTTATGTTCAATCAATTCTTTAAATGAGTTTTGGCCTTCATATTTATAGCATCTTGGTCACATATGACTGTTGGATATCAGCCAATTTGAAAATATAGTTGTTAGAGAATTTTTCGCCTCAATTTGCAGCTTTGAAAAACTAGCCTTTAGATCCTGTCTTGAGGATTTCAGCCTGCTGAAAACTACTTTCAGTCATATGAAACTTCCATTTTAGCCATCTGATAGGGTTGCTGAAAATTCTAGAGAAGGTATAAACTGAGGTCTCTTGCTTCACATTTTCAGTAGCCTAAAAGCTAACTTTCAACTGTCTCAAAGTAATTTTCAGTCGGCTCAAACAACTATTTGAAATTTCTAGAGAACTGAAAATAACTCATGTAAGTTTTAGCTGGCTGAAACTTTTCAGCCTACTGAAACTGTATTTTCAGCTATCTAAAATCTCTCAGCCGTATGAAAATATTTTATTTCAGATAACTGTTTATTTCATTTCAGCAATAAGCTTTGGGATTAAAATCCCTTCACTTTGATAGTGTGATAGATCATCTAGGCCTTAAATTAAATGATATGCAAGATCCTAAGCCCTTTTTACTTACGTGAGTGTAGATTGAAATTAATCTTACATAAATCTCCTATCATTCTCACATCTTGACTTGATTATATTCTTGATCATTTCTTGGATGACGAATTGATTCATGCGCTAACTTTATAAAGATTCTAGGCTTTGGATGATATATGTGTTCTTGCAATTTGATCCTTGATCCTTAAAGCATGCGTGAGCTTTGATACCTATCTTTAATGACACTTTGATGCTCATTAGTTCTTAAACCTCATATAATGTATTGTTATCATCAAAATCATGGGATTGAAACAATTTAGGCCAATAAGGATGATCTTTCAAGTAAGGCATAAGATTACTAAAAGAATGTCTAAGCCTAAACCTAAGGTAACCGTAATGTCTCTTAAGGCCGCAATGAAAACAAAGCAACCCAGCCTCTAACCGAACATTAACTCCCATTGTTACTAGGGCGGATATAGAAAACATAATGCATCCAAATTCTCACCTCTCCCTTCTTCCATAATATGATTTGCTGACCCATAACCTTTGGAGTTGGCTAGCAAGCCCTACACAAAATATTATTAAAATCCCACTTGCTACCCATAAAATGGCAATACTAGAAAATCGAAAGGACGCATGGTTCGTTATGTTAACATTCTTGGCATTTATGGGATAGACCTTGAACTTTCCCTCAGGGAATTCTTTGTCCCTCATTGGAATAACATACACCCTAATCACCTATTATGCAAACCTAAATCTAGGATTTGTGCAAGATTGGTATGAGATGGCTAACATCTTTAACATTAAGTTTTTCAGTACTGAGGAATAGGTTGCACTCCTTACATTAAGGGAGTGAGCGATACAAGTATTCGAAGGATCAAAATAGCAATGTGGTGGGTTGCACGGCTTACCATTACCATAAGGGAATGAATGATAGTAGTATTTGAAGGATCAAAATAACAATGTTAAGCGTTTTCAGGAAGGCACACTTCATTGCTTAGATCCGGACTTATGATTCGGTGTAGCATACATATGGCCAAAATAAATGGCAATTCCCAAAAGGCATTTAGCTTGTCGCCATTATGGAGGAAGTACCAAAAGAGGTCCCAAGCAAAACAGTAAAAGAAAGATGATAAGCCACTACTCCCACCTTTCTCCTTCTCTAGGGTTAATTCTTTGTTAATCGATCAAAGACAAAGTCATCCACCTTGCCAATGGAGGTCTGCCCCTTACTACAGAAGGAAAAACAAAAAAAACAAAAAAAAGACCTTTACTTTTGTTTTTTCCACCAAGATATCAAGCACCACACTAGCGAATGTTGGACTTTTGAGGTGTATTTTTCATAAAAAGATAGATGCCCATGACATCATTCTAACTAATGAAGAAAATTAGAATATGCAACTACTTGTGATTGAGTCTCCTCTTTTGCAAGAGTTCTATTGGTTAGGCAAGTACGAAGGTTATTTAGTTGTCAGGAAGTGCATCAATGGCTATATCCATATCTAAATGCCTAACTTTCATGTAACCTCGAATCCATGGGGCAGACTCACACATTGCTTTTGGAGGGCCATGGCAACCCCAAATTTTTTTAAAACCTTTACAATGTATTTAATTCCATAAAGTGGCACTGATGTAGGACAGCCCTTAAAATTGAGATTAGGGTTTCCTACAATCAAGCTTCAGTGGGCTAAAACCTTGTTTTCTTTGGATTTATGAAAGGGGTGGTGGTATTAGGGTTTATGGATGGAATAAGGGTTGATTTGGTGAAGGCTTAAGGGTGAATATAAGGTGAAATCAAAAGAAAAGGGTTGCTAGAATTTTTGGCCAGAATTGGTATTTTAAGGGTTTTCAATGGTAGTGTATGGAAAGATAGAGTTAGGGTTTATGGTGAATGGTAGGGATTATAGGGTTGAAATTGAGGCTAAGGAGAGGGTTAATTGTGAGTTTAAAAAAAAACACAGTAGTGCTGTAAATAAATTAAAGAAGAAGAAGTAGTAGAAGAAGAAGAAGATAAATGTTGGAGTCTCACCAAGGGTTTCTAGGAGTCTCACCTAGAAAAAATCAATGGAGTCAGACCATTAATTGAAGCAAAAGCTGCAGAAAATTTCATTAATGAATTTTTTGTAATTGTGTTTACAAGCCTTACTTATATAGAGGACTCTTTATTTGTCAAACAAGGATTCTTACTTCCTAAATAAATTAAAGAAGAAGAAGTAGTAGAAGAAGAAGAAGAAGAAGATAACCTTGGAGTCTCACCAAGGGTTTCTAAGAGTCTCACCTAGAAAAGATCAATGGAGTCATACCATTGATTAAGGCAAAAGTTTTTGAAAATTTCATTAATGAATTTTTTGTAATTGTGTTCACAAGCCTTACTTATATAGAAGACTCTTTACTTGTCAAACAAGGACTCTTACTTCATAAATTCTATTACCTGTCAAACAAGGATTTTTACTTTCTAAATTGAGACTCTTACTAAAAACAATCAAAAGGACCGAACTAATTCCTAACAAGGGTAGGAATTGACTCTAGCTTATTACCAAACACCTACTAACTTGACTACCAAACAAACCAAAATCTATAAATTACTAAAATGCCCTTAAAACTGTAAAATTACTAAAATACCCCTAAAATATGGACTTTTCACAATTCTTCAAATTCAAGGAGGCTTGAACCAACTTGTGGTGGGCTGATTGTTGCATTGGTGGGACCCATGTAACCTTTGCAAATTTTCGAAAAACCATCCGCATTGAGCACCCTCAAATTTATTTTTCTACCCTCAATTTTACGTACAATGTATGTATATATATGTTTGTGTATATAGTATGTATGTTGGTGCACAGGTGGCAACCCCAAACAATAAATTCTAGCTTCGCCTTCCTCACATCTTATCAATTAGGTCACATTGATAAGGGAAGAAGTTCAAAATTTCCAAGGCAAAAAAAAAGGGATGAAATCTAAGGGGCCGCTTCCTATGGGTGATTTCTAGGGGTGGCAGCACCTATGGGATGTACGCTAGCCTTCCTCTTATCCTATTCTCTATCTCTTTCTCTCGAGGAGGGGAGTTTTAAAGAAAAATGAAGGAAAAATGAAGTAGAGTTAAAAATAAAAAATAAAAAAATAAATTGAAGGCATTTCATCTCTCTGGTGCCACACCCTAGGGAGTAGCAAGGACCCGAGGAGTAATTAGGGCTCGGTGCTAATTGAGCCATTAGAACACACTACCTTAGCCCATTCTATTGGTATAACTTGGGAGTCTTGAATTAGTGGCTAGAGTAAGGACTAATCGAGCTAGTTGAGCAGCTCACCTTATAATTGTGGCGGCATGCTTTTTACCGTGGTCACTAGGGGGAAAATGTCCATATTGTTCATTGGCCACAAGCTACGCATAGTATAAACTCCTTGAATGGCTCATGGGTTTGCAACCAGTGTTTTAAATTTCAAACCCATATGGGCGTATCAGCAGGTATGTATAGGTTTTGAGGGGTATTATTACGCTTTTACGCACGTATAGAGGAGTGTATAAGGATTTACGTTTGTAAAGGTCGTTACTCTTTTTTTCTTTTTTTGGTAAACTGGATATGAAATAGATTAATTAATAGAGTTTAGTACGTCACGAGGATAAGAAACACCCTTAACATCGGCATTAAGGTGTTCATACAACCAAATAGGTGGAGCATAAAAAACAGTACAATTGAAATAAAAAAGAGCCCGCTTCCTTGCCATGATATCAGCACTCTTGTTGGTCTCACGATAGTTATGCTGAAGATGAACTTCCTCAAGGTTACTCATTAGGTACTTGCAATCACATATAACAGCACTCAATGGATGAGCATCCGTAATATGATTTTGGACTAGTGCAATAGCTGCATTAGCATCCATGTCCACCTGCAAATTCCTGATGTTACATTGAACAACGATTTCCAAGCCCATCTCGTAGACCCCATAGCTCGGCCTCATTACTGAGTAGCGATACCCAACCTTCAGGTATATCTTTTAATCCATTGTATGGTCTCATATCAAACCACCAGAGCTGGCTTCTTTGGGGTTTCCCAAAAGCAGAGCCATCAGTGTTCAATTTATAGAAAGGTCTGATGGGGGTTCCCATTTGACCATAATTTTCTTAGTTGAATTTGGGGATTTGAATTTACCAAAAATGTGGAAGTATTCAGTAGCTTTCATGATCATGGCATCATAATTATCCCTAGGCAAAGTCAAATTTTGCTCGAACACAAATTTATTTCTATTGTTCCATAAGGCCCAACACGCAAAAGGAAAATAACTGAAAAAGGAACCTGTCCTCTCCTTTGTTTATTCTTACCGTGCGCATAATGAAAAGTCCATGTATCAAGAAGCAACCTAGCATTAGATAGAACATCAGGATTGGCCAAAAACCAAAAATCTTTGGCGTACTCACATTCCCTAAGGATATGTTCAACAATTTTAGGAGCAGAGAAACATAAAGGGCATAAATTAGAGAAAGTAATGTGCTTGCTGAATAGCACGTCATTGCAAGCAATTTTCCTATGGCAGCAAAACCAAAGAAAATTTTGGATTTTTGGGAAAGTGTTGATTTTCCAAATTTATCCCATTGGTACGTAGAAACTTCTTCACTAATGTTATTATCCGAGATAATATAAGCAGATTTGGAGCAAAAATACCATATTTGGTCCTAATCCATGATATACAATCATCGTTCCCATTGAATTTTTGTGTAGGAGGGCCAATGATATCAAAGACTGACTGGGGAAGAACAAAAGACAAACTATCAAAGCACTACATCCCATTTTCATTGACAAGATCACAAATCTTAATATTGTTTTCCCCTTGGTAAAGAGAACCGTGAATAGTGGCTCTCATAGTACCACAATTGTTCCACAAGTCCTCCCAGAAGCAAACATATCTACCATTTTTAACATTCCACTTAGTCCCAGCTTGGAAAGTCTCAAATCCCTTATTGAGACCTCCCCACACACAAGAACTTTAATGGGATTTCCGCTGATGGTTCTTACTACCCCAATGATATTTAGCTTTCAAGGTTTGCCCTAAGGCTTGGTATCATGGACCAAGTTCCAATTCAGTTTAGCGAAGCTCACTTTATTGGCAGACTTAGTACGCCTTACACCAAGGTCACCCAACTTCTTAGGTTGGTAATTTTGTCCCAGCCAACAAGATGGACCTTATGATGGTCCGTAGTGGAACCCCAAATAAAATCACGGCTAAGTTTGTCAAAGGAATTACAAGTGGACACAAGAAGACTAGTGGTCTGCATATAGTAGTTAGGTATAGCTGCCAAGATAGATTTAACAAGGGTGGTACGCCCTGCCATGGAAGGCAAGCTAGCTTTCCAACCAACATGCTTAATTTTTGCTTTCTCCTCAATAAATCTATAAAGGTTGTTACTCACCTATACATATCAATTTTTAAAATTCTTTTATTATCATTTTTAATTTATTATATAATAAATAGTGAATACTCCCTCCATTCCCATTTTATTGGCCTCCTTTCCTTTTTGAGATGTTTCAAAATTATTGTCACATTCAAAAGTCAATGATTCTTTTTATTTCATTTCCTAAAATACCCTTAAAATGGTATTTTCAATTTTTTCAATGTTTTGTACACTTGAGGGAAAAATTGGAATGTTAAAACATATATGTTGATGTGAAAGCATTTAATAAGATTTCCTAAAAAAAGTGTTTTTTCAAAGGGGACAGTCAATTAGGAAGGAAGGGAGTACTATTTACAAATTAATATTAGGGCAAATTTTACAAGATTAGAATAAAGATTCATTTTTCTAATTTTCTTTTTCTTTTTTTTTTCAAATTTTTAAATTTTAAAAAAAAAACTAATATAGAATTTTTTTTTTAATTTAAATTTTGTGTTCATTATTAGCATTTTTAACTTGTTACTTGCTTTCTTTTTCTTTTTTTTTTTTTTTTTTTTTTATAAAAAAACTTGTTTACTTGTCCTTTCTTCTCCAATATTCTACTAGGAGGAGTTGAAAGGGCTAGACACAATAAAAATAATGTTTTTGTGTAAGAAATTAGTTTCTTTTTATTTTTATTTTCTTGATAATGTAATAAATTAGTTTCTATTATGTTTACTCATCCTTTTTTCTCCAGTATTCTTCTTAGTCTGAATTAGCTACTTTTAATCTAATTGGAGATCAAACACTAGCTGCTTTGACTTTTGGAGAACCTAAAAGCTCGATGATATGAGTACTAGAAGTTGACTGCACAGTAGGCTAACATGATTTTTAATAGTAAGAGGAAGTAGGAATTTTAATACATGATTTTTAATAGGAAGAGGAAGTAGAAATTTTTAAGTACTAATCATGGTTGACATGTGAATTGTATGTTCTTAGATTATATTGAGGAATGACATTGTATAGCGATTTCATTTTTGTGTTACTTGAAAATCATTAAAAGCATGCTATATTGACATTGTAGTCCATTGATTTTATGTGCTTATTGGAAACTACAATTACTATGCATGTACGGTGTGAAACACCAATGATAGTTATATGTTTGCATCTTATACATTATATATCCCTGGTTGGGTGGTCATTCTTTGGTCAAAAGCTTGGTGTGGGCGATCCTTAAATAAAGAAATATGGGGTGGTCAATTCAAGCGTACGAGGCTCCTAAAACTACGGATTGGTATTAAGATACAAGTATCCTTGGGTGGAAGTCCCTAACCCCTTGAGGAAGACACTCAAAATGAGAGTGGTTTGGTACCCAATTATGATGTTTACGGGAAAATTTGGATTGGTACATATATATGCATGAAGTAAAATTACATTACATTGAATATGATGCCATTTATTATGAAATTTTTGTTATAGTGTATGATATGAATATATTTGTATATGAATCTGCTCCTATGAGGATGTGTTTATGTAAATTATATCAACACCATACATTGGGGGTTGTACCCCTTACATTTGGTACATTAGTGGGTTATGTGGTACAACCCCCAATGTATAGTGCTGATATAACTTACATCATCACATCCTCATAGGACCAATTTTTGTATACATTTACTTATAAATATACAGTCCTGATCAAGTTAGCATGTGTTGATCTAAGTTATATCAGCACCACGCATTGGGAGTCGTACCCCTTGCATTGGCCCAATTGCCATGACCCGGAAATAGGCAATGACGTGTTAATAAAAAAATGTGCTTTTATAAAAATTGAGGATGATTTATAAATAAAATTTCATTTTAAAGAAGTATTTTTAAGAAAAACTAGCTTAGTCCCATCTGAAAATAGGACATACCAAGTTATTGACTTATTAAACTTGTACAATTTAAACATAAAAAGAACCATTTACAATAGTAAAAAATTAATTTAACTGGCATCAGTGTTCCACAGGGTTCTACCATCTATATTCAAAATATTATACATACCCAGACTGTTCAAATACAATACAGTGTAATAAAATAATAAATACAAGTCCACACACATCTGCATGCTATGCGTGTCATGCCAATGCTATCCCCGATTGGATGCTTCCTCAAAAGAATCATCCCTACCTTACTCAAGATTTGCAAAATTATTTTAAAATAGGGGGGGGGGGGGGTGAGTATAAACTCAATAGGTAACATTTTTCAAAGTTTTATATCAGGGTTTTAAAAACCATTTTGGTAATTTTAAAAGAAAATGATATAATGGGGTTGCATTTCACAAATTAAAAAAAAAATGGGGAGAACATGTAAATAATACAAATCATCATCCATTATATCAAGTAATCCATAACATCAGTATTATAAACTGATAAATCTTCCTAGGTCATGTGGGGCCCTCGCGCGCAGAATAAGAGGAAACACAACAAGACATCCCTACTTAGGACCGTAGTAACCTCAAAAGGAAACACGGCAAAACATCCCTACATGGACCACAGTAACCTCTATTTGGGTCTAAACCCAAAAGCAAAGGATAGGAAGAAATGGCACGACACCCCTTTCCTTTAGGACTGTAGTAATCCTGTCTCCAATAGCCTTTATTATTACATACATTTACATGTTAATCTCTCAAAACCATTTTATTTTTAATGGTAGAAAAATGGGTTCCAAACACTTGCATAAATCCCAATGTTTAAATGTGAAGCATTAACTTAATAGGTTTTAAAAATTAACCCATTGTACACAAAATGATGTAAGGGTTTTGAAAAATAACATGCATATAACAAAACAGAGTATAATATCAAACCCTAGATTTTCAAACATATAAAGTTTATGAGATTTAAACCCCATACCCATGTAAAACATGTAATGCATTATGTAAACATGTAAATCCCCATGAGAATTTCCCAACTTATGCATACAATGATCTACAACAATGAAAAATGCACCTACCTCTCCAATGAAATCTAGAAATGTAAATCCAAGAGAGTACACACATAGATCGGGGTGAAAATTGAAATATTGGAGCTCCACGAAGTCGAATCCAAGCTCTCGAGGTCGCATGCTTCGTTCACGACCTCTCCTTTCTCCCTAAGCTTCTCTCTCTCTCTCTCTCTCCCCCTTTCTTTTTCTCTCTATTTCGACTAAGGAAGTGGAGAAATTGAGTGGAAAATCATGGGTTAGGGTTATATATAGAAAGAAGGGCAAAATAGTCAATTTACCCCATAAAAATCTCGTTCATAGGCCATTTTTAAGTGTTGTAGTCGATTACATCAAGTGTGTAGTCGACTACAAATATCAAAGAGCATTTTTGCAAGGTTTAGTCGACTACAAGTGAGATGTAGTCGACTACATGAAACTTGTAGTCAACTACATCAAGTTTTAGTTGACTAAAACTCCTAAAATGTGAGAAAAATGGAATTTCCTTCAATTCTAATTGATTATAACTTCTAAAATACTCAAAACTAAGCTATAATAGTACACCTAATCATTCCTTAACCACAATACAACCCCCAACAACTTCAGACATCAAATATTGTACCATCATAATCCTCCCTCCTTGAAGGAAATTTGTCCTCGAATTTCAAGTACTAGCATGGTTATTGGAAAAGATGCGGATACTTCTCTCGCATGGCTGACTCCAACTCCCAGGTAGCTTTCTCCACTCCATGGTGGTTCCACAATACCTTAACTTGTGGAATATCTTTGTTGCGCAATACCTGGTCTAGGCGGTCCAGGATTTATATTGGCCTCTCATAAGACATGTCCCTTTGAATTTGAGCATCCTGCGAATCAATAATAGGTGTGTGCTCCGTAATGCACTTCCGCAACATTGAAACATGAAAAACCGGTTGCATAGTTGCAAACTGTGGGGGCAGTGCTACCCGATAAGCAGCCTCTCCTATATGCTTAATTATCTTAAATAGGCCTATATACAGTGGGGCCAACTTTCCCTTCTTGTCGAAACAAATTGTACCTCTCCTTGGAGAAACTTTCAACAATACCCAATGTCCAGCATTAAAAGTTAACTCCTGTCTGTTCTTGTTAGCAAACAGCTTCTGATGATCCTCAGCCGTATGAAGACATTCACGAATGACTTGAATCTTTTTTATGGTCTCTGTCACCAAGTCTGGGCCAAGAAACTCGGCATCACCCACTTCTACCGAACACATTGGCGACCTATAAGGGCGCCCATAAAGAGCCTCAAAAGGGGCCATCTCAACGTTGGATTGATAACTGTTGTTATAAGAAAACTCAGCTAAGACTAGATGATCAATCCAACTGCCACCAAAGTCTAAGGCATAAGCCCTCAACATATCCTCTAAGATCTGAATGGTCTTTTTGGACTAACCATCAATCTCTAGATGCAAAGTGGAACTCATCTAAATTCGAGTTCCCAAAGCCTCCTGCAAGGTGTTCCAAAGTCGCGATGCGTATCCTAGATCTCTAGTTGATACAATGTGAACTAGTGATCCATGTAATCAAACAATCTCATTGATAAACAACTTAGCCAGTTTCTCCATAGAGTAATTGGTGCGGTGTAACACCCTGGATATTTATTACATTAATTTGAAATTACGTTGTGGCCGAATTTCATTTGGAATGCATGAATATTATTCTAATGTGATATGTAGACACTTATTCTTTTTATAATAATAAATTTAGTTTGATTGAATATTTTAAGTGATGTCAACATGGATGGGAAAATGGACTTGGTGGTGAATATGAATATATAATATTATTTTATAAATATATGGTAGGCAGTGGTAATGCCTAGAAGCATTCTTAATATGGCAGAAAGTTCTTTATATTTATATATAGTATATTATAAAGAAGTATGTGGGGAAGATCTTATAAAATTGAAAGATTAGATAAAGAAGGGTTATGTGGCCGCCCTATAGTCGTGCTGGAATTATATTTGTGATGTGGCAAAAATGTGATCAAAGGGGTGGCATTGAAGCATGAGGTGTCTTATTTACAAATAATGCAATTAAACCATTTTTGCATGACAAAAGTAGGTATAAATAGGAGTAGAAGTCTCTAGAGAAGGGGGTTTTTGCTGGAAAGTGAGACAAAGGGAGGAAAATAGAGAGAAAGAGAAAAACGTGAGAGAGAGAGAGAGAGAGAGAGCCAACATGTTTACATATGATTTTCTAGCACAAACGGCCAAGCTGCCTGTACAGAAGCTCCAGGTATTTTGAACAGCTTACAAATTGCACTTTGCGAAGTCAAAATTGCACTTTGCGAAGTCAAAAAAACGAAGTCCCAACTACATTAATGTTGCACGTTGACTATAGTATGCAAGGGAGAAATATCATGCATAGTAATAGATGCAGTGCACATTTTCCTTCCATAAAAGTTGTATGCAACAATACCAATTCTAAGTAGGAGGTAGATGTCTTCCAAGCCCCAAAAATGATAAATGTCTAATAGGTGAGCCAGTCTTCATTTGAATAGTAGTGGCTGTGTGGAAGACATGATGGCAGAGGAGGAATCGGTAATATCGCTATTTTGGGTAAAAGCTATTGGTGAATGATTGTTGGCATTAGTAATGTGTAATAGCTCTTGGTGAATGATTAATGTTGGCATTAGTAATGGACTAATGGGAATATCGCTGTTTTGGGGACAAGCTATTGGTGAATGATTGTTGGCATTAGTCTGGGCTGGCCAAAATGATTGATAAAAGGAATAAGCTTGAGAGATAATAAAAAAAAGTGTTAAGGATAAAAAAATTTTGCTGAAGAGTATCTACTAGGAAGGCCAACCAGCTATCAAACACTAGAATGTTACAGAAAAAGATAAAAAGAGTGTTGTTTTTTTGTCCATATTGCAGATCAGGCACAAAGGCTGAATAGGCATGTTGCATCGATATCATGTAAGATTTATCTTTTGAAAAATTTGTATCATCAATGATCTTGCACAAAAGTTGTTTGACTAGAATTCTCATTTCAGAACTAGTACAATGATCTCACGCCAATACTGTTTTTCATTAACCTCCTGTCATGAGATACTGTGTTACTTCATCTAATTTAGTCATTCATCTCTGACATCATATTTTATGTTCCTTTTAATGTTTGATGAGGGTAAGAGAATCCCGCCAGTAAATTTTATTTTTTGCACTTTTGGATACTTTTACAGAAGCAACACCCAGAATGTACAAATCTCGGGACATGCACTGACCTATTGCAAATGGTCCAAAGGTAACAACTCTTAACTCTTAAGTTAACAGTTTCTTGAACTGACATATTTCACTACAATGTGGCATTTATATTGCACTTTTGCAGGCAACTTGAAGGGCAAAATGTTGAACAGCTTAATATGATAGAGCTCACGCGACTTGAACAACAACTTGATGCCATATTAAGACAAACCAAATTCAGAAAGGTTAGTTCTGATACACTACTGCTAAAAACTTATATTCTTTCAGTGGGATAAGAAAATGTCTTAAGAAGCGCCTAGTATAAGACATGGAAGGAGTTTAAACATTAGTAAAAAAAACTAACTTGGTAGGAGTGTTATTTCGTTCATTTTACTTGTATATTTAAAAGAAGATCAGAAATCTGCCTAAGGACATTATTAGAAGCAAATTGTGAGAATGAAGGTCATTTAGCGTGGATGTTAGTTTTGCAAATAATTTACGTATTCAGACTAATACTAATTTACGAGGTGCAAATTCCGTATGTTTTTTAGTGAGGTAAGAATATCTAACCTAATATTTAAAAAGTGTCTAGTAAAAATATTTTAATTACAAATAATTGAATTGCAAGCGTGAGGGAAATCTCTAAATGATGGATAGCAAAAAATTGATTTGAAGATGTGTTTGGAGTATCCCAAATATATATTTTTTTTTTTTGTTTTTTTTTTTTTTTGGGGGGGGGGGGGGGGGGTGGGTGGTGTGGAGGAGCATAAGAATTTATATGGAAGCATGGAGGAGCATAAGAATTACTTGGGAGTCTCAAGGACTGTATGGATATGAGGTTAATGTCAAGATTTAGGGGAAGGATTGAGTAAACAAGGATGAAGTGAAGTTAAGTCAATTAAGAAAGAAGAAAAAAAAATAGAATTTAAGGCTAAAAACTAGGCTACCATGTTTTCCCATCCAAAAAGAGCATCTTTGAGTCACACTATCAAAATCCACAAAACCACGCACATAACTCGAAGGATACCATGGATGCGTGTACCCACACGGCCACTCCCAAACGTGATCTATAATTTTTGTTTTAGGGAAAAATAAAAGTTCTTAATCTTGAATATCTTTGCAACCTATACAAAGGATTATAATGCAAGATCCAGAGATCCTCTTAATGTGACTTCTGAATATGTAGTTTTTTAGGAGTTCAACTCTCAAAATTCAACACATTCAGCTATGAAATATGACAAAAATTACAGAATAAACAATTAAACAATAGATTGATGGTGATGCTCACTGAGTTCTAATGATATGCAGGATCAGTTAATGATGGAAGCCATGGTAGCCTTCCATGAAAAGGTATGACTTTTTTATTTTTTCACGTACCTGACGCATATTGCAGCAAGTCATACAGAATCACATATTTGGGTACCATGTCACCTATTTTTCTCTAAGGCTTGATTTCTCGTTTAATCTTTGAATATATACATGGAAAGGTATGGAACTTTTATTCTTCCACACCAAACCTGACAAATTTTGCAGAAAATCACAGAGTCTCACATATTTGCCTATTAATTCATTTATTTTTGCTCAAACGCCTGAATTCAGGAAAAGGCATGACTTTTTTATGTTTTTTGACATTAAAATTGACGCATTTTTGCATCAATTCACACACAATCGCATATTTGAGAATTAATTCACCTATTTTCGCTCCAAGAATTGAATTCTTTGTTTGAGTGTTTCAGTGAAATTGGAGATGAAAATTTCGTAGGAATTTGTGAACATATGTTGTGGCTAACTCAACTCTACAAGATGGAATTACTTCAATTGACCATAAACAACAAACAAAAAGAAACTATACATGTTTATGTAATCAATAATCTGCACATAAAAGAAGAGATCAAGACGGATATCAAAGAGCAAAGTTAACACTTGACATTGCAACAGAGTATGCTGACAGTAGCAGTTGACCATATCAAACTGAATTTAAAGGAGAGTTACATAAGAAATGACTTTAGCATCAGATGTGATGGTTACAAATAAAGCCACGAAGATTACATAAATAACAGCAATAATATAAACTAAACCACTATGACTATCAAACTCGTAATGAAAATTTAGCATTGAATGAAATAACTAAAAGTTACCGCTTGCAACAATGAAGTGATGCGCAACTTTGAAAACGCCAAATGACAGTGCAACAATATAACCAGACCGCTGCAGCTACAACTCAGCAAACACATATCTGCCTTTTGTAGCATTGAATCAAATACTCAAATCTGCCTTTTGTAGCAATGAAGTGATACGCTTATGCACGGAACCAATCTGATGTACTTTGTATAGATCTACAGCATGAATGGCTGACGAGGGAAAAAGAAAAACACTTGTATTTCTTTACTAACTTCATTTACTATTATTACGAACAGGGAAAACGGCTGAGAGCAGAAAATCAGCCCATGGAAAAAGAGGTATGTGAAGAATAAAATAAAAGAAACAATGCTACTAAAAGAGAGAAGATAGGGAACTTACTGGTAATGTGAACTGATTGTGATTTATCTGTCATGATTTCAGATTACAGAAAAGTTCAATGAAGACAACCAGCACCTCCACCAGGACCAATTTGTGGAATTGGGGCTTGACACCCACGACAACAATAATCTACCACCTCTCCAGCAGGCTATGCTTCGTTTGCTTTAAACACGGCTTCCATGCACTTGAACCACGCCTTATATGCTAACGACATGAATCTTTCATCCTTTCCAACCAAATGGACGAGCACTTGAATGAATTCTTGTCATAAATAAAAAAACGTTTGTAGCCTATCTGCTAAGTGGCACATCATGTATTGCAATTTTAGCTTTGGTTTTTCTCACTGGTATATATGCTAATTTGCACATCAAAAAGTACCAATCTGTGTGGTAGAAGCTTGTAATCCATCCCCACCAAACACAGCAAACCCCCACCCCCCCCCAAAAAAAAAAAAAAAAAAAAAAAAAGACAAAAAAAAAGACAAAAGGCTTGTAATCTATTATGTAACTTCTTTATAGAACATTGTAATCTATTATTATGTACATTACATATAGCCATGGGTGTTCCTTTTTTTTATTTTTTATTTTTCCTTTTTGGCTAAATACATATTGGATGGTTTTGGCCTAAGGAGTATGTTGGGAATTTGCATCTGGGGTCTGCCGGCCAAATCAGAATGAACAATGAAACCTATGATGCATTTTTTTTTTTTTTATATATATTATAAAACTTCATTGCAGGGAGAGAAGATTACAGAGAAGGTGAGAGACATACCTCATAAGGAGATAGCCTGGCATCTAGAATGCTCCACAGGAGGATCCCCCTGCCCAGGATGATGCCTTATTGGCTGACGACAGATTCGGCCTCACAAAATTTGGTTTCTTAAGGGCCCACCATTGAAAACTAACAACAGATTGGGCTCACAAAACGGCTCTAAATGGCTGGCCCATTCTCCAAAGGCCTGGCGTTTTGCACCTTGATTTTATACCCTAACCTTGGCCCGTTTCCTGATAAGACCAACAATTGCGCTAACCTGGCAACGACATTCCCTGCCCATTGCGTTGGGCTGCCACCTGATGTACAGGTGTTGTTCAACACGTCTCCCTCACACAACTGGGGATTCCCAAGCCAGGCCCACGTGGCATGCAGGATTGGATCCCGGAAGGGTCAGTCATCGCCTGCTTTGGGCTTCAGCCGGAGGGTCGCCGGCCGGGAGGCCTTTAACTCCCCAGCACGAGTTTGCCAAAAGTGTCATTCACCATGGCCTGAACCAATTTCAGAGGAAAAGTGCCGATTATAACAATTAACAACACGCAAGAGGCCGTGCTTCCAAAAATATCCGCAAACATTGTTGGGAGTTGGCATATGTGGGCTGACCAATTAACCACGTCTCCTCGCCATTGTTTGTTCAGCATACCTACGAGCACAGCGGAAACCCAAGTTATCAATAATAACTAAAAGAAAGAACCCATTCAAAAACACCTTGACACCGGCAGGAATACAAGAAGTTGCAAACGAACCAACAATAGGCAAAAAGGTATGATAGATCAAAACAGCAACGCGGCAAGCTGAACTTGTTATTATCAGAGAGAGAGAGAGAGAGAGAGTGTATGTGAAAAGAAAGAGCCGACAGGGGTCCACCTCCACAGATACGATGGGATCGGCGGGCTCAGTAAGACTTTTTCATGGCCTTTATTATGCTTTTTTTCGTTTTGTTTTTATTTTTGTTTTTTTTCCCTTTTTATGCTAAACATGCATGAAGAAATAAACCACACAACAATGAAGAATATTCAACCGCCGGTTTTTGTGAACCGCTTGCGGGTGAGTAGAACCGGCCGGGTTTTGGCTTGAATTGAGAATTGTTTAAAAAGTAAATAAGTCAGCCAAAAGGACCCATCCCTTCGATTCTCTAAGGCTTTTTCTGTGACTCTTGCTCTTGCAAATCTCTCATGGCCAGGTGCATCTTCTCGCTTCGGATCTCTTTCTCCTTTCTTCTCCTTCTTGATCTCTCCTCTCGTCTTCAGTTCTCTCTTCTTTCTAGTTCACTTGCCTTTTTTTTTTTTTTTTTTTTTTGATTTGGTAGACTTCTGTTACTTTTCTTTTCAATACACACTTTTCACTGTAAAGGGACAACTGAAAGGAAGAAGTAGTTTATCTAAAGTCTGTGTGACTTGTCAAGAACTCAAGATATGGTGCTTTATTAGATACAAACTTACAGTTAATATGTTTATGTTTCTCTCTAACGCTCACAGACATTTATAATTTTTTATTATTGTCCATGACATCATTTCTCCCCTCAGTTTGAATGCACCTCAGTTTGAATGCAGAGATGCTTTACTTAATAGGGCCATCCATCGGATAGGACGATGTGGAGTAATTTATTCTGTTTCTTCTAGGTCAAGTGATACTGTAGTTGATTATTATTTGGTTAGTCTAAAGGTAGACAAGGAACTGTGTGAGTGTGTTGTCATGAAGATCTCAATGTGCATCAGATCCAAAGTCCTCACACTTGGTATTTTCAACTCCATAGAACTGTGCCTCCACCTATAAGTGAACTGCAATTATAACCCAGTCCATCCAACAAGGAGAATCAGCAATCCAAACCTTTACAGTATCACTGCCGATCAATGTTTTAAAAAACGGTCTGAACATTCAACCAGTCAAGTAGGGGTTGCATCAACTAGTTAGGTCAAATTATGAGCCAACCAGTTAGGATGTATGAATCTATAAATAATTAAATAATAAAATTCACAATTACTTATATTAAGAGATCTAGCATAAGAGTCAAAATGAGATTTAACCTACGTTTCTTTATAGCTTCCATGCATAAGGCCAATTCCCAAAAGAAACTGCTAGCAAAAGGAAAACTAATCCCCTAAGAATTTGTTAACAGTAGGGAAACTAAATCCCATCAAATAATTTTTTGTATTTTAAATACAATCCTTTAACAATACAATCTTGATGTTACCTTTTCCATTTTGTTTAAATTTTCTAATAACATCTTTTGGTTTTTTGTTTTTTTTTTTTTTTTTTTTTTGGTTTTTTCTTTTATTGTCTGACCAATTTTTTTTTTATATTTTAAATTGAGACAATTGACCCAACCAGGTTAACGAGTCAATGGTTCAACCACTTAACCCAACTGGTTTCTTCAATGAGCATGCTAGGTTTGATTAAACCAACCAGACCAGATCGATTTTCAAAATACTGCTACGAATTGACTCGAAATGCAAAAAACTAACCTTTCCACTCAACATGAGTATCAACTAATTAAGCACTCCTCAAAAGAGACCACAGCTAAAACAAGAAAAAAATGTGACAATCTAACATAGTTTCTTCGGCCCTTCCAATCACAGAAGTCAGCTCTACAAAAGTCATTGATTCAATTCAGCTTATCCTATGAGGCAAATCTAATGGTCACCTTTCAACCTCAGTTTTAATTTGGATTACAAATAAATCCATTGGATTAGGAAAATATCTAAAATATCCCTCATAAAAAGAATTATATCCAAAAATCCCATAAAATAATTTTCCTATCAAAAAAACCCAAATAGAGTTAAACTATATCCAAAAAAACCCAATAACTTAACTTCCATCCAACTCTGTTTGAGCGATAATTTTTTTTTACTCAAATACCCTTATTACATTTTTTTATTAAAATATAAAAATAATTATTCAAAATTTGTGTTATCAACTTGTTTATCTAATAAATGGATTATTTGTCATTTATCACAAAAAAGGGAAAAAAATGAATAAACAAACAATTATAAAAAGGATATGACGGTCCAAAACTGGAAAACAACTCCTGGTTAAGATATAATGCCTCATTATATGTTTACAGATTTAACAAGTTTCATCTTGAAGCAATTCCTCCTCAGTGCCTAGCTAAATCGGAAAAACAAGGTTGGAACTCTTTGAAACCATTTCCAACTCTTAAAATTAGTTAAAGGTTTCAAAAGAGTTTGCCTCAATAGTGGGATCCAAGCCCTTGAGAGTATATGATGTAGGGTTTCTAAACATACTCACTGATGTACTAATCGGCACCAAAAAGGTGGGTTGGAAGGGGTGGGGAATGAGTTTTGTGCATGACAAGAATAATTGGCCTTTCATCCTAGTGGGAGCCAAGCCACTGAATGGTGCAAAGTTGCTCCTTATATGGTGGACTATGGTGGCTCACTAGCTTCTCCCCACTTTGGTAGTTCTCATGCATTTAATATATCATATATGTTTTTTAAAAAAAAAATGAACTAAAATTCCTGGGTTCACCATTGGCTTCCCTAGTTTATGAGAAACTTCCAATTTACTTTCATTACTCCTAATGTTTTTGGCTACTTTATATGATACTGATATAATTTTCAATTTTATTGTATTACCAAACTAAAAAAAGAAAATATGGTGAATTGAAAAACCATTTTTTTCCCCTTGGATCACCTTGCAACACACAGACGAAAGGTGACTTTATGGTAGGTTTTTTCTAGAACGAACAGATCAAATCCCACCAACGAATCAAATAAGCATTTCTCCTCTACCCTTGGGCTTTTTCAGTCAGATCAAGACTCGTTTTTTCCAGTCAGATCTCTCTCTCTCCCAATAACAAATCACACAATTGAAATCTTATGGTATTTTCATTTCTAGGGTTAGGGTTAGGGTTTCGTCTTTGAAGAACATTGCATTAACTTATTATACCAAACAACCATTAGAGAGCCCAAGATTAGCAAACTAGGGTTTTCTATGAGCCCCAAGATCATTCACATTCTTCGATTCCAACCAAAAACAAAATATATTTCTATATATATAAATAAAAAGTAAGAATATTTCTTTAACCTTTACCAACCTAATGAACAGGAAAAGCAGCTGAGAGCTAAAAAAAAAAAAAAAAAAAAAAATATGAAGAAGAAGAAGAAAAAAAAGGCAGCTGCTCATGAAAAAGAGGAGGTGGGTGATCGAAGAGGAAAAGGAAAGAAACAACTCTAGAGAGAGGAGATAAGAGAACTTACCGACCATTTGACCTATGAATAAGCTCATCAAATGTGTCAAAGATATGTTCGATATGATCGACTTCAGATTGGCAGCAATGATCAAAGAAGGGTTTCTCTTCCCTCGCTTCTCCGGCGGAATTAGGCGTATGATTAAAGATAAAAATAAAAATAAAAAATTAGTCTTCGCCGCTTTTCCGGCGGGTTTGCCTTTGGTTTGTGCTTTTAATAAACGCGGCCACACGCCTCATATAAATGCACTAATGATAAAGTGTCTTGTACTTATCGGGCAAAAAGATGATATGTCCTTCAGGAACTTGCATGAATCTTATCGTAGCTTATCTATAAGCAAATTAAGCATTTTCTTTTCTTTTATTTTTTTTTATTTTTTTATTTTTTTTGGAAAATATCATAAGCATATCATTTTAAGCATTAGATCCTGTACCGTAATTGTAGGTTTTGTTTCTTAGTGGACTGCTCTGACTCTCACTGCTTGCTACCAAAGTCCGGCTAATCTGACCCTATACTGCCTTACTGCACTTAATTGTCATTTTGTAGAGATACGCTAGTATGAGGCCTCCCTCGTGCCTACATATTCACCACCTCTCACTTTTTTTTTTTTTTTTTTTTTTTTTTTTTGGGGGGGGGGGGGGGGGGGGGGTGGCGGGGTGTTCCCTAGCTCTCTTCTTACTTTGATGGAATTATTATCTTAAATTTGATACATAATGGCCACTTAGATCAACTAAGAGCTTTGCTAATTAGTGTACCCGACATGTCCATTGGTGGGTTAACTAGATTTTTTGCTCCTTAATTTCTTCTCTCTATAAAATTTTGAAAGAATGTTGTCACCAAGATGCTTATGCACCCAACTATATAATCCCCATGGGAAAATGCAATTCCTCCATCCCTAATGCACTGGACAATTTTAGGGCATAGATTCATGGCAGTGATCTTAAGTGGGTCATAAAAGTTGATCCAAAATTTTTTTGGTAGGTAAGAGTTCTCAGTAACTCTTAGGACCACTCTTTAAGGTTTTATATATGATGATCAAATGAACACGTGTTGATATAACTTATATCAATACCTAAATTAAGATTGTATCTTGTATTGTAGTAAGTTACAGGATTTATTAGACTAATGCACAGGCACAACAACCCCCAAGGTATATTACTTATATAAGTTATATCAATAGGTGCTGACCTAATTAGGATGATATATATAAAAAATAATTTTAAAATGGTGGGCGACCCATTAAAATGTCAAAATGAAAGGGTCAACAAGGGGCTGTGTTGGGCAAGTCTAGCCCGAGATTTTTCAATCCTATTTAGGCCTGACAAGCTTTAACTGGTTGGGAACAGCTGTTGCAACCCCCCTAAAGGTTAAGTTGACCCCCCCAATTTTTTAATGAGAAGAATGATGCTGCAAAATGACCAAAAAGGGCTTTATGTCTTTAACCAAAATGTTGAACCCATTCCTCCCGTTCCACTCTCCGGCACCCCTCTCCAGCAACATTCTCCGACAACTCTCTCCGGCACCCGGCCACCCCACTGGCAACCCTCTCCCGCACCCCTCTTCTTCCTTCTTCCTCTTCCCTCTTCTTCTCTTCTTCATTTTTTTTTCTTTCCTTCCCAGAAACCCTCTCCCACACCCCTCTCTCGTCGGCAAAGCTCCCTCGCCTCCCTCCCATCGGCCTTCCTCCTTTTCCCTCTTCTTCTCTTCTTCTCTTCTTCTTCTTCTTTTTTTTTTTTTTTCTCTCCTTTTCTTCTCCTCTTCCCTCTCGTCGACAGTAGATGTGGCCAGATCTGAACGTCACCGTCGCCGGAAAAAATTGAGGTTTTGAAAAAAACCTCCCTTGCCTCACACACGAATCTGACCAGAGCAAAAAAAAAAAAAAAAAAGAGGAGAAGAGGAAGAAAGATAAAGAGTGGTCACTCGCCGAAAAAAATGGAGGTTTTGAAGAAAAAAAAACCTCCATTGCCTCACACACGGATCTGACCAGAGCCAAAAAAAAAAAAAAAAAAAAAAGAAAAGGGAAAGAAAGAAAGAAGAGAGAAGAGGAAGAAGGGTGGTCGCCGTCACCATCGTCGTTGCTCGCCGGTCTGCTGTGGGGGTTCTTCCAGATCTCGTGTGGGGAGAGGAGAGAGTGGGGTGGGTGAAGGGTATTTTAGACTTTTAAAGGGGTGGGTATATATTTTTGGGGGGTAGGGATATCAGGTGGGGGTGGCTTAACCTTTAGGGGGGTTGCAATAGCCTCTCCCTAATTGGTTATCGAGCTAGGCCGACTAGCGCTGGGCTAAGCTGTTCATTTAGGTGTTTTTGAAGCCTAGGCCTAACCCATGGGCCTAATATAAATCTAGGTTATAAGTAGACTTTCTTCAGACCTCATCGAGAATTAGGGGTGTTAATGGTTTTGGTTAAAACCGAGAACCAAACCGAACCGGGCGGTTTGGTTTGGTTTTTTTGTCATCAGGTTTGGTTATGGTTTTAATTTTAGAAAACTGAACTCAATTGGTTTGGTTTTGGTTTTCAGTTTTAAAAAACCAAACCAAACCGAAAAACCGAAAAAACCGAAAAATATATAATATATATATATATAATATATATAAACTTAAAGTTTATAAATTCCCAATTCTAGTAAGGGTAAAATAGGTAATGGGCTTGCTTTTATTGATTTTAAGTTTCTTATTGTTTTCCCTTTTTTAGATTGGCATGTATTAAACTATCTATTAATGTTGTTTGTATTCATGTTGTGTGTGATATTGACATATTGATATATGTCAATATGTTTCTATTTTGATACAATGTTCGTTTTTTTTAGTTGCTAATGTAATGCTTTTATTAAAAATGTTTTTATTTGGAGTTTGGCATGTCATTTTTTTTATTTTCAATTATTTGTTGTTACTTGATAGGTTAAAACCGAAACCGAACCGAACCAAACCGAAATATAATGGTTTGGTTTGGTTTGGTTTTTTTATAGTATGGTTTGGTTTTGATTTGGGAGGAACAAAACCGAAGTATAATGGTTTGGTTTGAAATCTCTCCTAAAACCGAACCAAACCGAACCATTAACACCCCTATTGAGAATCCCATAATATAGCCTTTTAATTCTTTTATTTTATTTTAATCGTTAGTCTATAACATTTTTTTTTTAAGTTTGAAAATTTTTTATATTTCTTTTATCACTTCAAAATTTGAGGTGCGGGAAAGCCGTGTGAAGATTAGATAGGATTTAGAGAGAATCAATTGATGGGTTATTTCACATCTACCACTTCCAATGAATCATAAGTTTTGTGCCTCAAGAAATGGTATATATTTGGTTTGACTTCCATTCTTGCTTGGAAACCAACCACTAGCTCGGAATCCGGGGCATAAACCGATGAGGAGTGGATAATGGGTTTGTCCATTTGGATATGATCAATTGGCCCATATACCCCAAACAGCCGAAAGCCCAAAACATCACATTTTGGGGTCAACGTAACGGGCTCAGATTGTGTGGGGTTTTTCTGGGTTCGAGTTTGTCAACCTTTGAATGGGTACAAAAGCCCAGCCAGTTTTTATTCCACTTGGGTCCAGATATTTGCAACACCTTCAATTGATCTCGAGATCCCCACCCCACTAATTTTAATCTTTTATGGTTTAAGAAAAATATAAAAGGTTTTTATAAAAGAGTGGCCGCGCAATCTATTAGGAAATATCATTTTGAACAACTTTACAGAAGAAAATTTTTCCAAAATCTATCATTTAAGTAGACTTTTTGGTCATTTATAATCCTAATTTCATTTTTGGCCAAAAAGTCTACTTAAACTATAGATTTTGAAAAACTTTATTTTGTAAAGTTGTTCAGAATAATGTTATCTAGTGGACAACATGACCATTTTTCATAAAAACCTTTTATATTTTTTTTAAACTTTAAAAAATTAAAATTAGTAGGTAGGGAGATCATTTGAAGGGGTTGCAATATCCGGACCCATTCCAATTTTTGTCAATGGGGCCCACATTTCCTTGCGGCCTCCTATCCTGTAACTCGTCCCTCTCTACTCCCTCTTTTGAAGTTTTGAGAATCCGTTTTTCAGCCAGGGCTCTCTTAAAAACGCAATCACACAATTGAAATCTCGTGAAATTTCATACCATAAAAAACCCAAATGACGAAAATGCCAAGCTCTCTCGGCTAATCCCTTTCATCTCAACGGTAATAAAACCACCAATTATATACAAAAACAGTGAGTTCTGTTTCCACTTCATTTCTAGGGTCAGGGTTTTAATCTTTGAAGAATATTGCATCAACTTAAATCTACCAAACAACCATGACAACTTAAGGGTCCCTTTGGATCCTGGAAAGCAGGTGGGAAATGAAAATGAAAATGTTGAAAATTGCTTAAAAATTAATTAATCCTCTCTTAAACTAATATTTTAATCATTTTAATTTCCTTAACTTTCCTTTCCTTTCTTTGCACTTTCCAAGATCCAAAATAGAGGCGTCTAAGATCACCAAACTAGGATTTTCTACGAGCTCTGTTCCATAATAATTCACATCCTTTGATTCTGTCCCTTACCAATCCCCATCCGATCCACAACATGAAAAGCAAAATAAGTAGTGGGAAACAAAAAATAAATCAATCGATCAATCAATAATTGTACTCCTATTTATGTACTAATCTCATTTGCAGTTGTAAATACGATATATCTACTGCATATAGCACTCAATAACGGGTCCAAGGACATACCTTAAGCAGAAGAGACCCGAGGATGTTTGTCGGTTGTTGTTACAAGTTCCACGTAGTCGCTGCACGAATGGCTGCTTCTCCACTGTGAGTCTGACCTCCGTGTATGCTCCTCAATGTCGTAATAGCCGTAGAGTTCGCTACTAGAGTCCTCCCACGCAATCCATACTACTGAATCCACTAGGCCAATGGTGATCCTAGAAAGAGAATACTAGAGAGAGAACAATGGAGGCTACTGTATTTCTATGTTGTGGTGTCTCAATCACTAAGAGAGACATTCAATATATATGTGCCCTTATTCCACAGTCCAAACCCTAGCAGGAGTTGGTTTCTAATTACAATTAGGAAACCTCATAGAATAGGGGACTTAACGACTGGGTCCAGCACCCACACGTGGGCGGACCATGGGTTTGGGTCACGACCCAATGACCCATATTTTTAACAGCAGTATTGATGACCAAGAAAAGTAGCAGAGAGTAGAAAAACAGCAGCTCATGGAGGGAAAAAAACATTAGAAAAATAGGGAACTTACGAAAACTTTAATCTGAATTTTGAGCTTATGACTGTGTCATGGCTCCATGAAGTGGCATGATGGAGCTAGATATTTTTCTACAATTTCTCATAAAACTTTGCAGAATTGCAAACCCATTTTTTATCTAGACTTCAATTCTTACTTAACGCAATGTTTAGATAAGGAATTTTTAGGTAAAATTTGCTTTTAAGATGGAATTTGTAAAATTTTTATAAAGATTTTGTCCCTTTCATCCTTATAAAAATTTTACAAATTCCATCTCAAAAACAAATTCCACCTAAAAATTCTTCATCCAAACATAGCATAAGAGTTTTAGTAAATTTGAATATGAAAATATCTATGGAATTTGTGAACCGATATATATATATATATACAGTCCTGATCAGGTCAGTACGTGTTGATGTAAGTTATATCAACACCAGGCATTGGGGGTTGTACCCCTTGCATTGGACCAATGTACTTCATAATCCACTAATGCACAAGGTACAACTCCGAATGCGAGTGTTAACGTAAGTTACGTCAGCACGTACTTACCTGATCATCATCCTCTATATATATATATATATATATATATATCATGTCTAACTCAACTCCTACAGGAGTGAATTACTTCAATTTCCTGTAAACAACAAACCAAAGGACGACAGCACATGCTGACTACCACAGCTACAAAATTAGCATTGTACATTTGTACGTATGAATGAAGAACTCAAAATTACCATTTCTAGCAATGAAGTCATATATGCAAACTTTGAATATGCCAGATAATAATACTGCTTAAGTAGGTAGGTGACCAAAGAGTGAGATCGAGGAAAGGAACAGCTAGTCCCGACATATATTGTATAGAGAAAAGACGAAGAACTCACTGAAAATTTGATCTAAATGAGCTTATATGCCTGCGTCATGACTTCATATTGCACCTCCACCATTCACCAAGACTGCCCTTCCGGCCTATCGACGATAATTGTTTTTGCCAATGTTATGCTTTAATTTGTTTGCTTTAAAAGTGGCTACATGCATTTATTTTGCCTCTCTATCTCTCTTGGCAATGAACAGGCTTACATGCATTTGAGCCACGCCACATATATATATATACACACACTGAGAAATGAGGATAAAGCGTTCTTGACTCTTTGGTTGAAAGAGAAAACAAGAAAGAGAGGAGTCTTGACCCTTTGGAGAAGAACTTCCATGAGACCATTGTTTAGGCTAACCAGTGAGACCAACCAATAAGGAAAAGGAAAGTATCTTTATCAGTGCACTTTTTAACTCACAAAGACATTTTCCTCCACCTCTATTGGCTGATCTCACCAGCTGACCTTTATATCGATCTCATGCAAGTTGTTTCCGATCCTTAGAGCGCCTCTCGGGCTGGCCTATGCTTCGCGAACATGCATGATAAAAGGAACAAGTGATTTGCCCTTTTGACCTTTTCGGGCTAATTCGCTTATAGACATTTGAGCCAAGTCGAATGTTAATGATAAAAGTGGGTTGTAGTTTTTCCAGAACATGCATGAATGATGAATGTTGAACAAGAAGAGAAGGAAACAAGGAACATGCATGAATGTTGGTTTTAAATAAAGATATACTTCGTATTTGTTTTAACTAATCCCATACATGTATGCCCTTTCTGCCAAGTGGGCACAACTTGGCTTGCAATTCTGCAATTTTTTGCTTTTGTTTTTCAATTGGCCTGTCTGACTCTTCCTGGTACAATGAATACAAACGGTTACTTAGTTATTGTCCTTTTTGTGAAGGCATGCTACTCTCCCAAGTAATGAGGGAGAGTAGCGTTTTTCATTTTTCTTTTTCTTTTTGTTTTTTTCTAGGATCAATAGAACTTACCTCTAATATTAATTCTAACCCTCTAGCTCTTAATTAATACTAGTTGGTGCACAGGTGCGTTGCACGTGAATTTTTTTGAGTTAAATTATTTTTTTCAATAATGATAATAATTTTTTAAATTTAATAATTTTAACGTGCCTTTGCATAAGATGAAGCCTTTTGATAACTCAATCCTTTACTTCTTTTGATATGATTACAATTTTTTTTTTTTTCATTATCTTTTCCAAATCATAGTGCTTAAAATTATCTTTGAAACTTTATTATATATAGGTTCTTTAAAGGTTTTGTGAAACTTTCAATGCTGAAACAAAAGCTCTCCCTTTCACTCTTTGTCTCTTTCTCTGATCAAAACATATTTACGTCATAGTTGAAAGATTTAATAGCAGTACATTAGTCTTACGAAAATCAAAACCAAGACTTGCACGGTTTTGCAAACCCTACAGACATGCCATCTTTTTTTTTTTATGATGTACTACAATCTACACCCCTCCCGTAAATTCATGCCACGAAAGCTAACTCAATTTCCTAATAAGGCCTACACTACCACCTTTAAAAAATCTAGTATTTATGGGATTGGGAGATTCGCATTTTATTTATGAGTAAAGTAGTCTTTGATATATATGTATTGGAAAAACATAGGAGAAAACAGATACTCCACGCGGGATCGAAACCAAGACTTACGTAAATCTAGAACTTCTATTGGTCTTTGATTAAAATAATAATATTCCTATTATGTACATGTTTAGGATTTTTTTTTTCTTTTAAAAATCTGGTATTTATGGGATTAGGACGTTCTCATTTTATTTATGAGTAAATTAGTTTTTGATTATTTTTTTTTATTTGGGAAATGATAGGAGAACACACATAGCTTATGTAGGATCTAAAACCAAAGACTTCTGCAAACCTTAAAGTAACAGATTAATAAACTCAAGAACCATTGATTTTTCATTAATAAATAGTATTCCCTCCGTCCCGTAAAGATAGGCTCCATTTGACAAAACACGGAGTTTAAGAAAATATAATCATTATATTGCCTTGTCATTGATTAAGTTCCATATATCTTTTCAAAAATACTCTTATCTTTTTTGTATTGGGTTTTGTGTTGAAAGTAAATATTGAAATAACAAAAGGTATAAGAAACTTTAAAAAAATATGATTTGATTTTTTAAAGTGGCCAAATATTTGGGGACAAAAAATGTTAAAAATTTGGCATACCTTATTGGGACGGAGGGAGTACTCGTTTTTATGTATTGCCTTTGACAAGTTGGCATCATGACTTTACTCCATGATGTTAAATTTTTCTGACAGTTGCTAACCTAGTTGAATCTGGATGGCTGTGATGAGAAGATGACTTTTTGGTAATCGCCTCCAAATATAATGCCAAATAAAGTTTGTTTTCAACTTATTAAATATTAACTGTCAACATGGTACAAATTGACTGCCAATATTTTCTGTTTAGTACTACATTTGGAAGTGATAACTAAAATGTCATTTAGCTGGTTCTCTTTTCTGCCCCACTCTTCATGTCCCATCATCTATTTTTTCCCAGCAACTTTTTTTCACATCAAAAGTTCAGAACCATTTTCTATCTCTCTCTCTTTCTCTTCCCCACGTTATCACGAATCCAAATCAAATCAGGTTATCCTAGCTCTATTATCACTTACCCCCCCCCCCTCTCTCTCTTTCTTTCTCTCTACGTCATCTCCATTTGCTACAATAATCCATTTGGGTAAACCCATTCTCTCTGTCTCTCTCGCACACACCCTTATCAGGCAGTGTGTTTCTTTCTCTAGCTAGTTTCTCACTCATTCTCTATCTCTCTTTCCTTTTTTTTCTTTTACCTCATTCTTTATGTATTTGTTTTGATTGCAAATTTGCAATCTGTTCTCTCTAACTTTCTCTCATCTCTATTTCTTTATCAGTCTCTCACCCATTTTTATTCTCTCTCTCTCTCACCATCATCTGGCCGTGAATTGTATGTTTGGGTCAATGCTTTCAATGATTGTCAATTGATTTCCTTAATGGTCTGCCTATATGGTTTGGATCCTCGCCGGTTGGTTTCCTTGATGGTCTTTGGGTTGACAATTGCAAGATCTATGGGTCTTGATCACCATCGATCAATGTTGCACCAATAGATGTCATCAATCTATGGGTTTTTATCTAAGGTATGTCCTGTACATTTTTCTCAAATTACCATTATTTAAAATAAAATTAAAAAACTATGATTTGATTTCGATATATATATATATATATATATATATATATTTTCTTCGTCGATGCGTAGTGGATCACTGCTCGTGATTTTATTTTTTTGGGCCTGTACATTTTTTTTTTTTAAATGGTTTTGAACTTTTTTTTTTTTTTTGGGTTGTGATCTAAGTTATTTTTTTTTCTTTTTGTTCTTTTTTGTTTTGTTTTGTTTTGTTTAGTATTTTGGGTTTGCAAGTAGATATTACAAAGTTTCTTGAACCTCACGATTTGATAGGGACTTTTTTGGTGGTTCATTAGACCTTTCTTTTTTATTTTCTTTTTTTCTTGTGCATTCGTTAATGGGTTTTTTTTTTTTTTTTGGGGTTTTGTTTTGTTTTTGCTCAAGCCCGCTTCTTTTTTTAATTTTCCTTCAATTGAATCGTCTTTGATTCTCTTCTTTTTCTTGGTAATTTAACTTGATTATTTTCAAAAATCAAAGATTATATATGAATTCTCAACAAAATATCAAAATTATGCAACAGCAGCAATTTAAAAGTTCAATAATGCAATTCAAGTTTTTTATGATATGCGAATCCTTAGAAAATAATCAAAGATTATATGTGCTATTGAAAACTTTACTTATGCAATTCAAGTTTTTTTTTTTTTTTTTTTTTTTGGCCTCTTAATCTAGGTTTTCATTTGTTTTTGTTCCAGCATGCGTCTTTTTATTTTCATTCAATTGATTCGTCTTTGATTCTTTTCTTTTTCTTACTAATTTTGCAATTCAAATAGAGATTTAAAAGTCCAATCATGCAATGCAGGTAGAGATTTAAATGTTTATGCAGGCAGAGATTTAAATGTTTAAACATAATTTGTATGTATGAGTCAAGTTTATTGAAAATTACATACCAGACAAAGCACCAGAAGAAAGGAGACGCAATGAAGGCACATAGAAGACGCAGAAGAAGGAAGCAGTAGTTGTTCTTTCCTGTGTTAGGGTTTTATGATTTTTATAATGTGTTTTTTTTATGATTTTTATAATGTGTTTCTATTTGTATTTATATGTTAACATTGTTAGGGTTTATATGAATTATAGTTTCTTTAGAATTCTTATTAAGGTATGTGTTTTATATTACTATATTTCCTATATATGCAAAAGGGTAGTTGTGTATTTAAAAATTAAAATAAGGGTATATTAGTCAATCAAAAGTTTTTCTCACATTCATCTTTTTATAGGTAGTATAGATATATCAATAAATAGGAATCAATCAATACTTTTTTATAAATTTGAACTTAAAACTCATTTAATAAGTAAAACAAATTCCATTAAACTATCATGCCATCCGCAATAGTATTTCCTTACATCATGTATGGGTACATGCTAATAAGTATTAGTATAAACATCATACTTGGGGTATAAATCCCCCAATGCATGGTTCAAATGCTAGAAATAAATAAATAAATGCACATGGTGACTTGAAAAGTTCCGCATATACTTATTCCGTACTAAAAAGATAGATTATTTTTAACAAAACACAAAGATTAAGAAAAACAATCATTACATTTGACTTAATTATCACCCATTAAATATTTTCTTCCAAAAGTACCCTCGCCTTATCATTCTTAGGATTTGGTTTTGTACTAAAAGTAATTATTGGAATAACAAAGGGTAATAAAGAAAAGTTCAAAAAAATTGTGGTTTAACTATTCAAAATTGACAAATATTTTGAGACAAAAAATAATAAATATGGAGAAAAGATTTGGTGTTGTAACAACACGATACTGTTTGTAATCACACGGTTAATGTGTTGCTAGCCATGCAATCATGCACTATTCACAATGTATGATTGCATGATTAACAACACACCAACCATACAATCACGCACAAAATGATGCTGTAACAGTAACAAATCCAAACTCGTATAAATGACCTATTTTAATAGGAGAGAAAGTATCTAATAAAATGGTATCTATAAAACCACATAAATATTGAAAGGGTATTTAGAATTACACTAAAATACAATGCTTATGTACTTGTGAAAGGGCAAAGTAGAAGTTGACACTGCAAAGAGCAAAAGACGATGGACGGTGACCAGCACAGCAACAGCCCACCAACACGTAATGAAAATTAATTAGGCATTGAATGAAGGTAAAACTTAAAATAAAATTACCAATTGACACCTACGACGATGACAAGAGTCATTTTGCCGCCTCTGGGGAAGCTATATATGCTTCGATTGCTTAAAAGGTAAGTAGATTCATGCATTTGAGATTTTGAGGTCACGCCCCTGAATGTGCTAATGATAACTACCTCTTGCACTTTGTCCAGGAAAAAATGACGAGTGTTGCACTTTTTCAGAGAACATGCGGTGAATGGTTTATGTTTTTTTTCATTTCTACGAACGTACATGAATCTTTCCGTTATACGGATATACAAACTCTCTGCCAGCTAGCACTTCCTTTACCATGCTTTTTCGCTACTGGTTTCTAGTGAGCCCAACCGATTCCACTGTAAATAGATAAAAAGCTCTTCACCGCATTTTGAAGGACGGGTTCCATATCGCAATCTTTCAAATGATTTCTCCATCTTATTAATTTTAGTTATTATTTTTTTTTTTTGAAAAAAATGTTTTTATGAAAAGTGATTGCTTAATTCATCAGAAAATATTATTCTAAACAACTTTACAAAAGAAAAATTTTCCAAAATTAATAATTTAAGTGGATTTTTTGGTCAAAAATAAAATATAAACTGTAAATGACCAAAAAGTATACTTAAATAATGGATTTTGGGAAAACTTTATTTCATAAAACTGTTCAAAATGATGTTTTCTAGTGGATTCCATGACCACTTTTTATAAAAATCTTTTATATTTTTCTTAAACCTTAAAAAAATTAAAATTAATGAGATAGAAAGATCATTTGAAGGGGTTGCAATATCCAGACCCTTTGTAGTACAAGAGAGGAAACCCAATTTGGGTGGGCTTAAATTTGGAGCCTATGGGCCCACTTGTGCCTAAACTTCTGTGTAGCGTCCTCTCCAATGAGTCCCCTCTCTCAAGAAACGTTTCTCCAGTCCAAGCTCTCCCAATAACTGTAATCACAAAGTTTGAAATCATTTGTAAATTTTCGTGTATAAAAAATGATGTTTTTCAGTGAATTACGTAATCACTTTTCATAAAAATCTTTTATGTTTTTTTTTTGAATTTTTTTAAAAAATTAAAATTAGTGAAATAAAGAGATCATTTGAAGAGGTTGTAATATCCCAACCCTTTGAAGTACAAGGGAGGAAGCCCAATTTGGGTGGGCTCTAATTTGGAGCCTATGGGCCCACTCATGCCTAAACTTCTGTGCAACGTCCTCTCCGACGAGTCCCTTCTCTCGAGAAACGTTTCTCCAGTCCAAGCTCTCTCAATAACCGTAATCGCAATGTTTGAAATCATCTGCAAATTTTCGTATATAAAAAATCAAAGCTCCATGGAAGAAAAAGCCAAAATCTGTGATCTTATCCCTTCCATCTCGATTGGATGCGCCAAATAAATACAAAGCAGTAACTTCTGACTTTTTCTTTTTCTTTTTATTTTTTCCCCTCTATTTGTAGGGTTAGTGTTTTGGTTTGGTCTCTGTAAGAAAATTGCATTAACTTCCTCTACCATATAGCCATGAGAGCTCAAGATGAGCAAACTAGGGTTTTCTACGAGCTCTGCTCCATGATCATTCACATCCTTCGATTCCCTCCTTTGCCAATCCCCATTCCCAGCAACTATTCATCCGTGGGAAACTCGGCTTCGTCTTCGAGGGGACCGACGGCTCCGGCACAGCAGGTCTCTCCAGCGGCTTTCGCGTCGCTGTTTATCGGGATTTCGGTGGCTTTGATGCTCTTTGGATCGGTTGCTTTTGTGATTGGATTCATTATGATGCCTTGGGTTATTGGATTGGTTTTGTTGTTCTATTTGGTAGGGATCGTATCGAATTTGTCGGAATTGGGACGGGAAATTCTTTATCCGGGCAGCCGCGTAGCGAAAGGATGTGCCTGGTGACCGGTGAGGGATTCTGTTCTCCATTTTAGTGTTCTTCTACTCTGTTTTTTTTTCAAAATTTTGAGTGATGTATTGGCATAGGCTTCAATTGTGGAACTTATTTTTGTTCTTGATCTTTGTATCTTGTGACTGTTAATCAATAAGTTTACGGGATTGAAAAGTTTTAGCTCCAGGAAAGTAATTGAGAAATGAAAATTTTCGGGCTCGATTTCCTAGTCTCACTTAGAATCAGTCATGGGCTGACTTTGCTTTAGACATAGTTAACTGGTGCAGCATGAATGGCGGTCTTAAGCAACTGTGGTTGCTCATGTCAAGATCAAGCGCAAATATCAACTGTTGTCAATAAGCTCAGACAAACCCACACCACATTAGTAATAGATCACAACTAAAATACAGAATCAATAAGAAAAATTACATGTGTAGCGCGCAGGAAATAGCACGCAATCCCAAGTGGCGTAGCCAGAGCAAGTCACCCCCAGCGAAAACAGAGAAAAACAAGATAATTTAGACAGGGCAAATCTTTGACTTGGGGCTTGCAGGAAAGTGATCGTAGATTGATGAAACACGTATAAAACGTTGGCATGACAAAATGTTTTACATGAACAAAAATGCACGAATCACTTCTGAAATTCCGAAATTTTAAGAAAGCAAGTCTTCACTTGGGTGATAAAGTTTATCCGCTTGAGATGTGGACACCGATGGCAATGAGAAAGATAGTGATAAGGCCGAAGTAGATGATGGTGTGGACGAGTATGGAGATTCCGCTTGTCTGCATGTTTGCAAACTCAATCACGCGGCCCTTGCCAGGCAGCTGAAACAGCAGTCCCGGCGACAGCACCACGAACAGCACCGTTGCTACGATCACCGGTCCCCAATCCCCGGCCATTAATTTCTCTTACTCCCAACCAAGAAATATAAACAAAGACACAACCAGGATAACTATAAAAACAAGATTACCATAGAAGGAAAGAAGAGGAGACTCCAAGGATGGAGAGAAGATAGATGGGGTTGATTTGGGGGAAGACAAAAGGGTGGAATAAGTTGAGGGGAGACTGAGAAGGACGAAGTAAAGGGTCCGAAATCGGCCAAAGGGCATTGGATTCGACGCCTCTGACCGTCTCTCTCTCTTTGGCCGGTATCGCTAGGACGGCAAAACGTGGCGGCATGGCTTTCCTTGGACGGCACTTTGCTTCAGTAATTAAGCAACTAAGCACAACCCAAAGCAGGTGCAAATGGGCCAGGAATTGGCGTGTCGTTTGGGTTTTGGCTCTTTTGATTCGATGGAATCCATACTTACACAGTAGTGACAAATTGGGGATTCAGATAATACTCCGTATTTTTCATGGTTGTTACTATGATCTACACAAGAATGTTTAATTGGGTTTAGAAGTGGTTAGCCCAATGTATGAGATTCTTGGATGTCTCGGTCCACAATCTTTACCCCAAGCTGATAACCAACAGCATGGAATGGGCTTGGGCAGAGTGCTAACCACTTGTGCTAAATCTTATACCCTATTAGAACAGTTGGTCTTGGCATTTGGCAATGACGCCTCAAGAAGTGGATAGTCACAAGTTTGATTTCTTCATAAGGTCAGCTACCAGCCGAATTTCTGGGTGTTAATTGATATAAAGTGGACAGTGGTTTTATCACTGTTCAAGGATAATCGGGTCGAATATCTGAATACCTCTTTTGCTAAATAAATAAATTAAAAAAAAGGAAAAAGAAGAAGGTCAACATATTATGATAAGAAAATGCGGACTGGAACCCAAGACGCTCAAAATTTTCGTAAGAAAATAGGAGTCCAACAGGGGTGGAATTCCAGCTGAGCCAGAACCAACCCAAACTAGGCCTGAAGTCCACTTCATGAGAACTGAACTCAGCACAGCCCATAAGGTGTCACAAGCCTATCGTTTTCTTTTGACGTTTATTCTACCTATGAAATACTACGGCCGGCTAAATGTATATAAGGTCCTTCGCGTATTAGCACCTAACTATCTCCCTTATCTAACATTATTCGTCCTCTCATTCTTCCTTTACTTAGTGCAATTGCTTTTCCTAACGGTAAACCAAAGAAGGAAGCAATCCAGACCCACCTAGCTTTAGCTCTTCATTCACACATGTCATCTCCTTTTTTTCTTTTCTTTTTTTGGTGAATTACACATGCCATCTCCTTTTCCATCTCTTTTATGATATTTTTTTTTTTAAAGGCTCCACCTTGATAGTTCTGTAAAGTAAGCAAAAAGAACCCTTCAAGTTACAATTATTGGAAATTAATGAAAGAAAATATGTTTTCTTTCTGTCAATCCCCCAAAAAGCAAACCCACTGCCATGAAATTAATACCTTTCCTCTCTTTTAAACCCACTGTCTTCTCTCTTTCTAAGTTTGGCATCGCCATCTCCTTCTCTGCTAAGGAAGTCCCATTCATCCCTCTACAAATTCGGAGAAAATCTGTTATTTTCTCATTAAATACACAGAGAGATATCACCTTATCCATATTTCCTCAACATATATACTTCTTGAGAGAGAGAGAGAGAGATGGGTACTGATTGGGGACCGGTTGTTGTAGCGGTGGTCTTGTTCATCCTTTTGTCACCAGGGCTGTTGTTCCAGCTACCGGCAAGAGCGAGGGTGGTGGAGTTTGGGAACATGTACACCAGTGGGATTGCCATATTGGTTCATGCCATATTATACTTTTGTATATTCACCATCTTGACTATCGCTATTGGTATTCACATACGCGTTAATTGATCCAACTCCATGCGACCACCTTCCCATAATCACGGTGTCCTTGTTTTTTCCTCCTCCCTTTTCCTCCTTTTTTTTTTTTTTTCCTAGTTTGATTTTCTTTTCATTTACTTAACTGGGCTTGGGGATGATTAATTAATGTATGTATTGTTATTTAGCCACCAAAAAGAGAGAGAGAGAGAGAGAAGGAGAGAATTGTTGTATGGTTAGTTGTTTTGGTTTACATGAAAGGAATCAACTGAATTAACATCTTCATGAATAGTTTTATAAACCTTTCGTTTCCTCAGCAAAGTTCTAGTTACATATACTGATTTCCAATACACGGTCTTCCATAATTTGTAGCATTTTATACAGCCACAAACGCAGCAGGACTCAACATCTTTTTTTAGTACTACGACCTGGTGGATCTGGATCTAACATAACTCTTAATCCTTTACATTTCTAAATATACATTGGGATATTGTTCTAATCATTTCACTGGGAAAGCCAATAGTTATTTTGCATTTCAGTTCTCATTAAAATTATTGGAATTGAAACACCCTCCCTCCGCAGGGCCATAACTTGGCCTGCTTAGATGATAAATACGTAAGCTAGATCATGGTTTCAACGCAAATGGTTTCAAACCTTTTTTTATTGAGAAAGGGTTTCAACCATGGTTAAGGATCAGGGGATGCAATTTTTGCACACAATTTTCTACACAACTCATAATTCTTCAAATTTCGTAAGATCCAACCGTCTCCAAAAAAGTTGAGTAATAATGACTAACAATAATGAAACTGTTAGATCTTATGAAATCTATGTATGGAGTAAGTCTTCCATGTAACTGTGCCACGGCCACATAGTGTGACAGGTCAGTAAGACGAAGCAAAGTGAGATTATGGCGTCAAAAAATACCTTGACAATTCCACTTTGCTTAGTTCTCATTGGTTCGTGACACCACATCAGTCGTGTCATAGTTATATACTAGTTTTTTTTCCTATGCATGGGTGCAAAATTTATGAAAAATCTCTTTGTTAACTCCTCATTTTGTAATGTTGTGGACATGCAATTCAAATATTAGATATTTGGATAACGGTGGAGCCATCCCACAACAGGGTCCTTTAGACTTATTAGTGGCTTGCTTATGAGATGTTTGAGTAAATGTTATGGTAATTTGGCACAATTTGCATTTACTCAAACACATGTACAGTTCAATTGACAACAGCTTCAATTCTGTTATCAGAATATATGGTCCCAAAAAGTTCGTAGTACTGGTCATCTCTAATGAAAAACATTCAAGGTTGTTTGGTGGAGATTTTATAGTTCTCTTTTCAATGGCAAGATTGCCTCACCAATGGCCTATTGGGCCTCATCGGCCCGACTTGCTGCAAGGCAATAAGTGAGAGGGAACGGCTATCGCAGCCCCCCATTTTTAACACCCCATCTCCCGATAATCCTTTAGGTTTTTAAGATTTTATACAAAATATAAAAGATTTTTATAAAAATCAGACTGTGATCCACTAGAAAACATCATTTTGAACAACTTTGTAAAAAAAAGTTTTTTCAAAATCTATCATTTAAAAAGACTTTTTAGCCATTTAAAACTTTTATTTCATTTTTTGCTAAAAAGTCCACTTAAACGATAGATTTTAGAAAGAAAAAAAATTCTGCAAAGTTGTTCAAATGATATTTTCTAGTAAACAATACAACCGGTTTCTGTAAAAACCTTTTATATTTTGCATAAAATCTTGGGTTATTGATGATTTAGTGCCATCAACTTTACCTCAAATTTCAATCTAGTCTACAAACTTTGACATTATACAATTTTGGGACAATTTTAAAATTTTTTATTCAATGTGGGCCAACCAATAACACCTATCACTTAAGGTTAATGGAATAGCACATAACCAACACGTGTGTTTACTTAGCACACATGTGGCAGCAGATAACCCAAACGATGTGGTTTGAAGCCAAAAAAATTAAATTAAAAGGAAAAAACAAAAACAAAACCAAAAAACCAAAAGACAAAACAAAACAAAAAACAAATACACAGATAAAGAGAGTGTTTCTTCACTAGAAAATGGAGGGCTGGTTGTCCTCGTAGGGTTGCCAATGGTGGTGGTTACCATGGTTGCTTCTTTCCTCTCTCTCTTCTAGCTCCTCTTTGTAGTTCTTCACTGGGTTGTCGACGATGGTAGAGCAAATTTTAGTCGTCCATGAAACCAAATTTGTCGAGATTGGAACCTACACACAAATCTAAACCAGATTTGAATGAAAATATTATAGCTTAAATAACTTTCCTTTTCCTCTACCTCTTCCTCCTAACACCGACAACAATGGTCAAACCCATTAAAGGGTCCTTCAACTCACCTCACAGAAGGAAATTGCCCTTGTCCTTGCCTTTGTCGTGCTTCCCTCCCCCCCCCCTCCCCCCCGGGGGCGCCTAGGGTCTGGTCAACGTTAACTCCTTCATCGTCGAACATAGTTACAAAAACCCATGTAGCCCCTTGCTTAGATCTAATCGATAAAGGGTCACCATCATTGGTTCCATTTGTTTTTGGAAAATTTTTTGAAATCCCTTTTCAAACCCAATCCCTAACCTGTCGTGCTTGGATCTGGACAAGCCAAATCATGAGCTCGTCGTTGTTCATAGAGGTGGGTTTCCAAAGTAGGTTTCCAATTACTTGTCGATGGCTTGTCACTGCCATTTAGATTAGCAAGCTTCGTTGCCATCGTTACCGATGCTCTCGTCGTTCAGATTAGGCATCATCATTGCATTTAGGGCGGTGGGTGGGGTTGCTGCCTATGCTTTGAACTCTAGATTTGCCCTAAACCACACACAAATCCTATCTAGATATGGCTTTTCTTCCCCCTTCTTTACTTCCCCCCCCCCCCCCCCCACCCTTTCTTTTTTTTTTTTTTTTTTTTTTTTTTTTTTGGTTTGGTTCGTATTTTGGAGAAGACAACAATCGGTCCTCTATTTCCCGGTGGAGTAACATCAAAGAACTGTTTGTTTTATTTCGGTGAAGGAGATACTCGACGAGGCCTTCATCCTCTTCGTTTGTTTCCCTTTTTTTTTTTTTTTTTTTTGGCTTCAAATGACATTGTTTGAGTCGTCTGTTGCCACATGTGTGCCAAGTAAGCACACATGTGCTAATCACGTGCTATTCTGTTAACCTTAAATGATCGACGTTACTAGTTGGCCCACATTGAATAAAAAAATTTAAAATTGTCCCAAAATCGTGCAATGTCAAAATTTGTGAACTAAATTGAAATTCAGGGTAAAATTAATGGTACTAAATCATCAATAACCCTAAAATCTTAAAAACCAAAACGAAATAGGGATTTTGATTAAAAAAAAAAGAAGGTGGGGTTGCAAAAGCCGCTCCTAATAAGTGAGATCCTTGACATTTCTGGGCTCTGGCCCAAGTTGGTTCCCCTTAACCCTTCCTTCCCTCCCTTTCTCAAGAGCTATTTTGCTCGGGCTGGAGGGGCCAAGCTATTTTCGCAGGCTACTTTGAAGAGAAGAACAGAGCAGTGGGAAAGGCCTTGTTCGAGCCCGACAAAACTCCAGAGTCCACCAACACAGGTGGACTCGTAGGCCAAGCCCAAGTCTCCCCAGAGAATCATCTCTGTATCTCTCAGCTCAGATTCACAGGACATCCATGAGGACGACAATGACCTATCAAACATTTTTCTTCCAAATTTGTTTTCTGGCTAATAAACCTCACTCTTTCAGCTACAGTCCAGTCTTGCCAGCGGGCAAGACCCGACACCTGTATCTCGATCTCAACGATGGAGAGCTGGACCATCTATCTTCAATGGTGTCAGTCAATATGCAATCATAAAGAAAACCCACATTTTCCAAAAGAACAACAGATCCGTGCTCTATATATTTTGATTCCGTAAAACACCAACTATTACAAAAGCAAGAAACTACAGATTTAAAGAAAAGATACACACAGATCTAGGGGGAAGGAAAAATCCTGACCCAAACAGGGGTAGATGGTGGTGTGCGAATGAGCAGCGCAGCTCAGCTCAGCCGGTGTAGATGTGGACGCGGACGGCCAAGATGAGGATAGCAAAGATGGTGAAGAAGATGAGAGTGTGGACGGCGATGGACTTGCCGTTGGTCTTCATGTTGCCGAAGTCCACGTGTCGGTTGTGTCCCGGTAACTGGAAAAGCAGTCCCGGTTGCAGCAGCACGAACAGGATCACGCCGATTAGAATGGGCGCCCAGTCCGCCATTTTGCTCTTTCTCCCTCCGAGTTCAATGAGAAAATGGGCGATCGATCTGTTTGTGTCAGTTTGCAAGTGTGAGAAAAAGGAAGGTGGGGGAGTAGCTTGAGAGCGACGCTAAGGTAGAGGCGGTGGAAAAAGAGCGACGAACCAGCCGCAGACACAGAGCATAAGAACAAAGTGAAACCCTTTTAAAATGGGATGGTGACACTTTGATTACGAGAAATTTAGAGAAGAGGAGAGAAGGGAAAGTATCTTTCTTTCCACCTTAGTTAATTGGAGGTTCTGATCATTAACTTAGAGTCGGTGCGCATTATCAATAAAATCGGATTCAAAGTACAAAACAAAACTTTTACTATTAAGGAGATGGTTTCAATTTAATTAATGGTGCGCATTTCAGTGCTTTTTATAACGAATTCCAATGCTGTTGAAGAAGGCGTAAACTGGGGAAGCTCTGCGCTACTAAATTAAATTGCTCTAGGCATTTGTCCCTACTTTAAAAATAAAAAACAAAAAACTGCTGTTGTATCTAAGGTCTAGGGTAAATGGGTAACGGTTAGGGGTGTTCGTGGTTCGATTTGGTTCGGTTTTCTCAAATCAAAATCAAACCATACTATATAAAAAACCAAACCAAACCAAACTATAAAATTTTGGTTTGGTTCGGTTCGGTTTCGGTTTCGGTTTTATCCCAAATAACAACAAATAATTAAAAATAAAAAAATGACAAGCCAAACTCTAAATAAAAACATTTTTAATAAAATCATTACATTAGCAACTAAAAAAAACACTAAACATTGTATCAAAATAAAAAAGAATTGACTTATGTCAATCCAAGTTCAAATCTCCAATCTAATACGTGCCAATATCTCATACAACAATAATAGTTAGTTTAATACATACCAATCTAATAAAGAAAAAACATTAAGAAAATTTACAATCTATTACCTAATATGCCCTTATTAGAATAAAAATTTACAAAGTAAGTTTAATATGTAATATATAAAATTATATATATTTATATTATATTTTTTCGGTTTTTTGGTTTAGTTTGGTTTTTTAAACATGAAAACCAAAACCAAACTAATTTAATTTGGTTTTCTAAAATTAGAACCAAAACCAAACCTAAAGACAAAAAAACCAAACCAAACCGACCGATTTGGTTTGGTTCGGTTTGGTTTTCGGTTTTAACCTAAACCATGAACACCCCTAGTAACAGTAGGTGATGGTAACAAGAAAAAGGGTTACCTACCATTAGGCCTCTTCCTCGTGGGGGTGTCTTGACAAGTTTTTTTTTTCCTATTTCAGGATATTGCATGAATTTAGAAGAACATACCCCCTCATTGGATTCGGAGTTTAAGACCCCCCAAGGATCCCACATCCTCTCATCCAACCACGGCCTTGTAAAATTCTTTTTCTGACTTTGATCAATTCATGAGCCCATTTTAACATATTTTGTTAAATTTTTACTAATAAAAGAGGCTCAAGTTACTAAATGTGATGACATAACACGTTTTTTAAGTTGTGTGACCCAAATAAGCAGGGAAAAAAAAATGTGAAAAGCTTATAAAAAAAAAAGAGAGACAAAACTCCCCCTCTTAACAACCTTACAATGGAGCCATAACCATTGAAGGATCCCCTCCATTGGTATAAACCTTTGGAAAGATAGGGCCTAATTCCATGGATCATTACGCTCCAGCTAGTGGAAAAAAGGGATAAATGATTGTCATTAACTTAATTCGTGGTCGATTTAAAAGCTAGGCCCTCAAGTCAAAATCAATCAATTAACAATGTTTTTCTTTGCCTATGGTCTTTGAGTCTAATATTTTCCCCTCTCTTGTAAAGAGGTGTCGGTTCAATTATTAAGCTTATAAAAATACTGAAGACATATCTTATGCAATAAGACGCAAGGTTCCAGTTATCAAAAAAAAAAAAAAAAAAAAAAAAAAAAAATGAAAGTGCCCTCATCCCAAATTAAGTTAGACAAAGCTAATCTAAAAACAAGCATACCCGATGGAAAATATTGATCAGCCCATAATATTTTTTTGTAATTCTTTAACATAGAGCCTACACTAAGTGAGTAAAATGTAAACATTACCCAAAAACAAAAAAAACAAATATATATATATATATATATATATACACTCAATGATCTATATGATGACTCATGCATTTGCTAATAAAATGTGGGACTCACATCATGATCAATTTTTTTTTGGATGAAAGAGCATTGCTCCTTTTTTTTTTATTTTGCAGGGTGAACGATAGAGCTCTATCTCCATCCTTATTAAACGCATTCCAGGACCACTACAGGGAGGTGATGGACCCACCATTTATCTGTGAAGATGTGTGATGATTTGGATCTATAATTATTGGGCTTAGTGTTAGTAGACTAGTATTTAGCTCTAAAAGTCCAGGTCCAAAGCTCATCCTTATCCTTAGCATGACGCCAGTTGAGTTTAGCAAGAAGTGCTTTATTAGCGCCAGCAGTCTTACGGATACCTAAACCTCCCAATTTTTTGGTTTTAGTAACCATATGTCAATTTAACATGTGGACCCTCTTTTTCTCCAGAGTAGAGCCCCAAAGAAAATCTCTACTCAATTTGTCAAGAAGTTTGCAAGGGGACTCTGGAAGTGCAACACATCGCATAACGTAGTTGGGTAAAGAAGACGTGACAGATTTAATAAGGGTGACCCGACCAGCCATGGAGAGCAAATGAGATTTCCAATCAGACCGACAAACAAAAAAAAAAAAAAAAAGGAAATGAAAAGTATTTTGCCAAGGCGACCATGGATAAGGAGAAATCCCAGATACTTCCTAAGGTTGGGAGTAGCAGGTATACCCAAAGCACCACCATTTAGCTCCAACCGACTTGTTTTGACTTATTTTTTCATTAACAGTACACCCTTTCGGCACAGCGTGTGATGCAATCAAACACTAGGATTTACTCGAAGCAAGAACCCACAACATGTGGGGTCACATTTTAGGCAATTTCCAATTGAAAATGGCGATGGTGCGTCACCCATCAACCCCATCTGCCACAAGGCCCTGCAACTGATTACGAAGGCATATTAATGCCTCTCACCCAGCTAGTTGTGGGCTTCGACATCAAATAGAAAATGATGCTTGGCCTTATCCAACAAAGGAATAATATATAGGACAAAGAAAAAGTATGATTATATGTTTCAAGTTTATATCTTTATGGGATTCCCATTTCGCACTAAAGGACTTCCCAGACAGACATAATTTGGCATCCGAGGCCCTTTTTTATATGCTTGGCTTGATTCTCTCTCTTCTTCTTCTACTACCTCTGCTCCTGTTGGAAGCCAAGTTTTCATTCTGGGGAACATTTCGTAAGGCTTAGAATGACAGACTGGGCTTCTACACTCATAGCTTCGGCGCTGTTTGCTATTTTGTCACCAGGATTGCTGCTTCAAATGCCCGGAAAGCATCGACCCATTGATTTTTTGAACATGAAGACTGGTTTAATCTCTATACTAGTTCATGCAGTTCTCTATGGTTTGTTTCTCATTTTGTTCCTAGTTATTCTTAATATTCACCTTAATGTCTAGGAAGCAATAAACATCTCATAAGGGTTGTGTGAAGCACGTGTTTTTTTGGTCTGTTATAGGGACTGAATTTTGGTGTTATACTCTTGTATTTGCTAATGTTGCTCAGTATGTAAGGCACAAGACCAAACCTGCTATTGTCTTGCTAATTAATGAAGACCTCATAAATTGTCACACAATATCAAAATTTATCGGAGCTTTTCATAGTTCTCAAGCTTGCAGGTTACGCACAAGCCAGCACCATGGGGAAACTTGTAGCTTAAGTTGTTAGATGGTCAAGCTGATTTCAGAAATGTTTTTATGATTGAAATGAAACTCCAATGTATAGCCTAGTTATGCTTGTTTTTCTTATGTAACTAGCCTTCAAATGGGGGAGTGATTTTCCTGTTGTAGAGTCCAAGCATGTACAACCTAATATCATATCTAAATTATCAAAAGAAAATATATATAAATCACCTGTTACAAATTGAAAGGATGGAAGCCACCATTCAAAACAAAGGATTATGAGAAATGGGACTTACCATGCCACTAATGATTAAATAAATGCAGAAAAACAAGGGCAGCAGTGGGTTTTCCCCAAAATTCAAACATATAAGCTCAGGTGATTTGTTTTGTCCATAAGCAACAGTTTCAAACAAATTGTATGAATTTTGAAACAATAAACTGGGAAATGGAAGCAGTATATTGCACTTGAGGCCTCAACAAAGCAAAAACAGAACACTGCCAGAGTTGAAAATGGCACTGAAAATGGACGGTCTGTTGCATCATAACCTTCCTCAATTTGATTCCCAACGTTGCTATCAAAAGGCATATTGAATAATGTCCCAACACCCAAGCATATATGTCTTCATAGCTGTGCTTTGTGTTTTTAGCAGTTTTTAGTTGTTTATGAGTAAAGGATGTCCTAAATTCAGCTCATAGTTTTCAGCCAAGACATCTTAAACATATTATAGGCATCAAATATCGGACTTAATCCTAAATCCCAGTTTATTCAGTTATAGCATAAATATAATTTCCAGATATATAGTAGTCAGAAAAATCAATCTTCTATCAGACATACAAACCATTGCCAATGTTGATCTAACACCACATTACCCGGTAGGCTCTGTTTTACAAGGAAACCAACCCTATTCAATCAGACAGATCGATAGACATGAGGAAATAAAACTATAGTTACCTTCCCCCCCCCCCCCCCCCCCAAAAAAAAAAAAATTAATAATAATAATAATAATAATGTTTGTCTATTCACTAGTCCTGCTTGTGCTAGAACCAATAATTAACATATGTAAACATCCCAAATAAACCCAACTCATCTCACACAGCAAATAAAACCTACAAAGTCCTCATCTAATTGCCAGCTTTTGCATCAAAAGAGCCCATAAACCAAACTACAAATATCTAGTCATTTTAAAGCTATTCATATAGAAAGCTTATGCAGCACTAATATAATAAAACGACTGAGAAAACTAGCTTACAGTGCCTACTGAATATAAATACAATTTTATTTGATGCCATTTTTTGATATGAAGATGCTTTCTAGTCACCATTTATTTATTTTTTTTTTTATAAGGTAGTCACCATTTATATTTCTTTGGGTAAATGCTTCCGAGTCACTTGAACAGTTGAACTTCATATGTTTGTTCAAAAAGGGGTGGGCTTGCAACTTCAGAGTAAAATAGGATTATTCACAATAACAGGCCAAAAGGGCCATTACCCAGTGTTGGGCTCGCTACGGTCATGGGAAGGGTGATCAAGTTAGATAAGGTTCTAACCTTTGTTTTCTTGAACAAAGTTACCACTCTCAAGACTCAAACATGCACATTTGCATTTGACAGCAATAGACTTTTTATTATTACACCAACAGTGGTCCCTATTCACAAGAATAATTCACTATGCCATAACCAAATATAATCTCAATGAATAACTTCCTAGGAAAACACAAAACCCACATTGAGAACAGCATTTTCCTGTAGTTAATTATATTTCCAAGTCCAAATCTCTGCAGTAGAACCTTTAATTTTGATTTAAGTAATATACCAGATCAGAGAAGGAGAAAAGGAAGAGAGGGGGGGGGGGGGGGGGGGGGTGCATAAAAACAGTGCTTAATAAATCCATCCAGTCATTTCATAATTAACTTCAATAATCAAATTGGAATGCCAAAATATCCCCCACCCAAAAAAAAAGAAAGAAAAAGAATTGAATGCCAAAAAAGACAGTGAACATCAACAGCAAACAAAGGAAGTAGTACAAAACAATCCAAGTAACTCTTTAACACTAGAGTCCCCATTAGAGTTTTTAATGACAGATGGGGTTTGTGAGGGCTAAGAGCCAATGTACATATGAACCCCAACAGCTAACAAGAAGATACACATAAGACCAAAGTAGAGGATGGAATGAACCAGTATAGAGACCCCACTGGTATGAAAATTGCCGAACTCAACCCATCGGCTGCGCCCCGGTATCTGAATCAGCAGTCCCGGCGTCAACAGTATGAAAAGCACCACCGCCACGAACACCGGTCCCCAATCCGACATCTTCCCCGCTGTCTCTCTCTATAGTTTATTTTCTCTCTCTCTATTGGTCTGTGTGTGTAAATGAATGTTTGTGGTGACATTATAAATCAGAAAGGTGTTTATAAAGGTGAGTGCGGCGAAGTTTCCTTTAGGAAGAAGAGACAAGAGATTGGATGAGTAGGAAAAAGCGAAGGTGAGTGAATCAAGTTATTCGGGTTCACATTTGACGGTTTCTACTTTTTCACATGCACTACAGGGGAATGTGCAGTTTTTCCGTAGCACCCATAAATCATAAACACTATGTGGATTGAGAATTTGGGAGGAACCAAATAATATCTAAGGACAAATTTATTTGGTTGCTTATGAGATAAAGATTCTGGTGTTTGCCTTTTTTCAGATAAACTCTATACTCACGCTACCGCTCCGTTAAAGCACCTTCGGTTATCTGTGCAATACACAAATGTGACGCTAAAATACAAATAGCTGTGCTGTCTTCACATGATGTGTAGACAATTTACAATATGATGAGTAGCATCTGAAGGAAGGGATGAGAGCGATAAGAAGCAAGACAGAGAGGGCAACCGCTTTAACAAAGCCCTACATTGAGAGAGACAACAGAGAGAAGAGAGACGAGTGTTACCTGTTGACGGCGCAGGCCGGCGACCGGCGAATCGACGAGTACGGAGACCCTTATCGCGGGAGAGAAGAGGAGCTAAGGGTGTCAATGGCTTTTAGGCATTTCCTTTTCATATTGTACTAAAAGCGCTAGTGGTACTAGCGCCTTCAGATGGTTTTTTTTTTTTTTTTGGTTTGGGGTTAAACTTTTAATATAAAAAAAATATTAATACAGCTTCCTATGACTCTTGTTTCACATCGTATGTACCAAGTGAAAGCGTATCCACAACAGGTCTAGATCTTCTCTAATCCTCTAGTTGTCTAATTTCCTTTATTATTCAACGGTTAGAAAAATGACATATCATCAAGATTAGATTTGACGATTAAGATGCTATCATGTCATTACCCCATTCAAATACCTTCAATAGAGAAGAACCAAGTTTCCATCTACAAACCCAACCATCAAAGTTCGAAACTTTTTATCGGACAATTTATCAAAATTGTATAAAATTGGTTAGATCTATTAATATTACAAGAGTTTACTTTTTAATCATCCGTACTTGAGGTTTAACCTCTAATGCATGATCTCTATGCAACTTGTATCAAGACATTTTTTTCTCTTTTCGTTTTTTTCTTTTTTTATTTTCCTTTTTTTGGTCTAAACAAAATCTTTTTTTTTTTTTCTCATCTTTTAGTTGTAACCAAAAAAAAAAAAAAAAAAAAAACATCTATTACGAGTAGTTGCTACTTGCTACACTTCCCTTAAGGGCCTTTTCGTGCCCCTGATTCTTGGTGATGGGCCTGATAATGGGCCGTTACTCAGTTTCTTCACGGCAACTACTGTACAGTGAACACTCCAGAATTTAGGAAGAACCGAGCCAATCCACTCGGATGGCCTTGATCATCATTGTCATGGGAATGGCTATTGCAACCCCCTATTCTTATAACCCCACCCTTTTCTTTTTGGTTTTTAAGATTTCATGAAAAATATAAAAGGTTTTTGAAAAAACAGACTGCATGGTCCACTAGAAAACATTATTTTGAAACGATAAGCACGACAACACGTCAAAATGATGTTTTGGCAAAAAATGAAATAAAGGCTATAAATGGCTAAAATGTATATTCAAACGATAAATTTAAGAAAAACTTTCTTCTACAAAGTTGTTCGAAATGATGTTTTCTAGTGAACATCACAGCCGGTTTTCATAAAAACCTTTTATATTTTATATAAAACCTTAAAAAACTAAAGGATAGGGGTGGGGTGATAAGAATGGGGGGTTGCAATAGCCCTTTCCGTCATTTAAAGAGAAGGTCATGGGCCGGGCCTTGGGTTTCGACTTTGTAAATTCAGCTTCTTGGAGGTCAAGCTAACATTGCAAAATTACATGGTTTTGATTTTGTGGAAGTCTCATAAGCACGACAACACGTCATTGCAAACATTTTTATAACCAAAAAAAGAAAAAAGAGAGAAAGAAGGGGTCATATACGGGCATTTTTATACTGTTTGTGGGTTAGTAATTATTAAAATGTAAATAAAGATACTCCGTACATTTTTCAAAGTTTCATGCCTTTAAATTTATAGCCTAATATTCCAAGATTTCTTTTATGAGAGAGAGAGAGGTTGCATAACTAGAGAAAGAAATGGAGGCCAAATTTTTTGATAAAAAACAAGCAAAAAAAATTTGTATACACGACCAGTAAATCAACGAGTACGGAGACCCTAATCGTTGGAGAGAAGAGGGTTAATCATAGGCTTTTCTTTTTTAAATTTTTAAAAAAAAAAAAAAAAAAAAGTTGTAGTTAGTGCTAACAACGCTTTCATTTCACCAAGTCCGAGGCTTGGCAAAAAAATTAAAAAAGCATCTTATATTCAAGTAAAGAAGTCTAACAATTTTGAAAACCGATGCGGAAAGTCCAAATTATTATTATTTTTATTACTCCATATTATTTTGTGTTTTAGTGTTACACGAGTTTACTTCTTAAGCATCCATACAAGAGGTATGGTTAAACGTATCGTCCTTATTCAACTTAGATCAAGACACTCTTATGAGCAAAAGACTGATGGGTAAATTATAAGAAATCCCCTTATATTTAATTCTTCCTCACATAATCTCCTGAAGAAAATTAGGTTGCAATGTGCCCAAACAACTTATAAATTTAGCAATTAACATCATCGTTAACTACAATCTATAGAATTAATAGTGATCATGTGACGTTTTCCTATCTAATTTCATAAATAGTGATTAACGGTGGCATTAATTAATAAATTTGTAAGATGGCAGCACATTACAACCTAATTTTCTTTGAAAATTATGTAAAAAATAACTAACATTAGAAGGATTTCTTACAGTTTACCCTCAATAGATTAAAATGTTAAAAATACGGAGTAATAAAAAGTCTTTATAGATTAAAATGTTAAAAATACGGAGTAATAAAAAGTCTTTTTAAAAATTTGAACGCATGGGATACGACACCCCCACACTTAATCAACCGACTTGAATGGCATTTTCAATTTTGATAAACCATATTTCAAAATTTCATTTATTCCCTGAATTATTTTTTATGCAGAATAGGAGAGAGGGGAATAAGAAAACCTATGGCCTTATCGCCTTTACCACACCCCAAAAATCCAACAACGTCGACAGCAGGGTTCGAACCTGCGCGGGCGAAGCCCAACAGATTTCAAGTCTGTCTCCTTAACCACTCGGACATATCGACAATTTGAAAGAGCTTGAAACATTTACTTTATATAAATACATCTTACACAGAGAAAACATCTCCTTCCCAGTTCCCACTGTGCACCATCATATGTCAACGTACTTCACTACCCCAGCTTCAGTTGATTGCCCAACCTATCACTCATGGAGGCCCTTCTTTTCACTTTCATTTTTTCCTGTCTTGGTAAAGTTTGAACACACTTCATTATAAAAGCTGTGCACTTTTAGTACTAAATGTGAGACATGACGACAATATTATTGCCATTGATGGGCTGTAGAAGTCAATTAGGAACTTTCATCTCATCTCACAATGTTTAAACAGGACCCTATGTGGACGTCCATAATTCGGCTCAATTCCTTTCCGGTGTAATCAAAAAAAGGAAAAAGATTCTTAATTATTAGCAATAGTTGGTAGTATATACAACCCCAATCATAATTATTTGTATCTATCACATGTGCACATGTAACTATTCATATACGAGAGCATGTTCACCCTAAGATTATTAATTATATTCTATTTATTTTTTTTCAATTGTCATGTACTCAATGTCACTTGTCAAATATTTATAATACATTTCGGACCCACACCATTTGTGTCAAAACTTAAATTAGTATACATGTTTTGTTTTGTATTTTTTTGTTTTTTTGTATTTTTTTTTTTTGATGATGATGAATGTAGAGACAAACATAAATATATTTCTGTTCGTTTATACTCTCCCATCTTTACTCCCCAAGCGGGGCCGTGCCAACTAGTGGGGGCTAGTAGCTTTGAGGGCTCAAGCATTTATTGTCACGATCACAACGACATTACGATCAATCATTGTGGAGAAGTAGAGGATGTGTACGTGGCCTCAATAAATGACATTAATGGATGTCTCTCGTTTGTGTCTTCAAAATTATAAACACCTTGACCCCATGTTGTAATGGGACGGTATTAGAGTATCCTTACATGAATGATTGAGCAAGTAGGTCCCCCTTCGTTTTTTTTTTTTTTTTGTTAACTTTGATGTGATTACGGGATATCATAAATCAATTCAATGATGATGAAATAAAGTAAGAATATAGACTTTGGTATTTTTATTTTGTTCCACTCCAAAAGATTCATGATAATATGTCAATTATATCACAATTATATATAAATTTTTATCTGTATATATGCATTAGCTCACGGGTTAATGATGGTGATGCTAACTTGTTAAAAAATTAAAAATAAAAATAAAAATAATCAATAATCTAATACCATCTCATACACTATGTGAGTTATTATAAAGAATTAGTGTAAATAGCATTTTCAAAAGTATTCAAATTTGTCACTTGGATCTATACTCTTATCCTTTTTCCCATAGGACATGTGTTTTATTATTAATTACGTATTTTTATAAAAGTGTGTTGTGTATATTTTATAAAAGTGTGAGATCGATGCAGGTAAAATATAAAATATTTTATAATGGAAAACAAATTGAGAAATCATTTACCAGTAATTTTCTAAAATTAGGTCACCATCTCCCAGACAACATCTTTGTCATGTGATTTTTTATAAGGAATTTAAGGAGTAAAAAACAAATTGTTTGACGTAGCCACGTGCCAGTTTTATCTGTATTCATCAAAACGTACGGACGAGAATACCCTTGGTGATGGATTAGTTGTCTCACGACTCTTACTAGTCACCATGATCCAGGCTCTCTGTGTGCATAGACATGTGAGCTCCCAAAAGCAGAGTTTGTAATTTTGCATCATCCTTCTATTTGGGACAAACAGCCATCTCCTGGTACGAGAAAAATTTGTACTTAATGGTGATGTAATTGATATAGTATTACAGGTCAATAAAAATAATTAAATAAAATAAGATTATTGAGTATTTTTTAATTTTATAATTTTATTTTATTTAATTTTTATTGGCCCATGATACCACATAACCGTGTCGCAGTTATATGAAAGACTCACTTCTCCTAGTACCTAGATGGGTAATTCCACTCATCCTCAATCTTTTTTCCATCTACCTCCATGCATTTGATAACAAAGAATAGGTAAAAATTCAAAATGAGTAAAATACTTTTCAGAGCACGCATATAATGACATTATAAGAATTTTTTTAAAAAAAATTAGTAAAAATGATGGTCACTTAATTATAAAATTAAAAAAAATATAGAGAAGCAAAAATTTTATTTTATTTTATTTGTAAAAAGAGACACTTTATATGGCTTTGAGGTGCCATTAACACTTTTTAAGGCATGATTTACCCCCATTCTCTGCTTACTGTTGTTGTTGTTTGTCATTTTTTATTTATTTATTTTTTTTTTTTTTGACACCAGACAAATTAAACAACCCCCAGCATCAAACCCCTACTGAACAACGTGGTTTAGGTTTTATACAAATCACATGCAAGAACCCACCACACGGGCTCACACCTCTCAGGTTGCTTATTTGAAAAAAAAAAAAAAAAAAAAAAAATCAACAACTAACACCGTCTCATACACCATGTAAGTTGTTGTAGAGAATTAGTGCAAATGGTATTTTCAAAAGTATTCAAGTCCGTCACTTGGATCGATACTCTCACCTTTTTTCCCATACGAAATGTGTTTTACTGTTAATTATGTAATTTTATAAGTGTGTTATGTATATTTTATTAAAGTGTGAGATCGATACAAGCAAAATATAAAATATTTTTTAATAGACATGTATTGTATCCTCGGGGAGAAAATTGGATAATCATGACGAGCTATAACACTTTTTGTGATTTATAATATCAATGTTAACAATAAGTATCAATGTCTTTTAATAAATTTAAATTTAAGATCACTCTCTTAATAAATTAAGAAAATACGAGGTACCACTTATTTTAATTACTCGTACAAAACTTCTCAAAAATAAAAAGGGAAAACAAATTGAGAAATCATTTCCTAGTCACTTTCTAAAATTAGGTCACCATCTCCCAGACAACATCTTTGTCACGTGGATTGTTTTAAAAGAATTTAAGGAGAAAAAGACAAATTGTTTGACGTATTAGCAAAAAAAAAAAAAAAAAAAAAAAAAAAAAGAAAAAAAAGAGACAAATTGTTTGACGTAGCCACGTGCCAGTTTTATCTATATTCATCAAAACGTACGGACGAGAATACCCTTGGTGATGGATTAGTTGTCTGACTAGTCACTACGATTTAGGCTCTGTGTATGCATCGATATGTGAGCTCTCAGAAAGAGCTTGTAATTTTGGATCATCCTTCTATTTGGAACAAATAGTATGCGAAAAACTTGTATGTAATTGTGATATGATTGATGTGGTGTCATAGGTTAATAAAAAGAATTAAATAAAATGAGATTATCGAATATTTTTTGGTCTCATAATTTTACTTTATCTGATTTTTCTTAACTCGTGACCCCACGTAACTGTATCACAATTACATGAAAGACTCACTCCTAGTACTTAGATGGGTAATTCCACTCATCCTCAACTCTTTTTCTAGTTACCTCCATGCATTTGATAATGAGGAGTAGGCAGAAATTTCAAATGAGTAAAATATTTTTGAGAGCATGCATATAATGACATTGTACGAATTTTTTTAAAATTAATAAAATGATGGTCACTTAATTATAAATTTTTTTTTAAAAAAAATAGAGAAGAAAAAATTTTATTTTATTTTATTTTTAAAAAGAGACATTCTATATGGCTCTGAGGTGCCTAAATTAACACTTTTTAAGGCATGATTTACCCCCATTCTCTGTTTACTGTTGTTGTTGTTTGTCTTCTTTCTTTTTTTTTTTTTTTTTTTATTTTATTTTTAAACACCAGACAAATTAAACAACCCCCAGCATCAAACCCTACAGAACGAGGTGGTTTAGGGTTTATACAAATCACGTGCAAGAACCCACCACACGGGCTCACACCTCTCAGGTTGCTTATTGCGGTTGGTAAGCAGGAATGATTCCATGTTGTCCTACCATGGCCATGTGATGCAGTCACTGACGACAACAGAAAAGCGAAATTATTGCTTTTGTTTATCTTATTTAATTAAACTTTTAAATATAAATCTATTCTTAAAGTCAATCATGTTGGCTCTTCCCTGATAATCTTTATGTATGGGAAGAGAAAAATCTTAGATTTAAGTTTTCATAGGATGGGGTGCATAAGTTTATGATAGACTAACAAATAATATTAGGTCGTGTTTGGGTGTGGAACTTTAAAATTTGGGATTTTCAAAGCTTAAAATTTTTTAAGTGGAATTTTTAGAGTTTATTTTCTAGTTAGCTAAACTTTTTAAAAGTTAGAATTTCTAAACAGAATTTTTAAACTTTTGTGTTTAAAAAATGGAATTTGGGTCTAAATGGAGTTTCTACCCCTCAAACATGGAATTCGGTTATAGAAAAATTTGACAAATTTCATTTAAAACGCATTCTACCTCAAATTATTTATTTATTTTTTACAAATATGCTCTTATATATAGTACCCCTTTGTCTTTCAAAGATAGGTTATTTTTGTAAATTTCTTTCTCCCAAAATATTTGTTCATTTTGAAAAGTCAAATCATCATTTTTTTAAAACTCTTATAATACCCCTTATTATTTTAATAATTACTTTTAGTACAAAACCCAATACAAAGTAGAATAGGATATTTTGGAAAAAATAGAATTTAATAAATGAAAAGCTAATAAAATAATAATTTTTTTTTAAACTACCTGTTTTGTCAAAATGACCTATCTTTGTAAAACGAAGGGAGTACTAACATATAATAATAATAATTAGCACAATATCGGTCAATTGCCCATTTATGTGTAAGATCCAAGAAACAATAATAAATTAATAATCATTGTCACATAGCAGTAAAGGACTGGCTAGACTTTTCTTATCTCTCTTTTTATTTTTCACTAGACAACAACAAAAATAAGAAGAAAAAAAAGGATTCCAAATTAATTTTTAACTCATTTCAATAAAGGCATGAGATAAATGAGAGGTTTGTTAATGTGGTATTTTCAAGTGGACCCAAAAAATGTACCAATGATACTAAAGTTGTCGTCTAAATCTAAATGTTGTACTATTCAAACACCCCCCTTCCAAAAAAAAAAAAAGAGAACAAAAATAATTGCACTATTGTGATGTAATAAAATATTTTGGCATGTTTGTTTTAACAAAATTAGAAAGAATTGGAATGGAATGAATTTTTAGTAGTGAGCTTCCACGTTCAATAGTGAAATCTCATTTTGATTCTCTTGATTCAATCCAAATAAACGTATCCTTCACGTCTACGTATCTTAAAATCGTATTATATTAGACATAGAAATAATCAAAATACATAACTAGAGAAAAAATAAAAAATAAAAAGGAAAAAATTGCACACACATTCTTCTCTGTCCAGTCTAATTTGGCCAATTTTCATTTGATCTGATCGAAGAGAGCTGTACATAAATAGATTGATTGAAGTTCATTTCACTCTTTTTTTCTTGAAAAGAAAGAGGAACCCAAAGAAAAAAGTCGATCAGATCAAATCAGAGCATGCCCAGCTCTCTTCGATCAGTCATGAGAACCTAAGGCTTCGACCCTCAAGTGGCCTCATGTCACCTTCGAGGGAACTACGGGGTCCCTCCTACCGGCCACCCAATTGAAGAAATCCCACACAATGGAAGAAAGTTGATCTTTTAAATCGATCTAGAGGGCTTCTGCCAAAGAAAAAACTTCCAGTGGTGTTTTTGTCCAATTAGATTATTTTACTTTATAAAAAAATTTATCCTTGACCATTTACTGGTATTGCTGAGTTTTCTTGTAAAAAGGAACCAAAAAATAATCTCTCACGTATTTTTATGCTAATCCCAAGGGGTGGACAGTTGATTTCCATGCTTCCAAAAGCAAAATGATTTTTCACTCCCTCTTAAAGTCAATAATCAATCAAATTGATCTTAAATATTAACGGGCATAAAACGAACAGTGACACTACCTATGTTTGGTAAATTAGTTAGGCCTAAAATCTTAATGCCTTTTAACTTTAACAATAATAATGATAATATATGTGCACGTGGGTGTTATTTTTACGGGTAATGCTAACATTTGACTCATATTATTGACCGATCAAAATTAGTGCATGGGCCATTAAGGAGCTAATAAGTATTTTTAGGTTTAAACCTAAATTATCATATAATAATGATAATATATGTGCGGGATATTCCGGATATCCTGTTCGATCACAATCGTCTGTGAACAACATATGCGGACGTATAAATATACGTATATCATCTACAAATGACTATAATCAAACGAAATAATTTGAGATATCTTACATATGATCAGTCATATATATATATATATATATATATATATTTCCCTATTTCCATGCGCCTCAAAAGCAGATTAAACCCTATCCAAGGTCATGGAAGCAGTCAAACATTTAATTCCTAGAGCGATCATTGTCACAAGAGGTGTAGTTGGTCTTCTATAGCAACAATACCACACTCATCCCCTACCCGCCACCATTATAAAAATAAAATAAAAAGGGAAGGAAAGGGTAATGATCATCACAGTGGCATTTCCGTAATCATATTAAATATCAAGGTGTTTTCCCTTCACTTCGTTTCTGCAAATCAAAATAAGTGGTGCCAACCCGGCAGTGATCCATGATCAGTTACCCGTAACAGCTAGCTAATTTCAGACCTCCTCCAGTCCTCCCTTTTGTGCGTCTCTCTCTCTCTCTCGCTCTCTGTTTCTCTCTATATCTATAAATAGACACAGGCACACAGCATACATACATAATAAAAACAGAAAGTTACCTTACAAAATTACGAAAATATTCTGCAAAATATCCAATTCGGATTGATCTTTCAAGACTCATTTCAAAGAACGAGTCAAGAAAAGCATAAAGAAAAATGGTACGTTTACGGGAGAGGTTTGGAGGGTTTATCAACAACAGATGGCTGGTATTTGTGGCTGCAATGTGGATACAATCGTGTGCCGGGATTGGGTACCTGTTTGGGAGTATTTCCCCGGTGATAAAAAGCTCTCTCAACTACAATCAGAGGCAGATTGCGAGGTTGGGCGTGGCTAAGGATCTTGGGGACAGTGTTGGGTTCTTAGCTGGGAGTTTGTGTGAGGTTTTGCCGCTATGGGGTGCTTTGCTTGTAGGTGCTGTGCAGAATTTTGTTGGGTATGGTTTCGTTTGGCTTGTTGTAACTGGTCGGACTCCGGCTTTGCCTTTATGGGCTGTGAGTATTTTCTTTTCTTTTCTTTTCTTTTCTTTCAATCCAATCATCCGAAGTAGTTAATTTTCATTTATTTTTCTTTACATCCAGTCATCCAAAATAGTTACTTTTCCTTCCTTTTCTTTCCCTCCAATCATCCAGAAATGGTTGAGTGTTTTGATTTTATTTCTTTTACTTTCCATTATTTTCCTTTTTCTTCCTCTTTTTTTCTCCTTTTTTATTTTTTATTATTTGCTTATGGGGCCTATTGCTTGTATTACGATTTGGGTATTCCTGTTTAATACATCTGAAACGGGAATTTAGTGGTTCGGATTCAATCGAGGAGCTGTCCATGACAGGTTTTGTGTGTGTGTATATATTGATATTGTGATTAATGATTTGAATTGATGGGTCAATTTGTAATTAAAGCCGAATATTCTTGTGCATGAATTCCCAACTTTTTAGGAATTGTTTTCTGATTTTCAAGAACTGTCAGATGCATCCGAAAGATAGCGATTTACTTTAGACTGCAAATTCTGGCTTTCTTTAAAAGGGTTTTGTGACAGAGATTCCGAAATTGTCCTTAGATGTTGTATTGATTATTGAAGAGAGTTTAATACATATTGGTAGATATTTCTGTTGGGATCTGAATTGATTTTAATTCACTTCAAAGGCTCAATCTTTTGTGTTGAGGACTGTTCAATTGAGAAATTTTGATTTTCAGGACCAAATGAATTGTTTTTGGGATTAAGAGTTTGTTCTCAGACTATGCTTATATAGTTATATGTAATATATTTCAGGGCATACAGCATGGATTAAATTTTTTGTAAGTAGCAAATTTACCTTATCAATTTTTTCTTTTTTGTAAGTAGAGACCATTTTTAATCCTCCTTTATTAATATTTCAGTGCATATAGCATTGGTTAAAACACTTTCTCTAATTCAATATGTAAATTAAAGTCAGTGGACATGATGACATTATCAAACCATGAAATTATAGCTGCATTTATGCTGCCTGCTCTTTTTATTTATTGTTTCCATGGTTAGGTCCTCCTGTGGTTTGGCCTCACAGGTCAACTTGAGGAACCTTTTAATTTGAGCTCTAAAAGCATGGACACTTAACCAGCCTTTGTGGCCTAGTGGTACCTGGGGTGGGGTTAGGCTGTGGCAGAGTCTAGGATCTAGGGGTCGAATCCCCTCCCATGTAACCCAAAAGTGTGAAAAAATCAAAGACATTTCCCCAAAGGAGGTGTTGTGGCAGTGTCATACATGACACATGTTGTATCCTTGATTTTGAGGATTTTTTGCGCTAGTGTGGCCATGTTAGATAGTAACCATGTTGCGTATCCATGACTTTGTGTCTATGTTTTTTAGGATGAGGTTGAGCTCAGTCTTTCAGGTTTATCACGGGCTCCAGCCTTACTAAGCAATGCTTGGCTCATTTAGAACCCTAAAAATCTGGAACTTGATCGTTTTGGTTCCTATTTCTCTGGTCTAATGAAAGCTCAGATTCATGCATGTTAGTTCTTTATTGGTAGCTGTAGCTCTTGTTTTCTGTCTTGCAATTAGCAGCTAAACAAGAAGTAAGAGTTCTCTTTTAAAATGTTTTGGAAGCATGGAATCATTATGCAACTAGGGGAGTGAACTGTTTTCTGGTTGTGGTTGAGTAGCCTCCTTAATGGTGTAAAATTATGGCAACCATATAGATCATAGTTGGAACAAGCAGTGTTAGCTAAAATTTATGGTTGACATTAACTTCTATCCCCAAAAAATTGAATATTAGCTTCGAATGCTTTTCAAGAAAAATATTCTTTACTTTAATCCTTGATTTTTTTTTTTTTTTTTTTTTTTGAAGTGTTACATCCTGTAAATTCTACATTACTATTCAATAAACTTTATTTGTTTGCCTGTATGGTCTTCTATGTAAAAGATTGTGGTAGAAGTAGATTTGTATGGAAGCATCCTATGCACATCTCAGTTGCAAAGGAGCTTTTAGAGTTTCATTTATGATGATTCCATTTTTCATAAAAGTTATTATTTCATTAAGAAATTCATGTTGATGTGACATCCATTTATGTATGTGTATTCATAAAACTTGTAATGGAGATTTCAAATTTATTAATTAATAATATTAATTTAGGAAGACTTTCATGTGAGCTTCTTGTATAAAAACTACTCTGTATTGTTCTAGTGAGAAGCATATCATAAAGATGAAATTATTTACTTGATCTACATTCATTGGTGCATATCATTCTTCTTCACTGAGCATCTATTACAACATTGAGATTATTATCTACATGTTTGATATAGAGAGCTCTTGTTCTCATACTTCTAGAGAACCAAGAAAACTCTTTTCAGCTTGTGTTCCATCTTGCCTTAATTAACCCATAGCATTATGCAGATGTGCATTCTTATATTCGTGGGAACGAATGGCGAGACCTACTTCAATACAGTGTCTCTGGTTTCCTGTGTGCAAAATTTTCCCAAAAGCCGGGGTCCTGTTGTGGGAATATTAAAGGGCTTTGCTGGGTTGGGTGGTGCAATTTTAACTCAGATATATGCTGTGATCCATTCCCCTGATCATGCATCACTCATATTCATGGTTGCAGTCGGTCCAGCAATGGTAGTCATCACTCTAATGTTCATTGTCAGACCTGTCGGAGGACACAGACAAGTCCAGCCTTCTGACGGCTTAAGTTTCAAATTTATCTATAGTGTCTGCCTCCTTTTGGCTGCTTATTTGATGGGGGTCATGCTTGTTGAAGATCTAGTTGATTTGAGCCACACTGTGATCATAATTTTTACAGTGATTCTGTTCATCCTCCTTTTGATTCCGATTGTGATTCCTGTGTCATTGAGTTTTTTCCAAGAGCCAAAATCTCCAGTGGAAGAGACTCTTCTACCCGAGCAAAATAAACAAGAACCTGGAAAATCTGAACAGTATACAAATGAGGTTATATTCAGTGAGGTAGAAGATGAGAAGCCCAAGGAAGTAGACTTGCTTCCAGCCTTAGAGAGGCAAAAACGAATTGCCCAGTTGCAAGCGAAACTATTCCAAGCAGCTGCAGAAGGTGCAGTGAGGGTCAAGAGGAGGAGGGGTCCACACAGAGGCGAGGACTTTACCTTGATGCAGGCTTTGATAAAGGCGGACTTGTGGCTCATATTTTTCTCGCTTCTATTGGGTTCTGGATCCGGTTTGACTGTGATTGATAATCTGGGACAGATGAGCCAGTCTCTAGGGTATGATAATACCCATATATTTGTATCCTTGATCAGCATTTGGAATTTCCTTGGCCGCATCGGTGGGGGTTACTTTTCTGAGATTATTGTGAGGTACAAACTCATTTCATTTCCTCCTGGGTGTTAACTAATAGTTTTGATTTTGGTTTTGATTCATTTTTCTTACTCAATCGTTTCATATTGTTGATTAGGGACTATGCCTATCCAAGGCCAGTTGCCATGGCTGTGGCTCAAGTTATAATGGCAATTGGACACATTTTCTTAGCCATGGGGTGGCCTGGTGCAATGTACATTGGTACTCTGTTGATTGGGCTTGGATTCGGGGCCCACTGGGCGATTGTGCCAGCTGCTGCTTCTGAATTGTTTGGCTTGAAAAAATTTGGGGCTTTGTACAATTTCCTTACGCTGGCAAACCCTGCAGGTTCACTTGTGTTCTCTGGTCTCATTGCTAGCACTATCTATGACCGTGAAGCAGAGAAGCAAGCTCATCAACAGCAACACCTGCAACAGAGTTTGGGATCAGTTTTCTCAGCCATGCTTGGCACTGATGAACCACTGAAATGTGAAGGTTCCATATGCTTCTTCCTTACTTCCATGATAATGTCAGGACTCTGCATTATTGCAGTTGTTTTAAGCATGATTCTTGTTTATCGGACTAAGATTGTCTATGCTAACCTCTATGGAAAATCTCGTACATGACTTGTTGGAAGAGAACTAAAATGGGCTTTCGTAACTACTTAACTAGAATACTTCATCCAATTTTCTGGTGGTGTTTCTATACTTTGCTCGAGGTTGTGGAGAATGTCCTCATCAGTCATCTCTGACATATCTCTGAGAGCATTTATCAGGAAAAAGATAATGGCAGGCAATCATACTCCAAAACGCCTATGTCCAGAGTGACAACGAGGAAAAAATTTAAAGGTTGTTCTGTCCTTGTATTGCAGTTGGGTGCTATATTGGAGTCCAGTGGTGTACAATTTTAATTGTTTGGATGTTGAACTACTGTATTTTTGAACTGAGACATTTACTTAGTTCCACATTTTGATGATCAGAGTTGGTTTCTCTTAACCATTGTGTTAAACATGCAAAGAATGTGCTTATTCTATATTGTTCTCTCTAGTTTTCTTTTCTTTAGCTTCAGATGTTTGCATTTTTACCATTGGGCGATTCAATGGTATTCAACCCGTGTCCAACAGGGTATGCCACAGGTTCGACTACCACTAGGCTACTAAGCCAGCAGAAGGTCATACCCTCTTATAAAGAGATTGCATGTAGAGTAGCTTATGGGTTACAGACTCTCAGTGCTGTCACAAAGTTCATGGGAAATGTGAAGCAGCCCTGCGTATCTATGCTTTAGTTGGCCCGTTGCTACCTTATTAAAACTCTCATTCATCGCCCAATCTAACCAATTAATGAGCATGTATAAGTTGATATATTGCATCCCAATGTTGAGAGATTCAAGGAAAATCAAAGGGCCTAATTACACAAACTGCAACCTATTGATATATTTTGATACTCTGACCTCTGAGATGGTAAGTTTTTTATTACAAACTTGATTTCTCAGAAAAATTCTTTCTTGAAGAATGTTATTTCATGAATTCATGTACATGCTCTTTATTAGGTCCCTGCTAATTTCTTGCCTGAGATCTTTCCATTACGAATTGAAGGCTGAGCAGTCTCTTCGTATCTGTCCTTGGTTACCAATCTTGACACCCACTCTCCCAAGCTTCCTCATCGCGGTCGCAAAGGCTCCATTAAAGTCACCTGGGTTTTTAGCAAAGTCATTGACAGTAGGCTGCGATGTTGGGTCACTAAACAGCACTTCATCTGAACTCAACAAGCCCTTCCCTGCAACCAAATTCTGGTAATACACATTGTCGAATGTTTGTGGGGTTACAGGATCAAGGTCGACGGCGATGCTGGGGTCAACATTCTGTGGGCAAGCTGACATGAGCTGCTGGGCGTAATTTGAATTGAGTGAAGGGTCGACGGTGGAGGATGAGGAGAAGGAGTAGAGGCGGTTGGCGAAGCGGCTGCAGTGGGAGAAGCCTACAGTGTGGGCACCGGACAATGCGATCATATCGAATTGGCTGAGGTTGTTCTTGGCAAAGATGGAGGTGAGTTGGTTGAGATTGAATGTAGGTTCCGGTAGGTTTCCGGCGACTAATGATGCCTGAGAGACGAGGCCATCGCGGCGTCCCAATTCTACGCTGAATGACGGACCTCCAGCCTGCAGGGAGTTTTTTCATTTACGAAGGAAGTGTGAGGTTTTGCTTAAAATGTGAAAGGATTCCAATAGAAAAATGCTCCATACCATTACAAGAAATGAAGAAATCATGGCTAACGTGGCTTGCGTATATTTTATGCCTATGTGGCATGTCATGTTAGCAGTGATGATGATGTGGCATGCCACATCGCTGTTATATATGATGATGTGGAATTTAAAATTTAGACCTTTTTTCCTTTTTTTTTTTTTTTAAATACTAATGAATAATGATGACATGCACGCCACATGAGTAGCGATTCTTTGTTATGTTTTCTTGTAGCGATGTATACCAATGCTCCATTTTAATAAATGTTCTAGTTGCAGGCTTACCAGGACTACAACATCTCTGGCAGCAATGGCCATGATATCTGCACATGAGACTACACCGGGGCATGTTGCTTCCACTGCTGCCTTTGCCTTGATCACGGTGTCAAAGCCATCTCCGGCCAGAGAAAGGTTGTCTGAAGCATCCTTTTCTGCATCCCCATTTGGTGACGAAATCATGACTGATGCATCACATCCCTGCACCCAAGCAACAAAGAATTTATGAACAATTAAGCTAGTGTTTAAAAAAAAAAAACAATAATTAATTAATTAAAATAATAAAAACTAAATGGCATTTCAAAACCTTTGTAGAACAAATTGACTAATGGGACATCGAATTGCCCCACCATATTGAAAAATGAATGGTTTTGAGATAATGAAAAGGGCAACTGCAACCATCGCATCTAATATATTCATGTGACTGATCGAATAATGTGGGTTAAATAATTTAATTCTATGATGCAGTTGGCAATATTTCCTTGTTTGACTCTTAATCTGGACAAGCAATTGCATAATTGAGACAAAGGGTGAATGATTAATGGCATTAGGCTATAGAGTCTAGGCTTTAGGCTTCTTGTAGAAGAAATGGTTTCACGTAGCTCCCTTGTTATTCTTTTTTGACCATTAATGGACTGGGGACGGTTAAAAAAATTTTCCCTAGGACAGGTAATGCAGATTAGTCTTCTAATTAATGCGTGACGGCTGACGCCATATGGAGCCTCCTTGCCGCCGTTGCAAGTTTGCTCTTTTGATGATTGACTAATTGACACCCTTGCAATTAGTCATTGATTAAAGTGATAAACCCTTTTTTTTTTTTCCCAACTTTATGACCAAAGAGTGCATGCACCAAGGTGTGAGAGAAAAAATGGAACGTGAATTGGATTCAGATAAACAATAGACCTTGCAAGAAATTGGAAAACTGCTTATATAAGAAAAATAGAAGAAATCACCTATTATCCTATTCAGTCTTGCCGCTGAGATGGTATCTTTTTTTTAACTCTCCGTCTTATAAGAAAAGTTTGGGGATTTAAAACTTGACTCAATACAAATGATGGGTTCTGTGGGGTTTGAATTCTTCTATAGCCTGCACTGCAGCCCCAACCCAACCACGCCCCTCCCCCCAAACCCAAAAAACCAACCCCCACAAAACCCCCAAAAAAACAAAGGGAAAGAAAAACAAAACAATTGATACCTTTTGTTTATATTTTCTAATGTAGATGTTTTCTTGTCTTTTATTTGATGTTTTCCATGGGTGGGTGGGTAGTATTGAACAAAACTAGTTGTAATGTTGAATTGAGATGCATATGCTGCATGTTGCTATCTGGAAGCAATACGTGGTCTACCCTATATGACAAGAATTTCGTGTCCTGTATGGCTATATATATTGGTCAAGAATTTCGTGCGTTGACTGTGCTTCTGAAATTGGTTTTATGTTTACCAAAAAAAAAAAAAATAGAGAAACAAAATCAAAACATGAATTGTTTAGCTTGTTAATTACCCCAACAAAGCAGTCATGGAAAAATAGACGGAGAGTGGCCGGAATCGTGGTGTTCGTCTGGCTAAACTTGGTGGAAACTGCCTGCTTCACGATGGTTTCCACGTTGGGACAACTTGAACGGTAGAAATTCTCTATTAATTGCCCTCCCCCACTCCTTATCATCATCAGCACTACTAACAAATACCACCATCTCCATGCCTCCATTTCTTTCTCTACTTAATTATAAATGCAACCTCTCTCTCTCTCGCCAGCCCAGTGAGAGTTCTTATATAAGGAAGATAGAAAAGAGATATGAGAGGGAGATGAAAGGGAATTAAATAAAGAGCTTCTTAGCATATTTGTCAATTAAATAGTTTCAAATTAATTTGAATACCATTAATGGGAATTAGCTCTTTCATTAGGTCAGGGCTTAGAGTGACCATGTGATTAGTAATTAGTCTCTTTCCCTTAGTATGAACTTTGAACGTTCAATATAGGTTCTCATTATCCCATTGCACAAGTCTAAGTAGAGTACAGTTTATTTGAACAGTTTTTTCTTAGTGCGATCCATGCTTTAATGTAAAAAAGTGCTTGAGATCGACTTAATAAAAAGCTCATTTGAACTGGCTCGTAAGTTGAATGAGTTATGTTCAAACCCTATTTTTGAACTCCTTAATTTATTAAGCGAAGCTTAAATAGAATAGTACCCAACTTGCTAAACTCATTAATACTTTAAAATTTAAACAAACAAACTATTTGAGCTCAACTCAAGATTGATTCGATAAAAAGTTCATTTGAGTTCACTCACAAGCTCAACAAGTCAAGCTCAAACATTATTTTGGACTCATTAATTTAATGAGTTAAACTTGATTAGGTTACTATTCGGCCTGACATGACTTGCTTAAATCCCTAAGATCACTAGGCTACTATGGTAGTCATGTATTTTTTGTACTTAATTAACTATTCAAAAAAAAAAAAAAAGTTAATTTTTGTAATCTAAGCCTCCATTTGGATCTTTGAAATAGGAAAAGGAAAGTAAAATTATCAAAATTCCTTAAAAAGGGCATATATGTTTAGGCATTTCATTACATTTTTTTTTCTCTTCACTCATATTTTTCCGAGATCCAAACGGAGCATATCTACCAAACACAAGATTTAATACTGAAACTAGAGTATTAACTTGTATATGTGGATTAGTGGTCTTTGTCGTGCCCTACCCAATAACAGATGCCCACATCATCCACCCACTTGATTCTCTATTGATCTAAAGTACGACTCAAAAAAGTCTCATACGCTTTCCTCATATGTGCAGTTGCGTCGTTGGTGCTGCGTTTCCTTGAGTAAACGTTCTTTGAAATGAATGATGGAATTATATTACCCCAAAAAAAAAAAAAAAAATTATGGAATTAGTAGAATCAAGATTACCAAACACGACACCTGTCTAATCCAAGGGTTGATATTCCAATTTCCAAGGAACCATGGATGATCCAATCAGCCTTTTTTTTCTTTTTCTTTTTTTTGACCATCAATCCAATTTTAGAGACCATTGCCCATATGATCTAGTTTTCGAAAAATTCTACTCGGTGGTTTATTCAATTGGTACTATTTAGCTGTTTTTATGAGTAGCTGTAGTAGGTAGTTTGAAGCCTTAGTGCACCTCCCATGCTTGCAATTTATTCAAATGAAAATGACACAATAAAAAATCCATAATCCTATCAAGAATTTTGTGCATATGCTTACCGTAACAAAGCAGTCATGGAAAAATAGCCGGAGAGTCGCCGGAATCGTGGTGAAGGTCTGGCTAAACTTGGTGGATACTGTCTGCTGCACGATGGCTTCCACATTTGGACAACTTGAACTGTAGAAATTCTCTATTAATTGCCCTTCTCCCCTTCTCATCATCATCATTAGCACCACTAATAAATACAACCACTTCCATGCCTCCATTTCTTTCTTTCTACTCATATATGCAGCCTCTCTCTCTTCAAAAGCTAGCCCAAGGACAGTTCTTATATAAGGAAGACATGAAAGAGATAGGAGAGGAAGAAGAAAAATGTTGAATACTTGGTCTAAGCCTCGAAAAATTCACTGTCAATGTAAATTCTCGTAAAATATTTTTACTTGAACCCAATTTTTAAATATAAAAAATTGTTTCTTCCATTATTTTATTCTTTTATTCCTTTGGTTTCCTACATATATATGTTTATATTTAATTAGGTTTTTAAATTTATTTTAATATTAGGATGCTGATTTTTATATATATGATTCTGTTAATGGGAATTAGTGTTTTTAATTAATTAGGTGAGGGCTTAGAGTTAGAGTTTCCATGTGACTAGTTGGTTCTTTCCCTAGTTTGAACTTTCAATATGGGTTCTCAACTTCTCATAGGCTCCTAGGAAAAAGTCCACCAAGAGATACCATACCTATCATATGAGCTTTACTGTATAAGGAAAATAATAAGAGAAAAATAATATTATAATTTATTTGAACAAACCTACTTTCCTCTAGCTAGATCATGATTTATGGTCTATTGTAATAAGGTACATGCCTCCGTTTGGATCTTGGGAAGATGAAGGATATATAAAAAAGAAAAATGGATAAAATTGGTTTTAAGGAATATATGTTTAAGCATTTTTTTTTTTTTTTTTTTGCTTTTTGTCTTTTTCCTCATACTTTCCTAGATCCAAAGAGGGCATAAAGCTACTAAACTCGAGATTTAATATTAAAACTAGAGTATTAATTAACTCCTATAAACCTGTGATCGTTTATCGGTCTTTGTCATGCCCTACCCAATAAAATATATCCACATCGTCCTCGTCATCCACCCACTTGATTCTCCCAAAAAAAGATCCGTTGCGTCGCGGGTGCCACATTTCCTCGAGTAAATACTCTTTGAAATGAAGAATTAGTGGTATGATCAAGTAATCGAATGAATTAATTAAATGTGACACCTGTCTAACCTGGTTGATACTGCAAGAAACCATGGATGATATGATCCAATTAATCAACTTTTATTGTTGAACCATCATTTCCATTATAAATACCACTGCCCAAATATATATTGGTTTTGAAAATTCCACACGGTGGTTTATTGAATTGGTACTGTTTAGTTGTAGGTAGGTTGAAGCCTTTCATGGTGGACCTCCCATGCTTTCAATTTAGACAAACGAAAATGACCCAATGACAAATCTATATTCCAATGACTTAGTCTCTGCTGTGGAAGTGTGATCCAATGAAAGACTGCCAAACTTTCTTGACCTAGTAAAAATAATCAGGATAAACAAAATAACATTTAATTCGTTTGAGGAACTTGCTCTTTCCTTTCGTTACACCCATCCTCCCACTTGACCACCATGGCATTGAAAATTCATACGCTTGCCAGTTAGAATTCATCTTTCTTTCTTTCTTTCTCTTTCTTTCCATTTTTTTTTTTTTTTTGGGAAGGAAAATTTCAGTGCATTTGTAATGTATTTCAATCGAATAATTAATGGAGACGTGAAGGATGATTAATGGTGATGACTTTCATTCATTTGGGGGAAGTATTGATTCCAAATAATCTAGAAGTCATTTACTTGATATCTTAGACTATTTCCGGCTGAGTCGTATTCTTTTTCCCAAAACATAAGCAATAGAAAAAAAATAATTTATCAACAACTCTATTAGAATATACAAAATAATTATGATTTCCCTAGCAGACATTGTTTGTTTATTCAGAGATTAAACATAGATGGATCCGTTGAAATCCTTTGCCCTTACATGAGAAGGGTATCTGTCATCTTAATTAGTTTATTATATAGTCATATGCATGCATGACCAATATAAGGATAGTTTATGGTCGGCCAACGGCTCTTACCAATCATTTCTTGGAAAATATATATATAAATTAAAAAACCGCTTAGCTTGTTACGTGTCACAAGATTTATTAGGATCAAAAGTTGTTTTAATTTGGTCTATCGTTTGTCCTAATCTTGTTTAAAAGTGAGTGATAATGTTTTTTAAGGCATGTGGTGCTGTGGTGCATGTGTTTATATTCTTTCCCAGATGAGTCTAGTTAATGCGTTTCAAAATGGCTTTCCCTATTAAAAAAATGGTATTAAAAAAAATAAAAAAAATAAAACTAATGGTGTTCTATCAGGCTAGCTTACAACAATTGGCCATGCATGCATGTATACAAGTTGATGGCTTCTATTACAACCAATTGCATTGGCCAAGCATATGCATGTGGACAAGTTGATGGCTTCTAGACATATTCTTTACTGGGTAAGCTGTGAGGCACCCTCGTTGCTAGCTAACCCGTCGTACTTTTTTTTTCTTTTCATTTCATTGTACAAAGTAATAAATTTAAATACAATTATTTTTTAATGTGAACAACCACTAACAACACCAGTGTGTTTAGAACTCACAAACTTATTATTTAGGTCTCTATGGGCAACTTGGATACCATTTGGGCTATAAGGCCTGTGGTCCTTGTCATACCCCAGTTGCGTCAAATTTTTTGCCTCTTAACCTAGGGCCACTTTGAAAGATTAGGAGGGAAGATTTCATAATCCTAGCTTTTCTACCAAAGCTGGGATCTCATTTCTACTAACATTAAGTGCCCGCTTGGGAACACTTTTCGCCAGCCCAAACGTGCTTCTAGGACCCAAAAGTACATAATCACTTATGAACAAATCATCAAAACAAGTCTGAAAAGTAATTTTGGGTCATATGAGTGATTTTAGGCGACCAAAAAGCTCATCTAAACAGGCTGCAAAAATTCCATTATCACCAAAATCTCATCGGCCCAAAAAAAAAATGCAAAAACAAAATCTCTTACACCGTCCAAACAGAGCCCAAATAAAAGGGAACGGCTATTGCAACCCCCTATTGTTATAAGCCCACCCCCCATCCTTTAGGTTTTTAAGGTTTTATGCAAAATATAAAATGTTTTTATCAAAACCAGCCATGATATCCACTAGAAAACATCATTTTGAACAACTGTGTAGAAGAAAGTTTTTCCTAAATCTATCGTTTAAATATACTTTTTAGCCATTTATAGCATTTATTTCATTTTTTGCCAAAAACTCTACCTAAACGATAGATTTTGGAAAAACTTTCTTCTGCAAAGTTGTTCAAAATGATGTTTTCTAGTAGAGCAAGTGATCAGTTTTTGCAAAAACCTTTTATATTTTTCATGAAATCTTAAAAATCAAAAGGAAAAGGGTGGGCTTATAAGAATGGGGGGTTGCAATAGCCGTTCCCCAAATAAAAACGCTAATAAAGTGGAGCAAAGCCCAGGCCCGTACTAGAAAAGCACCTTGGCCTAATTTTGGGCCCAATCACGCCCCAGAGGGAAAAAGGTCTGGAACCTGCGTAACCTTCTGGAAAGAATTGAAGCCAACTCGATTTCTCTCTCTCTCTCTCTCACTTCCACAGAGCAATCACCATGGCGATGGTTATAGAGAACGAAGGCCTATTAGGGTTTCCGTACTGGTCTTCAGCTCGTCGGAGGTTCAGTCCCGACTCTCCATTCTTCGCCTCCGGCAACATTGAAAGAGAACTTCTCGCCAAACAGGTCCTTTTTTTCTTTTCTTTCCTTAACTGTTTGATGACCTTTCAACTTCCGAATTGATGTAAATTTCATAGAATGTGGTTTTGTAAGAAATGATTTCTGATTGTAGCAATTATGCTCCTTCTGTTGCAATCCTCAACAAATGAAGAAATCATCCGTGTGTGGTAACATTTTGTGATTGAATGTGTTTGTTTACTGTAGTCGGATTTTGCTTGATGAAGGCGTTTTTAGGGTTTAAATTTTCCATATCAGGATAGTTGAATTTTGTAAAGATATAGAAGAGGGTTAAGGATTTCTTTTCATTTGAATGCTTTTAGGGCTCATTTCCGTGCGCAAGTGGAAATTTAACAATTATTGTGTATTTTTTTTACGTTCTACTTAAGGCATGAATTCATCACTTTGAATGGAAAACAATTCAATGGAATGATGGCCATCATCAGTTCGAATTTCATGAATTTCTAAAAATTAATCTTATAGTATCAACTATTGTAATGACTCCAACTTGTGAAGTTTTCATGGCAGTACTAACCTTATGAGTAACAGGGTTAAATTTTTTTGACCCAGTAAACTTTCTTGCCTACCAAAGTAAAAGAATATTTGATTTTTATATTATGTTCTTTTGATTTGCAGATTGCATTGGATTTAACAGAAGATGAAAAGCATCAGCTTCAGAATATGGAAAACGAGGAAGGCAGGTATTAATGGTTGCAGAATTTTTTCTTTTTTTCTTTTTTAAAAAAAAATTTCTGTCATAGTCTGTGCGTACTGTAAATACTGGTTGTGAAGTTAGTCTTCCATTATTGGCTTCTATCCAGTATGTATATGAGGCTAGTCAAGGTTAATTACATATGCTTTATAGTAGTAGATAATTTTGGTATCTTTCATTCTAATTGATATCTTTCATTATTGGCTAAAAATATACAGTGATCAAAAGGAAGCTTTTGTACTGTCAAGAAGTACTTAAATGCCAATACAAACTGACGTGTATGATTCTATGAATTACTTCATTCATTCATTTATCATTTTTCTGAATGTGGTATTTTCAACTTTTTTTTTTAAGGGGGAGGGGGGGGGGGGGGTTTGGGGGGGCACTAGAAGTGTAATATAGCTATTGAGTCATTGAAATGTGCATCCAGAATTTATGGAAGCACGAGCTCTGACAATTATTTTGAAATTAGCCTATGAGCTAGAATTTAGATTCATTGAAGCTGAAGGCATTGGCATCATGATAAGCCGATGAAAAATAAGAAGTTGACCCCTGCATGGATCATCAATCCAAGACAATGGACTCCAGAGCATATTTAAGCTTCTTCATGTTGGTTTTTTCCAGAGATTCCATGAGCATGTAATATGCTTCTCATTGGATGAGCCTTATTAAACATCATTCCTTTAATATGTTCAAAGTCCTTTCCTCTTGTTATTGTATCTCCTTCATACAGGTTGTTCTTGCTTTACAATACCAAATGTTAGGTAATTAAGAAATAAAATGTGTAAAAAATGAGTGTAGCTGGGGTGAGGATGTTAATATAATTAAGTGGTTTCAGGAGGAAAAAGAAAGTAAGAAATGAATGCATTCATGAGAAGGTAGGAGAGGTATCGATTGAAGAGAAGATGAGGGAAAATGGTCTAAGGTGGTTTGGTCATGTGTAGGTGTGTAACAAAGACCTAGGAATGCACCTGCATGGGAGAGTGGCTTATTTTAAATGGAAGCCCTTAAAAGGACTAGAGGAAGGACCAAAGTAACTTGGTTGGAGGTGGTGAGAAAAACACATGTGCTAAGGATTAAACAGATGATACAACTCTTGATACAATTGAGTGGCGTAGAAGGATTCATGTAGCCAACCCCATGGAGTTGGGATCAAGGCTTTGTTGTGTTTCTTTGTGTTGTGTGCTTTTAATTAGCAAGAAAAATCATAATGGATCCCCATGGATCATTGGCTGATTGTAAAAACATGGTAGGTTACTTTCATATTTAGTAAACCTTTTTTCCTCTTAAGGGTTAAATCACTTCTGTATTATTTAAACCGTTTTCCTACTAAGAATTCATAGGTATGCTACTGTAGTACTGTGTATCTTGTATAGGGATTGCAACCTATTTTTGGACAGAACTGTATGTATTATTAGAACACTCTCAATTAGCCAGACATCAGTACAATAGCACAACATGAGTTGTTGAACTCTGCTACTTAGCAAAAACAAAAAAAAAAAAAAAAAAAAAAAAAACAACAAAAAATTCTGGTGCAGAAAATAAGTTCCCATCTCTCTTTTTTATGTCCCATCCTTCATCATGTCATGAAAGTTGGATTTTTGAGAGCAAGTAGTTCAGTCATCTGTTGTGCTATGAATTTTGAAAAGGATTTTGGTTGCAAACGATAATACTGGACCTGAAACCATATTGCTTTTGAATTTTGATATAGATACCTGTTGCGGATATAGAATTCTGTATTCTTCTTTTTCTTCCAGTGTTACAGATGATGTAGAAAACATGTAATTTTGAAAGCTTCCTCCCATATTATATTATTGTACATTGTTGCATCCTTCCATAGGGATGCTAGTTTGCTAGTGGAGGAAGCATCTGGGTGATGTAGTTGCAATGTGTATAGGTATACGAGTAAACACCATTTCCAGTTTTGGATATCTGTGTTTGTTTGCTGTCTTCCAATTGCCAACTTGGTTCAAGATGGCCAAGTCAGTTAGATATAGTAAATATTTAAACAACAGAGCACTGGACATTCATGTGATGAGGACCCAGTATTGGGCCAGTTCACTTAGTATATCTCTAAAGTCAAAATTGAACCTGGGAGAAAAGCTTTGGGCACTCAGTGTGGGAATCATCGTTATCACTATAAACCTACCATCTAATTATGTTGTTTTCTCAGCATAGTAGGTTAACAAAATGGGAAAGCTGAATAATGGAACCTGGCACTCCTCAGTTGCTAAATAGTTGTCTTGCTCTTTGTCTAAGTCCTGTTCCTTCTGTGATGGAGATAAATTTTACTTGTTTCTCTTCAAAAATAAAAATAAGAATTCAAACTCTCTTATGTCAACTTTTTTACTTCAATAGTGATTTATGTGCATTTCTGAATTCATTCTAAATGCGCCTAACATAAGCTGAAACCTCTTTTTGAACAGGGCAGTATTTTGTCCAATTGTTGGATGTGGTGCTCGTTTAAATTCTTTGGAGGGTTTTGAAGATCATTATAATGCACGGCACACTGCGTCTTGTTCAGTGTGTTCTAGAGTTTACCCAACATCGCACCTCCTAAGCATACATGTTTCTGAAGCACACGATTCTTTCTTTCAGGCAAAAGTTGCACGAGGTTTTGCCATGGTATGTATTGTGATTGTCTATTATGTGAATATTGGTATCACAAAAATAATGCTCAGTGTGGCTTTGTATATTGCATCAGGTCTTAGTTGAGGGTTTGCACACTGCATGCAGTTATTTTCTTTCAGATTTTAGTATAACTTGGTGCTTCATGATCGTACAATGTGCATGCTTATAGTGAATTTTAAACAAGTTCTTATCATATGGTTTTTTTTATGTAGGATTGTGTGCAATTTGAGTTATTTTCATTGTAGTGTTATGTGTGGTGGAAAAACACCCCAAACATAACCATTCAAGTTGTTTTGTGCCATCTGTTTCTTGTTGGCTGGTTTTCTAGGGGAACGTACAACTTCTTGATTAACTCATAATGATGGGATCAACCCCAACCCCCTGTCCTTCCACAACCCTTTCTCTCTCACATGCGCGGCTAGTACACATGCACTGAATGAAAACAAACGACATATAAGGTTTGAAAAATTAGGATTTTACTAGAGGTCGGTCAAACCAATCATGTATTTATTGAAGATCATGTTTTATGCTAGGTAATATCTTGTGTGTGCATACTCGTACTAGTTTTCAGATTTTGGATAGACGATCATAAATGAAAGTGATCAGAAATTTATCCATTTTGTTGTTGAATGTGTAATTTGTATCTATAATATCCTTACCATTCAGTAAAGCACAGAAATTTGGGTGTTTTTGCGTGACAGTATGAATGCCTGGTGGAAGGCTGTGGTTTAAAGTTCAAGAGCTACAAAGGTAGGCAACAACATCTGGTGGACAAGCATAAATTCCCCGCTTCTTTTGAGTTCTTCAAGAAGGCCCACACATCCAAGAAGCAGAGATTGAAGAACCAGCGCAAACAAGCTATTCATAAGAGGGAGGAAGCTTCATGTACAATGGAAGTGGAAGATGAAACCATTGATGGTCTTGTTTCAGCAGTCTCTAAGTTAAGCACTTCAGACTCTCCTTCATCTGTAAGTTTTGGTCATCGCCACACTCGTGGCTTGACATTTGTTCCCCGAGCTGTTCAGCGTGAAAAAAGGCCAGACTCCACACCAGCAGGAATGAAGAGGTAATCAGCATGCTTCCGAAACGAGTATGGAGCTTTTGTAAATGCCCTGCCTTCTTCCTTACTATGCGAGTGCACTAAGAGAAGACATGTTTTTTCATATTTAGAGACAATTTCAGTTCTTTTAATAGATACAAGACGGTTTCATCGTTTCTGTCAATAGCTTTTGCGAGACGGCAACCAACTCTAACTTGATTACATGAGAGTTTGTTGAAAACATCTCTAGTGATGTACATGATGTTTGCTTTTTCTCTAAAAAAATATCCATGTAAAACCACATCCAAACTAGAAACATTTGGAACAGCTAACATCTTATTTTGGTTTTAAATTCAGTATCTATTATGCAAAAGGTTTATGAATAGTAACATTGATCTTCCAGCTAGTGTGGCTTTTACATTCTGACTTACCTCTATTGACATTGTGATATCCCTCTTGATATTTATGAACATCGGTCATGGTCGATCCTCATGGACGAAGTTTCCAAGAATTGATTGACTTATATGCATGTCTAATACCACTTTGTTCAATGAGATTCTTGATTTGTATGGTGGAAAGTGTAAGAGGGAAAGAAAAAGGAAAATGTTTGAACCTTCCACTTTTGAGTTTCAATTATCCAAACAAACGTTGAAGGATTAATGTTCTTAGGCCTAGTGGCATGTCGCGTTGTAATAAAAGTGTTTGGGTTTAGAGAGGTCTTGGTTTCAATTTTTAAGAGCGTTTGTGAGTGTGTGTCCTCCTTTTGTTTGGGAAAAAACAAATTGAAACAGAACTGATAATAATAAATAAATATCATAATCACAATAATAATAATGGGATAGGATGGGGGGGGGGGGGGAGATTCATATAAAGTATTATATTTTTGTATTTTAGTTGATTTGTTAAAGAGGGAGACTATTATCACCACATAAAGTACTTTAAGCCCTTCATTAGTTTATACTTTTTGAGGTTTTATGAAAAATATGAAAGGTTTTTACGAAAACTAACCACGTTGTCCACTAAAAAAAATCATTCTGAACAACTGTGTATAATAAAGTTTTTTCAAAATCTATTATTTAAGTAGACTTTTTGGTCATTTATAATCTCTATTACAGGTTTTGAAAAAATTTTATTCTACAAAGTTGTCCAGAATGATGTTTTCTATTAGATTACGTGATTAGTTTTCGTAAAAACATTTTATATTTTCATAAAACCTTAAAAAATATAAATAAAGTAGGGCATTTAAAGTATTTTATGTGGTAACAATAGTCTGATCCTTTGTTAAGTGGTGAGTGTTAAATAGTGAGTGGAACTTTGCCAAGTCAACCTTTTTAAATACTGCTGGACCCCGTAAATCTAATAGTTTAAGAATGTGGTACGAAAATGATGCCCATAAATCCTAACTCATTACTTAATGATACAAAACGGTGCCGTTTTAATCCAGGTAATAGTTGAAAAGGTCTCCTCTTATTCGTATGAAGAAAGAATCCGCGACTCCGCGTAGATAAAAACTAAAAAGACTAGAGGGGTTATTTGTTTGACCAGATTTTTGTTGGGCTTCCATTTCATCTGTGCTAGGCTCTCTCTCTCGCTCTTTCTTCTCTTCACATCTGCTTCAGATCTAGGGTTTCTTCCGTGAATTCTTCTCCGTCTGCAATAATAATGGACGCCATAGATAACGTATTTGATCCCTTGAGGGAGTTCGCCAAGGACAGCGTCCGCCTCGTCAAGAGGTGCCACAAGCCCGATCGCAAAGGTATTTCGTTCCCATCTTCCAAATTAGACTTTCTTCCATATATACCTGCGTGTGTGTGTGTGTTGTTTCGATTTGGATTTGTGCAATTGATGATGGATATGGATGCGATTTGGGTGTAGAATTCACGAAGGTGGCGTTTCGCACAGCGATCGGGTTCGTCGTGATGGGATTCGTGGGGTTCTTCGTGAAGCTCATCTTCATTCCAATCAACAACATTATTGTCGGATCTGTTTAGGTAGGTTGGGGCATTTTGAATGTTTTGCATCGTATTAGAAATGCATGTGAATAATTCTGGTATGTTTTGATGATTCTTGCCTTTTTAGAAAGAGGAGCATGACTGCATGAGGATTTTTTTTTTTTGGGTTGAATTTTGCTTCCTTTAGTTATGTTTTTGTGTCGAGGTTCTGATTGGTAGAAGGCGATTGAAGATTTTTGGAAACAAAATTATCTGTTAATTTATGTTTTGGAATTTTGTTTAGTTTTGTTCGTATGATTATCTTTTTAGAATTTAAAACGAACAACGATTCATGCATTCTAGTCTTCTAGTTGCCTTTTAGATGATAGGATGAACCAGGTCAATTACTTCCGTGGTTCAATGTTGATGGGTGGCCCCAGAAAGAAATGTGTTGCTGTTTTTGTTGGAAAGGCTTGTCTTATGTTGTGTGCTTAATAGCTTGCTTATTGGGGGAAAACAAATGGTGTTCTAAAGTACCTATGTTGCTCAATATTTGTCAATGGAACAGTAGTTTAGGATTACAAACATGAAATGCCATTCAAGACCCCTTTGACCAACATGCAGTGGATGGTGTAGGTTTTACCCTACCTTGTCCAAAAAGATAAATCTTTTCTAATGAAAGATTGTATATGATGATTAGTTCACAGATTAACCATAATTCCTCACTTTCCAAGGAAAAGGATCAGCTCGTGTTTCCATGTATGTACATCAAGTAATTATATCCAGTATGTCTAGCCTTCCTGGAGATTCTGGTGCTCAACTTGCACCCCAAAACTTCAGCTGTAGTTGTTGGGACTTTTTGTGTTCTTTGCGGTCACTTTGGTAATTTTCTGATATATGTTTATCTCAGCTTAGACATGTTAAGGGAGTTTGATTCATTTTAGACCATAGGTATTAAGGGAGATTGACCATTACATTTTATTGATTGAATGACCTGATTTTAGGATATGATGTATCTTTTATATTTTCTGATAAATATTCATACTAAATTCTCCGGACTCCATTTTTCATATATATATATATATATATATATATATATATATAGATATATATATTTATATTTATATTTTAGTCCCTTAGTATTGTTAATTCAACCCAATATAGATTTACTTGAATAAAGGCATGACTTTGAAAAGAAATGTAGATTAAAATTTTTCATTTATACTCTCTTTTCTATGAAGTAGAATTATCAAGGGATCTTGAAGTGAATCACAAAGTGACTGAGTGTTTTGCAAAAACTGCAGGTCTTGTTACGTTGCAGGCATGATGGAAGTTGTCAGTAGAGTGCAAAATACATGGAGAAAAGGATGCTTTACTCTCTTTAGGATCTTTTTTGATGAGTACCACCATAGTGCAATTGAATCCTTAGATGGAAGAATGCTTTGAACAATTTTATCTCTTTAATGTTGAAAATGAACTTCATTAGTTTGTAGTGCCTTTTTTGTTCTGTTGTACTGCAAGCTGGTTGAATGTTGAATTGTTTGGTAGCCATGTTACTTTTTTGGAACTGGGGTGATACACCTTTGCAGTGGATGCTTTTACTGCCCTACCATGCCCATGTTAAGATGGTTGTTGGTGAGATTGTACTTTCTTTTTTGGGCTTGCTAGGGCTTGGAGTATTTTTAGAGTGGTGATTAGAACACAGCTCAAAATCACCACAAGGTTACCATTGCTGAAAGTAGATTTGTTTCTGAAGAAGAAATTTAAGAACGATATTAGGTGAATACTCTTGTGGGCTTAGTCGTACTATGGTACTGCCTTATGCTAGTAAAGCATTGGTGGCTAGTTGAGCTCAAATTTTGTATCATCGAGACATGATGGCTTGGTCTTATATTTTGATGCTTAAAGTTCAGGCCATGTCAGGTTCTGAGTCATAAGAGCCAAGGATGCATGTTCACAACCTTTGAACAACAAACTGTGGGGGAGAGTGGTTTTAACCATGTTTTCCTATAAGATGAATTTGCACTTAACCAAAAAAAAAAGAAAAAAAAAAAGGGAATTAACAAAAGATTATTTCCATTGTGAGTATATGCACTCCCCGGTTGAAAAGAATATTTGCTGTGCGAGAAGGGAAACCGAACTTGCAATTATTTGTTGAAATGTGTAAATCTGGTCCTCTATTTGGGTTGTTTGGGGGGGGGGGAGGAGTAAACTCTGATCTGAAACGATAAAGTGGGAGAAGGTACCTCGTTCTATTTTGGGGAACTAGTTTTCTTTTCATGTCTTCTGATTAATAATTGGGATGGATGAATTGAACTGGCACACTTGGCCTAAAAAAAAAAAACCCAAGAATTGAACTGGCACAGAATTACCAAATTTTGTCCATAAGCTTCCTTGGTTCAACTTTTTGTAAAATGGCTTCAGAAAAATGCCCAAAAGTGATTAACAAGTTCCAAATCATAGACGCATCCTGATTTGTTGTACGCATCTGGCATTGAAAAATGCAGACTTTAGTGTACAAAGACTTTAGTTTGGGTTTTCAGTTCCATTGAGGGACAAAAATACAGTAAATGGAGAGGAACTAGAATTTGCAATTTTGGTTCAGCCTATCTGCATGGTCTGCTTGCACTGTACAGCCAGATATTTTGGAAAGGAGGCCACCCTTCAAATTTAGCAATTTGGATTGCTGTCTGAAACATCCACTGCTGAAGCCAGGACCAATTGGGGTTGTGCAAGAATGCCTTCCTTTCTTGCTTTCTTGCGTTCACGCTGCATTCTGAAGTACTCTCTCTTCCTTGCTCTGTAACTGTTGGGGTTTTCAGGCTGTACTACACGCGGGTAAACACTCACCTGTCAATCACATAAAGCCATAATCTGTATTAGTCTGGAATCTCCAGCTCTCTAAAGCACAAACTACTAGGTTTAAATAATTCAAAATCAACCTTTTTCCTGTCTGGCCCAAACTTCTCAAACTTTACTAGTCCATCAATTAAGGAGAAGATGGTATGGTCCTTGCCCAGCCCCACATTCTTCCCTGGATGGAACTGAAAAACATTAAGAGGTCATTAGAAGATATTTTATGAACAATGAGGTAGCAAGCAATATACTAGTCATCAGCGATTCCATAAAGGAATTTGAGTCAGGGAAAATATAACATGCAGTGTAAAAAGCAATATTCACGAGTAAAACTCCAAGAACTAGCATTATTGAATAGAAAGTAAAACTTGCCAACATCAAAATTTCTTATGGTAGGCTTTCAACCCTTATAAAGAGTGCCCACAACCCCCTTTACTGAATCTGAATTTGACGGGGACTCTTGGGTCAATATTATGCCGTCAAACTTACAAGGAGAGTGCTCAACTCCTAAGGGTCTCTTCTTCTTCAATTGGGTGATAGGAAACAGAAAATGAATTGATGAGAAGAGGTACACAAGGACGGACAAGAAGACCTAAAAAAACAACAAAAGCTAAACAAAAAGGAACCTCTAAGGGGAATAGAAATGTCCTCTAATTTCTTTTAAAGTGATTGCCCCTTTTTTGGCAAGAAAATAAGTCCGCATCTTGATTGGCAGATCTATTGATCCAAGAAATGGATGACCAAGAGGTTTTTGAATTCGCTAATTAGAACCTCAAAATTCCTTGAGTGAAATCCTTTTAGCATCCTGTTCCCCAAACTAGCTTGGGCTATTTGAAGAAATATTTGTTCAAACATATTTACACTCAAGTTCATCAAATACTACAAGACTGAATAGGAAGTTCCTGCCAAAGGCAAGCTGAATGATGCTATTGTAATAAAAAAAATTCAATGATCTCCATATTCACTATGATGTGTTTATGTTTTCCAGTGCAAAATTATAGTAAAGTGAACTGTATGATAAACCAATCCCCAACAAGCAGCTGATTACAAGATCAAAACAGATGATATACCATTTTACATGGGTGGACTGGGGTTCCAAGATATGAACCATTTCAATCAGCCCTTTTGATTTTTGACAAGCCTAATTTTCCACTTATTTTGACAATATACAACCACAGTCCACAATCATGTAAATCCTTAATCACTCAACTTGGACCAAAGGACCTCGGTTGGTTCCTAGTTTAGTAAAGTATTTTCAAAGACTGACCTTTTTTTCAAAGATATGAGCTTGTTGCGTTCTATAAGATGAGATTGGTATATGGACAAATGATGATCCATGAATTTCACATCATAGGAATTAAGGCCCACAGGTTGTGCTCTCCCAAGTTTCCAACTTCCCTCTACCTTTCATTACAAATCTTGTAGATTCAATGAACAAGAAGTGATACAATAAAGAATGTCCCTCCTTTTACTTCACTAAAGAAGTCAGGCTATTCTGCATATTCCAACTACAACTACTCCTAATTTTCTAAAATAGCACTACCATCGTTCAGGACAAATTATGGCAAAGCTTGCAGGTCCTATAGTCACCACAATTCCAAGACACATAAACAATGGGCACCCCTTGCAAACTTTTCTCCAGTGAAAGTATTACTTCTTCCACATATCTCCTAAACTTTAAGCCTTCATAGGGAACTGTCGTCAAAATGTTTTGTCCTTACCAAAATATTCTTTCTTACATGTATCATGCAGAATGCTAGAAGACCTTTTTGCAATAAATATCAGGAAACCATAAAGCACTCAGTTAATCACTCCTAAAACACAGCCCCAAAAAGCACGTTTGGTTTGCTAGACACCTAACATTGATTCTGAGTGCAACTCAAGCTGTATCCTTTCCTGCATAATTTTTTCACAGGTACATAGACGAACATACTTGTAGGCTTGTAGCACACCTAATCCTACCCCTTCTAAATGACCCCTCCTTACCCCAATAAGGATGGCTTGAACTCCCAAACTCACACTGAGCTCCCTTGGGGAGCACCCCACCCCCCGCACCTGCGTGAGGATGAAATACAACAGGTCATCATCTTTCTGCATAATTCTGATTGGAGCCAACCGCGTCAAGTTCGAATGGGGAAAAAGTAAATAAATGTTAAAACAGTATTCTAGCTCATAACATCATCACACTATGGCAGCGATGGTTAGCATGATATGCCAACCCAGGGAACAAAGTTGTTCTATCGAAAGGGATATATTAATTAGTGCATTTGGGTAAGCACCAACACAAAAGCTACTTCGCAACTCAGAATGTGTCACAATTACAGCAAAATCTACAGCCTATGATTGAAGTAAAAATGAGCAATTTTAAATTTAATGTTGCCATCATGAAATGAAATCCAAATAAAACGAGGTCCAATTACAGTATAAATGCAATGAATATCGAATACGTAGGAAAGTCCGGACAATTCATCTCTTGAAGCTAAAGCACGATAAAAACATTCACAAACACACAAAGCATAAATTTCGAGAAGCGATTTCCAAGTACTTTCTAGCTTTCCAAAGCATAAATTTCATTGATTTTTAGGACTTAAAAGCGCGCACGCACACAAAGCATCGTTCGATTAAGAATTTCAAAGTATTTTTCTAGCTTTCGAAAGCATAAATTGCATTGATTTTACATAACTCGAAAGTAAGAAAACTACTTTTCAAAACCCTAAACGAAAAAAACAGTCCTTACAAGAATCCAGAGCTCACATACCTTGGTTCCACGTTGCCGAACGATAATCGCGCCGGGCTTCGCCGCTTGATCGCCGTAGATCTTGACGCCGAGCCTTTGGCCTTTCGAATCTCGGCCGTTCTTGGTACTACCGGCGCCTTTCTTGTGCGCAGACTCAATCGTCAACGGGAATTTGAGAGGAAACGAGACGGACAACTTGGGAGCGACATTGATGGGCCCCAATTCTCCTTTGAAGAAAGACGAGGAAGAGCTTGAAGCTAAAGACAGTCCTCGAAAAGCTCCCACTAGGTTGAAGCTCATAGATACTGCCGCCATTATCCTGAGAAATTAACACACAAACTTCTGTGAGAAATGCGAAGTTCGCGTTCTCACTTCTGCAGAGAGAGGCGAGGAGGGAAGGAAAGGAATTAAAACCTTATCTTGTGAAGGTACGTGTACCAAATAAAAATAAAAAAAGAAGGTAAAATGCAACCAAAAAAAAAAAAAACAAAAAAACCCTCTATTACTACCCATTTTGGAGAATACCCTCTCTAAAAAAAAAAAAACAACAGAAAACTCCTATATTGTTCTAAGAGTACGCCGTTAACGGCGATGTTAAATGACCATTATACTCATTTATAGAAACATATTAAAATATTAGTTTTTGACATTTTTAAATTGTTTTTAAAAACTATTTATGAAATTACCTTTTTACCCTTGACTTAAGTGTTAAGCAAAACCAATGTCCCCCCCCCCCCCCGGGCAGTGTTCGTGGATACTCACCCATACCCATTCTCACAACAGTCCACCTTTGGCTTTACCTCCGACACCAACACCTAGCAGTGAGTTGGAATTCATCAATTTGGTTACGGGCTTTTGTTTTTAGGTATGAAATAAAAGGGAAAAAATTGGCAGATTTGAGATCTCCGACCATAGCAGTGGTTATGGGGTGCTTTGGTGGCGATGGCATGATAGATCTGAGAAACCTATGGCTGAAACCACCGGCGACATAGCAGGCACTGATGGCGAGTCTATTTGCCACTCCACTGTTACGTCATCATTGGTCTATAGTGGGTATGAACTAGAGGAAAGATGAGGCGTGGATGGTGCACCACATTATCGGTGACGAGGGTTTGGGTTTCAGAGTTTGGGTCTATTCATCAACTCTTCGTCGCCGGAAACCCCCATTCCAAACCCCCATCCCACCCTCCTTCTGCACCCACGATGCTGATAAACCCAAACCCCAGCACCCACGTACTCAACCCATGTTACAAGTCCATAGTCACTATGATTTACCATCGAAAACATCCACCAAAACATCGAGTTTCAGATCCACCAAAAAAAAAAAAAAAAAGAAAAAAAAATAGAGGAGAAGAAGAAGAAGCATCAGAAGGAAGGGAAGAAAAAAAAAAATACAGAAGAGAGAAGAAGATGAAGCAGTAGCACCACCACCACCAATGGACAAAATGGATGTTGGGATCTCTGATGAAAGTTGACGTCGACAGGCATGGGAAGGTGAGGGTATTTTTCATCTTTTAATTGTGCTTGGTGAGGGTATTCTTGTCTTTTTCAGAGTGTTGAAGGGTATTATAGTCATAAAATTAAAATATTTTTGTCACGTGCCAGTCATGTGCGGTTTTGCTATTAACTTACCTAACGGATTGTGGATGGAAGGGGTATTTTTCAACCCTATACAATATAGGGGATTTTTTGTTGGGTTTTTTTTTTTAGAGGGAGGTATCCTGCAAAATGGGTAACAATAGAGGAGGGTTTTTTGCATTTTACCCTAAAAAAAATCAAAATTATTCCACTCACATTTCACCCCAATTCCAAAATGATTAATAAGAATTTTATCATCTCCCATCATCTTATCATTTGCATATATTAGGTTTCTATCCCGTGTTTTAAGTTGATATATTTCATAAGTCATTAATGCACAATATTATACTCCTAATCCTAATGAAGAGTTAATATAAAGGGTTAAAAACACTTTAGTGCCATTAATTTTACCAAATGTTTCTATTGAGTCCAAAAAGAATTTAATCGGATAAATTAATCCACTAATTTTTCTAACAGATTTCAATGTGGTTCATTTGTGGATGTCCGTCAATTCACTAACGGAAGGTGCACATGAAACGCACATTAGTGCATACGTGGCACTGATGTGGACTGTCTGGTATGACCTCGGGACATTTCTCTCCAAAAAACAGCATGCGCAATGCACGTGAATTGCTCTTGATTTAGAAGAAAAACAACTCACGTTTTTGTTTTTTTGGAAGGAAATGTCCCGATGTTACACCAGACAGTCCACATCAATGCCACGTATGCACTCATGTGTATTTCACGTATGCCTTTCATTAGTGAACTGACGGACATCCACAAATGGACAACATTGAAATCTGTTAGAAAAGTTAGTGGATTAATTTGTCCAATTAAATTCTTTTCGGACTTAATAGAAACATATGGTAAAGTTAGTGGCACTAAAATGTTTTTAACCCTAATATAAATTATATTAACGCGTGTGCATTTGAATGTCATCTTACATATATAATAATAGACATATGTTTGCATGTATGGATTTATGTGATCATATTCAAATATATCTTAATATATGTTTACATATTCATATCCACATATCTATGTGTCTATTTTTTATTGCAACCAATTGTTCAGGAGACTTCATCGATCATGAAATGTTTGAATCCTCTTTCGTTGGAGAGGGCAATCTTGGAAGAACGAGTACATCGGTTATTTGGTTTCACATATTGGTTTTGTTTAGTACATGTGGCATCATTTTTTACAAATAAAAGAGGCTCAATTTTTTGTTTAATTGCAAATATACTGGCACCACATCACGGGATGTACAAACTTCTACATGATTGGGCTTCAGTATTTCACAGTTGAAGTTCCAGGCCCAGTCCAGTGGTTGGCAAACTTGGATTGCCAAGTTCCATAGTTGATACTCGATAGTCCACGGAAGAGTATGGGCGGAGGAAATAAATACTATGCAATAGTGCAACATGGTTCGGATAAATCTGAGGGTCGGATGGGTCCGGTTCTGGTTTAGGAGGTTTCAAAATTAGATTCAGACCGAATTCCTGAATTTTGATATATATATATATATATATATATATATATATATATATATATAATTATATATATGTTAATATTAATATATTAGACTCCATAAATAAGTATTATTCAATAAATAATAATATTTATATGAATAATACTTATTCAATAATTTCTTACCTTTCACAAAAACAAAAAGTAAAGCAAATTTGGTCCGAACTAAGAACTAGATTGTTTTTTCAGGTCCAGTTCCAGTTTAGATTTTGAAAGATCAAATTAATTCGGTATGGTCCAGATTTTGAACCAAATTGCAGCTCTACTTCGTAAATAACATGATAAGCACAAAATGATAGAAAATAACTATAATAAAAGTAAATAAAGTGTTTTTTTTTTTTTTTTCGCCAAACGTTTAGAGAATACATACACGCACATGCATCCAAGTGAAGTCGAAACCAAGACATTCACAAACCTTACACCTCTATTGGAACAGGACATGCCATTAAACCTAAAGGTTATTGGTAAAAGTAAATATAGTTAATCCCATTTTCAAACACAAACAAGGCATGCACCATTTTTAGTGGTGGTACAATGGATCTGGATCACTCTTAAAAGGGTGAGAAAAACTTGTATCTAACTGTGATATGGTTGACGTGGTGTTACAAGCCAATAGAAGATGAGAAAAATGGGATTGTCAAAATACTTTTTGGCCCTACAATTCCACTTTTCTCTTCTCCTATTAACCCATGGCACCACGTGGCCGTGTTATAGTTGAATGAGTCTTCCATGTAACTGTGACACGGCCAGGTAGTGTCACAAGCCAATAAAGGCTAAGTAAAGTGAGATTGTAGGGCTAAAAAGTATACTAACATTCTCACTTTACTTGGTTCTCATTAACTTGTGACACCAACTAGCTATATCACAGTTACATAGGAAATTTTTTTCAGCACAGCTACGTGGAAGACTCACTCTAAAAGGGTTTAGTAGTCGTTATGTCTATTGGTTTTTCATTGGCCTTAAGTGGGGCTCTTGCCTTCAACAATTATTAGGGTGGTAGAATGAAATATGCCTACTTAGTACTTACACAAGACACAAGGTAGGAATTTGCTTTTTACCAAAAAAAAAAGGTAGGAATTTGCTGCCCAGAGGGTTGCCAATTCGGTCTTCCCTTTCTACTCCTTTTTGCTTTTAAAAAAAAAAGGACACTAATAAGATATGTGGCCAACAAAAATAATACGTCAATATCTTATTTTCTATTGTTAAGCATTGGTATTTTATTTTATTTTAATAAAATCAATATTCCCTTCACCCCACCTATATTACTTATCATTAAAAAAAAAAAAAAAATAGAGAGAGATACTAACAAGGTGTGTGATTATGTGGTCAACAAAAATGCTAAGTCATTCTCTTATGTTATGTTTGGGTAAGAAATTTTTAGATGGAATTTATCTTTAAAATGGAATTTGTAAAATTTTTATAAAGATGAGATAGACAAAATTCTTATAAAAATTTTATAAATTTTATTTCAAAAACAAATTTCACGTAAAAATTCATCATCCAAACGTAACGTTATTTTCCATTTTCCCTTCCCCTCCCTCAATGGTCTAGGTTCCTCGAGCATTAACCCTATAAATCATTTCAAACAAGCCACTCCATTGGCCCCTCTCCTTTCTCTATCACAAAGGGAATCTCACCAAATGGTCCAATCTCTTGAACATTGAATAGTCAATTCAATTTGCTTTGCTTTGCAACAAATTTTGATAAAACAAAAAATAAAATAAGAATTATTGATAACCTTTTTTGTGAAATATCGATAGAAGCTTTTTGAATGATACGTTGTGTCATAAAACAAGCCCTATGTGTTTAGCCAAAAAGGGGAAAAAGTCTATTATGTAACTTAAAGTTTTGATCATGTGTGGGGATATTTCAAATATTCCATTCGATCACGGTAGTCTATGAGCGTCAGGCGTGCGCATATAAATACGTGCATGTCGCTCATGAACAGCTGTGATCGAACAGGATATTCTAAGATATCCTGCACATGATCAACCCTTTTATTTTTTTTATAAAAGAAAATAGCAACTCCGGTGGTAAGAGTAATTTTGGATAAAGCAAAGTTATATTTTAACAAATTACAGGATGAAAAAGTAAAGATTTGATTGGAATAACTTCAATTTTGCAAAAATGTACCGTTGACATAATTTGTAGGAGTTAAGGCATGCATCTTCTTTATGAGAAGTTCTACTGCAACTCTAAATGTCAAAATACTCGTTCTAAAATAACATAGTAGTTCCTTCACTCTCTTCCTCTTCCTCGTTTTTTTCATTTTTTTTTTTTTTTTTTTTTTTTTTTTGGTGACGAACAATAGAATCTATCCCTAACCCCAAAGTCCCTTACTACCGATGGATATCAATGTTCAAAGATCGCTACCGTCAAAAAAATATCATTAAATTCTTATGTCATCAAAAAATTAAATAATAAGTTTAAGCTTTTTATTTTTTAACCGATTGTTCAATCTAAAAGTGAAAAAAAAATAAATAAATAAATTCTCATGTTATGGACAAATAACATAGTAGTTTTAAGCCTTTTTTTTTTTTTTTTTTTTCAACAAAAGAATCCCTATTATGGACTCAGTTTTAAAAGTTGATGGAACATGTAACTCTGGGGGAATTCCAATCTCAGGCCATCTAGTGGCCGCACGATCCAAATACAAAGAACATGGCAGGGCAGGAGACGTTTGCCACATTCAAAACAAACTATTAGGCACTTATATCCAACACGCGAGACAGCAGAGGATCCTGTTCCATCTAGCATTAGGACACGTGCGAGATATGTGGCCAGTAAACGCTGACCAATCTCATTCTCCACCAAATATGCTCCAAACGCCCCTCTGCACATTATCTTCCATATGACCCACCTCGATGTAGCCATACATCTGCCCCACATTTTCCCTAAGTCCAAAAGCATGGATTTTGGTAAACATTCAAAGCCATTAATTCTTTCTCATTATCACGTGCTGTAGAGGTTTACAGATGGATTATAGATCGCGGAAACCTTTTTAGACCTAAATCTTAATCGAAGCTAGTCGAGGAGGGTAATGCTATACGTCCCAGAAAAAATTTCTAAAACCGACATTTCAAATAAGGTGGTAATTTAGTATTGGTTCTATTTTTAGGGCATTATTAAAGTCAAATATCTTTTGTGGTTGTTATATTTCTATATCATTTGGGATGTTAGATTAGGAAAGAAAAATTTGGTACATATAACATTTTTTATTTGGGAATTTTATAAATTTGGCTAACATAATATTTATAGATCGGTTTTGACATTACCATTATTCAGTAAATTTTCTTTTAGAGCCCTAACTTTGCTTACAAGTTTATTTGAATCCAACTTGTCAATTTTCCATGGGGCTATTTAGGAAGCACAAAAACTTGGTTAATTGAACATGAGTTTGATCAATTTTAATTTCAATATCCTTTCTATTATTTGTTTTTTTAGTCTTTTAAAAGATTTAAATTTAAGATTTTCAGTTTCTAACTTGTGGTCCTCTACTATATACACTAGCTACCGTTGCTAGTTAATTTCTCTCATAAATTTGCTTAATTTAGTAGTGAAAATAAGATATGAATATAGTTTTTTCTTTCTCTTTTTCTTTTTTTTTCAAAATAGTGGTGAATTTTTTTATTTAAAAATTAAATTACATTGGAGGAATGAAGCTTCAATTGTTAAAGTTTTCAAACTGGTCCCCATATTTCAAAAATACTACATTATGATACCACAGAACATGCACTCTCTGTTAACCGTACCTTTTCTTTCCCTTTGTAGCTCAAAACCATGGTGGCAGCTTTAAATTTTCTTTCAAATATTGCATTACTTGTCTTTAATGATGATACCTTATAGATATATGTCTTTGTCTCGAATTAAAGAAGTAGATGAATGCAAGAAATTAAAATCATTACACATGTAAATAAGGGAACAATTTTACATCCGTCGAGAACCATAGATACAAACATCTTTAACATTTTGTTAGAAAATATGTGGTTCTTCTTTAAAGATTCAAAACTTCAGATTACGCATGAATGTGCATGTACGTAGCCCATTTTGATCTGGATCGGCCAGCCGTGTCGTGACGTGGCTCATGAGAGATATGACATGACGCACACATGGTTTTATGGGCTGGTTTAATGAGTTTTATCTTATAGACCGTTAGGTCTTAATTTCTATAATTTATGAGTATCCATTACTAGCCGTTGGACTTTTATTTCATGTTATTTATTGGGCTGTTATAAGAATTGTTATAGGGAGCGACTATTGCAACCCCCTTAAAGGTTAAGTTGCCCCACCCTGTTATCCCCACCCCCCAAAAATATATACCCACCCCTTTAAAAGTCTAAAATACCCTTCACCCACCCCTCTCACCCATCCTACTCCCCCCCCCCCCACACGAGATCTGGAAGAACACCCCATGCCCCCACAGCAAATCGGCGAGCAACGGCGACGGCAACGGCGACGGCCCTTCTTCCTCTTCTCTCTTCTTCTCCTCTTCTTTCTTTCTTTCTTTCCTCTTTTTTTTTTTTTTTTTTTTTTTTTTTTTTTTGGCTTTGGTTAGATCCGTGTGTGAGGCAATGGATGTTTTTTTTCAAAACCTCCATTTTTTCCGGTGAGTGACCACTCTCTGTCCTTCCTCTTCTCCTATTCTTTCTTTCTTTCTTTCCTCTTTATTTATTTATTTATTTATTTTTTTGCTCTGGTCAGATCCATGTATGAGGCAAGGGAGGTTTTTTTCAAAACCTCCATTTTTTCCGGCGACAGTGATGATCAGATCTGGCCACATCTGCTACGACGAGAAGGAAGAGGAGAAGAAAAGGAAAGAAAAAAAAAGAAGAAGAAGAAGAGAAGAAGAGGGAAGAGGAGGAAGGCCGACGGGAGGGAGGGGAGGGAGCTTTGCCAACGAGAGAGGGGTGCGGGAGAAGGTTTCTGGGAAGGAAAGAAAAAAAAAATGAAGAAGAGAAGAAGAGGGAAGAAGAGGAAGGAAAAAGAGGGGTGCGGGAGAGGGTTATCGGTGGGGTGAGTGCTGGAGAGAGTTGCCGGAGAATGTTGCCGGAAAGGGGTGCCGGAGAGTGGAACGGGAAGGGTGGGTTCAGCATTTTGGTTAAAAACATAAAGCCCTTTTTGGTTATTTTGCAGCATCATTCTTCTCATTAAAAAATTTTGGGGGGGGGGGGACTTAACCTTTAGGGGGCTTGCAATAGCCATTCCCATTGTTATAACATTTATTTTGGGCCTTTATTAGCCCAAACTAATTTCAGCTATATTCTATTATAAATAGTGGGCTTCTCTACATGGATGAGATATGGATTCACATTATCTTCTCTATTTCTTTCTACTATATTCTTTGAGTTATTTTATATATTGGTTTTATGAGCAATTGATCGTAGACGGGTTCACCATACTTTTCTTATGGGCGTATACCCATAGAAGAAGGAGCTGTTAGTTTTGGGGTCGTATCTTAGAAGTTCTATCGTCCGTCAGCACCTGTACGTAGGGAGGCAATAGTTCCTTTAGAATAGCGTGATCTCACTTGCCTTCCCACAAGTTAGCTCTTCTTACTCATTTTATTTTATTTTAATTCAATATTTCTTGTATTGATTTTGTTAATTTAAATCGAGATGAAATTGGAACATTAGGTCTTTTTTTATTTCATTTCTTCATACTTCGCAAGAATTTGTCGATATTTCCGATTAAATCTTCTTGTTACTAGATGTTCCATAGGAATAAATTGCTATTCCGTTTCTCCACAGAGAAACGTTTATTCCAAATCACAACATAAGAGCCATTTTCAATATCTTTCTTTGATTCCAGAACAAGATCAATTTCTATCTATATAAGATTTAGATATATATCGACCAGACCATGGCTTTATATATCAAATATTTCCATATCGACGCATCCAATATTTTTGTTCCGACAATGTGATGGAGAATGGATGTGAGAAAGAGACTTTCATTTCCAGT